>OZ038387.1:54996745-56207064 GCA_964036045.1 Eutreptiella sp. 'Long Island Sound 2002'
ACTTACCCGCACTACGTTCTTCGTTGACGTAGCGACACACCCCAGTGTGTTTTTGGAGGGGGAGTGTAAGTGCGGCTAGCCCCATCTGCTCAGATTTTCAGACATTCTGCCCAGATTGGCTACATTTTGGTCATTTTCTTTGCTTCGGCGGAATCGCCGCCTCGCAGCTCAGTCTCAGGATATTTCCTATATATTTCTGATATGCCGGATTTGATTCCGCGGTCCATTCCCCGTAAATCCGCCGCGTTCCGCTATTTTAGCTGGAATCGCCATTTGCCGCTGACGCGCGCTCGCGGGCCAGATCGGCCAAACATTTTTACATAATTGGATTATTTAAATCTTTTCAGACAGTTTTGGACACTCAGATGTATTTAGAATAATCCGCGTCAATTTTCTTCATAGACTGGGATTTTCTGCCGGACCACAATCAGCATGGACCTTGCTTCAGTTGTTGCTGCTCTCGCCTCCGTTGGTGTCCGAGTATCCGGTTCTACCCCCAATAACAACGTCCAGGGAGACTCCTCGCGTGCCTGCCCCACTGGTCTTGCCGGCCCCGAGCCCTCCGGCACAAACATCGACCCAGGGCAGCACTTTCATGAGCACTGCACTGACCCTGTCTGTGCCCTGCAGTCCCATGCCTATGGTTTCCAGCGTGGACCAGGTGGCTGCTTATCAGGTTTGCAGCCACCCAGCGAGTGTATGCCTTGTTGACCATGTGTTGCATGGGGACTGCCCTGATGTAATGACCTGGGAGAGCCAACGAAGAACGATGGCTTACTACTCCAAGGAGGAATGACAAGCAAGGTGTTATGAAGCAAGGTGTGTATTCCCTCCTTGGGGACAAGCGAGCCCACAGTTAGGAGCCCTGACTGGTCCAGACCCATGGGGTTCTACCCTTGCCTACAGGGTTTACCAGACCCCTAAGTGTGCTACGTATGTCTGTGTGTGTGACTCCTCTCCCCGGCGTGGCTCCCGGAGACCGGGCTTCTCTGACGTCGGACCGAAGGTCCTAATCAGGTACTATTACCACTCCTATAGCGCCCAATTTCTGTGCTGGCGCCTATCCTTGGGGGAAGACGGCAAAAGCCCTACCTACTAAGAGGGGAGGGGTGGCCAAGTGTGCTAAGGGCATACAAAACGCCCATTTTTGCTAAAGGCCAAAAACTAACGCACTCCCCTGCCCACGTGGAAAAGAACGCGGGACAGGAGACTCCACTACACTACACGCACTAACGCCAGTCCCGGCCTTCGAAGGCAGGGTGAGCACTCATCACTTGCACTCAACTCCTGCCAAGCCTGCTGACCCTAACACCTACACACGCTACTGGGAGTGGCTGTCAAAGATGTCACGGGTCCTACTGACCCTCCTGTGAGAAAGCAAGAGAGCACAGCGCTAGTAAGCAGCTGTGGCCTAACAGGGACGCCACTACGCGTTTGCTTGTCAGGGCTTGGAGGGAAGGAGTGCTGAGTATGCGTGCACAGCGTGGATGGCGTTGAAGTCGGACTGCATCCGCCACTCCTGGCTGAGTTGCAGTCATTTGTTTGTGTGATCTGCGCAGCATATTTTAGCGCTGCTCAGGGAGACTGCACCAATCGCCGTTACCTTCCCACCTGTAAAGCAAAGGCTGATGGCCTGGGTTTGCGGCTGAGGAACCAAGACTGCCTCCACGTATTATACGCTTCTCAGGTAGCCCTATAATACGCTGTCCTCAAACCCAGGTGCAAGCAAGCAAGCTTAAGGAACTCCAGCCGTTCTCTTATAGAACGTGGAGTGGAGTCCCTGGGTAGCCTAAACAAGAGTTGTACCGTGCGCATTTTGCGTGGCCTACCCTTTAATGCGTCATATGCATGCACAGGTATGCACTGGGTTTCCAATTCCTCAGACTGTCTCCTAATTTGGCCCATAACAACCAATCACAGCGTGACTCAACCAGGAGGTGAGCTCCTCCTGGGCTTACCGACCTTACTCACCACGCATCATGTGAATGCCGAGGAAGACAGGAGCGCAAAACAACCCTACGCGCTTAAACAAACCTACGGCGAACTATAAACCACCCTAAACGATTAATGCACTGTGTGTCATGCATGCTTTCCTTGTCTTGTTTCCTGCAGAAACAGGAGAGAGAGTGGCGCACTGGACAGCGCAAAACAAGCCTAAGCGTTTGAAGCAACCCTATTTTAGCGCTACGGCAACACGAACACGACCCTGCGTGCTCATTTGGATCAGGTACTTCACACAGTGGTTTTACCCGGTTTAACCCGGTTGAACTCGGAAGGGGCGCGGTTGAACCGCTGAACCGCGGTTGAACCGCTGAACCGCGGTTGAACCGCGGTTGAATCACCGCCAGCGCTGGCGGCGGCGTCGGCGGCGCCAGCGGCGCGCGCTTTTCTGAACAAAATATTTGCATAACCACCTGAAACTGACACGTGACAAACCTTGTTTAAAAAATGTCCCACCACTGGCTGCAAGTGGTGAACGACCACTACAGCGGGTGGGGGGACCAACAGCTGGTGGACGACTTGTTCACCTTTTTTTGCACAAACGGCACAACAAAACGCCTATGGAAACAACTTGCTGACGGAATTGGTAACACACAGAGGGCTTCCAAACAGACAAAAAGGGCTACAAAAAAAGCTTTCACAGGATCCGACGCTGTGCGCCTCATTTTGGACCTTGGGATGCCAAAGCAAAGGTATGTGGCATAATGCACACATGCCTACAAGTGGTTCAACGTGGTTCAACGGTGCGGTTGAACCCTTAACACAAATGATGAATTGTGATTGTGCTTCATGACAACGTTTGCACGGCAAAATAATCACTGAATGTTGCCCAAAGCATGAACATATGAGTTGCAACGTGTTGCCCGCGTCACAAAGGTGAATACTTTGTGGTTTATACCATTGGACGTTTTTTGGTGCCATGAGGGCAACCCATTCAACCGCAGGTTCAACCGCGCACTTTATCCCAATTTCTCGGTTCAACCGTCCCTAGGTACAAGAAGCTTATTTCGTGCACCGATGCCAAAGAGAACAAAACCCGTGCAAGCACCGTCCCGTGGGCACATTGCTTTCCGTCGTATGCAACAATGCATAAAGCTTGGTCCACGTTAGGTGAGAGACAAGTACTAAAAACGGCCATAAAGGATGGAAGAGTTGGGGTTCGTTGGGATGTGGATGATTGGATACAATATATAGGTGATCAAAGGGATGTGCTAGAAGAAATGCACTTCCCAAGATTTAGGGATGATCACCCCTATGTACTTATAGTGCGTGGTGATGGGTTTCCATGTGGAGCAAGGGCATGGTGCCAAATTGCATGTGGTTTTGCAAACCACATGCAAAAAGCAAGAACCTTGCTCTACAATTGGACCCTTGACCTTGCTCTCATAAGTGAGCATGAAACGGATCTTGTGTGTGTCCTCTTTGGAGAGACACTAGAAAAAATACAACAAATTATTGACCGTGGCTACATGTTGCTCCGAGGGTTTTGGGTGCGAACGGTTGTCATTATTGAAGGCGTCCTAAAGGGAATCCAAACAAGGCGCAGGGTGTATGTCACCACGCCTAACGAAAAGTTGATGGTGAAGCCGTGCGGTTTCACCAAAACAGCCCGCCACTGGCACCTACACCACCACCGCCGTGAAATATGATCCAAGAGAAATAGGTGTCCGGTGTTTTGCACCAATGAGGTAAGAAGGTTTTCAAAAACATTCTTTTTAGGGGGTGTGGCATCTCTTGAAGGGCTGAAAAATAGCCGTTTTCAGGTTGCTACCTAACAATTTGTTGCTGTACCACGATAGGGGTTCAACCGTGGGGAAGCCGTAATGAAAGTGCGCGGTTGAACCCGGTTGAACCACGGTTTCACTTGGGTAATTCAAGGGTGCGTGATCCAAATGAGCATGTAGGGGAGCAAGCACCTTCTTTTCTTACCTGTGAAGAGAGAGCAAGGGTGAATTGGGGCAAAGGGAAAGCGACACAGCGTGTGAATGCCTCAATTTGGCACATGCATCGCGAGCACAGCGCCTACACTAACCCTACGTGCGCGCTGCGCGCTCCATTCGCATCGCATCCCTTTCATTTTTTGTTTTGACCTGTGCAGAGCAAAGGAGAGGAGCACCCGAACCCCCAACAAACACAGCGGTGACTACCCTAACGTTTTAATGAAGCAACCAACACGAACGCAATGCATGCGTGTGAAATGACACTGACATACCTGAGAGGTGGGTTGTCCACCTGCTCTGTGGTGTGGGTTCATTGTCGATACGTTTTCCTAAAGGTTTTGAAAATTTTGATGCAACTATGCAAAAATTTCTTTTAGAACTTTAAAAACTATGGCTCATACCTTCGTTTACTAGAGCCGTTTACGCTTGCGCAACCCTTTTTCTGGAGTCCGCTTCTGTTGCGCCTGTCTGCGACTTTAAGTTTTAGTGTAAAAATGACGATTTCTCGCATTGTTTCGTCAATTTTTAGCGATTTGACTTCTTAAATCGCTACACCATTCACTAAACCACAGGATTCACGCCCCGTTGGTTCTATTTTCTACTTTTTTCAGCTCCTGGAGATTTGTGTCCTCCATTGGGAGTATTGCTCCGCCCTGGCCCTTGGTCAGGACGTTTACTGAACTGCTGTATATGCAGCGATAGCCGTCCGCATTAGAGCGACCGACTGTACCCTAGTAGAAAAGTTTATAGTGTTTTCAGCACTGTGTTTTTGCTTCTCCTGCTGCTTGTTGTTGCTGTAGGGTGTCCTGCTGCTTGTTTTAGATGATGAAAAGCTGTTGTTTGTTGAAATACAGTAAAGCCAAGTCAATCCAGGATAGCCCAAGCCAATAGTATGCAAGGAGAAGGTAATTCAGGATCAAAGCATGAAGGGCTGCAGTGTAGGCAGTGAAAGATGATTGGATATTCACAGAAACTACAGCTCAGGTCACATATGAATGCATATTCACAAAGATAGCTGAAATGTTTTAGGAAAAGAGTTAGAAAACTGCCTCAGGATCACTCTCTCTCCATAGTGCCATCTTAGGAGATGTGCACTCTTTGTTTTGGGTCCCATATGTGCTGAGGTGGCATGGTATGTGGCGATGAGGTCACTGCCATGTCACATGGGATCTTCCTACTTAGCTAGGCTGACCAGGAATTGAACCCAGGACCTCTCAAAAAGAGGTGCCTAGCCCCCTAGGGTGTATACCACTAGGGCAGATAAGTATTCATGGAAAAACATAGATAAATTCATAGGCTCTACCTTAGGTATGTCAGTGCTCAGTCAACTCAGGAAAAGATGTTTTACTTCTGATTGAAAGGGGATTAAGGGGTCCACTCCATATCCTGATTGGGTGTTTGGTTCCATAGGTCAAAATGTGTTCTCACCACTTTTGGCTGGACCAATACTAAGATAAAAATGCATGGATGCTCAGTGCATCTCTAATACAACTAGAGTATGTCCCAAAGCAATGGAAAAGCACTTTTTCTTACTCCCCCCTTGTGCTGTGGTGGCCACCACTGTGGCATTTTAGGAAAAAGGGAATTTTTCTTGGCCTTTCCTTGGTTTCCACATCTACTTTAAAATACCTACAGTCTCCCTCACACTGAAAAATGGGCGCTCACCATGGCTGGCGTCCTTTTGCTGCTCTGATTGTACAGTTTCCTACAGAAGACTCAGCGCTCTGGCCCTGCCGGGGCTCCTGTGGCTTGGTTGGGTTAGATTGGGAGCATGCCAAACATGTGCATATGCATCCCTCCTTCCAAGACGCAGCGTCGACACAACCCAAACGCAAGACACATTATACACACTCGCATGGGTTCTCGTAAACCTGCTGGCGACCTGTGACCTGTCTTAGGGCGAAGGGAGTCGAAAGAAAATTAAATTTGCCCCTTGGTGGGGTCTTGGTTCTGCTCAGTCTCTCCAGGCACCTGCGTTTCGGCCCGAACACGGCCTACTCAGCGAGGCTGCGCGTGGGTATCTGCAGAGGCAGGAATGGGAGGAATATGGACGAATCCACGCAAAAACGAAGCGACGACACCAAAATCCGTCAAATGACGGCGTAGAATTTTTCTGAAACGACACACCTGAGCAGAATCCAATTGTGCATCAGAAGCACATTTTTATAGAAATTATAGTCATCTCTGGATTTTTTAAATCCAGAAATTCATACGCATAAAATGGCGGCGCGCAGGAGCGGCTCCTAGCGAAGCGCCGGAAAATGGAAAAATAATGGAATTATAAACGTATGTATCACGTAGTCTTGAAAATGACGAGACACACATTAATAAACAAACATACAGATTCCACCCACACTAATAGAAGCTTCAAAAATTCAAGAATTCGAGAATCAATCGAAAAGACTTCAATGAATCAGGTATAAACTACAGGTATGCTTGTCTTGCATGCCGCATACACATTGCTCGCCTCGTGTCTCCGTGAACGAGTCGTGTAGCAGCGTTAACAACGATAACCACGATAGGACGCGGTAGAGGGATTGATTAGAAAGATTGCAGATGATTAGCGGTCAGATCAGGGTGATTAGACATACACACAAGTGCATAGCAACGTTCTTCGCGTGCGCCCCTTTTGTCCTCTCACCTTGCTTCACTTCCCAGCGGTAGGTAAGGTAGGTACGCCCAGGCGGGGCCACCCCCTGGTGGAGTCAGGATTGACACGCAGATGGGCAGGTTTGCCCAAGCTCTCGTCGCATACTCGTGCATGCACACACGCATTAAAGGGTAGGCCACGCGAAGTGCGCACGGTAAACCTTGTTTAGGCTACCCAGGGGCTCCTCGGTACGTTCTTTAAGAGAACCTGAGGAGTCCCTTAACGCTTGCTTGCTTGATAAGGGTAGCTGCTCCATGCAGCGTGTTTGCGGACAGCCTATTATAGGGCACACTGAGAAGGGTATAATACCTGGAGTGTGCCTTGGTTCCTCCGCCGCAAACGCCCTTTCATTTGCCTTTGTTTTACAGGTGGGCAGGTAGGGTGATTGGTGCAGCAGCATTTTTTTATGCCCTGCTAAACAAGGGCGCAGATCACACAAACAAGTAACTCCGCTCCGCCGGTGGCAGAGCAGGGAGTCCGACTTCATCGACATCTGCGCCTTGCACGCGAGAGCACTCCTTCCCTCCAAGCCCTAACAGGGGAAACGCGTTGTGGCGTCCCCTGTCAGGCCACAGTTGCTTAGTAGCGCTGTGTTCTCTTGCAATTTCACAGGAGGGTCGCTAGGACCCATGAGACCTTCATCATCGCAACGCCCAGTAGAGTGTGCGTGTAGGAGTGGTAGTCCTGAGTGGGGGCTAGAGCCAGTTGCCCAGTGCTCGCCCACCAGGATGGTGCCACTGTAGGGTGTGTAGGACCTGTAGGGGGTGTGTCACTGTCCCACCCTTTTCCTGCAATTTTAGCGGGGTCGGTGGGCTGTGACAGTGGTTAGGTCAGTGTTTTGGCCACATAGCAAACAGGCGTTTTGCATGCCTTCATAGCTTTTGGCCACCCCTCCCTGTAGTACACAGATAGGTAGGGAAAACAATACCTGGATTAGCACGCTGGATATTCCCCCAACGTTTTGCGCCAGCACAGAAATTGGGCGCATAGGGGAGGAGAGACCCGGGGCGTACCCCGTGGCATCAATAAGCCAACCCTCCAGGTTTAGCAAGGGCGCAGACTTGGGTATAATTAGGACACCACTTCTGCGGCTTGCTCTCAGGACCTTAGGACTAGCACACTCACACATACGCTTTGGCAGGTAAGGGTAAGGTTCAGTCCCTAGCTTTAGTGTTTGAGGCAAGCGTCTCAGCGAGCCTCAGCAACTCACCAAGGTTGTTCTGGGACAAGTAGTCAACCAGAACTGAGTTTAGGCGTCCCTCAGGTAGAACAAATGCAGAGAAGGGCTCCCAAGTGGCCTCTTCGACTCCAAACCCTTCCCAGAGGGTGAGGAAGCGCCAACCCTGGCGATAGCGGTGGCGTAGGACAGACTTCACCAGGTAGAAGCCCTCCTTAGCCATCTCCTCGGCGTTCATATCGGGGAGTTCACCTTCAACTTCCATAGGGCTGGCAGCCCCTTGTAGGTCCAGAGCGGCGATTTCCTCGTCGTTCAGTTCCCACTCCTCCCCACAGAGGTCTTCAGGATCATGGTAGCGCTTCAGGTGTTGAGCAGCGCACACCAGGGTCCCCCCTAAACGGGGAGAACACCGCACGGTGATACGGTGTCCATCCACAGATAGGATCTTGTACGGCCCGAAGTATGGGTCATCGCTGGTAGAGCGTGGCCAGGCGGGTAGTCGACTGTGGTGCACCAGCACCCAGTCCCCCTCTTGGTAGGTGGCCGGTACACGGTGCTTGTTCTTCTTGTTCCACTGACGCTCCCTCACTCTCTGGAGCATAGCCTTGGCCTTGTCCACCTTCGCTTGTTGCTCTTGGACCCATTCACCCACAGAAGAATGGGTGTCCTCTGGATAGGGGGCATGTAGGAACCACGCCGGGCGCCCCATGAATAGCTCATGTGGCGAGTAGCCAGTAGCTGAGCTCTCTTGGGAGTTCATCATCAAGGATATGACGGGGAGTAGTCTCACCCAGTCTCTGGTGCGTTCAGTTTTGCACCATATCCTGACGTTCTCCTTCAGGACACGAATCTGTCGCTCACATAGGGGGTTGCTCGTGTGAGAGTAGGGAATCCCCGTCGACACCTGGACATTGAGGGATCTCAGGACCCTCTTGTACCAGCCAGTATCTGAGCGTACTCGTACGTCCTCATCGGAGTTGATTTCCTTGGGCGCCCCATAGACACAAAACCACTCCTCCAGGAGTATCTTGATAGTCTCCTCCCCGGTAATGTGCTTGGTACATGGGAACACCCTGGTAAACCTGGTCAACCCACAGGTTACCACGAGGGCGAAGTCATAGCCCCCGAACTTCGGCATCTCCGTGTAGTCCACGTATAGAACACTGTTAGCACAGTGAGGGATGGGCAGGGTCGAGTAGAGACCTCTGTCCCTGATATCCCCTGGTTTACAGGACCTGCACGGGCACTTGTCCACGATAGGCAGGAGCGTCTTCCGCAGCTGGTCGTCAGTCCACGTAGTGTGGAACCACTGCTTGAACAGCCTCAGGGTACGGTCAGCACCCACATGACCACTGGACTCATGGGTCCACTTCAGCAGCGCTGGGACTCGGTCACTAGGCACCACGATGCGGTCCTCGTGCCAGAGGTAGCTCTTGTCCCGCTTCCACTGGTCTTGGTTGACCAGGAGGGGTTCAAGGCGTTTCTCCAGGCGCCGGTAGATATCCCCAAACTCCTGTAGGTACTCCGATTGTTGGAGTCCATCCAGGGGGCGTATCATGGTCATGTTCAGGTCCAGGTGTACGTCCATACGGCTGAACGCCTCCTTAGCCAGCGCTTCAGACCGGGCACCAATCAGGGCGTCGAAGTTGTTGCGGCTGATGTAGTCGGCACACTCGTCCTTCACTCCCTGGATATGGTGTACCGTCAGCCGTAGTTGACTGAGGTAGGTCCACCAGCGACGTAGCTTGGCCTTCTCAGGTGGGGGGCCCTTCTGGAAACTGCGGACCGGTTCTTGGTCGCATAGCCAGACCACAGGGTTACTCCCCAACAGTCGTGCTTGTGAGGATAGCACCAGCATACCCGCGAGCAATTCCTGCTCATAGGTGGAGTAGTTCCCCCTGGCCTGGTTCCACTTCCAGTTCCAGTGGCCCAGAGGTACTAGGACCCACTTGTCGTCAGGGTAGCTGTGCTTGAAGGTTCCATCTCGGTTGAGACCTTCCGTCCCCCATTGGGAAATGGCCGAGTCGAACTCCTCCTTCTCTAGTGCTTGCCATTGGAACAATGTTCCACCACCGCCCACATTGCTGGCGTCGGTCACCAGGATAATCTCCCCTTGTGCTCTAGGCACGCCCAAGCACTTAGCGTTGGCTACCTTGTCTTTGAGCTCGTCAAACGCTTGTTGCTCTTGTGGGCCCCAGCGCCATGTAGTGCTCTTCTTGATCAAGTCAGTCAGTACAGCGCTGGTGTAGGTGAAGTTTCTGATGTGGCGGCGATAGAAGTTGCACGCCCCAATGAAACTGCGTACATCATGAAGTCCTTTCTTGGGGTCTTCGTGTCGTACTTTGGCATCTATCAGGGGTTTGGCCTTAGAGGCCGCTGGGGTCCACCACCCATAGCCAACGTCAAACCCCAAGTACTGCATGGTCTCCTGCATGAACTCACACTTCTCCAGCTTGAGTCGTGTGTGGTTCTCCTGGCAGACCGCAAAGAACTCACCCAAGAGGATTAGGTGATCCTCCTGGGTATTGGTCCCGAGGCATACATCGTCGATGTGAGCCTCCATCTGGGCCCCACGGGATATGAGCTCCTGCACCTTAGGTCTCCTTCGTAGGATGGACAAGATCTTGTTCATCAGCTCTTGGAACAGAGCGGGTGCGTTAGCCACGCCAAACGGCATGACCTTCCACTTGAATACCCTCCCCTGAGGGGTGATGAAGGCCAGTAGTTCCTGCGCGTTGGGCGTCAGGTCCACTTGCCAGAATCCACTTCGCTTGTCCATCTTGGTCTTGTAGCGACAGGAGGCTATCTTCTCCAGGGTAGACTCCATATTGGGAATTGACCCTGAGTGGTTCAGCGTCTTCTTGTTCAGCTCTCCATAGTCCACTACCAGCCGTTTGGCTGTAGACCCAGGTTTAGCCACCAGGAAACAGGGGCTGCAGTGTAGGGGGTAGTCCCCGTCCTTGTACTCCAGGACTAGGCCAGCGTCGATACATTCTTGTATTTGTCGCTCGATCTCGTCGGCCTGCTCTTTAGGAGCTGGATAGGGTCTCCTCCGGATCTTGTGACCCACGAACTTGGGCTTCAGCTTGAGGTCCATCTGTACCAGCTTGTCGCATGAGGCTGGAGGGGGTAGTTCTCCGAACACCTCCAGATAGGTCCTTATCAGATTCTGTACCCGCGGGTCCAATACCTTGATCTTGTCCTCCATGTCCTCGTCGGAGTGTAAGTTGCCTGCCCCTTGAATAGACGTCGGGAGGTGGTCCTCCACCGACTCTTCGCCCGCGGTAGCATCCTTCAGCCCTTGGTAGGCATATAGAAGGTCTTGCTCGACCATCTCCGGTGGACGATGGCAACATAGGCACGCTCCAGGGGGTTCACATACACATTCCTCCGAGAGGTCGTCCTCCTCTGGGGTCCTCACATGGGCACCCCATACGCTCTTCATGAGCTTGAGATCTACCTCCCTTTGCCAGGTGGTGATCTTCTGTTCGAGGTCCTCCTTCAGTTGGGATAGGTCTTCCATACGTCCTTGCTTCAGTGGCCATGAGCTGCGGGTAGGCTTCGCGTAGCATAGCTTTTTCGCCACCAACTTCCTCTTGGAATCCACATACTCCCTGAGCCTGAATCGAGGGTCCAGCTCCTCATCCACGGGGTCTTCCACCCTCATGGAGAGTAGGGGTTTTAGTGGGGCGACGTACTCGGCGTTCTCCACTTCTTCCACCGCAGTCTGCACGAAGAAGGCGTCGTGCTCAGTTTCGTCGTCTGAGTGGATAGAGCTAGGTAGCTCAGATAGTCCACACTCAGAGACTCCATCAGGAACAGGTACATGACAGGGAGAGTTGGGGGCGTTGGTGTCAGTCACGACGTACTCATCTCCTCCGGGTGTAGTTTCAACAGCATCTTGAGGTCGTAGGCAATCCTTCAAGTCACCCAAGGCGAGTCCATCGCTTTCTCGTTGTATAGCCTGGACCAGAGTAGGGTCCAGGTCTTCCCAGGGGATGGTGGTAAGACTTCCGTCCACCACGCTGAGCATACTCCCCCATCCGGGCTTCCCAATGGGCGTCTTGCGTCCCAGAGGCACGTAGATGGCCTCATCAGGTAATCGCACCCAGCTGATAGTCAGCTTGTCAAATAGGGTTCGCCAGTACTCGTTGCCCCCATGGGCTCCCCAATCGGGGGAACACAGGACCATACGGGAACGTTCCAAGGCCACCTTGGTCAGCACCTTACCCAGTTCACTGAATCTGGGGTTCCCGTAGGCCATCCCAAAAGAGGGCCACTAAAATTTGTAGCTGCAGTTCTTCCCCTTGCTGCAGTATAGGTCCAGTACATGCTGCTTGTCGCTCGCGAACAGCTCCACACTTAGGTCTTCTCGAGAGTAACCCAACTCCTTCAGACCTTGGTCTAGGACTTCCCCCAATAGTTGATAGTCCTCAGTTTTGGAGGCCGCCATCATGTTCGAGGGCTCCTCCTTCGATAGTCTCAGGTAACTCGAGGTATGTTCCGACTGCTCCAGTGGCACAGACTCTCTGCCACTGCCGTGGTCCACGTACAGGAGGTAGGGCGCTTGCAGTGTCAGGGATTGTATCTGGGAGTGCTGCACGAAGAATTCAGTACCCAGTACAAAGTCGAAGGCCTCAGTGTCCATCACATAGAACCGATGGGCGATAGTTTGAGAGCCCATAGGTACCTCCACTTCACAGTCCCCGCAGCTGTGCACCACATGTCCATCCCCCATGCGTATAGCGGCGGTGGTCAGGATGTTCTTCAGGCTCCCACAAGGTAAAATTTTCTTGGCCACTATAGATATTGTGGCGCCAGTATCCAGTACCCCCAGGTATTCACGTCCCCCTAGTCGGATACGTACCCAAAACACCAGGTCTTGGGTGCCACCAGAGCGTCCCCGTCAGAATTCCGCGGGACAGGTCACCTCGAACCCCTTGTTCCGCAATTTGCGGGCCATCCTCATGAAACGGCTTCTCTTCTTGGCGTTGCCGTCATCACCACCTTCATGCTCACGCTTGGCTCCTTGTTCTTGCTGGGCCTGCGTCTGTGAGCGTGTGGTAGGTCCAGACTGCCCTCCAGAGGGCTCGGAGTTCCCCCCTGGATTACGGTTGGGGTTACCTCCGTTCTTGTCCTTGTTCTTGTTGTCGTTCTGGCGGTTAGCGCCTCCTCCTCGTCCACCTTGACCCTTGTCTTGACCACCTTGACCACGTCCTTTCGACTTGCCCTTGCCGGAGTCGTTGCCTTTGGCCTTGCCTCCACCTTTGCCTGAGCTTTTGCCAGGATCTTCCCCCTTAAGCTTCGCCGATAGGCGTTGCTTATGGTAGCACTCATCCTCGTAGTGCTTCCGCTTACCGCAGAATGCACACGTGATGGTGCAGCGGTAATGATCCGGCAGCTTCACTTTGGCGCCGGTGATCTTCTCCTGCTGCTTCCCCTGGACGACGAAGCAGTCTCGCTGCTCGCAGTCAGAGGCGTGCTGCAGGTGGCCCTGCTCATCTCTGGCATCACACCAGAATAGCTCCTTCACGTTCTCCATTAGGCGGGCGTGGGCGTGTTTGGGGGTAGTCCCCTGCCCAGGTCGGGACCCTTGGTACCCTTTGCCTCCAGAACCTCCACCACCAGGACGGTAGTTGTTCAGGTGCTGGTCGCTCTCCTTCTCCAGCGCCATCTCCAGGAGCAGCACGCATAGATCCTCGTAGCAGAGGGATCTAGCCTTGCGCTCAGCCGTCAGACGGCACTCGTCCCATAGCTCTCGGGGGAGCTTGGCGCACAACCAGAACAGCAGGTTGTCGCTGCTGTAGGAACCGGGCGTCAGTCGTCCAGCCCAGTGGTCCAGGTCCGCCAACAGCTCGGAGACCCTGCCGGGTTTGGGGTTGTTGGGCAGGACGGGCAGGTTCTGGATCTCGGCCCTGATGGAGAGGTCGGTCTCGTAGGTTGGGTACTGCCTCTCCAGGGCAACCAACACATCGGCAAAGGTGGCGGAGTTAGTGACGATCTGCCTGACCTGCTTCTCCAGGTGTCTGGTCTTGCAGCACTGCAGGAGCAGGTCGCACTTCACTCGCCCACTCGCGTGGGTTTGGCCGGTCAGTCGTAGGAACCGGCCAAAGTTCTCAGCGAACTCGCTGAGGTCCTTGCCTGTGAACTCAGGCAGGTTCACCACTATCTTGGAGGTGGCCATAGCCTTCGCCTCCTGAGCTCGGCGTCCTTCAGGGCGTCGGGTCTTCTTCTTCTTCTTCTTCTTCTTCTTACCCTTGGGGTCCTCGGGGTCCTCAGGGTCTTCGTCATCCGATGGCGAAGAAGAAGTCATCGACGGCGGCCCATCATCGGAGGGGTCTCCGCCTAGATCACTGGAGCCATAAGGCTCCACGTCCACCATGGCCCTTAGGGCTGTCAGCCCCAGCTGGTCCAGCTCGGCCCTCGTCGAGTTCGTCACGTGGCTGTAGGGCGGCTGGGCTGTCCTCGGGACGAATGGACTTCTCGGTACTGCTGCAGGAGTCGGCATCCGTCGGCTCCTCAGGCTCCCCAGGGTATTTGTTAACCCTGCCGCCAGGTGGTTAGCCTGTACTCGGTGGGGTGACATTCCCACCGTCGTAGGTGACGCATGGGACGGGATCATCAGGGGCTGCAGTTTCTCCGTGATTTCTTGCGTGAGGTCGCTCACAATTTGCGAAGTGGCTCCTCGGAGCACCTCATTGATCTCCGACCGCGTCAGGGACCTGTTGGAGGATCTTCCCGATCCTCTACTCCTGCCTCCCAGAGACTCTGGTCCTTTCCTCAACCCACTCAAGGGTGCATACCCAGGTGCATACCCAGGAGCATACCCAGGAACTTCCATGTAGGTTCCAGTGGCGTGGAGTGGATGGGGATGGTCAGCCGCATACCATCGCGGCGCAGAGCTGGAAGCCACCGGCTCACTGGCAGTAGTTGCCTCAAGGAGCGCAGTGGCAGGTGGGCCCATGCCATAGGCGGGGTAGTGAGGCATGCCAGTAAAGCCTGTGCCCTCTGCCATAGGCGGGTTGGTTGTGGAGGTGGATGTTGCGGCGGTTGGGAGTGTGGTGGTTATGGGAGAGGGTGATGCTTGGAGGCCAGAAGCGCTTGGTGCGCCTTCGAAGGTAGGGACATCCGTCGGGTCTTGCCCTTGCTCCTCTCCTTCGTCTGCTCCTTCTCCAGCATTCTTCTCGCTCTCGTTCTCTCTCTTCCTCTTCACAGGCTGAGGCTGAGAGACCACTTCCTCGACCGTCAGGGCCCCGAAGGCCGTCTGGAGGCCATCCAGGGAGTCCTCCGCCGTATCCACTGGCCCATGTAAGGGCTCCACCGAAGGCACAGTGCCAGGCGCCGGCCTTGCCGGTGCCTGAGGCGCTGGCGCTGTCTGCACGTCGGCGTCCACTCTTCCTGGGTCCATCTTAATCCGCCCTTCTGCTTATGTTTGCCTGCTCGGAGCACTGGTTGTACGGCGCGGGGTCGCTGCCGGTGCACAGAGACAGGCTGCCTCTTGCTACCAGAAAAGTTTATAGTGTTTTCAGCACTGTGTTTTTGCTTCTCCTGCTGCTTGTTGTTGCTGTAGGGTGTCCTGCTGCTTGTTTTGGATGATGAAAAGCTTTTGTTTGTTGAAATACAGTAAAGCCAAGTCAATCCAGGATAGCCGAAGCCAATAGTATGCAAGGAGAAGGTAATTCAGGATCAAAGCATGAAGGGTTGCAGTGTAAACAGTGAAAGATGATTGGATATTCACAGAAACTACAGCTCAGGTCACATATGAATGCATATTCACAAAGATAGCTGAAATGTTTTAGGAAAAGAGTTAGAAAACTGCCTCAGGATCACTCTCTTTCCATAGTGCCATCTTAGGAGATGTGCACTCTTTGTTTTGGGTCCCATATGTGCTGAGGTGGCATGGTATGTGGCGATGAGGTCACTGCCATGTCACATGGGATCTTCCTACTTAGCTAGGCTGACCAGGAATTGAACCCAGGACCTCTCAAAAAGAGGTGCCTAGCCCCCTAGGGTGTATACCACTAGGGCAGATAAGTATTCATGGAAAAACATAGATAAATTCATAGGCTCTACCTTAGGTATGTCAGTGCTCAGTCAACTCAGGAAAAGATGTTTTACTTCTGATTGAAAGGGGATTAAGGGGTCCACTCCATATCCTGATTGGGTGTTTGGTTCCATAGGTCAAAATGTGTTCTCACCACTTTTGGCTGGACCAATACTAAGATAAAAATGCATGGATGCTCAGTGCATCTCTAATACAACTAGAGTATGTCCCAAAGCAATGGAAAAGCACTTTTTCTTACTCTAGTGGGCAAGCATGTATGCTCTAGGGAGGGAGTCCTGGGTTCAAACCCCACTACCCCGAAATTTTTACCAAACGTTTTCGCCGCACGCTGGCGACTTTTGAGGAATGCCCCATCTAAGGGACATCATTCACGGTACATTACACTGTTTTTCAAGGGTACCTACAGTGTGATAGGCTTCTATGAACTGATGAGAACGTTTTTGGTAGGTTTGACGCATTTTCTGAGGTAATTTTGGGAATATTTGAGCCTTTTTCCTTGGTCCTACTAGCTTGATCAACTAGTACTCCAGGGGGGAGTAAGAAAAAGTCACTGCCATGTCTTTCTTGGAGGGCTTGATCCAGGCCAAGCCCGCCTTAAAACCCTTTTGTTGATGCTAAGACTTACTTGAGTATTTTTACCCCTCTTTTGAAGCTCTAAGTACACTATCTCAAAGTAACTAGGGTTATAACCCTAGTCCCACATGAAGTTCACCCCTACCACTCAACTGAGCGGAGGTATCTTCCTTCATGGAGGTTATACTGACTAGTGGTCTCCCACCCCAAGACCCCTATACTCAATTGTTTCTACCACTTATTGTGGTTCTACTTTTTAACTGTTTCTGAATTCAGTTGTTTGGCCAAGTCATAATCTGTGTCTGGCCTAACTCCGTTGCCCCATATTCCTAACCAACTCCATTTCATCCAAAAGAGTGCACATGAAGTGCTTGAGGCTAATTGGGAGGCAAGAGTCATGCCACTTTTCATATTAAAATCGTTTGTTTTATCCTTTTGTGACTGAATCTTTGTATTTACACCTGCTTTGTCTATCTGCAGCCCTTCTGTGTTACACTGGACTTCTAACTTTTCATTGATTCGATCCACATCCTGTTCTTGCTCTACTTGCTGCTTTGGTTTCGGGATTTCCACATCAAAAAACTGCAGGATTTGATCAAAATATCTAGGGCACTAATCAAGGACATCTTTCTTATCTAGCAGAGGGTGTGAGTCCATTGGATTCTTGATGCCTGGGACAAGGTAGAGAAGAAGGATTGTGGCTGGGTGAGATTGTTGGCGTTCATTCGGCGCAGGCCGGCTGTTGATCGTAAGCAAAAGAGGACGGCATTTGATCAACGGGCGGGTGTTGACGACCGTAAGAGTTGTGGCCGTGGTCTGGCAGGTTAGCCGGCGCGTAGTCGTAGGTCGGCTCGACATGTGAGCAGGCCAGTAGGCAGGCGCTGAGTTTTTCCGTTGCAAAGGCGGTACTGAGGGCGTCCAGATCATCTCAGCATCTGTTGACTGGTACCCGGCAAACTCATGGTGAGAAACCTGGCAACCTGGGAAAAGAGGCAACGACGAGCGGCAAAATACGGACACCCAGTGCCACGAAAAGAGGGCGTTGACGACGGCGGTAGCAGTGTACGGTGAAGATACTGCAGCCCCAGTACGGTCCTGTGGGTTGGTTGTTGCGGCGTTTGAAACTGTCAAAATTCACGCAGGAGCACAGTGGAAAGTCCAGTTGACTTACGCAATTTCGTCTGGAGCTAAGCTGCCAGTACTGTAGCTCGTTCACGATCCAGCACGCCTGATGCTGAGACTATGCAGTTCGTAGCTGCGTCCACAAGAACTGGGTGCAGTATTTAGAGATGGGTCATGCCCAGGACCCCAATGTCATTGCGGTTCGCAAAAAAAGACACAAAAAAAATAGACACTCAGAAAGTGTGTCCAAATGGACACCCGGAAAATAAAAGACACTCAGAATGTGAGTTCTTGAGCCACTCTTTCCGCATCGGTCTTATTCCACCAGTGAATCTCGGTGGAATGCGACTTGGGACGGTTAGTCTGACCGAAGGACAACCCTATGGCACCGTCTTTCGACTGCGTATTATTTACATTCTTCGCATTCCCACCTTTAGAGGGGGGATTTCGGCTCAATCCTTCATGGAAATGCTGATGATTGGCACCCGCCAATTTTTCCAACTCCTCACACAATTCAGTGGGCGTGAAGCTGAGAACCCACGGCTTTGGGACGAGCCGAGTTCCTCCAAAGGAGGCACCTTGGTTAACCACTTCATGAAAAATATATCTGTCCTCCTTCTCCGCGAATTCCAATCCCCAAACACCGTCTTTTTCCTTACACTTGGAAAAGTTCGTTGGAGAGCACTTTACAAGGGCATCTCTGACCTGAAAACGACCCGAGCCCTTAGGGAATCCAGTCACTTCGGTCCACCAGGATTTCACCTTCTGGTTGGACTGTTCCCGCCTCAGCGATGCAGCTGTGTCGGCATGCATTTTCGCGAAGGTGAGGGCCTTCAATTCGCCATCCGACAGATGTTCCCCAGCACTCTCAGCCTCATGCACCAGATTTTCAAAGCATTGCCGCTTATTCTGAACCTCGTGAAGAATGAGTTTGGGAATGTTCGGGAAAGAGGTGAGGAGGGTTCTGTAGTGGTCTTCAGGCAACCTATTTCCTCATCTGTCAAGCAGAGCAAACAGCTCACTGTAGGTGAGTTGGTTAGCTGAATCAGCCCTATCAGTGTAGGATTCAATCCACGTATGATGAATGGGGCCCTTTAAACCCTCGAGGAGCGCATCAAGCTTCTCATCGTCTCGAAGCTTGTTCTTACCAACCCCTAGATAAAATTCTCTTTTAAAAACAGCCCACCGGCGAGGGTTGCCATTGTATTTTGGTTGTTTTGCAATGGCTCTCAGTTTAGCCCTCACAGGGTTAATAATGTCCTCAATGCCGCCACCACCGGCCAGGATTGGATTGACCTGGGCAGCACCTGAGGCGCCGTCACCGCCCAAAAGACTCTGGGCGAGCAACACCTGAGCCGCAATCATGGGATCGGTGTATCTTTTCTCAGCCAAAATTTCCATTTTCTCCTTCTTCCTCGCTTCTGAAACACGCGGAGGATTTTTACTCTCAAAAACTCTTTCTTTCAATTTTTCCCGCTTTTTCTTTTTTTCTTCCGCTCTGCAATTTGTTGTGGGCGCGAGTGAAAAAATTTCAGTCGCTTCATCAGCCACGGAACAAGCAGATCCGGCTGGCGGATCCTTCGAGGGACGGGGGGGATGAGCGAAAGATTTTCCCATTGCCAAAAAAGAGAAGAGTTTTTCCTGATTAATTTTGATCGCCTGATTGTCACTAGTGAGCTTGGCGATTTCCTTCCGACACGAGCAGTGTTGGGCACACAACACATGAGAGGCAGTCTCCGACCGCGATCCTATTGATTGTGGCTTCCTTACCACGTCTTCATGCTCGCTCAGCCAGCTCTCGATTGTGTTGGTGATGGGCAGGTCTTTGGATTCCTCCTTCGCCACCTTGAGAAAGGCCTCCTCCAGCGCCTTCTCCCGCGACACCGCATCAACCTCCATCGCCTGGGCGGTGGTGTGGACGGGCACCGGCGAATGCTCACGGTGAAACCTGCAATAGCAATGATGGATTTGCAGGCACCATTGGTCATACAAGTCCAGTCGCTGTAGACTCTCGATTTTCTGGAATTTCAGTCTCCAGTGTTCCTAGGACTCCTGGAATTGAGTGTCCAGTTTCACAGAGACGGCCTGCTCGATGACCTTCTGGAGCAGCAGGTCGATTTCCGCAGGCGTAGGTCTGATTCTGGCGGGCATCTCTCCCGGACCACTTGAAATCGGCGGATCACGATGTACTTGCATGCTTTCTTTGGATGAGAGACGGATGTCGTCGTCCGAACTAAATGAGTCTCCACCAAAGGAGCCGTACACTCCGCTGGGACCAGCGCCCGGTGAAGGGCCACTTGGGGGCCCGGATTCTCGACTGGGATCAGCGATTGTGCTGGGGTGAGGGATTGGTATATACCTAGGGCAGTCAAGATTCTGGCAAGGAATCCCTGACTCTTCAGTAAAAGTCGCAACTATGCAACATTCCACGCTGTATTCAAGTGGATCTGGCGGTGGGTTCCCACCTAGTCTGCAAATGCTTTCATCATCGCTGTCCGGTGGATCGGACTCATACTCCATACCTACAGCCTCGAAGCTGAAGGCCCCTCTGCTACCCTCTAAGCTATTGCTCTTAAGAAAACTCCTCCGAGCGTAGCCGGAGAGCTCAGGGCCGGCATAGGGAAGGTCATCTGAGGGCAGGTATCTTCTTAGCTTCCCGGCGGTATGGAGCGGTCGGTGCTGTGGCCTTGCCCTTGGGGTCCATGATATACAAGCAAGACAGCGAAGCCAATGAAGATGAAGATATGAACTTGCAAAAAATCCCAGTCTACAAGAAAATGTAGGCGCATAATATGATACATATGAATCACAATAATTCTTCCTGTCTAATTTATAAAAAATCCGATTGTCAAAAAATATTTGGCTAATTTGGTTTGCGCACGCGTGCCGGCGATTCCAATCAAATCAGTGAAACGCGACCATCTCAGCCGCAACGGACACCAGAAATGAGTCCGGCGTGTACATAATACACAGGAAGTGTTCCGCCAAAAGTGGGGGGGGCGCCGAATATATAGATCTCCGGAAATGATCTCAATCTGACCTAATGGGGGGAAATTGACCTGAGTCCTGCGCGGATCGAGGGTAGCCGCACTTACAAGGAGGGCACACGCAAATGCATTGGGTGTCTTGTTGCCCTCTCGTGGGGACGAAGGGACAGGACCTGTGGCAAATTAAAAAAGAGTTGCATATGTGGTGACCAATTGCCCATCAAGGCAGCGGCTGTGCATGGAAAATCAATGATTCTGTGGTTTGCATAAGTCATAAGAAAGTAGGCCTGTTCAATTTCACTATTGCAACATGGTTGCAGACGCCTTGGCATGCAAAGGCGCACACAGACATGCGCGAATACACACACATAGAAAGACACACATGACAGTTCGGTAGGGTTGGACTGCTGATAGATCATAGCTTCCCCTCCCCCCCCCGCCTTGCATCGTTAGCATAAATGCTGAAGACGGTCTCGCCCACAAAGCGAGGAAAACCTAGGCAATTGGTGCTTTTTCCATCCCTAGAACCATTCCTCCTCCTTGATAGGGAGCATTTTTTTGTATGGTTAGTCAAAGCGGGTAATCTGTAAGCGAAATGGTGAATATGGTTTTGATCGAAACTGTAGGTGCCAATGAAACTCATCAAATTGTGCAGACCCTTTTTACGGTCATCACCAAATTTTAGTGTCTTGGAAGGATTCTGTTTTTAATGCGGCTAGTTTCTCCAACTATGGCCCCCCGGTTCTCCGGTGCGGCTATTACCTAGTTCGCAACAGGTTCGCTTCCGTGGATTTGGCAGCGTGATGTTGTTGCGGCCCTACCGAAGTTCTCCAAGGCGGAGGAGTCTCAACTTTCTCTGGCTGCATCGGCATTGGCCAATGCTGTCCCACAGTCGCTCTTTCGTTGTGCACGTGAACCGCCTCCTAGCATGTCTGCACAGCTACACATTTTTTGGTGTTGGCCGGCGGCACTCTGGGCCATCGGGTAGCCCACCTGGAGCTTGTTTCAAGTGTGACATGTGTGGTCATCGGGCAGGTGACTGCGTTGCCGCCCCTCCCGCTTCTGAAATTAATCAACACGATCGTGGTAAACCACTTTAAGATATGTCGTCCGAGCCTTCAACCACTGCTTCTTCAAGTTCCTGGTCCTCACCGTTGTGGAGATTTCATGCAAATGGGGTGCTAGGTGCTATATACCGCCTACATGAGGGGGTGCACCTACGACGCCTCGGGCCTGCTCCCGTAGTGGTGCCTGAAGTGTTTGGTCCCAGCAAGGTTGTAGTGGTATTGACCGCTGGGCTTCAACCAATCATGCCTTTTCTCAGTCCCAACCAGCACCTTCACAGCCTGAGCCGCCCCAGTAGGCCCTGCAGTGGGGAAGGGGGGGGGGGGGGGGGAGTGCGGGTAATGCTTCAGTTCACGAGCTTTATGAGATGGGCCTCTTCGCAAGGCCCTGTGAGCATGCCAATTTTTCAGATCGACTTCGCTTCTCTGGGACAACCCTCTTTAGCGCTAAATGAACTCAGCTTGTGGACAGTGAACAAGCCTTGGGCCTTGGGCGCCGGGATCACTTATCACATGGATCACTATGCTGCGGGCACTCAATAAACCACCGCCTACCCGGAGATGTCCTTGGCTGAGGCTTTTGCACAACACCTTCGGCTGTTCATTGCCGCAGGTCAGAAGTCCGTCACGCTCCGCGGCGTGCCTAGTGCTGTCTGCATGTGTAGGAAGATTGGGATCTGCCCCGTTATTGTTTAACTCCTGCGTTCGGCGATCACGGCGGGAACAAACAGATTTACAACCAACCAACCGTCTTACTTGAGCACTTTTAAAATGTTGGCCCATATGGCAGTCAAAGTGCATGACGACTGGTTTTTCATCACCGTGGGCATGGCCGTCATGTCCATCACCCTCCTCCTCGGTATACAAGAGGCCGCGTCCATTCGCCTCTCAGGTTTGGACACTTTCCGCACGGTGTTTTTCTATCTCCCAGGGCCACCACAACTCCATATAACCTAGCTGCATGCTGGTAAACCATCCACACTGGCGCACGGCGAATGGTAGGGCCAAACTTGGATCACAACCCAACAACAAACTAGCTTAGATGACGGAGATCCGGCGCTCCATTAGCAAAAACACAAACAGGGCGAGAGCAGGCAGCAAGGGAAGGATCCGAGGTACAAAAAGAACTAGCTAGGGTTTCTAGAAGCGCCGTGACCATGAAAGTGCTGCCCTAGGTCGTGGATGGTGCCGGAGGGCTCAGGGCCGGCAAGACCGGGGGGGCAGGCACGCGAGGAGTCGACCTGAACGCTGCTGTTGGGGGCAGAACCGGATACACGGACACCAACGGAGGAAAGAGCGGCGACAACGGAGGCAAGATCCATGCTGATTGTTATCCGGCAAAAAATCCCAGTCTATGAAGAAAATTGATGCGGATTATCCTAAGTACATCTGAGTGTCCATATCTATCTGAAAAGATTTATATAAATCCCATTGTGAAAAAATATTTGGCCGATCTGGCTCGCGAGCGCGCGTCAGCGGCAAATGGCGATTCCGGGTAAATGATCGGAACGCGGCGGATTTACGATGAATGGACCGCGGAATCAGATCCGGCACATCAGAAATATATAGGTCTGATCCTGAGACTGAGCTGCGGGGCGGCGATTCCGCCGAAGCAGATAAAATGGCCAAAATGTAGCCGATTGGGGCAGATCTGCGAAAATCTGAGCAGATGGGGGTTAGCCGCACTTACACTCCCCCTCCAAAAACACACTGGGGTGTGTCCCTACGTCAACGAAGAACGTAGTGCGGGTAAGTCCCAGAAGAAAAGAGAAATGTAGCCTCGATGGGGCGAAATCTGCTTTATCTGACCTGATTTGGGCTGAATTGGCACTGAATCAGGATGGATGAACCTGAAATGAGACAGAATGAGGAGTGACGAACAGTCCTCCGGGCAGTAAAACATTAGGTTAAGGGCTAAAAAGCATGTAAACGTATCGAGAATCGATACCAAACCATGCCCTGGGTGAGAATGAGGTAGATTATTGGTGGATTGAGTGGGAGAATCAAGAAATGGAGTGACATCTCGGCGCTCTGGCACAGTTTAGCTGTCGCGGGCACGCTACGGTGTCCTCCACGTACTCTACATCGTGTTATTCCCGCTTTTCTCGTTCTGAAAAGTGCAGCATGTGCTTCAGATTTGGCGCATCTGGTGGATGATCACAAGATTCAGCAAGATTGAGAATCAATTTGAGCAGAGATGAAGGAGATGAAACAATCACAGAGAGGGAAAACAAATACAAATGTAGTCTGCAGGCCCTAAGTGAACAGAAAAACATCAGCGTCAACGAACTAACTTCGCCTAACTTGCCTAACTTCGTTGAATGAGAGGAGATGACAAGGAAATCAACCTAAAATGTCCTAAAATGAGTAAATTCCCTCAGATGAAGGTGAAATGAAGCGGAATGTCTAGAACTGAAACTACTAACACCTTCGTTTAGACTAGAGTTAATATATATTGTCGTTTATTCAGCTCAATTGTGCTTTCCGGCACGTTGGTTCGCGAGCATCCAACAGATTCCATGAAAATGTGGATCATCTGATGATGCATCATGATGGGACATGATGGCGCTGGATCCTTGGCATGTAACGCGCCGAAGGTTCGCTGAAGGCGCTTTACTGACAGTATATAACTGAGAGACACCGAGTAGTCCTTTATTTACAGTGGCGGCGGTGTCAATCGACTTGGACAAGGCCCATCTTTCGATTGAGTCCCACAAGACACTTGGATTCACCATTTTCGACAGTTTCAGGTCGGATTGAGCTCACATTGGCGTGTGCCAAAAATACACCGAAGCTTACGGAAACTCTGAGGTCCGAGAGGTTGCTGTTAGAAGTCCCTAGAGTTCCTATATGAAGGTTGTCTGAACAATTGACGTCGGGGTTTTGCTGCACTGTTGCGCAGAATGATGGATAAACCTGAGGAATTCAAGGTAAATTCAAGGAATCTGGATCTGAATCTGGACTTTGGCTTCAGCATCACGGCAAATGAAGGTAAGATCTGAGTTCCTGGCGTCGCATCTAGTGCCGCCCGTACTACAGGGGGTGCCTGTAGGGGTGAATGTCGCCGGCCCGCGTTTTTACTATGTACATTTGCTTCCATCTGCACGAGTAGCCAAATTCCAAAGATGCACAGACCAACAGAGACAAGATTACCCCGGATCTGCCTGAATTAAGCGTGAGTTTGGTTTTTTCTAGACACGGCAGCACACTCCGTGGCTTTCGGCAGCGTATCTACGCCTTGTCTGCCGAACGGAGACCAAAGAAAAGTTGATTGACGTCAAATTATCAAACATTCGCAGTTCTCCACATCATGTCGTAATCAGGAAGAATGAACAGTGGATTGAGCAGAATGTGGTTTTTTCAAGTCGTCAGAACACTCATATTGGAATAAGTGGTCGACGGGGCGAGGCTGGAGCTTTTGTAGGAGTTGGACATGCAACGGTTTCGAACCTACACCCTTGAGCCCTAGCGACGAGTGCCGTGACGCCCTGGACTAGACGACTGTTACCCAGATTATGGCGTCGGCGCCTCAAGTCACGACGGGTCTCCCTCAATTCGGCCAAGCACGAATACATGTGACCACCAACCTGTCTGGTGGGGCCCTCGTACGGCTTGGGCGCTGTAGATCAGCGGCCGAACTCGAAGCTTGGTCCTCATTTGGCTCCTGGGCTGGCCTGACCGCAGGAGGGGGGATCGACGGATCAGCCCTGGAAGGTGGCTGCTGAGGGCCGTAAAAGGCTGGATCTCGATTCACCACAGGTCTCTTTCCGTCGCTCTCCACCTGTCTGTCGGGTTTCGACAGACAGTCTGTCAGGAGTACTCCAATTTCGGGGTGCTTCTTGAGGAAGTCGATGAACCCCTTGGTGTACCCATGGACAAAAGAATGGGCTGGTTCCCAGTTGTTGTGACTGGAATCAAAGCCCCTCCACTCACATAGAAATTCTCATTCGCCCTTTTCGTCACGTCTTGCTTCTAAAATCCTCTTGAGTTCGTACTTCCCCCCTTCGATGACCCGATCAGACAAAAATTTCGAAGTCCAAAAAAGGGGTTTAACCCGATCCTTGGGGGAGGGGATCTCTCTCTTGAGGCGATCGCCCGAAACGTCAATTTCCCTGCTGACATCCACACGAATCCTCCACCTGTTCTCACCTAGACGCGCTGTAACAGCGAATGGCCCCTCCCACAAGGGAAGAAGCTTATCATCTCCGTCCAGGGTGGTTTTGGATTTTCGAAGCCAAACTCGATCATCGACTTCAAAATTGTGGGGGTTTTTTCGGCCTTGATTCTGGACCCAAAGCCAGTCAGCTTGATGCTTATCGATTAATTTCGAGACAGTTTTTTCTGCTCGTTGGATTTCGTCCAAGAACAACGAAGCATCTTTACAAGGGCGAGGATTATTCAACGGCATGTTCCACCAACACTTCTTTCGTCCAAAGACAATTTCATTTGGAGAAAGGCCATGGTACAATGGCGTGTTGTGGTACCGGCGAAGCAATGCGAAGAGAACTTCAAGCCAATGGAAGTCTGTCTCACTGGCGAGCTCCTTACGAAGCATATTTATTATAGAGCGGCCAGCTCTTTCGCCAGGCAGCGCTCGATGTGAGTGGATCTCGCATCTCAGGTGGTGGATTCCAAGGCGAGCACATAATTCCTTCCACCATTCGGAGGTGTACTCTTTGCCTGAGTCCGTAACCACCTCGGATGGGACGTCCCAACCTCCCATCCAGGTCTGCGCGCACCATTTGGCAGCAGCCTTGCCAGTCATTGACTCGATGTTGCAAGGCAACACCTGCATGTAGCCAGAATGACGGCATTGTATAAGGAGCACTCCATTGACCTTTTTGTTGGTCCAATGGCACTCTTCGTCGTCGAGTTCACCAAGATGGAAAAAATCACTGGTAACTCTGTTAAAGAGGCGCTCCGGAATAGGATGTGGCCTCAGATGGCCGTGCTTCTTCGCGCTGGGGGGCGTCGAGACAGCACATTGGGCACATCCGGCGGCTACTTTCATACAATGAGTATATAGCCTTGAGCCAAACAACCTATGTTTAATCATCGACCATAATAAACGGCCATGTGCGTGGGGGGACTCCCATTTGTGCCACCAGTTTAACACTCGGGGGGCCAGGGCGTCTGGTACGCACAATTTACCCTCCATCCACAGCTTCCCCCCATCCAACGAATATTCAGCATAAATTCCATCCTTGTGAGCATCTTTGGATTTGAGATTCTCAAAGACCTCTTTAAACATGGAATCATGCAGATAATCGTTCGTCCAGTCACGGATGATAAGGGAATCTTTCGGCAGGGGTGGAGTTTTGGCCGGATCTCGACGCTTAATGCCCTGAATCAACCGAAATCCACTTACAGGTCGGGTATACTCGAACCGTTTCACACTCCCTGAGGAGGGATCGGTGACTTTCTCCACGACTTTCAGTGATTTGGTTATAATTTCATGAGCATGCGCCGGATCTGAGAAGGCCGTGATGTCATGACACGGTAATGCATGCTGTTTAACAGCGCATTGCATGCATTCACGTCGAATGAGCTTTTTTTCCTCTTGATCCCACTCGATTACGACGTGGCGGTCCTGCTCCGTACCATGGATGTTGATACTTTGCAGCCCCTCTGAAGCGGGGTAAGCCCATCGGCTCAGAGCATCCGCTACCGTGTTGTGTTTTCCAGGCAAATACGACACATGGAGGTCAAACAAACTGAGAAATTCATGCCATCTGGCCCGTCGACCAGCTGGGCTCGCGACAGTATCAATGTGTTCGGTGGCCCAATACTCCAGAGATCGATGATCCGTCAGGACCTCGACTCGATTGGTGCCAACCCACGATTGGTACTTCTTCAGCGCGCAGATTATGGCATAAGTCTCTTGCTCACGCGGTGACCATTGCATCTGGCTGTAAGTGCGGCTAGCCCCATCTGCTCAGATTTTCAGACATTCTGCCCAGATTGGCTACATTTTGGTCATTTTCTTTGCTTCGGCGGAATCGCCGCCTCGCAGCTCAGTCTCAGGATATTTCCTATATATTTCTGATATGCCGGATTTGATTCCGCGGTCCATTCCCCGTAAATCCGCCGCGTTCCGCTATTTTAGCTGGAATCGCCATTTGCACTGACGCGCGCTCGCGGGCCAGATCGGCCAAACATTTTTACATAATCGGATTATTTAAATCTTTTCAGACAGTTTTGGACACTCAGATGTATTTAGAATAATCCGCGTCAATTTTCTTCATAGACTGGGATTTTCTGCCGGATAACAATCAGCATGGACCTTGCTTCTGTTGTCGCTGCTCTCGCCTCCGTTGGTGTTCGAGTATCCGGTACTACCCCCAATAACAACGTCCAGGGAGACTCCTCGCGTGCCTGCCCCACTGGTCTTGCCGGCCCCGAGCCCTCCGGCACCATCAACAACCCAGGGCAGCACTTTCATGGTAGCAGAGGCTACCTGAATGTTGTTCCTTTGGTGTCCCAACCACAGCTAGCTCCCCAGTACGGCCCCGTAGACCCCGCCGCTCCTGGAGACGTAACAATTACGCTGCCGTGGTGCTGTGCGAACGAGGCCTTGAGAGGAATGCCTTGCGCAAGCCCAAGCTGCCCAAAAAGGGCACAAATCAGCAGCTGTGGAGGCCCAGATTACCATCAAGATCCCAGTCGAAATTGGCCATCAAGCAGCTGGAATCTCCCAGCCTACGCCGATGGCAACGCTCCAGTGGAGCTTACGGACCTGGCAGGTACCAATACTCCTTACCAATGTCCACATTTTGAGACCATCGACGCCGACATTGACGACATTGAGATGGGTGGTCCAGGTGAGGTACCTACCTATAATCGACCAGCCTCTTGGGCACAATGGGACAACCATTTGTCTTCAAAAGTGACCCGTAACCTTGAGGCGCTTGAGGCCCTTTGTCTATTAGCCACGTCTAAGCTGATAGGACAAGAAAGAATCGCCTCTGATTTTTTATTCGAATATTTTTTCCTCCTTCAAGAAGAAATTAATACCAGGATGTGGTGGCGTTCTCAAGAAGATGACTCGTTTGCCATTTTTTTGCAGATCTGGGAGGCAAGTCCCTTCCCGAAGGAGAAGACCAAGGCACCTGTTGCCGGGCCCTCCGCCCCTCATCCCCCTGTTTCCATCCGCGACGATCTAGCCGCCGCGGTTGAGGAAGGAATTTTAGAGGCAGCCAGGCAGGCAAGCCTGGAAATTAGGGCTGAAGGAGCTCCCCAAGTGGACTCCTGGCTGCGAACCACTGAGATTAGCGGTCCGACAGCCTGCTCAGGCCCTTCAGCACACGGTATGTACTGTCCTGCCGACTGCTCTTGCAGATTCCAGCGAGATACTGAGCTCCAATTGCTCAAAGATCAAATGCAACTCATCATTCAAACGCTGGGAATTAAAGATCTTTTCAAGACACACAAGCGATCTGAGGGCGCATCATCGGTGGAACAAACAACAGAACCGTCGGAGGAGGCGACAGAAATTTTTTCGATTGCTCCTTCGGTGGACTCTAAGACCACCGATGCAAGGATCAGCAGGACTAAGCTAAAGGAAAGGGTTACAATCTCTCGATCTCAGAGTAGGACGGCGAAGGCTAGGACTGAGGCTCAGAATGCCAAGCGAACTGCCTCCCGTACTGCCCTTCCTGCTGCTGATTCCAATGCATTAGCCCAGATGTTGCTCGCCCAGACCCTCGCCGGAGCTGGTGTGGCGAATGATGCCGCCAAGGTGTCTGCCATTACGGCCGGTGTTGGGCTGGATTCACTTCTAAATCCTACTTCATTGCGACTTCGTCAGGTTGCCAAGCAACCGAAGTATAATGGGAACCCCAGACGTTGGCCTCAGTTTCAACGGGAATTTAAACTGTGGGTTAAGACTCAAAAACTCCAAGATGATCAGTTCCTGATGGCCCTCTTGGACTGCCTTGAGGGGGCGCCGGCCAACACTTGGCTCAGGACCTGGAGTGATCGTGAAGGTTCAAGTTCCCCCCTTACCTTTGATGAGGTGTGGGAACAGTTGGAGGTACGTGGATCCCGGCTGCCAGAGGACCATTACCACCAGATGTTGAAGAATTTTCCTTCATTCTCGCGATTAATCTTGCACGAAGTGCAAGACAAGAGACAGCGCTTCTGGAACTTAGTGGAAGAATCTGAACATTCAGGCGAAAAATTTTCTAGTGCCGAGCTGAAAAATCTGATTTTTGACAAGATCCCCTCCGAAACAGCCGCCACCCTTCGGAATAAACAGTCCGAAGAAAAGGTCAAGACCTGGTGGGCGGAGGTCGAAGGCTTTGATGCCTCGGCCAACAGGTTTACGGTCAGGGAGGCACTTCAAAAGTGCTCCCCCACGTCGTTTTCCAAGGTGAAATTCACTGAAAACACGTGGAAAATCAAATTTAATGAACACGAGGATCGGGACTTGTTTGTCCAAGTCCTCAACAAGGGAGTAAGCTTCCATGGCCATCGCCTGAAGGCCAGGAACTGGGTGTTTTCGTTCATCCCGAAGGAATTGTGGGAAGAGGTTGAGCGGCTCGCTGACGCCGCCAATCAAAATTTCCATGAGGGTCTTGGGGGAAACAAGAATACCCAGCAAAACACCCAAAATGGGGCCTAAAAGGGCAACAAAAGGGTGAATGACACCCGGAATGTTCAGGATCATTGTAGCATCTGTCTTCTTTTAGGTTCTACGAACCGAGCTAAGTCGCATTCTACTGGTAATCACCGATGGTCTCCTTACGATCACAAGGTGATTGGTGAAAACATCAGTAATCCTCAGAATTCAGACAGGAATGACAGACAGGTGCATGGTGGAAAGGGGGGAAAAGGTAATCCGACCCCCTCCGGTGGAAACAAAAATACCGGAGTCCCTGGCGGGTCCCAAGGCAAAGGAAATCGGACTCCATCCGGCTCCGGTGGGCAGCCAAACGGCCAGACAAGTCCCAATGGCAACGCCGGAGGCGGAAATCGAAATCCAGGCCAAACCCCTCAATCCGGTACAAACAAAGGAAATGCTCCAGGATCACAGGGTAAAGGTAAGGGAAATCCTTCAGGAACCCCTTTCTCTGGTAAGGGCAGAGGGCGTGGCGACGGTGGAGGTCCATCATCCGGCGGCCGTGGCCGTGGACGTGGAAAGGGCAACCATCGTGTGGATCAGGTTTCAGGTGCAGATCAGGTGTCCGATGCGGATCGAGATTATGTCGAAAATGCCCTGAATCCAGCAGATGATCCGTTCCAAGATGAGTGGATCGACGAATCAGGCTGTGTTCACAATGTTAACGCAGCCACTGGAGGTCAGAACGCCTAGGGGAGCCACGAAAATCGCCCCTCCCCAGGCGATTTCAGGCATGATCCCCAGATTCCAGATCGACCATTACTTGATGTAGGGTCGCTTGTCTCCTCTCCCCTGGATCCGGCAGCGGATCCTTCTGTTGTAGTGGACGAGGTTGGTGTACAGTCCAAGCACAGGGCCCGTCAGTTTGTCACAAAGCTGTGGGTCTCTGATTGCAAGGGAAATTTCCACCTCGCCACTTGTTTGTGTGACAATGGATCAGAGGTAAATCTCCAATCCAATTCTTTCTTACCCGACGACTGCGTGTTTGAATCGCCTCATCCTGTTACCCTCGAGGGAGTTTCTGGACATTCTCTCGCAGGTGGGCAACGCGGTTGTTATATATCAACTCATTTGGTCGCTCAAGACCTTTGGGAAGAAGGTAATGTGGGGGAAGTTGTCCTTAAGGATGACTACTTCTATCGTGCCGACATAAAGTATGACCTTTACTTGGGCCATCCTTGGCTTCGCAAGAACAGGGTGGCGCCCGTAGGTCATGGACGTTGTTTTTTGCTGGAGTCAGGTCCCTTGGAGCGTCCTGAATTTCGTTTTTTGCACGCAGGGTTTGAAAGTGCAGAAGAATTTTTGAAGCAAAAAGTTACACCAAAATTTGGTGAAGATGTCACCATTGCAGAGGTGAATGGGAGTGCCGATTACTCCCGAGAGTTAGAATGTCTTCGTAGGGACTCCCAGCCACGACGCCCTTCGCGCTGGCACTCTTCATCCTACAGAGTTGTCGACAAATGGCGCGATGCAATTTGTGAATATTTTCATGAACACCATTCCTTTTGGCCACAGTATGATGCCTTTGCTAACCGTAAGAACAAGCGCTTTGACAAGCACTTTAGCGACGCTTGGACCCATAAATGGGACAAGAAGTTGTGGATTAATCCTCCGTTTCACTTAATCCAGCAGGTCATCCACAAAATCAAGCAAGATAAAACCCAGGCAATTTTAGTTGTGCCCTTGTGGGACGACAAGCCTTGGTTTCAGGAATTGCAAGACATTTGTGTAGATTACATCGAACTTCCCAGGAAGATTAAGCTGTATGCCAGGGACGACACAGGTCCCCTGCCACAGCGGTCCTGGAATTCGCTTGCATTCCTGGTGGATGGAAAGCTTTCTGACTCTAATTCTGCTGATTCTGGTACTGATTCTTGTGTTGGGTCTGAATCTGAGGTTGAGCGTGGTACTGATGATGAATCTATTTTTTCTGATTTTTGTCCGTCAGATACCCAAGGTGATCCAACGTCCAATGGATCCGCCTCGTCTCCCTCTTCCCCAATACGATCGACATCGAAAAGAATCTTCAGTGCACGGGCGAAGAAAAATTCCAAATCGCGCCGCAAATTCAGAGTTTTTTATGAAAAACCCCCTGTGGAAGCTTTCATAGATCCTTTCGAGGAGCTGGATCACGAAGAGAATCTCTGGAATGTCGACACTCGACCCACCTATCTTCAAGAGGCAGTTGACACGGACCTGTTTAGGGACATCAGTAAGAAGATTCTTCCTGCCAAGGCCGAAGAAGTCGCCAAGGTTTTTTCGACAGTAATTCCTGGCGATCAGGTGGACACTGAATTGTGTTCCAAGTCAAGAGAAAAGATTTTTGAGGAACGGAAGGACACAACCCTTTCAGGGAAGTTGATCAAAGACCCCCCTGTCCGTGGGCAGTTCGGTGAAGCCTTCATCGAGCTTCGTGAAGGGTACAAGGCGAAAAAACAGCGTCCTTATGAGAACCATGGACATAAACATGAGATCCTCAGAAAAATCATTGAGAGAAATCTCAGGGAATTTGGTTGGCTTGAGGGTTGTATGACCAGCGAATGGTGCTGTGCACCCTTCACAGTCCCGAAGCCGCCGCCTGCAGACCAGAACACTATTGATGGTTGGCGAATGGTTGTTGATTTTCGCAATCTCAACGCCGAAACCAAGGCGGATTCGCACCCCCTGCCCCTCATTGAGGAGGAAATCGCCAAGAGGGCAAGAGGTCGTTTGTTTTCTGTGCTGGATCTCCGTCACGGCTTTCACCAAATGCCGTTGAGGAAGGACAGCCGACCTCTCACCTGTATGTGCACGCCATGTGGCCCAGTCCAATGGACGGTCATGCCCATGGGCCTGAAGAATGCCCCTTCATTTTTTCAAAGAATGATGGAGGATGTGCTTTTTTCAGCTCATCCTGAGCTTCGTGCCTTCGTGAGCGTGTACATAGATGACATAATCATCGCGACGGAAGGGGAGGGACTGACCGAAGCCGAGCTGGTGGCCCTACATGAGAAGCAGCTGAACCAGGTTTTGGACATTCTGGATGCAAATCAGCTGATTTGTGGGCCAAAGAAGGGAAAATTTTTTTTAAAATCAGTCGAATTTTGTGGTTCTCTCCTAGAGAATGGCACCCGACGACCCAGTCCAGGGAAGCTCGTCGCTATTCAGAAGTGGAAGCGCCCTGAGACGATCACGGAGTTGAGAGGATTCCTGGGTTGTTGCAATTTTTACCATACTTTTGTGCCGAATTATGCCAAATTTGCTGCCCCCCTCACTGATTTATTGAAGGTAGGGAGAGATGCAGGCAAGGCAGGTTCAAAGGTTCGTGTCAAGTGGACTGACGAGTGCGAGGAGGCCTTCCATCACTTGAAGGCGGCCCTCTGTGAAGTCGCCACGTTGCATGTGCCCCAATTCGACCGACCCTTCTACATTAGAACCGACGCTTCTAGGTACGCGATCGGAGCTGTCCTTGAACAGGTTGATGAAGCCACCGGCGATCATTACCCTCTTGCATTTTGGTCTCCGAAGCTAGCCCCACGCCAAATGCAATGGTCGCCGCGTGAGCAAGAAACGTATGCCATAATTTGCGCTCTAAAAAAGTACCAATCGTGGGTAGGCACCAATCGAGTCGAGGTCCTGACGGATCATCGATCTCTGGAGTATTGGGCCACCGAACACATTGATACTGTCGCGAGCCCAGCTGGTCGACGGGCCAGATGGCACGAATTTCTCTCTCTGTTTGACCTCCATGTGTCGTATTTGCCTGGAAAACACAACACGGTAGCGGATGCTCTGAGCCGATGGGCTTACCCCGCTTCAGAGGGGCTGCAAAGTACCAACATCCATGGTACGGAGCAGGACCGCCATGTAATAATCGAGTGGGATCAAGAAGAAAAGAAACTCATTCGACGTGCATGCATGCAATGCGCTGTTAAACAGCACGCATTACCGTGCCATGACATCACGGCCATCTCAGATCCGGCGCATGCTCATGAGATCTGCACCAAAACACTGAAAGTCGTGGAAAAAGTCACCGATTCCTCCTCAGGGAGTGTGAAACGGTTTGACTATACCCGACGAGTAAGTAGATTTCGGTTGATCCAGGGCATTAAGCGTCGAGATCCGGCCAAAACTCCACCCCTGCCGAAAGATTCCCTGATCATCCGTGACTGGACGTCCGATTATCTGCAGGATCCCATGTTTAAAGAGGTCTTTGGAAATCTCAAATCCAAAGATGCTCACAAGGATGGCATTTTTTCAGAGTACTCGTTGGATGGGGGGAAGCTGTGGATGGAGGGTAAATTGTGCGTACCAGACGCCCTGGCCCCCCGAGTGTTAAACTGGTGGCATAAATGGGAGTCCCCCCACGCACATGGCCGTCGACTGTGGTCGATGATTAAGCATAGGTTGTTCGGATCGAGGCTCTACACTCATTGCATGAAAGTAGCCGCCGGATGTGCCCAATGTGCTGTCTCGACGCCCCCCAGCGCGAAGAAGCACGGCCATCTGAGGCCTCATCCTATTCCGGAGCGCCTCTTTAACAGAGTCACCAGTGATTTCTTCTATCTCGGTGAACTCGATGACGAAGAGTGCCATTGGACTAATAAAAAAGTCAATGGTGTGCTCCTCATTCAGTGCCGTCATTCCGGCTACATTCAAGTGTTGCCTTGCAACATTGAGTCGATGACTGGCAAGGCTGCCGCCAAATGGTGCGCGCAGACCTGGATGGGAGGTTGGGACGTCCCATCCGAGGTGGTAACGGACTCAGGCAAAGAGTACACCTCCGAATGGTGGAGAGAATTATGTGCTCGCCTTGGAATCCACCACCTCCGATGTGAAATCCACTCGCATCGAGCGCTGCCTGGCGAAAGAGCTGGCCGCTCACTTATAAATATGCTTCGTAAGGAGCTCGCGAGTGAAAAGGATTTCCATTGGCTTGAGATTCTATTCGCCATGCTTCGCCGGTACCACAACACGCCTTTGTATCATGGCCTTTCTCCAAATGAAATTGTCTTTGGACGAAAGAAGTGTTGGTGGAACATGCCGTTGAATAATCCTCGCCCCTGTAAGGATGCTTCGTTGTTTTTGGACGACGTCCAACGAGCAGATAAAACTGTCTCGAAATTAATCGAGAAGCATCAAGCTGACTGGCTTTGGGTCCAGAATCAAGGCCGAAAAAACCCCCACAATTTTGAAGTCGATGATCGAGTTTGGCTTCGAAAATCCGAAACCACCCTGGACGGAGATGACAAGCTTCTTCCCTTGTGGGAGGGGCCATTCGCTGTTACAGCGCGTCTTGGTGAGAACAGGTGGAGGATTCGTGTGGATGTCAGCAGGAAAATTGACGTTTCGGGCGATCGCCTCAAGAGAGAGATCCCCTCCCCCAAGGATCGGGTTAAACCCCTTTTTTGGACTGCGAAACATTTGTCTGATCGGGTCATCGAAGGGGGGAAGTACGAACTCAAGAGGATTGTTGAAGCAAGACGTGACGCCAAGGGCGAATGGGAATTTCTGTGTGAGTGGAGGGGCTTTGATTCCAGTCACAACAACTGGGAACCAGCCCAATCTTTTGTCCATGGATACACCAAGGGGTTCATCGACTTCCTGAAGAAGCACCCCGAAATTGGAGTACTCCTGACAGACTGTCTGTCGAAACCAGACAGACAAGTGGAGAGCGACGGAAAACGACCTGTGGTGAATCGAGATCCAGCCTTTTACGGCCCTCAGCAGCCACATTCCAGGGCTGATCCGTCGATCCCCCCTCCTGTGGTCAGGCCAGCCCAGGAGCCAAATGAGGACCAAGCTTCGAGTTCGGCCGCTGATTTGCAGCGCCCAAGCCGTACGAGGGCCCGACCAGACAGGTTGGTGGTCACATGTATTCGTGCTTGGCCGAATTCGACTTGAAAGAACCACATTCTGCTCAATCCACTGTTCATTCTTTCTGTTTATGTCATGATGTGGAGAACTGCGAATGTTTGATAATTTGACGTCAATCAATCAATTTTTCTTTGGTCTCCGTTCGGTAGCGTATCGAAAGTTGAAAACCGAAAGCCACGGAGTGTGCTGCCGTGTTCAGAAAAAACCAAACTCAGGCTTAATTCAGGCAGATTCGGGGTAATCTTGTCTCTGTTGGTCTGTGCATCTTTGGAATTTGGCTACTCGTGCAGATGGAAGCAAATGTACATAGTAAAAACGCTGGCCAGCGACATTCACCCCTACAGGCACCCCCTGTAGTACTGGCTGCACCACATGCGACGCCAGGAACTCAGATCGTACCTTCATTTGCTGTGATGCTAACGCCAAAGTCCAGATTCAGATCCAGGATCCTCAAATTTGCCTTGAATTTCTCAGGTTTGTCCATCATTCTGCCACTGTTGTACGAAACCCAGACGTCAATTGTTCAGACAACCTTCAGATAGGAGCTCTAGGGATCTCTAAAAGCAACCTCTGAAGTCCGTAAGCTTCGTTGTATTTTTGGCACACGCCAATGTGAGCTCAATCCGACCTGAAACTGTCGAAAATGGTGAATCCAAGTGTCTTGTGGGACTCATTCAAAAGATTGGCCTTGTCCAAGTCGATTGACACCGCCGCCACTGTAAATAAAGGACTACTCGGTGTCTCTCAGTTATATACTGTCAGTAAAGCGCCTTCAGCGAACCTTCGGCGCGTTACATGCCAAGGATCCAGGGCCAGCATGTCCCATCATGATGCATCATCACATGATCCAGATTTTCATGGAATCTGTTGGATGCTCGCGAACCAACGTGCCGGAAAGCACAATTGAGCTGAATAAACGACAATATATATTAACTTTAGTCTAAACGAAAGTGTTAGTAGTTTCAGTTCTAGACATTCCGCTTCATTTCACCTTCATCTCAGGGAATTTGCTGATTTTAGGACAATTTAGATTGATTTCCTGGTCATCTTCTCTGATTCCTCGAAGATCTGTTTAGATCTAAGTGAACAGAAAAACATCCTTACCTTCTGTGGTTCACTTAGGGCCTGCAGACTTCATTTGTATTTGTTTTCCCTCTCTGTGATTGTTTAATCTCCTTCATCTTTGCTCAAATTAACTCTCATTTTTGCTGAATCTTGTGATCATCCACCAGATGCGCCAAATCTGAAGCACATGCTGCACTTTTCAGAACGAGAAAAGCGGGAATAACACGATGTAGAGTTCGGCGAGGACACCGTAGCGTGCCCGCGACAGCGAAACTGTGCCAGAGCGCTGAGATGTCACTCCATTTCTTGATTCTCCCACTCAATCCACCAATAATCTACCTCATTCTCAACCAATGCATGGTTTGGTATCGATTCTCGATACGTTTACATGCTTTTTAGCCCTTGACCTAATGTTTTACTGCACGGAGGACTGTTTGTCACTTCTCATTCTGTCTCATTTCAGGTGCATCCATCCTGATTCAGTGCCAATTCAGCCCAAATCAGGTCAGATCAAGCAGATTTCGCCCCATCGAGGCTACATTTCTATTTTTTTCTGGGACTTACCCGCACTATGTTCTTCGTTGACGTAGCGACACACCCCAGTGTGTTTTTGGAGGGGGAGTGTAAGTGCGGCTAGCCCCATCTGCTCAGATTTTCAGACATTCTGCCCAGATTGGCTACATTTTGGTCATTTTTCTTGCTTCGGCGGAATCGCCGCCTCGCAGCTCAGTCTCAGGATATTTCCTATATATTTCTGATATGCCGGATTTGATTCCGCGGTCCATTCCCCGTAAATCCGCCGCGTTCCGCTATTTTAGCTGGAATCGCCATTTGCCGCTGACGCGCGCTCGCGGGCCAGATCGGCCAAACATTTTTACATAATCGGATTATTTAAATCTTTTCAGACAGTTTTGGACACTCAGATGTATTTAGAATAATCCGCGTCAATTTTCTTCATAGACTGGGATTTTCTGCCGGATAACAATCAGCATGGACCTTGCTTCTGTTGTCGCTGCTCTCGCCTCCGTTGGTGTTCGAGTATCCGGTTCTACCCCCAATAACAACGTCCAGGGAGACTCCTCGCGTGCCTGCCCCACTGGTCTTGCCGGCCCCGAGCCCTCGGGCACCATCAACGACCCAGGGCAGCACTTTCACTGGCGTGGAGCTAGCTTCCGCGACCAAAATGCAAGAGGGTAATGATCACCTGTGGCTTCATCAACCTGTTCAAGGACAGCTCCGATCGCGTACCTAGAAGCGTCGGTTCTTATGTAGAAGGGTCGGTCGAATTTCGGCACATGCAACGTGGCGACTTCGCAGAGGGCCGCCTTCAAGTGATGGAAGGCCTCCTCGCACTCGTCAGTCCACTTGACACGAACCTTTGAACCTGCCTTGCCCGCATCTCTCCCTACCTTCAATAGTTCAGTGAGGGGGGCAGCAAATTTGGCATAATTCGGCACAAAAGTGTGGTAAAAATTGCAGCAACCCAGGAATCCTCTCAATTCCGTGATCGTCTCAGGGCGCTTCCACTTCTGAATAGCGACGAGCTTCCCTGGACTGGGTCGTCGGGTGCCATTCTGAAGGAGAGAACCACAAAATTCGACTGATTTTAAAAATAGTTTTCCCTTCTTTGGCCCACAAATCAGCTGATTGGCATCAAGAATGTCCAAAACCTGGTTCATCTGCTTTTCATGTAGGGCCACCAGCTCGGCTTCGGTCAGTCCCTCCCCCTCTGTCGCGATGATTATGTCATCTATGTACACACTCACGAAGGCACGAAGCTCAGGATGAGCTGTAAAAAGCACATCCTCCATCATTCTTTGAAAAAACGAAGGGGCGTTCTTCAGGCCCATGGGCATGACCATCCACTGGACTGGGCCACATGGCGTGCACATACAGGTGAGAGGTACCCCCTACCCCTAGCATCCCGGGGATTGAGGGGATGCACAGTGCAAAAATACAGGTGAGAGGTCGGCTGTCCTTCCTCAACGGCATCTGGTGAAAGCCGTGACGGAGATCCAGCACAGAAAACAAACGACCTCTTGCCCTCTTGGCGATTTCCTCCTCAATGAGGGGCAGGGGGTGTGAATCCGCCTTGGTTTCGGCGTTGAGGTTGCGAAAATCAACAACCATTCGCCAACCATCAATAGTGTTCTGGTCTGCAGGCGGCGGCTTCGGGACTTTGAAGGGTGCACAGCACCACTCGCTGGTCATACAACCCTCAAGCCAACCAAATTCCCTGAGATTTCTCTCGATTATTTTTCTGAGTATCTCATGTTCCTGTCCATGGTTCTCATAAGGACGCTGTTTTTTCGCCTTGTACCCTTCACGAAGCTCGATGAAGGCTTCACCGAACTGCCCACGGACAGGGGGGTTTTTGATCAACTTCCCCGAAAGGGTTGTGTCCTTCCGTTCCTCAAAAATCTTGTCTCTTTTCTTGGAACACAACTCAGTGTCCACCTGATCGCCAGGAATTACTGTCGAAAAAACTTTGGCGATTTCTTCGGCCTTGGCAGGAAGAATCTTCTTACGGATGTCCCTAAAACGGTCCGTATCAACTGCCTCTTGAAGATAGGTGGGTCGAGTGTCGACATTCCAGAGATTCTCTTCGTGATCCAGCTCATCGAAAGGATCTATGAAAGCTTCCACAGGGGGTTTTTCATAAAAAACTCTGAATTTGCTGCGCGAAGAAAATTTTTTTGTCGTCCGTGCGCCGTAGATTCTTTTGGATGTAGATCGTATTGGGGAAGAGGGAGACGAGGCGGATCCATTTGACGTTGGATCACCTTGGGCATCTGACGGACAAAAATCAGAAAAAATAGATTCATCATCAGTACCACGCTCAACCTCAGATTCAGACCCAACACAGGAATCAGTACTAGAATCAGCAGAATCAGAGTCAGAAAGCTTTCCATCCACCAGGAATGCAAGCGAACTCCAGGGCCGCTGTGGCAGGGGACCTGTGTCGTCCCTGGCATACAGCTTAATCTTCCTGGGAAGTTCGATGTAATCTACACAAATGTCTTGCAATTCCTGAAACCAAGGCTTGTCGTCCCACAAGGGCACAACTAAAATCGCCTGGGTTTTATCTTGCTTGATTTTGTGGATGACCTGCTGGATTAAGTGAAACGGAGGATTAATCCATAACTTCTTGTCCCATTTATGGGTCCAAGCGTCGCGAAAGTGCTTGTCAAAGCGTTTGTTCTCGCGGTTAGCAAAAGCATCATACTGTGGCCAAAAGGAATGGTGTTCATGAAAATATTCACAAATTGTATCGCGCCATTTGTCGACAACTCTGTAGGATGAAGAGTGCCAGCGCAAAGGGCGTCGTGGCTGGGAGTCCCTACGAAGACATTCTAACTCTCGGGAGTAATCGGCACTCCCATTCACCTCTGCAATGGTGACATCTTCGCCAAACTTTGGTGTAACCTTTTGCTTCAAAAATTCTTCTGCACTTTTAAACCCTGCGTGCAAAAAACGAAATTCAGGACGCTCCAAGGGACCTGACTCCAGCAAAAAACAACGCCGATGACCTACGGGCGCCACCCTGTTCTTGCGAAGCCAAGGATGGCCCAAGTAAAGGTCATACTTTATGTCGGCACGATAGAAGTAGTCATCCTTAAGGATAACTTCCTCCACATTGCCATCTTCCCAAAGGTCTTGAGCGACCAAATGAGTTGATATATAACAACCGCGTTGCCCACCTGCGAGAGAGTGTCCAGAAACTGCCTCGAGGGTAACAGGATGAGGCGAATCAAACACGCAGTCGTCAGGCAAAAAGGAATTGGATCGGAGATTTACCTCCGATCCATTGTCACACAAACAAGTGGCGAGGTGGAAATTGCCGTTGCAATCAGAGACCCACAGCTTTGTGACAAACTGACGGCCCTTGTGCTTGGACTGTACACCAACCTCGTCCACTACAACAGAAGGATCCGCTGCCGTATCCAGGGGAGAGGAGACAAGCGACCCTACATCAAGTAGTGGTCGATCTGGAATCTGGGGATCATGCCTGAAATCGCCTGGGGAGGGGCGATTTTCGTGGCTCCCCTAGGCGTTCTGACCTCCAGTGGCTGCGTTAACATTGTGGACACACCCTGATTCGTCGACCCACTCATCTTGGAGCGGATCATCTGCTGGATTCAAGGCATTTTCAACGTAATCTCGGTCCGCATCGGACACCTGATCTGCACCTGAGACCTGATCCACACGATGGTTGCCCTTTCCACGTCCACGGCCACGGCCGCCGGATGATGGACCTCCACCGTCGCCACGCCCTCTGCCCTTACCAGAGGAAGGGGTTCCCGAAGGATTTCCCTTACCTTTACCCTGGAATCCTAGAGCATTTCCCTTGTTTGCACCGGATTGAGGGGTTTGGTCTGGATTTCCATTTCTGCCTCCGGCGTTGCTATTGGGATTTTTCTGGCCGTTGGGCTGCCCACCGGAGCCGGATGGAGTCCGATTTCCTGTGCCTTGGGACCCGCCAGGGCCTCCAGGATTTTTGTTTCCACCGGAGGGGGTCGGATTCCCTTTTCCAGCCTTCCCACCGTGCACCTGTCTGTCATTCCTGTCTGAATTCTGCGAATTACTGATATTTTCACCAATCACCTTGTGATCGTAAGGAGACCATCGGTGATTATCAGTAGAATGCGTCTTAGCTCGGTTCGTAGAACCTAAAAGAAGGCAGATGCTACAGTGCTGCTGAACATTCCGGGTGTCATTCACCTTTTTGTTGCCCTTTTAGGCCCCATTTTGGGTGTTTTGCTGGGTATTCTTGTTTCCCCCAAGACCCTCATGGAAATTCTGATTGGCGGCGTCGGCGAGCCGCTCAACCTCCTCCCAGAGTTCCTTCGGGGTGTACGAAAACACCCAGTTTTTGGCCTTCAGGCGATGGCCATGGAAGCTGACTCCCCTGTTGAGGACTTGGACAAACAAGTCCCGATCCTCGTGCTCATGAAACTTTATTTTCCACGTCTCTTCGGTGAATTTCACCTTAGAAAAGGACGTGGGGGAGCACTTTTGAAGTGCCTCCCTGACGGAAAATCTTGTTGGCAGAGGCATCGAAGCCTTCCACCTCCGCCCACCAGGTCTTGACCTTTTCTTCGGACTGTTTGTTCCGAAGGGTGGCGGCAGTTTCTGAGGGGATCTTGTCAAAAATCAGACTTTTCAGCTCGGCACTAGAAAATTTTTCGCCTGAATGTTCAGCTTCTTCCACTAAATTCCAGAAGCGCTGTTTTTTGTCTTGCACTTCGTGCAAGATTAATCGCGAGGATGAAGGAAAATTCTTCAACATTTGGTGGTAGTGGTCCTCTGGCAGCCGGGATCCACGTACCTCCAACTGTTCCCACACCTCATCAAAGGTAAGGGGAGAACTTGTATCCTCGCGATCACTCCAAGTCCTGAGCCAAGTGTTGGCCGGCGCTCCCTCAAGGCAATCCAAGAGGGCCATCAGGAACTGATCATCTTGGAGTTTTTGAGTCTTAACCAACAGTTTAAATTCCCGTTGGAACTGAGGCCAACGTCGGGGGTTCCCATTATACTTCGGTTGCTTGGCAACCTGACGAAGTCGCAATGAAGTAGGATTAAGAAGCGAATCCAGCCCAACACCGGCCGTGATGGCAGACACCTTGGCGGCATCATTCGCCACACCAGCTCCGGCGAGGGTCTGGGCGAGCAACAGCTGGGCTAAGGTATTGGAATCAGCAGCAGGAGGGGCAGTACGGGAGGCAGTTCGCTTGGCATTCTGAGCCTCAGTCCTAGCCTTCGCCGTCCTACTCTCAGAACGAGAGATTTTAACCCTTTCCTTTAGCTTGGTCCTGCTGATCCTTGCATCGGTGGTCCTGGAGTCCACCGAAGGAGCAATTGAAAAAATTTCTGTCGCCTCCTCCGATGGCTCTGTTGCTTGTTCCACCGATGAGGCGCCTTCAGACCGCATGTGCGTCTTGAAAAGATTTTTTATTCCCAGCGCTTGAATGATGAGGTGCATTTGATCTTTGAGCAATTGGAGCTCAGCATCTCGCTGGAATCTGCAGGAGCAGTCGGCAGGACAGTACATGCCGTGTCCTGAAGGGCCTGAGCAGGCTGTCGGACCGCTGATCTCGGTGGTCCGCAGCCAGGAGTCCACTTGGGGAGCTCCTTCAGCCCTGATTTCCAGGCTTGCCTGCCTGGCCGCCTCTAAAATTCCCTCCTCAACCGCGGCGGCTAGATCGTCGCGGATGGAAACAGGGGGATGAGGGACGGAGGGCACGGGAACAGGTGCCCGGACCTTCTCCTTCGGGAAGGGGCTTGCCTCCCAGATCTGCAAAAAAATGGCAAAAGAGTCATCTTCTTGAGAACGCCACCACATCCTGGTGTTAATTTCGTTCTGAAGGAGAAAAAAAATATTCCGTTAAAAAATCAGAGGCGATTCTTTCTTGTTCGATCAGCTTAGACGAGGCTAAGTAACAAAGGGCCTCAAGGGCCTCAAGGTTACGGGTCACTTCTGGGGACAAATGGTCGCCCCAGTGTGCCCAAGAGGCTGGTCGATTATAGCTAGGTACCTCACCTGGACCGCCCATCTCAATGTCGTTCAGATCGGCGTCCGTGGTCTCAAATGTTGCACATCCGTAAGGAATGTTGGTACCTGTCAGCTCCGTAAGCTCCACCGGAGCATTGCCATCGTCGTAGGCTGGCGGATTCCAGCTGCTCGATGGCCAGTTTCGACTGGGATTATGGTAATCTGGGTCCCCACAGCTGTTGATGTGCGCCCTTCTTGGGCAGCTTGGACTTGCGCAAGGCATTCCTCTCAAGGCCTCGTTCGCACAGCACCAAGGCAGTGTAATCGTTACTTCTCCAGACGCGGCGGGGTCTACGGGGCCGTACTGGGGAGCGGGCTGTGGATAGGATGCCACTGAAGCAACATTCAGGTAGCCTCTGCTACCATGAAGGTGCTGCCCTAGGTCGTGGATGGTGCCGGAGGGCTCAGGGCCGGCAAGACCGGGGGGGCAGGCACGCGAGGAGTCGACCTGAACGCTGCTGTTGGGGGCAGAACCGGATACACGGACACCAACGGAGGCAAGAGCGGCGACAACGGAGGCAAGATCCATGCTGATTGTTATCCGGCAAAAAATCCCAGTCTATGAAGAAAATTGATGCGGATTATCCTAAGTACATCTGAGTGTCCATATCTATCTGAAAAGATTTATATAAATCCGATTGTGAAAAAATATTTGGCCGATCTGGCTCGCGCACGCGCGTCAGCGGCAAATGGCGATTCCGGGTAAATGATCGGAACGCGGCGGATTTACGATGAATTGACCGCGGAATCAGATCCGGCACATCAGAAATATGTAGGTCTGATCCTGAGACTGAGCTGCGGGGCGGCGATTCCGCCGAAGCAGATAAAATGGCCAAAATGTAGCCAATTGGGGCAGATCTGCGAAAATCTGAGCAGATGGGGGTTAGCCGCACTTACAGACCACAGCAAACGGGGTTTTCACACAAGTGTATGGCGGTTAGTTGAGCCATGTACGTGGTATTGCAAAAAAAACAATCCTGCGAGCATCCCGGCTTTACCAAGCCAAACCAGTTTACCGAGAAAGCGGCACATGTGCTTGTAGTCGTATTGACGGACCGCCATACTGCTTCAGCTACCAAGCAACTACATCCGCCACAGCGGGGAGGTCAAAGAGCAATATGTGTTGCATGCAAATTGATCTACTTACCCATTCATGAAAGATTCTGTACAAGGTCTAACTGGCTTTTCAGACAGCTAGGATACTTTTCGTTTTCATATGGAGCAGCACCACGGTGGGCCACCGCTACCCCTTTACTTTTATGCGGACCAACAAAAAGCACGACATCCGAATATTTTACTATGACACTAGACTCACTATCTATGCGGTCTATGCTGTCGACAACCCTAGTGACACGATGCTGCACCGGGCCATGGGCCTGGTGGCATCCAAATGGTACTTTAATGATAGAATAGCAGTCTACACCTGCAAGAATTCATATTGTATTTAAAGCGGAGCTGGGAAATGGATGGCCCAATGACACTTCCGCGAATGCATTTTACAGGCCCATGTTTCGCCAAAAATGAAGCACAGTGTGTATGAGAAGTTCTCAACAGCACGAACGCGAAACGGGCATGCTTTATAAGCACAACTCGGATTGAGCTGGACCGTATTTACAACAGGAGCCGCTTTCTCTTCACATTTATGTTTAACAACGACTGGGGCATTGGTAGAATTAGAAGCACGTGCCAACAACTTTTCTACAAAAGAAATTTTGAACATGACCACAGCTTTAAGATAGAATAATGATGGCGAGCACCCGCCCATTGAAACGGTGGGTGCGTTCACACTTAACAGAGGTCTGGGGGCACAGAGATAGACCCAGCAAGTCGAATTCTCCATTACGCCACCACTAAGGGTACATGATTGGCGGAACCGAACTTGACAGAACTAGCGAAATCTGTGTGGTTGTGACACTGAGACATTGTGCAGGCTTGGTTCAGCTAAGCGAAGGTCTCCTTTCAACGGAAAGAGCATGAGATTTGTCACAAACATATTGCAGCGTTTCTCGGCACGACACATGAAAAAGGGGAAAGATGGTGTCATATGGCAGTCTTTACAGTTGCATGAACCGTTGAGCAGCTTCAGAAAATTGATCACCTAAGTGTACGCTACACCTCCCACACTTCTCTAAACGGATAGGCATCCGCAACTTTCACGAACGGCGGGGTGCATCAGGTCGGGTGCGAGACTTGTGCTGCAAAGCGGTAGTGGCGTTGAGAACCGATTCAGAGCGCGTCGTAGACGGCATCTGGGCCGGATCTCTTTTTTGATTTTCCAGCGGCGGCCCGTGCTTTTGTTGGGAGGCGGGTACGGAGTCACAGACTGTCGGTAGGCCGATTTTACTCACCGTCCACCACAACATGGGCACGAGGCTCGAGTACCCTAGGGTGAGGCCGGGGACTATTTGCTGACAGTTTTGAACTGCATTTTGGTTTGTGACGGGGATGCTCAATCACGTATGCAAGGTTTTCAGGCCATTTTTGGAATGGCACTGTACATTTCTGTTCGAATTTGTGGTTTTGCAAATGCCACGGGAAGAAGATGGCAGAGGATACACTGGAGTGCACTGGCGAGGACAAAGAGTATTGCAATAGCCGCTCAATGTGCCACCGACCCGACTTCGCAATAACACAGAGGGCAACTCTTGCCGGAGCGAGGAAGGCGGCACCCATTTGGCACCGGCACCGCCATGGGGTAGCATGATATCCAGATCTTCCGCGCAGCTGCCAAACGGAGTTTTTTTTTTTGCCGTACAGTGCATAATTACAGTGTTTACTGTGGTGCATGCCTAATGCCCAGGTTTTGCATGGTTTCTAGTTTGCATATAAGGTTTGCATGGTTTTGAAAACTGTGCAGCATGTGTTTTTATTTTCACGCCCATGGCATATAGAATTGTATTTTTGTAGAAGCTTTTCAATTTTTAAGCACCGGATGTTGAGTGGGTATCGTTCTAAACTAGAACCGTGCGGCTGAGGATTGTTGGATTCTTGGACAGAAGTCTGTCCCAGCTATCATTTGTTTCAATGGATGAATGTGTAAACGTATGCACGCTATGTTTGCATAGAGCAAACAAAAGGTATTGGACCTTTGGACAACAGTTCATTGGTGTACTTTTGAGGTGCATACATATGTTCTTTTCATCGGCTCGCAATATGGAGTCCAGGGTTGCCAATTTGTAGCAAGACCCCATGTTCAAGGTTGGAGAGGGCATGCAACAGGTAATGCGCCAAAATGGCATAAGCGCCAGAATCTGGTAAGTTGCACATCAGCATCACAATGTTAAACATGCGCATGCATAGGTACATAATGAAGAGAGGCATAGGCAATTTTTGTTCCTAAACTTTGCATTATGCTTGGCTGATTGCCCCTTTTTGGAGATTGTTTCAACATAATTTTTGAACCGCTCACCATGACATTACCCACGGTTGCGAAACTCGCTTCCACCAACATTTGTCATGATCGTGCCGATTGTATTTTCAAATTGGAGAATAAAGGGTATGAAAAACGTTATTACAGTAAGCAGCCACTGCCCGCACCGCCCTTCTTTTGTAGGCTTTGGGTGTTGGGCTATAGAAGCCCGTCATGCGCTCTCAATTTCGTGCTCCGTTTTTCAAACTTGGCACCCTTTGAGGCCGGCAAAAGGGCATCTAAGGGCCGTCTGCTGCCTTGGTTAGGGTTGCTTGGACGCAGCTACTCTCCCTCCTCCAGCTGCCCATCCACTGCACAAGCAGTCACGGTTAGTGGGCGTTGGGCATGCGGGCTTGGGGGCTTACTACATTCCTTATCCGACACTCTCTCTTTTTGAACGTTGTGCAGCAAAGGGGTGGCGCAAGGGCACCCCAGAGGGCGTGTCCTACCTTGGTAAAGTGTGCTTGAATACAGTCACTAACCCCCCCCTGGCCGCCCGTCCATTAGCAGAGCAGTCATGGTAGGGCCCTGGTTTGCCAAAGGTCGGTGGGCACAGAGTGAACAAGGGTGGGGACCCGTCATGCTCCCCATCGCGCGTTCCGTCTTTCCAAGCTTTGCGCACCGTAGGGGCAGTACAAGGGCACCCGAGCGGCGGTCTCCTGTTTTGCTGAAGGATACCTATACCTACTTGCTCACTCTTTACCGGCTGCCCGTCGACTAGGCGCGCAGTTAGGGCCCGTGTTTTCCATGGCTAGTGTGCGCGGGGCGAGCGGGCGTAGTGGCACGTCGTTTCTTTCATTGCCTGCTCTGTCATTCGGGACGTTGAGCTTCAGTGAAATGGCGGAAAGTGACCCAGGCATGAATCTTTTCCTTTGGCGAGTGGTGCCTAGACTCAGGCACTCACCCTCCCCTGGCTATCTGCCCGCTCGGCGCGCACACAAGGACCATGTTGCGCATTGTTAGCGGGCGCAAGGTGTGCGGGTGTGGGGACAGGTGACGCCTCCCATTCAGTGCTCCATCTACCCGAACCTTGCGCACTACGGGCATGACCGAACGGTACCCGGGGGGGGGTCTCATGCCCCGGTGAGGGGTGCTTGGACGCAGGCACACACCGGCCCCAACTAATCATCACCCGCTAGGCGGGCATTAATTCAGCATTAAGGACCCGCATTGCCCATGGTCAATGGGTACGGCATGCGTGGACGTGGAGATCCATCAAAACCTCCATTGCGCGCTCCGACCTGTCGAACATTGCGCCACATGGCGGTGGCACAAGGGCGTCCGAGGGGCTGTGTTCTTCTTTGGTGTGGGGATGAGGGTTGTGTGTCACCATACGTCTAATGAAACTTGAATTAAATGAAGGTTAAATTAGGTCCGGTTATCTTATTCTCCTAGACGCAACACTTATTTTACTACAGGTAAGTAGAATTTTAAATGTCTACCGGAACGTTATATGGTGCATTAGACGCAAGAACCAATCTTACTTGTTCCGCAAGATGTATGCATGTATGGAAAACCAATTTCCGGATTAGATAACGTCTTTTTTTGGCCATCGTTTCAAATCGTGTGTTATCCATTTAAAATGCAATACAAGGTTTATGAAGTAGTGTTCTCCTGTTTCACAATTTTTTGCTTAATTAGTTTTAGAAATGGGGTTTTTGGATTTTTTCTTTTGCTTTTCGGGATTCCAAGAATGAAGCTTTGCTAAATTCATGCCTTGATGTGCCTGTCGTAAACAGTCATCTAACCGATGGTAGCCATCAAAACACTAGTTAACCGAACATCCAAACAGGGAATCATTTTTCTTCATTTTTTTCCATTTTCCGTCCATCAGCAAACAGGTTACAAAAATGCAGCACTGAATTGCTGATATGTTTGCTACTCGGAAAAGAATTCAAGAACAAACACCGACTTAGTAAGCCAATCAGAGATTTTGCATACAACCGACATGCGGAAATTCATTTGTTCATCGGAAACATTTCTTTTCGACGAGTTATCATTTCAGCAGCCACCAATACCTTCAAATCCATATTTGTTTCTACCAAAATAAACTATTTGCAATGGTGCAAGTTAAATAATTTTTGGCGACACTCACCATTTCGGAAGATTGTACGCATGATCACCAAAGCATTGTCCTCAAACCAGTGCAATTGGGTAACAGAGCGTTGCAAACTATTCATTTTACCTGTTTATCATTTCACCAACCACCCATGGCATCAAATCCATGTTTTTTTGTGCCAAAAGCATCTCTTTGCCTATAATGCAGTTGAGGTACCCAAAGCAAACTATCCAGCGTGTAGCAAAAGATCAGTGCAGCACATTTTTTGTGCGCCGAACCGCTTGGGTACGTTCTATGGACATGCACCCATGCAACATGTACAAGGAGCAGCACATGGCACCAGCGGTACATACTGCCTCGAAAGAGCATGTGCGACGCAGTTTAATCCACCAAGAGGCATCCCATTCAACATTCACTAGGCATTCAAGTACCGATACGGCTTTGACTCGGAGCTTCATGCAACATCAACTCGTCGGTGTTTTGGTGATCCAACTACAACTATTTGGCACTATTTCTCCAAACTAACAAACACCACTGCCCTCCCTTGGTTGTGCTCCTTTGCAAAAGACTTGGAATTGTGGGCATACTCTTTCCATTCAAAAAACCCAAGTACTTTGCTGTGACTGTATTGTAAGATTAGATTGTACAATTTCAATAATGCAGCTGTTGTGGGCAAAACCAAAAAAGCAATTTCAAAATTGACAAACAAGCCAACACTGGCTGGCATGTGGGGCCGGGTCATATTGCCGGTCGGTTTTATACAGTTGTTACCTTATGCGGCTCCAAACAGCCAGAAAAAAAATGCCTAATGAATGGAAGGTAGATCACAAGAGAAATTTAGTCTTTTGATAGACCAAGAACATCAAATTCATTTGAGGCTTATAAAGGACTAGGCCTTGGCACGGGGTGTGCGGCCATGGGGACCCTTCACACACCCCATTGTGTGGCCAGTCTCTTCCGAACATTGCGCACCATGGGTTGGCAGAAAGGCACCCGGAGGGATGTCATTTGCCGTGGTAAGGTACCTCGACATAGGCACTCACCCATACCCAGTTGGCCGTCCACTGGGCTAGCAATGAAGGCCCGCAATCTCCGTGGTTAGTCACCGCAGTATTTGCGGGCGTGGCAACACGTCGTGCTCCCCATTGCGCGCTCCGTCTTTCCAACTGTTGCGCACAGAAAGATGTCCTTGATTAGTGCCCTAGATATTTTGATGAAATCCTGCAGGTTTTGAAGTTGAAAACCCAAACCAAAGCAGCAAGTAGAGCAAGAACAGGATGTGAATCAAATCAATGGATGGTTTTGAAATCCAGTGTAACACAGAAGGGCTGCAGATAGATAATGCAGGTATAAACACAAAGATTCAATCACAAATGGATAATACAAAAGATTTTATATGAAAACTGGACTGACTCTGGCCTCCAAGATAGCATCAGGCACTTCATGTGCACTCTTTTGGGTGAAATGGTGCTGGTTAGGAATGTGGCACATAGATGTCAGGCCAACACAGAAAATGACTTGGCCAAGCAACTGAATTCAGAAACAGTTAAAGAATAGAACCACAATAAGTGGTAGAAACAATTGAGTATAGGGGTCTTGGGGTGGGAGACCACTAGGCTTAACCTCCAAGGCCTAAAGCATGAAATGCCTATTTTATTTCGGTATATCCTCCATGAAGGAAGGTACCTCTGCTCAGTTGAGTGGTAGGGGTGAACTTCATGGGGGGGCTAGGGTTACAACCCTAGTTACTTTGAGAAAGTGTACTTTAGGATTCAAAAGAGAGATAAAAATACTTAACTTAGTCTTAGCATCAACAAAAGGGTTTTAAGGGGGGCTTGGCCTGGATCAAGCCCTCCAAGAAAGACATGGCAGTGACTTTTTCTTACTCCCCCCTGGAGTACTAGTTAGCTAAGCTAGTAGGACCAAGGAAAAAGGCTCAAATATTCCCAAAATTAACTCAGAAAATGCATCAAACTTACCAAAAATATCCTCATCAGTTCATAGAAGCCTATCACACTGTAGGCACCCTCGAAAAACAGTGCAATGTACCGTGAATGATGTCCCTTCGATGGGGCATTCCTCAAAAGTCGCCGGCCTGCGACGAAAACTTTTGGTAAAATTTTGGGGGTAGTGGGGTTCGAACCCAGGACTCCCTCCCTAGAGCACATGTGCCTACCCACTAGGGTACAGTGGACCGCTCTAATGCGGTCGGCTATCGCTGTACAAACAGCGTTTGAGTAAACGTCCTGACCAAGGGCCAGGGCGGAGCAATACTCCCAACGGAGGACACAAATCTCCAGGAGCTGAAAAAAATAGAAAATGTAACCAACAGGGAGTGATTCCTGCGGTTTAGCGAAAGGGGTAGCGATTTAACACGTCAAATCGCTAAAAATTGACGAAATCACGCGAGAAATCGTCATTTTTACACAAAACCGAAAATCGCAGACAAGCGCAAAGGAAGCGGACTTCAAAAACAAGGTTGCGCAAGCATAAACGGCTTTTGAAAAAGAAGGTATGTGCCGTAGTTTTTAAAGTTCTAAAAGAAATTTTTGCACAGTTGCATCAAAATTTTTATCAACTTTAGAGAAAAGTATTCAAACTCAACCCACACCAGAGAGCAGGTGGACAACCCACCTCTCAGGTATGCCACTGTCATCTCACACGCATGCATTGCGTTCGTGTTGGTTGCTTCGTTAAAACGTTAGAGTTGTCAACGCTGTGTGCGTTGGGGGTTCCAGCGCTCATCTCCTTTGCTCTGCACAGGTCAAAAAAGGAATGCAAGGTATGCGATGCGAATGGAGCGCGCAGCGCGCACGTAGGGTTAGAATATGCCCTGTGCTCGCGATGCATGTGCCTAATTGAGGCATTCACACGCTGTGACGCTTTCTCTGTACCCCAATTCATCCTTGTTCTCTCTTCACAGGTAAGAAAAGAAAGTGTTTGCCATTGTGTAGCCGTAGCGTTAAAGTAGGGTTGCTTAAAACGCTTAGGCTTGTATATAACTCGCAATAGGGTTGTTTTGTGTTTGCTTCACTTCGGCATTCACACGATGCATGGTGAGTAAGGTAGGTAAGCCCAGGAGGAGCTCACCTCCTGGTTGAGTCAGTGTGGTCATGGTTCCGCCTCGCTTCCCTGCATGCGTGCACACGATGCATTAAAGGGTAGGCCACGCGAAATGCGCACGGTAAACCTTGTTTAGGTTACCCAGGGGCTCCTCGGTACGTTCTTTAAGAGAATCTGAGGAGTCTCTTAACGCTTGCTTGCTTGACAGGGGTGTTTGAGGATAGCGTATTATAGGTCACACTGAGAAGCGTATAATACGTGGAGTGTGGCTTGGTTCCTCAGCCGCAAACACCCCTTCATTGGCCTCTGTTGTACAGGTGGGAGAGGTTCAGGGTGATTGGTGCACGCAGCAGCTGCCTTCCGCGGCTATCCCATTTTTCTGCCCCACCTAAACAGGGGCGCTGATCACACAATCAATTGACTGCGCCTCAGCCAGGAGTGGCGTGGGCAGTTCGACTCCATCGACATCCGCGCTGTGCACGCAACAAGAACACCCCTTCCCTCTAAGCCCTAGCAAGGAAACGTGTTGTGACGCCCCTGTTAGGCCACAGTTGCTTACTAGCACTATGTTCTCTTGTCTTCTTCACAAGAGGGTCATTAGGACCCGAGACTTCATTGACAGCAACACCAAGTAGCGTGTGTAGGGGATAGGGTCAGCCGGCCTAGCAGGAGCTGAGTGCACGTGATGAGTGCTCACCCTGCCTTCAAAGGCCGGTGCTGGCGTTAGTGCGTGTAGTGTAGTGGAGACTCATGTCCCGCGTGCTTTTCCTCGTGGGCAGGGGAGTGCGTTACCTTTTGGCCCTTAGCAAAAATGGGCGTTTTGTATGCCCTTAGCACACTTGGCCACCCCTCCCCTCTAGTAGGTAGGGCTTTTGCCGTCTTCCCCCAAGGATACGCGCCAGCACAGAAAGTGGGCGCCATAGGAGTGGTAATAGTACCTGATTAGGACCTTCGGTCCGACGTCAGAGAAGCCCGGTCTCCGGGAGCCACGCCGGGGAGATAAGTGAGACACACACAGACATACGTAGCACACATAGGGGTATGGTAAACCCTGTAAGGAAGGGTAGAACCCCATGGGTCTGGACCAGTCAGGGGTCCTAACTGTGGGCTCGCTTGTCCCCAAGGAGGGAAGACACACCTTGCTTCATAACACCTTGCTTGTCATTCCCCCGTGGTGTAGTAAGCCACCGTTCTTCGTTGGCTCCCCAAGGTCATTACATCAGGGCAGTCCGCATGCAACACATGGTCAACAAGGGATACACTCGCTGGGTGGCTGCAATCCTGATAAGCGGCCACCTGCCCCACGCTGGAAACCATAGGCATGGGTCTGTAGGGCACAGACAGGGTCAGTGCAGTGCTGAGTAAGCAGTAGTCTGCGAAAAACCCATGGCCTTTGGCCAGGGCGTGGTTGTCACGGGGGGCTAACGGTCTTGTCTTGCGATGCAATGCGGGGCAACTGTGACAACTGCTCTTACACCCATACACAGGCACATCTGCAGAGGAGTGCTCATTGCACTTGTCAGTAGACTGACATAGGGAAATTAGTTTCACTTTTTATGGTAGACATAGTCTCAGCAGGGGTTAGGAGCTGCCCCTCGTTGTTCTCAACGAGGTAGGTGCGGAAGATGGGGTGGATACTCCCATCTGGTTGTATGAAGGCTAACATAGGTTCCCAGGTCGCCTCAGATAACCCATAGCCATCCCATAGGGTTAGGAATTTCCAACCCTGTTTATACTCGTGGCGAGCAATACCTGCAACCACGTAGTAACCATCGACTGCCATCTCATCGGCGGCCATCTCTTCGAGTTAGTCTGCCTCCTCTGGAGTGGCAGCATTCTCTAGGTCAATACGCTCGACCTCACTGTCGTTGAGGCGCCACTCATCCCAAGACAAATCGTCAAGGGAGTGATAGTGCCTCAACTGTTTAGGTGCACACAGCAGCTCACCACCTAGATGTGGACTGCACCTGACATGGATCCTGGATCCATCTATCCTGATGATATAATAGGGTCCAAAATAAGGGTCCTGTAGGCCGTTACGTGGCCAGGAGGGTAGGCGTGAATGGTGTACCAAAACAAGGTCACCAACCTTGAAGCTGGCAGGTCGCCGTAGGCGGTTCCGTCGGCTTAGTTCACGGTCACAAATGTGTCTCAGGTTAGTCCCAGCCTGGTTAGCCAGAGACTGCTTGTGTTCCAGCCAATCTCCCACGAGACTCTTGAAGGCCTCAGGAAAGGGGGTTTTGGAAGAACCAAGCAGGTCGTGCTCCATGGAACAGTTCGTGGGGGGTGAAACCCGTAGAGGAGCCCAGCTTTGAGTTCATGGTCAGCCCTGCCCAGCGCACTAGGCGTACCCAGTCCTTGCTACGCTCCTGTTTCATCAGGATTCTTAAGTTTTGCTCCACCACACGGTTCTGTCTCTCATAGAGAGGGTTAGACGTGTGGGTATAGGGCACACATGTGGTTACCTCCACGTTGAGGGCATTTAGCACTCGTTTGTACCACCCAGTGTCACTGCGGATGCGTACATCTTCATCAGAGTGCACCTGCTTAGGTGCGCCATAGGGTTCGAACCATTGTTCGACCAACATTTTCACAGTCTGCTCACTTGTGATTTTCTTATTGCAAGGGAACACACGGGTGAAGCGAGATAGGCCGCAGGTGACGGCTAGGCAACTATCATAGCCGCCGAAGCGTGGTAGGCCATGGATGAAATCCACGTAGAGAAGAGAGTTAGCACAATAGGGTATGGGTAAGCTGGAGATCAGGCCCCTATCCCTACTGTCGCTCTGCTTGCCGGCATGACACCCACAAGCATCCACAATGGTCTGCATACGCGACCTCAGTTCAGTGAGGGTTAGACTAGAGTAGAAACACTCACGGAAGAAGTCCACTCAGCGATTAGCGCCAGTGTGACCAGAACTGAGATGGGACCACTGTAGGCACCCATCCAGTCGGGCCTCAGGCACCACAATTCGGTCCTTATAGAAGAGGTACTGATTGTTTTTATACCACTGGTGCCCGTCAGTGACACGGGGTTCGAGACCACTGCTGAGGGTTTGGAGAATTTCTTTATACTCTGACTGATAGTCGGTTAGACTCCAACCCTCCAAGATTCCAGCACTCCGCATGGACAGGTCAAGCTGGACATCCATACGCTGGAAAGCCTCTCTGGCGAGCGCCTCAGAGCTCTGACCTATAAGCGCATCGAAGTTGTTGCGCGATATATAGTCAGACAGTTCATTCTTTATTCCGGGGATATGATTCACTGTCAGCCTGAACTGGCTCAGGTAAGTCCACCAGCGCATTAGCTTTGCTTTCTCTGGTGGTGGGCCCTTGTGAAAAGACTTCACAGGTTCCTGGTCACACAACGAGACAATAGGGTTAGATCTCAGGAGTCGGGATTGTGACGAAAGCACCAACATACCGGCCAGGAGTTCCTGGTCATAGGTGCTGTAGTTGGAACACGCTTGGTTCCATTTCCAATTCTAGTGTCCTAGTAGCACCAGTGGCCACTCACTGGTAGGATAGTCATGTTTCAACGAACCATCACGGTTCAGTCCACTAGTACGATAATGGCACCGGGTTAGTTCAGCGGGGTTAAGCTCCTGCCATTGGTAGATTGTACCACCCCCCCCTACATCACTAGCATCAGTGATCAGGACTATCTAGCCCTTAGGGTGGGGTACTCCCAAGCAGTTGGAGGATGCAATCTTCTTCTTCAACTCCTGGAAACACTCTTCCTCTCTGGCAGTCCACCTCCAGGGAGTAGTTTTCTTGATTAGGTCCGTGAGGGGGGCAGAGGAGTAAGTAAAATTGTGGATGTGACGCCTATAGAAATTACAGGCGCCCACAAAACTCCTCACGTCCTGTAGACCCTTCTTAGGGTCATCGCGAATGTGCATGTCCTGTAGGGGTTGCATCTTAGACGCGGCTGGTTTCCACCAACCATACCTCACGTCGAAACCCAGATATTCCATCTCCTCTTTCATAAACTCACATTTTTCGAGTTTGATTCGGAGATGGTTTTCTTGATAGACAATGAAAAATTCACGGAGGAAAAGGACATGGTCCTCTTGGGTATTAGTACCCAAACTCACGTCGTCGATGTGAGCCTCCATTTCTGCACCCCGAGAAATCAACTTCTGTACTAGAGGCCTACGCCTCAGTATGTACAAAATTTTGTTCATTAGCTCCTGGAAGAGCGCTAGGGCATTAGCCACCCCGAAAGGCATAACCTTCCACTTAAAGACACGGCCCTACGGGGTTATAAAAGCCAGCAGCTCGTGAGCTGCGGCGGTTAGGTCCACCTGCCAGAAACCAGGGCGTTTGTCCATTTTAGTTTTGTACCTGCATTTGGCTATACGCTCCAGGGTATTTATCATGTTAGGAATACTCCCTGAGTGGTTCTGGGTTTTCTTGTTGACCTCACCATAGTCTACAACCAATCGTAGGGCAGTCGACCCTGGTTTGGCAACCAGGAAACATGGACTGCAATGATGGGGGTAGTCTCCCTTCTTATATTCTTCCACAAGGCTAGCATCAATACATTCCTGGATCTGGCGCTCGATTTCTTCAACCCGTTCATGTGGAGCGGGATAGGGACGACGCATCACTCGCGTCTTTTCAAATTCAGGTTTCAGTTTCAGGTCCATCTGTATCAGTTTTTTACAAGAGAGGGGAGGCGGCAAGGCGCCGAACACCTCCTCATAGGCTATCAGCAGTTTCTTCAATCGGGGGTCAAGGTTAAGACTCTCGAGTTTCTGCAGGAAATCCTCCTCAGCAGGGAGGTTGCCCTTTCCATGTTCTTACTTTTTCTGCCGATCAGCAGTTTCGGCAGGCACGGAACCATCGTCCCACTTAGGGGGACATTGCTGCCCATAGTGCAAGGAATACACTAGAGGTATCTCAGGATCAGGCAGCGTATGGGAATCATCGTCCTCCTCTGACCAGATGGAGGATTTCCAGGTCTGTCTGAGGTATTAGAGCCGCTTTTGGCGCTCAATACCTTCGGCCTTCAGGTACAACAACCGCCAGGTACCTGAGTATCATGCTCAGACAATGGCATGTTATTAGAAGCAGGTCGCGCCAGAGCATCAGCACTCCGGGCCAAGGGTTCACCTGTGTGCATAGGCTCCATGTGTAGCACTGGCTTCCCAACAGGGGAAGCGGGCTCAGGGATTGACTCTAGATCTACCTCCTCTAGCAACAGCTGGGCTAGGAAGGCACTGTGTTTTAGGTCAACACAGCTGCGATCAACAGGAGGGATAGTGCTGGCGATCTCAGACAGCTGGTCGTCAGCATCCTCCTTTACAGCTGCAGGTTCCAGATAGTCATCGGGGGACTCACACCCTGTAAGTGTGGCAGATAGGTGCTCAAGAGATCGATTTTTGAGATCAGAAAGGGTCAAGCACCGTTTTTTGGCCATGACCTCTTTCAGTAGCACCTGGTCTAGGTCACATAGGGGTACAGGATTGAGAGATCCATCGACGATGGACAGGAAACTGGCCCACTCAGGGGCCTGCATAGCTGTGTCTGAGTCCTCAGGCACATAGATGGGGCCGTCGGGGAGTTGCACTCTTCCCACGGTCATTTGATCTAGCATACGGCGCCAGTAAGCATGTTCGCCACAGCAGCCCCAGTCAGGGGTGCACATGACAACGCTTCCTCTCTCATAAGCGATTTTAGTTAGAACCTTCGCGAGCAGGGAGAAGGGAGGGTTCGCATACGCTAGGCCATTGCTTTCCAGAAGAAACGAAAAGCATTGTTCAATTGTTTCGAGCAGTACAACTGCATGATGTGCTGTTGTTGGCTCGCAAACAATTCCACCTGGATCTCATCCAGGTTTACCCGAAGGGCCGCCAGTCCATTTTCAAGAATGTCACGGGCCAATTGGTAGTTTTCAGTACGGTAGTTAGTCTTGGATGCGTAGCGCAGCCCAAACTCTTTTCGTCCTGAAAGCTCCAAAGGTACGGAGAATAGCCTAGTGCCCAAGTCGCAGTGCAAAGAATATTGGCGCTGGAGAGACAGCATTTTTACCTGGGGGTTTCTTCGTAGGAAGTCTGTACCAATGACGATGTCAAAGGCGTCCGTGTCCGGCACTCTGCAGTGTTGGGTCACGATTTCGTCGCCCAAGCATATAGTCACATCGACCCCCCCCAAGGAATGGATGCTACGCCCATCCCCTACTCTTATGGCCACGGTCTTAGTTTTCTTGAAAGTCTTTAGCAGGCGCCGGGCCACTATGGAAAGTGTTGCACCGGTGTCCAGCACCGCACGAAAAACTTGATCCCCGATTTTCACGAGGATCCAGAAAACCAAGTCCTCCTCTTCGGAGCCGCCCCCCTACTCCTCATCAGGGAACTTGACATCCACCCCTGCAGCTATGAGGGACGTGGCCATCCAAACCAAGCGCCTCTTCTTGGAGTTATTCCCCTCAGGGGTAGCGTTATCCCCCTGGGGGCGCTTCTTGGGATCACCTGCGGCAGGAGGGGGTGTAGCAGCAGGAGAGGGTGTAGCAACGGGCGCTGATGAGCGCCTCTGGGGGTTAGGGGGTCCATTTTTGCCACCCCCCTTGCCACCTCGTTTACCACCTTTATCCCCATTCTGAGGGTTTTTGGTGGGTGTTTGGGTCTTCTGGCGTTCGGCCTCGTGACGCTTGAGTTTATCACTCTCGCGTTTCTTTATGTGACATTCGTCTTCGTAGTGACGACGCTTGCCACAATACCCACAGGTGATGGTACACCTGAAATGATCCTGATGAGTCACAGGTTTCCCATCCTTGGTATGCTGCTGTCGTTTCATCTGCAGCATACAGCTACTGCATTGATCGCAGTCCGGGGCATGACAAGGCCCCCCCTTGTCATTGACAGGTCTGCAGTAGAACAAAGGGGGTGTACCTGCCTCAGATTTAACCTCATTCATGGCACGTAGGTTACCCCTTCCTTTACCACCTTTCTGGTTGGCGTTAGTGGGATTTTTAGGCCCTTTCCCTTCGCCACATTCGGGGGTAGGGTTACCCCCTCGACCCCAAGTGCTTCTTGAGGAATTTCTCCATGTGGGAGTCATTCTCCCTCTCAAGAGCTAGCTCAATCAGGAGGTCCACCAGTTCATCGTACGAGTGGGTCCGACTCTTCCTCTCAGAGGTAGAGCGGCAATCATCCCACGTACGTTGGTGGATCTTACTGATGAGCCACAGGTGGGGCTCAGTGGCTCCGTAGGAGCCCACATTCATCCGCGAAAACAGATACTCCAAGTCGCACACGTATTCAGAGATTCGCGCAGCGGAAGGAAACTCAGGGAGCATAGGTAGCTCCTATATCTGTGTGCGCACACTGAGGCCAGTCTCATAGACTGGGATCGTTTTCCCCAACCTCTGGAGTACCTCTGCCCAGGTGGAACAAGTTTTCACGATATGTTTTACCTGTTTTTGCAAAAATTTCTTTTTGCATGAGCGTTTCAACAGTGAGCATTTGGTGGCCACATCCACATGGGATTGGCCAGCCAACAAAAGAAACTGAGCAAATTCTTCTGCCCATTCGGGCAGATTTTTGGGGTCGAACTCCGGCAGTTCCAGCTGGATGTTCGCCTGGGCAATAGGTCTGCCCGTCTTCCCAACCACCGGAGTTAGGCCAGAAGGTGATACGCCGGCAGGAGGTGCCAGGGCTGACACCGTCTTTTCTCAGTCTCTATCACAGGCACGTCCTGTAGTTCAGCGATAGGGACTGTCCTTGCACGGGGTTGAAAGGGGCTGGGGCAGGTGACCGTAAGACCCTTGATCTCTTAAGATCATCGGCCAGGGTACTCAGTCCGGGAGAGGGGGAGGACAACTCTGGCTTGGGTAAGGGTTCTGCAATACCCAGTTTCGCCTTAATGGCCTCCCATAGGGCCGTCACATCTGGATCTTCTGATCCAGACAGAACTTTGGCCAGCAGTTCGGCCGTATGATCCGGGGCACCGTAGGTTGGCCTTGGATGATGTTGTTCCTCAACTCGAGTCGGGCCTACTTCGGGAGCCCTCGGGGTTGGACAACATGCTCTTGGATACTCGGGTCTCGGTCGTCTTGGCAGGGATGCTGTCTCGGCTCTGACGGACGGCGGGCCAGAGTGCATCTAGGACCGGAGGTCTGTACGTGGTCTAGATCCGTGTACTGCCAATGGCTCCTCCCCGTCTTCTCCACGAATGGATTTGTAATACTCCTCATGGAGGATGTATTCATCCATTTTCTTCCTCAGTTCCTCGTATTCCTCATGGCTTCCAATCGCTGTTGAGGATGATGCCGGACAGGCGGATCGGGAGACTGAGGCTGCTACGCGACTGTGGAGATGATGCAGGGTGTCTCAACCGTGGACCGCTAAGGCCTCGGTGGTAAGGATTGTATTTTCTTCCGCCCTTCTGCGATCTGGATCTCCTTGAGACCGAGATGCGACACTGAGATGTGGAGCTCGGTAAGGTGGTTCACTCATAGGGTGGGCCATGCTGCCCATTTGTACTTGGACAGTTCTTATGGGCCAGGTCCTGACGCTTGGCGTGGACATGATGAACTTGTTGTTGAGCTTTGTGTGCTACACTTCTTCTCAGGGTCGGTTCAAAAGGTCACAAGGGACTGTCTCTGCTACCGGGAAGATGTCCTTGATTAGTGCCCTAGATATTTTGATGAAATCCTGCTGGTTTTGAAGTTGAAAACCCAAACCGAAGCAGCAAGTAGAGCAAGAACAGGATGTGAATCGAATCAATGGATGGTTTTGAAATCCAGTGTAACACAGAAGGGCTGCAGATAGACAATGCAGGTGTAAACACAAAGATTCAATCACAAATGGATAATACAAAAGATTTTATATGAAAACTGGACTGACTCTGGCCTCCAAGATAGCATCAGGCACTTCATGTGCACTCTTTTGGGTGTAATGGTGCTGGTTAGGAATGTGGCACATAGATGTCAGGCCAACACAGAAAATGACTTGGCCAAGCAACTGAATTCAGAAATAGTTAAAAAATAGAACCACAATAAGTGGTAGAAACAATTGAGTATAGGGGTCTTGGGGTGGGAGACCACTAGGCTTAACCTCCAAGGCCTACAGCATGAAATGCCTATTTTATTTCGGTATATTCTCCATGAAGGAAGGTACCTCTGCTCAGTTGAGTGGTAGGGGTGAACTTCATGGGGGGGCTAGGGTTACAACCCTAGTTACTTTGTGAAAGTGTACTTTAGGATTCAAAAGAGAGATAAAAATACTTAACTTAGTCTTAGCATCAACAAAAGGGTTTTAAGGGGGGCTTGGCCTGGATCAAGCCCTCCAAGAAAGACATGGCAGTGACTTTTTCTTACTCGCACCATGGGGGTGGCAGAAGAGCACCACCGGGGGTTTCTGCCACCTTGATGAGGGCTGAGTGGAGACGGAGACTCACCCCCCCTTGGCTACCCCTCTACTTCGGGGGGAGTGGGGGCCTACATTGCCCAGCGGTATTGTGTGTGCGCGCAGTGTGCGGGTATCGGAATGCGTCACATTCCCCATCGCCTGTTCCATCCTTTCGAACATCGCGCGCCATGAAGGTGCTAGGATGGCGCCCGAGAGAGGAAGCCTCCTGATGTCTCTTACTTGTTGCATTTTGCGTACGCCCAAGGATGGCGCAGTTTACTCTCTGCCTACCTCCTTTCTGCCGTGGCATGCACTCCTCCGCGCTCGCCGCCCTTTGCCCTTCTTGGTTCTTGCCCACGTTGTGTTCTACTCGCTACACTTTGCGCGGGTCCAATTCTTCCCATTCGGGTGCCTGGAGGCATGGAAGCTGCAAAGGACGCTCAAACTCAACTGTGTATATGATAGAGAACCGGAGAGCACAAGAGTAGATCAAATTTCAGAGGCGCATCAAAACTCAGCGCTGACAAGCCATTCAGCGTGGTGAATGAAGACTAGGTAAACCCGAAGCACCAAGATGATGAACGTTCGGGTGAGCACAGAGCCCAGCGAGGCTAGTCAAAGATAGTGTCGGTGTCTGGATGGTGCACTGCAAAGCAACGAAAATCCAATGAAAATCTTCAGGTTAGGTTAGCTACTATATCTTACGTCCTCTTGAATGTCCAATGCAGCAGATCTTTCGGTCCCCCAAGGCGACTACACTATGCAATGCAATTATCGACAAGTACACAAGAATATTTTATCTTGTACTCCAGTGGATGTGATTTCAAGAAGAGAGGGCTGATTTTTTGAGATTGGCAAGAGGGTCGAAGTCATTGCCTTTTGCGGTAAAAAGGCCAAGTATTATGCTAGTAAGAGTTTATGTACCTTTTCTCATGCAATGTTCACGCAACGTTTGCGCATACCCAAAGGGCTGAAATTGGGAGGCCTTTTTCTCTGAGATCTCATTGAGGTAAAACAGCCGGTTTTTATGGTAGTAAGAATTGACGTGCATCTTCTCATACAATCTTCATGCACAAGTAAAAAGGGATGTAACTAGAGATGGCCCCAGGGCATGATTACCCTAGTTTACTCTGAGATGTCACGGTTTCCCCCTTTTATCTTTGTGGGCTTTTAAGAGACTAAAAGAGGGAGGTGAACAATAACAGTAGAGGATGATTGTACACTCAGACTCGAAATTCAGATGACATCAACGAGTGAAGCAAAATATTAGCGGAGTATTGTTGTATGTGCACAGAGTGTTGTAACATTAACACCCGGATGCCTGCAACACCAACCCCCCTTTTGATTTACACTTCCCAGCTAAATAGTCTCACAGTCTAATAGACCAAGTAGACTAAATAGCTGAATAGTTCCTGCATTGCCTTTTTGATATGTCCACCTGTTTGATGTTTAATTTCCAGTTGAACTGTGAAAAAAATCTTTGTGAACAATAACAGTAGGGGATGATTGTACACGCAGACTCGAAATTCAGATGACATCAACGAGTGAAGCAAAATCATAGCGGAGTATTGTTGTATGTCCACAGAGTGTTGTAACAATCAGTATGTGGACACTCGGATGCATGCAACACCTGCCCCACTTTTGATTTACACTTCCCAGCTAAATAGTCTCACAGTCCAACAGACCAAGTAGACTCAGTAGCTGAATGGTTCATGCATTGCCTGTTTGATATGTTCACCTGTTCGATGTTTAATTTCCAGTTGAACTGTGAGAAAACTGTTTGAGACAAAATGGATGTTTAAAACAAAATGGATCGCCTGCCTTTACGGGTGGTTTTAGAATGATGCGACTGCTTGATTTCGCATGAGCACAAGACGCAACACACTTGTGTGTCTTTGAGTGGATCTAACTACTGATTGAGAATTGCTGTTACAATCTCAAGGGCCTCAACAACATGTTTAGCCTCAATGGATCTGAATCTGATTGGGTTATGTCCAGGAGAGCATAAGTGCCACCAGCCAATTAGGGAGTACGCAGGAAACCGCCCTATCTCTACCACAGAAAAATAAAACGACAAATTAATGTTTTTCTAATTCAATTTGACCCCACACATACCTGAAATGCCTGAGTGTTTTTCTTTCAATTCAACCTCCTAATGCAAATCAAATCATACTTGAGACGTTTTTTTCTTCTGTCTCCGGTCCAGAAAAACGACAAATTAATGTTTTTCTAATTCAATTTGACCCCACACATACCTGAAATGCCTGAGTGTTTTTCTTTCAATTCAACCTCCTAATGCAAATCAAATCATACTTGAGACGTTTTTTTCTTCTGTCTCCGGTCCAGAAATGCCTTTGTGTGTGATGCAAATCTATTTGTGTGATGGAAATCCACCCCACCCCTGGTGTCACAATCACCAACAGGCTCCCGAAGACTGCACAGGGTTGCAATAGTGGCGGTCCAACTTCCTGACATCAGTTGGATACGTCCTTTCGGGGGCTTCCTTGCCTGAGTTTACCTCGCCCCGCTCCCTGCTCTCCAAAACACACCCAGCAAGCAGTCCTGCAGCAAGCGACACAAGAAGAAGCATAGTGGTGTCAAACAGGTCATACTACTTCCCCGGTTCATATAGGTTATATGTGAAAAAATAAAAAGGAGCGCCCCAGGTAAAATGGCTTCCCAGCCGGAAAATACACAGCTGGACTGGAGGACGGACTGTTTGCTCCTTGATGGGAGCTTCGTGCACACGGCGGCATTAAACACGGCGTGGCTCCGATCGCAACCAGGCTCCACATTGTACAATCAATCAGGTGCTGTCCGACTGCTGTCTGACACCTTCGACGGCCATCATTTAGTGGAAATGCAATGGATCTTCCCAATTGCGAGCCGGGTTAAAGTTACTATAGGCGTCACCATTGTGTTCGAAGTGTCCTCGCTTTTCAAATCAGTGAACTGACCTGCAACAGAGAGCGACAGGAGCTAACACAGGGCCACGGTGGAGATGGCCTGTAGAAGCGACCAGTGCTAGTTATTACTGGTGAAACTATCACGCATCGGAAGTCACCAGGGGTCCAGCGGTCCACACACACAGCAGGGTTCACACCTAAAGGGCAGAGGTGTAGTAGATGAGGAAACCGCTGACACCCAAAAGGGTCAAGAAACCAGCGGCCCAAACGGCAAGACCCAAAAGACCAGGCTCGTAAGTATCACCATCAGACTTCCACTCGACTTGGTTGTAGACAGGGGAGTACTCGTCAACGTTGCCCAGACCGTTCTTCACTCCGAGCTTGTACACGAAACCAGGCTTGCCGGAACGGGTGGTGGGCGCACTGCCGGCGATGGTGGAGCCCTTGTAGCCAACACCAGCCTGACCACCTTGGGCGGAACCACCCTGAGAGGAGGCGAGAGAGGTGTGGGGTGTGGGGTGAGGACTTCACCTTCAACTTTCCGCACAGGCGAGATTGGGGCAGGGAACAGTTGTGGGCCTATAGGACAAGTGTAACCCCACTTCGACTACTCGCAACAGTAGGACGAGTGGCGTAGCAAAGTGTATTGAAAGAGTGCACGTTTTATACCTTCTTGGCGGAACGGGCACCACCGCCAGAGGCCATGGCGACGGTCTCAGAGCGGTAGCCGAAGGCAGCACCCAGAGCAGAGGCCACGGCCAGAAGCATGGCGGAGAAAGAGGCCACCAACAGACCGCTGTTGGGGGCAGATGCCACGGTGGCAACGTTCACAGGGGCGAACTCCTGGGAGAAGGCAGGAGCAGCAGGGGCCTGAGCCTGCTCCTGGGCCTGAGCAGCGAAAGCCGCCTGGGGCTGCTGAGCCGCACGGGTCATAGTGGACATACGGGCGGTCACCTGGGTGGCAGGGCGGACGGCCTGGGCGGTGTAAAGGGCGGAGGCGCCAGTGTTGGCAGTCAGGGCGTAGGTTGCGGCAGCCACCAGGGCAGTGGTGGCGCAGGCAACACCTCCGATAGCCCACTTGTTGGGGGAAGAAGTCTCAACAGAGTACTGCATTTTGGGATTTGAGAAATACTGCAGAGTTGGCAATAAAGGATGTAAAACGTCTGTAAATGATTCCCAGCATTAATTTGATACAGCTTTCAACCATCCTCCCGCTGCAATATGGCACATGGATAACTTTGCGTCATGCTGCGCACGTTCCGTGTTGAGGCCTCTTGACGTCCCGCGATTACCACCGCGATGTCGCGCTGCGCACTATGAGAGCGCTGAAAAAAAGAAAGGAATCCAATATTGTGCCTAAAAAGTCTAGAAGCGAACAGCCGGGCGTACTGGAGACATTCACAGGCCCTGGCTTCCGAGCCGTTTGGGACATTAGAAGACCTGTCCCAAGACAGAAGAATCCGACGTCTTCGATTATTATGTGGGCAATTTGTGACATTATGTAATACTCCAGCCGCCAATTGTTGCATGCATTCATATCCCTCTCACTGCGGTTGATTCGCGAAAGATGGCCCTGCCAGCCCCCCCCCCCCAAACCCTTGACAAAGTCGCGGGCAGAGCGGAGCAGAAGGCAAAGAGGCGTGCACACAACAAACCGAAACCTTACATACGTACACAAAATTTTAAAGCTTTGTGTGGTGAAGAGAAACATGTTCTACCGGCCAAACGTGGTGGTCGCCGGATCACGTGACCGAGACGTACTAGACCGCACATTGCGAGATGATGCACATGCGTTGCCCCCCCATCTATAGCCGGAGGCTCGTAAGCAAGGATGGGAGGGGGCGCATGTGTAGGAGGCACCGCTTCCCCTATCGCATTTGCACACGAGCAAACAACGCATACTCTACGTAATGTCCCGAATGGGTGGTCGAGAAGTCTTGTAATGTCCCGATTGGCTTGATTTTGGCCGTGACATTATCGGACATTTTACTGTACTCAATCCACACCTCATCTTCACCATATTTGCATACGAGGCTACGCCCCAACCGCCGCAAGTCAGTATTAACGTTGCGACTTGCGCCAATAGGAGATAATGTGGTTTATTTTATGCTTTCATGATTTTACGCATATGTATGGCAACGGCAACATTTGGTAGTGATTGAACGCGTACATCAAGCGCACTTTTTGCTCCCTAACTTCGCCTCACTTCGGGCGTCAATGTTGAGCTCCTTGGAGTGCCGTCATGTTACACTACCATATGCACATGCATGTGGTAGCGTGACGTGTGTTGACTGTTCATCAAGGGCCTATGATGATAACCCCCGCTCGATCTTTTCCTTTGTGCCTCGCCGTCGTGTGTGTTCATGGACCAATTTTGACGTAAGACGGCTTCACGGGCTGCACCTCCCACTCCAACAACTGCCTCGATTTCTCCGGATCTCTCATGCAATGCCGGTGCAAACATTTTCTCGACCACGAGTTGCGGTAACTCACACATTGACACAACAATTGTTCTAAAAGCAAAATATGCGAGGGATGCAAGGCGCATGTATAGGTGTGGACCATGATGGTTGCTCCCAAGGTGCACACAAGCATTGAACCTTTTGTCATCCGTCCCCTACGTGCTTCGTATACCCGTTTTTGATGCCGGCTAGGGGGGTGGAAGGGTGCACAAGCGAGAACGCTCAATCTTTTGGTGGACTGCGTGCATGAATGTAGGCAACGACCAACAAACGAACATTTGGACCCTCAAGAGGCAAACGAGAAAGTACGTTGCAATAGAATCTGTACGTTGGGGTTTTGCACACGATGTCCGAAAGATGTCTTTGCCCACATTTTGACCACATCTTGCTTGATGTATGGCACCTCATGACTGTGCGACCTGTTTGCTTGATTTGAATGGCACCCATGAATGTGCATCCGCATCGAATTCTAGGAGCCACACAATGCAAAGTGTCATACTTTTGTTTTTGTTATTGGTCGTCGGCGTCGTCTCTAAAACGTGGAATTGCGTTGACCACTTCGAAGGGTATTTTTGTGCACTGACTTGTCGAATGCCACATAGGGAGGGATGGCGGGATGGCGGGATGGAGGGACCAAAGGGGACTGCTCGAATAAGTAGGGTGCCCTTGGAGTATGGAGTATGGAGACCCTTGCCTCGCTGCATCATTAGATTAACATCCCTTTCAGCACCTTCAAAATTGACGGTTGATACCGTTCCGTTCATGGCGGTTGTCAATTTTTCATTCCCCTAGTCGGCAACACCTGACTTCCGCCCAATTTTTCCTTGTGCCCGATTTTCTCAACACGAACACCAACGCCCGACACTTCACGGTTTTTCGAATATCCGGGGTGGATAAAGAGCAACACCATGTGTCGTCGCGGGGCGCCCACGTTGCAACGAATGTTGGGAGCTTGGTATGCTTGCATGGCTCGAACTCTCCATCGGATTCCCGGTTGTGCCCATTCATCAGCACATTGCTTTCATCAATACCCGAAGCTATTGATGCCCATTACTCAATGCTCGGAATAACCAAACATCAAGACCCTCATCGCACGTGAGCCTGCATTGCTCACGTTATCCCTCGCTTGTGTTTGTTTGGCGACGGTTGTCGCCCAATGCCAGAAAAGTGATGTCTACGTTTTCCTAGGTTTTGGAACGTGGAAAAGATCTCCACCACAAGCGACCTCCTCAACTATGGCTCAGGTGTGTGGCTAGTTAGACTCCGGCTTTGTATGTCGGTGTCATCCGGGTGGCGTTGTGTTTGAGAAAATTCGTGTGCCTGGGGCTCCTTGATTGACGTGTCCTTAAAAATTGAAGCAAGGGGTTCCTAATTGAGTAAGCGCGCGCCTCATGGTATTGTCTTCACTTATTCCGTGGGAGAGCGGTCACATATTGTCTTCCCAATGCATGTGTCACAAGATAGAGCGAATGCGAGGGTCCCATCCAAAGGCCTTGCAAGCTTGTGCATGAACCAACGAAACGTGCCCAAAGGAGCTTTGGCACGGGATGGATAGATTTCAACAAACATGGATCCAAGACCCCTTGGGAATCGGTGCAAACGTAGATTTGTGTGCGGTTTGCACGGGGGGGTCGAGGGCACCGGGGGGGTTACCAATGGTAAGTTGTGTTTCTTGATTCCGACAATTACGTACCAAGCACACCCCGAAATGACGAGAAACCACCATCACAAAAGCATTCAAATTGAACTCCAAAAGCAATTTCTGACTATCGATGGCCACAAGAAGAACACAAAAGACGGCACACGAGCGCAACCTCCCCTAAGCACATCCTACACGCGAAATAATGAAGGGTTAAGGGGGTAGTTGGAAGGCGTAGTTTAGCGATGCGCGGACCACTTTGGTCAAGGGGGACAGGCGACTTGGTGTGGCTTCCAAGGTCTAGAGAGCTAGGATGGTGCCGGTGTTGGGAGGCACACGCTAGGGGGTGCCGCTAGATATATACCAGGGGGGAAGATCGTGTCGATGAGGACGTGATAAAAGAAATATTGTCGGGCTTCATTGGTGTACAACCCAATATGATCGACTGTGGATGATGCCGAACGGAGAAATAGTTTGTCGAGGGAATCTGCATTACTAAGATGTACCACCTACTAACTTAATGTGACATAGCTGGGTGGATGAACCCAACCAACCAATCAAAAACCTAACAAAGGACAAAAACCAATTATTGTTTAGAAAGCTTCTTTTCTTTTCAATGAGGGGACACCGTTCCGTGTGAGATCCAAGCACCAACGCATCAACCTGTTTATGCCCCTTGCTACAGGAATTTCCCAGAATGTCACTCTTAATCTGACTAAGGGGGCCTATGATGGGATCCTCCTCGGGGATCACCTCAGCGCTACCCCGGACGATCCTTTCGTGGTGAAAATGTATGTGCATGATCGGAGGCATTGTTTAGGGCATTTGGTGGCATTTTAAGCATTCTTGTTCACGGATGAAACTGCTGTACGACGAATGCTATTGGTTGTCAAGTGATGGTAAGTTGTGTTTGCTCCGGGTTGGGAATGCCCTCAGCCTTCACATTTTGGGAAGATGCATTTGTGAGGTCGTCGTAGAGTACATTTCCAAAATTATTAGGAACATTAGTCATTCAATATTATTGATCATGGCACCTCCCTCCCGACGTAGATCATTTTTGAACCCCGCCTTTGCACAATCTTAGTTGGTTGCGCATGTTCCTTTTTCTCCTAAGGATCCGTTGCTTGGAGCGGTGTTTACGTTAGCTTGTTTGCCCGTGGTCGTCGGAGGCCTTACCAGGGTGAGTGTTCGTACAAGTTGCCCGTTGGTGAAGTTTTGTGATTTCCCGCTATATCCACTTGTTGGGGTTCCATTATCATATTCCTATTTTTTGACAGTCAAGCCGAAAGTGCTCTTGTTGGAGAGTTTTCTTTGTACAAGAAGAACGATGAGCCGCAAGATGTGGTATTTATGTTCCCTGCCAAAGGGGGTCGTGTAATTCCTTTCGTTGCGATTTCACAAATCGAAGAGAATTAGGCTTGATTGTTGAAAAGGGCATCGTTCAAGTCACGGGACGTCACAACAATGAAGAACATTTGCCATGTTGCCCAATTAGGCACATGGAGTTTGCATTATTCCCACATCCGGGATTGTGGCCGAAATCCAAGTATCATACCCGGTTCCCTTGTGCCCCCTTCCCCTTCGTGCCATCTGCGGTTCTCCCCGTCTTCGTTTCTCCCCTTCCCCTTGTTGTCAGTGGCGTTTCGCCACTCTGTGCTTCACGTTGCTTGTGCTCTGCGCCCTGAGCGCCGCATCGCTCCGCCGGGTTGGGCGACCCGGTGGACCCGCCTTTCGCGCCGTTACCGTCCGGCCAGTCTGCAAAGGTTTGCACCTCGTCATAGGGGCCCAAGTTTTCCAATTGCTCACAAGAGGCTCCAAGCTATTCCAAGCTATTAAATTAATGTGCAACTAGGTTCACATTGAGCGACAACAAACCGGGGGTATGCAACAACCACTAGCTGAAGCGACTGTGTTTGACGCGCAATGTACACAAAGGCCGTTGTTTTTCTGACGTCGGGGCGTGGGGATAGTGTTGTCCCCTGTTGCTGTTTTCCCATTATCCCGGTCCTTTTTTATCTGTTTTTGGCTCCCTCTGCTGCCCCCCCCCCGTAACCCTGCAGGGGAAGGCAGACGCGGAGACATGGACATTGCGGATGCCCTGAAGCACCCTAGCCACGGCTCATCTGTCCCGTTTCTTGTTGCCCCGTCACCACCATAACACCTAAGTGCAACACTCCCTAGTCCTCAGTGTTTATGGCTTGCATGCTGATTTGCTTGTCCGCGTGTCGTATTGTGTGTAGTGGTGATCACTAAAATGGTTTTTTCGATCGGTTACAAATGAGGGTCCTTTTGTCGTGTTGTTTCCTGCTCACAACGCTAGGATTTGGATGCAGACGAAGAAAAAAATGATTTTGCGGCCCAAGTGAATGACTTGTACTTCAAATTTGAGTTCCACATGGGGGGCCAAGGCATGATTTTGGCTCAGGGACCGTATGTTGTATGACAGTGCACAAATTGCCACTGCCCTCTTGCTTTAAGTATTATGTCTCCGGTGACTAATAGGGGAGTGGACGCCAAGGAAGCAGAGGCAACCCTCACCTCAAATGTCCCACCCTCGCCTACCGAAATACGTTTCCCCGCCGTCTGGGGACAAACTATGGATGCAATTTCCGCTTCGAACCCCCCATCAAAGGACCAACCGGCACATTTGCTTGGCCTTTATGGCAACTCCGCCCCCACGTTGGCCGGGGACAGGGAAGCGCCGGTGCACCTCTCCCACGAATTCTGTCCCTGCCAAAGCTGTGTGGGGATCAAATGGGGATTCGTACCAACACCCAAGTGGAAAGACAACCCGGCATGCGGACGGGCGCCCTCTTTAGTGCGACACACAGCCCGGTGCACTGCAGGGCACGTTGGCCCCTGCTGTGTACCAGTGGAGTGCGCATCTACCCAGCGCGGTTTGCAGAGGCAGGGTTTGCGTTTTCTTCGTAAATACAGTGCCCCCCGGGCGGTTGGCGGTCAACTGGCGGTTGTGCATGTGGTTGTGGCCGTAGTTGTGATTGTGGTTGTGCCTTTGGTTTTAGCGACGGGTTTGTAGCTGCTGTAACAGCTGCTTCTGACTTGTTTCATACACCGTTCTCGTGGACAAACGCCACAAATGGCACGGCAATGCACCAATACCACCGCTTGGACCAAATACGAGAAACACAGGGATACCCCAGCATCCACCCCTCTTGGTAGAATAACAGACATCAGCGAAGGACAAGGGCAATTGCACCACAAGAGGGGCGGGGGTGTGACCAGGGGTTGGTCGTTGCACAACGGCAAAGTTCGGGATTCTGCCGAGTCCACCATGCCTTCGCAAGGGAAGACGCTTTTTGCCAGTGTTTTTCCGATTACCTGGTCTGCTCAGCATCGCGGCGGTCGGCCAACCCGCCGTGGCGCGACCGCCGACAGTCATACACCCAGCGTTGGCTGGCATTGGTTATTTGTCGACCGACAGCTGTCCAGTGTCCTGCATGCCGTCCCAGGAGGCCTCCTGCTGTCCCCAACAGCCACATGCTTTTTTTTTCCTGTTGCGCCCACCCCGTTTGTTGTGCCCTAGTTACGAGTACAGAACCGACGACGCAGGACGGACGAAGAAACATGGCCGGTATCAGTACATCATCCCCAACGATAAAGAGTTTGTGTTGCTGCTGACCCCTGACGAGAAATCCGAGGTGCGATTCTGATTTGCCCTCCTTCCCAGCCATTCTCTGCGCAACGGTGCCTGAGATCGCTCAGGCATTCTACCACTACCTCTCCTTTACGGCAGTACGTCTGCCCACTTCACGTACCCTTTGCCATCGGCAGCACCGAGTGCGAAGGTCCCCTCTTTCCCGAATTGGGGCACGGTACTGGACAACGTCAGTGGGGCACTGCAATCAGTAACGGCGAGGTTCAGCGTCCAATGCAGAGTGATGTTCCCCCGGAGCCCGTCTGTGTAGCCCCCCTACACGACATCGCTCTGCTGAGTCTCGCCTCCAAAGTGCACCTGCATACAATGCGACGGTGGCATGCAATCATTCTGAGGGCGCCGCGATGGTTCCGGGGGTCGAGTGCTGCGTAAATGCGCATGTGTACACCACGTCATCGAATTATTCTCCCTGAACTCCAGGGTTAAGGGGGGCCGCATGCAGGTCAAAAGGCTGGCCAGCAACTGGCATCAATGGTCCATTTTGATGCAGCAGACGCGCCGCCCACGAGGGGCGTGACTTGGCTGGTGAGGGATGGGGTTTGCCCGTGAGGGGCGCGATGGCAGACGGGGATCCTGAGCTGCTTTGGCGCCATGGCAGGAAGAGAGGAGAACAGGAGAGGATGGGGTGGGGGGTTCCCTTCTGTTCTGGTGTCTGTGTCTGGTGGTAGCCGATGGTGCCCGCAGTCCCCGCTTGTGCCGGGTGTCCTCGGCCCCGAGGACAGTGCATGAGCACAAGGACGCAGACACCAGGTGGTCCTCCCGTCCTGCAGTAACGAGGGGGTGGCCTGTGACAAGGCCCACGAAGGGCACCGCCAGGCAGGGCACAGCCGGGCATGCCCAGGCCCACCAGGACGCAGCGCACGCGGCCCATCGGTGGTATGCCTTGGGTCCTGTGACACACGCACAAGACAGACCGACGCGAAGTGGAGGGGCATTTGTGTGACGCAGTTCCAATCAGGGGTGCCTTACTCGCCATGCTCCACCAGGAGCTCCGGGTGAGGCACGGGTGACAAGTATGCGTGCGGGGCTGCATGTTCCTGGGGCGCGTCAACCGGGACGATCGTGCCCTTGGCTGCAGGATATCACCGTCTGGACGGGACGCAAGTTCGTGAAGAAGGTTGAAAGGGCTTTTTTCCAGAGGAACGGTCCCGTGCTCATGATTTTGGTTGTAGTATTTGGTATGTCAATGTGGCATCTATGTTGACCTTTTGCACGTTGTAGAACAAGGCAGGACCGTCGAGTGGCCATCCGCTTGGGTGAATGTTAGGCTTATGAGAACTCTGCCCCCCATCCCCCCGCCCCAGGGGCTGTTGGGGACCTTTGGGGCCCCCTACCGGCGTGAGTTGCGGCCCGCCACCACATGGGGGGACCGAAAACATGTTCTCTACAGCCCGTTATGTCCCAGGGTCGAAGAGGGTTGACCCTCTATGAATCTGGCACTCCATGGGCTTTGAATGTCATGAGAACTCTGCACGCCAACCCCCTATCAGAGCGCCCCCCAGTATTGAAGGGAATAGGGTTAAGGTTGCCAACTAAATTTACCCCGCTGTCAATATGTACCAACTGTTAATATTCATATTTGTACTTTTGCAAGCGCCCATGACCACGCCCAGTGCATGCCGATGACACTCATTTCGGTTCCGGCCGTGCCCCTGCCCATGCCTCGGTGCGTGGGAAAGGACGACGTTGGTGTTATGTCCGTACACTCCATCTCGCTGATCACATCCGTGCGCCCACCTCTGTCTGTCAGTGCCCATACCTGTGCGCGTGGTTTTGTCAATAGCCTTGTGCCCATACCTCTGTCCATACTTGTGCTCATGCCTGTGCCGATTTCCCGTTTGATCGTTTGCCCCCATGCCCCCATTCTCCTGTACCATTCCCCATGCCCCGTGCGCCTGTGCCGTGCAATAATACACTACCCTCCTGCTATCCGCTGTGATCTGCTCACGTTCTCTTGTCACGCTGCTTTTCTCCTCTTCAACAAGAAGGTTGGCACATGCCATGAACAAGAGGTGGATCTGGCATGGCATGTTACGAGGGAGACACCTGTACCAGGCCATGTGGATACCCGCTGTTGCACCCCACGTGACTGCTCCTCTGATACGCTGCCGCGTGCCTGTTTCCTCTTGTGTCCTGCCAGATGCCGCCTTCCTCATGTCCACTGGGGCAATACGATACCAAGGGGACCTCCCCCCTTGCGGTCCAACCGGTAGGGGGCTTGCTTGGACCCGGAGTCCCCCTCCCCCCTTTTAGCGAGACAATTTTTTTTGGGGGGGGGGGGGCTGTGCGAAGGCAAAAGTTTGAAATTTTCTGATTTTTTCCTGTTTCTGTGCAGGACTAGAATTACCTGATCTTCGTTGAACAGGGCACTTTTGCCGCTGTGGATCTCTGACATGTCGTTTCAAATGGACCCAATTCCTTCAAGAACACCCACTGTCTATTTGGCCTCCGAACCTGGGTTAAAAATGGGGGGGGTCCAAGCTCGACCCCTACCGGTTGGGCTGTAGGGGGTGGGGGGTCCCCTTTGGTGTCGTATTGTCCGTCCGCTGCCATGTGTAACCTTTTGCGCGTGTTCATTTCCAGGTACCAAGATCATTGGCCCTCTCCTATCGGGCAAGAGCAAAGGTGCACAACGTGCCGGTAGTGTACGTCGCACTGCGTCTGGAGGAGCAGCGCAGTTGAAGAAGGAATGAAGCTTTAACACAGCATTGCGTTGGCCAGGATGGTCCAATTTCGCCTGGCCGGCCGCTCGCACTATCTCAAGGGCAGCAATTGCACTATGTCAAGAGGAAAGGACATTGGTTATTACCACTACTAAACTGTCACCATTGCCCAGCACTCACAGTGCTGTTCCTCGCACGGGTGGAGGGATCAAGGTACGCATACCACCGCGCGCTCCACCGTAATAATGGCATGGATCACAGCCGAGTTTGGGGCTGGTCGTCCGGTAGTGATATTGGTGCTTGGCATTTACATCAGCTGATAATGCGCGGCAAAAATATAACCAGTTGCATGCAGGACTGTAGTAAGAAAGTAGCTGTAGCAGGGAGTGCCTTTCAAGTAGCAGCAGCAATGCAGCAGTGCTGAGCATCACAAGCATCCAAAGCAGCCATCGCTGCGGTGATGCAGCGGCAACATTACCCACAACAGCTTTGGCAGCCTTTTCGATTCCCGTGCACATCCATCAGTTATCTTATCACTCCAAAGGTTGCGAGCAAAGGACCGATCCCACAAAGACGTGCATTTTGGGTTCCATAAATTTGTACTTAGTGGCAATAAAATGAAACGCTGACACTGCAGAAAGAGCAAATTCTGGGTTCTTACGTGCGATGTGCAGTGCCAGTCTGTGCAAATTGTCGCGCTGAGTTGCACCAATCGAACAGGAAAGGTGTTTGTGGGTGTCAAGTTTTTTTTTTGATTTTTTGGGCAGGTGTTGGCAGATGTCACACCTGCTCTCAAATCACTCCAACAGCACCTGTGTGCACCACTCGAACCAGCAATGGTCAGCACCCACCAAAAAGTTGTTGCCCAACACGAACCTCGAGATACTTGAACTGGCTCCAAGGCCAACATCTGTGGCTTAAAACGTGTACCACTTTTGGAGGCAACAGTAGGCTGCTTCCCCGATACACCGCCCCCCCCCCCCCCCGCCCCGTGCAGCACGACTTCCTTTGAACCTCGGTATGCAGATATATTCACACAGCCCAACAGAGGTGAAAAGTACCCCCCATAACCAAAGTTCTGGGCAGGTGGGTAAACCATTTTGGACAGGTGCTCAACTCTGGCCAGTTTGACTGCACGCAAGTGGAGGCAGTGAGACAGAAAATATCATGTGGGGCAGTCGTCACCTCTCAGGCGTCAACTAGGGACACGCTACCCACCCACCCCTCCACGCGACAGGAACGTGAATGACGAGGAGGGCAGGCAGGGCGGGGGCTCAGGTGTTGACCCTACACAGACCCCCACAGTACGTGTACGTATGTTATGTGGAGGTTCCTGCCACAATGTGGCGCACGTGTGCACCGCATTAGAAACCACCAATGTGTGGAAAGGAGGTACGGTTGCTGCAAAATGGAGTCCAAAGGAGTGCCCCTCATTGGGCAAGCAGATTGTTGGACCAAAGGGGGGAAGGAGATGGTTTTCCATCTGAATATGTGCTCAGGTAGCTTGATAAGGGCACTCTGTTGATTCATGATCCTGGCACTCTACAGCAGGCCATGTAAAACCCTGCAAAACCCCACTGCCAGCATGGGCGGCCTCAACACATACACAGACCCCAACCAATATTTGGTGGGGGGATAGTGACCCAAGTACCTGCCTTGAAATTTTCAAATTTTTACCTGTTTCTGCCCAGGCCTGGAATTACTTGATTTTTGGTCGAACAGGGCAAATTTTGGGGCGCATAGCTCCTTCAAAAATGAGTCTTGGTGTCCAAATAGGGGGGTCCATGGCAATGTTGTGTGAAGAAGTTTTGGCCAAAAATTGGTGTTTTTTTGGACCTACGCGTGTTGCGGACCAGGGAGACACGGCGTTTTGGGCACAGACATAGGGTCAACAAATCTAGTTGCCTGAGAAAGATGAGGTTCCCATGCAACATCCCCCCATTTGGGACCCAAGGAACCCAGTTGGGGGTGGGGGGGTTGTATGGGGGCCCAGGTTAGCCATGAACCTCCAAGGTGCCCGCCGTCTTGGGGTTCCCTTGAGAGGACCCACTCTGAAGCATTTGGCTAATTCTTATCTCATCTGAGATCTGGGAGGGCACACAGATGCAGCTGTAGGCACAGACAGGTACACACAGGTACACATGCGCACAAAGGCACACACAGAGGAGCAGTACACAGCATCATGAAGGGCGAGCTCTGCTCCTGAGGTCCTCTAATGTTGAACAACAAGGCCCAAATCTGGGGTGTTTTCCCACTGTACTGCACATACCATAGCAGCTTATGGGGGTTAAGATCTCTCCAAAGAAATCAGCAGAGGCGGATCTATACAGCAGCACCAATGTGTCCGGGGGAGGGGGGGGGGGCTGCTCAAAACCATGATTCCTGTAGACTTGGTCCTGGACGCCATGCATCACTGTCCGTCAATCCCCCCCCAAGCCAAGGATTGGAAGGGGAAGGCAGTGGGATGCAATACCACCTTTTTGCTTAGGAAAACTGGCTGGCGAAACGGTAGCAATACCTGTTGCATCCATGGTCCAGGTTAGGTTGCCAGTGATGGTTGGAAAACAAGTTTGACAGCAAACGGTGATCAGAAAAAGGTCTCATACCTAAAATATTTTGCCCTTTTCAACACATCTGCCTCAAGGCCCTCCGGCTCTAACAACAAGGAAATATTTTTTACCCCTGGATGGTCATTCTTTGCACACAGCCATGCCCCCTGAGGAATAATGCACAACAGGTCGGAGACTAAATGTATCGGGGTCATAAATTTGGTGTTCAGGAAGACGGCATGCGTCTGAAAGTTTGGAGTGGTTTGCAGTAGATGTCAAGTGTGTTGCAGCTGTTGATTGTTGGCAGAGAATGTAGGTCCCAATGTCATCATAACTCCCAAAATACCTGACAGGAGCCTAGGAAGAAGGGGCCCTGCACGGTGTACATTGTGCCAACCCAAAAAGAAAAGCTTTGGTACATTGAAACAATTGTGTTGCTATTTTGTGCACATTATCTACATGGCAAATGGGGCTAGAACCGGCAAGTAAGCGGAAAAATAGTTCATTTTAATCAAGAACAATGCAAAATGTTTGCTCCAATAACTTGTATACCGTCCATTTTAGCAAGAGACAGGTGGGTGGATTGAGCAAAATTACCTACATAGTGTCAAAAAGGCACAAACTGAAGAACTCGTGATTTCGGCCTGCCGTGTCGGACTTTGATGAACCAAAAGCTAATTTTGATTAGTTTTTGATGTATTTGATCTTTTTGTGCTCAAAAATGCAGCATCTATCACTGAGCGCCAGAAAAGGTAAGGGCGCTAGTCAAAAATCCATAAAACAAGCTGAATGCAAAAAAGCGCTTCTGCAGCATTATTTGCTGTTAGAAACCATTTATAAATTAGGTCTCGGATTTAAATTTCGTGGCCTCTAGCCATTTTTCGACTTGGACAGGCCTTTTGGAGAGCGCGTTGACGTTGGGCCAGATCGTCATCGCTTGTGCGGTCAAACAATTCATTTGGCATTACAATTTTTGAGGATCTCAGGCCTGTGGCTTATATTTTTATTTAGTACCTAAAATTTGCCAGCACACCTTCAGGTCGCATCCCTAGCTTATCTACAATTAGTGGATGATGAATGCCAAAAAGTCAAATTTGTGAGGTTGCAATTTTTCCAAAACGACTATAATTCATCAAAAAAATTTACCACGTCAATGAGCGCATCGAGGCAGTCATTTTGAGGGGCTGTCTTGCTGGTTTTTGAGGGATGTTTTGTTTCGTCGTGTGTCCCGTATACAATGGTATAAGGAGGAGGGGGGCGGGGCCTCCCTGGCCCCCCCGCCCCATGAAGAGCCCCCCATGAGGGGGGGGGGATTGCACACGGACACGCTCCTGCACCATACAACCATTTAACACACGTGTGGGAAGAGGATGCAATGGGTGCGGGGTGAGTGGGAAATAAGGGTGGAGCATGAGAGAACAGAAGGGGGGGGGGGGTAGAAATGCAGTTGGGAGGGCAGGTGTAAAATGGGGAATCTAAAATACCATGCGTGTGAGGTTTGGCAGCTTCAACCTGGGTGTTATTGCTTCATTTTGCCAACAGATGTCGGACTGGGTGCAGTGGGTGTAATTTTGGGTTGGGGCTGGTGGACGCGAAGCCCTGGCCCGCCATCAGAACACACTAGTATCAGCCAAAGCTGTGCACATTATGCAGCAACTGGGTGCTGTGTCCGTGGATACCTGTCCTCCCCTTGCTGCCTGCCCTGTGTCACCTCCACGCCCCTGCCTGTGTGCATCTCCGGGTGAGCAGCTCCGCCTCTCTGAAGCCCCAGTGCCACGCGGTGCGCACGAACACAGGCACCATGAGCGAGCCCGTGGAAGGGGGATGACGTGGCGGCGGGTGGCCCCTGCCTTCTTCCTACTTCATTCAGGTTCTGTGCCAGTGGGGAACGCATAAAGCGGTGCGCCATGCATCTGCGGCATCGCTGCGGTGGCCAGAGGATAAGTGCACCGCCTATGAACACGAAAAGCAGAGTCAAGGGCTTAACTCCAGGACGGTTTGTTTTCAAATGAAGCAGAAAAACAGTGCGCCTAAGGCAAATGTCGTTGGGATCTGAAATTGCGAATTTGCAGATGAAGTGGATCGTGTGCGTTTGTCGTCCACAGTCGTCATAGCATGCAGCGTGTGCAGCCACAACCCCCGAATTCTGCGTTCTCCAGTCTGGGACAACAATATCCACTTCACTGGATATTGTCTGATTGTCAATTTTTTGGCGCAGCTCCTGCACAATGTGGCTCCGTCGCCTTGCGGGACTCTGCGCCCTGCTCCTGTTGGTAGCCATGCCCAGTGGGGCCCGGAATCCAAATGCCAATTGCACAACGTTCAATAATTCACGGAGTTTCGGTGCCCACATTGCAACACACCCAATGGGCCGTGCAGACATTGTTCTTGGGACCGCAGCAGATTACCCCCCCTACAGCCACATCACCAATGGCGTCCTGGGCGGCTTTGACGTGGAGTTGACTGAGCAGGTATTTCCGGCCACACGTGTGTGTGCTCGCGCACGCGCGCCGCCCGCATACACACACACACACATACACACACACACACACACACACACACACACACACACACACACACACACGCAACACCCTGTTCGCCTTTCAGGGCCTTGTCCTGTTTTCAAAGTAATGCAATGAATCCTGTTGTACCGAGCCGGCCATTCGGCGTCTAGCCGTCTTGGAGCAGCTTCACGGCAAGAATGCAAAGTGTGCTTTTATCCAATGAATTCTTTTGTCTGTGATAGGGAATATGGCTCGTCATGGTTGTTGCCGCTGTGAGAGAAAGGTTGAAGGAGCGCCTGTTGATGCGTGTCCGGCGAGGGGGTAAAGGCAATTCCTGAAACAGCCCACAAGTCTCCTCGTTGTTGATGCAGAGGTGACCCAACCCAACTATGGAATGTCTACTGCCTCTGCACATCCGGACCGACATGAGCCCTGGGTGCGTGGCTCATGCATGGGATTGGCTGGTGCGCCATGGACTGCGGACCCTTCTTATGTTTCAGCGCATCTCATGAAAGGGCCCACCATTAACCACTTTATTGGTCTTTGCTGAGCAGTGTTTACATAGTGCTCAGCACCTCAAGGGCAGGAATCCAGAAATCCAGATTGGATTGAGTGGGCTACGGTAAGGCACTATCGAGCACCAAAAACCCTCACATGGCCTTGCATCCCTCTACGTCCATTGTTGATCCTCTTAGTGCATCCACAAACCCTCAGAAACTCACTTCAAGCCTCCACAACCCTGGCAACCCAATTCATGCTTCGACAACCCTCACAACAACCACCGTGACACATCATCATCCCTCTTCACTCTCGTCATGAGGGTTGTTGGACTGCTGGGGGCTGCTGAGCAGCACTGTCCACTGTCGCCATTTCTATTTGACCCCCTTCAACAACCCCAGTAAATGACCAACATCCTTACCCTTAACACCACTTACTAGTCCTCAATCTTCCCAGCGCTTCCCAGCTGTTGTAGGCCCCCCTTGAGGGTCAACAACCCCTAGTACCTGTCAGCAACCCTTTGAATGAGCAATCCATGACCTCCAACAGCAACAGCCGACGACACCGCCTCAACAGTCCACAACAACCTCAATGACCCTTCACAAACCACGTGGCGTTGTGGTGTAATGGTCTAATTCCAGCCCAAAATGTGACGAGTATGTGCATTTGCAGAACCTCCAGCGGATTACGCTACCCAGAATTCTGTCAGAGAGATAACCCTTGCCAACCATTTCCCACCTTCTGCAACCCGAACCCCTTCTTGTGTGTGCCTGCATCCCACCTCTGCCCTGCTGTGTGCGCCCTGAAGTGTGCTGGTCGCAGACATGATCGTGATGTGCAATATGTACACCATGCCCTCAGGTGTGCCAGGCCGCAGGTTTGTCGTGCACCATACTGCCAATGCCGTGGCATGCTATCTGGCCTGCCACATACCACAAGTTGGGCTGGGACACAAATTCCAAAACATACGCAGGGGAGGGCGTGCTTGGCCGCTGGATGCACTGCTCCATGGGGACCCTCAACATCGTGGCTCGGCAGCAGTCCGTCTCTTTCACGAACCCCTACACCGACAAGAACAAGATCACCGCGGGCTTTGTCACTGGCGACGGTCTTTTCCCCGCCAATGCTACGGGCAAGACCGTGGGGCTTCTGGAGGGTTATGGGGAGGCCATGTACTTTGAGGCTAATAATGGGGACGGGGACGAGGCCATATTCAACGCCATGAACATCAAACACTACCGCACCCAGACATTGTTGTGGCATGCTCTCGTGGCCTCAGACATTGATGCAGCATATGTGCAGGGCCGCATTGGCACCCAGTTTCTGGGCACTGATGCAGGAAAAGGTAGACCCTGGCTGTCCCCAGAGACCCTTCATTGTCCCCTTAGCATGTGTACTATGCTGTAACCTCCCCGTCTTCTTGTATCCTCTGTGTCCGCACCACACTGGTCCTTGCAGCATTGGATTGGATAGGGTTGGTTAGCCTGCCATTTTCTGTCCCACAGGCATTAAAACCACTTGTTTGAGCAGTGGTCTAGGAACAACGTTGGAAACAACTCATTTCGGACCTTTTTTTCCCTGAGGGTGACCCTGCTACCCCTACGCTAGCACATGCACAGTGCACCACTGCTTTGTGTCAATGGGGTTTTGAATGGTGTTGGCGGTGTGCAAATGGCCTGCGAGTGTTCCCAGTCATCATCATTCATCACCACAAGGGTACCCAAGGCAATGCATGGGCCACAAGCACTGCAAATGAAGGCGGCACTTGAAAAGGTAGGCATGAAAGGTCAATTCAGAGGCTGATTTTGTCCGTTTTACAACCCCCAAAAGGGGTTGTTTAGGCTGCTAGTCGGGTGCAAAAGACTAGATGGTGTCCCATCTATGTTTGTTCCAACGCAAATGGACCTCTCCACAAACATTCTAGACCCCCAAAGCGGTCCAAAAAATGGCATTTTTGGTCATTTTTGACAGATTTTGAACCCTGGCACTTGTTCCCAGCCACCACTGTGATTTTACTGCATACTCATAGGTATTATCCAGCTAAATTTTGGCCAAATCAAAAGCAACCACTATGGAGTTTTATGCCATTTCACATGTGCTTGCAGCAGCTGCTGCTGCTTGCTGCTTGCTGCTATTGCTGCCGCTGCCGCTGTTATAGAAAGGGTGGCTCCACCCCAGGCCTGAAAGAGGAATATCAAACCCTACCGGTTGCACCAGCTCTGTGCATAGGGGGGCCCTTAAGTGCAGTGCACGCGCGACTATTTGGGCGTGTGGCCATACTAGAAACCCATACTTTGTGATACTCTGGGCATCATTGTTGTTTGACAGCAAATTTTGATGCTTCTTCCACATTGGGGATATGGCATTTTCACCCAGTTTCACCCATTTCCACCCCTTTTCACACATTTTGTGCTCATTTCCACCACATCCACTCCTTTCTAGGTTGTCTTCTCCCCACTATGGGGACCCCGAGAAGGCAGGGGTTAGGTAGGCATATTGACACATATTCCGTCGGTCCCTTCACTGATCATCGAACAGGGATTATGAAGAGAAGATGAAGAGTATGTGGCATGTTAGATATCTTACGTGCGATGTCTGTGATATTGTGTCGGTACACGATGTTCAGGTACAAGGAATTCCAGCATACACAAGTTTTAGTGGAGTATAAAACCCTTTGAATTTCTCACGGGGACGTTGCCGATTATGCCAACTTTGTGGGTTTTCGGCGGTCGGTGCCATTGTTGCCTTATTTGTGCCCACTGAGTGTTCCGGAGGTAGGGGTATGTGGGGTATTTTCGGAAAGCCCTTGAAAAGGGCTATTTGGAACACCCTGGGTCTGCATGCTGTACTGACGACATGTTTGAGATTTTTGTCCGTTTCAGACAGTGCATGTGTTGCTTGCTGCCTCCTTTTGTCAACAGGCAGCTTACCATGTCTTCATACAAATTCACGCCACGTGCTGTTGCTTCCCCGGATGCACCACAAAAGCCGTTGATGCGCAAAAGGGCTCGCTCTTGGGGTGCAGAGTGGGTGCAAGTGACTCACCCCGTACCTCCCGCTCACAGCCACCAGGTGGGGTTGCTCAAACAACGAAACGTCGACCTCACAACCGATGGCCTATGGGCCATGCCCCTTAACGAAGGTTGGGTGCCAGTGAAGGCACGGAGGTTGCAAGATTGGCAAAAATTGAAGAAATATGTCCCCGTCCACAAACAGGGGGATGTCTGCCCTAATGGGGTCCCAGCCCTGCCTGAAAAAGGGAATGCTGACGATGACAGTGATTCAGAGTGAAAATGGATGAACGGTGCAGTGCCATGTTTGTGTGCACCGTCCAATGTGTTGTGCTACGCTGAAAAATGTGACCCCCCCCAACCCATACATTTCTGAAATGGGGTTTTTTTGCAGATTTCAAAAAGTATACACATCCCCCCCCCCCCCCCCAGGTGACGACATGTTTGCACATGGAAGCAAAACTTGTAGAAAATGCCGAAAAGTGCCAAAACCCACAAAGTTGGCATATTCTGAATGTCCCCGAGAGATTTAGATGCAACATTTTTCAGTGAAAAAAATTAAAAAAGAAGATTTTCCACGTCAGATTGCAATTTTTACACCCCTCGGCTACTTTGCACCCCCAAGGCTAGGGTAGTAGGGGTCGCCTAATTTTAAGGCCGCTTGAAAGGGGTGTGCCTGGGGGCTTTCGAGGGGGATCTAGTCGAAAAGTAGCGTGTAGTGCGCATGCAGTGCAAGGATTCCCCCATAGCATCCCTCCTTTGTGTGCCAACGCTCTGCATGCAGTGTCCACCTTCATTCTGCGTTGTGCTGCTGTGGTCCCTTGACTCCTGTTATACACTCCACCCATGCCCACTGCACAGCGTACTCGATGCTGCACGACTCGGCGGGGTGGTCCGATGGAGTGGCATATGGGTGCCACCCAGAGTACGGCGACCTTGTGGCTCAGCTCAACCGCGGGCTGGTGATGTTCAAGACGATGCACGCATACACTGACCTGTGCGCTAAATATCTGGACGTGCCCTGTGACACTGCTGGCACTACGTATTCCAACACAAAGACGGCCGCAAACCCCGAGATTGCGGATCACCCCACCTCCCGCGCTGACATTGTCATTGCCACGGAGGCGGACTTTGGGGAGTTCAACTTCATAGAGAAGGGCACGCTGGGGGGCTTCGACATTGAGCTGACGAAGGCTGTGTGCGCAGAGATTGGCAAGACATGTGCGGTGGTGCCAGTGCCATGGCAGTCGGTGTGGAGCGGCGCTTATGAGCAGTTTGGCTGGGAGTCCAACACAAAGACCTACCCAGGGATTGGGCATCACAACCGCTGGTTTCACTGCTCCTCCGGGACTCACAACATCGTCGCCCGACAGCAGTCTATTGCCTTCACGGACCCGTACACGGATCCCGACTCACATCAGGCGGGCTTTATCGTCGACACCAACAAATACCCTAACCCCTCGAGCTTCCCTCAGGTTTGCACCGGGGACAAGTCTTGTGTGGGGCGGGGTTTGTTTAGTGTGTGTGAGCAGCTATAAGGGGTGAGGCCAGGGAAGCTGACCTGTCGTTTGAATACGTGCAGGGCATGCCGTCTCTGTAAATGTGCTTTGGGTTGTGTATGATAGTGCATGCGAATGATGTGCCGTGGTGTGTGCATGACAGCGCCCATGGGTGTGCATGATAGTGATGTTATGCACGCATGCTTGTGCTGTGATGGGTGGATGATAGCGCCATGGTGTGTGCGTGAGTGTGTTAATAATGGCGTTGTAGTGTGTGCATGGCAGTGCTGTGGTGCATGCATGATAGCGCCGTAGTCTGTGCATGATGGTGCCATGATGTGTGCACCTTCCGCCGTGAAGCATAGGGGCGGCCCGTGGGGGACAGTTCGGTTGGGGTGCCAGGTGGCCCTCCCCTGCCCCTAGAGGCAGTAGTGGTTTCAGGGCCTGGTACCGGGGCAAGCAACATGGGATAGTCATCCTGGAGGGGCCAGATGCCCCACGGCGCCATGGGCCACAGGCTTTCAGGCCCAACCCCACTAACCCATCCCCCTACAGGACAATTTGTGGGCACGAACGAGGCCAGCTGTTTCCTTTTTCTTTGGCCAGCTGGTTCCTTTTTTTTTTGCGCTCGATTTTTGGGCAGTTGACGCTGGGTTTGCCCTGGATTTTCTTCTCTCACCCCAGTGCCAAAGCTGGATTTGAAATTTTGACGCTGGATTTGTGCAGGATTATCTTGCGCAAAGGAAACAGCTGAACGAGGCAGCAATGTCTCTGACCCCCAAAACCGCTCCGTTTTGGCATGTTTCTCGGTGTTCCAAGAGATATTGGACTCAACCAAGGAGGAGCGATGTGGAGAGAGGCCTAGGCGTGGTACCCAGCGGCACAGGCTATTCCGCCACTGCGGCTGTTGCCTGGCTTGGATTCTGCCTGCTCTTAGTGCTGAGGTTTGTGCATGATTGTGCCGTGGAATGTGCATAGTCATGGTGCCCCAGTGCTCTTGTTTTCTCTGCCCCTAGTCACTTTTCACCAGGACGCTGCCGGCAAAGCCGTGGCCATCCATGCGGGGCAGGCCGATGCAATGCACTTCGTGCTGCAGAAGGGCAAAGGCGTGTTCAAACCATCGAAAGTTGTGGAGAAGGACACGAGCGACGACATGTTTGAGGCTCTGATCAAGGGGGACGTGGACGCCGTCTACACCAGTTCCACGAGCAAGATGCTGGATGAGCACGGGGGGTACGGCATGGTGCATGGTGCCCCCGGATGGACCCGTGGGGTGGGGTATGGCTGCCATCCAGAGTATGGCGATGTGGTGGGGCTGCTCAACGATGGCCTGCGGAGATACAAAGGCACGAGTGCGTATGCTGCGCTGTGCGCCAAGTTCAGCAACGTCACCTGTGACACCAAGAGGACGACCTTCTCCAACGTCAAAACCACCGCCAGTCCAGAGATCGCCGACCACCCGACGTCTCGCGCCGACATCGTGCTCGCAACTGAAGCTGACTGGCTCACGTACAATCGCATTAATGACGCCGTGCTCAGTGGCTTTGACATCGAGCTGACGGCACAGGTCATGTGCATGCGGCTCAGCTTCCTTGCCATTACTTCGCCAGGGCAGTGGAGGAGAGTCCGTGCCAAAATTTAGTAAATTTTTTTAAAAAACTTCAAAGTTTGGTAAAAAAATTATTGGTTACTAAGTTTTTCCTCTGCAGGTGGGGGTTTTTAGGAAGTAATTTACGCAGTAAATTTTTTTTTCTGCGGAGCAATTTACTTCATAGAACAACTTAGTAAAATTTTTTCCTACTAAGTAAAAAACTCAGTGGAACATGTTTTTCTACTAGGTAAAAAACTTAGTAAAAAAGCGCCCATTTGTGGGCCATTGTTGACTTTGTCCCCCACTTTGAAGCGTTGGGGACCCCCCAGACGGCAATGGTTATCAAGCTGATCTGCCCACTTGTGGGCCACTACTGTCTTTGTCCCCCGCCCTGAAGCGCTGGGGACCCCCAAAACGGTAGGGGTTATGTAGCTCATCCGCCCACTTGTGGGCCACTGCTGATTTTCTCCCCCGCTCTGAAGCGTTGGGGACCCCCAAGACGGGAGTGGTTATGTAGCAAATTCGCCCACTTGTGGGTGTGCTGACCTTGTCCCCCGAGCTGATTGCTTTGTCTTTTGTACCACCCCTTTGTGGCGCAAGTATATAATTTCGGCAATTTCCGTTGGGTCCTCCACTTGTTGTTGATTGCCCCAACTCATGCATACCTCTGCTTTAAGTTTGACCCCCTATGTGACGGGCACACATTGTTGGGGCAAACCAAGAGGAGTTGGCCGTCATGGATTTGATTGCCCGGCGAGAAGGTATTCAACCACAACAGCGGAAGAAGTGGGCAAAGATTTTGGATGCTTTTGGTGCCCTTGCATTTGCAATTGCACCCCTGCATTCCACCTTCATGCAGCATATTGATGGTGTCGGTTGCCCCCGCCATGCCTCTTGATATTGTGCTTTGTCTCGATGCGTTGTCAAGGGCATATTGCAAGTGCCACATGATAGACTGTGCTTGCTGCGTGAAATGGCGCAAGCTACTTTGTACTACAATCGTTCCAAGTCGACCTTCACACCTAGGAACCCAACAACGCATTGGGAGGTGGCTCAGATGTACACTGAACCCAAATTTGCGAACCCCACTGACACATGCTTTTTTTGTGATTGATGGCACACCTCACATAACGTGCCACGAAAGTAAGGTTCTTCATTGTACTTTGCATGCATCTATCTTGTGTCAATCGGAGATATGTGTTGGATTGCGCCAATTTTGGGCGGCCAACCTTGCTACTGCTGCTGCTGCTGCTGCTGCTGCTGCTTTTGTTGTTGTTCCTGCTGCCGATGTTGGCACCCGTCCTGGTGTGAACTGACCAAGAATTTTGCACAAAGCCGCCATGGGAATTGAAAAAGACTATCTTTGGGATGTGCAAAAGGAATCCCACAGAGGTAGGCAAACCGAGCCATACGGACACTAAAGCCGGCTTGATCTTCAATCATGTCGTTTGTGGCTCCTTGTACGTAGTTGGCACTAATATTGGTTGTGGCCCTGCCGGGTTCTCTTTTTTTATTACACCTGGTTTTGTTTCCATTGCCGCTGCACTGATGTTGGCCATGGCCCTGTCACGACTCTTTTTTGAGCCTGATTTTGTTTCTAGTGCTCAATCCCATTATATTATGTTATATTGGCCGAGTGCCAACTAATTGGTGGCATGATGGTTTGGCCTGGGTGGGGTGCCACTAACACAAGTGGCCGGGGATTGACCCGGGGGCTTTGTGCCCTTAAACAAAAGTACCACCTACCATCAAAGTGTCAAGTTCCTGAGAAAAAAGGGGGGGGGGTAAAATTTCAGAAAAAATTTTCTACTTAGTAAAAATGAAATCCCCCCCCCCCCAAAAAACACTCCTACCAAATATGCGGCGGAGGATACCCCTGAATGAGAAATACCGAGGTGGAAAGGTTAGAGAATTTCGAAGGTTCCACTCAACGGGCGCCGGGAGTAAAGCCTCGGCCCTGAACATTCTTGAAGACTCCATGGTCAAGAGTTTGCTGGATGCCTGCCATCATCTTCAGGGGTATTTCGGGGCATGAGTCATATTTCTCAGGACTCCTCGGCGACATGCCAGCGCACCACTGAGCGTGTTCAGTGCACCCTACCCAGGATGAAGCAGTCAAGGGTCTGTGGATACACAAAGTACCCCAGGATGAATGAAGGCCATGGACCTGAAGTTTAGGTGCCGGGGGACCTAAAGTTTAGGTGGTAGGGCATGGGCACCAGGAATGTGACCTGAGGTGCTGGGGGGGGGGGGCAGGTGGCTTGCTTTGGGCTCATTGTTTGGGCCGATTTCGAGAGTGGAACGGGAGGAGGAAGAACAGGAAGAAGGGGTAGTAAGGTGGAAAAATGGCAAGAAAACCAGGATTTGGAGAGGGCACAAGTTCGTTTGGCGAAATTTGGCATCACAGCACTGTGCCAAATTTTATCGTGGTGTTTAAGAAGTGGCTGCACATTTCATCACCCCTTTTGTTGCTGTTTGTTTGTTGCTATTGGCACACCATCTCAGGGGTCCGGATGCCCCTTTACATTTCTTCACTTCACAGGTCTGCAAGGCTGCCGGCAAGACCTGTGCCCTTGTGACGGCCCCGTGGCAGTCTATGTTTCCCGGCGCCTACGAGGCCTTTGGGTGGCCCAGCAACTCTAAAACGTACCCAGGACAGGGGTACCAGGGCCGCTGGTTCCACTGCTCCACAGGCACACGCAACATCATTGCCCGACAGCAGTCCGTCGCCTTCACACACCCCTACACCGACAAGTCCGTGGACAAGGCCGGCTTCGTGGTCAAAAGCCCCGGGGGTTTCCCTCCAAACGCCGCAGGAAAGCGTGTCGGGCTGATCGAGGGCTGGGCGACGTCGACGTACTTCTTGTCGCAGATTGGAGGCAGGTTTTCGCAGACCGTGTCCACGGTGCAGTACAGTCAGACCGCACTGTGGGCGGCGCTCACCGCTGGGGACATCGACGCCGCTTACGTGGGGGAGGGCCTGGCGAACAGCTGGTGTGCCCCATATCCGCGCCCATGACTGTGCCCAGCGCCAAACCCTGGTCCATGCCCATGCCTGTGGTCATGCCTGTGCCTCTGCCTCTGCCGATGCTCATGTCCGTGCCCATGCATTCCTGTGGTCCTGCTTATGCCTGTGCGTATGCCTCTGCCCATGCCCATGCCCGTGCCCATGCCCATGCCCACGCCCATGTGCCCGTGCGCATGCCTTTGCCCATGCCCATGCGCTTGCCTTGTGCCCGTGCCCGTGCCCATGCCCATGCCTTTGCTCATTCCCATCGCATGCCCATACTCACGGCCTGGCCCCGTGCGGATGCTTTTGCTCTCACGTCTGGATCCAGGGCGTCCACGAGCAGCGGGTATCAGCTGCTGCATATGGCCGCCGGCTGGTCCAACGCCGTGAGCTACGGCTGCCACCCGGAATACGGCGACGTTGTGGCCGCCCTCAACGCCGGGCTGGAGGCGTTCAAGGCCACCAGCGAGTACGCGTCGCTGTGCGCCAGGTACCCGGACATCCCCTGCGACACGCGAGGCACGAAGTTCATCAACACCAAAACCGCCGCGGCCCCGCACGTCGCGGATCACCCGAAGACGCGTGCGGACATCAGCATCGTAACGGAGTCGGACTGGGGGCAGCACAACTCCGTCGTCAATTCTGTCGTCGGGGGCTTCGACGTGGCGCTCACGCAGGCGGCGTGCGCCCTCGCGGGCCTGACGTGCGCCCTAACGACGGCCCCGTGGCAATCCGTCTGGTCGTCATCGTACGGCGACTTTGGATGGGACAAGAACGCGAAGGCGTACGCAGGCCTGGGACACATGAAGCGGTGTGTGTGTGTGTGCGTGTGCGTATGCAGGTGCGGCCCGTGCGCATGCACCTGCGTGCGCGTGCGCACGCCTGTGTGTCTGCGAGTGTGAGTCTGCGTCCGCGTGTCCCTGTGTGTGCGTTCCACTGCACGTGCCTCTACCGGGGACAGAAAGGCGCCCACGCCTCTGCCATGCAGCTCTGTGGCCCCGGGACGTACAGTGCTTTGCTTCGTAGGACACCTCCGTGGATTCGTACACTCATCTTTGGGCGACCAGAACATTGCTCGTTGTAAGGGAGGGGACACGGAGGCCTGGTGAAGGAGGGAGGGCGGCGTGTTGGGGAATGGACCTCCGTGCCATCCGCGCCTCCGTCCGGGCCTCTTGAAGCCCAGCAGTGGCTTGAGAATCACCCCACTCCCCCCGAATTCCCCCATTCGGCCTGATTTCTTGGCCTGATTCATTAGGTTCCAGGATTGAACACCAGAAATAGGCATTCCAGCTGAAGTTGGCAGGCCTTGTTGGGAGGTGTCTTTGTGCATGTGCATTTGTCTTGTTCATCGACAGATCAACAGTGATTTCTGGTGACAGTGGTTTCTGAGCAGTGTGCTGTTTGTTATAACAAGGGGTTTGAATGGACAGTAGTCACAGACCTTGGTGCCTGTTTGCAGCACGACACCCTGACCCGTCATTGGAGGACAGTTCAGTTCGTGCTCACTATGTGCGCCCAGGAACAGAAAAGTAAATCAGACGCTTGGCATTAGTAAGGGCTCGACAATCGTTCCCTTGTTTGTTAGGGGCAAATCTTGGCGACCTTACAAAATTGGTTCACCCGTTTTGCAAGAATTTGTCCAGAATTTGTTGTGCCGGAATATGCTGCTGCAGAATTTCCTCCGCACATTTAATCCCCTCCTCCGCGGTACTTGGGCCTTGGCTTCTTAGCCATTTGTGTCAAGAATGTTGTGTGTCAAAGGCTTGATGCGCCCATAAGCTAAAGAGAAGTTGGACTTTCAATTTCGGGGATATGGGGTCCAGTAGCCATGCCATGCTATTCCGCTGCACTGCCCCATGCCATGTCCCTGCGCTGCCCCAGTCCATGCCATGCCATGCCATGCCATGCCATCCCATGCCATCCCATGCCATGTCCCTGCACTGCCCCAGGCCATGTCCCTGCGCTGCCCCCGGCCATGCCATGCCATGCCATGCCATGCCATGCCATGCCATGCACTGCCCTGCCCTGCCCTGCGCTGCCACGCTATGCCATGCCCTGCCCCTGCGCTGCGGGGCAGGGCAGGGCCTCCCTGCGCTGCGGGCGGGGACCTGGGGTGGGGGAGGTGCGCGCGCCAGCGGGCGGGCGGGGACGGGGCTTCAGAGTGCGCGCCCGCTGGCGGTCGGGCGGCGCTTGGGGGCTTGTGGGCACGACGGGGCGTGGGGGAGTACACGCGCCGGCAGGCGGTTGGGGACGGGGTGTGAGGGACTGCGCGCGCCACGCGCCGCCATGCCATGCCCTGCCCCTAATCTGCCCTGCCCTGCCATGCCATGCCCCTGCCCTGCGGTGCCATGCCATGCCCTGCCATGCCATGCCCTGCCACTCGGTGGTTTGCATTTACAGATTTTCGGAAAAATTGTGCAACGCAGTGAGGCAGCTGTTGGTTGTTGAGGCGACGCGTTTTGGAACTCGGTCCGGTCAGGTGGCTGTTGCAAAAGGATTTTCCTCTGTAGTTTCATGTCCATTGGGGGTGGGTTGGTCAACCCCTAACTCCTCCCCCACCTCTCTGCAAGGGAAGGGGGTTTGAGGCACCCAACGCCTTTGCAAAAGGGGGATGCCAGGGCGCAGATGCCCAAAGCCCTCACCGCCGCTCTACGCTTGCCGTTGAAGCCCCCAATCCCTTGCAACCCTCGTGCGACAGGTGGTTCCACTGTGCCGTCGGGGCCATCCACATCAGCGCGCGGCAGCAGAGTATCGCCTTCACATACCCGTACACAAACTACAGCCAACTCTCGGCCGGCTTCGTCACGCGTGACCCCGAGTTTCCCTCAAATGCCCACGGGAAGCGCGTGGGCGTTCTCAGCGGCTGGGCCGCCACAATGCACTACGACGCCCACAGGGGCACGCTCTTCAATGCGTCCAAAGTCGTCACGTACAGTTCGCAGGCGGAATTGTGGGCCTCCCTCGCGGCCCCTGCCTCCGCTCGCACCATCGACGCGGTCTACACTGACTCGGTCACTGCGGAGGAGTTCTTAAAGACGGCCCCTGGGCAGGGGCACAAGCTGCGGCACGCCGTCGAGGACTGGGCAGTTGGTGTGGCGTACGGATGCCACCCGGCGCGCGGTGACCTCACGGACCGACTCAACAGGGGCCTGTCACTCTTCAAAGTGTGTTTGCTGCCGTGCAGTAGTTGCCGCTGTACGCCGTCGGGTGGTCGGTGTTGGTTGCCGTTGAACGTTTGTTGTTTGGTGTTGGCGCTTCAATGCCACGGTGACATTTTTCGGTGGGGTCCCCACGGTGAGACAAGGCACACGGGGTTGGGGGATTTGGTGGGCCGTAAATGTGGTGTGGGGAATTTGGTATTTCAATGTGGCCGCCAAATTTGCAACGCCAAATCCAGGGGCATCCTGCTTTGTCCTCCTATCCCCTTGTGCTTTGCATGCTCCATGTCTCATTCCTGGTTCCTTGGTTCTGCCAAATTTCCCACAGCCAAATTTACCGCCGCCAAATTGACTAGGCACCAAACCACCCCCACCCCTCGTAGAAAGCTTAAGATGCCTGTGCATCTGCCCACTTTACCGCGTTGCTGGGCTGCAACAGGCACACAGCAGAGGCGGAGGCTGCTTTCTTCTCACCTCCCCTTGCGGTTCATATCTGCTTGTGACCCTCTGTCTTCCGTACTCCTCTTTAAAGGGCACACCGGAGTACCGGAGCTTGTGTGCGCAGTACCCGGCGGTGCGGTGCGATTGCAACCACCCGTACCTGCCTGCCAACCCAAGCGACTCCGACGTGGAGACGTACATTCTGCAGAAGTACTACCAGCCGCGCCCGCGGCGTCTCGACGGCGTGACCAGCATGAGCTACGACGAGCGCGCGGCGATGGTCGCGGCCATGACCACCACCGAACTCTTCCAGACGTCCGACATGCACAAGGCCTACATTCTGGTCTCCGAGCACAACTCCAGCGGGTACGAGTTGACGATTCCGACATTATCCGGGACGCAGGTCAAGAGCTTGGCTTGTCTAGTCCAAAACCCACAACAGAATATAACCTTTCCCCCGCTGTCCGGTGAAGAAACGGCGTGGCAAAGCAACAGGTGCCGTGATTATCCAAATGAACACGGAGGCAGTTGATTTTGCTGTTTAGGGGGCATGTTGAAAGATCAACATGCAGCCGGGCTACCCCAGTGGCTGCTTCCGCTGTTTTGGCTGCTGCTCCTATTGCTGCTGTTCCTGCTGGTGCTGGTGCTGGTCATCCTGCGTTTGCTGATACTGATTTCGCCCCTGCTCTGTGCAGGCGACGTCAATCTACGTTGCCGACTTTGGCCACAACGTCACGCACTGCCTCGTGACTGCCCGCAACACGTCGGACAGCGCCTTCGCTGATGGCCTGATCGAGCCTCCCCCGGTCCCCAGCGGCGGGGAGCATGCGTTCCATATCATGGTCGACCGTCTTTACAGCGACGGCACGATTGTCAGCAACACGGATTTCCTCTTCCACGTGGCAGTCCCCGTGTACGACATTCTCGAGGGTTACCTGTACTCTTGCGAGACTGCCAGCGGCACCTGCAACACCACCACCAGCGGGTCCACCGGCAACGTCACGGTCACGACCAACAACAGCACAAGCACCAACGCCACGGGCCTCGTGAACCACACAAACTTCTCCGTGCGGCTGGCGCACACTTCAACAGTTTCCGGAACCTCCCGCTCATCCTCAACGTCCAGCCCCAGCCCCGGCCCCATCCCCAGCCCCAGCCCAAGTCCAGTGGTCGAGAGCGACGATCATCGGTATTGGGCGCTGCTGGCGCTTCTTGGACTGCCAGTCGCCGTCGTCGTTGCGGTGATGGTGGTCAAGCTGCTGGCGCCCAAACCCCCGAAGCCCCTGGAAGAGCACAAGGCCTTTATGCCACCCCAAGAGCCCCTTCCACCGCCTCCACATGCGGCCGCCAAAGGTCCAGCGGTGCTGGCGGCTGCCCCATACACGTATCCCACTGTCATTCCATCCCCCTTGACGTCCCCGGATCTTCCGGGGACCAGGTCTTCGCCCCCGGCAGTGACCGCCATGCCCTCACCCGCGCCCCCTCCTCCCCCCGCAGAGCCCCCAAGAACGTACATGGCCCCGATGCTGTAGATTTCTGCTGCCCTGGTTCGGTGCATTTGGGGCAGCCCTGCGAGGCGTACAAGACCTCGATGCACAGCTCCTGCAGCACCCAGATCCCATGCATCAGATGCCGACGCGGACGTGCGTGCGTGCGTCGGTGTGTGTATTTGTGTGTTGGTGACGGGTGGTACGTCCAGGTTCTCAATTTCCGAATCGTCTGGGTAGAACACAGGGATGTTGCTTGCTGGCCTGGCTGGGTACGGGGTACGGGACGGACAGCGCACAGGGGCTGTTTCATACTGTTTCCTGCCTGCAGGGGGACACGACACGTGGACCGCCCCACCCGTTGGTGCCTCCTGGTGATGTACCTGTTGTACTACAGAAAGGCGCCTAGCCGACATGCTTTTCAACTCCTTCTTCTACTGATCCATTCGGCCTGACGAGATTCGTGAGCGACCAGTGCTGTGCTCTGTTTGTCACGCCTGTTCGTCTCGCTTCAATCGTGTATGTGTGTGTCTCTAGCTGGGCAGGGAGGGTGCTGACCATTCTGGTATGAAACAAGTTGCACATGCCTAGATGCGCTCATGAGGTGCTGCACCAGGGGTACCCCGCGGACTGCGTGCTGGGGCTGCTGATCATCACTTCCCCCTTGTCGCAGAAAGGCCCCTGGAGCGTGTCATGAGTATCTTGTTGACACGTACCTGACGAGATCAAGCACACTCAGGCTGCGTGATACAGGGCCTGTTTGTTGCGTACATCGTTTCTGTGTTTGTGCATGTATGGCCCCATCAACCCAGAGGCTAGAGTCGGGGTTTTGTGATTATCAAACATGGGGGCTTGTGGGCCAGCCTAGAATTAGCTGGGTGACCCAGATCCAAGCGTGTGCAATGTGCATTGCAGAGAGCGCAATGGAGATCTCTGGCTTCTGGTGCAGCTATATTCGGATGCCGTACACCCCATTAGCGGTAGTTTTGTGTTAAGCCAAACAACTTTTGCGAAAAAAAAGGTCAAGAGTTGTTCCACCTCCAATGAAAATCTGTTGGATGAAAGCGTCTTTAAAGAGTTCCGTTTCTTCTTCTTTTCCACTCTTTTGCTGTGAAAGACCACCTGTTAAAGACCATCCGAGTTGCATGGTGGTCGGCAGTCAACCGGCTGGGCTTGCTCATCAACCGACGGCGAGTAGCTGGGTACCGACGGCGATTGGCTGTCAATTGGCGCCTCTTGATGTTCGTTTGTCACGGGATGCCATGTCATTAGAGGCCCCTGCCTGCCCCTCCATTGTCCAATCTCTGGTAGGAATCTTGATTTTAGATTCAGCGCATAGCTTGGACAAGGGGGGAGGATAATGCTGGATACCGAACAGATTCATCGCCACTGTACAAACCACATGCAATGGTTCCAAGTCATCCATCACTCATGCCGCTTGTGCTGCACCTCATGCAGCCCAGTCCGCTTCGCATGCCACCCAGTCGGTGGCCAACTAATCCCACAACTTCCGAGACTTTCACCCCCTGTTCGCCCCCTCTATTGGCGGGTCCTTTGGAGTGCAGGAGGGGCCCCATCGTTGTTCGACCCTCGCTGCCCTCTCCAATGCTCCCCCGCTCTGCCACGGAAGGTGAATGATGCTTGCCTATTTAGCATCCCTACACCACGAATTTTTCTGCTTCCAATGATGGACAGTACTATTCAACAGTCTGATATGTCAGTGTGAGTTTTGTAGATATGATGTCGATCCGAACACTCCCCCGTAGCGTCGCACCGAACCCGATCTGTGGCCGTTCATCTATTCATAGAGAAATGCAGCATTTGACGTCGGGGGATCCCATTCATGTGCTCCCCCACAGGCTACAATGTGACCCAATAATTTTGTTTAAATTCAAGCAACAACACCAGCAATGCTCTGAAGGGGAGCCAACATTCAGTGAGCATGCTGCAGGCATCATCAATTTGCATTGACTGGGAGGCAGATGCGGTTCAACTTGAATTGAAGGGCTCTTAACCCCATGGCCCATGGGCTATGTCCTTGGTATGCATTCCTTCCCTTCCCCTTTGCATTGACTGGGAGGCCCTCCACGTTAGGGCTATCGTGCCTTATCCACCATGTGGTTTTTTTTTTGTGTTCTGTTGCCTGTGGTACAGGCTACAGGGATGTCCTTTGAGGAGCACTCTTTTTGATTTACTTCAGGACAGGCCAAGCCCCACTTCCACTGTTACCGCTGTACCCTGTAGTCATAGATTGTAGCCATTTGCTGTAGTAAGATGCATTCCAAACGCTTAAACGCGGTGCAGAGGAACCCAAGATGACCCCAAGGCCCCTAAGATTGTGTGGGTAATTTATATATAGTGATGGTATAGAAGGCGTCTCGCAAAGATGACAGAGTGCGATATTCTAAAAGAGTGGTGGTCACTTGGATGGAAGGAACGTAGAGATTGCGTTTGGCAGATGACCTTTTTTGGGTGATGGCTTGGGTTATTGTACAGTTGATTGATATTGATTATTTGTAGAGTTATGGTGGGGTGGTGTAGACTGAGTGATGGCTCGGCGAAGGCATCATTTTGCAGACAGATGCTTTTACTGGACGGCAGCGTGTCGTACCCAAGATTGCCCTGTTCCTCCCGCTCCAATACCACTGACCCAACACACCAAACTGACCCTGGCTGCAGTGACAGCACAACGTACCCTGCGAATTATCACTCTAATTATCACGACGCTGGCTATTGGCAACACTGGCACTGTGCAGGTGTAGTTCTGTGCGCCGCCAGACGCATGACCCGCAGCAAGCACGGTGCTTGTTGCCCCGACCCCTTGCTCCTCAGAAGTATACGGCGCTTTGCTTACCCAAATACGCCATGACCTTCCGTTCTCGATTCCTCGCCCCGTTATGTACAAAAACGAGCTGTTTGCATACAGACCTGGCCTGCCGCAGCACGACCGCCGAAGCCGCAGTTGAGAGAGGCATGGGGCATGAGCACGTCTTTTTGGACATGGTGTCTGTGCCGCTGCTTGAGGAGTCCGTCATGCAGTGAGCGTTTTGCCTGCAATCCACACCGTACTGGTGCCCAGTTTCGTTCGGAATCTGCCCCGCACTTATGCCACTCAGCCATATCTGCTGCTGTTGCACTGGGAAGTTAGTAGGAACCAGCTGCATCCGTGTCTGTCTCAGTTGAACCGCAATATCAGGATGCCCATGCAGATTAAGTGTCCACGTGTCTGTCCCACCCGTATACAGTGATAGCACACCATTTGCATGTTGCATGTCCCTCTTGTATATTCCATGTGCCGAGTCGCTACTTTTGTGGAGCCAACTTTTGATAACACAGATTCCCTCTGTGCTTGAGCCCGGCTTTTTCTTTTTTCTTTTTTTTTTTTTGTAATACGGCGCTGGCCGCCACCCTTGCCTGCATCATTATTGTTCATGTGCTTCAGCCTGGCTTGGCACAAGGTTTTTTTTTTACTGCGCCCTGTTCTGCTCATTATGAGAGGGGGTTATATCTGGTGGGGTGAGTCTATTTGTATGTTCCCTCAACAGGGGGAAAACTGGTTTGAATGAGAGTTTCAAAAGAAAGGAAAAACACAATTGATGTTGTTTATCCGCTGATGCTTTTTCAACAGGGTCAGCATTGCGGATGTTCATAGTGACGAGATATCTTTCACTCATATGTACTTTCTGACAGCGACGGAGCGATAGGCCCCACTCCGCACAGAGCACACGTCCACACTAAGGGGACAACCAAGCTCTAAACACAGGCTTTCTCCCAATCATACCTCTTTTGTTACGGTTACACTTTTCTTGTGCTCATTTCCACTCGGACACATGCGGACTAGCCCAGGCGGGGGCATAAGCTGCTACAGAATGAATGAATGAATGTCTGAAATTGGATCTGAGACCCATTTGTAAAATTGTCCCTAGCCAAGTCAGACATTTTACAAAACATATACAAAGAGCAATTTGAAATAAAACACTGAGTGTAAAACCATATGTCGTTCTTTCACCCTCCATCACTTCTCCTACCTCCATACCCGAATTTGTATTCTGGTACTGTGGTTCTAGGTGAACATAGAGATGGGCCATCCCCCTCCGCCCCTAAAACGGTGACAACCCCCCCCCCCCCGCCCAATGGGGGGAGAAAACCACTAAAAAGGGGGGACAAAACCACCCCAAAGGGGCAATAACCCCCCCTTCCCAAAATGACCCATTGGGGGGATAAAACTACCCCTTTGGGGGCATAAAGCTACCCCTTTGCGGGGATAAAACCACTCCTATGAGGAAATAAACCCACACTTCCAAAAGGGGAGATAAAACCACTCACAAGTGGCATAAAACCAGCCCGGGGGTAAAAAATGGCCAAAAGGGGAGTGGGGGGTGGTTTTATCCCCCCATTTAGGGGTAGTTTTATATCCACGACCACACACACAGTATGCTAGGCGTCGGACACCCTACGGCGCGTGCGGAATGGACGCTTAAAAAGGCAGAAAGGTTGCAGCTAGATAATGGAATTGATGATTCATCCACTCCATTGGTGTAGCATGTGTACGTGGGTGCCGAGGAAGATTCGAATCCCTAACCGCACGTGACCAATCGAGGTCGCTGGCGATGACCTTTTTTTTTGTTTAATGACATTTACATCATGTGTAAATTGTAATCACGCATTGGTACCGATAATTATCAATCCATAAGACAATTGATTTGTTCATCGTTCATCATTCCGGCATGTTGTAGGTTTATGGAGCATTTCTTTTTTTGTCAGTACCGTTGTGCAAGATGGGAAGAAAAAAAGGATTTCAGACGATTCTTTATGCAAGCTTTCATCATTAGGTAACATTTCGGACGAAGTACTGCGTTGAAATTTTGTGAATTATCAATAATTTCTCATCATCCTCATCGATTACTAAAGTTTCGAAACAACTCTTCTTTCAGCGAACATTCAGTAAATATGTCTTTCCTATGCAAGGTAAATTTCCATACATTCAAAGAAATGCAACAATTGTGTACTACACATACACAGTTACACACGCACACACACACACACATGCATACAAACATAGAAACACACAACCCCCCCCCCCTCTACAAACACACATCACCGCTTTGACGGAGTTGAGGGTTACTTTGGAACATTGCCGTCTTTATTCTCATCAGGTTTTTACAGTGCAGCTACAATAGGCAAAGGCTAGGTAGAGCTGTTCGCTCTCATGTGACTGGCCACCACTACATAGGCACAATTTTATCAAATATATGGATCAACAATCAAGGCAAAGCAATGCACCCTCCAAAGGTTACCAAAACTCAAAAGGAAAAGTGGTCTCTGGAGTGTGAATAATACACATATTAGCGTAATTGTTAGCAATTGAAAAAGTCAAATTGCTATAATGTAACCGAAAAAAGTTCAAAACAATGAAAGCATAAAGGAGTTGCACGTCACAAGCGTAAACGTCACCGTAAACAGAACAAAGAAACATGCTAGCGTAACTGAAGGAGTTTATGAGTCTACTAGTGCTTTGTTGAAACAGATTTGAGTGAAATCTTTTACGCGGTGCGCAAAAACTTTTCTTCCAAAAAAGTGCTCCATAACAGCGGGTCACCATAAGTGACCCGCTTAGTTGGTATGCTTCAGCATGTATACACACTGTGCATAATGTTGCCTCTTGTGTCGATGTCGTGCAGCAGTGTGCGCCTTTTTCTGCCTTTCCTTGAGTACTCCTTGTTTGCCGTCATCTGCACACATTAAATCAGCACAACGCAAGATGTGAACATTGCATCAGGTTTGTGTAGTATGCGCTGGGTAAGTAGGCTCATTTTGCTTACGTTCCGTAAGTAAACTCGCTACGCACGCCTTGAAGCCGGTGCGCCGGGTATTTAGGGCCGTCTTCGATGCTTAGAGCGTGCTACGGCCAAGAGATCAAGGGCAAAACTCTTGATGACAATTGGAAGACTCAATTTTTCCCATAAATTTGAGTGATCTTCGCCTTATTAATAACTGAAATAAGGTCTAAAATTCGTGCGACCCAGCCGTGAAGCCACCATCCTACAACATTTCCTACTCTATCCGGACATCGATTTGTAATTGTATTGGCTTGTATTATGCACTGTCTTTTTTGGAGCAAATGGGTCACGTAATTATTTTTTTGCGACGCCGTGAGATCAATTTTAAAAAGAAATCATATGTCCGGGAGGGAGTATAACAATAGTGCATACATATAATTGATTGTATGTGAAATGTGTCCATTCGGCAACGGGATGCGTCTAAAAGCGATGCAGTGTGTTAACATTCTTGGGTCAAAAATGCACATTTTGCAGTGTTTTGAGGGAAAAACATAGAGATTCAAAGCGATTTGTGTAGTTCCGGTGTAATCTAACTTTCGTCGACTAGCTGTCAGCAATGGCAGAAACACACTCATCGTGTGAATAAATTCTTATGGCACCTTGTAGCATGTTTTGTTGTCTTGTGTCTCCTTTGTTCATTAGACCCTTGTTTGTGTCATGGAAACAAATACAAAGATGCCAGAACTTTTCGTGGCCTATTCAATAATGGACTCATCCGCAGTTATTGAATCATAATGGATCATTACTATGACCTTAAGTTGGATTGATGATGGTTTGGCTGCCTTTTGAGTTCTTAGTATCATTCATTCATCGGCAGTTTCTGCACAATCACCGAATGGGAAAATAGAATATCCAAAATGCAAACAAACTCGGTCCAAAAAATGACACATCACACCACAATTTCATCCAAAAACATTTGTACAAGCTAAGTTTGGTTACACAACAGTTGTGCAGCAGCTTGCGGGTTCAGATCGTGAAGGTGAGCGTGTCGGTCAACCACGTCTATGGCCATGACCATGCAAGCCCTGCCAATGTGATCACGTCTATGCTGCATGTTCCGGACGACCGACAGCGTAGCCACCGCATCGTATCTGGTACATCTAGACTTACACATGGCTGTAGAGTTGTTGCACACCTCAGCGGAGCACAGTTCGGGTCATGGCAACTACGTGACTAGTCATGAGACCACCAAGGGCTACAATAGCAACTATAGTGAATGCAACGACAACGACGACAACGACGACGATGCCGAATGCCCAAGCCCTCAAATGATACTGGTGCAGTGCAAGCTCATTGGACAGGCGGCAGTGATGGACGTCGTGCCCTACGGCCTAGCCTGCATAACCATTAAAAAAAACCCTCTTCAAAAAAATGTCCGTTTTGTACCAAAAAAAAACCTGGCAAGTATACAAAAAACCCAAAGATGTACAAAAAACCTCCCATTTGTACCAAATAGCTGCCCGTTTATACAAAAAAAAACACCCTACGGACCTCGCTAGCTGGGGACCGGAAAAAACCTATATGCAGCAACAAAAACACCTTTTCTGCAAAGAAAAAAGGCCTAGCTTTCCCACGTATGCTACACATACGGATCTTTGTGTACCAAAAAGACAACTTGGTTGCCCCCTTTTGTATTAAAAAAAACCCTAGGATGGGTTTTCTCGAGCTGTAAATACTTGGCCTTGTGCACAGATGTCAACAATCAACCCCTTGTTCATGTTTGACCCACAAACAATTATGCATTCTGATCCCAGCAACAAAGCATCATTGAACTACTTTCCCTAACTTTGGACATTGAGGGCACAACTGCCAAAACCATTTGTTGTTGAAAACTTGGCGCCTATACCGTCAAGCGACCATGATAACTTTCGTCACATCGCAACTACAGCAAGAATACCTGCACACAAAAACCTTCCATTCTCTCTCCTGTTTGCATGCCTAAAATCTGCTCGAATGGACAAGCCTTGGGCATGCAATTGGGAAGCGAAAGATTGATGATTCTCAATATGCATCTAACACCCTGCATGGGCTCGCTCACCCCACTCACTCCCGGAGGATATTACAAAGAATCCTAGAAAAGGCCCGGCAAAAACATGACGAAAGCGAACTGAAACCCCCCAAATGTGTACTTGAAACCTTTGTAATTATACCACAAAACACCCCTAATTGCACCGTAGAACTCCCCAAATTGTACCGATATGTACCAAAAAAACTCGGGAAATGTCCCCCAAAAACCAAAAAATGTACAAAAAAACCCGTACAGCCCGCCAAATTGCGCCAAAAAAGCCTTGTGAGATTTTTGGTACAGTTTGCGAGTTTTTTTTTTGGTACCTTTTAGCCGGGGGGGGGGGGTACATTTTGACAAAATGGCAGCTTTTTGGTGCAAAGTGGGTTTTTTTTTGGTACGCACCACATCTCGGGGGTCCCCAACGCTTGGCACGGGGACAAAATCAGAAATGGCTACTTCACCTTTGCCATCCTGGGGGCCACAACAAGGCAGAATGGACACATCACCCCTGCCGTCTCGGGGGTCCCCAAATCTCAACGCGGGGGGAACATCACAAAAGGCCACTTCACTGGTGTTGTCTCGGGGGCCCACATCTTAGGCGGCCGAAGCAGGTACACTTTTGTACCGGGGTTGTTAGAAAAATGAACAGAAAAATGTGGTGGGTAAATTCTACCAAATATCCACCCTTTTGTCAACGATTTTTCAAAGCAGGAATGGGTCTCAAAAAAGTCAGTTTTTCAACAAGGTACAAAAGGGGTGCCGTCTCACACTTCCTCATCAGGGATTGGGAGGCCTCGCAATCCAAAAATCATTTCTGTGGGAACATGGAGCTATTTACCCACATTTTGGATTGTGAGGCCTCGCAATACACTCAATTTGAATGTGTAAAAGGACCCCGTTTCACCAATATGTGGTTGCTGTTCAGTGCGTACACAGTGCAGCTATCAATGTAAATAGGTGTATTTCTAAATATGCACTCTGAAAAGGGGGGGTGAAATAGCCAAATTACCCAGTTTGGAATGCGAGGCCTCGCATTCCAATTCAAAATGTGGGTTCTGCGAGGGATTTACCTACATTTTCAATTTGGATTGCGAGGCCTCGCAATACAAATTGAAGATGGCATCATTTAACTATATTCTTCAGTCAGTGAGGATGAAAAGGCTTGAAGAAACATCACGACAAAATGTTCTGAGGTACGAAAGTAAAAAGGTATGGTATGCGACTCAAAATACCCCAGATTTTGGGCCTCAACCAGAAAAATATAGGTAATTTTCCAATTCCAGCATATCTTTTTTGGGCCGAAAACATGCATTTTTGGGGGTAATTGGACCAAAAAGCTGAGTGCTTAATTTTTCCCTCGGCAAAAAGTAGGTAAACCAGGCAAATTACCTAGTCAAAATTTGCAGACACCCCGGTACAAAAGTGTACCTGTTTCGGCCGCCTAAGCACATGGGTCGAAGTGGCGGCATCACCCCTACTGTCTAGTGGTCCCCAATGCTCGCAAGGGCACAAAATCAGAAACCGCACAATAGCGCATGAAAAGGGGTCCCCACTTGAGCCCAATTGCATCACAACATTATCCCTTATGCCACAACCCCCACACCCCCACCCACTGAACCCAAACTGGCCTCAATGCAGGCTACAGCAAGCTAGATGCAATAGCACATCAAATGATAATACAGGATTGCAAAAGCCCACATTGGCCTCCTGTGAAAACCGTGGGCTACCGGAAAAAGGGTGAAAAAGCTCCCCGCAGTGCCAAAAAAAAAACCCAAATGTGGACAAAAAACCACCCCGTCACCTGGTTACAACCCCCCCCCCTCCCGAAAAAAACCCTCCATCTGGACAATCCTTGTCCAGACCTGGAGGGCTTTTTGGTACCCTACCATACAGATGTCTTGGAACCATTCAAAATGGGTATGGATTGTAGCTACACATCCCTTGCTGAGTTGGGGCCATCCTCAAAATGAGCATGGATAGCGTCAGCATATCCCATGGCGTTCTGGGACCACACCCCAAATGGAGATTGTTGCTATCCTCACCTTGAAAGGGGGGAAACCCCCCCTGTTTTGGGAAAAACCTCTCCCCAAACGGCCCCGTCCCTGTGTTGTCAGTGTTTCATACCCTTGTGCAGCATGAGCAGCTAACGGTTGATTCTATGAAAGCATGCACAATGCAAATGCAACAACAAAGCAACAACCTCTCATGAAATTTTTTGGTTTGTGACCACAAAATGTATTGAAAGAAAACCACATTGAGTGTCCTCGCAGCCTATCAGAGAAACTGACTGCAATACGCTGGCAGTGCCATTGTGTAAGCACTACAATCTTGGTGAACATTATCGTGTTTAGTGCTCGACATCTGCTGTTGTTGGGGACACAAAATGTCTCATGTGCTGTGTCAACTGCCAACTGAGATATATAACAGATTACTTACGGAAACCAGCCCCATTTGGGACCATCAAGCCATATTGTGGGCGATACTGTCCACATCATCAAGAGCCTCGATTCTCTCTATTGCCGCATCATTGATCTCAGCATCCTCTTCTGATAACTCCACATAATTATTGGGATGATAAATCAGGGCGCTCTCACCACACTTCACGCCTTGGGCCATCAAAGCTGCTTTGAGTTGAGTTGTCTGTTTTGGATCTGTGAGTACCAACCATTCGCCATCATCTCCTTGGACTACTTCTGCATCATCGACGTCTGCTTCCATGGCTGCTTCAAGCACCAAGTCTTCATCCACCTCTTCCTCACAAACAATGGCACCCATGCGCTCAAAATTAAAAGCAACAGATCCCGGGCTTGCAACCGTCAAACCTGACTTGTTAATGGCTGATTTGACCTCGGATGAGGCGCGGTTTGCATTATCACTGAGGACTGTGATCATCAGTCCAGCGCCCCCTTTGCCATACGCTTCAAACAGGGATTCCTTGAAATCAGCGGCATCGTTCTCAGACCCTCTTTTGATCGCACGGTCAATGTTGGCAATTGGTACATTTGCATCCTTCGCCTCCTTAATCACGTCGCGAAGTGTAGTGTTGGCCCCCTCATCTGGTCCACCCGCCTTGACCGCCATGATGATCTTCTTCCCGTAGCGGGCATACAACTTGGCCTTCTTTGCATCTGCCCGGCCCTTTGTGGCTGCAATCTTTGCAGACCGTCGGCCATAGAGCGGCTCTAGTCGCTTGTGGCTGTGTCCCAGCTTGTCATTGAACAGACCATCCTTATACCCTGTCACCGAAGCGGCTGCAACATCATCCCTGCGTCCCCAGAGACGTCCTGCCAAGGCACCACCAAAAAATGCAACAATGGCAAGGATCGCACCACTGGTTGCGCCCGTAACGGTTGTGCCCTGAGTCCATGGCACGAAGGCGGGAGTGTGGCTGGCATCCGCTTCCAAAGCCGTACGCTCCGGTGTGGAGTCAGCTGGTATGCCAAAGGTTGGGTTCAATCTGCGCACACTGCCCGGCATGGTGCCTGGACCTTGTGTTTGAATCGTCGGTCGAACTGCATTCGGTGCAAGAGTCAGGGCAGTGGAACTTGGACCGGAAAAAGGGTCGATTTGCACGAGCAGCAGTCCTCCAAGTGCGCCAACGCAGAGCGCGACGATGTACTTTTGAGGGCTGAAGGCAGCGCTAGAGCTGTTCATGTCAGCAACAAGGGGGGCTGTGCTTCGAGCTGCTGACACCATGCTGACCCGTTGAAGCAAGATACTGTGGAATCAAAATAAAAAATGGGCAGTGAGAGGGTGAGACAAAACATGCAGTGTTTGACACACTTCTGTGATCCGTGTAGCACGCCATGCATCACCCCCATCTGCACAACCGCCAGTAACGCTCCGCCACATGCCCCCCCGCCCCCCGGTAGCCAAACAATGTTTATGGGCCGAAAAAGGCGCTGGTTGTTGGACAAGGCTTTGAGGCTCCCAGACACCAGAAAAAATTGCCCTCTGGATTGCACCAGGCATTTGCACTGTTCGCAGCGACACCATGAACATGCACAAAAGGACTGCCACGAAACACAGAGCCTGATGAACGCACAGGGAATTGCGCAACCACATGGGCTCATTGATCAGCCGGTTCTGAGAGGAAACCCTTCACTTGACTTGGAAGAAGTCCTGCTTCACCGCACTAATGGATGCAGAAGGGGATTTGACCTTTGGCTGACCACCCCCCTGCCCTGTGTACCGGGCAACAAACGCCGTATGCGAACGACGGAGAATTTCCCAGATCCTGAAGGCAAGGATGGTTTCGTTGTGCTCTCTTCTGTTGCGGTAGCTCCTGAGGTGTTCGGTGTCTGGACACTGTCGTGCCGGGGGGCACGGCGCCTGTCCATTCATTGAAGGATCCAAGCTGGAACCTCACCCAGTGTGTCGCCTGTTCGGGGTTGCCGAAGTCCGAAGTCCGTGAAGGTGGGGGTGGCGGCGCTGGTGCTTCCCTCCAGGCGCTGGCCTGCTCCAGTTGTGTCCCAGTCGACTCGATTTCCGCTGCCTGCTACTTCACCTCCCGTGAGATCCTCCCCATGCGCCTCATAATGAGGCTACAGGGGAACTTTTGAAAGCCCCAAATCTGCGAATGCCCATGTCCACATCCATTTGCGACTGTGGGAAAATACCATGCGCAAAGAAATCATTAGGGTGCACAGGCGTCTGATCCCGGCTGCAACTGTTGCTAGAACTGGCGTGTGCGAGTCCTTCCTTGCTCTTACTGCATAGTTCGTCATGCAAACCTGGTCCATCCGCTTTTGGACATTCTGGTCCATACTACTCCATACCTCCATCCATGTAAACACAGCACTCCTTCATTGGGGGAGTATCAGACGCGGTGCGCGCGCGGTGCATGCGCGGTGCGGGTACTGGGGTTGTTCCGTAGACCCTTTCATCCAGAGCCAATCAGGGGGAATGGTAACGCATCAGAGCCCACCAGGTACCATTTACAACTCCTCTCCCAGTAGACCATCTCCTAGGGAAGTTGTTCAAATACCTGACGCGGTGCGGACGCGGTGCGCGCGCGGTGCGGATACTCCCCCATTGACAGGGCGAGGGATTGCCGCTGAGCGTATGTAGCTGGTAGGCAGCCAGCTTCGATAGTTCTGATTGCAATTGCACTCGCTTGGTAGCTAGTCTCAGCCTCTCGTCTTCCAATTTGGACGCTACTGCCAGCTTGTCCAAACCATGCCCGCAAAGAAAATCGTCCATTGTCCCTTGGTACTGGGGTTGGCTGCCTCCTTTTGGGTTACCGATCCCCATGATGCCACGTCCTGTCCGGGGATCTGATCGAACGAGACTCTTGTTGCAGATACGTGAGGTCCAGGTCCCTGCCAAATTCTATACTTCCTCAATGAGTACTTTGTCGTCCACCAGTCTCTCACAAGGTGTCCGATACAGGGGGGAGGGGGGGATAATATTGTGCAGGGATCAATTCGCCGGGGAAAAATTCGGAAGGGAAACATTGCGCCCCCATTGCAAATTCCAAAGCTTACATTGCCTCACGCACACACTGCACTGCGAAAGCCCCCAGATTTCGCCCGGGGAAAATTTCGCCACCTTCCTTAAAGACGAAACTTTCCAACGAAATTGTCCCCGCCCGAAATGATCCTCCCCCCCCTGTAGCCAGCCCTCCGCCTTCCAGGGGTATTGCACCTTTCATGGCCCCAACACCCCTTCTCAGGTCTCTTGCTTGTTGATCTCCACCTGCACAGCTCCGATATCTACCAACAAGCCATTGAACATCGTGGGGGCTGTAGGACAGACGTGGCAGTTTCGGGCACTAGTCAAAAACCAGTGCGACTTGGTTTCTCATAGGCTGCCGTTCGGTCCACCCTCGGTGTACGCTTGTGTGGGTATCAACAATGTCAAGGCAAGGGCAACACGTTTGGTGCGAGCGCCAACAGACTGCCAGTGCACAGTAGGAACAAAACACCCAACCACCGGAATTGGTATCACACTGCTAACCAGTCTTAAGTGGAGGACTCCAAACTCTCAGCACGGCAAGCCAGACGAGGAAGCATGCAGCTGGGCATCCCCAGAGTTTGACCTGTGCCACGTGCCCATGCATTTGGAAGCTGCCATCTTTGCCCTTGACGCCGCGCCTCATACATGCGTAAAGCGTGCAACAGAGGTTAGGGTCAGAACATGAGCGGGGCTTTGGGCGGTCTATCGCCACGACATCCTGACCCATGAGAAGGAGTGCGAAAACTGCATCGAGGGGCCAGTGGTGCGCGTTAATACACAGCATTCACCCTCGCGTCAGAGCCCTGAAGAGCCCGTGCGCCGAGTGCAGGGGGGCGCTGGGGTGTGCAGGAATTCGGGTGCCCACAGAAGCACAAATGACAATCCTCTTGGGGAATCTCTGTTCGATGGGTGAAACTGGGTGAAGTCACAGAACACTGTGGCTTGCAATTATTTCCAAAGGAATCTGGGTGCAACGCCGGGGGGAGGCAGCCGCTTGGATCATCGCGATGATCCAAGCGGTCATGCTTCTCTCCATTCGATATATAACTACATGCTGGGCATAGACATATCTCTCGGTGTATGCGGGATTTGTGCCAACTTTGTGCGTTTTCGGGGGTGGTTGCCATTGTTGCCTCATTTGTGTCCACCCAGTGTCCTGGAGGTAGGGATATGTGGGGACACTCGGAAAGCCCTTGAAAAGGGCATGGCTACTCGGATATTCCAGGTTTGCATGCTGGGCTGACGATATGTTTCGTCTGTTTTGGGCTATGTATGGTTGAAATCAGGGTACAGTCCATGGCGCAAGGTCCGGTTGACCAAACAGCGCAACGTGGACCTCACAATTGACGGCCTGTGGGCAATGCCTCTTAACACAGGGTGCGTGCTAGTGAAGTACAGTGCTAGTGAAACGCAGGCTGCAGGATTGAGAAAAATTGAAGAAATATGTCCCTGTCCACAAACAGGGCGATGTTTGTCCCAAACGTGATGGAACTGTGCAGTGCATGTTTGTGTGCACCGTCCAATGTGCAGCTCAGTGCTGAAAAATGTGAGAACCTACCTCCCCCTCCCCCTAACCCATACATTTCTGAAACTTTTCTCACAGATTTCAAAAAGTATACATGTACCCCCCCCCCCCCCCCTGCGTGGTGACATGTTTGCACATTGAAGCAAGACTTGAAAAAAAATCACAAAAAGTGGCAAAACGCACAAAGTTGGCACATCATGAATGAGGCTGAGAGATATGTGTGCACTGTCAAGGGCCATGCACGTCATAGATGCGTGGTTAGTGCAGCACCTGCCCGCCATGGGGGGGGGCTGGTTCCCCATGCCCGTTCCCTGTCTCTGCCCTGCCCGTCACCCCAACGGCAGTTCTACCCCTGAACCAGAAGGAGTCCTGGGACTCCGGCAGCTGCGGAGGTTCAGGGTCCGGCACGCTGTATTGAGGGGTGCAGGGGAGACCCCAGAGCTCCAACCTCAACGGAACCGTGCCCCTGTGGCTCGTCGCCGCTGCCGTCCCCTTCGCCAGCCTGCACGCCCATCAGCGGTCCTCCCTGTTGGGCCACGGGGAGTGGAGGGTCGCTCGGGCCGCGTTCGGGAGATCCCCTTCAGAGCTCGATTTCAGGGTGCGGCACGGGAGAAAGTGGGGTCATCAATCAGGAAATTTGACACCCGTCCTTTGGGTCGGAGGGCCTCACAGGGGCTCACCGCATGGGCTCACTGACAAGTGGGCAGTTGGTGCCATCGGCGCTTGTATTTAAAGACCCTCCGTCACGGAAGTCCCTCGCTGTGACGCATGCCCCTGCCATTTCATCATCCGGGAGGCAGGGACAGATCACACTTTCACACGGAAGCGGGCACAGACCCCATGTCCTCTGGGGCACACCCGGTCTCGAACTAATGACATTTTTCCGGGGCTCGAATCCGCAACTCCCCTCCCGCTGAACCTTTCCCCACAAAGCGTGCATTTCAATGAACGGCGGCTGCGGCGCTCCCGCCCATCCAGTGTCCCAGATCATTGCCAGCAACAACACCGATCGAGGCAAAATGCCAAGAACAATGTGTCCTACCGCATGCAGCCGCTTGACCGTGGGGGGTAAAATTAAGGACATGTAATAACAATGGACTATCAGCAACACAGAACGCGTGGCGCTGAGAATACCCGACAACGGTTGTTCTGTCTGTCCGGTTCCGTAGTGCCAGAACCGTCCTGAATGGGGGAGGGGGGGATCAATGATGTGTTCCGTCTCACCGAAACATATCGCATGGTGCAGCGGCCAACTAATGGGGCCGGGCCAGTGAGCAGCGGCTGGCAAGTAACGATGCCAACTCCATTATCTGACAAAAAACAACATTTAATTGAAAGCAGTTGGCAGCAGTCGGTGCGTCATCAAATTTGGCCAATAGCCGCTGGCGGTTGGCGAAACGCCCTTCGCAAAAAACAAAAACAAATCTGGGTCCTTTGGGGCAGCCCTGTACAGTGTGCATGATATTTGTTTTGTTGTAACGTAGTACATGTAAAACAGTGGTGTAAAAGCCCTGTATTCTCCCGTAATGGCATCAGGAAATGGAAAGCAACCAGCACGGGCAATGAACCAGTCATCACGCCCCGAAGCACCAGTCAGTGTTGGTGTGTCACTTCCCTTTATGCCAGTTCACAGCACTGCAGTTCGATTTTGTTCGCCAGTACGACCGCAAGCAGGCTCGTTGACAGCACTCATTGACATCGCTTTACTGTGTCGCTCTGATCAAGTAAGAGGGGGAAAGTGGCAACCATGTCGTCCGTCAATCTGTCCATCAGCACCGAGGATGTCCAGAACCACAAAGCGCATGCTGTACAGCACCCCGCACAGTGTGTGTGTGAAGAGCAGTGCACGACAAGTAGCACAAGCGTAGGCACAAAATACATTCGTTCTTCTTCTTCCCCAGCCGCGTACGCACTGTGCCGTTGACCATGCTGACCATTCTCGCTACCCCTGATGATGCGGTGGCTGCCACACACCGCCACAAGTCCGACCAAAGCGGAGAGCCCCTGCCCGTTGCACACGCACCCGGTATGGCTTGCTCAGCTCTTGTACTGCCCGTAGTACGCCTGCAACAACGGATGAGCCTTGACTGACGCATGATTCGCATGGATCAATGGGAAGTGCTCCTGCAAAAAGGAGGGCTCGACGTAGTCGAACAGGCCGTCCAGAATCAGGTCGCTCAACGGGCACTTGATGTACAGATCCGCCAGCGTCAGGCGGTCTCCAAGCAGGAGCGGCCCCCCGCTCCGCGCGATGCGGCTCTCGATGATCCGCATGCCCACGTTCATGAAACCTCTCGTGGAGTACTCGATGCGCTTCGCCTTTAACGCCTCTTTGTCGGAGTCTTTGGGCGTAAAGGCGATGATTTGGTCCACAATGGCCATGGTTTCATCCACAATTATGGCCTCGTCCGGATGCCGTGGGTAGAGGTGCGGCACGTAATGCGCCGGGGTGTTGCCAGCCGCCGGGGTCTGCAGCGCCGCCCATCGGGCGATGGCAGTACTTTGTGTGACCTGCGTCCCGTCTGGCAACGTGAGCTGGGGGAGGTTCTCGGAGATCATGGGGGCTGCCGTCCCCTTCGTCCAGTGCTCCGCGCTCTGCTCCTTGAGCTTTTTGAACTGAGAAGGGCGCAGCCGCTCGTCCTTCCACCCGCTCTTCCCAAAGACATTGAAAAGTGCCACACGTGCAGCAAGGGCGCGTCCAGCAAACCCAAAGTAAAGAAAAGTCGGCTGTGCCATGGGGGTCCCTGTGCCAAATGGTCCCATTTCAGGGTCGGGCAGGAAAACGATGGCTACTAACCCCCCCTCCCCCTGGCACAAACAGGCTGAAAGTCAGGAAAACAACGCCCCGTGCTTAGACAAGGCAGCGCCTGTAAGAGGAAACCTGCCCTCCAGCCCCCTTGTAATCCCCCCCCCTAATGCCAGGCCGGTACCCCCCATGGGGGGGAGGGACGGTCATGAAGTGACCCCCATGGGGGGGGAGGGGGGATTGCACCGCAAAACTGTACCATAGTATCAGCTTTGGCGCCTTCGGTGCCCCTATAAAAACTTTCTGCGGCGCCTTCGGCACCTAGTATTTTCTATGCTTTTTGGGCCTAGTGATGGTCCCACCATGGGGGGGGGGGGTTGCAAGGGGGGGGGGCAGGGTAAAACAGCGGTCCGAACAACGACGGCCAGACAGGTCCCCATGCTTAGCCATAATCCGACGATGGCCATCACTCCCGGTATCCCACCGGCAGGATATCATTTTTCAAATGTCCAGCAAACGCGGCAGAGCCGCGCCCACCATATGTCCATACGCGGCGGAACCGCGCCCAGGTGTTCGCCACCCTCACGTGTGTGTGCACTTCTTGTGCATCTGCCCTCCTGCCCTGATAGATGAGGTCTCAGCGCCTTTAGGCGATCAGGATGGTTGATTACTCCTCCGCCCGACCCCCCGTGCCACCCACACGTTCTGAGCATGAAAAAGAAGAGCCCAAACCCCGACGGCGCCATGACCTACACGCCGGGGTTTGAACCAAGGGTGTCCCATTGCATTTCCAGTATGCTATGCCATCGATGTGGTTAGATAGCTGTTACTATAACCACCATTCAGAAACCCGCAGTTCGCCCCCCCTCCCATCCCCTCTCGGTATAGCTGCCCATGCAGCAGCTGTTCATGATTGACCGTGCCGTGGCCTCCACGAGCCGCGACGACGGAGCGCACTGCGGCGCGGTCCCCATGCTTAGACAAGGCAGTGCTTACGCAAGGGGGGAGGGGGGGGATAAGTTTGGTGACACACTTCATCCAGTGCACGCTACCCACGTGACTGATGCCATTCTTTGGAGTTTCCAGCCCAACGTGATCATTCACATCAGCAGTCTCCCAGCCACACATGAACTGGGCCGACATGTCTCGGTATGACCTATGTCTGTGCACCATAACATGACAATGCAACTTGCACAACATGCACACAAAAGCCGGCCTACTTGCAGAAAAAGACCAGAAAGTGAACGTTCATGGACGCAGCTTTGTGTAAAGCCAAATGTTGACAGTGTTGTCTCCAAATGGCTAAAGAGCCGCAACTCTGAATGCTTTGCCAGTATTCAGTCCATGCATATCCAGAAGTAATGCTCAAAAAAAGGGAGAGGGCGTGTAAGGCAAGGCTGCAGCAAACTGTCACAGGGCTAAAAGGGGGGCCAATGGTCGGTCCGATCGACTGAATGCCCCATTCGATCCAATTCCATCTTCTAGTGCAATGGAGGGCTGCAACCGACACAGTAGCGTCTTGGTTGGGGTGCTCCACTACCATTTGAGCTGTATGCCACAGCGGAAGGGTCAGCCGTTCATTCCATAGTTCTTTTTTCTGAGGATCTGACGCCAGTGGGTATGAGGCAGGAGTACCTGGGGCACATATACGCTCTTGCCTCATAAACAGACCGTGAACAAACTGCCAATGGCTTGGAGCGTGTCTATTCTCAACGTGTGTCTATTCTCAACATCCATAACCCAAGCCCTATCCATCATATTGTCACAAATTTCAGATTGTATGACCTTGTTTCACAGTTTCTGCTTCTGTGCCTCCCAGAGCCAGAAACCAAACAGCCCCAGGATCATATCAATGTGCCCGGTGCGCTTGTTTTCTGTGCAACCGGTCCCCAGCATCGCAACTGCTTGAATGGATGCTTAAATCTTTACTGTGCATTGCCAAAAGCACCCAGAGCACCACAACACCGAATCATGTAAGCCTCTGCCCACACTGAAAGCTACAAAACAGATGCAAGAAACTAGTGCATCACCCAAGAACCAAAGTGACGGGCAGCATTTGAAACACTTCGCACGCACTGGGTATCAAAGATGCCATATGTCCCTTACTTGCAGTACAATTTTTTTTTTGACTCAGACCAAGATGAGCTGGCGTAGCCTGCTCACTTTACAGTACTCGAGATAACCTCTCGGAATCAAGGTTCAGAGCTGTCCAGTGCTACGATGATCCCACAGTGGCCGTGGTAGCGGATCTGACACGTAGTGAGGGTTAGCTGAGTCTGAAACCAGCTTATGTCCCTTACTTGCAACATAATTTGTTAAGAATCCTCCTCTGAGCACGACCCAGGGGGAGGGGAAGGGCAAGTTGGTAACATCCTCGTAACTTGTATGGCATATGGACTGTGTGGACACGTTGGTGCTTGACTGCATGTTAGCCATCCTCGTCTCTACAATGGAAAGGTACCTTTTCCCTGTCTCTTGTATTAGCAACGCATGCTGGCAGGTTGCAATTGACAGCTTCCTCATTGGTGCCCGAAGAAAGGCGTTCCAGGTCCAGGCGATCAACAATGGTGCTGCGTAGCATCCAAACATCTTTCCACGTTAAAAGTTTGATCATGCTGTTGACACAACTAATTGTTGATGCAACAACAAATAGAGAGACTGTACAAATGGGTGCTGCTCGGCATGTTTCGAAATCAGTCGTCAGGCAAATGGGATGAACGCCACTTTGTCTCAAGATCACGCACACCGCCTCGACACCCAATTGTGTGACATCAAATCACACCATGTCGACACCCGATTCACACCTACTTTGGCTTAACATCCAATAGCACCATATTGACACTGCCTTGACAACAAATCACAATGCTACAATGGGTACTCTCGCCTTATTACATCCCACTTGTTCCAAGTGTCCCCATAGAAAACTGCACGTATTTTCTTTTACGCAGTGCTGAAGAAAATTCAACACCGAACACCGCAACTGATCTCGGTAGAGCTGCACGAAAATGCGAAATGTTGGAGAAAATGGGCACAGGTTGTTTCTGCAGAGAGGAGTACTGTTGCATGAGTCTGTGTTCACTTCTCTCAGTATCGACAACTTGTCGAACAATTTTCGAGCAGAATTGCTCAGCATCAATCCTTTCAATTTGTTGCCTTGGCTGTTCAATTGCTTCCTCAATGGAAGAGTAGGGGGGAAGGAGTGCATTGTGGAAATGGCTGCCAAGCAACACAAAGACGACACGACATGAAAGAAAGGATCTCGGGTCTGTAAAATCATTTTACAATTCTCATGTATCCTTACTTCAGAGTGCACTGGCCCACAAACTTACAAACCATAATAATCAAATTAATTACTTTGCTTTTTGTGCGATTCTGCTCGCGTTTGAGGCATTGAAGACAATTATTGCCTTACATCATTGTTAGAGTATGCGTCAACGCCAAAACAAACATAGATTGTGAGCGATGGAGCGAGGGTTCCAGCTACAGATTCACTTGGCAACGCAAAAGCGAAGTGGTCAAGGGGCAAACAATACAGAAGGCTCCAAAGACAAATTTGATGCCATGCTCAGGCAAATGTCAGACGGTAGTCTGAAACCCAAATGACGACCACGATGGTCAGCCCACTTAACATGACGAAATGCACCGGAATTTTCACCCTATACTTTAGCTTCGGGTTTCTGCTACCGTTATGTTGCAAAAGCTCTAACGAATAGCAAACGATGCACTTGCTCGCAGTTGCGCATCCATGGATCGTTGATGAGCTCACGGATGTCATCGTCAATGCAAAGGCAGGTTTGCCCATTATCCTCACCAAAGAAGGTTTCCTGAATGAAAGAGCCCTTTGAAACATTTTTCGGCACTACATGGACGTTCTTTGAAAGTTCTACCAAACCCTGCTGCCTGAGAAACTGTTCAATTTCGGCCTTGTGGGAATTTCTCGTGACAATGTATGATGTTCCTCTCTGTGCAGCAATTGTCACTCGTAATTCTGGATCAATGGAATGTGCATGCCCTTCCTTTTGGTGGGGATCCGATGCCGTCTTCCTTTTTGGTAAAGGGGATGCCCCACATTTAGTGGAGCAAAGAGTCCGGTCAAAATCAAGCAGCAAAAGCGAGGGACGGATGGACTCAACAAGAGCTGTTGCAACTTCTCCGCTGCCCCGAGATAGCCGACACAGTCTCTCACAACTGTGAGGAGCATCGCACAGAAAACACCTCTTGAAGTGTACGCAGTACGCGTGTGCCCCACCCCTGCAATCCTTAAACAAACACGAATCGCCACAGTGATCTTGACGTTTCTTCATCTCACACACTGAACACAAGTGATGCCGTACCCAACGCGAGTTAAAATACCCGCAGCAAGATTGACAGCGCAGGAGCTTCTTTGTGCCAATGCCAGCATGCTTCAATGTCTTTTCATCAAAAGCAAGGACCCTGCTACGTCGTGATCGAGCAGTAGGTGGCCATGACTCCATTCCTACGGTGATGGCTGCTTTCATGGCAGGGATCAGAATTCTGTCCAAGATATGCCTAGATGAAGTGACGAAAGAACCCAATTCAAAGCCTTTCGGCACAAATGCGCATGCCTCATTGAAATTGACATTGTCCCCGGCCACAAACAGTCTGCTTGTAGTGGAAGAGTCCCGGCAAAGTGATTCAATTATTGCAATCCATCTTGCATTTTCTCGGCAGGCTTTCAACGCACCACGGAGACTATGAATCTGGTGTAATCTTCTCACTGCAGCTCCAAGATCATCATCGTCTGCATCTGTTTCTGAGTTGGACATCTTTTCAGTAATTTGCATGTGCGTTGATTGATATTTATGGAGGGCCGCACTCAATCTACTCGGCAAATCTGATAGGTGTTGGTTGTACAGACGAAGCTCCTGCACGATTGCTAGCGCCTTGAAACCACCCCGAGCAGCAATTGAAAGTGAAAGAAAATGGATGGCCTCCTCTGACCATCCGAGCTGAGTCCTGGTATTGTGAAGTATTCGTTGTAAGGAGCAAGCTCCTTTCGCTCCAGTTGATTCATTCTTCTGCGAACTGCTCGTGTGAATCGAAGCTTGACTATTGATACCAGCTTTTCCTTGTCTTTCTCTTCTGGACTTGGAAGGGTCCTCTTGCATAGCTGTCTGCAGAGACTGGTATACTTGCATAGAAGCTGGCAACGACACCAACTTGGACGGCCGTTCCCCATTGGCTTCCCCTTCAGGATGCCTCGGGCTCATACAAATGGCTTTTGCAACGTCACGAGCATCGTGTATAGCTCGTTGGATGCCCGTGTGATACATCCAAGCACCACACGCTAAAGTGTATAAAATCTTTCGATCAAGAAGAGTGCAATCTCCAGTCTCATGACGCTTCATAGCAGTGTTTACAACTTCAAGATTAAGGGGTGAAATATCATCATGTAAAGCAGACGGTGAAAGTTCGCGTATTGCTTCTATGTGTGTCTTGGCACCAAGTTCTCGTTCATCGCCATCGTTCCAGAAGAAGAAGCTCATTGCTTGCTTCAACTCGCGTTCAATTTTCTGAGCTTCCTCAAAGAGATGAAGGCATACCTTCTTGTAGTGAATCAGCTCACGTCTAGCTCGGTATGCTCTGATGAGCTCACTACATGGACCATCTTCGAGAGCTTCGATGCTGACTTCGTCTACTCCAGCTAGCTCAAGGTCTCGCCGTGTCAGGGACCAGTCGCCTTGTGAGAACAGAAGAGCATTATGAATGCTGTAGTCAAAAATGGTCAGCCCATCACCATCAAAACATAGCTTTACAGTTGAACGATCAAAAAGATGAGGAGATGGAGGATCAGGGCACATGGTGTTCGGCTCTGACATGGTAAAGTTGTAGAAGGAGAATTTATCACTTGCTTGCGGAGAGTTTCAGGCCACGGCTTCCCGCACCAGTGGACCGTTTGTAGTACAATGGCCAACCAGGCTTCATCCAGGACATGGTGCACAATTCTGAAAACCAAGGGTAGACAATGCTATGGATTCATCATGGCGAAATATGCTCTCTGACACAAACCATGGACATCATAGAATTCCGTGCCAAAGTATCGCATAGCACACACACTACACACTTTAACCATTTAAAAAACACATGACCAAAAAGCTATGGTTGCATTGTACGCAATTTATGAACTGCAGGCAAAAGCGGTATCAGCCCTACAACCCTACAACTAATGGGAGCACATTCCAAACTCTGCATTCAGAGAAAGGAAGAGGCCACTGAGGTTGATGAGAAGATGATCACACGTATCTTTGCCATTTTTGCAAAAGAAAGGGACACATCAGATGTTCGGCCTTTGGCCTTTGCTTATTTTTTGTTATTGGTTGCATGAGTGACCATAATTGGAACATTGATGTGTCCTATTGATTTCACTGTAAGATTGTGCTCAACATTGCTCCTGTATGTTGCACATTAAAACACAAGCTGTGGAGCTATGTTCAAAGACACAGTGGACATCAATGCTGTGCTGCTCCAAGGCAACCCGGCTGTACAAGCAACGCCGGGTTAGGGTTACATCAAGTTTTGCGCCAATGCAGACGTTTGCATTGGTCGCATGGTATTCGCATGCAAATCCATGCAACTCCCTGTCCAAATATCACGCACAACCTTCCACGACCAAAAAGAATGCAAACAAGTGCTCGACCTAAGTCTTTTGCTATGCAGCCTCCAAAATTTATTTATTTTTGTGATCAATGTTTGCCCAAATGTCATTTCGTGTTGATCAATTTCTGCCTAGAGGGTGCGGCAGTCACATGGCATGCATCAAAGAAAGTAATGTTTTGGTGTAACGTACACCCTTTTTGAAGGTAGGCAGGGATGCGGTGGCCTAAGGGTACACCGGTCTCCTCCACTCCAAACCTAGGGTGTTGATGGTTGTAGCAGCCCACATGCCCAACCAAGAAGACTTCTCCTTGTGACAGAAAAGGGGCTGTGGCTCTCACGACCCAAGGAAGACTTAGCATGCAAGATGGGGAGCGTGAGGCGGTCCAGTGGGCAATCCGCTAGGAATGGCCAATTCATTTGTATGAGATTGCCACATAGTCCGGGCTGGATGATGGGCCCAAAATGGTGGCGGTCACGTGCTCATTCACAGTGCCTCGCAGACACCGCTGCCTAGCTCCAACAGTTTGGAATTTATTGACATGGGAGTTGTTGACAAAGAGAGACGACACATTGCCATTTGAAACTTTTGTTCATATGCATGCATCTGTTACCCAAAAATAGTGCCCCTAAGCGGGAATGTTGCCCGACGCGCTACCTTTGTATTAAGTATCTTATCTCTAGCCCCAGGTTTATCCTCACCTTGGGAAGTCCCCCAAGTAGACCGCACTAGACCGCAAACCTTCCCTGTGAGGCACCTTGCATAAGCCGAGATATGAGGGTTCAACAACACAAAATGTCACTCCCACCACTTCCAACCACCACCCTTGCCATCGTCATAAACTGGGTGCAAAAAATGGGCCAAATTCTTAGACACGGCGAGAAGGTACTCCAAATTGTTTGGTGAGGTTGGGGCAAAAACAAGCACGGGTGGGGAATGGTCAAAAAAAGATGCCCGGCGCGCTAACGCCCCCCCTAAAGCGAGTCTTACCCGCACACACAAATAGTATTACCCAACTGTTACATTCGTGTCCATTGCCCACTTTTGAGCAACATTTAGTCTTGGAATAATGTGTGTGCACCTGGTTGAAATTGCACTGTGTAGGGCGGCACCGTTTCAGTACTGTACGGTTGCTGTTCTTTCCTCATGGAGTCTGAATGGTTGCTCAGTATTATTGATATAAAGTTTTTTTGGGTTGTTCGTTGCTGGAGGATTGCAGATGGTTACTGGATAGTTGCTATCAATCCTTGGTGGGTTCTGCATGGTTGCTACCGGACAATCTGTGCAAAATGCACAATCCAATGAACCAACCCCACGTGGTTGCTTGTGAAGTCCAAATCCAATGCAATGAATGATTGCAAATGATACATGCTGGCACAATGCCTGTGTACTGCCAAGAATGAATGTCTTGTTGCGAGTGAAAGGAATGACGAATGAATGCCCACCATTGGTGCTGTGAGTTACAGTTGTGGGGCAACCAAATTGGATTGAGGAACATGGAGTTTAGGCACCTTCTTGCCCTTCACATATATGTACCATGAATCAACGCATCCACCAGCATGGAGATTCACACTTTTGCTGGATACCTTTGCTTGATTAGACCAATGGCTTAGGTTAGGTAAAGCGATAGCGGTAGGTGCTGCAACTGTGCGTGGGCACTTTGCGTGTGGCATGCCGCACAGTAGCAGGTGTGTCCACACAACTCATGACCTCCAAGATCAATTTTCGGCAGAACCCCTGACCCCTTGTCATTGGCTCAGGCCATGATTCTCACTTCCGAAACACAGCACGGGGGGGGGGGGGGGCAAGGGGGCCATGATTCTTCTTTCCAGGTGGGGCGGCCAATGACATGGGTGCCGGGGGGGGGGGGGAGTGGCTCAATATATCATGGGTTTTTTCCCAAAACTTTCGTGTTGGCATTTTCTGGCCTGTGCATCTGCTTAAAGCATTGCTTGGACAAATGCTTTGTACCTCTTGTGTCCTTGTGACGGTTGCCTTGGCCATTGCTGTTGTCAATTTCAACATTCTGGTGATTCACAAATGTGTACTCTCCGAATTGCAGCCTTTAAATGTGGTATCACCATTGTGTTTTGTGCCCACATATTGCATACACTGTGACCACAGTGGGCCTTCATGGCGTTCCATTTCTTTGCACACAGAAGCAGACAAAAACACACCATGTGGGGACAGCAAGACCAAGAACATACAATGAATGTTGCAAAACTAGAATTCTACTGCAGGCCCCGACCCCTCTGGAAATACCCTGCCACACCCCTAGACTAAGCATGCCCTTGCTTCACTCCTACAAGTGCTGTGAAATGCCCTGAGACACTCCTACACATCAAATACCACCCCAAAATAATCGAACAAAAAAACACAGTGACAACACCGGGGGGGATTATTCTTCGTTCCGGAACGAGCAGGGGGGGGGGGGATGCTCCAATTGCTGTCTTCGCCATTCAATGGCCTCCTTAGAGGGAAGAGTTGGAAAGAAATAACACAAGGAGAACATTGCTGTCACACCAAAAGGGCAGATGGGAGGCGGAACAAGGGTGGTTGCACCATGCAAACCCCAGACTCTTCTTGGACACACAACATGTGTGTACATTGCATGCACACAATGCCACATGTTGAGGGTCAAATGACAACCATCAAGCGTGCCAAAGGGGGAATGTTTGCCCGGCGCGTGCGTGGCGCACTACTTTTCTATTAACTGTCCCAACTTCAGCCCCAAATTTACCCTCTCATGGATAACCCCCCCAAGTAGACCACGTTGGACTACACACCTTCCCTACATAACCCCTGCATTCTCGGGGGTCCCCAACAAAGGGGACAAATTCAAAATGGGCTACATCACCCCTGCCTTCTTGGGGGCCCAAAACTGGGCGGAAATGCTACATAACCCCTGCCTTGGAAACGGAGATTCATGATGAGGCATTGGCAAAAAAAAGGAAAGAAACATTTCCAGCCCCATACCACCCCTATCACCTGGTGGCCCAATACTGATGAAACCAGGGATTGTGCCCAGTACTCTCAAGTTGCAGGTGCCAGCGACGGTAGTGGCCATCTCTGACAACTGGTGGTCAGAGATGGGATACTAATTTTGTGCTACCTGAAAAGTGCCAAGTTTTGCTCATTGTTGAATTCTCCTACAAATTCCGAGTATACTGAGTATAGACACATGGGGAGAACACACTTTTTTTCCCCTTTACAATAATGCCCATAGTATCACAAAGTATGGGGTTCTAGGACGGCTAGGCATCCAAATAGTTGCACTGCGCGCGCACTGCGCTTAGTGCACCCCTTAAAAGGTCACTGGTGGGCCACAGGTCAAAAAAGATGCCCGGCGCAATAACGCTCCCCAAAAAGGCCCAAATGATTGCTCCACTCCGTCAGTCTTTGTACACTGTTCAAAGAATCTGCCCCACATTGCCAATCTCTCTGTGCATCTTCTACCTTCTATACCCCTTCCTCTGTTCATCTGTGCAATGCGTCCTTTCCTACTCCAGAACCACACAATCAGGACAACAAAGTCAAACAACCAAAAGAAAAAGGTGATTGTACAATCTTATTCATGGTTCACCTGATGTCACCATATGTACAGAACCACACAATGACAAAAAAAGCTGTAAAACGACCAAAAAAAGAGGTGAATGTGCAATCTTATTCATGGGTCACCTGATGTCACCATATGTACAGAACCACACAATGACAAAAAAAGCTGTAAAACGACCAAAGAGGTGAATGTGCAATCTTATTCATGGGTCACCTGATGTCACCATATGTACAGAACCACACAATGACAACAACAACGTAAAACAACCAAAAAAGAGGTGATTTGTGCAATCTTATTCATGGTTCACCTGATGCCACCCTATGTACCCCGCTGCTCCCATGGACAGTCCCCCCAGAACATGCGACGGAACCCCCCAATCCCCGGCAGGAGCGGTCACCAAATGATGCCCCCCCCCCCGGGGGGACTATGCACCTTTCCACTACAAACCTGAGGAAAAATCTTCTTTGGCGCCTTGGACTTTTGGGGGAAGCGACGCCGGGAGGGGGCTGTGCGGGGGTTACATTAAGCACACCCCACACCCTACCCCGTCCCGCCGAATCCCACCCAATCACTCCAAATCACACCACAACACAACAACCCACCCACCTCACCTCACCTCACCTCACCTCACCTCACCTCACCTCACCTCACCTCACCTCACCTCACCTCACCTCACCTCACCTCACCTCACCTCACCTCACCTCACCTCACCTCACCTCACCTCACCTCACCTCACCTCACCTCACCTCACCTCACCTCACCTCACCGCACCGCACCTCACCTCACCTCACCGCACCGCACCTCACCTCACCTCACCTCACCGCACTGCACCGCACCGCACCGCACCGCACCGCACCGCACCGCACCGCACCGCACCTCACCTCACCTCACCTCACCTCACCTCACCTCACCTCCCCACACCACGCCACACCGTACCACACCACACCACACCACACCACACCACACCGTACCACACCACGCCACACAACACCACATCAAACTACACCACACCACACCGTACCACACACATCCTCCTGACTTCCAATTCACCTTCACTTAACTCACAGAGCCCTCCAACCCCACCCCCACTCAGCTCAGCTCCATCAATGAAGCTCAACCTACATTATGTTACATTATCCCACAGTCAATAAAATAAATGTGGGCATGGGTGAACAACCCGAACGGTTTGTCTATAAAATAGCTGAATGCAGGGAAAGTTACTGGAGGCACAGACCCCGCACAAGAAGGGGTGCTTATAAAAAGAGAACTTTCTACTCCTGGATCCCCGTGACACCACACGCACTCAGACATGCGGGTCTAGTACATCTTTCAGTACTAGGGGACGCACAAGAGTGGAGGTAGGGCAGCGGCGCACCAGCACGCCATTCCCGTAATGTGTGTCGGGGGAAACAGACAATAGACTTTAGGCACGGAAATGAGGTTACCTCAAATCTGCTGACCAAACATGATGTCAAGTAAGTCTTAAAAAAAAAGGGAGACGGGAGATTGAAGATGTAACCCGGTGACAAGGACCAATGGAATGAGCCTATTTCCTGCAACCCCATGGATGCTGTGGCATGAAAAGTCCACCAACCTGGTTGGGCAGAGACAAGCGTTGCCATCAGGCATATGGCTGATGTATGAAAATCCAGCAATCGGCAATCCATACATGAGCCTGAAAAAGGACAGTATACTCTTTGAATAACCAAATAACCGCACTGCGAACCTTGCAGCCCTCGACACTGACGAAAGCTCTTGGACATCAGGTCAGAAAAGATAGAATTACTGCCCAAAACGCACAACGTGAGCCAACGCAAGCGGCCGCATGGAGCATCGCTCTCGCTCCCTCGCATTGTGGGGGGTTGAGAGAGTCAGGAGCTGGTACCGACGATACCTGAGCGCAGTGTACGTGTGTGTGTGTGGGGGGGGGGGCAAAACAATTGTGATGGCGTTCGCTGGTCCCTCACTTCTCTGCAGCTCGGCCTCCGGGCGGGGGATAGAGATCACATGGGAGATCAACGGAAAGGGGGCAGTTGTGCACAGTAGAGTACCCCGAACGCCTAGTCTATTGACACAAGATAGAATGATGGGCAGGGGCATACAACAGTGCGGCGATACTCGGGTAGAATGCCACAAGGGTTAGCGGGTCAGAGCATTTCACCTGCCAAATGCCTCTGCTGCAGAGTGGTGGCTTCTTTGTCTCTCTTTGTGCACAGTGGCAGGGGTTAGGATGCTTTTGACCTTTGGGGCCTTGGGAGGCCCCAGCCACAGAGGGCTACGCATACGAGTCTGAGGGAAATGTGGCTGAGTGCATGAGGTCGGTGAGGCCTTCTCATGACAATCTGAAACACTACAAAAAATGTGCTGCAGTGTTGCGGGTATTGTTGAGGGGTCTGGCTTGAAACGCGCGCACGCTCCAGGTGTCATTTTGCATAACTCATCGTCACAATTTTGTGCACGATGGCCTGATAAACATCCCGAACTCGAAGGCCTTTGTCCACAATTCTTCCAGGCCAACCCCAAATGGTTTCGTCACCCACAATCCAGAGGAACACTGGGAAGCTGCGGCAAAAATTTTGGTCACCAATGGACAATCAAAGCCATTCCTGCTGTGATTAGTGCCCAAAAATATACCGAATTCCGTGAACCGGAGGGGGATGTAAACAGAGCATCGACGGCAGGCGTTTTCCTGTGCTGCAGCTTCAGGTCATACAATGACGGTTGGTAAATGCATATATACATCCTTCCAATTGTGTTCACCCAGTTACCTGGAACTTGCATCCGCACATGCAAACCAAAATGGATAACACGTCCCCCACCTGGTTGCACCACTTTACCGACGCCAGCACCCAGCGAGACCACTGCTGCACAGAGCACTTCAATTAGGTAACAGGCAAACACAATGGCGTACAGGCCTCCACGCACTCCACCGGTGCAACGGAATGTTCCCAGAATACCGCACACTCAAGCGGAGGTCGAGACATTGTTGCATGAGGGAAGCATTGTTGCTGCCTGACGCACTGGCTCAGGGGAACTGCATGGGGACACGGGACGGGCATGCTCAAGGTGTCCGAGGACGTGCCCACACACCAAAATCGGGGGCTTTGCTGCCGTTGGTGTTCACGTCTGGAACTCGAGATAGCTGTCGATGAGAGGGGGGACGTGCAGCGGTTTCGAGAAACAGAGAGACATGGGCATGGGATTCCGGTCTCACAGGGTTGAAATCTGACAGGGTGAAAAAAATTTTTTTTTGTGGGGGGACCCACACGGGCAAAAAGGAAAAATATGCAGATGCACTCTTGCATTTGTATTCGGGAAATGATGGAGCAGGTGAAGAGGCACATACTCAGTTGACAGTGGTAGCAGGTGAGAAAAAAGACTTTTTAACCGCCTGCTTGCTGCTTAGTGCTGCTGTTGCTGCTGCTGCTGCTGCTGCTTGCTAAAATGTGTTGCCCAACCTTGGACCCTAAGTACGGTTGTAAAACCTCGACAGGGTAAAGCCAGCTCGATAATCAAGACTTGCGAGTAGGACCGAGCTGGGTCCTAGTCTTTCTCAACGCATAGGAAATTGCCGTGGAAGAAAAATGGCCTGTAGCAGAGGTGCCACAGCACGATCACCACGAACATCAACGGCTCATTTCTACGTCAAAATGGACCACCGCATGGCACCACGGTGTGGAAGACACCTTGTTGAACACTCATTTGCATTCCTTTGATAGCCCAATCGCTATGGAAGAAGAACAGTTCTCATTAGAGATGCCTACTTGGCGCACCGGCGATCATCCTGCTTTCAGCACGATTGTCTTGAAAGCAGGTCAAAAACAGCCATTTTTTGACTGAGTGTTCAATAAGGTGTCTTCTACACCGTGGTGCCACGCGGTGGTCCATTTTGACGTAGAAATGAGCCATTTGTGAACCTTTTTTCACAATGTTCGTGGTGATCGTGCTGTGGCACCTCTGCTACAGGCCGTTTTTCTTCCACGGCAATTTCCTATGCGCTGAGAAAGACTAGGACCCAGCTCGGTCCTAGTTGCAAGTCTTGATACGTGGGGTGTATTCGGAAAGCCCTTGAAAAGGGCTTTTTGGAGTTGTATGGGTTGGGGGGTGGTCTGGAACCATATTTCGAAAATTGGCCTTTCCTGTTGACAATTTGGCTTTTTTTTGGCCTGTTTTGGTTGGGTTCAACCAGAGTGCACTACAACCCTACCCCCATTACCGGTGCGCTTTTGGCGGAGGGTAGAGGTACACCCCCCTATTTTGGAGGTGGGGAGTTCAAAAAATTATGTTCTGGAGAAAAATGGGACAAATGGAGAGCTGTATGAGGGCAAAATTATGAAAAGTGGGGTAGGACATCAATTGACATTAGGCTACACCGCACACTGAATTGGCGTGCCATTTGTAATGGGGCACATATGGGCGTAATCCTTGGAGGGGGATGGGGGTCATTTTGGCCAAAATGACACCAAATGCGGGGGTTTTTTAGGCCATTTTCGGAACTTTGTCATAATATCCGTAAATTGTTTGTTGAAACCATATAAACTCCCTTTATAGAGAATTGAAAAATCAAGATTTCACCCTTGGTTGAGACATTGGTCTACCTATGCGAAGTGGCAAAGTAGGGCAATTTTCCCCATTTTAGGGTTTCGACCTGCACTGCATTAGGTGCATCTCAACCTTGTCTACCCTATTCATGGAAGATGTTGTTGGTCGGAGGTCAAATCAATAGGGTGGGTTTGTTGCATTTTGATGTGTAGAAGCCATGTGCAAATCGGCCCCCTCAACTCAACGATACATTGGATAATTTGACCAATAACCATTCTACGACTTCATGCCAGGGTGCACATTGCCTATTAGTCAAATTAGCCAACAATTCATTCAGTTGAGGGGGGTTCACTTTCAACACACCTTCTGCACATCGAATGCAGCAAACTCACCACAACGACTTGACCTGCAACTGAGAATATGTCGGAGAAATAGGGCCACCAGGGTTGAGACGCCCCATTTGGAACCTCTTCAGCAATAAACCTAAAGGTTGAAAATATCAAAAATTGGCTTCGTTTTTGAAAAATATGGCTTCGGACCTCCATGACCCTACCATTGTGAAATGGCCATTTGTTGCAAGTTTCAAAAATGGATAACATCCCTAGACTCCTCCAAAACGATGTTTTTTGAGAAAGCGGCCGAAAGTTTACCAAAAATCCCCACTTTGCTGAACAAGCATGAACAAGTAGTTCTGCACACGAAACAGGGAAGCAATCAAACTTGCCGTGGCTTTGGCCAACATAACACACCAATTTATGTTTTCTTGTGGTAGCATGGTGTTTTTGATCAAAAGGGCCTTTGCCCTAGATTGCCCCAGATTGCCCCCACCAAATGGGGGTGCTACCTAGGCCCAAAAGATGATGCCAAAGGGCCGAGGCCCTCTCCCTGCCCGCATATGAGCTAGACACCGAGACAACGTGCAGCATAGTACGGCCATCCCCCATACCCACTTAGACATGCACCTAGGGTGTTGAGTGCAACCGGTCGCAGGTTAGCGAGTCCTACTTGGGTATCTTGGCTGCATCTACTCTCAGCGGTGTGCGGACGGGGATGGTGACCTACCCCCCTTATATGGTACTCTAGATCCCCACATCGGAGTGTTGAGGAGGCGGCAGGCACACATATTGATGGTGCTTGTCATGATTTGGGAGCCCAACCGTGGCTCTGTGTTGCCACAACATTAGCCTGTGTAGTTTGACTTCGATATGGAAGGGTCACGACAACAAGTGTTGCGGGTGGTCCAAGCCAAGCCAATGAAGGTGCCGGTGTTATAGCCAAGGTGACAGAAGCCTGCAAGGTCAATGAGGTTTGCGACTTCGGGACTCGGGCTGCAAAAGAGTCATTGCTTGCCATGGCCTCGGCGTCGCAAAATGACCTAGTACAAGTGGACCCCTTCCCAAGGCCCCGGAGGCGTTGCAAAAGTAAAAAAAATCACCGGGGAGCCGACCATAGCACTACTCACCAAGCTGAAGGCGGCACTAGCCAAAGGAGGACTCCTTCCCCACCAGTTGTGTTTATTGCATGGCCGGTTGAAGTGGCCTAACCGCCAATGTTCAAGAAATGGACGAGTTGATGGGAAGTTTCACCAAAAACTAAAGTTGGGGGTATCGGAATGGAGGTTCATGTGTATGCTTCTCTCTTTATATCTCTTATAAAGTATCATTATTTGTTTGTGCGAGTGTGTGGGAGGCTATGCCTACTCTTGAGGACCACCATGAATTTGTGCTTTGACCACTCTCCTACACCCTCTTGCAACTCATTCCTAGGGGGAGGGATAGTGCCGCCATCCAAATCCACTCATGTCAAGGCAAGTGTAGTTCACACACATGCGCATGTACCGCCACAAGTAACCCTCAACTAACACCCTTATCCCCCGCAGCGGCAACAACACGTGGGTTGGAAGAAAGCCCGTCACTATTGCAAAGCGGGGATGTGGAGCACAACCTGCCCAACCAAGCCCCCCTTGGCAAGCTAGAATGTGGTATAGTGGGTATTTGGTACCCTCCCAACCCTCCCGTTGATTCCCCGACGAGCCAATCAATGGTTGTGAAGCACACTGTGTGTGCAACCGTGGTGCAACTTGGTGCTCGAGCGGTGCTCACAATAGATCTACCCGGCTTGCGTTGGCATCCTTTGCTGCTTCCAACCCCACCGCCAACCCATTTTGCACCCACACTAGTGGTGGGTAGATGGGTTAGTGGGAGGACAACCTAGCTAGTTGGTGCACAAGTTGGAGGGGGTTGCTGCATCCCCGGCAACTCCCAGGACTTGCTTGGGATCCTGTCATCGTTAGAAATCAACATGACCCCTGGCCATTCCGCTACAACACCCTCCAAGGTGATGTCCAACTAAGGCCCTTGAAGACCTAAATGGGTGGGTGAGGTGCTCGCACGTGAGCACAGGCAACCCCCAACCCCCTTAGCCCGAGCCCCAACCTTGGGTACTTCTCCCTTGATGGTACTCCACACACCCCTAGGGAGCCCACTCGATAGGGCAAATCCGCACTCGAACAACCACCTTTTGGGGGGTGATGGGTGCTCCCAAGGCATGCCCTATTAGATGCATAACACCCGAGGAGACGGGCAATGGGCCTCACCCCCCCTCTACATCCAACCTCTAGCCATGTGCTCACGCTGTTGAAGGGTACACTGCAGCTGAGCACTGTGATGTCAATGGTGTCCATGGTTCCCACAACAACCACTTTCTTGGCAGTTGCAGGCGTCCTCCATGGGCCAAGACGCCGCATCCTTGCGTAGCTTCGGCTGCTTGGGGCCCTCCTCTTGAGTGGGGGTGTAATCCCACACCATCCAAGAGGCGCGGCAAGTTGCAAGCACGGCCTTTAGCGCACGGGAGGCAGTGCAACCGTTCACCACCATAGTGCCAGTGTAGAGGAGGGGGGTCCAGGGCCAACAACACGCCACCACAACTATTGAGGTACCAAGGCCCTAGCAGGGGAGCTAGAGCGGGGTGGGGTGGGGTTTACACCACCAGCCCCTCCCCTTGCGAGGGCCCTGGGAGTGTCCTTGCCCCCCCCCCCCCCCTTGGGTGTGTCCTCGACCTGCGGTGGCTCAAGGCGACGAGGATATCAGGGAGGAGGCTTTGTGGCCACGACCCCCCCCCCTTCGGGATCCCCCCCTTTCCCTTTGAAGTGGCAGCAATCACAGTAGGGATGGATGCACCCACCAACCCCTCCACATACACAATTCAGGTTGGGGACGTCAAGGGGGAAATGTGCGGGGGGGGGGGGGGATGGACGGTGATGAAGGCCAGCAGGTGGGAGACAGGTATTACTTGCTGCCCGTAGATGAAGGGGTGGGGAGTCACCCATCCCAGGGAACATGGTTTAGGTCTGACTCCCGGTGCAAGGCTTTTTTTTGTTTTAGTGCTGCAGATACTCTAAGAGGCGGCCGGGGGGGGGGGGCTGGCTGGCTGGGTTCCTTGAGAATTGATCCCCCCGCCTCCCACCCCCCCCTTGGGGGCGGGGGCGGGGGCGGGCATGGAGGGGGGCACTAGGGCATACCTGTATGGTATGCCAGGAGTGGGTAGGTGGTTTGTGGTTGGTTGGGCCCTTTTTTGTTGCATGTTGAGACCATTGGTCACACAATTGCTTGGAAAAGGAGAATCGGAACGTACCTCAGTGGTTGTGCACTGTGCCATCATTATGGGGTGTGATGGGAGTCAGTCTTTGAGGAGTCCTTTTGTTTTGTTCAGGATGATCATTGAGGACAACGGATTAGTACCCCCCCCCCCCCTTTGTAATAGCTACGCCAAAGTACGGAATTAATACGGTCCCTACGCATGCTGTAGCTTAGACAAGGGCGTGGCTTGCGCACGACACATACAACTACCGACACACATGTGAGTGAATGCATGGTATGAGTGCACCTTAACCTCCGCCCACATTCCCAAAGGCATGCAAACACAAGAAAGTGTTTGAAACATGAATTTTCAGGTTCATACCCAAGTTCCTACAAGTAATGAGGCATGAGAAGCCTACAAATGTTCGGATTGGAAACCTTTCTTGCGATCATACACCATGCGGAACAACTGCACATGCTCACCACTTGAAGATGCCTTTGAAGATGCCTTTGCCCGAGGTTTAGGTGCCGGTTTGGGCTCGGGCAACTTCAAATTCTTGGGAATGAAATTGCCTTGCATGTGGTCTCTTGTAAAGTACAACTTCCCATCAAAGACATGGGCCATTCCCCACACAGCTCGGGCAGCCTTAGCCCAAATAATGCATGGTGAGCTAGTGCAAGGAAGGGGGGTATCGTACACAAATATCCCCCAAATCAGAGCTATGTGGGTTCAAGTGGGCAAACACTCACAACAAATATGTGCATGACCCTATGTAGCTGGCAAATTTGTCACCAAATCCATCTGTTATGCGGCTGCACTACATTTGTACCGAATTAAAATTAGGCACCAAATTAATACGGTCCCTACGCCTACTGTAGCTTGGACAAGGGTGCAGCTATTACGAGGGGGGGGGGGTACAGCTTTTTCAAAGGCGAGTGGGTTGTTGGGTGAGTGGCTTGGTCGAACCCCCCTCCCCAAGTAGTAGGGCAATGGGTGTATGGGTGGGCTCTGAAAAGTGGGTGGGTGGATTTTGTTGCACCCCCCTTCCCTCCTGGTAGTCCAAAAGCGTTGTCCAGCTAGAAGCTAGGCCCCCTCTGCCAGAGTTTGGAAAATGTTGGTAGAGTAGGACCAACAACATGCACAGAAACACTACACACCAAAATCCTCAAGGTCTGCCTCACTTCATGTTCCGCCCTTTGGGAAGCCAAGAGTTTTGAGTTTTGGAAGGTACTTGGGGGTAATTTAAGTGGGGGACAAGTTTTACATTGAATGTGGGAGTGCGCATTTGTGGGGAGGCACATTGGGGTGTTGGCGGCACCATGATGCACGGGCGCCTTGCTGAGGCGCTGGACCGCCCGTATGTGTGAGGGGCCAGTTGCATTGCAGCGTATCCTGTGGCCACATAACTGTCCCCTTGCTGCCCCTTACACTCCTCCCGACCAGTGCACCCCTGGCCATGTCCCCACCGATTGCCGTTACCCCATAGCTGCCAGCCGCAGGGCTTGACCATGTTGTACCCGAGACATGTCGTCGGTTCCGCCAATGTCCCCGTCCCCGACATGCCAGCCAAGGACAGGCTTGCTGCCAACTCTCTGTCCATGTTGCTCGTCAGAGATACGGTGCACAGCAGTGTGCCTGGTAGATTGTGTATGCGACCGACGAGGTGCTGTCACGCTCCTATGTGCATGCGGTCTCATGCACATTCCTTGGTACCATACTGCCTGGGCCCTTTGCCCTGGGGTTGCTGCTTTTTTTGTTGTTGCTATGGACATCTGGGCGTGCCAACCTCAAGCGCACGGTGACGGTCACTGTGGCCTGTGCACTCACGTGCAAAGCGGAGATGCTGCACAGGGATCGGAGGGTACCACCTCCAGACTGCAGAGTGGCACCTCCATGCAGCAGCCAGTGCAGCGCCGTGCTCTGCTGGTGTCAGTGCACTGGGTGACCCATGGGATGCCTGACCAGGTGGCAGCAAGCGGCAGCCAGCAGCAGCAGCCAGGGGCACTGTGAGCAACACGTGGGGGTATGCACGGCGCGATCGAGGCACAATGCTGATCTGTGGGGCCTATACGCTTTCCAACCAACCAAAATGATAAAACAAACACTTTGGGCCACTCTTTGGTAACCTTTGAACCTGATTAGCTGCCCCCAGAACCCTTTCCATAGGTCGAAAAACGGCCAAAAATGCCCGAAGAATGACCCTTCGTGCGCAGTTTTTCAAGATTTACCTCGTGTTGCCCACTTTTGAATGCCATGTGTTACCATGGGGGACCTTTGCGTGATGAATAATGCGGAATTAGTAACGGCGGCAGGCTCCTTGCACACGGGCAACACCTTTCAATGCCTGTTGCAACGGGAAATAGTGTGCTCTGCACATGCTTGGGTTCGGCTCATGTCAAAAATGGCTGGGGGCAACTTTCTGGCCCTGATGAATGAAAGGAAGTGTTGCAACGACTCTTACACAAAACAAACAGCTTTCAACACCTGAACGATTAATTTAGACGTTTGCTACTTGCAAAATCCTTATTTTGTGACACAATTCTTTCCGCATCATCCAGCACCAATTTCAATCACAACACAGTGGTGCTGCGGAAAGTAGACTGAAACAGTGCAGGAGCAGGAGAGTGGCAGCAATTGGGATCCACACCCAATGCGAGGATGTGGCAACACGCGAAAGAGACAAAATACTTCGCAATTGCATAATTGCATGACACCACTGATGGATGTCTGAGATTTTCGGTGAGCTGAATGGGTTTGCACACACCAGATAGCGCGCGCGAGATATTGAACTCAATCACTTGCCCAGGGCAATTTTTTTGTGTATCACTTTGCATGCTGGGACACTTTCCTGCTTTCTTTGTGACGCCAAAATGGCATCAGGCGATGGGAGCAGTGCTTCACAGAACACCGAAGCGCGGTGAGGGGCCGCTTGTTAAGATACCCCCCCTTGCGCCCCACGTGCCTGGCAGTACCTGTCGAAACTGGCGCCAATACTGTTCTGCAGTTTTTCACACATCCAGGCCTCATCAAACCGCCCTCCAGAGAACTTCCGATCCAGGAAGCTGCTCAGAGCATTTCCCGGCCGGTCGTACGAATCCCGAGTGAGCGGTGATGCAAGGTCAATTGAATCGTTCATGGGCTGTTCTTGCATGAACACGAACACGCGCCCGGCCTGAGCGGCATATCTGCACAACCGACAAAGTGGCATAGGCATACAATTGACATACTTGATAATTGACCATGCGCATGAGCTCATACGCTCCCCCGATCTCCCTCCTTCCACTCCACCTCCTCCTGACGCTGGGAGTTTGAAAATGGTATTTTGGAATCGGTGTAAGCGAGACTAGGAAAATCTATGCCAAGAACCGAAATGGCTTGGGACAGATCGTTTGATGAGATTATGACTCACTTGAAAACCGTAGGCTCGTGCACACCCAGCCACCTAACCACTGCCATCTCAGCCATTTTGTGCATAGGTATTCCGATGCAAGGTGGACTTGCCGAAGGCAATGGATCAGGCCTCTCCCCACTGGTGCCTTGCACCCCGATCCGACCAACGGGGATCGAGAGGATAACGACTTTCAGTCGCGAGTGGCGTACCTCAACGGGCAATTGCACGGTTGGAAGCAAGTGCATGGGAATTGTTCTCTCGTGCTCCCGTTTGCAGGTACGCAAGTTGCAGAGTGATGGAAGCAAGTGGCAACACGCTCCATGAAGGCTGTTTTGGGTTCGGACGACGACTGTATCGCCCCTAGCGTAGTGCACTCTCGAAAGAATACGCCGGTACACGTGGGCGACAACTAGGTGGACTCCAGACGCCCCCCGCCTCACCCCAACGTCCCCCGCCTCGCCATGGCTTAATTGGTGTCGGATTCCCGCATCCAAAGACGGTAGGATCCGGGCAGCTTCCGTGGCAAAACCACGGCTCACCGGAAGGTGGTTGGCCGAAAAAGTTAGAGCTCTATGAAGAAGCACGAGGGTGGGACCTCGGTGCAAGAGGCATAGGGGTCACTGCCCAGACTGGTGCTAGCACGAAAGCCACCCAACCATTGCGACACACTCATGCATGAAGCAAATGACTGTAGGTACCGTCATACTTCAGAAGAGAAGAGCAATGCAAGGGGCGATTCGGCACACACACCAGGGCGGTAAAAGCGAGGAGGGGAAACGGCAACTGCCAACAACCACTTCGTTGCGCCGCTTTAGATGGGCAGGGACGCAATTGTTTCAACCTTATGCCACGGGGCCGCCAACGGCTCTATGAGGCTAATTGTTCTGGTATTGAACTACCCCCTCAACATAGGAGGAAATGACGTGACGCACCATGCAACAATGTTGTCTCTACGGAATGTAGGGCGACGCTCAGCACGCAAAGCGAAGACAAGAAAACCTTGGTTAGCAGGACATGTCCCCGAAGGCTGAATCAATGACGGACGGCGCATCAATGGTTGGCAAACTTGCCGAAATTTGTCCGTGAGTGCCCGTGAGTGCCCTCACCTAGTCCGGCCCTCTGCCCTTTCTCGATCTCTTTGCCATCCATGTGGTTTGCTCCTCACACTCAATGGATCCTTAGCCCTTCTACTGTGTACTCCATACTCCGAGTACCGGTACATGAGGCATATCGTGCATCGCGTGCATGCTCGCTGAGTCCTCTCGCTCTCCCGTGTCGTATGTGTCTCTTCACTTCCTCTATGTATTTTGCTCTTGTCCATTGTAGAGCAACTAGCACGTTGCATAGTGGAGGGATTGGCCGCAAACATTTCGCTCATTGATACGTGTAGGCATTGGCTATTGGGCGGTTGGAGAAGTGCATTTTGCTTGTTGCTCCCCACTTTTGCGTTTCTTTAATGTCCTTGCTCTTGCATTACTCCCCAACCGCTTGTGGCTTCTCCACAACTGCAACTTGAGGGCAATCGGTTTAGCAAATATTGGCAATGTCAAATCAAATCATCAAGCACGGCCGTTGCCGTTGCGTTGATTACCCCATGCCATCATTCTCACCGGGTTGTAGGACTAGGCAGCAAAGCAAGTCTGGTTTCGGAAACAACGGCTTCAACCTTCAAAATGGACATGGTTCACATCTTGTTGAGATCATGACACGCATAATGGATGACGAGCAAGACCACGACGCTAAATAGCATCAACATACCGGAGCAACAAAATGAATTCCTCAATGCGCTCATACGTGGCTACCGGGATGGTGTCATCGAAATGCGAGTACGGGGACATGCCTGTAAAACGTCTAGCCAACACTTCCATGTAGCTAAGCACGCATAGAGTCCACATGGCACACTCAATGACTCCCCACCATCCATTGAAGAAGGCATTCCCTTGGACGAGCATCTGCATGAGAATCTCCGCGGAAAAAAGTAGCGTCACTATGCCTTCCATGGCCACAAACCAAAGTGCATATTCGGTCACGAAGAAGCTTGTTAGTATCAACATGGTACTCGATCCCGCCATGATTGTATAGAAGACTCCATACGCACGGGTGTATTGCAAGTGCCCGAGGTAGTCTCTCCATGTGAGGCCAACCATGGGGAGGCCCGCGGAGGAACACCCTTAAAGGAAAGGATGTGTTCAACGCAGTGCAAAGTAAAAGACTATTCTCCATTGACCATTCCATGACACGCGAGTTTTTTTCTGCCATTTATCCCCGACTTCCGAGGCTTTGAAAACCATTACTTTAACTTTCTTCTATTCCACGGGCACGTGTTTCTTACATTGTCGTTGAGTTGCCTTCGGCACTACGTTTGACACCACGGAAGTTTGGTTTTGGAGTTCACCCCAAAATGTCAAGACGCCCGAAAATTGCACCAAGTGATGCAATTCACGTGTTCACATATAGAGGTAAAATGAAACCGGTCCAAAACCCCCACAAGAAGTGGCACACACCAACTCAATGGGCGATGCTTGGTTGAAAAGTTCCTCCTCTTCGAACACGCTTGTCATGCACCGTCCATTGTGTCCATGTTACTACATGATTGCACGCTCCTGCAATATATTCCTAGGAATATGCAGCTCTAGCAAGCAACATCGACAACAACAACGACAACAACAACTAGTAGAGGGACTAAAACCGTACCCCGTAAACCTAGAAAAAGCAAGCAACCACCACAACATCCAAGCCGAGGCGTTTTTCTAACACCCCCGTTGTAGCTACGGGCTCACTGCTCCTCCCAAGTCCCAATACGATAGTCGTTTAGACGACTCAAAAAGTGATCAAAAAATGAAATAAGAGCGATTTTTTCGGATGAAATGAGCGCTTCTTTTTACGAATGTTGCGCAAAGTGGCAAGCAGCCACGCCGGTAAGCCTCCTTCCTACCATTTGACCGTTGTAGGGGCCCACCAAGGGGGGCACAAGGCGACAAGTTGAGAATTTGTTAGGGGGGGATGTCGGGCGATTCCCATTCTTAAGTGCGGCTACCTCCTTCGAATCACTTCAATCAAAGTTTGATTGAACTTCGCTCTTGTTTTCTACCCGTTTGTTTGTTTCTAAGGTGGCGAAAATCAACAGATCAGCTGATGTGGACTTTAATCGGTCGGTCCACGGGGTCTGTCGGTCACTGCTGCAAGAAATTAGCGTTTGCGTGCTGAAGACGACGGGAGTGAGGCAAGGACACGCAATTGTAGGCGGGAAATCCTTGTCACTGCACAATAATCAACGCATAAAAACATAGACTTTTGTTAGTTACAACGTTCATTACGGTGTGTTCACGGCCCGTGTTGGCTCGGTATCGGAAAACCGGTTTTCGGACGCGAATCCACTTTTATGCGGTGGGTGGTGGCGGAGAGCTGCGGCCGCCGACCTGGGTTGCAGGGAACTGACCTCGGTGGGGAGAGCCTCCGAGAGCATCCGAGAGGGTCTGGCGGTCCTTATTCTCAGCCGAACATTCTCAACTTCAACTTAAGCAACTTATCCACCTTGTACGCCAGTGCCTCCTAAATGAGCATGCGGCCCAATGGGGCTATTCGTACCCTGATTGTGAAGCTGTACCAGGAGGGTTAGGTAGCTGGTAGCTGGTACCATGGTGGTATTTCTTTGTCGGGCGGCCCCATAAACTTTTTTGGGACGCTTTGTGAGTTTGTGGTAGAAGAAGGGGACTGACTGTCTCTGGAGGGACGAGATCGCACAGCAACCAAAATGCCGGCCCAAGTGTGAGATATGCACTAGTGCAAGGTGGTACTGTTGACGGGCGGGTACACCATAAAGTTGATCATGAAGTATTAATTCCCTTTGGAATCCATATCTTACGCAACCCCAAGATATTGATCAAAGTTTATGAATCGAGGCCAATGTGCACCATCACATGTGTTCATGTCTCCTGTCTATGTGCCTTGCATCATGCCATGTTTTCATGCTACACTTATGCGTGCGTTCGGTGACAGTCAAAGAGAATGCGCATAAACCCGAACATAGTCTTGATTGTTAGTATCTGTGGATGACGGGGTGATTGGCTCTACGGTGTTGATTTGGTGGGCAACTTGGTGACCGGGACAAGGTTGGCGGGACCCGACGTGGTTGGTTATCACCGCAATCACAAATGATGTGTCTTATGCACGGAAACTGTGCGAAATACACACCCTTGTGCACATATCACCCTTTGTGTTGCATTTTGCAAGAGCAAAAAGCACCACCCTTGTGCAAAAGACACCTCCCCTAGTGCAAATGACATCATGTTTTTGTGCAAAACCCAAGTTGACGGGCAGGTACAGATGTTGATGGGGTTCATAGCGTACTCGTGTAGGTTGCATACGACAGAACTTCGCACGTAGTGGCCCGACAATCTTTCCCTTGCAATGTTCAAGAGGTATTTGAAAGGATGCAATTCCTTTCCATGCTCATGGTGTTTTGCGCTCTTTCGGACCTTCCAAAACTTCCATCGCCTCCAACCAGTTTTTGTAAGTTGATTGAAGTCAACTAGCTTCGACAAATTCGGATCGGAAAAAGCAATCCTCCCGCTTCGCCAAGCCCCCAGTCCGGTCGAGTGAACGCCCGCAAAACCTTTATAGAAAAGAGTAAGCCGTCGTGCATCGATGTACGTTATGACAACTTGGCCGATTATGCCACAAAATCCTTCCGTAGAAGGCATAGTTGATCCGTGGATCACACCAACCCCGTCGGTCACCTCCGTGCCAAACAAAGAAAAAGCACTCGCAACGGGAGCGGTAACAAGCACGTCCAAGTTTCTAGGGTTGGAGCACTAGCACCCTTAGCAAAAGATGACGGGTTAAGGTGGTTTGAGCCAAAAGATATGACGGGTGCGTGTTTAAGGCACGGTAAGCTCAAGGAACACACCAACATCATGCCAAGGGGTCAAGTTCCATGTTTATTTTGCATCCTTGCTTGTAGCGACAATCGTACCTCCCTCGTCTTGGCAAGAAAAGCCCAAGCACCATGCACTCGCGGGCAAATAATTCTTAGTTGGAATCTCTCATCGAAATACTTTCCTCCATGAAAAAAATGGCTCGCCCAACATCATCGAAGAGTGTCTGTTTTTTTCTTCGTCTCTTGATGATCAATTGATCAAGTTGCTCTTGTTGCATGTCTCGCTAAGCTACTACAAGTTACTAGTTGTGAAGACAGTACAATTTTGCCAAACAGTGGTTCGGTACGCCGATTTCTTGAGATATATGCCACATTCCCCGCGCTGCAACTCTAGGTGCATTGCAAAATGCCGGATGATGGGGAAGGCACGAAGCAAAGAAAAAAATGCTTATTTTATCCTTACCCTAAGTATAAATGTTGTTACCATTGCGGCAAGCCGCCTTTAAAGCAAAGATGCCTCCTAAAAGATTACCGGGATGTCGATTACGACGACGAGTTGGAGAACCCACGAGAGCCCACGGATGCAAGAACTGTTATGGATGAATGGGAGCAAGAACGGTGGAATTTCCTGAAAAAGCATCGCACGACGAAACGCGGAAGCGGAAATGCGGATAGCGGGAAGAGAGAGAGGAAGCCCAAGGAGGCCAAGGCCCCCAAGGAGAAGAAGCCTGTCAAGGAGGGAAAGTCAAGGAGCAAGACTTCGAAAAATGCGGACTCGAAAGAACCGGCACGCAAGAAACAAAAAACCGTGAAGGTATGCGACATGCTTTGCGGGGGACATCGTGCACTCGGTGCCTTCGGTGTCTAAACATCTAGGAGGTGGGCTCCTTATTATCTTTTGGATGGTGCCCCGCATGAGAACATCGCCGTAGAGATAGCATGTGCGCAATTGATGGTACGAATGCACCCGACCATTCAATGGGTCTGTGTTGTGCAAGTGCAAAAGTCGCGTTTTTTGCACGGTCGCACAATCTTAAACGGTGAAATGAAAACGCCGTGTGCAATGGGTAAAAAGGTGCTCAATTTGGGTTTTCCAGGCCTCCCAAGCAAGTGTTGCCAAGCCCAAGCCCAAGCCGAAGCCCAAAGCCGCTCACTCCGAGTCCGATTCAAGCTCCGGCTCCTCCGGCTCCGACTCCGATTCGAGCTCTAACTCCGACTCCACCTCGGATTCGGATTCCTCCTCCGATAGCAGCTTGGAATCAGTGCAAAGGCAGCTGCGCGAGTTACCCAAACCGCAACCGAAGGTGCATGGAGGCAACCGCTTCCCCGCTAATGGGCTTGCACCTCCCGCGACACCACCGGCGATCCCCACGGCCACTGCAACCCAACCGAAGGCGACTTCAAGTGACGTGCAGACGAAACCGGCCACGACGAAACCGGCAGCCAAGCTAGCGCCCAAGCCAGCGCCCACGGCCACTGCAACCCAACCGAAGGCGACTTCAAGTGACGTGCAGACGAAACCGGCCACGACGAAACCGGCAGCCAAGCCAGCGCCCAAGCCAGCGCCCAAGCCGGCGGTGCCAATAGCCCCGAAGGTGAAGGTTGAGCCCGAGCACATAGAGATAGAGAGCAGCGACGACGAGGAGCGGGCCTTGGACGACGAGTTCCGGGCGAGGGCTAATGGGGGTCGACTCAAAGAGCAAGATCTCCTGAACCTCGGGGCCCTCAAGCTGCGGATGGTGAAGTGGAACTACGAGCACAAGCAGGTGCTCCTACGAGTAGTCTTTTCGGTCCCACAATGTCTGGGCATCTAGGAACACACCCTTACCGCCTTGTGCCTTTGCATATTCCTGTGTGCTTGCGTCTTTTTAGTGCATCCGTGTGTGTGCCCTTGTGTATCGTTGTGTGTATCGTTGTGTGCCTATGTGGACCGCTGTGTGCGTTCGTACGCCTCTTTGCTTGTATGCCTCTCGTATACCCCGCACGTTTCTACCCCGGTTCTCCATTTTTGTGCGCTATAGTTCAAGAATACAAGTGCAAATAAGTATGTGATCAGGTTCAAGCTCTTGGATGCACCAGAGAATACTGTGCCCAAGACTGAGGACACTATCAATGGCTGCAATGAAGCCATGCCTGATGCCCCTGTCGAGCCTGCCAAGCAATTACATTTGGTGCTGGAATATTATCATGATGGCGTCTTTGATGAAAAAAAGTCGTTCCAGTACAACCTGCTCAATGAAGTTGACATGCTGCGCTACTACGTCAAGCAGGCGCCACTGTGTCTCGCAATCTGGAGCTGCATTCCACTGCCGGCGGGTCTGTGGATGAAACAAATGCGCGCCAAGTACGAAGAGGAAATGGAATCGCGGAAACAGAATAACGAAAGTGAGCCTCAGTGGACTTTGGCGGTATTTTTCCCGGATGAGGAGCGACCCAAGGCCCAAAGGGTATGCAACTTGCAAAGGGGGTGTTACCAAGTGTGATGTCAGCGTGGCAAACGGATGTGCGACAAAGCGCAACGACAGTGGAACAAAGTACACTGAAATTTGCCGCCCAAGATGAGCTAGGGGAGAGTGGCTCCCATCATGCCCCTTGAATTGATCAAATTGATGTGCTCGATGCCGACTCAGCAACAGTGTTGGTCACTCTACGTTCCAGTCTGTACAATTTTCTCACTCGGCCTCAGCACAGTGCGAGAGCTTTATATGAACTGCCCCAGCCCCCGGTGGCCCATTCTGCATCCAGGCTGCACCACTTTGCTTCAGATGATTCGCATACTCAAGGAGCTGGTGTTTCACGAGATGGAGGACGTCATGGGATTGACCTCAGGGCAGGCGGGCGAGATAAAAGCTAATGACTCTCAGGGTTCGTACAGTATGGCTGCGGAGAAGCAGAAGGCCAAACAGATGGTCCTCGCTGTGGGCGGAGCCAAGTATAACGTGCGCGACCCCGAAATCGTCGCAGAGGTGGCGGGCCTGAAGGTGACTCGCGGGGATTACAACCGCTTGCACGATGGCATCTACCTCAACGACGTTATCATCGACTACTACCTGCACCACATTGAAAGGCAAATTCCCGAGGCTGAACGTGCCCGCTTCCGCATCCTGTCACCCCATTTCTATGGCCTCCTGCGCAGTTCTCCGGCCAAGGCTGCGGCAGGGTGGGACCGAAACCGCTCGTTTTTCGATCATGATTTCGTTTTCATGCCGGTGCCCCTCCTTCTCGTGCCCCGGCCCTGCACACACGCCTTCACACCTCTAAATCCCTCCACAACCTCATCGCATGCCCATCGCCCTCCAGACCCTCAGCTCATGAGAACAACCGCCCCGGCGAAGCCCAAACTTCAAGCCGGCATCTCCCTTTACATGGTCGATGCCCCAGCCCTGGCACCAAAGGTCCAATAACCAACTCCGTACCAGGATGGGGGGGGGGTGTTTGGCACAAAGCCTGGGTATCAGATTGTTTACCTTTGGCGGCGCCTATTGGAGGGGGGGGGGGACGGCTGCCAGGCTGTCCCCTCCCTCTCGACACCCACCCAACCCCCATCAGTGATTAGGAGATTTCGACCGCCGGCTTCTTTTGAGGCTTCGGCGCCCAACCAAATTTCTGGCGCGCAGGGGGAGGGCTTGGCGCCACCCCATCCCGCCCTTAATGGGTCCTCTGCCAGGCCCATGCCCCAACCTCTCTATCACCCCCCAGGTCAACGAGCGCAATCATTGGGTTGTACTGATCGTTTGCTACATCGCGCGCTGTTTTGGTGACCCATTGCCGTCCAAGCCGGAGTCACTGCGAGACAAGCCGCAGATTCTGGTGCTGGACTCTCTGAGCCTCGGGCTTGGGTTCGGAAAGGTGGTGCTGCCAAAATTCCGCGCGTTCCTGCGAGAGCGGCTCAAGTGGGAGAAACAGAACCTGAAAAGTTTCCCACTTGACCCGGGGCGAGCGGTGGAGACGGCGATTGGCAGCACTTCGACATTCAAGGCCGTGGTGCCCTCCGTGCCCAAGCAACCCAACAAGTACGATTGTGGCTGCTACATGCTGGCGTTCATCGAATTGTGCTGTCGAAGCCCCCCCCAAACTGCATACGTTCAGTTCCCAACCGATTGGGTGACGCCCGAGCAGGCGAAAAGCAAGCGCACGCAGGTCCGATTGCTATTGTGACGTCTTGCAGTCCGCATCGAGCAGATGCGGTTGGCTTGAATCACCAGAACCTGACTTTTGCTGTTTGTTGGCGCATTTCGCCAATCCCGCCACAATTCATTTCATGGCTCGTAAATAGACCATCACAGACATGGTCAACACCTATTCTCAAGGCAAATGCATCAATTAGTCCGAATTTGCTCTTGGTCGTCAATGAGTTTTCAGTGTGGTTGTGTCGTGGTTGTAATTGTGATTGTTGTTGTGGTGTTGTGTCTGTGGTTGTGTTTGTGGTTGCGATAGGGTCGTTTGTTGAAGTGGTGGTGTAACAGTAGCTGTCGTCTCAGCTGTAGCCCACAGAATTTCACCTGAGTTGTTGTAATTTGTCTTTACATGTGCACTGATTTACCGTGACAGCGATAACGACAACAACAACAGGGGGACGATGATACATGTCTGCGTTCACTTACACACCCCCTTTCCTGGCCTGCAGATCCTGTTCTCCCCTTCTCGCCCAAAAGTGTGTGCACCAGGTGTGTCGGAGAGGACACTAAATGATGTATCTATCAGAGCCATCAAGGACGCAAAGTGTGAATATACGCTTCATGCATAGCAGGATGAAGACCAGGGGACAGGGCAGGCTTGTGCGTGACAGGGAGGGGTTTTACCATGACAGTTCCTTCCGTCCCAAACGCTTGTTTCCGCCCTCAACGAGCCACCTACCGCTTTGTCCGCTTTTGCAACCACCAGTGACTGCTTTGGCAACCACTGTCGAGACCCCGTCCTTCCCCCCTCAAGCGCGCGAGAGCTAGTCCTGGCTATGGTACATTTTCGCCCAAAATTGAGAAATTATGCCTGCTGAGATTTATTATTTCCCAGCCGGTACATTTTCACCCAATTCAGAAAATGTACGCTGAGATTTATTGACTCCGGGTGCATGAGAGGTGAAAGGGATGTTTAGAGAGCACAGGACATGGGTGTCAGCAAGAACAGTGGTATGTAGGAGAGGACAGGGTTATATGGGGCAGCACCGCAGTGCGTGGGAGTAGGTGTCCAGGAGAGGACACGGGTGTGTGGGAGATAACAGTGGTGTAGGAGAGGACGGCGGTGTGTAGGAGAGGACATGGGTGTGCAGGAGAGGACAGGGTTGTGTAGGAGAGTGTGAGTGAGTGAGTGAGCGAGCGAGCGAGTGAGAAAACCCCTGTTACAGTCGGTGGATCATTGCCAGCCCGGTCTGCTGACTGCCCAGCCAGGAAATGAGCAACACCCATCTTGTCTCTCTTGATGGTCTCTTTGGTGTTCCATGGGTGGCAGTGACGCACGTGCATGCACAGGTACCCCTGGGTAGGCGCTGTACTGTGCAATAGTCTGCTGGAGGAATGCAGATTGGAGCACTGATGATCCCTGTCCTCTCCTGCACACCGCTGCCCTCTCCTACACACCCCAGCAAACTCCCGTACACCCCTGTCCTCCTCTCCTACCCCCCCCCCGTGTCCAACGAACACTGTGTCCAACGAACACTTCCTGTTCGGGCCGTATTTTTTTGGAACCTAATTAATTCGATACTAAATTAGGTACCGGACTTCAGAACCGAGGTTTCAGGCTAAAGGTGCGCAGAAATGAGGGGCTGTTGTGCTGTATGTTGCAGAAGTGGTGTGCAAAACTGCAAAGCGGGGTGTGAGGGAGTGGTGTCCCTCAACTATAGAACCTCTATTGCCCACCATGACCGATTCTCTACTGGCACCTGGCCGTGAGGTGCTGTACAGGCGGTACCACACTGGCGAGCTTGTACCAGCCACAATTCTTGGGCCTTCCGGTGATAGAGATGACTTTGTACGGCTGAAGTACAGCCGAAATTGGCGCGACTATGAAAACCCATCCGCCCCTCTCAGTGTGCTTTGAATGGGCTGGGTATCTCGTGCCTAGGGATGTGTTACTGCCGGTTCACAATATTGTTGTGCGCACCGAACACTGTGTCCAACGAACACTACCCGTTTGGACTGTATTTTTTTGGGACATAATTATTCGTTGGACACGGGGGGGGGGGGGCACCTTTGTCCTCTTCTACGCACCCATGTCCCCTCCTGCACACACCTGTCCTTGCCTACACATCTCCGTCACCCGCCATACACCCCTGTCTTCTCCGAAAGTTTATCGTTGTGCGGGGGGCAGGATCAGGGCCTCTCAAAATTGGGGGGTGGCGCACGATCTCCTGCACAAGAATATCCTCTCCTGCACTCCCAAACAACTCGGCCCTCACCCACACACCCCTGTCCCCTCCTACGCACCGCTGTCCTCTGCCATACACCCCCGTCCTCTGCAACACACCCCATCCTCTGAAACACCCGTCCAGGGGCTCGTCCTCCTTGGTGAACACGGCTGGCGTTATTCTTATGCACCTTCCTTTGGTTGCCTATCAGTAGTTCACTGTGGAACACCGATTGTTCCCTCTGCTGGCGCCGCTGGGATTTTGGTGTTGCGCTTCGATGTTGTTCTCTGTATACTCCCCAACCACATGACACCGGCCCAGCTCCACTGTGCCTGTGTGTTGGGGCTCCATGGCGTTTGTGTCTACCGGTCCCACACTGTGTACTGCACATGCGCCTTGCGTGCATGGGCAGCCCGCCCGAGATGGACGTGTGTTGGTGAGGACAGGGGTGTACAGGAGAGAACCGGTGCGTAGGAGTGGACAGGGGTGTGATAGGGGTGTGCGGGAGAGGACTTCCCTGTTCTATGCGTCTGTGTCCTGCCTGCCACACTCCTGATTCAAGAAAGTCCCTGTGGTCGGCTACCTGCTGTTTGAGCAGGGTTGTGTGGGACGATACTCGCATTGTTGCGCTGGGTCTCTGTGTTGTTCATCAGATCATGGAGATGTTGGACCAGGACCAGGATCTGCGCCGCAAGGCCATGAGGAGGAAAGTCAAGCAGCAGGTTCAGGACCAGGAGCCCGAGGAGCAGGCTACCCCGTCACGCATGGATGAGGCCGCCATGAATTTAGATCAGGAGGAGCAGGCTACCTCGTCGGGCATGGATAGCGCAGCCATGAATGTAGACCCGGAGACACCTGCTCTTTCGGATGCACGGCCCGCCAATGGGGCCGTGTCGAATGGTGGTGGCAGTGGGGCTCTGAGCGGGACCAGCGAAAATACTGGGTCTCTGAATTGGGACGGGGATAGTCATGGGGTTCTGAATGGGGACAACACGAGCCTTGACAGCAGGCATTGCAATGGTGGCAGTCATGGCGAGGCAGAAGGTGTAGGCGGGAGCAGTGAAGACAGGAGTGCTGAGGCGGTTGATGGTGGCGGTATTGCTGGTGATGGTGCCATCAATGGCGAAGGTGATGGTGTCATCAATGGCGAAGGTGATGGTGCCATCAATGGCGAAGGTGATGGTGCCATCAATGGCGAAGGTGATGGTGCCATCAATGGCGAATGTGATGGTGCCATCGATGGCGAAGGTGATGGTGCCATCGATGGCGAATGTGATGGTGCCATCAATGGTGATGGTGCCGGGTCGCATCCTGCTCCTTTCGCGCCGGCTGAAGACCAGGGCATCCCCCAAGATTCCACTCAGCCCGCCCATTAAGGCCCGGCATGAAAACGGTCATCGGCATTGCATAGCATCCCCTCCGATCTGGCGTGTGACGCATCCACCCGCTCCCTCCTCCGTCCCAGGCTGCGACCACCGTTGGTTATGTGCGCCTTGGGCGGTCTGAAACCGGCGGTCTGGCACAGTAAAAGAAAAAAAAAGAAGGGTATGTCAGTTGGTCACGCTCTTTGTGCACAGGGACATTTGTCTGTTTTGTGGCGGGGCAGTGCGTACTGGACCTGTTCTTCTGCAATTTGGGGGTTTCCGAGTCGTTCGGTTTTCATCCCCTTTGCCGTTCGGCGTGGCATACGTATGTGTCAGCGTTGTCGGATACTGTAGATAGCGCCGCCCCGTTCACGGGAACAAGCACCCTGTCACGCTGCCTTGCACTTTCCAGATGGGGGGAGAGCTCACACGCCAAGCGTTCTCTTGTGTTTCACCACAGGGACCGCCACCCAGAGTCACTCATAGGTAAGCAGCAGGCGCCGAGGCCCAGACACTCCTTGTGTGGGGCCTTCACGTGTGCCTGCAGCTCTATCAAGGCGCCCTTCAACCCCGACGTTGCTCTGCTAACCCAAGTGCACGGTTTATTTTGCCCCGTCCTGCCCAAAGCTATCACCTCGCAACCTCAAAACAACCCTGTGCTTTCCTCGTTGCACAGACCACTAACCCGATGTTACAGCAGCCGCTGCATAGTGCCCAACCACTTGGTACCCACCATCCTGTGGTGAGGTGTCACGACCCATTGTACATACCAGAGTCTGTGGATACAGCGAGAGGCGCGCCTTGGGGACACGCCGTGCCGCCCCCGCCAGTTGTTACACACGCGTTGATGCCCACACGCTGGCAGAGGGACAAACCCACCTTTCTGAACTCTCCAGCTTGACGTTTTAGACACACGCACACACAGAGACAGACAGCCCAGCCACTGTACATATCGGGCCCCCAGACACGGCGATTGGCGTACTTGGTGAATGGCGCTGAATAGGCTCCTTTAGACACGTGTTGACCCAGCCCTGCAACATGGTCGTCCTCCAATGTCCTTTGGGGACACATGTACTCACGCGTGCGCATCATGCAGCAGATGAACAGGTCTCAAACGTGAACAGATCCATTTCCTATCCAAAGGTGCACGGAGGCTGGCCAATCTTCGACCTCACCAATCCAAAGTCTTCACAAAGGGTGTAACGGGGCTGGCCAATTGCGATTCAAACTTCCGCGCTTCTCTGGAGCCTTCCTCCTCATTTTTCAAAGGGAGAACTTAGCCAAGCCTCTGCTTCACTGAGTCAGCAAAGCGCATTTTGCGCATCTATCCATCAGTCTTTCGGCCTGCCCGCATGTGAGTGTGCCTCCCTGCCTGGGTGTTTGCCTGCTTGTCTGCCTGTCTGCCTGCCCTCCTGCCTGCCTGTGTGCCGTTATTGCTGTTGCTATCATTGTTGTAGGGTGTCGGGGGTTGGTGTATTTTGTGTCTCATTCGTTTGCGCCCACGTGAAGATGCATCTGCGTGGGTTGTAGGATGTGCATTTGTGCGCATGTGTGTGCACACGCAAAGGAGCGTGATTGGACACTCGTTTGCTTTGTGCCGGGAAAAAAAAGAGAAGTTGAGGGCCAACGAGGCTTTGTTATGCACTTATCCATTCTGCGGCCACAAGTTTCAACCAGGTAAACCCGGCCACGGAAGTAGGCACTCGCAAGGGCCAGACATGTTACGGAAACAGGCTGCATCATGAGGGTAGGGGTGCAAGAGGCCAACAGTACATGGCCCCCTGCTCTTAGAGCTCTGCGACAGCATTCGGTGTAGTGCTGAAGTCAGTGTAGTGCTGAAGTGGTCTCTTGCCATTGCTTTAGGACACCCCACCATTCCACCATCGTTACTTGCATATTCACTCTCACAAAGGAGGTGGACAGAAAGCTCTCCCTTCTCAGCGTCACTGCAGGACAAAGGTGCACCCCTTCTGTTGCCAGTTGGGGAGTGAAGTGTTGTTCCACAGAAGCTGTTTTATAATCTCCAACTCCCAGAAGGCAGGGGAATGCCCTGTTCTGGATAATGAGAGTCTCACATTGGGTTTGCCCAGCGTGCTCCGGACGATAGGGGCAATTTCCGGTGGCGCATGAATGCGTGACGCAACGTCTTTAATTTTGTCCGTGTGGTATTTTGATGGCGACGTTTACTGCAGCCCCCCCCCCCCCCCCCAAAGCTTCGCACTTTCGGCGATGTAAGGCAATGTGCCAAACTCCTGTGCCAACCCAGAATTTTGTGTCTCAGCGGCCGGATTCGCTCTATTGCCATTTGCTTGCACCAGGGCTGTTCTCAGGGACTGAAAAGTTGTCTTCTTCTTTTTCATTTTGCTTTTGTAACGTGCAGACAGCCTTAGCCTAAGTTTTCCACTGTGCAGAATTGCGGTTGGTTGATGGTGGATGGCGCATAATTGGCGGCCTTTGGTGTTTAATTGACAACCGTGGGTAGTCAACCTACAGCCACTGGTGGGTGAATGACAAGAGTGGCGGCCAACCGACAGCAGCTGGTGCTTACCCAACAGCATTGCACTGTTGGTGAGTTTCGTCATCTGGGGTACGGACTGAGCTGTTTGTGGTGAATTTCATCGCAGCAGTTAGTTAGCCAGTTACCCAATTTTTCACAGACAACCGAGTCTATTCCTCCACGAAGGACAGGCCTGGCTTGCACTGCCCCTTCACTCCCCAAGCCCATGGGCACAGCTGACCACGGTTTACTCATGTGCACAGCCAAGACTTCTTCCAGATGCTTCTCAGCATCTGCTGCCTCAATTGCACATTCAGGTCAGCGTGAGTGAGATCAGGGGTCAATTGAATGGGGCGCTGGGGTGTGTTTGCAGGTGTTAAGGTGTTGTGGAACATTTGTGCAGCATCGGATTGCACAGTAGAGCTTGTAAGGCTGAGGCTGAGACTGTGGGGCAGAGGATGGAATGATGAGCAGTAACATAGGGTCATATGACCTGATTGGGCAGGGGTACAAGCAGGGCGATGTGGCAGGTGACGGGAAGTACATATTTTCCCTTCGCTGGTCACTTGGTGTGCCATTGCGCCTTCTTTTCGACCCTCCGCTTCTGAGGCAGTCGCAGATTTTGCTGATGAGCAGAGCTTTGTCCCCCCCCTTCACTACGGGGTTATTAGCCTCCGTTCTATAGAAGCATGGCCTCTAGCTCATGGGGGGCGTTTAAGTTGGACCCAGACCCCACTTCCCAGACCCCCAAACCTACACCCATAGGGAGTGGGGTGTGTGCCTAACAATGCTCCCAACAATAGGCCGACAACAACATTACGGCTCGTTGGGTGCTTTGGAAGGTTCATTTTTGCGCCTGGTTTCCTGGTTTTCCTTCCGGTGAGTGGTCAACAGTATTTTTACCCCCACCTATTTTGTGTCGAACTGCTCAGAATTTGACTGGGAATTCAAATTGTCTGAAGAAGCTGTACTGAAGTTTCAGGATTAGGGAGACAGCGACGGAAAACTCTGGTTGAAGTTGTCTGCTTCAGTTGATGTATTCATTTCAAAAAGACACAACCGACAGGGTTTAACCCCCCCCCCCCCCCGCCCTACGCCACGGGTATTGGGGTCCAGAACTGCACTGTGCTCTGGCTCCTGTTGTCCAGGGAAGGCCGCGTTTCTGTGTGCGTCCAGTCAGGGCTGGGCAATTCCGCATTTCCCCATTTCTGCATCAACAACTCGTGCCAGATGTCTCATTAGCATAGTTCCGGGATGTGCCAAGGCCCCTGTGGCGGTGCATAAAATCCTAGTTGCAGTGCGTTACAGGATCGAGGTGCCACTGCTGTATCCAGGTCCAGTCCCATTGGCCTAGTCCCCCTCCGAGGGTCACTGTTCTCCGTAATTTCTAATCTTCTTTTCACATGTCATTCATAGTGCTGGTGTACTGGCTGGCTCATAGGTTTCTGTAGTTTGTGTCCCCTTTCTGTGGTACAGTATCAGAGAACGTGTACAAATGCGTTTGCCACTTCTTCCCGTGCCATAGTGTGATCAGCCAACAGTGCTTTGTGAAGATCCCTCGGGCCAAAAGCTGCACCATTTTATTGCATGGTTCCAGACCTGCGCAGCAATGCACTGCGCCCAGACGGCGCCCGACAGGTTCTGGTGCTTGGGGCACATTTCAACTGTTCGCTGACCGCAGAATTAATGCTTGGATGACACCCTTGCGATGCACAATCGAACATGCCAGCAGAAAGCACCTAGGACAGAGTGGCAACTCACGTCTTTTTGTCCCTGTGCTGCTATGTGTTTCTTTGTCTCAGTGTTGCATTGTCTCAGCGTTATTTCGTAATTGCATTTTCCCTGCTGAGTAGGATATCAGCCCTCGGCGCTGCTTTTGACAGTTTCCCCCACCCTCCTATTTTCCACACCAGAATGAGAATGACTGATTGTGGAGCCTGCTGGAGGCCTGCAAACAGCCACATGAACTGTTACATGCACGCCTCACAGAGACGGCATGGGAGTGGATGTCACAAGGGCAGTCATGGTGACTGGAGGGATCACCCCCCCCCCCCCCCCAAGGACCAACACTGTCAGCGTGACACGAACAATCATGGAACTGAGTTGGCAATGAAGGCCGTGAGGCAGGCGCGGCTGGAGCTAAGTGGCGGGTCCACACCTGACCAATTGAAGCCCAAGGACCAACAAAATTGCACTTTTTTCCACTCCGAGAAAAACACCGACGTTAAACAACGGTTGTGCTTTACAGCAACCAACTGGCATTTACGAAATGTAAACACTTGCATTGCTCCTTTGGTGGTCTGCTGCTCGCTATGAACGCTGCCTTTGCCTGTGGTCAGGCCACTTTGGTGCATTGTTTTTGGCAGGGACCTTAAAAAACACTGCATTTATGAACCCCTCCCCCCGACACAGATGGTACAAGTTTGGAGCAAGTCTCTATTCATGAATAATGCCATGTCACCAACAGTGTTTGTATGTAGCCCCCATTGTAACGGGTTATTGTGACCCCACCCTTATTTCTCACCCGCCGGCCCCGCCTCAGATACCAACTTCCACGGAAGTGACGAGGGTCTGTGAAGCGTCCTGGAGTGGAAGAGCCAAGAGAAGACTCGGAATGAGGCTCTCATCAGTGGCCTTGAATTGGTCGAACATCCCCAGCATATAGTCCGCTTCATCAGAGGATTAGGCCTACCAATGGCCTGGAGTGAGGTATCAGAAAGCCTAGCCCAACCAGCCTCTGCAGGCGCCATGAGGGTGCAATATGTGAAGTGCAGAGCGATGTGGCTGATCACTATGAACTGCTCAAGGATCACAGTGGAAACTGAACTCCAGGGTGAACTCCATGAACAATCACCCACCCAATCCAGGCCCCCTTGTGGGTGTGGACCACGGGGGTCGCTCCCGGCCAGGAACTGACCCCAAGGGGGGGGGGGGGGGCTCTACAGACCCCAAAACAGTTGTACGGAACAATGGGTTTTGTGGGCGTCGGAGATTTTGTTTTAGGCATACGGCAGGGGAAATTTTTTTGTTTGACCCTATGTGTCTATACGCAAAATACTCAGAATTTTGTGGAGAATTCAAAAATGGATGAAAAAGGGGGCGTACCGTGCGCTGTGCGAAAAGTAGGCCATTCTCCACCACCGGTAGGCAGCTTTTTGGGTGTAGGATTGCCGCAGGGTACTATTGCCATTGTGTATCCTTGTAGCATCAACCCTCCCCCTTCTTGCGTGTATGTACCCTTGCAAACGGGCACCCTGAGGCCGGTATATGGTGATACATTCTCAGGGTGTCGGCCGCGGGGCATCATCTTTTGCTCTCATTTCTCAGACCCTCTATTGCATTCACCATGGACTTTAATGTTGGAGATAGGGTGTTCTACACTCGCTCCAATGGGGTGCGAGTTCCTGCCACACTGGTGGGGTTTGCGCCCGACGGATTAGTCCACTTGGAGTATTTCCGAGATGCGGTGAAGGTGGTGAATCGGCAGTGCAAAGTTAAGCCCATCTCCTTTGCCATCCCGAGTGCCGACTCACCGCCCCCTCATTTCCCGTATCTTGTGACCCATTTCACTGATGCCATGCCAATCAGTTCTATTGGTGGTGCTCTTTCCGATATACTATTCAACCCCTAGTATGCGGGTTGTGTGTAGAAGATTACCGTGGCCGTGGACCACTTGGGTAACATTGTGTGGATACGCCCTGTCCTACCCGGCACTAGTGCCGATGTTAAGATATGGGACACCGTAATAACTGGCGCTGTGCGCGCGCTGTGCACGCGCTGTGCGCGCGCTGTGCGAAAACGCCCCCAAACAGAAAAAATGATTTTCACCCCAACCTGACCTCCGGGTTGGACCTTGGCTGATGGGAGCCTGAGTTGATGGGCAATTTTTTTTGAAAAAAATTTTAGCCCAGTTGTGTATATTCAAAATGATCAGCACGTCATGGGGATCATTTTAAGGTACGTATGTTGGGGTACCCACCGACCCCCCCCCCCCCCCGGGGAGCCTGGCGGCTGACCGCCCAACCCGCCGAGCCCCAAGGTTAGGGTCAACGAAGGGGGGGGGGGGGGCTCCCCCACCCCCTTCGAAGGGGGTCGGGGGACCCCCCGGCCTCTACAACCCCTGAAACCGTTGAACACCCCTCGGGGTCGAACCCTGGCTGGGAGCAACCCCCATGGTGTGGATACCTCTCAAGATCATCACAGGATGGGGATGCCTGCCCTAGTGATGATGAGAGCTTCGGCGAGCTGGGTTTTGAGGACGATGAGACCAAAATCCAGTGAAGAGAATACTGGCTGGACCCGGTCTCCCTTCTTCAAACATTGAGGCCCGGAAGGCACTCCCGCCTCAAATTCTGTTTGAAGATTGGGAAGCTGCCATACGGTTGGCTTTCCCCCATGGCGGTGGTCCCCAAGGCTGATCCACCCCCCATGCACACACAACATCCCCTTGGTACGGCTGCCATAGGTCTGAGGGGTGCTGAATCACCCTTACTGAGGCTCCTACTTGATCAGCGGTGCATGTTGCGCGCATGATCACAGATTATGATCGGGTGTAACCCTACTGCGTTCAGATTTTTCAGAACTGAATTTCTCTAGTTCTGAATTTACAAGATTGTCCATTTTTGTGGTTTTAGACCAGGATAAATACATCTGTGCTTTTGGTTTGATGTATGGTGCTGAATTTCTGAGTCACACCGGTAGAGGTCCAACACACACCAGTTTTTGTTGCCGTAACGTTGCTTGTGTTGTATACTGCTCAATTTTGTCGCTTTGGTAGTAGTAGAAAACTGAGTGTCTATTTTGTTTCTTCTTTGTACTCATGTTGGCTTATCTCATTTGTAGATAAGTACAAGATGACATCAAGTAAGGTCATTTCATAAGATCTCATGTCAGACATTATGTGAGCACCTCAGTGGCAGGTTTATAAACAAGGATCAACACCAAATTCGGAAAGTGTATTTGTCTTTGTATTTGCTTTGATTGTGGGTTTGGGATTGATCCATCAATGTGCCATGCTACAAAAGAGGCACACTTGGTCATTGGCAATTCGGATATTTTGGGAATTTGGTTGCAAAATTATTTGAAAGTCAATTGGAGAAAGTAATTTGATGACCAATAGACTTGACCAACATAGAAGTATCCTTGTAATCTTGTACTTATCTTATGTCGGAGATGGATGGATCTTGAGTATTTGTCTATATTTGCCATATTTGGTTATTATGGGCATTGATTCGGCCATGCTGCTGTCCTTGCGGGAGTATGAGCCAATACCATGCCTCGAAGGCCACCTTTGGGATTACCAATGGCCATTACCCATAATATCCATGGAGTTCGAGTCGACTTGTTGAAGATTACAAGACTTTGGAGCCTTTTCATAAGGCATTATGGGGTGCTTGCACATATTTGAGGATGTTTTGCTTCATGATGCATCATTTTAGGCGCATTGCACCCCAGTTCGAATTTTCAAAAATCACCTCGAAGAGAGGTTGCGAGATCAAGCTCAGGCATGGATGCCATACACCCCCGCCCCCCTGGTTCGCACGGCATACCCCAAGTTATATATTTGTAACCCCTTGTAAAATCATCATTTTTGGGGACACAATGATCCCCCAATTTTTGGATTTTGAGCCCTCTTATCCCCCCCCCCCCCCGTACTTGGGTACCACTTGGTACCCAGGTACTGAGGGTGTGGTTGGGGGGGGTCAAATTTTTTTGGTGTAGGAGGATTCGAACCCTGGTTTGCAAAACGGCATAGGTTGACAAACCGCCACCGTGCGAGGCAACTAGGGATTCGATGCAACATCTGCGAAACGGCCGCCGTGCGGTTTATTTGCTTGACCACTGTCCTACATTGTTCAAATGTTCCCATCAATTGTAAATGTAGGCTACCACCAAAAAAACCAAACTAGGTGTTTTTGTGTGCCTACTTCACTGACTACCGACTAATTGCCCGCCTGCTTGCTTGACTGACCGACCGGCTGAATGACCAATTGACTAACTAAGTAGTTGACCGATTGTCAACCTAACCGACTGACTCTAGTGTTCTAGCACTCCCTTTGAGCTGCCTTGCCCAAGGCAATCATATTCGAAGTTGATACCCCACACCCTCTTTCAAGGGTTCTTGACACAATTGTGCAAAAGTTTTCACTCAAAGTGATTTCAATCTTGTGATATATGGGCTTTTTATCAGTCCATTTTACCCATCTTGCATGTTTGTTCACATGCTCAATTGTGGTACCTCCCCCACCTCGTGTTTGGTCATGTCTGTGATGTGCAAAACTCTAAAGCTGGCATATATGGGATACCTCAAATGTGCTCGACACGTTTAGCGCCAAGTTTCGACTTGATTCAAGCCGAACCACCCTTGTTTTGGTGCACTTTTGGTGGTCAAGTTTGGCCATTTTTGACGAATATTGCACCTTTCATTGGTGATACTCACTCCACTTCATGTTGGGACTTGTGTCGTTGTTGGAAAAACTTTCGACAACATTGCATAACATATTTTCAAACATGCTTGACTTGATTCAAGTCCAATTTTGTTTTAAAACATGACGGATTGAATCAGAAAGTCATTTTGTGATTTTTATTTTGTGTTTTTTTTTTGCATGTTTGCATGTGCATGCATGTTTCACTCCCCCCACTGCTATTTGGAGTCTCCCTCGATATCGTGCAAAACCTTCACCACCGCCCCCTGTAGCAGTGCGCTCCGCGACCAGCTCCATTAGCCGCTCGCAGCAACTGCTCCTCCTCGTCCTTCGCTTGGGCGGAGGGGCCATGCAGGCAGCAGGCTTCGAACTGGCGCCTTCACGGCACGAGCCTGGTGACTCAACCACTGGCACAGCACCAGGGTTTTGCTTCGTGTCCGTCCTACCCTACCCTAGGGGGGGGGTGGGTGGGTGGGTCTGGCAGAATTTCAGGGTGGGTGGGTGTCCAACCCCCCCCCCCCCCCCAGGGTGGCAAAGGGCAACGGAGTCACGCCCGAAGCGCCCGAGGCAGGCAGGCCCGGGAGTGCTACAAGGAGTGCAAGAACTGATTGCAGAACTGGTGGAGAAGGGCTACAGGATAGTGTACACTGATGGATCGTTGAAGCGACTGGGCCACAAGGACATGCGCAGGGCCGGGGGATTTGGCGTGTTCGCGGCGGAAGACGACCAAGGACCAGAGGTGCGCTTCTGTGGCTACGTACCAACACATTACAGGCAAACAAACAACGGAGCAGAGCTTTGGGCCGCCGTGGAAGCCTTACAGGGTTTCTGGGTGCCAAAACTGGCAATCCTCACCGACTCACAATACCTGCAGCTGGGAGCGACTGGCAGGGCCCAACACTGGAAGTCAAAGGGATGGACAACCACATCTGGAAAACTGCAAGTCCACGTCCCAGTCTGGGAAATGCTGCTCCAGGAAATGGCGACGCCGGGAAGAGAAGTCAGGTGGGAACATGTCCCAGCACATGTCAACGTGCAGGGAAATGAGGTGGCGAATGGATTGGCCATGGAAGGCATGTGTTCAAGCCCACTGTGGTCACAGCATGTTGCACCAAAATCATCATCTGGGTCAGAGTCCACGGTAGGTTTGAGGGGAGGGTCGGGATCAGAGTCAGAGGGCACAAGGGCACTCTGGTCATCCCTGGGTATGGTACCCATGGACAGTGATGAACTGACAGGGGAAGCATCCGGGGAGCCGGCGCCACGTGGGATGGGACCGTACTCCTCAAGCAACATAGAAAGTGAGGAAATGAGACCAGGACACACACACCAGGGAGTGCTATCGAGTGCACTGTCAGAAGCAGACACATTGTCCTTCAGCACTGATGTGAGTGACACCAGGCGACAGCGCAAGAAGCGAAGGCTCAGGAAACGCAGGAACCCAGGACAGGGTCGATAATGCCAGAGCCAGAAGCCCTTGCACGACACGTCCGCACGAGCCAGAATGCAAGTGCATGACAAGGTCACGACCTGCAGGGCAAGGGTTAGAGACTAACCGGCACTGTGGGTGGGTGGTGGGTGCGAGTTGACCTAAATGTCCAGAGGACCAGTGCCTATGCACAGTCAGCAACCACCTGGTGTGGTACAGAACTGGTCTACGCTGCATTGCAGCAAGCAAAACACTGAACAATGTGGTTATGACCATGCGCCTGTGACACGGGGGCGTATGCGAGCCCAGTTTCCGTTGCCTCATGGCCCAGGGTGGGGTGGGACTTTGTGGGGGCCCTTGGGTCTATCGAGCCACCTCTGTGAAAGACTTGGTCTTCTGTATTGCATGTCTCAGTTGGGTACGTGGGTGGGTGGGTGGGTGGGTGGGTGTCAGACCCCCCCCCCCCCGGGGGGGGGGGGTGGGACATTTGTCGGTCTGTGGGTATGCCAAAATTCTGGGTGGGTGGGTCCCTGAATTAACCCCCCTTCCCCTTGGGTGGCTAAGCAAAACCCTGCACAGCACCCACCAGAAGACACCACACGCACACAGACACAGGACAGTGCCACGCGTGATAACCCAGATCGCCCCTCTGGCCTTCGCGGCTGTTGACGGGGCGTGACGGATGCAATCACAGCCACCCACCAAAGGCGATTTTTATCAACCCCCATCCCCCAAATGCATAGAGGCCTGTATCGTCCCCGTAGTTGAATGGCATGCGGCGAGGCTCCCATCCCACAGGCGGTGGTTCGAACCCCGGGGAGGGCTGCGATGCGCCATGCGACAGGCAACCCCACCAATTATGCCGGCGGAACAGGAACACTAACCTTGTCGATATAGTGAACTCCGGGTCTTTGCCATGTGCCCCGCTTTGCGGGGATCCACTGTATCATATGCTGGAGACGCCCACTTTCCCAAGCAAAGTCTTGAGTACTCTTTGAACTTCTGGAGCCAGTCAAAAAAAAAAAAGAACACTAACCTCGTCAATATAGCATAGTGGCGAAAGGGATCAGCCCCAGGCAGGAGATGCCGGGTTCGATTCCGGGGGGGCTCGAAATGCGTAGGTCTTGTGGTATGATCATAGAATAGCTCGGTATCATCTAGGATATATTTTTTTGCTGCACTTGGCACTATGCACCCATCCCACAGACTGCAGCTTCGACTTGGCTCTGCGGACGACTGTGTGTCTATGCCCACTTTGCACCTTGCTTTCAACCGCCTTTGAATGTTTGAAGCCTGTAATCAGTACCGTGGGGGGTTAGGCTGAAGGAGTGCCTTGCTTTGCTGCCCACACACGGTTGGAGTAGTCGCATGCAGCCCGACAAACGGGCACCATGATATTATTGACCAGGTCTTCCATGGGATTCGTCAGAGACAAGTGGGAACGGTATGTACATCAGCCATACGATTTGTACTGCATGTGTGCGGCGCCGCCGGTCAGCCCAAATTACCGGATGAGCAACACATTGGGAGTAAGGGCTGAAAGTGCCTATGGCGGGGGCATTCCGTCAATCAGATACCGACCATCAACCCCCTATTTGGAGTGAGAATTTGGAGTGAGAAATAAATTTGAATTTAATGCATAGCCCAATGAGGGCAACGGCAATATGCAAGAGTTTTGAATTTGAAGAACATGAATGGTATTTTTGTCTTTATGCTAGGCCATTTTGAGCATTTCCTGCATGGGTGGACCCCCAAGTCCCACCCCACACCAAGGTGTGCTGACTTTGGAAAATTACATCATCCATGCAATCACCCTATTTTGAACTTGTACGAGTTGAGTATGCATTAGTTTGAATTTTTTTCGAACCCAATGGCATGCATTTTTGGCCTTTGTTTTGGTCATTTTTGACATTTTTGGCCAATTTACAACATGCGTTGCACCCCCCCCCCCCCCTCCCCCCGACCTCTTTTGTGGTGGTGCATTAAACCCAAATGCATCCGAAAAATGGCATGGGCGAAAAACTGCATAAGCAGGTTGTGTCCCAAGCCCTTGGGAGACACCCCCCCCACACCCACCCACCACCCACCCACCCACACACACACACACACACACACACACACACACACACACATACACACACACACAATACTCGAACTCCAACTCGAACTCGGAACTCATGGTTTTGCAGATGAATGACGGTAGGACGTAGGAATGTTGAACCTCGCAGTTTGAGCATGATTTAAATGTCTTGGGGCGTCACACACACAACACCCGTAAAAACAACAAATACGGCGTGAATATGCTTTACATGGCTTGGATGATCATTGTGAGTGGTCACAATATCAACCAAATTTTTTCAGAAACTTTGATTTTTGAGCTTCCTAGGGCGAACAATTGCATACGCAGGTTGTGTACTAGCCCATGCACACATGTATGCCAGTATTGGTGCTCTCACTTGGGCCATGACGGGCCCTAGGCACGGCTAGAGACGGTACAAAATGTCCTTTTGTGTCCCAGTAGGCATGTGCGGTCACAACATCCTCACTTGCACCCCTGAGTGGGTACCACACGGTCAATAAGGTCGCCAGCGAAAACGCCGACTTAGCAAAAAACGACTAAAAATTGCCTAAACTGCATCAGCGCTAGTCCCACTCTGCCCTTTGGAGTTAGGACCCGTTTCAACCCCTCGAGGTAGGGTACGCAAATAGGCCCAAAGGGGGGGGGGGTATGGCGTTTTCCCCTATATGCAGGCCTGCCTGGCTTTGATCTAACAACCTCTGCAAGGTGATTTCACCGTTTCTTTGTAGTTTGACCCCTGCGTGGTTGCAAATTTGTACGCAATTCCAACCCAATGTATATGACGAATTGTGTTTGCATGCATTTGCATCACGAAAATGTCATTGGGGGAGCACTTATCGCGGCGGGTGCGCGCACATGCGCGGCACGGAGATTTAGCCATGTGCCCTGATCAAGAACCTCGAGATTAACTAGTGGCTAGGCTGGAAGAGCTGTAATTTCCCTCCAATATTAGGACGAGGGTAAAAACAATTGACCATCCAATAGGGAGACCCCAAACTAGGGTGGTGGGACCATCTTATGTATTTTCACCTTTGGGAGGCGCCACATAGGGCAAGATGGAGGGTTGTTTACACAAGTCTTGTACCCAAGGTTTGCTCTCCTTTTGGGGCATTTTGGGAGGGGGTAAAGGGGGCGCCTTAAGCGCAGTGCGCGTGCAGTGCAACTATTTGGGCGCCGGGCCGTAGTAGAAACCCATACTTTGTGATACTTTGGGCATCATTGTTGTTTGGTAGTAGGTTTTGATGCATTGGGGATCTGCCATTTTTGAATGTTCACCCTGTTCCACCCACTTCTACTTTTTTGCACACTTTTTTACCCATTTCCACCACATCTACTCGGTAGATTGATATGGTGATACACTTTGAGTGTGCCTGCTACAGGACATCATACTTCCCTCCTCATTTCTTAGGCCCGCTTTCTCCATGGATCTCAGTATTGGGGATAGGGTGTTCTACATCCGCTCCAATGGCTTGCGACCTCCTGCCACGGTAGTTGGGACGGCTGAAGACGGACTCCTCCACTTGGAATACTACCAACATGGGTTGAGAGTGGTGAATCGGCAATACAAGATGGAGTCTATCTCCTTTGCCATCCCAAGTTCAGACTTGCCACCTGAGTGCCCTCCATCTCCACCGCCCAACACACACTCAAGTTCCCCCCCAAAGGCCCCTAGTCCTTCACCACTGCCACAAGAACTGGGAAGGTCCCCCTCAAGGTCCCCTCCAATCCAGTTTGGGTCACCTAATTCTAAGGGTGTTTCCAAGGGGCGTGCCTAGGGGCTCTTCGGGGGGAACGTAGTCTAAAAGTAGCGCGCAGTGTGCGCGCAGTGCAAGGATTCCCCAAAAGCCAACCCATTCCGGGCAAGGCCGCCATAAAAGTAGCGCGCGGTGCAGATACTCCCCACTCCAGCCTTGTTTGGTGTATTTTGGATGGGCATAGTGCCCATCATTGTTATTGTGATGGATTCATGTTTTCTTTCCCAATGGTGCATCATTTGTCACTATTCCATATAATTTGATGATCCTTGGCAACAATGGCACTACTACACGCAACGTACAGTCGCAACAGGATTGCCACACCCACCACCCCACCTGATAGGGGACATGCCTCGCCCGCATGAAGTTGATGGCCACACAATTCTTGCTGTACATATGTCTTGGCATGGACACCCGTGAACACCGACCACTTTTGATGGCCCAAACTCTTGCGGTTTCAGAACAAAAAAATTGATGATGCTTGCCAAGAATATGCCGATGGTATTATGTGCCGTGTTTCTCCATTGTGGTAATATTGCCAAGAAGTTGGTCATTCTTGGCCCTTTCAAGTCAATTTTAGCGCCCGTGGTGAAGCTTGAAAAGATGCGAACGACCCTTTAATTTCAACGTTTTGTGTTGATTTCACATATTTTCACTACGTGCGACCACCCTTTCCACATGCCCCATTCACTCTTTGTGATTTGCATCGCCCTACTACATGCCCAAGGAGAGGTTTTTTTTCACAACAAGGACTATACATTAGATGATGGCACCTTGTTTGAAGCCCGATGGAGTGCAAGTAAGACTAGAGCGTGTGGTATGAGTATGAGGGCCTACCCCATTCTGTTTAGCTTTTGGAAGGAGTCCATTTGATTTTCACCTAAATCCCTTTATGTGTTACTCAAAGGGAGTCGAATCGTTTCTTCTTATCCCTGGGCACTTGTGCCCCCTGAACCGGCGGCTGTTTGATGTGTTCTCATTGGAGTTGTTGACCCACCAGCATAACTCCAGGGATAGGGTCACTACCCTTGAACCTCTAAGGTGGTCTTAATTAATCTTTAGTTGTTGCATGACATCTGGTGGACACCATCTTCTCTTGTCTTTTCGCCCACCCCACATCACACACAAACACACACACACACAGTTTTGCCCCCCCCCCCCCCTCATCATCCGGTGAGATTTCATTAAAACTTGATGGCCCATGTCCTCTTTGCCCCCTCTGCATATGTCCGGCATTGAGTGTGGGGCTTGGTGACTACACGGCGCCTTTGGGGAACACCCACAACCTCTATCCCATGCAAGGAGTGGTGCAAGATGGGTGCGAGACCTTGAGTGCCACCTTGTCTACACTGATCTACCAGCACTTGGCGTGTGGTATATGCTGGCTACACGTGTTCATTCACGCCTCATGCACGCATAACATACTTGAGCGCACGCATAGGCCAGGCAAGGGTATGAGATGTGGTGTGTGTAGTATCTTGTGCGGAGCCACCGACCCAAAGACAAGTCAAGATTTTGGTGTGCATTGTGCCCGTCTAGTTTGGTGGTGTACCCCCCCAACCCCCTGTGTCCTGCATGTTTGTGCCTTCTTAGCCACATCCACACTAACTTGGATGGTTGTAGTACCCGACTAGCCTAATGAGAGCCATGGCCCAACCTCACGGCCAATGAAGATATGAGGTTATTGGAGTTGTTGTCTTTGGTGTTGAGGACCCATGAGGTAGAGTGTGTAGGACACGAGAATTGTAAATCTGGTTGGGAGCTCACTGCACTTTGGCCGTGTTGCGTGCCCTCTAGTTTCCGTGCCGTCAATTTTCTCCTCACTCTTCAGGCATTGCAACACGCCCCCGCCGGGACGACCCAGGGCCTAGCCGTATATGTGTTATGGTGGGCCAAGGGCAAGATGCATCGTGTGGTTTGAACCCCCCCCCCCCCCCATGGTTGCCTGGCATGTTGTTAGGCGGAGAATGAGTTTGATTGGCGGCAGATATCTTGCCACACCCAAGGCTAGACAAAACAGTTACATGTATCAACGACGGGGAAATGATCCACTGCCACATCAAGTTTTGCAGTAACCCCCCCCCCCCCCTGTTGTTCCCCGGGGTGGGGGCGAACCGTCACTTCGTCAACCGGAAAAAAGTCGGGTGTTGCAGCTTTAGGTCAATGTGCGTTGTTCCTTGTTCTTCTTCTTCCTCAAAGTTTGAACCTGACCAGAACCTATGTGCCGCATTCAACAACGGTCCTTAACTGTGTCGATGGCCATCATGAGGTGCCTGTGCCACAGGGTACTTGCTGAAGCTCCTTGGCGCTAGCGGGGACTGTCGCAGGTGGACACAGGAACTGCTAGTTACCTCCCACCCACCTTGCCCTCTGCCCCGTGCGCACAATAGGCCCTGCTATCAATTGGCAACCGTTCCCCGAGGGGGAGTGGGGGCCCATCACCGTACACGAGAATTGGGCTGCATAGAAAACTGTGGCAGCCATTGAAATTTGCCAAGGTTGAGTGAGGCATGGAATGGTTGTCAAACACAATGGCAAGTGGAGGAAGTGAAGGAAATGAAGCAGAAGAAAGGCTTTCAATTGTGCCGTGATTTAGTCACTCACTGGCTAAGTGTGAAACTTCTTGATCTTGGTCCACTCCACTGTTGAATTCTTGAACATGTTCGCCACTCCCCAAAAGAATATTTTGGGCAGCACCTTTAGGTGGTGACTCAGCAGTTTTGGCAAGAGGGTTGATAGAAACCATGGCTAGAAGGGAACGCACTTGTTCTCTAGAATGTCCCCGGTAAAATACAACTTCCTCCAAAGATTTGACCCAAACACCCAAACCCGAAACACCACGGGCACTCTTTGCCCACACAATCTCTGTGTTTGAATTCAAATCACTATCACCATCCGCATTAGGCAGATCATAATCAGAACTTCTGCTTGAGTCATTGTCCTCTGATGCGCTTTCTGAACCTTGAGGCCATTGAGAATCACCAATGGAAGAGCCCTCAGAGCCATTTTCAAAAGCGGCATCAGAACCATCACTGTTTCTTTTTGTTCCGGCGCCGTATGAGTTCAGAGTTCATCAGGAGAGCTATGAACAAAGAAGACGCTCTTAGGCGATTGCCTAGCATATGTACAACCGCTGTAACCATAGTCACGGACTTCATGCAGTTATGCATGTCCACAAGTGGACATCTGTGGGGACATGTGACCTCACGCGTTGGTTGTCATGTCAGCGCAGACGAGGCCTGCCACGGAATCCAGGTGTCCAATCAGTCAAGTCATAATCGTAAGTCCACAAGGGTTTCGATCAAGTCTAGGTTTGCGGCCACGTGTCAACATGCGCAAAGGTGCTATAGCTAGAGCCACAAACTTCGCGCTATGGGTACGTGTCCATGTGCCACATTAGTGCAAATAGCCACCTCTCTCACATCATGTGCCTGGGGGAGCCCGTCGGCTACACCTCCAAGGGCGCACCGGCATTTGGATATCCAATGAGTAGGAGCACACATGGCTCCCCGTCATGTGTTGTCCGCCGTCGTTTAAAACATGCCGCGGGTGACAGGCAACCACAGTCATCGGCTCGGCATTTCCTAGTGGATAGCAGCAGACCAGTGAGTGTGCGAGCGAGCCCACTCGTACATGCGGGTCACTACCCCGGCTCGCACTTCCCTGTGCCACCTCGTCATCACCTGGTGTCGGCTCGCACGGTTGAGTTGCAACGTCTCGCACATGGCCGTAGCCAACAATTGGTCCCTATCCTGTAACCGGTAAGTCACCATGGTTGCCCATGTGCAGTACTTTTGGTGTGCTAGTTTGAGGTGACTGAGGTATATGTGAGCTCGTTGGTTAATTGATAGGCAAGTCCGGTGGCCACTGCATGGCGATGGTTTTGGCTTACGTTGTCACTGCTTTGCTTCTGTCAGTGTTCCAACCACTGGCATCTTTACATCCCTTGTTGGGGATAGAAAGGTACCTATGGTCTCCTAGGCCAGTGATGAGCCATTTTCTTTCTGATCTTTGTGCAGACTGCTTCTTGTGCACACGTGCAATAGCCCAGAGTTCCTTCGGGGGTAACTAGTATGGCTGTGAAAGTTCACAAGAAGAGTCGGAAGAGCAACCTAACCACCCTAGGGCACAAAAGTATGCACCAAAACACCATTCAGCAGTGTTATTGTATTCTCCGAAGGTATCCTTATCTAGCCATAACCCATGATACTAGCTTACACGTAGAACAGAGTAGGGCTTGATGTAGGGTCACCGTACCTCCAAAGGCGTCAACCTGTGTGCAATGGTGTCCATAGAAGGTGCGTTGAAACCTCCCTTGCACAAGCATAGCATTGTCCAAATGGGCAACCGTTGTGACTGTTGCTTTTCTTACTACAGTTTTTGTGGTCAAGGATTTAAGATGATATGGATGCGAGCCCACTGTAGTGATAATAGGCAGTGGTCCATGCATGTTTGTGATTGGAATATTGCGAGGGTGTGTTTGAAACCTCTTTTTAACAAGCATTATTTATCTTTAGCAAACAAGAAGAAAAAGCAACTGCACGCTCTCTGCGGAGGCAAGCAGAGAGGGGAAAGAGTTGCATGGAGTCTGTAACAACTGAGCGACATTTCTCATTTTGCTTGTGTGCCATGTCTGCCTAAGATGCATGAAGGATAGGATACAACTCAGCTTGCTCCAGAAGGTTGGGATGTAGCGGCCACAAGGACCGCAACTGCCCAGGTTCAGGACTTGTTCAAGATGTAGGGTGATCATGCTTGGCATACCATGTTGCGTTCATTCCTTGTGTGTTGTTTGTATTTCCTTCTCCATGATTATGTATGGTGGAGCCGGCACTATATCTGGGGTGTAGTGTGTATTTGTCAGAAGTGTTTGGATATGTCTGCATGTGTATTGTACTTTTTGTAAGGCATGGAGCCTTCCCAAAGCCCTCTGATTCTAAGTAGGATTGCTGGTTCACATTGGTAAATGGTGAACAAGTGTCCATATGGAAGGCATGCTGAAGGATTGGGCAAATGAGCCGAAGGCAGGATAAAATGCTGTCTGAAAGGAGGGTAACATGGGGACATGCCTGCCCAAAGAGACAATTGTAGCTCAAAACAAAAAAATGAAAATAGATTGATGGTTTTTCCCTTGTCATATTTTTCATTAATTAGAGAAATCCTGCTCTCTGCCCATACAAATTATACAATTTCCGCTTAAAACCCTGAGAATACCTAATTTTGATGATGCCAGATGTTGTTGCTCCTGTGGGCCAACAAAATGTCCGTTGCTGAATCAGAAGTAGCCCCAATATTACCCAACACCACAAAGTTTACATTGTTTGATTCCACGCATGGAGTTGGACAGCATCCGGGCAAACATGCTCTTGCATAATTGGTTGTTTTGAAAAATGATTAAACCATTCATGTAGAGGGGTGGCTGAATACCAGGCAGCATCCTCTGTTGTATCAGCTGAAAAACACAGTTTACCCCAGTGTACCCCCCTTTCTCTGAAGGATCGGCTCGCCTGAGGGATGCTCTATGATTGTTGTCTTGTAATGTATCAGACACCACAGCCCTAAGATGCAGGCCTTAGAAGTCTGTACGTTCCGTATACCGAAAGTAAAAAAGATGTAAATGATTTATTTGTTGCGATACATGTCACGAAGGTCAGCCTTCTTCCACACAACCAAACAAATGTCAACAAGAAACAGAGTTGAGTGCGTCCTCTGCCTGTTGTAGAACAACAATGATGGAAAATATTGGCTACCTCCAAAAAAGGCCCAAAGGGACATCTATTCTACAGCCTGCACGATGGTAGGTGGATGCGTGGATACTCACGAATATTTGATCCACTCGAGGTTTGGGCAGTTACCCAGACTGTTCAAAACCATTTTTCGATCAGTATTTAGCGGAAGCAACAGACACGCAGTACATTACAGGGTGAAAGTGCTGTGAACTTGGGATATCACAGAAAATTTTCATCAAAGGGGCCCACATGTCTGTGCTTGGCAAAGCTCATTTATGAACATCAGTCCCATAGGACAGGGAAAATGTTTTTGAGTTCTGGATCTGGGTCTACACAGAGGTGTTAATGGGCCCTTCTAGTTTTTCTCCATGTAGCGCAATGTTCCCTCTTTGACATGTTGTAGCTGTGTGCAACAACACCAACCGTAACAAGCCTTCATCTAGAAAGGGTCTCAGGCATTGCGACTGCAATTCAGTGATGGCTTGTTTTTGTTTCTTTTTTCCCTGATCCAGTACAATGAAGTATGCTACAAGATTGCACGAGTAGTGTGAGAGATAGATGGTCCAAGATACCCAATATTTATCCTCTCAGTGAGGTAGAATAAGGCCAATATGCTGTTGCTGGGGGAACTTGCGCTGTGCATGCTGAGTGTGCTAGTTTTAAGACATATTATCCGAGGAAGCCTCTGAATGGAACCCCTCCTAAACGTGCTTCCTAAGCCAGCCCATGACCAGCGCAGTTGTTCCTGTTTGTTCCCTTCCTGCCCTAAGGCCAAGGGAACATACAACACAGATACCAGAACAAGCATTTGTGCACTTCCTTATGGACAGCCCCAGGTGATGGGGATGGAGTAGGCACCACAAATGGACAACACCAAGCGTCATAAAGAATCATGCCTTATGCTTGCGATAGCTGCATCCAAATAGATGTACGGGTGTTATGTATTCTCGGCAGCATGCGAGAAAATACCAAGGGACACCTGCCTTGGAGGTGGTGATATGAGAATAAACACCCATTCCATTATGCAAAGAATTTCTTCTCACATATGCCACGGTAGTGTGTGCCTAAGGCCACACCCATGTGGGGAACCCATTAATGATCATTCTTTCCTGCTGTGAGGCGAGTTCTCCCATTCCCTGTATGACAGAATGCATTGCAGGACATGTCCAATTGACACAGGCATAAGCATCATCAAATGCAGAAAAGCCATGCTGCCATGCTGAAAGGCAACCAAAGATTCTAACAAAAGATGGAGGCTAGTCACACTGTGCATCAAGATCGATCTGTACATTAAATGCTCCTATACCAACTGTTGTTGAGCAATCTCTTTCATTTTTGACAAAACCTTTGCATCATAGCACATCATGCATCATGCAATCTGTCTATCCCTATGCTAGTGTCCGATCCAGGATTATTTTGAGAGCACACTGGGATGCAGGGTTTGCAAGGTACAATCCCGTTGCATGTTGTTAGAGTGGTGCAAGTGCTAAAAATATTTGTTGACTAAAGATGGTCTTTATGAATTTCCTGAGGCCGCTGCTGGCGGGCATATCTTAGAAGGGGGCCCATGGTACTTTTGGAAGGATACAACATTCTTTCGCAAACCAAACAGGAAAGCCCTGGAAGGGCATTCCACATGTGGTGTTGTACGTTCCCCCCCCTTTTGTTCAATGTTGGGGGCGTGTCCATGGGAGTGTGCGATATGTTGGCTATGTGGGTGTGGATATATTTTTATATTCTTGCCATGCCGGCTTTGAGGTGTGAATGCAGCAGGTAAGGCACATCCAGGCTCATGAAGCAGAAGAGTGGAGATTGGCACAGCCGATTCTATGTCCGAGCACCTTCGGCACCACAGATTGGTGACCCGAACTATGTACCTCGGAAGCATGGTCCACCCCCTCTGCAAACACCGGATCGTCCTCCACAATCCACACAAGCATCATCGTCAGAGTCTGGCCATCAGGACAGGCAGGCACCAGATTCCTTGGTGCAGGTGCTGTGCTCGCCCTGACCAGTGGGCAAAGCGCAAACCTGGTGGCCCTCTTACGCTGTGACGGCACACTTTTCAGTTTCGGAGTGTTGTTGGTTTGTCTGTTTTTGCATTGTTTTCAATAGTCTTGTTTACCCCTGGTTATTGCCTTCACTTTGCAGGCGTGGCTGATATCATGCAGCTTACAATGTGTCGAAAGGAGAAGACAGTGTCCCCTCTCTTTGTGAGGGGTAGGCATGTCTTAAAGATACTATATGATTCTGGCCTCGCGCCAAAATGTAACGTACCCCTGCTGAGAACTCACCCTCGCAGTTGTCGGACTATGTTCACTAAAAGCCCAAAAAACCAAACCTGGGTGTCCTCTTACGCCTCCAACCCGCAACCCCCGCACCGCGGGCCTGCCTCCACCCCTGAACTCTCTTCAGACCTCTTTGAAGACTATGCGCAAGGGGGGGCACAAGCGTAAGCGCTCCCATTCCGATGAACGCGCAGGGCCCAGACAGCCCTTCACCGCCACTATCCCCAGTTTCACAGTGGCCGTGCCGTTCACGGGCTGCTCGACAGACGGCGGTCTGAAGGGCTTGCCCCTTCGCGGGCTTGTACCAGGGGTGTCGACGGGATTTACCGCGCTGGCTCGCAATGCTGGCCAGCCTTTGGCCCCCAACCCCGCCACTGCAGCGCCTGCAGCGGCCCCTGACGAGGGTGCAAGGCCTGCAGCTGAATCGTCTGCGCTGCTGGCCACGACGAAGGTGTGCCAGTCGTGATCCCTGGGACAGCCTGTCTGCTTGCCAGGCTATGCACCAGAGGTCCAGGGGCGGAGGGGCTATGGGATGCATGACGCAGGGGAGGGGCCCCAGAACGGACGGAGTTGGGACTGAGGGTGTTGGTGCACAGCGGGCCAGGCAATACTGGCGGATGAATGGGACGGGCGTATGCCCAGTGCACACGGGACGTTGAAAGCGGTTGGGTGGTCCCGTGCGCCCGGGGCTCGGGTGGAGGACGGGCCTGTGGTGCCCAGTCGAAGGAAGAACTCTCTGACCTGCAAAAGGCCTACAAGAGGCACAAAGTTGGAGGCTGCCCCACCACCCCAGCCCCTCTTCTTCAAAATCGGGTCCATTTTGCGGATGTCCTCGTGTGGTACCATTTCAATTGAGAGCCTTTGTGTACCTGAACTGTCCCAATGTGCGATGCGGGTGTGTGTGTGTGTGTGTGGGAGGGGGGTCACCCGTGCCATGCGTCCAACGACCCATTCCCCTCGTTGCTTTTGGACGTTCCGATATGCAGGTTCAGCTTTCGCAAAGTCCTCAGACTTCTCATGCCACAGGCTGCGGTGCAGGTGATGGGCTCTCCACGCCGTCCTTCCTGCTGGATCCCATTGCCAAATCCGTCTCCGCCACCGCATTCTGCACGTTCCTCCTGCATCACGTCCGCCACATCAACCCCTGCATCGTCGCGATCATGCGCCAGACCCAGCGGCCCATTGTAGTGGCTGTCAGTTCGGCAGAACGGGTGCCGGTGGTAGCGGAGTACATCGCGAAGCAGGGCCCACTGCCCTTCCCTGTGAAACCGATGACCGGCAGTGCCTGCATCAGTCAGGTCTGTTCTGGAGGGTGTGCCACAGGGTCACATAGGGACAGTTCGTTTCGGTTCTCTTTTGTTTTCCTGGAGGGTTTGGGGTAGTGAGACTTTTTTGTCTCGAAAAACATGAAACGAGAAAAAGAAATCGCTCATTTCATTTTGGCGAAAAAGTTCTCATTTCCAGCACCAGTTTAGGGTCGCGGCGGCGATTGACAGTTCGCCGACGGCAGCTATTGATGACCCGACGGCCTTTGGCGCTCGGCTCAAGACGGTTGGTGGTGGGATGACCGCTTTGGTGTGCCCTGCTGTTCTTTCATCGACTTTGGGGCCTGCCTGAAGAAGGGGTCGTTGCAGCGAACTCTCATGGGACAACGCAATTTCTGCTTTTCAGTCATTGAAAGTCGTTTTGGGGATTGACTGACGCTTCGACACAAGTGGCCTTTGTGGGCATCCCCTGATGGTTGGCGGTCTTGTGCCTCCGGGCACGTTCCCTCCCGCTCAGCAACAGGAGCAGGCAGCCCCTCGCTCCTTTGGTGCTCCCTTGCCCCAGCACTTCGCCCCTGCTGCCCAAACACCCACCACCACAAGCCACACCTGCTGCGTCGTGCCCGGTGCATCATCATGGACGTGCATCCCCCTGCAGGGGATTCGGGGGGGTTTATCTGACGCCTGTGGCAGACCGGCACGTCAGACCAGTACGGACCGTGGCCGGGCCACGATTCCGCCCCCCGTACGTGGGGCCGAACTCAAGGACTGGCGGCTGTTTTTTTTTTTTAAAAAGCAAAGCCCCGTTTTGGGGATGCATCGTTTCACCCTCCGGCACGGGAACACGCCGAACGTGTTGGCTCCAGTATTTTATGCGGGGTTTTCATTGGGGGCACGCCCACCGTAGGGGCTCAGTGTCGATTCTGACATCGTACCAACGGGATGAAGGCCATTGGCAGGCCGTTGGTGGTTGAACGGGGCAGCGCCGTGGGCCCATGCCCACTCCCGAAGTGCACGCACACCCCTGCGTTTGCCCCCACCCCCCTGTCCACGTGCGGATGCATGCCCAGGGGGGTCTGTAGTGAAACCTAGTAAAAAAATTTTTTTTTTAAAAAAATTTTTTTTTACTAGGTAACAGTTTACTAGGTAACAGGTTTTTTTGCTAGGTATTGGGAACCTAGTAAAAAAAAAAGTTTTTGTTTTTACTAGGTTTCGGAACGTAAAAAAAAAAAGTTTTTGTTTTTACTAGGTTTCAGAACCTAGTGAAAACAAAAAATTTTTTTTTTACTAGGTTACTGGGTAGCCACCTTGCCCACTTGTGGGCCACTTCTGATTCTGCCCCCCGCTCTGCAGCGGTGGGGCTCCCCGATACGGCAGGGGTGAGGTAGCCAATTTGCCCACTTGTGGGCGACTTCTGATTTTGCCCCCCGCTCTGAAGCGGAGGGCATCCCCGATACGGCAGGGGTGAGGTAGCCACTTTGCCCACAAGTGGGCCACTTCTGATTCTGCCCCCCGCTCTGAAGCGGAGGGGATCCCCGATACGGCAGGGGTGAGGTAGCCACTTTGCCCACTTGTGGGCCACTTCTGATTTTGCCCCCCGCTCTGAAGCGGTGGGGCTCCCCGATACGGCAGGGGTGAGGTAGCCAATTTGCCCACTTGTGGGCCACTTCTGATTTTGCCCCCCGCTCTGAAGCGGTGGGGCTCCCCGATACGGCAGGGGTGAGGTAGCCACTTTGCCCACTTGTGGGCCACTTCTGATTTTGCCCCCCACTCTGAAGCGGTGGGGCTCCCCGATACGGCAAGGGTGAGGTAGCCACTGTGCCCACTTGTGGGCCACTTCTGATTTTGCCCCCCGCTCTGCAGCGGTGGGGATCCCCGATACGGCAGGGGTGAGGTAGCCAATTTGCCCACCTGTGGGCCACTTCTGATTTTGCCCCCCGCTCTGAAGCGGTGGGGCTCCCCGATACGGCAGGGGTGAGGTAGCCACTTTGCCCACTTTTGGGCCACTTCTGATTTTGCCCCCCACTCTGAAGCGGTGGGGCTCCCCGATACGGCAAGGGTGAGGTAGCCAATTTGCCCACTTGTGGGCCACTTCTGATTTTGCCCCCCGCTTTGAAGCGGAGGGGATCCCCGATACGGCAGGGGTGAGGTAGCCAATTTGCCCACCTGTGGGCCACTTCTGATTTTGCCCCCCGCTCTGCAGCGGTGGGGCTCCCCGATACGGCAGGGGTGAGGTAGCCACTTTGCCCACTTGTGGGCCACTTCTGATTTTGCCCCCCGCTCTGAAGCGGTGGGGCTCCCCGATACGGCAGGGGTGAGGTAGCCAATTTGCCCACTTGTGGGCCACTTCTGATTTTGCCCCCCGCTCTGAAGCGGTGGGGCTCCCCGATACGGCAGGGGTGAGGTAGCCACTGTGCCCACCTGTGGGCCACTTCTGATTTTGCCCCCCGCTCTGAAGCGGTGGGGCTCCCCGATACGGCAGGGGTGAGGTAGCCACTTTGCCCACTTGTGGGCCACTTCTGATTTTGCCCCCCACTCTGAAGCGGTGGGGCTCCCCGATACGGCAAGGGTGAGGTAGCCAATTTGCCCACTTGTGGGCCACTTCTGATTTTGCCCCCCGCTTTGAAGCGGAGGGGATCCCCGATACGGCAGGGGTGAGGTAGCCAATTTGCCCACAAGTGGGCCACTTCTGATTTTGCCCCCCGCTCTGCAGCGGTGGGGCTCCCCGATACGGCAGGGGTGAGGTAGCCAATTTGCCCACTTGTGGGCCACTTCTGATTTTGCCCCCCGCTCTGAAGCGGTGGGGCTCCCCGATACGGCAGGGGTGAGGTAGCCACTGTGCCCACTTGTGGGCCACTTCTGATTTTGCCCCCCGCTCTGAAGCGGTGGGGCTCCCCGATACGGCAGGGGTGAGGTAGCCAATTTGCCCACAAGTGGGCGACTTCTGATTTTGCCCCCCGCTCTGCAGCGGTGGGGCTCCCCGATACGGCAGGGGTGAGGTAGCCACTTTGCCCACTTGTGGGCCACTTCTGATTTTGCCCCCCGCTCTGCAGCGGTGGGGCTCCCCGATACGGCAGGGGTGAGGTAGCCAATGTGCCCACCTGTGGGCCACTTCTGATTTTGCCCCCCGCTCTGAAGCGGTGGGGCTCCCCGATACGGCAGGGGTGAGGTAGCCACTTTGCCCACTTGTGGGCCACTTCTGATTTTGCCCCCCGCTCTGAAGCGGTGGGGCTCCCCGATACGGCAGGGGTGAGGTAGCCAATTTGCCCACAAGTGGGCCACTTCTGATTTTGCCCCCCGCTCTGAAGCGGTGGGGCTCCCCGATACGGCAGGGGTGAGGTAGCCAATTTGCCCACTTGTGGGCCACTTCTGATTTTGCCCCCCGCTCTGAAGCGGTGGGGCTCCCCGATACGGCAGGGGTGAGGTAGCCACTGTGCCCACCTGTGGGCCACTTCTGATTTTGCCCCCCGCTCTGAAGCGGTGGGGCTCCCCGATACGGCAAGGGTGAGGTAGCCACTGTGCCCACTTGTGGGCCACTTCTGATTTTGCCCCCCGCTCTGCAGCGGTGGGGATCCCCGATACGGCAGGGGTGAGGTAGCCAATTTGCCCACTTGTGGGCCACTTCTGATTTTGCCCCCCGCTCTGAAGCGGAGGGGATCCCCGATACGGCAGGGGTGAGGTAGCCAATTTGCCCACTTGTGGGCCACTTCTGATTTTGCCCCCCGCTCTGAAGCGGTGGGGCTCCCCGATACGGCAGGGGTGAGGTAGCCAATTTGCCCACAAGTGGGCGACTTCTGATTTTGCCCCCCGCTGTGCAGCGGTGGGGCTCCCCGATACGGCAGGGGTGAGGTAGCCAATTTGCCCACAAGTGGGCCACTTCTGATTTTGCCCCCCGCTCTGAAGCGGTGGGGCTCCCCGATACGGCAGGGGGGAGGTAGCCACTGTGCCCACTTGTGGGCCACTTCTGATTTTGCCCCCCGCTCTGAAGCGGTGGGGCTCCCCGATACGGCAGGGGTGAGGTAGCCACTGTGCCCACCTGTGGGCCACTTCTGATTTTGCCCCCCGCTCTGAAGCGGTGGGGCTCCCCGATACGGCAGGGGTGAGGTAGCCACTTTGCCCACTTGTGGGCCACTTCTGATTTTGCCCCCCACTCTGAAGCGGTGGGGCTCCCCGATACGGCAAGGGTGAGGTAGCCAATTTGCCCACTTGTGGGCCACTTCTGATTTTGCCCCCCGCTTTGAAGCGGAGGGGATCCCCGATACGGCAGGGGTGAGGTAGCCAATTTGCCCACCTGTGGGCCACTTCTGATTTTGCCCCCCGCTCTGCAGCGGTGGGGCTCCCCGATACGGCAGGGGTGAGGTAGCCACTTTGCCCACTTGTGGGCCACTTCTGATTTTGCCCCCCGCTCTGAAGCGGTGGGGCTCCCCGATACGGCAGGGGTGAGGTAGCCAATTTGCCCACTTGTGGGCCACTTCTGATTTTGCCCCCCGCTCTGAAGCGGTGGGGCTCCCCGATACGGCAGGGGTGAGGTAGCCACTGTGCCCACCTGTGGGCCACTTCTGATTTTGCCCCCCGCTCTGAAGCGGTGGGGCTCCCCGATACGGCAGGGGTGAGGTAGCCACTTTGCCCACTTGTGGGCCACTTCTGATTTTGCCCCCCACTCTGAAGCGGTGGGGCTCCCCGATACGGCAAGGGTGAGGTAGCCAATTTGCCCACTTGTGGGCCACTTCTGATTTTGCCCCCCGCTCTGAAGCGGTGGGGCTCCCCGATACGGCAGGGGTGAGGTAGCCAATTTGCCCACAAGTGGGCGACTTCTGATTTTGCCCCCCGCTCTGCAGCGGTGGGGCTCCCCGATACGGCAGGGGTGAGGTAGCCACTTTGCCCACTTGTGGGCCACTTCTGATTTTGCCCCCCGCTCTGCAGCGGTGGGGCTCCCCGATACGGCAGGGGTGAGGTAGCCAATGTGCCCACCTGTGGGCCACTTCTGATTTTGCCCCCCGCTCTGAAGCGGTGGGGCTCCCCGATACGGCAGGGGTGAGGTAGCCACTTTGCCCACTTGTGGGCCACTTCTGATTTTGCCCCCCGCTCTGAAGCGGTGGGGCTCCCCGATACGGCAGGGGTGAGGTAGCCAATTTGCCCACAAGTGGGCCACTTCTGATTTTGCCCCCCGCTCTGAAGCGGTGGGGCTCCCCGATACGGCAGGGGTGAGGTAGCCAATTTGCCCACTTGTGGGCCACTTCTGATTTTGCCCCCCGCTCTGAAGCGGTGGGGCTCCCCGATACGGCAGGGGTGAGGTAGCCACTGTGCCCACCTGTGGGCCACTTCTGATTTTGCCCCCCGCTCTGAAGCGGTGGGGCTCCCCGATACGGCAAGGGTGAGGTAGCCACTGTGCCCACTTGTGGGCCACTTCTGATTTTGCCCCCCGCTCTGCAGCGGTGGGGATCCCCGATACGGCAGGGGTGAGGTAGCCAATTTGCCCACTTGTGGGCCACCTCTGATTTTGCCCCCCGCTCTGAAGCGGAGGGGATCCCCGATACGGCAGGGGTGAGGTAGCCAATTTGCCCACTTGTGGGCCACTTCTGATTTTGCCCCCCGCTCTGAAGCGGTGGGGCTCCCCGATACGGCAGGGGTGAGGTAGCCAATTTGCCCACAAGTGGGCGACTTCTGATTTTGCCCCCCGCTGTGCAGCGGTGGGGCTCCCCGATACGGCAGGGGTGAGGTAGCCAATTTGCCCACAAGTGGGCCACTTCTGATTTTGCCCCCCGCTCTGAAGCGGTGGGGCTCCCCGATACGGCAGGGGGGAGGTAGCCACTGTGCCCACTTGTGGGCCACTTCTGATTTTGCCCCCCGCTCTGAAGCGGTGGGGCTCCCCGATACGGCAGGGGTGAGGTAGCCACTGTGCCCACCTGTGGGCCACTTCTGATTTTGCCCCCCGCTCTGAAGCGGTGGGGCTCCCCGATACGGCAGGGGTGAGGTAGCCACTTTGCCCACTTGTGGGCCACTTCTGATTTTGCCCCCCACTCTGAAGCGGTGGGGCTCCCCGATACGGCAAGGGTGAGGTAGCCAATTTGCCCACTTGTGGGCCACTTCTGATTTTGCCCCCCGCTTTGAAGCGGAGGGGATCCCCGATACGGCAGGGGTGAGGTAGCCAATTTGCCCACCTGTGGGCCACTTCTGATTTTGCCCCCCGCTCTGCAGCGGTGGGGCTCCCCGATACGGCAGGGGTGAGGTAGCCACTTTGCCCACTTGTGGGCCACTTCTGATTTTGCCCCCCGCTCTGAAGCGGTGGGGCTCCCCGATACGGCAGGGGTGAGGTAGCCAATTTGCCCACTTGTGGGCCACTTCTGATTTTGCCCCCCGCTCTGAAGCGGTGGGGCTCCCCGATACGGCAGGGGTGAGGTAGCCACTGTGCCCACCTGTGGGCCACTTCTGATTTTGCCCCCCGCTCTGAAGCGGTGGGGCTCCCCGATACGGCAGGGGTGAGGTAGCCACTTTGCCCACTTGTGGGCCACTTCTGATTTTGCCCCCCACTCTGAAGCGGTGGGGCTCCCCGATACGGCAAGGGTGAGGTAGCCAATTTGCCCACTTGTGGGCCACTTCTGATTTTGCCCCCCGCTTTGAAGCGGAGGGGATCCCCGATACGGCAAGGGTGAGGTAGCCAATTTGCCCACAAGTGGGCCACTTCTGATTTTGCCCCCCGCTCTGAAGCGGTGGGGCTCCCCGATACGGCAGGGGTGAGGTAGCCAATTTGCCCACAAGTGGGCCACTTCTGATTTTGCCCCCCGCTCTGAAGCGGTGGGGCTCCCCGATACGGCAGGGGTGAGGTAGCCAATTTGCCCACTTGTGGGCCACTTCTGATTTTGCCCCCCGCTCTGAAGCGGTGGGGCTCCCCGATACGGCAGGGGTGAGGTAGCCACTGTGCCCACCTGTGGGCCACTTCTGATTTTGCCCCCCGCTCTGAAGCGGTGGGGCTCCCCGATACGGCAAGGGTGAGGTAGCCACTGTGCCCACTTGTGGGCCACTTCTGATTTTGCCCCCCGCTCTGCAGCGGTGGGGATCCCCGATACGGCAGGGGTGAGGTAGCCAATTTGCCCACTTGTGGGCCACTTCTGATTTTGCCCCCCGCTCTGAAGCGGAGGGGATCCCCGATACGGCAGGGGTGAGGTAGCCAATTTGCCCACAAGTGGGCGACTTCTGATTTTGCCCCCCGCTCTGCAGCGGTGGGGCTCCCCGATACGGCAGGGGTGAGGTAGCCAATTTGCCCACAAGTGGGCCACTTCTGATTTTGCCCCCCGCTCTGAAGCGGTGGGGCTCCCCGATACGGCAGGGGTGAGGTAGCCAATTTGCCCACTTGTGGGCCACTTCTGATTTTGCCCCCCGCTCTGAAGCGGTGGGGCTCCCCGATACGGCAGGGGTGAGGTAGCCACTGTGCCCACCTGTGGGCCACTTCTGATTTTGCCCCCCGCTCTGAAGCGGTGGGGCTCCCCGATACGGCAGGGGTGAGGTAGCCACTTTGCCCACTTGTGGGCCACTTCTGATTTTGCCCCCCACTCTGAAGCGGTGGGGCTCCCCGATACGGCAAGGGTCAGGTAGCCAATTTGCCCACTTGTGGGCCACTTCTGATTTTGCCCCCCGCTTTGAAGCGGAGGGGATCCCCGATACGGCAGGGGTGAGGTAGCCAATTTGCCCACCTGTGGGCCACTTCTGATTTTGCCCCCCGCTCTGCAGCGGTGGGGCTCCCCGATACGGCAGGGGTGAGGTAGCCACTTTGCCCACTTGTGGGCCACTTCTGATTTTGCCCCCCGCTCTGAAGCGGTGGGGCTCCCCGATACGGCAGGGGTGAGGTAGCCAATTTGCCCACTTGTGGGCCACTTCTGATTTTGCCCCCCGCTCTGAAGCGGTGGGGCTCCCCGATACGGCAGGGGTGAGGTAGCCACTGTGCCCACCTGTGGGCCACTTCTGATTTTGCCCCCCGCTCTGAAGCGGTGGGGCTCCCCGATACGGCAGGGGTGAGGTAGCCACTTTGCCCACTTGTGGGCCACTTCTGATTTTGCCCCCCACTCTGAAGCGGTGGGGCTCCCCGATACGGCAAGGGTGAGGTAGCCAATTTGCCCACTTGTGGGCCACTTCTGATTTGGCCCCCCGCTTTGAAGCGGAGGGGATCCCCGATACGGCAGGGGTGAGGTAGCCAATTTGCCCACAAGTGGGCCACTTCTGATTTTGCCCCCCGCTCTGAAGCGGTGGGGCTCCCCGATACGGCAGGGGTGAGGTAGCCAATTTGCCCACAAGTGGGCCACTTCTGATTTTGCCCCCCGCTCTGAAGCGGTGGGGCTCCCCGATACGGCAGGGGTGAGGTAGCCAATTTGCCCACTTGTGGGCCACTTCTGATTTTGCCCCCCGCTCTGAAGCGGTGGGGCTCCCCGATACGGCAGGGGTGAGGTAGCCACTGTGCCCACCTGTGGGCCACTTCTGATTTTGCCCCCCGCTCTGAAGCGGTGGGGCTCCCCGATACGGCAAGGGTGAGGTAGCCACTGTGCCCACTTGTGGGCCACTTCTGATTTTGCCCCCCGCTCTGAAGCGGTGGGGCTCCCCGATACGGCAGGGGTGAGGTAGCCAATTTGCCCACTTGTGGGCCACTTCTGATTTTGCCCCCCGCTTTGAAGCGGAGGGGATCCCCGATACGGCAGGGGTGAGGTAGCCAATTTGCCCACTTGTGGGCCACTTCTGATTTTGCCCCCCGCTTTGAAGCGGTGGGGCTCCCCGATACGGCAGGGGTGAGGTAGCCAATTTGCCCACTTGTGGGCCACTTCTGATTTTGCCCCCCGCTTTGAAGCGGAGGGGATCCCCGATACGGCAGGGGTGAGGTAGCCAATTTGCCCACCTGTGGGCCACTTCTGATTTTGCCCCCCGCTCTGCAGCGGTGGGGCTCCCCGATACGGCAGGGGTGAGGTAGCCACTTTGCCCACTTGTGGGCCACTTCTGATTTTGCCCCCCGCTCTGAAGCGGTGGGGCTCCCCGATACGGCAGGGGTGAGGTAGCCAATTTGCCCACTTGTGGGCCACTTCTGATTTTGCCCCCCGCTCTGAAGCGGTGGGGCTCCCCGATACGGCAGGGGTGAGGTAGCCACTGTGCCCACCTGTGGGCCACTTCTGATTTTGCCCCCCGCTCTGAAGCGGTGGGGCTCCCCGATACGGCAGGGGTGAGGTAGCCACTTTGCCCACTTGTGGGCCACTTCTGATTTTGCCCCCCACTCTGAAGCGGTGGGGCTCCCCGATACGGCAAGGGTGAGGTAGCCAATTTGCCCACTTGTGGGCCACTTCTGATTTTGCCCCCCGCTTTGAAGCGGAGGGGATCCCCGATACGGCAGGGGTGAGGTAGCCAATTTGCCCACAAGTGGGCCACTTCTGATTTTGCCCCCCGCTCTGCAGCGGTGGGGCTCCCCGATACGGCAGGGGTGAGGTAGCCAATTTGCCCACTTGTGGGCCACTTCTGATTTTGCCCCCCGCTCTGAAGCGGTGGGGCTCCCCGATACGGCAGGGGTGAGGTAGCCACTGTGCCCACTTGTGGGCCACTTCTGATCTTGCCCCCCGCTCTGCAGCGGTGGGGCTCCCCGATACGGCAGGGGGGAGGTAGCCAATTTGCCCACAAGTGGGCCACTTCTGATTTTGCCCCCCGCTCTGCAGCGGTGGGGCTCCCCGATACGGCAGGGGTGAGGTAGCCACTTTGCCCACTTGTGGGCCACTTCTGATTTTGCCCCCCGCTCTGCAGCGGTGGGGCTCCCCGATACGGCAGGGGTGAGGTAGCCAATGTGCCCACCTGTGGGCCACTTCTGATTTTGCCCCCCGCTCTGAAGCGGTGGGGCTCCCCGATACGGCAGGGGTGAGGTAGCCACTTTGCCCACTTGTGGGCCACTTCTGATTTTGCCCCCCGCTCTGAAGCGGTGGGGCTCCCCGATACGGCAGGGGTGAGGTAGCCACTTTGCCCACTTGTGGGCCACTTCTGATTTTGCCCCCCGCTCTGAAGCGGTGGGGCTCCCCGATACGGCAGGGGTGAGGTAGCCACTGTGCCCACCTGTGGGCCACTTCTGATTTTGCCCCCCGCTCTGAAGCGGTGGGGCTCCCCGATACGGCAGGGGTGAGGTAGCCACTTTGCCCACTTGTGGGCCACTTCTGATTTTGCCCCCCACTCTGAAGCGGTGGGGCTCCCCGACACGGCAAGGGTGAGGTAGCCAATTTGCCCACTTGTGGGCCACTTCTGATTTTGCCCCCCGCTTTGAAGCGGAGGGGATCCCCGATACGGCAGGGGTGAGGTAGCCAATTTGCCCACAAGTGGGCCACTTCTGATTTTGCCCCCCGCTCTGCAGCGGTGGGGCTCCCCGATACGGCAAGGGTGAGGTAGCCAATTTGCCCACTTGTGGGCCACTTCTGATTTTGCCCCCCGCTCTGAAGCGGTGGGGCTCCCCGATACGGCAGGGGTGAGGTAGCCACTGTGCCCACTTGTGGGCCACTTCTGGTTTTGCCCCCCGCTCTGAAGCGGTGGGGCTCCCCGATACGGCAGGGGTGAGGTAGCCAATTTGCCCACAAGTGGGCCACTTCTGATTTTGCCCCCCGCTCTGCAGCGGTGGGGCTCCCCGATACGGCAGGGGTGAGGTAGCCACTTTGCCCACTTGTGGGCCACTTCTGATTTTGCCCCCCGCTCTGCAGCGGTGGGGCTCCCCGATACGGCAGGGGTGAGGTAGCCAATGTGCCCACCTGTGGGCCACTTCTGATTTTGCCCCCCGCTCTGAAGCGGTGGGGCTCCCCGATACGGCAGGGGTGAGGTAGCCACTTTGCCCACTTGTGGGCCACTTCTGATTTTGCCCCCCGCTCTGAAGCGGAGGGCATCCCCGATACGGCAGGGGTGAGGTAGCCAATTTGCCCACTTGTGGGCCACTTCTGATTTTGCCCCCCGCTCTGAAGCGGTGGGGCTCCCCGATACGGCAGGGGTGAGGTAGCCACTGTGCCCACTTGTGGGCCACTTCTGATTTTGCCCCCCGCTCTGCAGCGGTGGGGCTCCCCGATACGGCAGGGGTGAGGTAGCCACTTTGCCCACTTGTGGGCCACTTCTGATTTTGCCCCCCGCTCTGCAGCGGTGGGGCTCCCCGATACGGCAGGGGTGAGGTAGCCACTTTGCCCACTTGTGGGCCACTTCTGATTTTGCCCCCCGCTCTGCAGCGGTGGGGATCCCCGATACGGCAGGGGTGAGGTAGCCAATTTGCCCACTTGTGGGCCACTTCTGATTTTGCCCCCCGCTCTGAAGCGGAGGGGATCCCCGATACGGCAGGGGTGAGGTAGCCAATTTGCCCACAAGTGGGCCACTTCTGATTTTGCCCCCCGCTCTGCAGCGGTGGGGCTCCCCGATACGGCAGGGGTGAGGTAGCCAATTTGCCCACAAGTGGGCCACTTCTGATTTTGCCCCCCGCTCTGAAGCGGTGGGGCTCCCCGATACGGCAGAGGGGAGGTAGCCACTGTGCCCACTTGTGGGCCACTTCTGATTTTGCCCCCCGCTCTGAAGCGGTGGGGCTCCCCGATACGGCAGGGGTGAGGTAGCCACTTTGCCCACTTGTGGGCCACTTCTGATTTTGCCCCCCGCTCTGAAGCGGTGGGGCTCCCCGATACGGCAGGGGTGAGGTAGCCAATTTGCCCACAAGTGGGCCACTTCTGATTTTGCCCCCCGCTCTGAAGCGGTGGGGCTCCCCGATACGGCAAGGGGTGAGGTAGCCACTGTGCCCACTTGTGGGCCACTTCTGATTTTGCCCCCCGCTCTGAAGCGGTGGGGCTCCCCGATACGGCAGGGGTGAGGTAGCCACTTTGCCCACTTGTGGGCCACTTCTGATTTTGCCCCCCGCTCTGAAGCGGTGGGGCTCCCCGATACGGCAGGGGTGAGGTAGCCACTGTGCCCACTTGTGGGCCACTTCTGATTTTGCCCCCCGCTCTGCAGAGGTAGGGCTCCCCGATACGGCAGGGGTGAGGTAGCCACTTTGCCCACTTGTGGGCCACTTCTGATTTTGCCCCCCGCTCTGCAGCGGTGGGGCTCCCCGATACGGCAGGGGTGAGGTAGCCAATTTGCCCACAAGTGGGCCACTTCTGATTTTGCCCCCCGCTCTGAAGCGGAGGGGATCCCCGATACGGCAGGGGTGAGGTAGCCAATTTGCCCACAAGTGGGCGACTTCTGATTTTGCCCCCCGCTCTGCAGCGGTGGGGCTCCCCGATACGGCAGGGGTGAGGTAGCCAATTTGCCCACTTGTGGGCCACTTCTGATTTTGCCCCCCGCTCTGAAGCGGTGGGGCTCCCCGATACGGCAGAGGGGAGGTAGCCACTGTGCCCACTTGTGGGCCACTTCTGATTTTGCCCCCCGCTCTGAAGCGGTGGGGCTCCCCGATACGGCAGGGGTGAGGTAGCCACTTTGCCCACTTGTGGGCCACTTCTGATTTTGCCCCCCGCTCTGAAGCGGTGGGGCTCCCCGATACGGCAGGGGTGAGGCAGCCACTTTGCCCACTTGTGGGCCACTTCTGATTTTGCCCCCCGCTCTGCAGCGGTGGGGCTCCCCGATACGGCAAGGGTGAGGTAGCCAATTTGCCCACTTGTGGGCCACCTCTGATTTTGCCCCCCGCTTTGAAGCGGAGGGGATCCCCGATACGGCAGGGGTGAGGTAGCCAATTTGCCCACAAGTGGGCCACTTCTGATTTTGCCCCCCACTTCGAAGCGGTGGGGCTCCCCGATACGGCAGGGGTGAGGTAGCCAATTTGCCCACTTGTGGGCCACTTCTGATTTTGCCCCCCGCTCTGAAGCGGTGGGGCTCCCCGATACGGCAGGGGTGAGGTAGCCACTGTGCCCACTTGTGGGCGACTTCTGATTTTGCCCCCCGCTCTGAAGCGGTGGGGCTCCCCGATACGGCAGGGGTGAGGTAGCCAATTTGCCCACTTGTGGGCCACTTCTGATTTTGCCCCCCGCTCTGCAGCGGTGGGGCTCCCCGATACGGCAGGGGTGAGGTAGCCACTTTGCCCACTTGTGGGCCACTTCTGATTTTGCCCCCCGCTCTGCAGCGGTGGGGCTCCCCGATACGGCAGGGGTGAGGTAGCCACTGTGCCCACCTGTGGGCCACTTCTGATTTTGCCCCCCGCTCTGAAGCGGTGGGGCTCCCCGATACGGCAGGGGTGAGGTAGCCACTTTGCCCAGTTGTGGGCCACTTCTGATTTTGCCCCCCGCTCTGAAGCGGAGGGCATCCCCGATACGGCAGGGGTGAGGTAGCCAATTTGCCCACTTGTGGGCCACTTCTGATTTTGCCCCCCGCTCTGAAGCGGTGGGGCTCCCCGATACGGCAGGGGTGAGGTAGCCACTGTGCCCACTTGTGGGCCACTTCTGATTTTGCCCCCCGCTCTGCAGCGGTGGGGCTCCCCGATACGGCAGGGGTGAGGTAGCCAATTTGCCCACTTGTGGGCCACTTCTGATTTTGCCCCCCGCTCTGAAGCGGTGGGGCTCCCCGATACGGCAGGGGTGAGGTAGCCACTGTGCCCACTTGTGGGCCACTTCTGATTTTGCCCCCCGCTCTGCAGCGGTGGGGCTCCCCGATACGGCAGGGGTGAGGTAGCCAATTTGCCCACTTGTGGGCCACTTCTGATTTTGCCCCCCACTCTGAAGCGGTGGGGCTCCCCGATACGGCAGGGGTGAGGTAGCCACTTTGCCCACCTGTGGGCCACTTCTGATTTTGCCCCCCGCTCTGCAGCGCTGGGGATCCCCGATACGGCAGGGGTGAGGTAGCCACTTTGCCCACTTGTGGGCCACTTCTGATTTTGCCCCCCGCTCTCAAGCGGTGGGGCTCCCCGATACGGCAGGGGTGAGGTAGCCACTTTGCCCACTTGTGGGCCACTTCTGATTTTGCCCCCCGCTCTGAAGCGGTGGGGATCCCCGATACGGCAGGGGTGAGGTAGCCAATTTGCCCACAAGTGGGCCACTTCTGATTTTGCCCCCCGCTCTGCAGCGGTGGGGCTCCCCGATACGGCAGGGGTGAGGTAGCCAATTTGCCCACTTGTGGGCCACTTCTGATTTTGCCCCCCGCTCTGCAGCGGTGGGGCTCCCCGATACGGCAGGTGTGAGGTAGCCACTTTGCCCACTTGTGGGCCACTTCTGATTTTGCCCCCCACTTCGAAGCGGTGGGGCTCCCCGATATGGCAGGGGTGAGGTAGCCACTGTGCCCACTTGTGGGCCACTTCTGATTTTGCCCCCCGCTCTCAAGCGGTGGGGCTCCCCGATACGGCAGGGGTGAGGTAGCCACTTTGCCCACTTGTGGGCGACTTCTGATTTTGCCCCCCGCTCTGCAGCGGTGGGGCTCCCCGATACGGCAGGGGTGAGGTAGCCAATTTGCCCACTTGTGGGCCACTTCTGATTTTGCCCCCCGCTCTGCAGCGGTGGGGCTCCCCGATACGGCAGGGGTGAGGTAGCCAATTTGCCCACTTGTGGGCCACTTCTGATTTTGCCCCCCGCTCTGCAGCGGTGGGGCTCCCCGATACGGCAGGGGTGAGGTAGCCAATTTGCCCACTTGTGGGCCACTTCTGATTTTGCCCCCCGCTCTGAAGCGGTGGGGCTCCCCGATACGGCAGGGGTGAGGTAGCCACTTTGCCCACTTGTGGGCCACTTCTGATTTTGCCCCCCGCTCTGAAGCGGTGGGGCTCCCCGATACGGCAGGGGTGAGGTAGCCACTTTGCCCACTTGTGGGCCACTTCTGATTTTGCCCCCCGCTCTGCAGCGGTGGGGGTTTCGGAACCTAGTAAAAAAAAAGTTTTTGTTTTTACTAGGTTTTACAACCTAGTGAAAACAAATTTTTTTTTTTACTAGGCTACTGGGCCTCCCCTTTTTCCTTTTGCCCTTCGTATTTGCAACAGTGTCCTCCAAGCAAAGCTCTGCGGAAGGCACCGAGGAAGGCACGAAGAAATCGGCGACAATGAGTCCCGTGGGCACGGATGACACCCTTAGAATACGCATGCAGTGTACTTTTATTGCTTGGTTGTTTGTGACACTTTACCCTTGATCTGATGAAGGAGCTTACTCATCATTCATGGGTAAAGAGTCACAGACACAGGCTAAGGTGCAATGCATGCGGGGGACCGACAATCAAAATCTATGCCCCCCTATTATGGGCTGCTACACTCATTGGACTTTCTGGGGGTTACTTCACGCCTCCGGCCCGGCTCTCTTCCCTGCATTGTATGTTGTATGTTGCGTTTTGCTTATGCACATGGGGTGCCCAGCCGTGTTTCTGTCATGACTCCTCCCTTCTTGAATGGTTTGCGAAAACCATTGAAGTTACCAACAACCCGGATGACTGTATAGGACGGATGTTTGCTATAAACGGCGCAATGGCAGCGGTGCCTAACATTAGTGAGGCAACTGTCATCAAGTTTTTGCAAAGCCAGGGGCTACGGCCTGAAGGAACCAGTGGTGGGAAGATGGCCCAAAAGAGGGTGTTCATTGGTGGACGCCCAAAGACTGCCAAAGAGCAATCAACAAAGGTGTCGGCTCCACAAGCTAAGGACTCTGATGATGACGCGGAGGATGGGACGGAGGACAAGGGATCTTCATCGGATGAAGTGCAGGCGTATGAAAAAAAAAAGGATGCGTTGCATGCATTTCGTATGAATGGGTTCAAGTACAGGTACACACAGAGCAACGATTGTGATGTGATGTGCTGTCTGAGCCGTCCGGTAAGGGATCTTGGCAAGGCTGTGCTGCTGTCGCGAAAGTGCGGAGAGATGCCGCCTCAGCTAGGATGTGGTTTGTTGAAGTTACTACACCGCACAGCAATGACTGTGCCCATCGCACAATGGGCCTAGGGCGAGGCGCCTGGTTGGAAGAGGCTGGCCGCGCCTTTATCGAGCAGCAATATTTTGAATATCGGTAGTCTCCCAGCGAGATTGCATATAAGTTGCAAAATGAAAAAAAAGTATGCCGCGACATCCGCATCACCCGCCTACAGGAGAAGGTACGCACATTCCTACAGACATGTCGTCGCAGAAGGTACGGTCATGGCATGAGGATGACATTTCAGGAGTTTTGCGCCATATTGGATGCATGGCCCACGAGCAGTCAACTGCCAGATGAGGTCATCTTGCTTGATTACAAGCTTGAACCTTTCATGGCCATTGTTTTTTGTACGAATCGTTTCTTGGAAACCGCCCGACTAATCTTTGAAGAATCCCAGCGATCAGGCCAGGTGCATGGTGTTGGTTGGATGGTACTGGCAAGGTGATATGGCAACGCCTCCGCATTTTGCTTTTGGGGGGCCTCACCATGAACCACACCACCGCACTTTTTTCCTTTAGTCTTGCAGAAAAGGAGAACACTGATGCTTTGCACTTCATTCTAGAGTGCACGAGCCGTGCCATTACCACCCGCTATCCGGGCTTCACTTGGAGCATGGGAAAGTTCATGAGCGATGGTGACCCTGCTATGTATAATGCGGCAAAGCGAGTGTGGGTTGCAATTGTGTGGCTTCCGTGCTACTGGCACGCACAAAGAGCAATGTTGAAGGCTTTGAAGAAGGTTATCTCGGACCGCTCCACCCGGGAAGAAGTGCACGCAGCCATCCGGGACGTGCATGTGAGTTGGAGCACACCCGTTTTCAAAGCCGGTTGGGTCGCGTTACGTGACTATTATGCGGCAACTCCCCATTATTTGGAGCATGCCCAAAAAGAATATATCGACAAACGCCAAGGGTGGCATGTGGGCCACTCCGACCCGGTGTCCCGTGTAGCACACCGGCAGAGTCAAGAGCTTTTTGTATGAAACTTCTTAGTCGGCACAAGTTGCACGGGTTGCGTGAGTTTCTGCAAGAGGTTGTGCCTCGAATGGGTGAACAATGGACCAAAGGCCGCGAACAACTAGGGGGTAGAGCTATGCAGCCTGCTCCTTGGATGTGGCAAGAGGCCCAATGCATACTTCATGATGCAATCTTTTTTGATGATGGTGATGCAATCTTCTTCCATCAAGGTGTTGCATCACGAAAGCGGGGTGCCAACGGCAAGCCTGTCCGTGAGTACCCCCCCATCGATGGCATGCAAGTGGCCCAGTGGAAGAAAACCTTGGCCACCATATCTGACGGAGGTCGTGTTACATGGCCCCAATTTGTCGACTTCTTGAGGGTTCACCGTGTCACAACTGAGGCTTGCACATGTGCCACATATTGCACATTAGGTGTTTGTGAGGGCTGTTTGTTGTGGCTTCTTGTGAAGGAACCCGGCTTCAAGGTGCCTTTGCGCTACTCCTGGAAGTTTGTTGGTTCCCGTCCCTTTAAGTTTGGTCGTGTGAGACGCAACGTTGTAACCCGCGTTGAAGCGCCTCATGTGCGTGCTCTGAAGTCACAAGGAGGCCCCAAAAAAAAGAAAGCCGCCAAGAGGAGCCAAGAATTGTCAGACTCCAATTCTGATTCAGATTCTAACTCCTCATCGGATGGTAGCTGTGACGGTGAATCCCTGGCCCTTGCACCACTTGTGAAGCGGGAATTGGACCGTGGAAGCAAGCGGTGGCATTCCATGCACCTATACCGCCCTCCCTTCACTTGTGGGCAATGCCATCGGAAAGTTTTCTTATGGTGCGTCTATTGCGAGGGGTGCATGTGGTGTTTGGAAGGTGAGGAGTGCGTTGCTCGCAAGTTTAAAGATAGAGATGAGTCGCGCTGGGTCTTGCAAAAGTGGGAGGAGGAGGTTGAGGTTGGGAAGATCTTGCATCCCACGCAATCCCATGCTGAAACTACCCCCTCCTCCCCTTGTGCTTTGACGCCCCCCTCCACACACCCGGATGGTGACAACAGCCTCCCCGCAATTACCCCCGCAAATGCGTCTCCTACCAGCCCGCCTCTAGCCATGGAGGAATTGGCCGACCATCCCAATGCTGGGACGGAGACTGTCCCCCCACCCCCATGCTCTAATACCACCCCGCCGTCACAGACGGGAATGGTTATTGCGAGGCCTGTTTGTGGAGATGACGTCTTGGCCGCAGTGTGCAATGCCCTGACTAATGGCCCAGGCGGCCCTACTGCCCAATTGCAGCATGTTGAGTCATTGCTCCATGACGAATGGGAACGACCACTTGATGTGACCATTCCAAGTTCTGGGTCTCAACAATATAAGCTGGAGGCACGCCATTTGAGGGATGTTTATACCGCCGAGATTGTTGTGTATTACTGGTGGTTCGCTCGGACAGCTTTGAGTGCGGACTGGGATGTTATGGGTGTGGCGTGGGTTGTGCGTGACTCATTGTGGAATGTGTTAGCTTTACCGTTGGGTCGTAGGGAGGTGTTGGCTGAGTCATGGGCGCTGCGTACTTTGAACGCGGCGTCCATTGATATGATCTATGCGCCCCCCTTGCTCGTGGCGCAAATTTATAATAAGCGCAATTCACATTGGGTGCTGCGCTTGTTGTTGGTTTCCCCAACACGTACTTTCTTGTGCCTCGTGTTCGATCCGCTGTGTTACAAGCCCTACATAGCGGGTGCAAACACCGAGGAGTTGGCAATAGTGAAACTCATTGCCGAACAAGAAGGCATTAAGGCAAGGGCGCAGAAGAGGTGGGACAAGTTTTTGGGTGAGTTCGGCAGTGTAGCTTTTGCTATAGCCCCCCTCTACTCCACCTTCCTACATCAGGACGACTTTGTGAGCTGCCATCCTGCCTGCCTTCTGATGCTACATTGCCTTTTGTCTAGGCGTGTTGTCAACGGTAGCATCCAACTTCCACAAGACAGATTGTGGTTGTTGCGTGAGATTGCACAGGCAGCTTTGCACTATCGCAATTCTCCGCATGCCCCCCCTATTGAGACCACACCCAGTTGGGCCTTGGCACGGATGTATGCTACGCCCTATTGTTCACCCAGCCGTTCGTCGTGCTTTTTTTGCGACGACACAGCCCACATCACGTGCCCTGAATGTGGAGTTTATCAGTGTGCCCTGCATGCTTCCGGTTTCTGTTCCACGGAGATATGTGTGGCATTGCGCAAATGGAGAGTGCAATTTACTGCCACACTGGCATGCATTGTGTTGGCATTCGCCTTGGGTGACCGGCTTGTGGTTGACAAGCCGCCTTCTTTAGATGAGGTCCGTCCAAAGGTGGTGATCCGTGGTGAAGAATTTTTTGTTCCAGAGCATTACCCCAAAGATGCCTCTGGGAAATTGGAGTATGACAAAAATCTAATCAAAGAGTTGGAAGAAAAGACCACGGGCGTGATTCGCAACATGTGCAAGCACAACCCTCCCTCTGCACAACCCACCTACAAAGACAAGAAGTCGGACCTCATCTACAAGCGCGTGTTTTGCGACTTCATATAAAGCACACGTGTGTGCACCTCATATATGTATATATATATATTTATGATATAAAAGCTCCTTCTTTTCTTGAGCCTCATTTTATTTTTGCTGACCTTGCAATACACGGTTTGGCCCGGGTGGGGCGCCACTTACACAAGTGGCCTGGAATAGACCAGGGGGCACCATGCCCTTAAACATAAATACCACCTACCGTTGACCCCCCCCCCCCCCCCATAAACTTGGTGTTTTTTGTTCAAATTCAAGTCCAAATTTGTCACTACCTAGTAACCTAGTAGGGGAAAATTTTTTAAAATTTTTGTTTTTTTACCTAGTAAAAAATTTTTTTTTAAAAAAAAATTTTTTTTACGAGGTTTTGCTACATTTTACTAGGTTTTGCTACATTTTACTAGGTTTTGCTACGTGCATACTAGGTTTCACCAAATGCCCTGCCCAGGGGCACGTCCACGGCGATACCCGCCCATGCGGACGGTCTGCCTGCACACATTCATGCCCACACCCGCCGTGCTTACACCAGTACGGCGCGGTCAAAGGGCCAGCCCCTCCCCTCGATCCATCCGGCAGCGCACAGGTCCTCAGTGCATTGCTACGCCGAGCAAGCTGCCCCTGGGATTTCCCCTGCCTTTTTGAGTTTCTTTCTTGTTTTTTCTCAAATGCACTGGGACGCATGGCGTCACACTGTGTCCAGGAATGGCAACTGCTGATCATGCCTGGAGACGCGCTGCAGAGCGTTGCGGCCGCGAATGTGCACGTCCACATGCTTGTGATGTACGACGTCCCAGCCACAATCCCTGAATATGTGAAATGGGCCAAGGCATGTTTGCTGGTGGGTAGGTGTGGGGACAGGCTATGGGGCCTGTTGCGCAAATAGCGTCCACATGTGAGCCTCAGCAAGTGTTCATCCCAGAGCACAATGAATGGCAACGTCGGGCACCAGCGCCAGCGCCACCGCCAAGTCACATACTTTTGTCCAACTTTAAGAAGATATGGGGCTCCAGCCAGAGCAAAGGGTTACGGAGCATACCGTTGGCATCAGCAGAGTGACTCCAACTCCAGGCTCACAGCAGCAGGCAACAAGTGACCGCGCAGAAACGATCCAGGTGAGCTCCGACAGTGCGATCAACATTGCAAGGCATTGTGCCCAAACGAGCCAATGCGGCAAAACGCATGGTATGACTGCTCCAAACAAGTCATCCCTGTACCGGAGATGTTGATATGGCAAAGAGCCAGCAGCTAGAATTTTGAGAACCCCGGGCCAACAACAACAACACCCAGAGCCATCTGGAGAGCCAACGACGCAGTCGCAGATGTTGACGGCACTCCAACCGTTCACGCAATCACAGCGAAAACAGGGCAAGGCCGGACTCTCTGGTTGTGTTATGGCCAGCGAGTATTGGTCACAGGTGCACAAGGCAACATGCCACCATCACGTACCATGTGTGCAATCACCACACGCCTGGTGTGCTGGATGTAATGGATGGGGCCGTCCTCATATCCGCCACCTGACTGTTGAGCGCTCATCTCTGACCAATTCTGCCATCACCACCAGCACCACCAGCACCACCAACCCATGCCAATGCTGTTGGTTGGTCCGCTGCAGCGTGTCTGCCAGCAGGTCCCTGCAGTTGTGCCAGCCATGATGCAGTTGCTTGCAATCCAAGGCTTGTCGGTCTGCAGAGCCCTGACGCATAAGTGCCCAAACAGTCTGGGGTGGGTGTTGTGCGCTGGGCAGATAGCCGTGCCTGCAGTCTGGTTTGTTGGTGTCTTTCTGCGCTCATGGCTCGTTCTGCATGTTGAGGTGCACCACCACCACCACCACCACCACCGCACCAAATGCCCCGCGTTTATGGCAGTGCTGGTAGATGGCGGTGACGTCGGTAGTGGTCGTGGTAGCGACGTTGGTGCTGCTGGCAGCCTCCCACAACTACCACCACCACCACCCCCAGAACCAACACCAGCAGTGGCAGTGGGGTGGGGACTCGAGCCCGCTGATACCGGATACTGTCTTCGAGATGAGTCCCAAAATCTTGTTGTCAGATGTCCCCAGGTCGCATCTGATTTTTTCTGACAGAGATCTCATGGAGTTGTCTGTACTGTTGCGGGTCTCTATCCTCTACCCCCCAAATGATATTCCAAAGGATACAATGTTTGCATCATGCCCTGTGCTTTATGACGGCTTTTCCAGCCACGTCACAGGAGGATTGCAGGACTTTTTTTTTGGTTGCAATTCCGAAGACACTGACATTTTCATGAGTATTTTTTTCTTGCTGTTGGTCTCCGTGGCTTTCCAGGCAATTGTAGGATCCAAGAAAGGGCACCTCGGAAAAGGGAGGCCCCCCCTTCCCCCTGCCCTGTGCCCACATGCCTCGAAGGCTCACCCTCCCGTGCACTTTTGGTTTGGGTTCTGAGTGGGACATGGCATGTAGAACATCTTCTGGCGTTGATCAGGACAGCGGTGCACGGCTTGTGGCCACCTTCAGCACCCCCGGACGCGAGGGCAGTCGTGTGGAGCTCCTCATGGACAACATGCGCCGCAACCATGGCATTCCCCACCGCATGTTGCCAAGTCCACTCGATCCCAAACGGACACAGCCCCAGTCACAGCTCCAGCCCCAGATCCATCTGCAGCCACACGTTGAGCCTGGTGCGCCACATCAGCGGGAGTCAGAGCCACAGCCGCAGTCACAGTCTCCACCGGGTCCCAAGCCCCAGGCCCAGCCCCAATCCCAGCCCCAATCACATGCACAGCCAGAAACAGAGCCACAGCCAAAACCGCAGGCACATGTACACACGCAGCCACAATCACAGCCACCAACGGACCCACAGCCACAGTCGCAGGCACACGCACAATCAGAGCCACAGACACCGGCACAGACGCAATCGTAATGGTAATTGCACTGATTATAATCAGCACACTACACCTCCCATATAGCACGCCAAAAGGTGGTACAGGTGACAACTCGGTTTTGACATGCAGAATAAGATGATGTAGCCCGAAAGAACTTTTATCACATCTTTGGCAACTGGGATGTAAAACACGCAATTCCGGCCCCAAAGTTATGAAGCATTGTCCCTGTAAAGCCTTTCATACTGGCAAGGGGGTTAATGTTCGTCCTCTCACTGCATTGTCGTTGAAGAAATGGACACAGAAAATAGCAAGGGCCGTTGTGTGTCTGCCACAAGTATCCACAGCTACATTCACAGAGATTCCTAACGAACGTCCACTATAATGCCTGACGCAGCCATCATCATAACCAGGAATGACTGCCGCAGATGCACTCTGAGTCAAAGAAGCAACGTTGAGAATCTGGTTCCCGTACCTCCGTTCACTGCCTGCTCGGATGATGGTACCTTTGAGTGCTTGTTTGTGGCATGAGGAGTAGTGACCCATAATGCCTCCCTGCATTTTCGGGATATCACTGCTGACTTCCTTATGATTCCACTGGCGTTACAAGGAACAACTAATCACGCTTTTCCGATTCCTGCAACGCTGGACGCCTGAATGATGACACACACTCCTCTTTCTGGAAGGAGAGTGTGGAACACAGGATGAATGCCTGTTCACAGCCACAGCCACAGTGACAGCCAAAACCATGGCTACGGTCACAGTTGCAGCAGATGGGTGAGTCTTGCAGAATGCTTTGCATTGCAGGTACTGTGGATGCCCAAAGAGCATGGAAAATGTTTCCAGGATAGGGGTTTCACTACTGTGGGATGTCGGGTAGGTCATGTGAATCTGTGCTATAAAGGCGGAGCTTTGCTGCCCTGGGAGACGTCTTTCATCTGCAGATAATCAGTATGTTTGATGGAATGAGATTTGACGTGGACAGGTTGTGATCTGGGTCACAACCAGGTGTCCCCCCCCCCCCCCCCCCACCCATGTGCAGAAGTTTGCAGAGCCTACAGATGCCTTGGTATGATCAGGGGCAAGAGAGGGTGGATGAATGGAGTACAACAGTTTTTTGTACTCTGCTCATTTTGTTTGTGTCAGTTTGTGTCAGTTTGTTTATTCAGGGGACATCTCATCGTTGGCTTTTTTCACTCACCGCAAGGGGAGTGGACAAGGAAGCTGGTCCTGCTTGTGAGTAGTGGTGAGGTATTGACTTGGAATGCTACATCAGGCAGCAGTGGCAGCAGTGATGTTATATCACAGGCCAAAATATTGCAATCCGACAGTTTAAGTAGTGAATTTAGCACCTGTCTTGCTGAGTCCGGTTTGTTGGTTTGGAACACAGGATGAATGCCTGTTCACGGCCACAGCCACAGAGACAGCCAAAACCATGGCTACGGTCACAGTTGCAGCAGATGGGTGAGCGTTGCAGAATGCTTTGCATTGCAGGTACTGTGGATGTCCAATGAGCATGGAAAATGTTTCCAGGATAGGGGTTTCACTACTGTGGGATGTCGGGTAGGTCATGTGAATCTGTGCTCGAAAGGCGGAGCTTTGCTGCCCTGGGAGACGTCTTTCATCTGCTTCCAGATAATCAGTATGTTTGATGGGATGAGACTTTGACAGGGTGCAATCAAGTTGGGTTACAACCATGTGGTAGGGGAGAACTCCCTCCCTCAGATTAGGACAAGGAATCCCAGGTTAGCGTTAGGTCACCGAGCTGGTGGAACCAGCCTTGGTTTTACAACCCTCTTTAGTGTTTGGAGTGGACCTACGAGGTTCAGCAAGCAGCAAGCAGCAAGCATGCACGAAATGGGCAAAAATCATCACTCCGTTATGGTGCTTCAGATTTGGCCAAAATCACCTCGAAGAGAGGTTGTTAGATCAAGCGCAGGCGGGGGTCCCCCGATGGATTTTTTGATTCTGAGGCCTCTATCCCCTAAAACTGGATATCACTTTTTTGAGGGGGGGGTGGGGGTGGGGGTTGGGGGGTCAAAATTTGTGCCCAGAAGGCTCCAAGAAGTGGGGAGGCACATTGCTGTCATAACAAACCTCGGTCGAACGGTAACGTAGCCGATTGCAGACTTTTAGGTCGGCGGTTCGAATCCTGGTCGGTCGATTGCTGTCGGCTGCGCCGCCGCCATGTTCGCCCGACCGGGGTTCCAACCGCCGACCAAAAATTCTGCGGTCGACTGCATTACCATTGGGCCACTGCCTGCCCTGAGGATGGCGTCCCTCCCCCACTGCTTGGATCCGAGTCTGCCACTGACAAAGAACCTAACCTGTGCGTTTCTGTCTGACTGACTGCTGGCCTAGCTAACTGACTGATTGGCTGACTGTCAGCTTCTCTTCGAGGTGCACTGCCAAAGGCAATAGAATTTTGGTGAATAATACCTATCGGCGTGAGGGACAATCACACAATGCCTTTTTTTTTTTAATCATTTGGGTGCTTGGGATGTCTCTGGAGGGGTCTATTTGCATTGGAACCAACCTAGATGACGAGGAAACACCAATGAACGGTGTAGTGCGTCTTGCACCCAAGTGGTGGCCTCGACGCTTTCTTTTTGGGTCCAAACTACCGCAAAGTCAGCTGTGAAAAGCAACCTTTTTGCATACTTTTTCAAGTTCCACTTTCCCATGTTGTGTTTGATAGGCATGGAATGCATTGGACACCCATGCGGTGATAAATAATGATGAAGGGGATCTTTTGCAAGCCATTTTCAAATGATTTTGCGAGTTTTCCAAGTGAGTGTCTCTTTTGTTTGATAGGGATGTAACAACTTTGCTTTTGAACCAGCTAATGCTGGTTGAACTCCAGAGGACAATGTTCATGGCCGGGCTGCCAGTGAGATTATCATGTGCTTCATGCTATTGATGTTTTCGTGTTGGTTCTGTTTTGGGGGAAATTTGCAAAACTCATGACACCGATTTCAAGATGAGGAATACTCTTTCCATGACTCTGATTCGTATGATTGGGCGAGCAGCCGGGAGTTGCTAGGCTACCATGGCGGGTAGTGGCCGAAAGCATCGAGGTCCTAACTGGAAAATTCACTTGAAAGACTTGGCTTGAGAGGTAGAAAACTTCCCGAAAATATCACAAGAGTGGATAGGGTGCGGAAGGTGGCAAAGATAGTACTAGAGACACCCTAAATGGACCGGATGCCCATAAGGGAACAACATAGAGACAACATGATGGGAGAGTGCTTTGTGCCGCCCCCGCATAGGAGCATTTCTAGATCTAGCTCCAAAGGGTTTTGTCCCCGAAGGCTCTTATGGCGCTCCTCAGCGCTCTCTTGGGAGCAAATTTCCTACATCTAGAGATTGATGTTGGCCTAAGAAAATTGCGGGCCTATGCCACTCTAAGTAGTGCTCTAGTGGGAGACAAGTGAAACCCAATGGAAAATAGTTGAAGTTTCTGTTTTCTTCTTCTGTTTTATTGCCATCTCTTCTTTGACCCAAGTGTTACACCAAATGCGAATAATTCACAATCTTTTCAATATATCATAACTCTTTTCGTTTTGCACTTTGCGAGTTAGCTGTTCTCAGCCAAGCATCTGTGCAGTGTTACCGTCTGAGTATGCACAAGCCACTAAGGTTCGGAACCGGTTTTACCAAGTAATCAGAAAAACTGGTTATCGGCAATAAGCGGAGGTTATTTTCAAAACAATCGGCACAATAGGTTATTTTAAAATCTAATTTAAACAAATTAATCGGAAGGGTTGCAAATTTGTCGGGTTCTTTTCAGCGTACATTGTGTCCAATTATCGCACTAAAAAGAAGCTTTGGTCGCAACAGAAGATGGTCAATGGCGAAATACAACTCTCTCCGACTTGTATGGGTTCTATTTTGAGGGATGGCAAAGATTTGGTTAGTGAACGGCAATTAATCGGAAAAACTGGTCATTTTCAAAACCATTAATCGGCAAAACTGGTGTTTTTGTGAAAAAAATTGGTAAAGACCATTTATTTTCAAAACTACCAGGTTCCAAACCTTGCAAGCCACTACTAAACTATGGAGAAATCGGAGTTTCTGGACCATTTATAGTTATATTAGAATCTAATCCGGTCATCTATTTCAGCCCCAGGCCTTTACACAAAAATTGAACAATGGTTAAGGTACACCAGTTTTAGTGTCCTGGCTTTCTTCGTTGCCGCCATGAACAAATACACTTCGACTAGTTCTATTGAGTTTATTCCTACATGTTCTTTTGTATGCGAAATTATCCTTGCTTCGTTGCATTGTTTACATGCAATGGTGAAATGTCACTCAACAACAACCATTGGCAAGTTTCAATTCTAAGGTACAAAGTTTTTTTGTCATAAGGTTTTGAACACCGTACCACTTGTTTGGAAGAAAAATGAAAAGGCAAGATGAGTGTTTGTGCAAGTGGCTGGGCGCATGCCACACCAAACACCTAAAACAGGCAATAGTGCAGCTTCTTCCGCTTCTAAACAAAGTGCATTGCGTTTGAGCAAAAAAAAAATCGACATTGTCACCCATGGACAATTGTGTGCGAAAGCACATTGGGGTGGACCGGGTGTGTGCATTTGAATGTTGCCCTGCGAAACTCCGGTAGTTGTTGCAATACCTTGCTCATAGCTCGCCATGGCGCAGGTCTTTGGACTCGTTTCCATCACGTCACTGGACAATACCACCCATCTATGAGCCAAATAGTGTGCCAATGGGAGAAAAATTGGTGTCTTTGTTTGCATAGCTGAAAATTAAGTTCCTGGACATGCGGACCTTCTTCCCAAGGAGGTGCGGAAATGAGCTCTATAGGAGCCCACGGGGATAAGCTCCTTTCCCATTAGAGCCGGGAGCACATGTGACCTATGGTACACATCTTAAATAATAAAGTAGCAAGCCATGCAGTTGAAGCTCCGAAGGGAGAGCACGGAAGCGGTGTCTCCTTTCGGAACGTATAGGTACTGATTTTGAAAACTTTGGAAACCGACCAATACTGAAGTTGAAATACTTTGAAACATCTACATGCTCAAGTGCATGTAAAACGTATCCACCTATCCGTCCGGACTGGTTTGAAAAGTTGGTCCCTCTGCGAAGGTCTACTAAGGGTAGTAGGGACAGCTATGTGATACAAAGTTGTGGAAAATCAGTCTCCGGCTGAATGACCTTTACCTGTGTCCTAAAAAGTAGACAAAAGCATTTAGAGGTTATATACTTCCTTGGAGACTTTTTTGGTTTTCAACAAAGATTTCAACCAAGATTAAAATGCATAACTTGGTGCAAATTGGCCGAGATTGGAGCAGAACATTTTTTCTTGATAGCTGGTTTTTTCCAAAATCCTTAGATCATCGAAATTCTGGTTCAATGATAGAACTCCATATCCATATGCTTTGTAATATATCCCTCTTATCTTGAAAGAGGAATTTTTCCGTTGTGCTGTAGATGGCCTCTTGGAGGCTTTGTCATGTGTGGTGTGTTTTTCAAACCTGTCAATTTGTCAACGTCATTTACCATGCTGTTTGGTCCCCCCTTTTGGCAACTGCATATTTTCCTCGGCGGAAAATTTCCGTTTTTGTATTTCTTTCTCCTCTGCTTGTTGAGAAATGCATCTGAACCTCAAAAACCAGACAATCTTGTTTCTGCCTTTTTTGAAGCCATTTGAATAAAATATGTGTGGACAGAACAATTGTAAATGAGGCACCAACACAAATTGTCCATGGCACAAACACTAAAATCGAATGCACACACCATCATGCATGCGGGGTTCTTGTCATCTGCTGAATTCAATAATTCCAGAAATGCACCCAGGAAGATTTGCCTGAGTGCAAATTTCCTTGTGGTGTTATTACTGTGATTTATCACTGAGCAGCCAAAATGATGACTCTATTACACATGTTGTTTCTCAAGCATAGCATAGCAAATAATACAACGAGCGGTTGAACGTTCAATTCAACGACTAACCTGGCTGAATTGCAGGATGAAATCAGCCAGCAGCATGCTATGCTAGATGAGCATACAATCTATATATGGTGGTGCAACAATGATGTTATCCATATCATTCAGAACACGGAAAGGTTGATCAGGCCACGTAACCCTGACTCTGTGCACATGAACAATATCAAACCCGTTGATACATCATGTGCCATTGCCTCTGCATAACACATCCACCCATCATGCAATTCATTCTCCAAATGTGCAGCAGCATGTTAATAAAAGTCAATTTCTGCTCCTGTCAGTTCTCTCCCTGTGGCATGGTAGTTGTTGCTGATCTCGGAATGCCAAACCAGAGTCCTTGTAACTGTGGGGCTGCAATTGTCGTTGAAACAGGCCACAAGGCACAGCATGTTCTTTTATGGTAGAATCCGTCATCAAATACATTCACTCATTCTCCCTCACTCCAGATCTTTGTAAGTCCACGTCCAGGGATTGCACTTATGCTTTTGGCATGCCCTGACATCACATTCGGAGTGTCTAGAGGCTGTTGCATGTGTGTATGGCACCCCAGGCGCACAGGCCATCCCTCAGATGGGATATGCATGGTGCAGCCCAAGTGAGTAACAGATTCTTTGTTCCTAGTAGGGCGTGCAAAAGATGGGATGTTATGCGCTATGCATTGCACAGTCCACACAACAACACCAATATCAGTGTGTTCAAAAACACACAACAGAATAGAAAAAACAGCAGAACTCCAGTCAATCTAGTCAATCCTATACCAAGACAAGCAGTTTTTTTCCAAAAAAAAGCATCAACAGAGTATCACTTGAACACTTACTGGATGGTGAAAACAGTCAGTGGTGGAAAACTGTGTGAACCGGTTGCAATACATGTGCAAAGCGTGTTAATGCGCAACTGTGATCGTGCAATAAGAAAACTTGAAACAGACAGGTCTGTTTCACATTGAACTTCTTTCGCTGTGTTCGAAACCTGCAAGACTATGGAGGGCCTCAAATGGCTTGATATAGGGTGCAAATCGCATGCTCCGTGCCAGCTTTGGCTGGAAAAGGACGTTGGCTTTGAGGGCGGCTGGTGGCACTGCACCCTGCACGAAATAGGACTGCCCCAGAAGCAGATGCCTGCCACCCTCCACAGAAACTAGTCCAACTGGAATGCCACCTGCTGGTGTGCCCATGGACCCATAGACAACAGGCGCCTGATGAATCACTTCGTCTGGGCACTGTGTTCATCGCTTTCCCTCTGCTCATGTGTGTTTTGTGTTGCCAACCTCCAAACGGAAAACATTTGACTGGGCCTGCAGTGCAGCATGAGAAATTGTCAGAGCCCGTCCCTCCTGTGGGGAGAAGGAGGGGGAGGGGAGAATGGCACGGGGAGTGACAAAAGGCAGTTGTGTGCTGGTGGGGTGTGGCACCGGGAACAAGGGCAATGAGGGGCGACAGTTCGTCTGTGGTACTGGGTGGTGCACGACGGCCTTACACCACGAGGGAGAGCCCGCTGAACGCTGAACTGAGCTACACCAAAAACCAAGCGGTACGTTCTGTTGCAAACAAAGGGATCAGGGGGGAGGGGGGGCGACGAGGACGACGAAAAGCCCACGAAATGTGCTGTACCAACATACATCTTGAGTCAATTGAATGGTATGCCACGAGCACACCCTACAGGGGGTGCGCCGCAAGGGTGCACTGTGCTGTTCCCACCAGCCCTGCGGAAAACCTGCCGTCCATTATAATCGCACTGTCACAGTTCGTTGACAGTGTGATGCAAATTATATGGGGCGGCGATGACCCTCAACTTCCTGTCGCTACCCCTTGTGTCATTGAGCCCTCTCAGGAAACGGTCTTTATTTCCACACACCCTCAAATCGGGGCACTATTCCGGAGGGTGGGGAAGGAGGTACAGCACGTGGAGATGGGGCCTGGGGCAAATGGCTTCCCACTATTTCCTGTCGTACTTGGTGGTCGTGTTGGTGGCTTTGATCAAGCCACTGTTCTTCTCCTGCTGGTAACGCTGCTTCCATTGGTCAAACTGCTTCTGGGCCTTCACCAGATCCGGATCGTTGTACCCATTATTCTGCACGGCAGCACAAAAGATGCTAAGGAGGCAGACGGTGCAAAACCACAAACATCAGGAGCCACACGTATCCTCTCTTTGAACTGCCGCAGTACCCAAAACCAAAGAAGCACAAAACACAACAGACCAGTGCCCCCCCCCCCCCCCCAAACCACCCCCACCACCCCCCAGAACCTCCCCCCCCCCCCCCCACCAAGGTCAGACCACACAGCACCCCCCCCCCCGCCAGCAGAACTCCCCACCCACTACATGCACACCCCCACTAACCACAGGCACTAACCACAGACTCCACAGGTCACATGTGCATACTACTACAAATGTAAATATCAGCGAGCACTATGGACGTGGTTCAGCAGTGTGTTTGGGCAGCAGGGCTGCCATGCATAAAAAAACAAACCAACCATCAGGAGTACTTTCATTTGGTTGGTTGTGGGGGGTGCTGATGGTTCGAAACACTCATACTATGTCGAAATCACACGGTTGCGCATTCCTGCCACCCTCAGACCACCTACATGCTGCACACAAATTTGCATCATTGGAAACACACTTACTGACTTTCAGGCACTTGCAATCTGCAAAATTTACCCCTTCTTGACGATGTTCTGAATTGGAACACATCTTGCAGTGGCCACTTTTGGCAACCATAACCATGCACCACAGTATTGTTCGGGCGGACCAACTGGTGATCAGGCAAATCCTTGGCAAAATACTTCTTCAACTCTTGATGGCCCCATTTCGCCAGGAGAACATGGTACATATGGTGAATGCCCTGGTCAAATCTTGGTGAAAAAGATGGTGCTCCATCCTTTTCATCCCAACACTGATGGATGGGACACATGCTTCTGTTGTGGCTGTGGAGATAGTTCTGGTGCTTGGTGGTATTGACAACAACGGTTGGTGGTTGCTGGTTGGTGGTTGCTGAATAACTGGTTCTGGCATTGGGGCAGGTGGCAGCACCAGCACTTTGCCAACTTTGGCAGCATGGCCACCAGATTTCCGAGCACAGGAGCCATCAGGCAGCTTCATATTCTTGCCAAGAACATGCTCCTTCAACACAGCACCCGTTGTTCAGAGCGAAGTGGCACACTGGATACATGGATACAGTACAATACTTAGAGACTGGACAAAAGAGAAGACAGTAGGTAGAACGCGTTCTGCGTGCCGCAGGGTTTGAGAAACCTGTTTTATTGCAGCCTGTTCCGGAAACAAACCAGATAACTGAGAAATAGCTCAATGTGGGTGGCGGTGGCCCGCGCTAGGGGCCCCTTGTCCGCGGGCTGATGATTGCATTTAACAAGTGTCCCCCGCTACTAGGAGAAATCAATGGTTCTCAATGCTCAGCGCGGGGACGAAATCAGAAATGGCCCACATGTGGGCATAGTGGCTACCTAACCCTTGCCCCCAGGTTGACACCCCGGAAACATAACCTGTGCCTTCTTGAGGTCCCCATGGTAGGGAGAGATCAATATGGCTACATAAAAGGGCCACACTATATGGTAAAACCGGGCCCCATGCCCCCCGGGGAGCACAACAAGGGGGAATCTAAAAAGCTCCACAAATGAGGCAGGTTTCCCAAACTGCGCACCGCAGGGCGCGCCGCAGGAAAAGCCTTCTCAAGGGGTAAACTTCAGTTTGCCTGCCTTCAGTCAGCCCAAGGGCCAACAAGCACAAAACATGTAAAAGCCATTGCCACCTTTTGAATGTACCTTTTGAATGTGGACTGACATCCTTCGACCGCATAAAACGAGTTGCTCAGCCTCTGCTGCCACTTGTTGCCTTTCCCTTGCAGCGCAAGCCACCTGCTTAAGATACTTTGCCCCAATACATGGCATACCCCACAAAAGACACTATTTTGTCACCCCCATTAGCGGCAGGGTTGACCATGCCGGCTGTGCCCCTCAGGGGACGTCCCTCAATCCCTCACCAACGGATCCCGGAGGTTGCTGGCCATACAAGTGGTGAGGGGTCGTAATCGGGGCATTCGACACACTCAGGCTGTCTGGCAATGCCACCACAACAACAAATGGACACAACGGAGGACAGCAGGGGCTGGAATTCAGTTTGCCAAGTAAAACTTCATGTTTTGTGCACTGGGTTCAATATTCCAGCCCTTGACATGTGTAGAGTCCCGAACAAAGAACAAATGAGAGGCTGTGAGAGGACATCAGTTGTGGGATCCACGCTGCAGAGGGGTACGGAGCAACAACACTGCCATGAGGGTTTCAGAGGGCATCCACAACACGCAAGCGAAATTCAGGCAGTAGGTGTTGAAATACAGGTCGATGCATAGCAGACACCCAGTATCAGCGGCTGCGGCATGTTGCGGCATGCTGCTGTAGGGGCTTGCCTGCGGCGTGACAGCGCACACCTTCAGCCTTCCCTCACCATTCTCGGTGGTGAGATAATCACTGTACCCGCTCGCGGCCACTCCGGAATCCGGGTCCTTAAACCTCTTGGGGGTCGCCATCAGCTTATCCACTTGAGCTTTGTGCGCCAAATGGAACTTCTTCCAGGCTATCAGCCTGCAAAGAACATGGCTGACGCAAGGAGCTGAGGAGGCGCACACCTCTACTGCAAGGACAGCTGCGACAGGAAGTGCATACCTCTGCTGCAGGGGCCGCAAACCTCTGTGACCGCGCCAGTTCATACCTCTGCGACTGCACCAGTGCATACCTCTGCCAGGGTGGGCGGACCTGTGCTGCGAGGGAGGCATACCTTTGCCGCAGGGGGTGAACTGGCCTGGAGAGGGTGCACACCTCTGCAGTGCAGGCGCGTACCTTTGCTGAGACTGTGCATTCCTTTTCTGCACGAGATGCATACCTCTGCTACAGGCAGTGCATACCTCTGCTGGGCAGGACACAACGGAATCCATTCCGGTACTGTAAATCCATGATAGAGTGCCAAGATTTCCATATAACAAGAATTCTTCTCCTCTGGGTCCTCCATCCAGCGTACTGCCAAGACCTATGGCCATCAGATGCAAACACTAGTGCCGAGTCATGCAAACCTGTTTTACTTAAAAACAGAGTGATTAGTGCACGAAATGGCCGTCACACGAGATGGACCACAATGACCGGGCTCTGACATGCTGAGGCATTGTCCAATTGTCCCTGTGCCCAGTCCCTGCGCCACCGCAAACCAACAGCCACCTAAGTACATGCCACAGGTATCCCCAGTGCCATGGCTGCGCCGGACTGCCAAGCAGAGGAGAAAGCGAGCGCGCTAGCAACCGCAGCGGTGGGCAGCAGCCGAGGGGCCCAGTCTACTGAAGCAGAGATGTCCAAGAAAGGGGGCCACCAAGCGAGTGGTGCAACACTTTGCAACAGATTTCTATGCCCCGCCAACAGCGGCCGCGGGCTGCAGAAGAGGCCCCCAATTTGAGGTGTCAGTGGCGGACGAGCAGGGGCTGGAAGCACCCCGAGTGCCTGTGACGGTGTGAAATGCCTGCGGCGATGGGCGAGGCACAAAAACCGGAGCTCGCAATTGCCGAAGTCCCCTTTTCATGGCGCATCCCGACGTCTACAACACCCAGCCAGGCTGGGCACGGCGGTGAACTGCTGCTGTGCTGGCGGTTGGCGCACAGTGCTTGGCACTTAAATGCCAGGGGATAACCGCCAACCGCCGGTCATGGGGACCGGTTGGTGGGCGCCACTCGGGGGGTCGTTGCACAAGGCAAATTGAGCCACTGCTGTCGGAAGCGACAATGCTCAGCGTCACTGGGCAGACGGGAAGGGCCCAATGCAAGAGAGGGCGTGGCCAACTGGTCCATTGCCCCCCGGATGACGGAGAACATTTGTCCCCCCTCCCTTGGTCAGCCTTCATGGCCACCCTCCCACTGCACCCACGGCTTTGCGGCCAAACCCGTGCCCCGGTGCACTGCTGATCCCATTCATTCATTCATTGTGTGGCGGCTTAGGCCCCTGCCTGGGACTGAGTCCACGAGATCATACAGGGTGTGTCCATGCCGCCTGTGCCCTGACATGTCGCCCTCCTGACCCCCAGTGACATAGTGACATGGTCGCGCATGTGCCGCCTCCAAGCCTCTGCTATGCTGGCCAACCAACGGGCTTTGCCGCCCAGCCCCAGCCCCGGTGATGCCGGCGACTTGTGATCCCAGTGTACTGCGATACACACCTTCGTGCACGTGCTGCCACCCGACAGTGGTACCCCCACGACCGTGCAGATGGGGGTAGGATGGACAGGATGGCCGGGGGGGGGGGGGGTAGGCAGACCGGGGTTGATGGACGCCCCCTCCTCAGGGAGCCCCAGGCAGTGCAGCATCATCTCCTGCACCTCTGACCTATAGCCGGGGGGTTGATGGGGGATGGGGGGGGAGGGGTCTCGCCCAGAGGCCCAATAGACCAGGACCATTGCCCATGACATTTGGTGCTGAAGATGCTGAGGAAAATTGTTGAGTCACATATGGTCAACTTTACTGAAGCACGGACAAGCGATGACTTTTCCGGACCCCCGCACTGCGCCGGTTCCAAAAGCACAATTTGCACTTCTTCTGAACTTGGGGCCCCAGGTCCCCAGGCCGTCCCCCCGGGGGCGTTCGGCGCGTCAATGGGCCCCCTTTTAGAAGGCAGCGGCAGGGCCCGGTCACGGGGGGGGGGCGATCCCCCGGAGGAAGCCTGGGCTATGGCACGTGCGCACGAAACGCGATCAGCGCAAAGCGCAGACAGAAGATGGGCTCGTCTGGGGCCTGAGAGATCACACTTACCTTTCAGAAAACAACAGACACTCAGAAAATCGACGCCCCCCCCCCTCCACGTGCCATCTCGCCTGGAGGCACGCTAGTAACAATTCAAAATTTGGGAGCACCTGCACACAATCAGGGCTATCATGGACGTGTGTGTGTTGGGGGACGGGGGACTGGCCCGCTACGCTGGAGCAGAAAACGCAGTACTGAGCGACACCATGTTCACCGACATCGCCTGGCGGTTGCCCACTGGAGTGCGCCCCTTCCCCAAAGCCACTGTGCGCCTCCGAGTGAAGCTCGTGGGGGACGGCTTTGTTCAACAAGGTCAGTGTTCCGGAGGTTCCGGCCCCCCTGATTGCCTGGCGATCGGACATGTGAGGGAAGCTTTTGCCTCAGGGTAAACATGTCTGAATGCCCCCCAACCCCCCCTCCGCCTCCTCACACACAACACCGTGCGCAATCGAAAATCCGACTTCCCCACGAAGCTCTTTGGGGGTGGCTTCTTGCAGTGGAACGGGGGGGCAAATACCTTCTCAATATGCCACATGTGCTTGTCCTCGCATTTCTCCGCCACCTCAAAGGGCGTTTGGCCGGCGTTGCGGATGGAATGGTCCAGGCGGTACTCCGTGTTGTATTCGATGATGAACTCTTCGTATTGCATGGGCACCAGTTTTGGAGGGTTGACCTTCGCCGGCATATGCCTGTCCACAGTGCGGGCAGAGCACGTTCTTCGGGCCATCAGGTAATTCGCAACATAAAGAAAAACGGAGGCCATTCTTGAGCCAAACCAAAAAATCAGGTCACCAACTGTGCACATTGATCTCGCACCCAATTTGTGGCACAATGCCCAGCAAATGGTTGAGGTATGTCACGGGGCAAAGAGGTGTGAACCATCCAGAAACGGCTGCCAGGCAGAGCCTCGAGATCAGTCTGTGGGGCACTTGGCGCATGCCACTTCAGCCCGTGCAGACTGTTTGGCGTGCTTCCCATATCTCTTTGCCCTGCATTCTGACCCATTACCCCCCAGGGGGGGGGGGGGGGGTTGGCACAAGGCCTCGGTATCAGATAGTTTGCTTTTGGCGGCACCTATTGGCCTCACGCCACTGCTCATTCTGACCCTCTGTGGATCCGAACGTGTTTTGGTTGTGTCAACGGAGCCCCTGGATGACTTGTCCTGTTTGACTACTCCAGGGTCAGTCGTCCTGGAGACGAGCTGTTGCCCGTGCCGTTGACCAGGTGCATCCAGATGCACACCAGTCCATGCTGGGTTTGCCGACTCCAGCACTGACTTGTGCGCGCTGAGGTGTGCATCTGCAGGATAATTTTCGGGGGGGGGGTACCGGCTCCGCTGCAGACACAGCCAACAACTCAAGGTCGAATGGGACGGGTCTGTGTTCAGGGGGGGGGGGGTGAGACCTAATTAGATTGAATGAGATTGATTGTTTAGGGGGGGGGGGGGGGTGTGTACACCTCAAAATAATCGCCAGCCCGCGATGATGCTTCAAGCAGCAAAAATTGGGGCAAAAAAACACCAGAAATTTTCCTGTTCCCAGACCTTCCCCCAAAATTTCTGCCACCTTTGACACCCTGGCCTTCATGGTCACCGAAAGAGCAGGGTGGTCGGTCATGTTCACAGACGGGGCCGTTTTCAAAGCGCTCTGGGACTTGAAATGGGCCAAAGCTGGGCAGAGGGGGCTTGAAACGGGTCAGAAACACTTCTTAGAGCACTCCAGCTGGTCCGGGGACACCCCTTTGCTCTGTGTATGTCTCACTGTGCACTGCATGATCCCTTGCGGAGGGCGAGGTAGACACCACCCTGACCACGTTCCCTTGGGGGTGTGAGGAAACCGGCATGCTGAGGGGGCTACTGCCCCAAAAGGGCAAGATGGTGAGGCTCGAGGGCAGATTGGAGGCAGCTATTGACATGCAGCGTTTCGGCAGAATGAAGGTAGGCTGGGGTCCTGGAAGGACCACAGGCTCACTTGTGGAGGGTGGAGCCACAGAAGCGGAGTCCGCGACGTGGGGTGCTAGCGAGATGATGGCCGATTGCCAATGCACCGCCATGTTTAGGCCCATTTGCCCGGATCTCTCCTCTGCCGTGCTGCAGATGCATGTCACAGACCGTAAGGGAAATGGTCTCCATTCTTGTGCCCACACCCACATGGCATTGCTCATGCATAGGTCAAGGCCTAAAACATGCCGCACATGTGGTAGTTGCTCATCATCTATGACGGGTCACAGCATGAACAAAATCGGTTTGGGAATCTTTTTGCCTTCGGCAAATCCAACTGCAGAGAATTGCTCCGAGCAATGCACCACCGAATGGCCCCAGAGTTGTGCCTATCCGTGTACACAAATGGGCTGACATTGCCTGCAAACAGCCCCCTCAGAGGCCATGGGCACCCAGTAGGTGGGCCTAATTGGTGCTTCATGGATCCCCGTGGGTTTATATGTGCTCCCAAATGATGCCAAGCTTGGCCCAAGGCCAGACGGCGGTCATCGGAGGTCACCCCAAGTGGGGACTCTTCAGCCGACCCATAGGGGGGGTACCAGGAGACAGAGCCCAGGACCCCCCCCCCTTGGTTCGGGGTCCAGGGAGAAAAACAGAGTGGAATGCCCCAGGGTCTGGATCGGCACATGGATGCAGCTACACGCCGACTAAATTTTGGCCACCGGAGTGCAAACAATCCCTAAACACCACTTTTAATGGGGGGCCAAATTGGTGCTACATGGCCCCCCGTGGGTTTATATGCACTTCCGTAGTCACCAAATGATCACTCGAGACTGGCCCAAAGGGTCCCCCAGGGGTCATCTGGGGTCACCAACAAAGGTTGACTGTCAAGCCCATCAATGCAGGCCGTTTTCAATGGCCAATGCAGGCCGTTTAACGACATTTTTCTGTCTTTAACACAGGCCATGATGAACCCTGGGCAGGCCTAGAGGCTGCCAAGCATGTCTGCTTGCATCCTGGTGTGCGATACCATCGCAACACACCCAATCCCACCTCTCCAGGGGGGCACCATAAGGTCATCAAGGTCGCCAAAAATGCCACCGTAACATAAATGGCTAAACTGCACAAGCGTTCATGCCACTCTGCCTCACCAAGCGCCACAGAGTATGCCTGGATCCCTAGGGAGAGGGAAACCCATGCCGTTGTGGCTTGTTTGCTTACATTCCAATCCTGAATGGCGGCCAAGGTTAGGGTTAGGGCCAAGAGGTCGAAGTGCAAACAGACCACAGTGCCATCGTGAAATAGTACAACAAAGACCTGTGTGCTATTTCAGGTCCCATGGGGCGGTGCGGTGGGGCGGAGGGGTCAAAATCGAAAATTCATAGAGGGACAGACATGATTACATCCACTGCGAGCTCAACTGGTCCATGTAGTTTCCCTCACCAGTACTGATTCAATGAGATCACCTCAATCAAGCGCAGCTGCACACCCCATATACTCCCATTCTGGGGGGGGGGTATTCACGTAGCATACCCCGATATATGAAATTGCACATTTGACAACCACCTGTGAAATCATCATTTTGGGAGATAAAATCATGCTCATTGCGGTGACGGGCAGCCCTGCCAGCCACCTCTACCCGCCCCTGGCCCTCCAACCGGTTTGTACCTGCCAGAATTTGCTTCCCCGGACCACTGTTCCAAACGGCTGGCAACTACTTTTGCGGGCACTCTTGAACGGCCCGCTCCCCCTCAAATGCCACTTCCATTTGGCAACTGTCTGTCTTGGTGCCCTCTTAAGGGTGTTTGGAGCATAGGCTGTTCGCCTGGGGTATGCATGATCCATTATCTGCGTCAACACCCACGTGTGCGTCTATACCTATGCCTACGCCTGCGCCCACACGCCTTGGCCCACGGCCATGCACAAACACGTGCCAGTGGCAGCAGCGTAGGCAAGCAACGACCTCTTGGCTTTTGGGAGGCTGGACTCATCGAAAGTCAACATGAAATCACGGAACGTTTGGAGTTCCTTCGAAAATGTGACGTTGCTTACGGTGGCCTTGCCCGAGACCGCCTGCAGATGCGCCTCAATGATGGATCGGCACAAGAATTTGGCCAATTGGGGGGAGACTGCGTTGGCGATTTGCTTGTACTGCTTTTCCACTGTTCCCTACAACGATGCAGGCATGACCCCTGCTCACGCATCATGACACAGAACAACCTGGCGAGGCACCCGCTACAGTCTGCATGTTCCCCAAGCCGCCGCCGGCACAACGTCTGGCCGGGTCAAGAAAACACGCGGACAGTGTGCTCAGCCAGTACTGGGCTCTGTAGACCTGATCCAACAGCCCGCCCCCAAAGCCCCGGGCCCGTTATGACAGGGAGCTTCAGTGGCGTACAAAGTCCATGAAAGGCAGCCACTTAAAACGAGGCCTCTGCCACCGAGCCACCGGTGGTGAAGTGCAATGGGGGGGGGGGGTGCACAACAACAGCGACTTTGAAGACTCATGGGGACACCCAAGCATTGAGCTGTGTCCAGTGTCCTGCCCACTGTCAAGCAATTACAGCTCACGGTTCCCCCCCCACGAGCCCAGAGCAGTGCAGTAGAGCCAGAATGCGCCCGACCTCGCACCCTGCTTTTCCGTACCCAGGGAGTGCAGGCAGAATGACAGAACCACAAGTATTGTTGCATCCACTCACCTTCTGTGTTTCAGATACGTCCTACTGTATTTCGATTCCACCCATGAACACGTGGTAGGGATTAAGCTGCCAGGCAATCAATGAATGAATGAATGTGGACACCTGAGCACCTTCCAACAGCGGATGCGCAATCAGCCAAAGCACACCTGAAACACAAAGTTGTCCGGGAAGCCCTGGATTCTTGCCTTTTCCCTCACTGTCATCACCCGCGGCGCAAATGGCACCAACGAGGGGTGCCAATGGGGCTTATGGTACGAATGTACTGTGGGGTGCGGTTCGGCGTAGGACAGGCGACCGTAGCACCCGGTGTCGGCGCCATGCTTCATCGTCAAGCACCAGTACGGCACTGCAGGGAATCGGTGGCTTTGCAACTTCCAGGGCTTTTTCAATTGGGGAATGGTGTCCTCTTTCCCTGTGGCCCGGCCGGGCGCCTTGCCATCGGCCCTCATGAACTGTGGAATCTTCCGAATCCTGCAAATCAATGGGTAAAACTAAGATCTGTGATGCGTTGGGGTTCTCAAGATGCACTTTTGCACGTTTTTTGCACTTTTGCAAGGTTATAGCTCCAACAAGTGGTTTGAATTCTTGACCGCACTCGGCCAATGCAATGTAGAGCTTATGCAGCAGATGCCGTACGAAAAGCCACCTTTAGGCATTTGGGGTGTCCTTTGATTTATTTCTCCGTTGGATATTCTCCAAGAACCACGTGGGATGGAAAAGGACTGCTTGCAGTCCTTGGGACAAACGGACTGTGGTTGGTTTTTGTCAGTTGTGTTCGACAGGCCAACAAACAACAGCAGCAGCATCCCAAACCCCACAAGGCTCTCATTTGGATCTGTTGCTGTGGCAAGTCTGCGGTTTTGGATGCGGAATGTCGAGTACATCATCCCATTTCGTCGACACATGGATTTACAGGGCCCTTAACAGTCCCGCGTAAATGCGTGCGGGGGTACATTTATGCTCCAACGCCGTCTATTCTCCAATTCACGATTGAGCTTGGGTTTTCGCCAATTTCTATTGACAGCTCCTATTGCCACCAATCCACACTCATCAGTAGCTCAAGCCATTGTGATGCGCCTGTGTCCTATCATTTGGGGATGGGGCACAACATCAATATCGAGGTCCACCCTTGCATCCACAAACTGGGGTACTACCTCATCCAGGCTTTGATTTTGGGTGCTCCTCATGGTGCCTACAAAGTCTGCATCTGCACCATTGTGCCTAAAACTGGGCATAGGACTTTGAGCGATGCCCAACATGAATAAAATGATGTGCATTGTTTCAACCATGCAAGGGTGCAGCCCCTCTTTAAGGGCTGTCGACATTGGAAGCTTGTCCGCAACGTGTGTGGTAGGCAAAGAGGCACCGCAGACAACCGGCGACCGAGTGCACATCACACAGCAGTTGTCTGCCTCCCCACATTAAGTGTGGCCCCCTGGCCCTGTGTGACCCACATCCGTTGTGCAACCCTCCGAGGTACCCGAAGTGTCGGATACCCAAAGACACTTTCGATTTTCCGCATGGTTCCATCCGGATGCCGGATACCTTTGTAAAGGGACCGTATGGGAAGGGGGAAATGGGGTAAATGCGATTGGGGAAAACGGGTTTTTTTCCCATTCTTCTCCCGTCTGCCACTTGGAGAGGTTCTTCACACAAGTTCCCCATTTCCCCCCTATTTCCCGCCATTTTCTCCAATGCAGCCCCCCATTGTTCCATTTCCCCCATTTCCCCAAGGGTGTTCGGGGACTTCGGGACTTTTGGATTCAGGCACCGAGGAGCATTGTGCTGCGAATGCGGTCGTAATACCAGAGAGCTCTTGGAGTACTGTTTGGAGACAAATGGGGGAATGTGCCCCGTATTGCGGGCAGCAGACAGCCCCTGAAACCGTTCACCAACAGCAACAAGGCAAGGGGTTGGGAGGGCACCAGCGGGGGCCCATTTCCGCCCAAGCGTCGTCATCCAGTTCCATCATCATCGGGTTTTTCAAAGTGGCCTTGAATCCCCCCATTTCACGCCAACAGGCCTCGAACTCATACGGCACAAGCTGACACCTGTGGACACAGGCAATAGACAGACAGCACGGGCGTCCACACCACCCACAGCTCAATCCACTGTGATTTGCCAGGGGATGGTAGTCAATGCTGTGAGGTTGAGCCCTTCCATGGATTCAGGATGGGGAGGGCCCTCCATGTGGGCGCATGTGGAGGCCGGTATACGCCCAGCGCAGAACTAGAAGCAGATTTCAAGTTGGGTTTTCATACGCATCCATCGCCCAGAGGGTCATAGAGGCAGTGCATGGCGTACATAGCCATCCAAAGCCAGCCAAAACGGAGAAAAAGGGCTCGGCTTCGGACCACCGAGCTAGTGTAACCAGTAAGGGTTCATCACCCTCTTTGCTGTCTAGGCCGGATCGGAAGTTCCTACCAGCAGCAGGCAGCAGCAGCAGCAGCAGCAGCAGCAGCAGCAGCAAGTGCGAGGTGAGAAAAACTCAGAGCTTGGCCCCATTGGCTTGCATTTCGCCGGAATTCAGATGGGTGATACCTTAAAGTATGAAGTATGAAGTTGAATCACGGAAAGTTGGAGCAAGAAACTCAACAGTGAGGTGGCTATGGGCAAGCGGAGTTGGTGGGTTCCGAAATTATCCATGATGGGCAAAAACTCCTTTTCTTTGGTCGTTTCGGGTAAAGGAAAGGCGCGTGGTGGATGCCCTATGCATTCGAAACACTCGAACAAGAGAAACCCGGGTTGTTGATCCAGGGTTAGGGTCACCGAGCTGGTGTGACCTCCACGGGGTCCTCACTTAAGAATGTGAGATGGCAGGAGAAGCCACACTGAACAAAGCAGTGATACCAGCTACCATCCAGTGGGGGTGGTGCTGAGTTGTTACATGGAGCTCTGCCTGCTGCCCTCCTTCTCCCCATGGTAACCCTCGACGCCCTCGACGCCGCCAGCGCATCACGCCTCCCCTGACGTTCAGCATACCGCAAATGATCCGTCTTTCCCAGTGCATAATACACATGGTTATGCACTTTATTGGGGCAATCTTGTCGAAGGTAGGCGATGTAAGGAGTTGGCGGGGCGCAGGTATGCGCCACCGTGCATGCTGAGGCCTCCACTGCCTCATGACTGCGATTGCCAGCATGGGAACCGAATTCCTTGCCGTCTTTCGGCAAGTCAGTGGACAATGAGTCGCCTGCAACATCAACAGGAAAACGAGGGAGCGTTCGAGGGAGGGCCGCAAGGAGGGAGATGCGGCAAAGGGCAACTTGAAGATCACGGGCAAACAGTGCTGATGAGATGGCACTGAGCAGTAACTGTAGGACCAAATGTCAAGAATGAGGATGTTCGGACAGCTGAGGAGGGGTGGCAAGAGAGGATCGGGTCTTCCCCGAAATTCCTGGAGCGAAATTTCCCCCCGCGAATTTGACTTGGCGGAAATCCTCCCCCCCTGTGTGACATTTCGTCGGGTTGCTGTTTCTTTACGGGGCCCTGGACAGTCACCCATTCTTCCCTTCGCACGATGCATCGGGCCGCTGCTTTCTGACGGCCGCTGCGGCCGTGCTCCTGCTGGTGTCGTTTCCGCGTTTGCGGAGCCCAGGAATTGGCGTACCGCGGTTGTGCTGGTTGTTGCGGGGCTCTCTACTGCAGGCCACCGTTTTGTTTGGGGCCGGGAAGGACGCATTGCATGACTATGGTGCAGCCCTAGCCCGGGAATCCACACCGATGACTAAGGACCGCATCAGCTCGGTATTGGACTTCCGCCCGGCCCACATCCCAATGGGATAGGCACTGGTGCTCGTCATGAACGCCATCTTGACATCGGTTTCGTCCTCGGGATAGGCCTTGCTCATGATGTCCGAGTGGATGGGCTGCGGCATGGAGGGCAGAGGCAGGCTCTCCAGCGCCGCCAGAACGATGAGGCGGTCGCGCGTCTGGGGGCACCCGAAAAGGCCGGTACGCAGTCGCCTCTCAAATGTGCACTCGTATCCTGCGGTTTGCGGGGCAGGAGGGGGTTCGGGGGCAGGGGTTGGGGGTGGGTGCAGTGGGGCAGGCAGACCCGCGGATTGGGCATGGGGGACAGAGGGGGGTCTCATAAAGGCTGGTTGGGCACCGTGCAGCACAACCTGCATCCAGTGCCATGTCTTTGTGTGTTGTTGATGGAACTCATTTGTGTTCAGAAGGGCGGAGGCACAACCCCCAGGTCCCTGCGGCACGGCAGACTGTCACGTACTAGATTGCGTTGGCATCCAGGAGGACAGGCAGGCATCGTGCGCAGCAGGGAAGTATTACAAGGCGGGGGGGGGGGTCTGGGACCCAAAATTTTGTGTACCAAAATGGCCCCACAAGATTTCCCGTTTGTAAATTTCGTTTTTTTCCCGCGATGGTCACTTTTGGTCTGGAGGGGGGAGAGGTCCGGGGGGTTGCCCTCCTCCTACGGTGCACGGCCATTCTAATACTTCCCTGGTGCGCAGTCCCTGGCTCTCGTGCCCCAGGTGCAACTGTTCGGTCCGTGTGGCCCGATGTGGTGTTGCCGAGTTCTGAAAAGCAGTCCCGAGCAGTTACTGTTGGTTACAAACGCGGTGTCGAGGCGGAGCAGGAGAGAGCACCGGGGGCGCACACTCGACCATGAAAAGGGGGGGGGGGGGGGCACAAAGGCATCAGAGGGGAGTGGGCCTTCACCTGCTGTCACTCCCAGGCCCTTGTAGTTCGGAGGGGGTTCTGCGCCAGCGACGTGGGTCACAGCGCCATGGGGGCTGGGTGTCACTTGTGGCCGGTGGAGTGGGCCCCCTATGCAATCGAGAGCGCGCGCGGGGGGGGGGGGGGGGCAAACGCACATCGATCACTGCTTATGATCAGCCCATACCGGCCATCGTTCAACACTCCACCGCGGAGATGTGGCTCTGACCCCGAACCAAAGTCCCAGACCCCCACGACCATCCGGCACTGAAACGAACAAAACCCCGTCCCGAACGGAAATCCGTGGCAAGAGCGGGAGGCGTGCGGGACAGGGGTGTCTCGCGGGACCATGTTCCTTCGTATCCGGACGAAGAGGCACGCGGCACTGTTTTGAAGGGCAGAGCCGCCGTGAGGGATGCCGGCGGCGGAGGCGAGCGGGGGCACTGTAGCGCTTCAGCGTTGGTGACAAGGGACCAACGGTTCCTCGTGGGCCTGGGCACGTCGAAGCGGCGGTGGGACAAGGCTGCCCAAAGGGGGCCGGGGGGGACGCGGGCCCACACGGGGCAGGCAGAAGGAAATCAAGTACATTGAAAGCAGCAAGCAACTGCACAGGGGGGGGGGGGGGGGGGGGGCCGACCCCTCCGTGGACCCCCCCCCCCAACCAAATGTTGGCGGAAAGCCCTCTTGGGGGGGGCCGGGGGGTCCGGGAGGGGGGCGGGGGGGGGGGCGGACTCCGCGTCCCAGGACCAGCAGAGCCCCCCCCCCCCCAGGCAGCCTTTGCTAAAAGGGCAAAGGAGTCCGCTTGGGGTGCCTCCATGGTGGCTGCCGAAAAGCGGTGGCCATGGTTTGACGAGGATTATTGCAGGTGGTGGTGCCGGTGTGGTGTGTGTGTGTGGGGGGGGGGGGGGGTGCTCGGTGGTTAAAACCCCTTTTGGGGGGGGGGGGGTTAAGGGTGGCTTCAAGCTGCGTGGGGGTATTGTGGGGGGGGGGGGGGGTGAATGGTGCACACCCATGTGAGGGCTGGGCAAAATGAGCCTTTGGGGGCGTGTCGACACAACGCGTACAACGCGCGAGCATGACAAGCAGAAATTGGGGGTTTTTGCCACAATGGGCAATATTCTTGCCTATACAGACCATACTACACCCCCGCAATGTTGGACAGCCGCGGCATTTGATGTGCACTCTGTTGGTGAAATATGTACCAGTAGGAAATAGGACACCAGGCCACAATTTTCGGCCATGACCTCTTTGAGCATAGGTTGATCTACGTCGCACAAAAATACACGGTTAAGAGCCCCATCAACGATGGACAAATGGCTAGCCCATCAAGGGCCTGCATAATCTCATCTCAATCCTCAGGCACATAGATAGGACTGTTGTGGGGTTGCACTCGACCCACGGTCAGCCTGTCAAGCATGCGACACCAATAGGCGTAGTGCCTAGTACCATTAATAGCGAGCCTTGTTCTGCATCTATATGAATTGCATGCTTTGCCCTCATTTCTAGTGTGATGGTGTGTGTTGTTTTGCATCTTTTCCGATGGGTTTGTGGTATCTATCAAGAATTTGGATTCAGATTGGCCCCTTTCCGGTTGGGGATATGGACCGGCACGTCAGGCGAGTGCCTATAGCGCGCCCACAGCGCGCGCAGTACATCCCCTTCCCGAGCCTCTAAGGGCATGCCTTCCTTTTGGAAGAATGCCTTAGCCCTCGCAGCCGAATTAGGAGGCAAAAATTTTGTAACCACATTATTTAGAAAAGGCGGGGGTTTGTGTCGTCAGATGCCCTTAAACATCCCCTCCCCCCTCTAGAGCAGTCTTAAGAGGGAAGGGAAGGGGGGGGTGGGGCTTCAAGCACCCCCATATCCGGTTTCTCAGGACCCCCACCCCCGCAGGAGTATCGTGTACTGCATCAGGGGCACTTCGGCTGTGGACTCCCTTCACTCAACACTCTCTTGGCAGACAAGCACACCTTTGGACTTGTACCCACCGCGAATAAACTCCACCACATTCCCCTTCGATGCAACGTCAGGCACCTCCTCCATCAACACATACAGTGGCCGATAAAACCAGCAGACCTACAGACCAGCGAAGCATGCAACGCAGACTTCAGCTGACCAAGACTGCCCACCACGGCCGCCCCAGTGCACAACGAGCCACAGCCAGCCAGCCTGCCTCCCCCAAACACACAGCAGAATCGAACAATTGACATCTTGAGTCGGATCCAGGCTTTGTGTATCAGAGGGGGGGGCGGGGGGTCTTTTGGCTATGAGACCCAACCACCCAAAATGCCTTCACGTGGGCTGCAGTCCAGGCATCCCCCCTCCCAAAACAGGCCTCACCAACAGCAGGCCAACAGCGCCTGCCCAACCTGAATCTCGCCCAGCCCCCACCCCAACAAACAAGCCTCTCCAGCCCCCAACACTCCCGATGAAAACACCTCGGCCGGGCTTGTGCTTAGCACCCCTGGGCAGGTGGGGGGCCCTGGCCCCAACAAGCTGATACCCCCACTTAAATCCGGAAAATATTGCTCGGGAAAAAGATAAAATATTGAATTAAATAAACAAATAACATTCATAAAAAGCGTCTGAAACTGCAGGCCCATTTCAGGTACACACATCTTTTATTGACCTCTGACCCCATACCCCCCCCCCCCCAACCCCGAGGGGGGCAGGGTGTCTGCCACACAAAGCACAAGCCTGGCCCCCAACCACACAGTGGCTGGTGTGGGCGCCAGCCGTCGATGGTAGTATCGTGCATCACGAGGCTACACCACAGCAACACCCACACGGCCTAAGTTCAGGTGCATCACGAGGCTACACCACAGCAACACCCGCACGGCCTAAGTTCAGGTGCATCACGAGGCTACGCCACAGCAACACCCACACGGCCTAAGTTCAGGTGCATCACGAGGCTACGCCACAGCAACCTCCATAAAGCGTCCGATGAGCCGGTTCTCGGGGTGCGACATCAATTCCTCCACCGCCTCTGAGACCGGGCGTTGGGTGTTGTAGCCAGACCAGCCCTGGCACGGGGGGCCCCCAGTGACCACGTGGATGTCGCCGGGGAGTGGGAATTTGTGCATGCCAAAGTCTTTGGAGTTCAGGTACTGATGGGCAGCGGGGGCCAGAGCCGCGTCGTCCATGCACCAATCCTCGTCTTTGCCGTCACGGACCTTCCACTCCAGCCAGTCCAAGGCCTTGACCCCGGTGACCTACAGCAACCGACGGCCGTTTTCCTGCTTAGTTTGCCCTAGTGCCTCTCTGCTGTGCCCTGGTGCCCGGTGCCCCTGCGTCCCACCGCCCGTGCCTCCCTCCATCTCAGTTAGTGAATATGCGCACGCACAGCTTTTGAGCTTTCAGATCGTCAGCGTGAGCGTTCATGTGTACAGAACTTTAAGACTCAATGTGATGTGCCCAGAGCTGTAGGCACAAGTGGAGGCGCCTGTGCACAATCAAAGCCGCTCATGGTTGCCTCAACAACAGACACTCGTAAAACAGGCCGAAGCGGGGGGGGGGGGGGGGGCATCACATCTGGAGACATGTAGGGCGCGGCTCATCCGTTGCAGCGCCGCAGCACAATGTACGGCGCATACTGCCCACATTGTGCGACCCGCACAGCGCGAAGTGCCATGGCGGCACTTACTGCCTTCGCAGCCTTCGCCCCAACCACAAGCATCAGTGCCGCAGCGCAATTGCGAGCGTGAATGGGAGCGCGGTTGTATCCCCCGGTGTCATCTGCACTCACAGCCACGTGCGCATTCACACGCTTGTTCACGCTCGATGCCGAGGCCATGCACCACAGGCTCGCGCACCACAGGGGCCACAGCTTTCCCATCGCATTTCAGGGTTACATCACATCGCGCCCCGTCCCATCTCGTAGTCGATCAACCGTGGAATCCCCAGACTTCGTGGAGCACGCAAAGGTGCCACACCAGCGGTCAGGTGTACAACAGCACACAATGAACAATGCAATGCCCCATATTATACCGGCCATTATCGGCCTTTTGTAAACCGCCAGCCCTTGAGCCCAAGAAAATTGGGGGGGAAGAGGTTCTAAGGCCAACTCCCACCGGCCTTAATGACATCCCCCCGCCACAAAAATTTTCACCAAACCCCCGTCAGCACGTAGCCCATGAGCTAAGCGCACCATTAATACGCTTTTGTGCCTGATTCTTCGCATATTGTATCGTACCACAAGAGCAGCGCTGTGGTGAGGGGCATACGGGTCCCCCGGTGTGGGGATGGGAACCGGACCCCTTGGGATATACCGGCAATGCATAGGAATGATGCAATGTCCCAACCGCCCACAAATCATGTGCACCAATGCTACGTCATCTGGCCTCCTTTCTGGGGCACACCCCATTCATGCAAGCGCTCTCCATGTCATTCGGCTATGCATTCAGCACAGTCACACCCAACGGAGGACATGGCAACCGCCAAACCGGTGCGTTGGCCCTGAAATGGTATCATGAAATGGTAAATTGCCTCAAAACCCCAAGAACGGAGGTCTCCACTTTACCCTCATGGAGAGGCTCGTGGCAGTGAAGCTCAGGTTTGCTCTGAGGTGGCCTGATGCCCCACTTGCAGCCCATAGCCCATGAGGTTGTCCGGCATCTCACCACTGCCCTGCAGTGGGTTGGGATTACGCACAGCGGCAGGAGCCGGGGGGAATTGTATCTGCAAGCCTCCTGTGTACCTGACTCCGGAATCCGCAAATGTTTGAATGGCCTCTGGAAATCGGGGAAATTGAAATATGGGGGACACGGTGGGAAATTGGTGGACAATGGGGGAAAATGAGGGAAAATGGGGGGAAATGGGAAAATAACAGGGGGAGGAGAAATGTGCTGCACCAACAGACAAATGCAGAAAAATCAAGGAAAAATGCCCCGTATTTTCCAATTATCACTGTTTTTAACGTTCCCTTTTTCCGGAGGTTCTGATGGGAAATCGGCGCTTCCTTGAAAATCAAAAGCTTATTGAAAATGTGGTATCCAAATGTCCGGAATGGGAAAATGGGGGAAAAGCAAAGTATCCGTAGGTCCCCCAAAAATCGGGTACCTAGGAGCCTTGTATCTGGACTTTTCAAGCGGGAGGGAAGAGGGTGGGAAATGCGACCACGCTCCTGCATGGGTGGTGGGGTCCATCGTCGCCGCCGGGGGCTGCGTACTATGAAATGCGCACTGCATCGCGAAGCACACCTCCTTGTGGGTCACCTCGTCGCCGAACTGTTTGTCCGTCGTAGATGTAACGTGCGCCGCGTCAATGCCACGCCAACACGTGGCCAACTGGGGATTGATGCGCATATCCACAATCTTCACCTTGTCCACAGCACCAGCTGGGGGGGCGCTGGTTTTGAGGTTCTGCAGGCGACGGGCCGTGGCTAAGAACCTGCTCACTCCGATGTGCACCACATTGGTGTTGGGGTGATTATGTCGGTACGTGAGGCATGGGTCGTCTACAATTTCGATGGCGGTGACCGTTTGCATTTCGACCTGCAACGATGTAAACTGGGCACAAGGCGGTGGATGTGATGAATGCACACACTACGGGCGCAGGTAGACTTAGAGGGCAGACAGTGAGGCAGGGGTGGGCAGACGTCTTGTGGGGCTAGCCCCCTTGCCAGACCTCGCTCCGCAGAAATGACACAATACCGCGCCCGAGCAGCCCCAGACATCACCGAGACCCCAATGTTCAGGACTCAAAACAATACATCTGAAATCAGCAGAATGAACTGGTCAAGTAATCATGGCTTAGAGTAGGAAGGGGGGGTTTGTTGGGGGGTTTTCCGTAAAACAGGGTGCTGGTTGGTACTTCTGGGTGGACGCACTGGTTCAGGTTGTCAGAAGGAAGTTTTCCACATCGCTTGACCCAAGCCGGTGGGGAACCGTGTTGTTGGTAGATGAGAGTGTCCTTCTGCTCATCGCTGCTTCGGCCCATTGGTGTCCCTCTCATGCCAGTGCCAGCATTGCTTCACATTCAACTATTCCCATGACGGTGAAGTTTGGAGGGTGCCCACCACCCCTGATGCGCGAAAAATAACACACGGCCAGGGGATTCCAGATTACCAATTGCTACACATCAGTGGTGCGCAGCATTTTCAAGGCACTTTGCCTTCAGGGGATAAAGTAAGGGTGGCCTGGCACTGTGGTCCGTGGGCAGGGCCACCCGATCCATTGTGTGTGGGAGAGGCCGGACACGCGGAACCCCGGAAGCAAGCCTACTGCCAAGGGGCCTAGTGCCCATCGCTGTACCTCCCAGAGCCCCGTCTAGTGCAGATCGCTGAACTTCCAAGGCTTGGGGACCGCTGGCTCCGGCTGCTAGTGGTGGCGGGTGTGGCGAACCTTCCCCACCACTGCCTGTGCCGACATCTTCCTGCGGGGATCTCCTGGGCCCTCCCTGTTGGCAGCTGGGCTTGCACTCTTCGTCAGTGGCCCCACGCCTCTTTGGGCGACTGGGCAAACCATAAGTTGGTTCCCACCCCACAGACATTGCAGTAGAATGTGCCAACATAACCCATGCCACCTGGCAGCCCACTCAAGATGAGCATGGAACGGGAGGGATGAAGAATGGAATGGGATGGGTGATGATTGATAATCATCAATGTGAGTGCCATATTTGGAATCTCCATGAAATTTCCAACGTGTTGAGCATAATGAAGAGGTGGCGTTGCAAAATTTTTTTCATGGGCTACATACAAGCGACGATGGATCGCAGCAGCTGTGGCACCAAATATGGTCTGAACTTTCTCAACATTTTGTCCAGAGGGGTGGGAGTGGAGGGGACTAGGGGGGGGGGGGTCAATGTATCACGGCTGGGGGCCGCAGGCTTTATCCTTCTGCATCACTTCGAGGGACAAGACAAGCCATATCGATGCTTGTGCCAGCACTGTACAGCAGAGGTGGGAGTGCATCAAGGATACCGCTATCTTTCCAAAGGTTCCTTTCCCTTCCATGTGTAATCCACCGGCTCCTGCAAACGTCTCGAGCACGTTCAACTTCGATGGGAGCTGCGCTGGGGCCTTAATTTTGCCTTTCCACAACTCATGGTCACAGAAAGTGTCTGTTATGGCGAGCTCTTCGTCCTCTTTTCTCACACGAACAGCGGGCTTCCATCGCTTCGCTGGTGGGCAAGTGGCTTTCGGAGGCACAGTCCGCTTTTTCTCTTTCTTTACTTTGGCTTTGGGGTCGTGGATGGTAACCTCAATGGACCCGTCCTTGTGATGCACCACAGGAAATGGGCCAAGGAGCTTCGCTGCTTCAAGGAATTCTGAAAATGAGTAACAATGCTGTACACGCCATCTAGTGCATATGCTGTGGACTGGTTGCAAGCACACTCTGCACAGTGTGTGCACAGCGTGAGCACACCATGTACGGGCTATGCACAGCACCCCCGTGAGACCTCTGTCCATAATGAATCAATTGACAACCAGCCCCGAGCAGTGACCAACCATGATTTGGGGCACCACCGGTAGGAAACACCTAAAGCCCAAAGCGTTCCAGCTGAGTTGTGTGCAATCGCAGCTGGCTCAACTTGTTTCAAATGTTTTCTCGGCGCCCGAGAAATGAGGGATTTAGTGACTTTTCAATGGAGTCCCTCTTCTCAATAACCCACCCTCTGTTTGTCTTTATATTGGAGAGGGTGCTTTGTGGAACACCCTCCCCCTCCCAAGAAGTCAAGAGTCCCGGTCATGGGGGATGGGCTGTGGTGTTTATGATATGATTGGATGTGGCACTGGCCCAATGGCACAAAAGAGCAGGGATTCAAAGGGGGTTGCTTCTGTTCGGTTTTGGAGCCCAGTCGGTAATACCTTCAGTCAGAGGACCAGTCACTTCTGGTGCTGTGATTGTGCGGGTGCGTGCTGTGTGGGTTGTGGTGTGGGTTGAGGCAGTTAGGTCTGAGGACAGAAGGGGGCCGAATGAAGCAAAGGTGACAATGGCCAGTAGGTAGCAGCTGCTGGTTGACCATACAAAGGTTGCTGCAAGGGAAAGAAGAACGGAGCATATACCATCTTCTGTCACTTTAACCGTCTCAGGATCATTAGGATCTTTAGATGGGCTCTGCGCCGCACTACTGGAACTTGCAGCGGAACTGGAAGTTGCGAATTCACGGTCCGCGCTCGTGGGACTTGCGCGATCCGCGCTGCTTGAACTTGCGGTGTCACAAACGACAACAGGATCCATAATGGTGTCTTTGGCAGCCATGTTGCCAGCGCCGTTCGCGGTGTTGGCGACTCGTTCTTCTTTTGGAATCTTGTTGGTTGCAACAGGCTCCATGACGACGTCGTCCGTTGTGATTTCCCCTTTGGTTGGCGTGGTTGGCATATGATGTGCCGTATGTGCAGCCACTAACACTTGGCTCCTGGTTTGCCTCACCATTGAGTGCAAAACCTAAACGAATATGCGCAAAGAGGAAAGCCTTCCACCACAGAACATCCCTTTGGTGGATGTGCCTCGTGTGTCAGCAATAACAAAGCACCAACAATCCTGGTACGCCTGCCCCTTGCTAAGGTGATGCCAAGGCCCCTAACAAATACGTCCGCATACTGTAACCTGGGGAAAGGCATCTCTTGCACACATGCAGGGGAATCAGCAACATAGAGCGAAACCTAGTGTAAGCAAAGCGCAAAAAGAGAGACTTGCATGTGGAGCTCAGAACGGCCCCAACAACACCAACCATTTTCCAAAGTGCAAATGGCAATTGGCAAGTTGCAATCTTCCAGGAAAACATGCAGTTTAACCCGAATCCTTGGCATCTCGGTGTACAGCTACATCTGGAACTGAATTACAATCAGGTCCCAAATTAACACACTCTGGACAGCAACTGCACTTTGGGCAAGAGTGTCTCTTGGGTAAAGGGGGAGGGGTACTGACGGAACCACATCATACATCTGCTCAAGGGCACTTGACCAGCTCGCGCTTGTTGAGCTCCTTGATGCAAAGTGTTCGTTTTGTGCCCAGCAACCCTTCCAACATGTTAACATATGCATGCACAGGGCTTGCAGCAATAAACCGTACATGGTTTTGTTGTTGGATGAGCTTCAGTTTGTGACTGTGTGCATGTTTGTCTTTGGTGTGGGTGGGTTTGAGGTTGGTCTTGGTGTAATCACCCCAATCATGGGCGTTGTATGTGCTGTTTACAACCCCCCCCCACACAACCACTTGCACTTTTTTCAATAAACAACTGAGAAATGAATTTGGCTTCTTAGATTTGTTTGAGGGTGCCCCCCCCCCCCTTTCTCAAGCAACATCTCACTCCAAGCAACACAAAGCATTGCTTCCAACATTTGTGGCACGATGTAATCTTGATGGGTTTTTTTTGTAATATGCGTTTGTTGCATGTGTTGCATGACTTCTGTGAGTGAGTTGTAGCCCAACCCCCACACTTGATATGTCACACCCTTGATTAAGAATATTTTTTTTGGGGGGGTATAATAGAATTCCCGACGGCTTTTTTGGCAACCTCGGCAAAATTTACTGCAACCAAATTTGCCATTGCAAAATGGATTGACCCCTCCCCCCCTCCCTGTAACCCGCTATGCTCAGTCATTCTCTCTGTCTTTATGTTGTGAGTGGACTGCATGGCTTGTCCCTGCAGATCCTGCTCATTTTGAGTCCCATTTGTCAAGCCCTACATGTTGACATTTGTGTTGCTTTCGTTTTTGGGGGGCAAAAGGTTGGCAGACATTAACCTTTTGCTGTGTGCGTTGTTCCATCACTCTCATCTGGGTTGTTAGACAGGAAGTGACAGTGATGGGATTGCAAGTATGAAGTTTTGTGGCGCAAGTTTTGGGTTTGGTTGTGCTTGGAGCATAAACACGGATCCTGATGTAGACTGTATGGTCTCAATACGAAGCAACCTCCAATGTTATGGGAAAAATGCTGTCGATAATGCATCCGATCCTGGGTTTGTGGGGGCAAAGAGTGCTCATGGGGCTGGGATACTAGGCTTGGCAGGTGTAATGGGACGTTGCATGTCATTTGCCATGTTGTTGAGATGAAGAAATGGTGACCAAAGGGGGCTCATGCTCCGACAAAGCCTGTACGAGACTTGCACTAAGGCGGCAGCCAAGCTTGTGGCACACGAGCCTGTTCTTTTCCGTGTATTTTCTATTTTAGCTGAATTTTTTCTACGAGAAAAAGTGGCACATGGAGCAATATTTCTGAGTAGCAAAGAACACACAACACAACATACAGTTTCATACCGTTTGCACGCCCTTCCTATGTGCAGGTGTTTGTGCGTGCCATTGATCAGCCCCCCCAGGCACTTTGGCCATGTTCCCTAGGGGGTGTACTAAGAAGAAATATTGCTGTTTGCCTGTGTGTTTTTCGACTGGGCAAGAGAGGCATGTGCCACCTCCAGCTGGTTTTTCATTTGTACCATTTGCTGCTACGAAGTTGTGAGCATTGGGTGCTGAAATTGAGAAACTTGGTGCCAAAAAAAGATCAGCAAATGCTTTGAAGGCCACTTGCATTTTCTCCAAGCACTGAGTGTTGCTTTTTCCCGAAGGGCGTTAATGAGTGCCTCTTTTGAAGCATCCTCATCCGCCTGGAAATATTGTTTCAATAACAAGTGTCGCTGAGTAGTCAAACTTCTCAGGCCTTCGATGCCAAAGGCTTATCATGAGTTGGTTTTGGACCTGCATCTCAGCACCCACACCATGGTTAGGACTGAGTAGAGTGTAGGACGGGAGCTGCACATGCAACAAATATGCTTCCCATAAAATGCATATTTGGTCAAGGGTATTGCTACATCGCTTCCCTGGTATTCACGACCGACTTTTTTGGTTGGCCCATGGAGACAGCAATCGCTTCCACGTGATGGTGTGCCGTGGTATTGTTGGAACTACTTTACCCAAGCACTTCTTGGGAGGAACACCCTGAACACCTTTTCCGTGCATCGACCCTTGGCAATTTCCCAGCACGAATCCCAACCCAGCCCACCCGGCTACCTCGCATGCAACCTCGCAAGCACTCTTCCCAAGCACCCCTGCCCATCAAAATTTCCAAGCACCTTTTCAAAGCGGTGGATGCCTCCAGTTTTCCAAGCGGTGCGCCGAACCAAATGCCTGGGAACTTTTTTTTTTGGCCCATGCGACTTGCCGGCCCTCGCTGAGAATTGCACCTTGCGATTGCCAACCAACACTCAGAAAAATTCTCACGTATTGTCAAGGTACAAAAATATGTCATGCTGAGGGGATTTGCGAATGTGGTTGCAAATAGGCGGGACTGCACAAGGGGGCACTTGTTTGGATTCCCCCAACCCTAAAAAGGCAAACATCTATGCTATGGGGGATGGCTTTGGTGCATTGCTTGGACAGCATAGGGACTGGGGGAGTGCACCTCCGAATTGTTGGCATGGGTATTGTGGGTCCATGCTTGACCACCACCCAATATTACTGTTGTTCTGACCACAGTTCTTGCGGTTGACGGAGTGACGAGGTTGGGAACGAGAGGCGGGGTTATACCCTGCAAATGCAAACCTTGATCCTGATATTGATTCAAGCCACCGGTAGGATTCTGACTCAGAGCTCTGCACTTCTCATGATTCATCACCCGCCTCAGATTCTACTGTCCCACATGTTGTACCATGGGTCACCAACAAATAGGGCCTTTTCTTGTACGGTGGGCCCGACTTTGCCGTACTTGCTCAAGGGAGAGAGGTAGAAAGGTACCTAACCCCCTCGCAGCGGCCAAAAAACTGCCCAGGTGTTTGTGTAAAATACTACCCCTATCACTGTGTTGCAGCCCTCACTTTGTGTGACTACCCTGATGATGAGTGGCCCACTATCATTGCTACGTGAACAATCACATTTGTGGTGTTCACACGGCATGTAGATGGTGTTCAAGAGTGCCATGGGACCAACCGCTCCTCGTTGTTTACACATGCACCGCCTCAGTGAAGATGTACCATATTTGCCCCCAAAAACCCCAAATGTCATATACCCATCATATCAACACAGCTCCATCGGAAAAAGAGGGGGGGGGGGATCCACTTATGGTGGCCTATGATCGGTTGCTCTGCATTTACTTCTCGTTGAAGGTTGAAAACAGCCGAATTTGTGCACAACATGTGCACAGTGCATCTTCCTGATATGGCAGGGTTGATGCAAACTTATGTTGCACTCTACTCTTGAGATTTGAGGCGATGAGCTGGATTCATCCAACGGCTGAATAAGATCAACAATATTTTTCAGTTTTGTCATCCTGTGACCCATTTTATGGTTGCCATATGTTGTATCCATTAAGTCCATGGGCACCACAAAATTGTCGAACACATGGCAGCACATTCCTTCCACCATATGAAGAAAGGGCCAATGCCTGAGGTCAATGACACCTTCCTTAGCCAAGTTTGTTGTCCAGGTGACATGCCCTATGGCTCAACTTGTGACGTTTATTTTGTTGTGTTTGCATTCGGGAGCACACCTCTGAAAGCGATATGCCCCACTGAGCTATACAGGGCAGTTCTAGTTGCCTACAATTACTTCTAGTTGGGACAAAGAAAATGGCCTGGTTTGCAGACAGCAGGTGCATAGTGCATAGTGCATAGTGGAACTCTTGTCAGTTGACACCTCGAATTATTGCGGCATGATCTATGTTGCTGAGTGGGTCCCACAAAAAACCTGAACCATGTTGAGACTGTTGGAGTACTAATTCCTCAAAAAACCAATGCAATGTCCAACTTTGGCTTAGCTTGGCCTTTCCTCACTGCCTTGGTACTGCTCAAATGGTGGTGATGCACTTGGCGTCAGATCAACAATAACTTGACTTCCCTGTCCCCACCCCCAAGAGAATGAACCCACATACAAGGAACCATGGCAGGTGTGGGAGGAGCTGTGATCCAACCACCCAAGCATCTGGGGGGGGGGGGGTCACCATGCAACCCTGCCCCAAACAGAGAGCAACAAAAAAATTAGCGATGTTGAGCAAATGGCATCCCAAAATGTCCCAAATGACATGTGTACTGCATCACAGGGCACAAACAGGGAGTGAAACACAGAAATTGCCCACAGCCTGGCCTGTTTGAGATGCGAACAGCAGCGGCACAATGCAACCTTCATGGGGTACATATGTGTGCAGGATGCTCTCTGTACCAGCAGAGTGGCAAATGACGAGGTGCGGAGGAACTCCTGATGCCGCCCCCCCCCCCCCCCAAGAGCAAATCAGATCACACAGAGTCGAGTGAGCCTGACAGAGCGCAACAGCCAACCCAAACTAACTTACCTCCCATTGCGGTATATCCACAAATCACAACTGTACAACCAAGACCCCATGGACAAAAACAAGTGTGTTCATACACACACACGATTTCAAACCACACACACACACACGCACGCACGCACGCACGCACGCACGCCAATTTACGCCACTTTACATGTTGATTGTGCACAACAAAATGATAATCTATACGTGACATGTGATTGGCACTGGTTGAATCCCTAAGTGGGGTTGGTTTGGTGTGCCAATCAGGCAGCACAACCATAACGCATGCAAAATGCATGCATCACATGCACAAACAATGCTTGAAGCATGGAACATGCACCATGAGTGCAATCACCCCTTGAATGATTTTTGAACTTGTTCGTCATGAAAGACACAGCCAGACATTAAACCCAACCCAAGTAGTTGTCACCCTCTCACCCAATGTGTGGCTTTGATAGGTGTGAGGAAGGCATGCTGCAGAGAAGACTTGACCCTCAGACCTGTAGGGCTTCAGACTTGAGAAATGCTCCTTTCCAAAAACCAGCAAAAAGATTGTGCCAAAGGGCATTTGGCACCTGCTACTCTTGCAAGGAAACACGAATATTTGCAGTATCATGCACGGTCATGAAATACACTGACAGAGCATCGTCCTGTGTGTGTGTGTGTGTGTGTGTGCGTGTGTGTGTGTGTGTGTGTGTGTGTGTGTGTGTGTGTGTGTGTGTGTGTGTGTGTGTGTGTGTGGTGGTCGGGGGGGGGGGGGGATGTCAAGGAGGGACGCCTTCATGGGTCAGCAGGGTCAGGTGTGCAATACACTCCGCTCACATCCAGGCCGCTGTGTGGCGCGGGGGGGGGGGGGGGAAGGGGGGGACTCTGCCTGGTTGTGTTTTGTGGAGGCTTGCCTCCGGGTAGTCATACGGGTGAGATAAATGCCTGTCCCACTACTCACAATGCTCGCATTCTGCGTCATCAACTCCCCTGCCAGCACTAACAAGGTTCACATTCAGTCATTCCCAGACGGTGCAACTTGGGTTGTGCTCTATACCGCATCGGATGTGGGAAAATGAAGCGCAGACCAAATTCCATCACCAAATTCCTGGCATTTTGCCTGCGGTAGGGGCGGTTAAAAGGGGGGGGGTTGCAGGTATGGTCTGCCAATGACGCCAGATAATGGTCCGATTCTGGTTCTGTTCGCTCATTGTGAGTAGACACCGAAAAAATCAAGTCAATGAAGCTGCGGGAATCGGTTCCTGCAGCCTCAGGGAGCGTTCTGTTCAACAAAATAGCACCTCAATGTGGGTTGAAAGTAATGCACCCTCGGAGTTATGGGACAAATTACAATCATTCGGAAGTGTGCTGTTCGCGTTTCATAGAATCTTAATGTGATACGATATGGGGGGGGGGGGTTTTGGCTGGGAAAAATTTCGGCACCCCCAAACTTTGGTGCCCCAATTTTGGGGAACAGTGCATGCCAAAGTCACTAAAGTCAGCAGTCACTAAAGAAAGGGTCAAGGCGTGAGGTCGGCTATCCATGTTGAAGGGGGTACTAACTCGAGGAAAGGGTGTGATGACGGTCACATTGTTCCCCGCATGGCGAGAAGTGCCCATGCAACCCCCCCTTCCAACCCCAGGGTATTTGCCCCATCTTAAGCAAAGGTCTGGCCCGGGTTGCGCAAAAAATTTCGTGGGGAAAATTTCGGCACCAATCTGAAACCGTCTCCATGAACATTTCCCCTGCCGAAATACCCTCCCCCCCCCCCTGTAAGATGCACACTAAATGCATCAGGCATGATTCTTTAGCCAGAAACAACAGCGATACAAAATCCCATTGCACCATTGCAAATGCATTTGTTCTGAACATAATCTTACTGCAACACAGTCTTCACATTGCACATGTTTTTGCGATACGAATGTAGACATGAGTCTGCAGCTATGGATGCGATCATGAATACATGTGGAGTGTGGCATCTATTAAGCCTGTACTCCGTTCAACACAATGATAATGCAATTGGGTTGAAGCAATTGTGCACTTGGCACAGAATCCAGTCCTCTACACTTGCAGCCTGTACCCCAATGCACAAAAAAATGGGGTTAGTGTAAATTGGCTTGAGTGAAGGCAGCGACTAGAAAATGGCGCTTGAGTTCTCTGGTATGCAGTCCCTGCACCTTACAAGTCGCTGCATATCTCCACATCAACGGCACAGGCCGAGGTATCGCGGCATGGCTGCAACATCTCTTGTAAATCCCGCAACCAGGTGACACCAGATACCATATTTCCTGCTTGCAGCTGTAGGGTGCTTTGCTTGGTCAGTATTTGGGACTTAGGGCCGACTGAACGGACGAGAGGGTCTGCAGTGTCTGATTGCTCTTCAAACCCTGAGACACATGAAGGGGCCACAAAGGGTCAGGTCTGCTTCACTGCAATTGGCTCCGGCCGCGCCTGCCACAACCGCGGTCTTCATGCTCAAACGTGAAGGGGGTAGGGTGGGGTGCATATGAGAGGGGCGGCAATGGCGATGGCAGCAGCATCGGCTGCAAATTGCAAAAAAGAAAAAGGCATCACCAACAGCAGTCGCCACCATAGCAGCAGCAGTACCAACATCAGCAACACTGCATAGAAATGTACAACGGCATGCCACGCCCGTCCAGCATCGTTTGACTGCATACATCTCATTCAGGCCTCGTCTCCCTCCAGCCCAACAGCTGCCCGTTCCCCACGGCCCCAAACCACCGCATAGCTGTCCCAATCTTCGTGATGATCTCATCAAAAGTGCTGAGACTGCCTCAGAGGAGGGTTGAAGGCGGCACAAGGGTTGGATGTTGTTGGGTTCCAAAGCGGGCAGCAAGAGGGTCCATTGAGGAGGGCTCAGGCCACGCTTCTTGAGCTACGCCCTCGGTAAAGCTGAAGATGTGGCTTTGCCACAGACTGTTAGTGATCGTGCTGCTGCTGCTGCTGCTTCTTAACTTTCTGGGTTAGGACTCCCCCTTTCAAGTCTTTCTCCTCAAAACAGGTGGTGTAGCAATATATTACAAGTGTCTGTCAAGATGTTGAAGATAGCATGGGGCTGGCGGTCAGCAGTGAGCTTACCGAGGAAAATTGGGAGGACTGCGGGAACGCTGTGGCGCACCGCAGGCGCGCCACAGGCGCCTCAGGGTAAGGGTAATTAGCTTCAGGGTAATCAGCACCAGATTAATTTTCTCTGTTTTGGGTGAATGAAGTAGGTCAAACGGGCACAATGGCGACGCACAATACTCAAAAAGGACTCAAATGCTGCGATAACCACTCCCCATTCAAAAGAACGATTCACAAAGGGTACAATTTCTCTTGTTCTGGGATAATTATCCAAATTGCGTGCCGCAGGCGCCGCAGCGCTCCCTGATGCTGATAGAGGGACTCATGGGGCGAGAGACAGTCCTCTCTTCTGTACTGATTGTTTGACCCAAGTGCCAATTCGGATTCTTGTTCCAGTTCTAGTTCAAGTTCAAGTTCTCCTTCCAGCTCAAGTTCTACTTGTGAACCACAGCGCAAACTCCAGCCCCAACCTGCACCTGCGAACCCCAAGCCCAAATGCAAAGCTCAAGCCAAACCGGGAACAGGAGCAAAGATGGGGATGTTCATGGACAGAGGTCTTCCGGGACCTGCGGCGGCCTGCAATGGCCCTGGCACTGACAAACCTCTTGGATTCTCGGGTGGGTGAGTGAGTCCATGTCATTGGCATCCAACTGCAAACTGAGGAGGGTGCTGTTGGTCTTCAACGCATCCATAATATACCCCACCCCCTTTGCGGTCAGCTGGCAGGCAAGGAGGCCCAAGGTCTGTGGAACAGAGACATGGGCTGCAAGGTCAGCGCCAGGACTGGCCCGAACTGCACGTCTGCCCTGCTCTGCCCGGCCACAGGGGAGCACTGCAGGGCTGGGGTCCTGTGCCTAGCGCTGTCCACACCTGCAGAATGTTGTTGGATGACAGACTGGCCGCCACATGCCAAGCGCCGCGATGCCCCAGGCAGTTGTTGCCCAAATCCAGCGCCGTGACCGTCGTATTGCCTTTCAGGGCATTGGCCAAATGAAAGGCACCTGTGCACAAGGGGGCACAGACAGGGACGCAGGGGCGGGGGGGGGGGGGGGGGCGCAGCAACGGGCCTCTGTTGCATGGCACAGTCCTGGGCAGGCTGCAGAACACAATGCGCAACGCCATCAATATTGCGTGACCGGAAATCCGAGGCTCCCGATGCCCGTCTCTGGCACTTCCCCACACTTCTTTGGCACTTCCCCACATTTGCCTGGCACTTCCCCACACTTCTGTCACACTTTCCCACACTTCATTGGCATGCGTCCACACTTCCCTGGGACCTCCTCACACTTTTCTGGCACAGGTTGGCGGCCGTGTCCTCGCACTCCTCTATGAACCTCGTCATCCGTGTCCTTGATGAAGCATGTGTGCACGGGTGTCTCTGCGTGTGCCCTGTCCAGCGACCACCCCAGCAACGTTGTCACCACCCAAGTGACGGTCCCGGGACTGCGGCGCCACTGGCGCTCTTGGCTCCAATCGAGCAATTCCACTGACGACCACACGGCCCTCCAACACTTCCCTACACTTCGCGGGCACTTCCCTACGCTTCCTCGGCACAGGGCTGTCCTTAAGAAAAAGAAAAAGCCTTTGTAACGCCAACAGAAACGCACGTTCACGGGGACACTCTCTGCTTCATGGGCAAGATATGGGCAAGGCACAACTACACTACAGAAACAGTATTGAACTATGGTTGGCGCTTGGTGGCGGTTGGCAGTTGGCGGTTGGCGGCGGTTGGCAGTTGGCGGTTGGCAGTTGGTGGTCCCTGGGGGCTGTCCTTAACAAGAAAGAAATTATTCGGCTTCTTAAGGACACCCCTGCCTTGGCACTTCCACGCACTTCCCTGGCACGTGCCTTCACAAAGCAGTGGAGAGAGAGCAAATGGCTTGACACATTCACATACTCACGCACACACACATGCACACACACACGCCTGCATGCATGCACACAAGCGCGCGCGCACACACACCGAGGAGATGGACTCCAGGCGCATTTCAGACACGACCGCACCCGCATCGTCGCACACACATGGCCACACATGCACACCCGCGCAGGTCTCTGCACACCCACACGCACCGGTGCAGACACGGGGGGGGGGGGGGGCATGCCCCCATAACACGCATCCACACCATCGTGGTCAAAATTTGTGAACCAGACGTCGATGTTCGTGATGGTCTGGTTCTTCTTCAAAGCCCTGCTCAGGGCTTTGATGCCGGAATTCCCTGTCATGCGACGCAGGGGACTTAAGGACATGCCCAGGCAGGGCCCATGGATCACCACCCCCCTTCGCACCGGGTCCCTCCATCCTGCCGTAGGCCCAACACCTCAGATTCCGGCACCATACCTAAGGCATTGCGCGCCAGCTTGACCGTCGTCAGTGCAGTGTTCACCAGGAACGCATCCGCCAAAGGCCGGATAAATTTGTCACCGGCGGCCGGCAGTGCGAAATTCAGGTCTGCGTGGGGCGGATGGCCGGCGAGGGTGGCGGGCAAAGGGGCCTCGACGTTGGGACGTTGGCAAGCGGGACGAGAGTCAAAGTATGGGGGGGGGGGATTAGAAAGGGGATGGGGGGAGGGCAGGAAGGGTCTGGGACCCAAAAAATTCGGTACCAAAAATGGCCCAACCAGAACAATGGTAAAATCGTTTTCGCCCACGATGGTCACTTTGGTCTGCAGGGGGGCTCCTCCTGTGGTGTACGGCCTTTCTAATCCTTCCCTGGGGGGGGGGGGCTTGCAAGAAGAGAGAGATGCTTTGGACTCCTGATCACAGAGCACCACGGGACTTGGGGGGGGGGGGGTCACAACCGCCTTTTCAACAGCGCAAACCTACAACACAACACATTTCCACGCAAATATCATCATTGATACTGCCTTGATATTGCCATGATGTCGCCTTACCACTGTCCCATGGCTTTATCAATATCATCTCTGCGCTGTCCGGGCGACGCTGACGTGCAAATGAAGAAATGAAGAAGGGCAACGATGAGAAGCAGCACCAGCATAAACAGACCTAGAGCCAGAGTCGTGAGCGTAGAGTTGTGTCGCAAGCCTTCCCCCAGAGCCTGAGCCCCAGCAGCTTCAATCCAAGTGTAGAATAAATCCAGATAAGTGAGCCCTACAGCAAAGCATATGCCTCTGCCGGTCATGCAATTCACAGCCATACGATTGGGGGGCGTCACAACACAGAATGACGCAGCTAAGTTCCTCGACATTCACATGACAGCCAAACAGTGGAACCAGAGCTGACACCCATTCACTACCTACCCCCAAAAGCAGGTTTTGAGACCGGACTGAACTGGGGCGATGCAGGGATTTGTGGGCCTTTTGGACTACCAGAAAGGCGTACAATCCTGAACCACTTCAGGGGGGGCGACCTCTCGATATGACAGGATGAAAATCATGAAAATGCTGAAAACTGGACGGAAAACGGCTTTTTGGCGCTTGGGGGAACAGTCTACGCAATGACCACAGGTGTTACTTTCAAGCCAGATGGAGGGGTCCTGACTCACCAGCCAGCGGGCAAGGGGCCGAGGGATGGGGGAGGGTTCAATTTTTTTTGTTTTGTATTCATTTTCTTACTGGGAACTGAGCATTTTGGGCATACACAAATGGGGAAAAAAAACCACGTCCAGTCCCAATTTCCATATTTGCTATGTCGTGGGAGCGCCAAGTGATCCACTCAAACTCAGGCGAATTGGGGCTTTTTTCATTCAGTTTATGCATTGTTGAATTCTCAGTAAAAATGAGCATTTTGCGTGTACACGGGTGAAATAGAACAAAAACTTTGGACATCTTCCATGAGGGGAAAAAATTCCGCCGCGTTTGGCGATGAAGGTTCAACAGGTCCCCATACCTGTGCTAAAGAACACTCCAAAGGGGCCTGCAACTGGCAGGTGGTCCCCGTCAACGGGTGCAACAAAATTAAACACGTGCAGCATCCCCCCCCCCCCCCTCATGGTTCACAGCATTTGCGTACACACACCTCAAAGGGTTACACGTGGGATCCCTCAAACTGATCAGCATTGCACACTGGGCAGCACCTGCGTGCGTCTCCCGAATTCTACGCCGTGGTGCCGTTCTGTGGCGATTTCCGTTGCCCGGAGAGCCTGGGGTGGGTCGCCCCACCCCAACCCCCCATGGACTTGTCCAGGGACCATCGACGCCGCAATTCTGGGGACCGCGGCTCAAAGCAGCAGTGAGTCCGCGTGTTTCAAAACCCTCTTGCGGCGCCCTGCTCCGTCACTGTTCCCTACATCTCGTCCCTTGCCACAGAGCGCCTCCGCTTCGTTCCAAAAGGCCCCCTCCTCAGGCCTCCCCACTAAAAAGGATTGCGCTGCTCGGACCCACCGACCGGCGACCCATTGCCCCACTTGAAACATCAGCCCCCTGTGTGACATTCCGTCTGGTTGTTTTTCCTTTACAGGGCCCTGGACAGCCACCCGTTCTTCCCTTCGCATGTTGCGTCGGGTCGCTGCTTTCTGCCGGCCGCTGCAGCCGGTGCTCTTGCTGGTGTCGTTTCCGCGTTTGCGGAGCCCAGTAGTTCGTGTGTTGGGGCTGTGCTGAATGTGGCATGGTGTGCCGTTTGCGCGTCAGCGGCGCCCAATACTTGGCGTATTGAGGATGTGCTGGTTGTTGCCGGGGTCGTTTGACTGTTTTTGCTGTCCACGCGCCTCTGTCCACAGGCCGTCCATAGCCTGCCTCGCTGTGTTTCTGTGTGCGTGAGGCCCAGGTGCCCTGTTCCTCCACGCGTTGTCCTGGCCGTCCACCATATGTCCTTTTCCCCCTCACGGCTGGTCTGCCCCTGATGGGCTCCCGCTCCTGTTGCGGGTTCCTGCCCCCCCCCCCCCCCCGCCGCCCTTCGCCAGGCAGTCGCACACTCACCCCCGTTACAGCACCAACACCTGGTGTGAGTTGGACAGGGCTGCTGCGTGTGTTGTGCATGCGAACGTACACACGAGACGACGTGCAATGTGGATTGTGTAGTGGGATGGGCAGGCCCTACTTAGTGACGGGCGAACGATACTTCAGACAGCCCTGAGAACACTTTTTGTGCGCCGCGGGGGAAAGGGCCTGTGAATGTCATGGGCGCTTTGCAGGCCTGCTCGTGAGGGGGATGTTGCAGCCCCCCCTTTTCGGGGGATGACTGTCAGCTTCTGTCCGCGTCCCATTGCCTCCCAACCGCTTCGCAACCGCCAGCATGACCACTGCAACCGCTATACAACCGCCAGTAAGCGCTGCTCCAGCTGAAAACCCTCTTCCGCCCCCCTCCCCCTCAGGCGCAGCCCTGGCACTTTTCCAGGCACCGTGCACACCATTTGTGAAGAGAGACGGCCTAAACGGGCCAGTACACCAACGCAACATCAAAGCACATCAAACATGGGAACACTTCATGTCCTCTTACAAATGCACACAGCTGCGATTTTCCGGTTCCAGGATGGCCACCCAAACTGCGCTGCCGTCGCCGCAGGAAAAATGCTCTTCTTGCAACGTGTGTAAACAAAGTGTGAACCAATGCAGTGGGTCACCCCATGCAGGGGATACGCCCACCACCGAAAAAGGATATGATATATCTTCAACTGCAAGGAATCAGCTTGCACTGCCTACAGAAGGGGGCGGCCCCCCCCAAGAGGAGGACTTGGAGGACCAAGTCACTCCCAAAACAGTAGCGCCAACAGCAACGAACGTTCACGGGGACGCTATCTGCTTCATGGTCATGGGACCTTCTCTACTTCAAAGGTTTGCCGTTTGCCGTTTGCCATTGGTGTTGGTTGGCGGTTGGCGGTTGGTGGTCCCTTAACAAAAAAAAAATCTGGCGTCTTAAGGACAGCCCTGGCGTGAGGCCCCTCCCCACCCCCAACAGGTCTGCACACTGTGGACCTCGAAAGAGCACATCAGAAGGACTGTGGTGTGGGAGCACACCACGCCACCACACACTCCTGGGAGGGTATCCGTACACCATACATAGCATACCTGAATTGGCCCCCAGAGACGCACCCAAATGCTGCAGCCCAGCGGTGGTGAGTTTGTTCTCCCTCAGGATCAGAGTCGATAATGTATGATTGTGATGCAAGGCCTTGGCAAGGGCCTGGGCGCCATCAGCATCGATTTTGTTGCCCGTCAACTCCAGTTTACCTGCAACAGGACACAAATGATGACGGTCCCCTCGTGTCTCACTAGGGCGTCGTGCTTGTTGACCAAATCAAACCCAAATTTCGCAGCTGCTTTGCAAATCATGAAAAAGTTCCGAGCCCCATTTTTAAGGGCGGGGGCTTGCGAGGTGTTCTGGACAGACTTCTTTTATAAGAGGAGGGGGGGGGGTCAGAGGGGGTTTGAGGCCCCCGCCCACCCAAGATGAAGGCCCTCACCCAGACCCTCCCCTCTTACAAACATTTCAGGGGGGGTGGTTGAGGCACTCTCCGGGGTTGGATGGCTCCCCAGCCCCACCCCTGAGCATGACCCTGCAACCATGCAGTGAAATCACGGGCTGATGCCAGCCCGTTGGGAGCACCCAGGTGTGCCCCAACGGCAGGCTTCCTGGACCGGGGGGGGGGGGGGGCGTGTTCATGAGGAGGCCTGGCCTACAGGATGGGGTTCATCGCATGCATGCTCGCCCAGCTCAAACCGCGGCCAAGAGCATCTGCACCAGTCATCCGTTACGAGGCGGCCCCCTAGTTCTGATGGATATGGAGATTGTACAACAAGTGTTGTTTGATTGAGCCTACCCTGCCCCCATGGACCCACGGTGCCCTTTGGCATCATCCACTGCTCATTTGGAAGTGTCACGCCATTGTACTCGTTGCATTACCCCTACGCTACGTTACACTGCCATCGCCAATGCAGTTGGGCAGGTGATCGCAGGGCCGTCCTGACACCGAAAAAAAAGCCTGCTGGGCTCTGTCACGGGTCTTCATGTTGTTGCACAGCCTACTGATCCAGAGGCTGAGGGCCATGTGAAAGGCGGACGAAAGCGCACACCATTTGCACTGCACTTCCACAGGGCCGATTCACCGGAGAGGCGGCTGCACAAAGGCTTCCCCGTTGGGCTGCACTGCATTTTGCGCAGCACTTGGAGATGGGCCTCCCCCAGCCACCATTTCACGTGGGCCCATACAGTCCCTTCGCATCTGCTGTGAATGAACAGCGCATGTCAGTGGGTGACATGCACAGCTATTCCCTCTCTTGCGAAGGTCTCTGCCCTGGTCGGCCATGGTACCCCAAACCCCAACTCGCGGTAGGTGGGGCTGCTCCCAAGCACAAACCAAAACCCATCACACTGCCTATCCCCAGCCTTCATGACATACTAAGAGTAGTATTGATGATCAAAGCGTCAGCAAGAGCACTTGCACCCTGTGACAAAATGATACGAATCCAGGATGAGCACACACATGGGAACAATTGCTACAATGAAGGGAGTGCACGGGGCTCACTAGACTTTGCAGGTGGTGACCCATTTGCCATGGCCAGTGCAATGGCCAGGTCCCCGATAGCCACCCGTTGGTTAATCGGCTGGGGCGGTATGCCCGCTCACTACCCCCTGTGGTGTTGCGGAAAGGGGCAACCCCCTCCCCAAACTTCAAGGGTTGCTGCCTCCACGGGCCCCTCCTATCCACCACAGTGGGAGGACTCGGGGTTGCCGGCACTGGGAAGCAGAGATGGAAAAAACAGGGCTTGGGGGGGGGGGGATGACGAAATGACGAAATGACGACTTGTCAAAATGACAGTCTGACAGTCTGAGGTGGGCTGTTTATGGTCACTCGCAAAACACTGTAACCCTGCCTCCCTGCAACACAAGAGTATACACTGAGCGTGGAAAAATCATAGCATCAAAGACAAATGTCTATTGGGCAGTCTTCTGGCATTTTGCCAAAATTCGTCGAATCTCTTCCTCATCGAAAGACTCTGAGCTGCCACTGCTATTGGTGCTGCTTCCTGCTGATTCACTGGAGGATCTGTCCCCTTCAAATGCTTCAGCCTCTCCTTTTGTTCCCGACTATTGCATGCAGTCCTTGCGGAATACTCTTACAGGCAGATGTGGACATCTGGCAGGGGTGGAAGGTTTGCGACCAGTCATGTGCCAAAAAGGAACAAAAAATACAAACAGTGGCCCTGTAATATGCAGAAGACAATACACTAACATACACTCCTCCTTGCCACTTCAGGCATTCTTGCCACATTTGTCATTTCTTATTTCGTCATCTGAGCCTTCCCCTTCCCACCCCAGCCCCACCCTGAGATTTCACTCTTCTATCCATCTCTGCTGGGAAGGGACAGCTGTCCCTATCTCATGGAGAACAGCTGGGGGTAGCTAGCATGGCGTTGTTCACGGGGGTGTGCCTACCAAGAGAGGTTTTTTGCTTTTTAGGAACAAGGACTGTACCTTAGATGATGGCATTGTTGTTTGAAGCTCAAAAGAGTACATGTAATTGTGTGCTACGTGGTAGAAGATTGTCGATCTAACCCATTCTATTTCGCTTTTGGAAGGAGTCCATTTGATTTTCACCTAAACCCCATTCATAGTGGTTATGCATCAAATTCCAATGCCCCTGATTACCCGCTGCCGGTGGCACCTCAGTTACCCGCTCAACTTCCCGCTCCGACAGGCAAAATGGGGGAAAATGGGGGCAAATGGGGGAAAATGGGGGAAAATGGGGGGAAATGGGGGATAATTGGTGGAGGAAGGTGGAAAACTTATTTCCTTGACCATGCAAATACCAAAAAACCTGCAAAAATGGGCACCAATCATGGTTGTAGGTTCCCTTCTGCACCACGTTTCGCCATCATGTGGCTGGTGTGGTCCCGCCTTACCCCGCCTCCTAGCGACTTATCTTACTGTCGCGGCACACAATGGGGCATACGTACTGCCCCGTGCCACACTCTAACGCATCCTACCAAACTTTCGCTTGTATTTGGCAGATTGGACATGCAACAAAACAAGAAATGTGGTGCTATTGAGGGATCCCATTGTAGTGGAGCATGACCGCGGCGCGATGAGTGTCACACTTCATACTTCTTTGTCGCTCGTCTCTGACCCACTTCAGTGACGAGAAGCAACGCTCCACATCACAAGACGTTGCTGGGACGGCAAGCACACGGCGTGCAACTGCATACAAGAGCGGTAGCGTGGTTGCCATACCCTCCCACCATTCCAAAATTCTAAAGTTCGGTGTCGAAGCGGTGGTGGGAAGCTTCCAATAAACATCCCACTCAGCCTTCAAGGCATCAATACACTCACCCTTCTTGAAAAGGCACTGATACGATTCAACCTGGTTGCCCATCCCTTCCTCAGCGGCCAACACTGTCCGCTGTCTGGCACAAAGAGGGAAAGATGCTGCAAGGAGGTGCAGGGGCAGGCAGTGTGATAAATTCTATTGCCTTCGGCAGTGCACCTCGAAGAGAGGTTGACAGTCAGCCAATCAGTCCCTGAGCCAGCAAGCAGGCAGTCAGACAGATACACACAGTTTGGGTTTTTCATCAGTGGCAGATGCGGCCCCAAGGAGCAGGGAGACCATTCGTTACAATGTTACAATCTAAGCAGTGGGCGAGCAGTAATGCAGCCGACCTGCACCTGTACAGTCGGTGGTTCGAACCCCAATCTGCCCACTTTGACGCCGCCGCCGGCGGCGACGCTAAAAGTCAGCAGACCAGGATTCGAACTGACGCCTGCAAACACGGCGTCAGCTGCGTTACCATTGGACCGCTGACCGTGTTACCAGTGCCGTGCGTCCCCACTGCTTGTAGCCTATTAAGCAAAACTTTTGACCCCCCCCCCCACCCCCACCCCCACCCCCCCCTCAAAAAAGTGATATCCAGTTTTAGGGGGTAGAGGCCTGAAAATCAAAAAATCCATTGGGGGATGGTCTTATTGGGCAAAATAATGATTTTACAAGGGGTTGGACATCCAATATCATGCCTTGGGGTATGCTACGCGAATGACCCCAAAAAAGGGGGGTATATGACGCCCGCGCCTGCGCTTGATCTAACAACCTCTCTTCGAGGTGATTTCTCTTGTCCACATCCCCATTTCCCCCCCATTTCCCCCCCATTTTCCCCCATTTTCCCCCATTTTCCCCCATTTTTCCTCGGACATGTGACTCAGTACACCCCCCCACAGCCCCCGAGGGCCAGGGAAAAGTGGTTTTTTGGGGTTTTGGCGCATCGTTATCCCCATTTTTCCACAAAAAATCTACAAATTCTCACAGTAGGTCCCATTTTACCCCATTTTTCCAACTTGGAGCAATTTTCCGGCGGCATTACCCGCTCACTTCCGGCAGCGGGTAATTAGGGGCCCTGAAATTCTGGACGCCGGTGCGTGCTAGCTTCCCGCGGGATTGAAGGCCCTGCAGCCACAATGGTACCCCCCCCCACATAGACCCTTCATCGGATATGTGGCCCTGGTGGTAAGTTCGGAGGTTGTGGGGTCAAAATGGTTTTTCAGCTTCTGCCCCTTCCACAACACACACACACACAGGCACATTCAAGGTAAGGGTTATCATTATCCATAAATTGTGTGGTCACTATCTGCAGCCCTTTTTGTTGGATGTTCACAAACTATTTCGATCAGTCAATTCTTGTGGTGCCTACCTTGCCTGTGGCTATTGCTGAACTCGGGAAACTGCATTGGTTTTTCCTTTCATCAAACCTGCAAGAGGACACTACAAATCTTTCTAGGGCAGTCAAGCTAAAATGACATCTCGTGCAATGATAGGGGAGCGAACACATGGGTGTGCCGGTTGGTACTTCTAGGTATATGCACATGTTCGCCTTTTGAGGAGGGAACCCTCAAAACATGGATGGGTGGGTTGGTTGCCCACCCATTGGGGGTGAAGAGGGCGGGTTCGAAAAAAAAACTGCAAGTGGGGCTAGCCTTCTCAGCTAGCTCTAACAGCCACGGAAATTTTTTTGCGAAGTGAGAGTGCGGCAGTTGTCCCGCTCCTCACAAGTGCTTGCTTTCTGCCCCTTGGCGTCCCTCCCTTGCCGGCGGTGCTCTACATCCTTTCCCAAGGAAGTGGAGTTTGAAGGATGCTCACCACCACTGTAGCGGGAAATGTAACACAAGGCCGGGGGTTTGCAGATCACCCAGTGTCACCCATCAGGTGAGCAGCATTCTCAGGCATTTTGCCAGTTGTTTGGGGGGTTTTCTGCCTGTGTGTCAGTTGGCTCCACCAAGGTCCTTTGGTGGGGCCCAGGTAGTCACGTGCCAGGGCACATTACCACCCAGGCCCCATCGAAGGGCCCTAGTGCCTACCTACTTAGGCCCATGAAAGGGGAAATTTGTGTGTGGGGGGGGGGGGGGGGGCGTGGCTTTGGGGCCTGATCGGGGACGTGGCAACAAGATGTTGCAGCATGGGCACGGCATGGGCTACTCCACCAAAGCGGCCACGCGGAGAACCATGGGGTTGTCGCGTGGCTTTGATTCTGGTCACATTTCCTCCTCCTCCTCCTCCTCCTCCTCCTCCTCCTCCTCCTCCTCCTCCTCCGTGCGTGCCCGTGTGTGTGTCTGTGTGTGTGTGTGCCAATTGCCAATTGCCCCGCGTCAGGGGTGATTCAATCCATGCTCTGTGCGTGCCTGTGGCAGTTCTCTGGAGTACTTTGTGCACACATTCATAACAAAAAGGGCATGGTTTGTGGGTCACGATTGTACACTGTGCCTCAGCTCTGTGCCTCAGCTCTCTGCCTGTCACTAGTCTGGCTTGGGATCCGGAATGTCCATCGGCGCATTTGGCATCTCCCGCTGCCTGTGGCGGATTCCTTTAGGCTTGTCACTGCCTGAGTCATCCTCTGAGACCTGCACTGCTGGCTGCGTGTTTATCCCTCTTGTTCTTGTGTGCTTTCTTCTTCGTTCTCGTGTGTGTGTGTGTGTGTGTGTGATCTGTACTTTTAGAGGTGGATCCTTGTGCAGCGTTGGGCTGGACGCCTCATTTGGCTCAGGTCTGCTGAGGCCTCTTTGTGACGTTGTTTCCCTCCCTTCTGCGGAATCAGAACCTCTGTATTTTGCTGGCTAGGTATCCAGAGTGTTTGCTCTCCCGTGCCTCGTCACGAAGAGCGGGCAGGCGACATCCTCGGCCACGGTCTCCTCCAGCCCCCGTGGAACTGGGGCTGGTGGGGACGGAGGGGGGGGTGTTTTCGGCCTCCTGCGTTTGGGGGCTGGAGGGGTGGGGGGTTGGTGTGGGGACCTCAGCAGACCCGTAGAGATACGTGCAGGCCCTTGCAGGCGTGGTCGTTTGTTGGGCAGTTGTGCATGTGCAGCAAGTGGGCGCTTCCGGCGCGCAGGCACTGGGGTGCACACTTTATGGTGTCCCCGCTGACAGCAGTGGCGCACTCCCCTTTGCTTGAGTGTGCACCTCGGGCACGGTGGCAGGCCATGCAGTGGGCACAGTTGCAGTTGCGGTCTGCGTGCTATGTGGTCATCAGCGTGATGTCCCAGCGCACAGCATGCTTCAGCTGTGCGCCGAAGTCTCTTGCAGGTCGTGCACGCGTCAGCAGAGTGCTGGGCACACTTTGACGGATCAGCCGGCGGCGCCGGTGGTGGCGCCCTGTGTGTGTTTGCGCGCCTGCGTGTCCCGGTGTAGGGGCGCTGTGGGAGCTTCCCATCCCCTATCACAGGGAAGAAATCAGCTGCAAAGGAGGAGCAGCCCCCCCCCCCCCCTTTGGCAAAAGTGGTCTGCTCCGAGGACGGAGCCAGCCCCAACTGCAGATTCCCCTGGAGTGCACGCTGTAGTCGGTGCTCCTCCACTTCCTGCGCTGTTCTGCGTGGCCTATGTGTGTACGGGCGCAGTTTGTGTATTCTGTTGAGACCAACCTTGGTGGCCCACGTGCGCTCACAGTATGCCGCTAACTGCTGAACGTGCATGTTCATGGCACTGCGGCAGGTGAAATAGGGGCGGCAGTTCAGGCCGCAGAGTGCCGGCCCCCCCAAAGGAACTAAAGAGCTGCAGCGTGTGACCACACGCACTGGATGCAAATGGCCTTTAGTGACCAGGCGCTGCACATTTGCCATTGCCAGTCGTAAGACCCGGCCTCTCTCTTGCAGTGAAAGGGTGGTGCCCTTAAATTTTGCCTGTGGAGCGTGTGGGAGGGTGCGTTGCGCAAATTCCTCAAAGTCCAATGCGAGTTCCAGGAACGTCACTGTGCCTGGTTCAGGGGCCCAGTGCAGTTCCCTCAGCCAGCGTAGCAGGTCCGCCAAAAAGGGCATTTCCCACTGCCATTCCACCTTCTTAGGGGTACGCAAGAGAAGTAACCCTTTGTCTTCCGGTCTGGGGAGGGGTCCCACCAGTTGGTGGTACGGATATTGCCGAAGCTGCTGTGAGAGGCTCGACCCCATGAAAAGCATGGGGGATTGTTACGGACTCGTAAAAACGGCTACTAACATATTGTGCAGAGCTGTCATGAATGCGAGCGCTGTCCCTGACTTGACGCTGTCTGTGTCTAACTCTGGGGCTAATCCACAAAGTCGTAAACATGGGGGCCACTGGTCCATGAGGGGAAGGCCTGTGATCTGTGCTGCCGCCGTCCTGATGCCCGGCAGGTGGGTGTCCCGCACCGCACTCCATGCTGAACACTGCCAAAAAATGTGCTCCTCGTTTTCCGGAGCATTGCCACAGTACGGGCACGTGGATGTGGCTCTCATGCCACGTTGATAGGCCCGGAGGGCTGTCCAGGTTGCTCCTGATAGGATGCCCCGCAGGATAGAGCGCTGTAACTCTGTGGCAAATGACGCTATGCTGGGCTGGACCAGGCGCCGGCATGTGGTGTAATGAGCCCCCGCGAAAAGGCGGGGACGCCTCTGAACCAGGCTGTCCAGCATTTGCGAGCGCAGCTGTTCACGCACCTCGTGCTTAATAGTGTTTTTATCCCCGTATAGGAGGAGGGGTTCCTGGCGCCCAGGCACTTTCCATCCCCACCATCCCTGCGTAGCGACCCAGCCACACTCCTGTGCTGTGGACATGGCCCGGCCGTATGGGCCGGAGCCTTTGTGAAATGTTGTCATCTCCCAAATGGCCTGGGCTGTGATCTGTCCAGCACCCCTGGTGCGACACAGCTAGGATAACCACAGGATGCGATGATACTTAAGTACCAAGGTAGGTGCAATCCGGTGCCCTTTGCACAGCAAGGTGAAAAAGATTTCTTTGGCCCTGCCGGGCCGTGACCGTCCCCAAATGGTCTGCATGACCTTAGTCTCGAAGGGCAGGAGGTCTTTGGGCTGAAGTGGCACTATTTCTGCTGCGTGCAGGCCAGTGGCCGTGATCATTGTGGAGATGATGTCGCATCTCCTTTCAAAATTGCCCTGAGCACCATGCACCCTATCCAGGAGGCTGCAGGCTCTGGAGATCCTTTTCTTGATGAGCGGTCCCGAACAAGTCGCGTCCGTGGTGCGGACCCCCGCGCCCAGGGACTTAAACTCAGAAGAGACAGGGAAGGGCACCCTGTAGTGCTGCCTTCACTGGGTGACGGGCGTCAGACCAAAAGCCGACAGATTTCTTCGCGTTCACCCCTTGACCCGTGTCCTCAAGCCAGTCAGTGGTGCAGTCTAGCAGGGGGGTGAGGGTATTGCTTCCAGCTGCAAACCCATAAGTATCATCCGCATACCCAAGGGCAGTTAGGATGAATTGCAGGGCCTGCGCTGGCTGATCGCTGGGGGGGAGGGCCTGTACCGCGACTTTGATGCCCTGTTGCTGTGCATCCAGCACCCGCTTCCAGACCGAGGTCAGGAGGTTGATGAGTATCACACTCAATGGGCAGCCCTGGAGGATGCCATTGGTGGCATCGAAAAAACTGGCCAAACACCCCATTATTTTAAAGCACCTTGTGAGGGTGCGATACATGCCAGAAAGGGCCCTGTGCGTGCCCAAATCCATCCCCTGCGTCAGTGCAATATGCAGTACAATGGACTGTGGGATTAAATCAAAGCATTTTACGTAGTCTAATCCAAAACCATGCAAAATTGTTTTCATCAGTTTGTGTAGCTCAATGAGCATGGAGATAAAGGCGGCCGCATCAGTGGCGCCGCGCTTCTTGCGAAAACCGTAAGCGTGCGGGTGGATCCACAGTTCCTGCCACACCATGCACTCCTCTAACCTGATCCCTGCCCAGACCCTATAGATCTGGGACAGTACGGACAGTGGGCGCTGCTGCATCGGCATCATCCCTTCCCCTTTCGGGATCAGCGAGACGTATCCCCTCGCCAGGACCCTGGGCCAGGCTCCTGTTGCCTCAACTAGAGACAGAATTTCTGACAGCATGTCCAGCAGACAGGTGGGTAGCAGTAAAAGGTCCGAAACACACCAGCCATCCAGGCCGGTGGCTGTGTGAACTCCCATCTTTCTAAGGCGTTTCGCGAGCCGGGACCCTGTGATAGGGGTGGACTGCATCTGCACTCCCTTTATCAGAAACTTATCATACTTCTGTGCAAAAGCGTGCACGTCTGGCTCTGGGGTGTCTGCATATTTTCGCATAACCTGGTCCCAAGAGGCATGAAGAATTTCATCCATGCGGGGGATGTTCGCCGTTGGTTGGCTTGTGTCTGGGTCCAGGAGCATAACCAGAGGAGGTTGGTACTCGTTCTGTATCCACTGATAAACCTCCTTTGGCCTGTCCAGCCAGGCTTGGTTCATTTTGGATTTCCATTTATCAATGCGCGTGCGCTCTTCATAGCGGGCATATCTCTTCCCTAGTGCGCAGAGGCTGTCATACAGCGACATGCAGTCTACCAGCGTTGGCAGGGGGCGTATGAGTGGGAGGGAGGGGTCAGGGGCACTGGCCACAAATTCATGAAGCAGCAGGTCCTCACGAAAGGCCAGCGCCGTTTTGCGCATGCGGCGGCACGCGGCCTGCCACGATAGTTCCACCTGTCTGGGCACCACCCCTGGCCTGAAAACCTGGCTGGCTTTGCGTTTGGCGGATGCCGGGACTCGTTTGCCCCTGATGCCCAGCTGGGCACGTTGCCACTGGATGACCGAACGAAGGGCTCCCAGGGTCCCTGTGATTTTGGAAAGTATGCGCGTGCGCGGGCCGCCGTTGGGCGCCAGGCCTGTCGGTGCTAGCGTAGTGTCCCGCACCATTTGCTCCGTGCCACGCCCCCGTGGGGCACTCTTGGGTGCAAATGGGAGTGTGGGGTTGGGGGTGTCCAGTGTAAGATGCGTGCATGTGAGTGCCATGCCTACTTCCTCGGCCAGCCAGGTCCACCTGTCCCAAATGTCATTGACATTTCCCTGTTGCAGCAGGGCATTCCAATCAGCCTTGTGTGGCCGGAGCAGCGAGTCACAGATTTTCTGAGTGTCCTCAGCCGATCTGGGGGGGGGGGAGAAAGGAGGCAGTTTCTTCATTTTAACAACTTTCTGCATTGGGACGTCAAGCGAGAAAGTGAAGCACACTGGAGCATGCCCAGGGAGGGAATGAGACTTCAGCGCTGTGACATCAGTCAACGTGCCCGCTTGCGCTGGGGTGACCAGGAGGCCGTCAATGCGGTTGGGGGGTTTGCCTGCCGTCGTGAAGCCACATGCACATGGCGTGCCATGGAGAACGCTAAAAGTGCGGTCGGCATCCACCAGCCAGCCGTCTGCCACTGCCGTCAGGAGTGCGGCAGGAACTTTGTGCAGCAGGTCGAAATTGAAATTTGCGTCCGTTAGCAGGATGCATCCAGCATTGCCTAGTTTGCTCATATAGCAGACCACCTGCTCCCAGAACTCCTGGTTCAAAGATTCGTTGCCTGGGATGCCATAGGCCACACATATGTTCAGCACGCAGTGCCCTGCACCGATTCCTGCCCGTGTGTGTAGCCAGCGCCCTGAATGCCACAGCCTGCAGGCAATTGGGTCGTCTGGATCTGGTTCAACCTTGCGGACACTCCAGCCCTTCCTGAACAAAAGTCCCACCCCTCCTTGGGGAGCTCCCCAGATGCCCCCTGTTGGGGAGCCCAGGGGTTTTCCCCAGTGGCATTCCCAACCCCATTCTTTTGCAATTGCCCTCATGCAGCGTTGCCCAGCCTCAGTGAGCCGGGTTTCTTCCATTCCAATCACATCTGCCTGAAAATTGAATACGTCCTCGTGATGGACGCGCAAGGAGGTAACGTTTGTCTGAACGAATTTCAGAGGACCTGTAACTCAGTGCCATCTTCCAGGGGGGGGGGGGGGGGTTCAGAGAATGCTCTCATCCTCCTCTGCCGCGGGGGCTCCTGCAGGCGAGTCCTCCATTTCTTCATCATCAGGCAAGACACACCCCTGGACCGCAGGGAGTGTCGTGTTTTTCCCCACCGGGGTGTATGAGGGGCCAGTGGATTTACGCAGACATAGGTGCCACCTACGGACAGGCATCCGCGAGTCCTTCGCCGGTGCAGTGCAGCCCTCCCAGTCTGGGGGGACTCCCGTAATATCCATATCAAACACAGGGTTGATCAGCCCACTGTGCTTCAGGTGTTGACATCGCTGCACTTTGACAGTGTTAGCGCCGAAAACGCGGTCAGCCTCCCTTTGGGCCGCAGACTGCGACCCCGAGACAAGGCCCATAGAAATACCATAGCCTCTCACTCTCACTCGTGTCACGGGGGGGGTGAGTTGTATGCCCAACAGTCCTGCGATTTCCTCCCTGGTTTCGGGCCAGACAGCCCCCCCCCATACTCGTACCCCGAGTCTGTCGTCCTTGTCCCCTGCCATGAGGCCTGCGAACCAAGGCTGCTTGCTTAATCTACGCCACTGCTCCGAAATGGAGCGCTTGTTGGATGGGGGGAGCTTGACCCACACCATGTTGGCCTTCAGGTCATCGACATCGATGGTTTTGCTCATAAACAACCTGTATTCCAGGCCGACGATTTTGCCACTGCTGCAGAGCACCTGCTTAGCCATGGGCGCTGGTAGCACCACCGTGACTTCATACTTGCTGCCCCTCTTGCCCACTTGCATGGGTGGGGGACTGGTGAGTGCCGGCTGGAGTAGGGGGGCCGTCAGCTCCCAGCACGTGTTTTCAGCCCAGCGGGATGCCTTGACTTTGGTGCTGTCCTGTCCCGCGCGCAGTGCGGAAGGGTCTAGGCAGCACACTATCCGAATGGCAGCCTTGTCCTGAGGTAGCACTTCTGGCTCCGTGTCCTGTCCTTCGACGCCGTCTTTGGGTCGCTCCCAGCAAAGCAGGATGGAGTGCTCAGGTGGGATCACAGTCACATCCGGGTCTCTCTTGACTTCCCAAGACATACATTTGGTAACGACCTTGATGCTGAGAACGAAATCCTTGACATGCAAGCATTCTCGTGAACTGCCAAGCGCTGCCAGTATGCCTGGCACATTGACCACTCCCCGTCTGCAGTTTGTCGCTAGCACGTGTGCGCTGACGCTCTGGATGCTGTCATATTTTGTTAAGGCCTGTGCTGCTATTGCGTGCGCTTCCGCCAGCGGTTGCCCCACAAGCAAAACGTGCTCGAAGGCCTTTGCGGTGGCCTCTGTGACCTTCCAATCATGGACAGGCTTGTTTGCTCCTATCTGTTGCAAAGACTTGAGTGCAGTCTTGTGCTCTCCCTGGTAAATGCGGCGTCCTTGGACCGCAGTGAAGCCGTGTTTGCCCTCAATTTCATGCACCGCAGTGGCTGTTGGCTGCAGTGGTTCTCCCAGGTCTGGGACATCCTGTACGACAAGACGGCTCTGTGTTTTCATCCTCCGAGTGAGGGCCGCGCGATAGGGGGACTGTTGCTCGTCCACCACGGTCTGCTCCTTTGGGGGCACCGATTCACCCCCTGCCGCTTGTAGTGCTGCGCGCAACTCGCGGACCGTGCCACGCAGCTCCCGGATGACGCCAAGGAGTTCCTCTTCCCGTGCAGTAGTCGTTTTCGCCGGCGGCGGTAGATCCTTCTTCCCACTGAGAAGTGGTGCGATGGCTGCGGCCAGAGCTTCCAGGAGCTCTGGTTTACGTAGCGCTTCCAAAATTTCATGGGTAAGTCCCGACATTTTGTATGACCCGTGGGGTCGTGCCAAGCAGGGTTTTCACCAGCCCAGGGGGAGGCAGAAGCAGCCCGTGTGATGACAGAGTCACCGAGGATCGCGCCTGTTTGGCTTTCGGTTGGGTATGCAGTGTCACCAGCTGGCAGGCACCAAACAAAACACCTGTGTGTGTGTGTGTGTGTGACAGGGGCCTCAGACGTGTGGGTGTGATACCTCGGAGCCAATGGCGTTGTCTTTCAGCTGAAGGGCCTTCAGGGTGCTGTTCTTGGCCAGTGCCTCTCTTAAATACTGCAGAGACACAAGAGACAGTAGGGAAGCAACGCTCTTCACTCCTGCCCCTTCTAGACTCACATACCCAGGCCTCAAACCCGTATCCCTGAACCCCATCCCCTTCGAACACAAGCAAACTACCCACAGCCTTGACCTCACTGTAATCAAAGCATGACTTATTTGGGTCACAACTGGGTAACTGGGACATCCGACAGCAAGCAGGCATCTTTGCATACGGAGAAGCCATGGGCATTTGGTCCAGTATGCACCAGGCTGGTATAGCTCAGCTTGACGAGGGGGAGGGGGGAAATCGTAGAGGTAGGGTCAAGCAAAATTGACATCAGCGCAAAACTAAAATAGTATGTACAGAAGGTGCACATGAATGAAAAATGTTTTATTTTGTCAACGCTGGCTCTGTTTAATAAACCTTCTGGAGGCCACTCACTTGGAGGCACACATATGCCATCAGCTTCTTTTCTTTTCTTTTCTTTTCTTTTCTTTTCTATATTTCATTTGACCTGAAAAAGAACAGGGGCCTCGTGGGCAAGAGAGGGTGGATGGGATGCTAGGTAGGCAAAAGAGCACCCTTCCCTTCAGTTGGCTTTCAGAATCGTCGTGCTGTGGCTGAACGTCGGTGTTGTACTGGTGCTGGGCTGCACCGGGGCTTCAACTTAGCACAGCATGGTGCATCATGATGTAGCTGCTGTTGAAGTTGGGCCTGAACTGCACAGATCCCAACGACTCTTAACGACACTTGCCGCAGAAAGAGAGGGGGCATGGCAGAGCAAGGAGAGGCAGCGGTCCATGAGGAGGAATGTGAGGATGGAGCAGGGAGGAGCATGAGCAAGGTGATGAAGGTGATCAGAGGAGGGCACGGGCACACATGTTTAGGCAGTGGCCCGGGCGACGCGGAAAGGGGGCCATGCAACAGTAAACTGGCAGGAATGCCATTGCTCGAGGCCGCTGCCAGATCCCACACTTCGACACCCAAATCATACCACAGCCGCATCTGCTTGAATGTCGTTGGAGGTCAGATCCAAAGTCACAAGCCCAAGGCAGTGCTCAAGAAAGGCCGCCAGATGCCGCACCCCTTCAGACCCTATTGCATTGTCGCCCAGGAACAAGTGCTGCAGTCCGGTATTGTGTTGAAGGCATTTGAACAAGTACTCTGTCCCTGCGAAACAGCAGACGCGCAGGAAGATCCGTTTTGGAGGCCAGATGACGGCGGGCGGGCGGCTGCTTTAGGGGCTGTGGGGTGATGAAATGCGGCTGCGATGAGATGCCGAACGACCGCAGGTATGCAACAGAGGGACAATATTCCAGGTCATGTGCCCCACACAACACAGTGCACACCAAATGCACGCATTGTACCTGCACACGGCAGTGCATGCCTGGTGCCAACCGGGGACGTGTATATCCAGAGGTGGGGCTGATCTGGCGGACCCACCCACCCAGGCCAAACCACCCACCCACCCAAAACCAAAAAAAATGCAAATTTTCATGTTTCCTCTCGGGAAAAATGAAATTTTGAAAAGAGAGGCAAAAATGAGAGGCCCAGTTTAGGTACAAATTTTTTTTGCCCGTTTCTTTTTTTGCCCTCATACACCCCACCCCCCAACCCGTCCCATAGGCCGCACACTAAGCACAAGCCTGGTACCAACACACGTGCATTGCATTGCTAGGGCGCAGGCGGTGCACCTGCCGGTTCGATATAATTCGACCTCAGGTCTAATTGAGTCAACGTTTGGTTATGAAGAAAAGCCTCACCCAACAGCTCTGCTCCTGCGACACAACAAAAGACACTTGCAGCAGTCGGCCAACGACATGCGAAGTCATGCAGAAAGGGCTCCCACACGGGCGTGCACTGCATCCAGATCCGATTTCTCCTGCACCCCTCAATACAGCGTGCCGGACCCTGAACCTCCGCAGCTGCCGGAGTCCCAGGACTCCTTCTGGTTCAGGGGTAGAACTGCTGCTGGGGCAACAGGCAGGGCAGGGGCACACGGCGGCAATGTCGCTTTGGTCAGACTGTTGTTGCTGTCCAGTTTTGTCAAAATTCCACTGTTCTGGGGCCAATTCAAATCAAAAATGGGCCGTCATTGCACTCTGGCCAATCGTGGTTTCCGCGCACCACCGCACAAATGCCCAATGCTTCACTGCACCGTACAAAGGTCCTCAGACATCAATGTACCATTCGTCCACCGGCCCACGACTGCCCATCTGTCGCTCTACAGCCACAAACGCCTCCCACTTTGTGCCACTTCCGTGCAAACCGGAACCGCCGTTTTGCCTCCTTGGTCAACTCCCCTTCGAGTGTCCAACGAACATGAAAGCACCCCATTCCCAATAGTTCTCGCCTGTTTTGGATTCAGGTTGGGTCCGGAAAAGGGCTTGCGAGACTGTTGGTCCAAGGGGTGGAACTTGGGTGACCTTGGATGCCCACATCCCACCACCTTCACACCCTGAGGTATCGTGTCTATCAGGTCTCGAGTGCGTGAGGTGTGTGGGTCTGAGGTGGCCTTGTGTAGGTGGATGGGGAGCGAAATAATTAGAAGGGGGTGTGTTGTAGGGGGTTATACCGATGCCTATGCTTGAATCTCCGTTCTATGTCCGTTTGCATGCCTGTGCCACACCCTGTGGCTGCCCTGTGGTGCCCCATCTGCGACATAGCGACATGGATTGCACAGCCTCTGCGGCCATACACGGTGCCAGCACGCATCATGCACCTGCTGCATCAATGTTGTTGCGCTCAAGATAAAGAGTTGAAAGGGTTGTGTTCCGCTTCAGGGCCTTTGACAGATGCTCCACCCCTGCATATGTGGCGGTGCCCAAACATATGCGCCACCAAGCGCATGCAGATACAGAGGCAGGGGCAGGGGCAGGGGCAGGAGCAGAGGGACAGCCCAGCCAAGAACAAGGGGTTCACAGACGCAGAGGCAGGGGAAGGCGGGAGTCCCATTTTGAGGGGCAGGTCTGCAAAGCCCCTTCCCGTGCCCGTTTGCCCGACATCTCGCATCCTCTGCAAGCAATCGGCACCACGCTGTTCCACGTGGACATCCGTCGATTTGTCAGGCGGGGCCCGACATTGGAACTCTCCGCTCTCGTTCCGGTCCCTTGTGACTCTTTTCGCCGCATCTTCTTATCTTCCACTTGCTCCTGTCTGTGGGCTTCGCTTCTGGAGGCATCGGTACTTTCAGTACTGTCCAAGGGGCTGTCCAACTCTTCCCCTCCTGGGGGACCCTGTTCTGGCAGGGGTTATGTCGCCATCCCTCCCCTTCCCTCCGCTTGGGGACCCGACACATTGGGTATTGTTCAGTCACATTCCCCATCGCCTGCCCGTTTTAGGGGTCCGCAATGCAGCAGGTCAATCCGTGCGCATTTCGTTGCTAGCCTCAACACCTGAACCCTGGAGGCCAAACCGGGGCTGAGGTCAACAACTCTTGCCTGAGTCCTTCCTCTGTTGCCTCTTCTTGGTAAGCAGCCCCCAGTGGTTCTGCCGCGCTGCTTCCTCGGCCGCGTTCTCGCACGGGTGCACAAGTCCACTTCATCGCCGCCACTGCACTCTCCCAAGGGTGTACTCCACTCAGGCAGCCCAGCTGCGATCAGGTGCATTCGTTTCCCATGTGCATAACTCGTTATTGACATCCTCTGCCGAGCGTATGAGGGACTGGCCACATGCAAAGAGGCCAACGCACCTACTGCAATGGGACGGGGGGATATGGAACAGATTACGGGTGCTGGGATCCTGCGGGAACTTATAGACCGCAGCAGGGGTACTCAGGGATTAATCAGTCAGAGATGCGGACGTTCTGCATCTGCCCCTTGGTGCCAACTCCGCCCCCGGCACCAGCAGCCTTCACTTTCGGTCATTCCCAGACCATGAAGATTTCGGGGGCTCTTTCCACCACCGATGTGGGATTCCGGATCGCCAATCTGTGGCTTGGCACTGCTGTCTCGGGTTGTGGGTGGTTTCTTGTACAGATACACAACATGGGGGCGGGCACAAACGTGAAAAAATGAACAGGCAACCACGGCCGGGGGGGGGGGGGGGTGCTCTACGCTTGAAGGGCTTTAATACCCGGACTCCACCCCCATTTAGGGCTTGAAACTCTGGCCAGCCCCCTACCCCCCCAACCCAGCCCACATGGGTGATTTGGGATAAATCATGTTGTGCACTGACTCTCGTACTTCAAACGTTTTTTCAGGGCATTAAGAGCTCCCAAAACTGGCTTTGCAAATGGTGTGATCCTGTCTCACTGAGGGAACCTTTGAGTCAGCGCGCTGCACATCAACTATCATAGTGATGCAATCAATCTTGGTGGGCTACTGCAATCGATCCTTGGATCTCAAATATCAAGGGTAGTCCAATTCTTCATTGCACTGAAATGCTTCGCCATTCTTGGTAGGCCGACAGATGAACACACAAACGGACAGATGGCGCCACAAACTGCCACCTCATGCAGCTGCATGCACAAAAGGCTGAATGAAAAATGCACAGAATGTGCAATTTTTTGGCAGTGCAGTTCCTGAACCCCCTCGACAAATTTTCGGTGCCCACGGGGCCGCATTTCATAGCGATTTGTTCCCTTGGCTTGGACAGTGGGCAGGAACAGGCAGGGCAGAAATGGTTTGGGAATGGGCAGGGCACTCGTGCAGGGGCAGGACAAAGGGGCGAAAAGGCTGACCTGAACTGAAGATGTAGTTGTCGTTCAGACTCAAACAAGTGAGTCCATTGTGAAGGAGCAGGGCTTCGCTGAGGCATTGAGCCCCTGAACAGAAGGCAACACTCCTTCAGGAAAAATGGCCGCCACAGGCCCACACAGTCGAGGGCAAAGCTGTCCAAATCCAGACCCTACCAAAGGGGGGGGGGGGGTTCCGTGTCTAAAAAAATCCGAATCTACAAATTCTGGCGCGACAAAACCCGTGCCATTTCTTAAATGAGCGAACAAATTATGCAGGGTTGGCAAAAGTTGCTCATGGGAGACAGTGGACGCGTGCTGTTATTTCCTGGGGGACTTTCCTGATGCATCAACGAGCACTCTTTGCACCCCAGTGAAGGCCACGGGAACACTACAAATGAGGAAAGACCATGCGACTTCTATGGGAAACTAATCATCATTTACCAAATCCTTTAGCACGGTACAAGTGAGCAAAAGCACAGCCTAACGTATACCCGTGCAAATCCTCAAAACCACCGAACAATTGCGCACAAAATTTCGCACAGAATTTTGTGACACGGAAATTCTACCCTGTATAATCCCCCCCCCCGGTACCGAAAAGGCCTGCGACCCACATACAGTCGAGGCTGTGAGGGAGACAAAGAACAACTGCATTCCAGTACGTACCGCCTGCAATTTTCTGTGAAGTGTTGAGTGAGCAGACCTTGTGCCTCGCAGAATACACCACAGGAAAAAGCGGTTGGGAACTGGACCCCTGTTAAATCGAGATTCGCGCATTCAGTGGAAGAGAAATCTAAACGCATCCAAACGCAGGCGGTTTTGTTTCTGAATTGATGCAGCAGATAAGACTGTACCTGTTTTCGCTGCCGCACTCGAACCATGAATACGGAGGCTGCACGTGTACGGCTGCAGCAAAGAGGTCATCACTTTTGCATAATGATTAGTTAGAAGTCTGCTTCGTTCTCGTAAAGGAGGTTTGCAACCGATCACCCTCACTTCAATAATAGTTTCATCAAAAACTACACCGCCGCACTTTGCAAGTCAGCGATCGGAACCGGAACCGGCAGCCTGCACGAGCTGCTTGGGCCTCATGCGACAGCCGCACCCGTGAGGCCGGTCAGCCTCCGCCCAGGTCCCTCAATCCTGTGGTCCCTCCTGCCCCTCTTTGTGCCCCGCCCTCTTCAATCAGGCATCCACACCAGTCTCAAGGATGTAGTTGTTATCAATGTGAAGCGACGTGAGAGTCTGATTGCTTTGCAACACATCTGCCAAGCACTTCGCCCCTCCTGTACAAGAGGTTTTGCCAGCACTTCAGGACTGCGCCACACACAGCACTAATCAAGGCCGAAGCCGCAACGATGCCGGCCAAATCTGCAGCCACAGCTGCCATCATGACGTCACCTACAAACTGCGACCACAACCAGAGCTGCAACCACCGCAAAAGACAGCCCAAAATCGCAGCCATATCCACGCAGAGGCTGCTTAGCCCTTACTACTACAATATCAGTTACCCGCCTTCTGGCTCTCACAGATGGTGTCGCATTGAATTGTCCTGCGCACCATGCCTCCACACGTGCTCACAAACACACTCACACACACACACACACACACACACACACACACACACACACACACACACAGACACGTTGAGAACCGCGAGACAAGAACAAAGCAAGAAAAGCGGTTGAAAGAAAAACTCCTCAGGAACACACATACACACACACACACACACAAAATATATATATATATATATATATATATATATATATATCCTCCAATCTACACCCCTCTCCCAACTCTAGGTGGCTCCACCACACCGCTCTAAGGTACGTGCGAAGGGCACAAAGTGGTGCATACATGTGGTGGAAGGGGCTAAACTCGGTCAAAACGGGCTCAAAATGGGCTCAAAACACTTGTTTGAGCATCCCAAATGGTCCGGGATCACTTTTGGAAAAACGCGTTTTTGACCCATTTTTGACCCATTTTTGGTCCCAAAATGGCCCATTTTCAAGGCATTTTGGGAGTTTCCAGGAGCCAAAACCCGTCGCCACGGGCTCAAAATGGGCTCAAACCACTTGTTTGAGCATCATAAATGGTCCAGGATCATTTTTGGAAAAACGTGTTTTTGACCCATTTTTGACCCATTGTTGGTCCCAAAACGGCCCATTTTCAAGGCATTTTGGGATTTTCCATGACCCAAAACGCGCCACCACGGGCTCAAAACGGGCTAAAAACACGTGTTTGAGCATCCCAAGTGGTCTAGGAACAACTTTGGAAAAAATGATTTTTTTCGCCCTGGGGACCCTGGTGGACCCACCGTTGGCCCCCACTATGCGTGGGGTGGCCGGCCCTCCGGCTGCACCAAGTGACCACTGGTACGGGCGTGTAGGCGTCTCGTTGGGTGATACTGAGGCTTGGAAACCATAAAAAGTGGGGGGTTGCGGGTGGACTAGGTGCCCTCGGAATTCGTTTTTGAGCCACGGAGCCCAAGATACGGCCCGTTCTTGGTTTCAGGGTGCTGGTGCACATGGCGCAGTTTTTGGGGCTTTTTGGCGCGTTTTTGGGCCGTTTCTCGGACATATCGTGGAGTTAGAGGGCACTAAAGGTCCCTTGGTCACGAGAAAGTCAAGCCGCACGTGGAGTGTAGCAGCCGTTTGCCTTCGTTTGGCTGTTTTGAAGCCTTACTAGGGCTGTTTTGGGCGAAAAATGGCTGTTTTTGGCCCAAAACTGCGCAGATTTGGGAGGGCACCTCCCGACTTGGCGCCCACGCCCCGGGCCGCCACCGGTGAGTTTCTGGCTCAAAACTTGGATTTGGCAAGGCCACCACCTAGGCTCCAAGATGGCCACATGGGCGAAAGATCCAAAGCGTTGGGACGGAGCAATGGCCAAAACGGCATGGAGACGTGCTTGTTGTTGTTGTTGTTGTTGTTGTTGTTGTTGTTGTTAGCTAAATTTAAGGGGAGAGGGGTGTAGTAATATATTACTACACCCCTCTCCCCTTAAATCTAGCTAACAAGCAAGCAAGCAACAACAAGCAAGCAACAAGCACTTCTCCTTTCCGTTTTGGCCATTGCTCGGCCTCATCGCTCCGGGCTCTACTCTACTCTAGCCATCCTAGAGCCTAGGTGGTGCCCTTGCCGAATCCAAGTTTTGAGCCAAAAACTCACTGGTGGCGCCCCGGGGCGGGGGCGCCAAATCGGGAGGTGCCCTCCCAAAACTGCGGATTTTGTGCCCCAAAACAGCCTTTTTTGGCCCAAAACAGCCCCGAAACCCACTCAAAGCGGCCAAACGAAGGCGAACGGTTGCTATACTCCACGTGCGCCTCGATTGCCCCTTGACAAAGAACCTTTTGTTGCCCTCTAGCTCCACGATATGTCCGAGAAACGGCCCAAAAACGGCCAAAAATGGCCTCAATGTGCGCTGTTTATGTCAGACAGGCCCGAAACCAAGAACACGCTATATCTTGGGCTACGTGGCCCAAAAACGAATTCCGAGGGCACCTAGTCCACCCGCAACCCCCCACTTTTTATGGTTTCCAAGCCTCACAATCGCCCAACGAGACACGTAGACCCCCGTACCAGTGGTCACTTGGTGCAGCCGGAGGGCCGGCCAGCCCACGCACGCACAGTGGGGGCCAACGGTGGGTCCACCAGGGTCCCCAGGGCGAAAAAAATCATTTTTTCCAAAGTTGTTCCTAGACCACTTGGGATGCTCCAACAAGCGTTTTTAGCCCGTTTGGAGCCCGTGGTGGCGCGTTTTGGGACATGGAAAATCCCAAAATGCCTTGAAAATGGGCCGTTTTGGGACCAACAATGGGTCCAAAATGGGTCAAAAACACGTTTTTCCAAAAATGATCCTGGACCATTTATGATGCTCAAACAAGTGGTTTTAGCCCATTTTGAGCCCGTGGCGACGGGTTTTGGCTCCTGGAAACTCCCAAAATGCCTTGAAAATGGGCCATTTTGGGACCAAAAATGGGTCAAAAATGGGTCAAAAACGCGTTTTTCCAAAAGTGATCCCGGACCATTTGGGATGCTCAAACAAGTGTTTTGAGCCCATTTTGAGCCCGTTTTGACCGAGTTTAGCCCCTTCCACCACATGTATGCACCACTTTGTGCCCTTCGCACGTACCTTAGAGCGGCTCCTTCGGGCTAGAGGCCCCACGCACGGGGTTCGCAGGGTACGGGGTCTGGTTTGGGCCGCTGGATCCCCGCAATATGGCGCAACCCCTTGAAGGGGAGGTGCAAACGGTAAACAGGGCGGAGCTATCCGCGTGCATTGCGGCACTCAGGGTGGTCCCGAGGGGACAGGCACTACGAGTCGTGACGGACGGCAAGTATGTGTACGATGGTATCCTGAGGCACCTCCGGCGTTGGAGGTTGCAGGGTCGTCCTTTCCTGAACTCTGACCTATGGCTCCAGCTTCAGGCAGAGGTGGATGCGAGGGTAGCCCCCACCCTGTGGCGCCATGTGTATAGTCATATCGGGGTGGCGGGCAACGAACGGGCGGATGAGCTTGCCAACCAGGGCCGGCTGGCACACCCCCGACGGCGCCAGTTCCTGCGTGACCAGGCGGAGGCAGCGGGTAGGTCGTCAGTGGTGGTGCGCACGGCGTGTCGCACGCCGTAGCCAATACTTTGGTGTTGCACAGGGACAGAGTTGATGGACAGCGTGTGAAGGGTGCACTGTGCCCGATAGTTGCATCTCGTCGTAGCACAGTGGGCAGCATGCCCATCTTCCGTCCTACAAAGGTGGGTTCGAACCCCGAGGAGGGTAGAGTCGCATCGAACATCCCGAAACCCCCGCTTTACCTTTTTGGTGGTGGTTCTTGGCCTCTTGGCGGTGGTTAAGTATAGGGCGAGCATACCTGAAAGTGCACGGGGGCCCGGCCCCGCGTCGCGCTTCGACGTCCTCGCGCGCCGTCGCGAACCGTGGAGGCGCCGGCGCCGGCGCGGCAAGCAGCATAAATAGCTGCTGTTCTTGGTTAGCGGCGGTAGTGGGCCCACTTCTGCCGGCCATATGTACCGGGCAGAGTGTAGTGGTGGGTTTGGTGGCGGTTATATTACACATCGTCGGCGTAGTATATATATATATATGCACGGGTGCTTCGTCCCGGGGAGCGTAGGTTCGATGCCCGCCGCCAAGCGTGTAGACGCCGGCACCGGCGGCAGGCTTCTCTGCGCCCTCTTTTGGCACATCGTCGTGGCGCTATAGTGGACAGCCACCCGGCCTGGAGTTCCCTGGGGGTAGGTTCGAATCCTGGGGGCTCGTAGCTGGCGGGTATGGCGACATAGTCCATAGAAATCTCCCTCTCGTCGGCCACTTTGCTTCTATTTTTTCTATTCCTGAGTCCTGCTGCACGGGCGTTACTGGTTTGTTCGTTGCGGCGTTTCCGCGAACACCCACGTTGGCACTCGTTTCGGCACGGGGAATGACTGCTGCACATGCACGGCTTGGGGCTCCCCCGAGGCGTTTGTATGTTTGTTCGTTGAGTGTTTCTGCTCTGCCTCTGGTTCAACCAGTTCTGGGGGGTCAGCCTCACTGACCCACTGACTCCGGCATAACCAGCCATATGAAGCCCATATGTCCATATGCAAGAGGGATGGAGTATTGTTCCTACGGTTAGGGATCTGTGAATCAGTGTGCTAGGGGCTACTGCAAGGCCCACACATGAACTACGAACTCATGGTTATTGCAGCGATGTAGGAGTGTAGGAACGTTGAACCTCGCAGTTTGAGCATGATTCGAATGGAAGCCTTGGTATATATATATATATATATATATATATATATATATATATATATATGTATCCTCCAATCTACACCCCTCTCCCAACTCTAGGTGGCTCCACCACACGGCTCTAAGGTACGTGCGAAGGGCACAAAGTGGTGCATACATGTGGTGGAAGGGGCTAAACTCGGTCAAAACGGGCTCAAAACGGGCTAAAAACACTTGTTTGAGCATCCCAAATGGTCCGGGATCACTTTTGGAAAAACGCGTTTTTGACCCATTTTTGACCCATTTTTGGTCCCAAAATGGCCCATTTTCAAGGCATTTTGGGAGTTTCCAGGAGCCAAAACCCGTCCCCACGGGCTCAAAATGGGCTCAAACCACTTGTTTGAGCATCATAAATGGTCCAGGATCATTTTTGGAAAAACGTGTTTTTGACCCATTTTTGACCCATTGTTGGTCCCAAAACGGCCCATTTTCAAGGCATTTTGGGATTTTCCATGCCCCAAAACGCGCCACCACGGGCTCAAAATGGCCTAAAAACACTTGTTTGAGCATCCCAAGTGGTCTAGGAACAACTTTGGAAAAAATGATTTTTTTCGCCCTGGGGACCCTGGTGGACCCACCGTTGGCCCCCACTATGCGTGGGGTGGCCGGCCCTCCGGCTGCACCAAGTGACCACTGGTACGGGGGTCTACGTGTCTCGTTGGGCGATTCTGAGGCTTGGAAACCATAAAAAGTGGGGGGTTGCGGGTGGACTAGGTGCCCTCGGAATTCGTTTTTGAGCCACGGAGCCCAAGATACGGCCCGTTCTTGGTTTCAGGGTGTTGGTGCACATAGCGCAGTTTTTGGGGCTTTTTGGCGCCTTTTTGGGCCGTTTCTCGGACATATCGTGGAGTTAGAGGGCACCAAAGGTCCCTTGGTCACGAGAAAGTCAAGCCGCACGTGGAGTGTAGCCACCGTTTGCCTTCGTTTGGCTGTTTTGAACCCTTACTAGGGCTGTTTTGGGCGAAAAAAGGCTATTTTTGGCCCAAAGCTGCGCAGATTTGGGAGGGCACCTCCCGACTTGGCGCCACCGCCCCGGGCCGCCACTGGTGAGTTTTTGGCTCAAAAGTTGGATTTGGCAAGGCCACCACCTAGGCTCCAAGATGGCTACATGGGCAAATGATCCGAAGCGTTGGGACGGAGCAATGGCCAAAACGGCACGGAGACGTGTTGTTGTTGTTGTTGTTGCTTGCTTGCTTGTTAGCTAAATTTAAGGGGAGAGGGGTGTAGTAATATATATATATATATATATATATATATATATATATATATATATATCCTCCAATCTACACCCCTCTCCCAACTCCGGGACGTGCAGGACATCTGGGTCTTCAGGCCCCTCTGCCGCCGCCCGGGCCCTCTTCCTGCTTACCCTGTCTACCGTCTGCCGCCAAAGATAGCGGTCTGGCTGCTGCGGGGAGGGGCACGGCCGCTTTTGACCCGCTACATCTGAGCCCTCACACACTGGAATGTTCCTGTCCGTCAGCCACCACTGTAAGGCCCCTGCATACATCCGCACCGCCTCATGATCTAGGGACAGGTCTGGCATCGCCAGCCACTTCAATACCTCGGAGTGTAACACCCGCAGATAATCATTAACCGTTAGGCGGGCTTTCTGAAAGACCACCTCACAGCGGCAGGACCACAAAACCCGTACCGCTTTCCGCAGCAGAATCCCTGGCGCCCTTGTTAGGGAAAGCTGGGGGTTTTGGCACTCTACCACCTGAGCTCCAGACAGGCGGAAAGGTGCACTGCAGGGCCCGGACTGGTATGGTTAGCCAAGAACACGCTTTCGTACAGTGATAAACGTCCTCGAGAGAGGAATCAAAAGGGCACCTGTCTGAAACGGAGGGCCAAATCGCCCGAAGGCGGGCCCCTACCGACAGTTTCTTCCAAAGGCAAGTATGGATGAAATCGAGGTCCTGTGGAGGAAGAACCAGGCGGCGAAACGCCTGCCACACCTCTTTAGGCTGTCGCTTGTCAGCACGGCGCTGGGCCGCCAGCGCTGTCGAAACTGGGGTGAACTGTAGACCGTGGTCCATGGGGAGGGGGGGGACAACCCCTTGCACAGAATTATGTCCCTCCCAAGCGGGGATCAGCCGGCGCACCAGTGCAAGTAGGGCCTGGAACTGGTGCGGCTGTAACTTCCTACTCCCCTGCCAGTCTCGGGAGACCGTGGCAACGCAGGCACTGGTGTCTACGACATCCGAGAGGCGCAGGATCCCTCGGCGTATCAAGAACTTACAGGTAATAGATTTTTCCGAGACCGTCAGCAGGCGGCTATTCCACAGGGGGGCCGCCGCCAGTTCCTGCCATGTCAGCCCCAGGCCCTTCTGGGCAGCATTCAGCGAGGACAGCGCCTTCACAGACGAGGCCAACCACGGCGCGTTACGGATGCACTACGGAGACAACTGTAATAGGGCTCACTGGGAGGGAGCATGCACTATGCCCTTACTCTCCAACCAGCCTGAAAAGACCGCATAGGCGTCTGGTCCCTACCGAGACGGTTGCTGCAGATAACGTGTGAACGTCGCTGCGTGTGTCGTCCACAAATACACCTCAGGTAACCACAAACCGATCCCTCCCTCTGATGGACAGAGATGCAGAACGTTCAGAGGCACTTTCCAATTCTGGGCATGGAAAGCCACCACCAGGGCTCTACGAACTATATATATATATATATATATATATATGAACATGCACATAAACACATGCACATGTGCAAATGCGCATCTACACAAGCTTAAATGTGCATACACACATACATACACAAATACAAATCTCTCCGGGACGTACGATTTGGTGCCAACACAGAGTGTTTTCAGGGGTCGGTGCCATTGTCACCTCATTTGTGCCCGCTGAGTGTCCCGAAGGGGGGGTATGTGGGGTATATTCGGAAAGCCCTTGAAAAGGGCTATTTGGAACACCCTGGTGTCCTGACGACATGTTTGAGATTTTCGTCCCTTTTGGACGATGCCCGTGTTGCTTGCTGCCTCCTTTTGTCAACAGACAGCTTACCATGTCTACATACAAATTCACGCAACGTGCTGTTGCTTCCCCTGATGCACCACAGAAACTGGGTGAACTGGGCAAACTGGGTGAAGGTGACCCGGGACCCTGCCAGGCAGGCCAAAAAGCCTCGTGCAGCTGGTTCACAGCAACCTGCATGTTCCCACGAGTAACACCAGATTCTGTCCACCGCAGAGGCCGCTGCTTTTGCAACCCAGTTTTGGGATTGTAAAGTGCACCCCAGCAAGGCTTCTCAGCATGAATCTCTGGCGACCTGCATTGACGTTGATTTGGAGCAGAAGGTGAAACACGCAGGTCGGCAGAAGTACACCAGAAAGAGGGGGCACCAGACAACGTACTTTGTACTGTACCGTGGGTCGCGTCGCCAAATTTGCAAGACCCAGTTCCTGCACTACTTCAGTCCCATTTACAGCTCCGTGCTCAAAATTGTGACCACATACCCCCCCCAAACCCATACATTTCTGAAACGGCCTTTTCGCACAGATTTCAAAAAGCATACACCCCCCCCCCCCCGGGAGGTAACGACATTTTGGTGCATTAGACCAAAAGTTGAGAAAACCCTGCCAAAATGCGAATTTGCTCCGTGTTGGCACCTTCTGGATGTCCCAGAGAGAAATGCAAACATAACCATCAGTAGACTGCTAGGTTGGTCGGTCGCTCGCACGCAACTAAACCCAAAAAACCAGCCATCCACACCTGCCCCAATGTTGTTGCTGCCCAATCGTATGCACTGCAGCGCGGTGTTTCGCTTCAGCGCAGCAGAGAAATAATCTGCACCATCAGCCCCTGCCAACGCACAGTGCAGAGGCTGCCTTTGTAAATGACCAAGACACCCGGGAAATGGAGCATTGGAGACTGGATCAGCAAAGGAAACAGTCAAGAAGTGGAACAGATGATCAATCATGACCTTAAACCTGATACTTTGGTTGGGCTCTCCTGCCTTGTATGGGACACACGGGACACCTCAGCTCAAGGGTGAACTCCTTCTCTGTGACCACCAACTGAGAATGATGCGTGGGTTGTTGAGAGGACTGGGTGCTGGTAAGGGAGTTTTTCAAGGTCGTAAGCCACTCCAACAAGCCGACGACTAGTCGCGCATCCCACTAGCGGTAGATGTTTTGCCTTTGGAGAAACCGGACGGTGAGCGAACCCTGGAACCAACCCTTGTGGCGCGTGCCTCAAATGTTGCTGCATGACTCACAAAAGAAAATCCAGCATGCGTTGGCATTCAATACAGAAATTGGTCACTCCCAGCCCCACAATTTGCAGTCAGCCATGCATCTGCCTTGGCAGGCACAACTTCAGTGCATTATGACCAGGCGCTCTGTGGGACCTCCGAAGCCCGACGAAAACCAATTCAAGTACATACATGGGAATCATTGCGGGAGCAGGCAAGAACCAACTCGGCCCTCAACTTGTTAATGACAGCGATGCTCTTCTATCGACCCATTCCAGCTGCATAAAATCACCAATCCATTCCGTTGGGCATCGTTGTTGCCAAACCATCACCAACCATCGCATGCACCCTGCTGCATTGGCTGGGTTTGGCTTAACATTGGTTGTCTGAAGGTCGCCAGTGCTTTGTTGGTTGACTGTAGATGGGCTGCGCATTTGTGACAGGTGCTCCAGGTTGCCTCGGGTGAGCTGCAGAGTGACCGATCATACGTTGGGTGTCGGTTGGTTGTATGCGCTCCAAATGAATTTCTTGGCACACCCCATGCTGACGGGGCTAGTCTCAGGGGTAGGGGCTGGTCCCAGGGGTACAGCTGGTCTGAGCAGCATGTAGGGGCTGTCCTTAAGGAAAATAAAAAAGACCTTCATGTAAAGCCAACATGAACGAACGTTCACAAGGACGCCATCTGCTTCACGGTCATGGGACCTTCTCTGCTTCAAAGGTTGGCGGTTGACGGCAGCTGGCGGTTTGTGGTTGGTGGTTGGTGCCGGTTTGCGGTTCGCGGTTTGCGGTTGGCAGTTGGCGGTTGATGGCGGTTGGTGGCAGTTGGCAGCCGGTTGGCGGTTGGTGGCGGTTGGTGGTTGGTGGTCTCTGGGGGCTGTCCTTAGGGGCTGTCCTTCACAAAGAAAATTTGGGGCTTCCTAAGGACAGCACTGGGTCTGAGGGGGTGAGGGTCGGTCCAGCGGCCTGAACCTTAGTAGGCACCCCCCCACACACACGATGAGCCCCCAAGCCCACGTAAAAGGGAACCCCTGTACCTACATCACCCCCACCCTTGGGTGGAAAGAAGCACGGATCACACACAACGCAGCCCTCTGTCTTGCCGAGAGACCCTCTGTGGTCTACAGGAGGCACACACCAACATTGCAGCCCTCCAAAAACAATGTATTTAGGGTCCCGTTGGTCATGAGCGCGTCACTGATCTCACACAGACCCTCCGTTTGGATGGGGGTGTTGTCCATGTGCAGCGCTGTGAGACAGGTGTTCTTCTGCAGCATCATGGCAACGTACCCGGCGCCCTATATTGCGAGCCACAGGACGTCATTTGCAAGGGCAATCGGCAGCAGGCACTCTCTGTTAGATGGGTTCCTGGGTTGGGCAGATGGCAAACCTTGTGCTGAGGGTCAGGCTACAGCTCATGGGGGAGTGTTTGCCCGGGCGCGCTACTTTTGTAGTATCAATCCCAACTTTAACACTAGATTTACCCTCCCCCAAAGAAGCCCCCAAGTAGACCACAGGGGGGTGCGACTCCTCGGTTCTGGACACCAACTACCCCCCCCCCCCCCACTGGCTGTTGGCCGGAGGCCCCTTTGGGCAAGGGGGGGGGGGCCAGGTGGGGCGATTTGGGGGGTACATGCCCCTAAGGCCAAGCGTTGGTCAATCACAGGCTCCCCTTACCTTTCTCGAACCATACCATCACCCTAACCAGGATTGAATATTGGGACTGAGCAGGTGGGGGAAGGAACATCGTCTAGGAGACTTCAACGACAAATGAGGTACGCAGTGGAAAATGGATCAGAGCGGCTCAAAAGGGGCTCAAAATGAGCTGTATTCATCCATTTGGGCACCACAACCAGACTAGGATCATTTTTGGAAAACCATGGTTTTGACCCGTTTGAGCCATTTGTGGTCCCAAAACAGCCCATTTTCAGGGCCCTTTTGGCCTTGAGAGGGGCCAAAATGGCTTGTAATGGGCTCAAAATGGGCTCATTTCATTTGTTTGTGCACCCCAAATGGTCTAGGATCATTTTTGGAAAGACATACCACCCAGCCCCTGTGCGGGGTTCCACAAATTATGGCTTGCCACCATGTCCCGTCTAGTGCCACAGCTTTGTGGAACCTGGTTTTTGCAGATCCGGGCCGTTTGTGTCTACGAGGGCTTGGGGAGGAAAATTGCGGTTTTGTGGGGCAGTTGTGGGTCAGTGGCATATCTACCCCACTGCTCACTGTGGCAGCGCACTGCCCCTGTGGCTGTGGCGTCCCCTGCCATGCCAGCACTGGCAGGCTTCACACACAGCCATTTCCACGACCATGGAGGTTGGAGGGTGCTCTCCGTCACTGATGTGGGAACTGTAACACAGGCCATTCATCAGCGATAGTCACTACCCTCCAGAATCACTCTGGAATCTCATACAGTACATCTGGTACAATGTCAGCAAAGCGCCATCAGTCGGGCGCCCATACACATAGTCTGAGCTGTCCAGCAAGGCGCAGTGAGGCACCCCCATCAAATGTGTGTGCTTTCCAAGCTGCTGGGCGGTATCCCTCTTGCATCCCATGCCTGCCTTGCCTTTCTCGCCTCCCCCCCGCACCGAGTGGACGCATCGCTCATGTGTTGCGATTGTGTATACCTTCACATGCGTGTTTCCCTGTGCTCGCCTCTGTCTGCCTCGCATTTGCTTTTTACGTGTGGCTGTCTGATGCCTGCCCATCGGCATCCTTCCCCTTGCTGCGTCCCTGCACTCCCTGTGTCATCTGTTCGCACTTTCTCTTGTCATGCCTCTGCATGTCCGCAACATCTCTTGCCTTAGCTGTGGTGCCTGTGATGCCATGCATCACTTCACAGATGTGTGCTTCTTGTTGGGAACTGTAACACAGGGGGGGGGGGGGGCTTCTGCCACCGTGACTCAACCTCTGGGTATCTGGGTTCTGTTGCACGATCTATATATCCATCCATCAACCATGGTGAGGATCCTGTATTCAACAGCCAACACCCGCAAGGCACTTCAGGGGTCCGAGCACCCCATGAAACACAGTGGGCTGTATCCTTCGACACAGTGTCCCTGTTCGACCTCCATATTCTCGCCAGGCTCTATTTGACCATGGCTGGTTTGATCTATCCTTTGAACCCTTTTGCCCTCACCCACGGGGGGGCCGTCTCCTCGCTTTTGTACGCGACTCCCCCCCAGTAGAAGTGGGCCGAAGGCCCCTTGGGGGGGGGGGCATTGGAGGGGGGGGTTCAGGGAGGGGCGATGGGGGGGGGGGGGGTTCAGGGAGGGGCTATGGGGGGGGGGGTCAGGAGGGTCGGTTGGGGGGGCGGTCCAGGTGGGGTAGTGGGGGGGGGGGGCATAGGCTCCCGTTACCTCCCCTTGCCCTCCCTCAGGGGTGAGAGCTAGGGCTAGGGTTAGGGGTAGGGTCACCGAGCTGGTGGAACCAGTCTTGGTTTTATAACCCTTTTTAGTGTCTAGGGTGGACCTACCAGGTTTAGCAGCAAGCAAGCAGCAAGCAAGCAGCAAGCAAGCAGCACGCGTAAAATGGGAAAAAATCAGAACTCCGTCGTGGTGCTTCAGATTCGGGTGAAATTTTGGTGGATGATACCTATGGGTGTGAAGTACAATCACACAAAGTTTGAGCAAGAAACTCAACGGTGGCGGCCGGGAACGGGATTTGCAAGTGGTGGACCTCAGTTTCAAAAACTGCAGTTTAGGGCCAAAAACAACCATTTTTGGGCCAAAAAAGCCCTGGAACACATTCAAAACGGCCAAACGAAGGGAAACGGTGGGTACACTCCACGTGCTGCTTGACTTCCCCGTGTCAACGAGCTCCTTGCGGCACTCTAACACCATGATATGTCCCGGAAACGGCCCAAGAAGGCCCCAGAAGCTCCAAATGCCGACAGCCACAAACCAAGAATAGGCCATATCTTTGGCTACATGGCTCAAAATGCGATTCCGAGGGCACCTACTCCACCCGCAACCCCCCACTTTTTGTGGCTTCCACCCCTCAGAATTGCCCAAACGGACGCCTAGACCCCAATACCTAGGCCCACTAGGCTGCAGCAAGCTGCAAGCTCAAGCCCCACCAGGTGGGTGCCCAAATGGGTCAACAGGGTCCAGTAGGGGTAAAAAGATGACGTTTCTCAAAAATGTTCCTAGACCATGTGCAACGCTAAAACAAGTGTTTTTGGACCGTTTTGAGCCTGTGGTGGCCCATTTTGGTCCTCCGAAAATCCCGAAATGCCTTGAAAATGGGCTGTTTTGGGACCAAAAATAGGTCAAAAACGCATTTTTCCAAACCTCATCCTAGACCATTTGGGGTGCACAAACGGGTGAAATGGGCCCATTTTGAGCCCATTTTGAGCCCATTTTGGGGCATTTTGGCCCCTCAGAAGTCCAAAAAGCCTTGAAAGTGGGCCTTGTGGTGATGGGGTTCACTTGCAAGCTGATTTCACTTTGTCGAGAGCCATCAAGGTGTGAATCATTCTTGATGTCCCTCACCAGTCATAGCTGATGTTCCCTCCCCCACCAGCTCGGTCCCAATATTCAGTCTTGATTAGGGTTAGGGTTAGGGTTAGGATCATGGGTAGGGTTAGGTGTAGGGTTAGGAGCATGTTGAGGGTTGGGGTGGGTGTTAGAGTCAAGGTTGGGTTCAAGTATGGCGTTGGGGTGCTCCACCGCCTGGGCGGGGAGGGATGCTATGTTGGCAAGGGGAAGGAAAAAAATTTTCGGGCGCCTTTGGCGCCACCCTATGTATGGCTAGTAGCCATTGACCCTTGGTAACTAAGTGGGCCCGGAGGGGGGGGGGGGGGTCGCGTACCGGGACCGAGGAGACGCCCCCCCCGTGCCCTCACCACTTGCTTCCTTTCCACACCACGTGTCTGGCACTGGCGTTCACACAAGCTTGCTGGCAATGGCACTAGCCTGCTGCAGCTGTAAAGCCAGGGACTCTGGGCGACATACCACAAGTACTCCTGTGGCTATGGACCCCTTGCTGCATATGCTGCTTCTGCAAAGCTGTGAAGGTGGCCAAGTAGGTGTTGCCTGTGTCAGTGAACCCACAGTCATGGCATGGTACCAGAAATGCTCGTCACGAAATGGTGTCCCCTTTACCGCTGAACGGTCCAGATCATCAGCCAACCTCACCAATGAGGTGGGGCGGAAGGGTTTACAGACGCCAGTCTGTACCCCAAGGCCTCCAGTTTACAGCCCCTACCCCACCTCCCTGCCTTCCCTCGTCGAGGAGCAGGTCCCAACTGTACCCTGCTCAAGGAGCCCACCCCCCTCTGCTCCAAGTCACGCACAGGCACGGCAGCGCTTCATCGTCCACGTACAACGGTGGGCCAGACAACGGCCCAGCAGGCCTGACGACAGGAAATCAGGTGACCTGTGTTCCAACCCAACCCAACCCAACCCAACCCAAAGGCTCTATTGTCAAACCATACCTCGGGATTGATGTGGCCACATTTCGATAAATGCAATGTCGTCAGCTGTGCGTCTGCAGAGATGGAGATGCCATTGGATTGGCAAAAATTGTAAATCGACCACAAGATTGCATTGCTGTGTTGCAAGTAAAAGAGTCTTTTTATATGCCGAGTATAATGTTCAAAAAGTTGAGGTTTTTACCCAAGCTTTGTTTGGTACAAGTTGCCAGTTCGTTTTGGCACCCCGCAACGGGACGCCAATGTCTCAAGCAAGCAAAAAATACTTTGTGTGGCCACCATTGTTGGGAACTCAGCATCAACACATGCAAAATGTTTAGACATTTTAGCACTGTAGGGACAACAATGTAGTGTATGTTTCCATACGATTTGCCTCCATGCTAGGTTTTATTGCTCACAGATGGGGGCAAGATTTTCACTGACCACATCACCATGCGCACAAGCCGGGACTTGAACCCGCCCCCCTAGGGTGTGGCCACCACGGGGGGGCGACTACAACCGGTCCTGATGCGACACCCCCCCAGCTATCTGTCAAAACTCGGGGGGGGGGGGGGGGGGGGGGGGCAGGGGGTAGTTGTGGGGGGGGAGGGGTCGGCTGGGGGGTGTAGGGGAGGATTTTGGCCGTGGGGGGGGTTGGTTCCCAAGGTGGGGGGGCTTGCACGCGACCCACTACTACCACATGCATACCTCTTGGGGGATTGTGTGTCTGGGGGTTTGGGGGTACGGAGGTATGTATGCGATAATAGCGCTTTCTCGTCATTGCCGAGAAGAAAGTCTTAAGGGTCGCCGTGTTGCCCCCCCCCCCCTTCCCCCTCCCCTCTTGTTCCCCCGCGCCCCCCCGGTTAGTCTGTGAGAAAAATTCCTGAGGCTTGGTTAGAGTTGGCGGTTAAAAGAAAAAATGGGTGGACTTCTACTTAGACTTCAACTGAAGCTCCCGTTGGGCTTCGTCCCGCCTCTTCTTGTTGCGTTTCTCGACGCTTTTAAGCGGACGGGATCGCTCAGCCCCAGAGGTCGTTGCCTCGGACTCACTTGGGAGCGGGGGGGGGGGGGGCATGAGGCAACAGATACTGGGCTCGCATACGCCCCCGTGTCACAGGCGCATGGTCATCACCACACAGTTCAGTGTTTCCCTCGCTGCACTGCAGCGCAGACCAGTTCTGAGCCACTCCAGGCGGCTGCTGACTGTGCTTTGGCCTTGGCCATCTGTACATTGAGGTCAGCTCGCACCCACCACCCTCCCACAGTGCCGGTTAGACTCTAACCCTTGCTCTGCGGGTCTCGCTCTTGCTGCCCCTGTCTTGCTCTTGCTCTCTGGCACGTGAGGACGTGTCATATCCGAACTCCGGGGGCGCAAAGGCGTCCCAATGTTTCACCATCAGACTGTTCAGCTTAACGCTTCAACAGGTGCCTTGCTGCACTGTCGCGCTTACTTGTTCCGTACCACTCCAGGCGGATTGCGTGTGTGCGCTGGCTGCCCACATATCCAGGTCAGCTCGCACCCACCACCCTCCCGCGGGCCGAACTCTTACTGCCCCTGTCGTGCTCAGGCTTTCTGGCACGTAATGACGTGTCATGCCCGTGCTCTGGGGGCGCAAAGGCGTCCCGTTGTTTCACCTTCAAGCTTTTCAGCTCTATGCTTCAATGGCTTTCCACACACCCAGGTCAGCTCGAACCCACCACCCTCCCACAGTGCCGGTTAGCCCCTGACTCTCGCTCTGCGGGTCTCTCTTCCCCTCTCTCCCTCTCTCTCTCCCCTTCCCTCTCCCTCCCTCTCTCCTTCTCTCCGGCCCTCCTCCCACTGTGTCCCACTCTCTCTCTCGCATAAAGGGGTTTTCGGGATGTTCGGTGGGTCTCTATCCCCCCCGGGGTTCGAACCCTCCTCCACAGGACAGAAGAGGTGCGGTATACCCACTGAGCTATGATGAGTCGTTCTCTGCATTATTGTTCCGACCTTTCCTACTCCCCCCTGCATGTCATCCCCTATCAGGCATATCGCCGTTCGCATGGGGGTGTGCTCAGCAGCGTGTAGAGGAACCGCACAGCGTCTCCGGATACCGGGTCCGCCTGCCTGAAGAGTGTTCTCTGGAACAGCCTCAAGAGGTCAGCTCGGATGAGTGAAAGGAGGAATGCCACTGTGCTGATATGAAACTGCGTCAAATTGTGGGGTCCTCACATCTATTCGCACGGGTCGAAACCAATTTGAACATGACAGTCACGGGACTGGCCGAAATGAAAAATGTGCCGCCCCCTTGCAGGAGCCCGCACGGACCAGGACACGGGTCCCACAATCAACAGAGATTGTGATCAGCCAGTTTAAAGTGGCAGCTTCTTGCTGCGCCCACCCTGCTGCTCGCTCCGTGCCCTGCAGTCCCTATCGTCCCTCCCTGCAAATACACTGGCATAAATACTGCACTGTCTGCACTGCACATCATCGTCTGTAACTGTCGGGTGGGCCTTGGTGGCTGGGGTGCGTGCCCTGCCGGCCGGTGTGGGTGGGGTGGGTGGGTCAGGACGTCTAAACTAAAGAAATTGACTAAGAGTGAGATAGGAACAGTGTGTGGTTTAAACTGTGGTTTAAATGTGTTTAAACCTGGGATAGCTGTCACCTGATGTAAATAAAAACATACCTCTAACATAACATGGCGATTCAAGGGTCCGGGAATGTTAGAACCACATACCAAGTTGTTGTCCGGCATACATACATCTGACATCAAAACATCCAAAAAAGAGCACATCCACCCGTGACCTGCCTACCGGTTGGGAGGAGAATGTGACCGACGGGAGACATATCGGTGTGGACCACAACACCTGCAACGACACACAACGGGACTCAAACCTGGTCCCTCCAGGTCGTGCATGTAGCTGTGTGCCCACTCTACTATGACGATGCTTGCAATATATGCAACTTCTGTCAGTTAAGGATCCCCGTCGATAAACCACCCCGGGACACCGTTGAATAAAGTACCGTCAAGAGTGCATGAGCTGTCTGCTTGGCATAGGAGGAGTCCAAGACCGGCAGAAATGAGCTACCGGGATTTGAACCCGTGACCTTGCCTTCGTGTGGTTTGTTGTTTGACCACTCTGGGTAGTTTTCTTCTTTGGTTCTTTTCTGACCGTGTGGGGGGGGGGGGGGTACGTGCAGTGCGTGCCATCAGAGGTCCGTGACACCCTGTGACGGTTGCAGAGGGCGGTGGTGGCGCGCTTGGATGGTCACGGGCGTGAATGGGGTGCCCCACGCCCCTCTGTCGCCCTTGCATGTTTTGCCTGTCCGTTTGTGTGGTGTGTGTTCCCGGTGGGGACCTTAGACCGCCACCTACACCTCCTGCACCTGGCCCAAGGGGGGCGGCCTGTTCGAATTCTAGACCCCAACCGGGTGCAAAAACTTTTGGGGGTCTGGAGGGGGCGGGGGGGGGGGTGTAGGTGGGTCGGATGGTCAGGCGCCGGGCTCCCCAAGGGGGGGTCGGTGGGTACCCCAACATACATACCTCAAAATGATCCCCATGACGCGCTGATCATTTGGAACATACACAACTGGGTAAAAAAATCTCGGAAAAAATTTGCCCATTAGCTCAGGCTCCCATCAGCCAAGGTCCGACCCAGAGGTCAGGTCAGGGGTCAAATTTTTTTTATGTGTTTTTCACCCATTTGTGAATTCTCGACCAAATTCTGAGTATTTTTGAGTACAGACACGTAGGGTAAAAAAAAAAATACCCCAACAGGAGGCCAAAATTTTTTTCGGGGCCAACACTTTCCCCCAAAATCTCAATTTGGAGAAAGGCAGGTTTGAAAACTTTGGGGGGTCTGGGGGAGGGGAGGGTTGGGGTCTGGAATTCAAACAGGCCGCCCCCCTCGACCTGGCCTTTGCCTGGGGGACTGGGGGGACTGGGGGAACTGGGAGGGGGCCATGAGCAACGGATACTGAGCTTGCATATACCCCCGTGACACTTTCAGTTCATTGTTTTGCCTTGCTGCACTGAAGTGGGAGGGGGGAGGGGGGGGCACTGACAGTGACAGCAAACACCCAGGTATCCCTAAGGTAAGCAAGACAGATGGGCGAAACTGCTCAAGATGATGAATTGCATACTGTCCCTGTTGACAGCACTCCCATGCTGATAGTATTGGGTTCAGGAAATCCAATTTCTGCTTGCCGAGGCAATCCTCATACCTGAAGAACTGCATGGCTGATATCAGGCACCAGTATCCAGAGGTGCTGGCAATTTGACACTAAGGTTTACAAACCTTTGCACAGGCCCGCGAGAAGAATGGGAAAACAAAGCGGCAGCCCCCAGGCACCCAAAAGAAGTTAGTGTTGATCTCAATGAATGGAGTGAACCACCAATATCCCGAAAAAACCCTGTTGAGCTTTTCCCTGATTTTCCTGGTGCTTAAAGGGGTGTGTTGTGTTGTGGTGTGTGGGGGGGGGGGGAGGGGGGCAGGGGAGTCCCAGGCGAGTCACAGGGCAGGGGACAACAGTCTTGCCAAAAAAAGTTCCACTTCAGGCCTGATGACGGGGGCTGCATGAACAACGCCATGGCACATGCAATAAAAACCCTTGGGCTCTCCTTCTGCAGCAATACCATTGCATAGCGCTTCCATCAACAGCCTGAGGCCTGGCAGATCGAAGATAGTGGAGCGCAGATTGAGTGACGACAGCTGCGGATTGTGGCTGAGGGTGTTGGCCAAATATTGTGTCCCATGAGACCCCGGGCTGGTCCCTGAAGAGAGGGAGGAGGGCGGTCAAGCATGGAATGGGGTGGGGTGGGCACAGGGAGTGTCCTTACACTATTTGCGTTGTTTGTCCAGAGGAAGTCCCAACGACATTCCCTCCCCAATTTTCCCCAGACTCCCACAACAAGTAATTCTGCACAATCCCAATGTTCCCTGCTGTCCCACAGCTCAAGACAACATGCAACAGACAGCCTTGCAGCTCAAATGGCGATATAACCACTGATGGGCCCCAGTGGAGTGGACTCAAGTGGCTACAGAAATCCTGTTGTATCAGGGTGCCTGCAAGTACTCAAATGGCACATCCTCTATTGCGTCAGCGTCCGTAATGTGAAAGAGGCAAATTTTCACCAGAGGCCAAAGAGTTTCAGTATGTGTGCACTTGTGGACCTGTGCACCCAGGGCACCCTAAATTTGGAGATATATTTACACCTCAATCACCTTCTGGTCATTCATTGGCTGATGACTGTCCTCCCCTCCCTACAGATACTTGTCCTTCCCTCCCTACAGATACTTGTCCTTCCCTCCCTACAGATACTTGTCCTTCCCTCCCTACAGATACTTGGTTGTGGCCTGATGCCTTCCCAGCAGGCAAAATGTGTTGCAGATTGGTGTGGTTGGGGCATTGAAGGGTGTTGTCATTATGGTAGAGGCGTTGCAATTCTTGTTTCATCATCAGTCCACCTACTCAAAGCCAACGCCAAATCTGCAACCTTTGAACGGTGTGAACAATTGCCTTGTATGCCCACATGACAAGGCAGATGGTCACAGGCTGCAACAGTCCCTCAAACAAAATTTTTTTTTTGCATTGGGTCGCCTCAGGGTTGAAAATGGGTCAAAAATGATTTCTTTTCAAAAGTGACGGGGGGGGGCGGGGCACCTGGGATGGTGAATATGGACTGTCTGGGCCTTGACCACCCACATTTGGCCTCATTGCATGGCATGCATACATTGGGGGAGGCACCTGCAGCCAAAAACAACTGAAAAAGAATTTTTTCCAACCGTAAGTGGCGACCAATCTTGATCAGGGTCTGGGAAAGGCCGTGTGGCTGAGAATCAGTCAGAAGGCACCCCCCCCCCCCCCCCCATGAGGGCATATGGTCCACAAAATGACCGGGAAACTGCCTGTTGGGATGCGTGTTCAGCTCTACTGAGAGACAGGCACAGTGTGTTCCTTCAAGTTACAATGCATGCACGAAGCGTTCCACATCCGAGTACCTTGTCTTTTTGCCTTAATCCAAAAGCACATGTGCAGAGTGGAGGGGCTGAAGGGGCTGATCGCACCAACAAAAAGGTCACCAAGGGCTAGATTCAAGTAGACAGCAATGCACCAATACTACCACCTTGTCCAACCAGTAGATACGCAGGAGAAGCTCAGTATCCAACGTTCTACTTGAAATTGGAAAACTCAAAGTGACAGTTCCCCTGCCCGCCCCCGGGTACCAATCAAGGGTGGGTACCAATCAAGAGGGGGGGGGGAGTAGTGCAAAAGCAACTGCAAAGGACTTGGAAATCAGTAGACCATTGCAACACCACTGGCGAATATCAGACCCCTGAAAAAGGATGTGATAATACCTGCCAAATCAATACTTGTGAGGCTCGTATTGGTGCCCATACTCAGTGTCAGCTGTTCACTCCCTGGCCCAGGCGTTGGGGACGAAGTGAACTGCATTGACAGCATCGTCAGCATGTCCCACGCCATTTCAGCCATGGCTAAACTGTAGCATAGAAATTCAACGAATTACAGCAGGTCGCAGCCGCTTCACCAAAACCCCTTCTTCCCTTGCTCGTCCCCCCTCGCTGCCCCTTGTGCATTTCTGAAACCCTTCCTCCCTTACCCCCTTACCACCTCCTCTGTCCGTTCCTCCTTGTCTCCCTCCCTCTCTCCCTCCCTCCCTGCCTGCCTTGCCTGCCTCTGCCTGCCCGACATGCTACTCCATTGACCAGAAAGGTGGAAAATTTTGTCTGGGAAAATGGATGGCTCTGTGGGCAGGGCATGGACAGGTCCACACCTTCTGCCCCAAGTTGGCAAATGCAAATGTTGCCAGTCTTCTCCTCCCTTTGGAAACCCCAAATATCGACGTTTTGCATCTCCCTTGGCACATGACAACTGCCTGATCAAAATCATGAACCTCTTCGAATTTTCGATTTCGTGCCGTAAAAGACGTTTTCCGTTCCAAAACTCTTGGTGTTCAAAACGGCCATAACTCGCTCGAGGCATGTTGTCATTGGCCGAAACATGGCCCATCAGATGCGCGCTTACAAGCTCTACGATTTTGTCCCAGACAACGAGATCTCACAGTTGCGCAGTTCTATGCAATATGACACTGACATGTCTTTTTTCAGGAACTAGCCAGTGACGCCCCCCCCCCCTGGGGGGGCGGACAAGGGGGGGGGGGGGCTGGACATGGGGGGGGGGGGTACCCCAGCCGAGCTTCAGACACACACACGTGCCCTCCACCTACCCCACCTGGCATTCAGAGGCGTGTGCACACTCTTCACCTACCCCATCCGGCCTTCCCGCCCGCGCGCGTGCCACCCACCTACCTCACCTGGCGTGTGCACGCCCTTCACCTACCCCATCCGGCCTTCCCGCCCACACGCGTGCCACCCACCTACCTCACCTGGCATTCGGAGGCGTGTGCACGCCCTTCACCTACCCCACCCGGCCTTCCCGCCCGCGCGCGTGCCCTCCACCTACCCCACCTGGCATTCGGAGCCGTGTGCACACTCTTCACCTACCCCATCCGGCCTTCCCGCCCGTGCGCGTGCCACCCACCTACCTCACCTGGCGTGTGCACGCCCTTCACCTACCCCATCCAGCCTTCCCGCCCACACGCGTGCCACCCACCTACCTCACCTGGCATTCGGAGGCGTGTGCACGCCCTTCACCTACCCCACCCGGCTTTCCCGCCCGCGCGCGTGCCCTCCACCTACCCAACCCGGCCTTTGGACGCGCGTGCGCGCCCTGCCTCTATCCCACCCAGCCTTCAGATGCGCGCGCCCGCCCTCCACCTATCTCACGCAGCGTTCAAATGTACACACGCGCCCTCCACCTACACCAGCCGGCCTTCGGACGCGTGCGCGACCCTCCACCTACCCCAACCAGCTTTGGGAAGCGCGCGTGCGCCCTCCACATACCTCGCCTGGCCTTTGGATGCAGGCGCACACCCTCGGCCTATCCCACTCGGCCTTCGAACGCGCGCACGCCCATCACCTACCCCACCTGGCCCTCGGACGTGGGCGCGCCCCCCCCACCTACAACCGGCCTTCGCACGCCCACACTCAGCCTCCACCTCCCACACCTGGCCTTGGGATGCGTGCGTGCCCTCCCCCTACCCCAACCGGCCTTCAGACGCCCCACCCAGCCTTCGGACGTGCGCGTGCGCGCCCTCCCCTTATCACCCGGCCTTTGCATGCGTGCACCCTCCACCTACCCCACCCGGCCTTAGAACGTGCGCGTGCGCCCTCCACCTATCCCACCCGGCCTTTGGAGTCGCAAGCGCACCCTCCACGAATCCCACACAGCCTTCGGATGCGCGCGCGTGCCCTCTACCTACCCGACCCGGCCTTTGAACGCACGTGCTCAAAATGCCATGGGGATTTCAACTACCACAGTAAGATTGGGCTAGCCACACCGCGGTGCTGCACACATGCACACATAGACATTTGCCTCAGTCACACTGTCACCTTGGCCGTTGTTTCTGCCTAGCTATACACAGTTTGGAACTTGGGTGGGTCACTGCCTCTGGGGAAATTTTCTATTCCAGCAATTCGCTTGTAGGAGCAAGTAGTCGCACTTTGGAATGTGTGGGTGTAGGCTTTTCCAAGGTGCAATTATGTGTTTTGCATACACCAGTGCTCGTCTCTATGGATGTACCCCATCGGGACCACAAATTACATCAGTCTATGAGATTAAAATGAGCAACCAATGATTGTAGAATGCAAATGCAACGAGGATGGCATTGCAGTAGCAGAAATGGAGGCTCTCGGTACAGGGGAAAGGTACTCACTCTCCAACACCCCAGAAAAGCAAACATCGGCTGCACCACATACAGAAATCCAATCGAAAAAGGCTGTCACTGCAACACAAAACCATGTCCAATGGCGTCCATACAATGTGAAATGCACCGTCCACAAATACCAAACTCTAATGCACAGATTCAATCTATAGGGCACAAATTGACAACTATTTACAGCACTCAACCCAAAGCATTCTCAGTCTGGATACGAATTTACTTCGCGACTTCCTGACCTGGAGCTGCCATAGGCTTTAGAAAAGAAAAGGAGCTTCAAAAGATTGTATAGTCCGGGCGGGAGGGCCGCAAGTAGGTCAACAAAGCGCTCCACACATGCACGTCCTGGTATGCATATGCAGCAATGTTCGGCAGTTCCATTGATACGTTGGTTCCACGAGCACTTTTGCGTATGTACAGGTTGCACTGATGTTTGCCTAGTTACCCTTTTCTGGCCGTGTTTTGTCGACCAAAACCTCTAGCCTGCATGTTAACGTACTGGGGGGTTGAGGTCCACAGGCGGCTGGACAGGCTTGCGGTGCGCTGGCTCTCAATCGGCCAACCTGTCATGTCGTCCGTCAGCACTCATAGAGAGAGGGTCAGTGGTGTGTGTGTGTGTTAGGCTCTATCTCATTCATATAACTACAGACACTGTGGCGATAACGTGGCTGTGAGGGGGCCGCAGGCCCAGCCTCTGGTTCATATCATCCATTCAGACAGAGCGTTCCTGTGAGCAGGTGTGCATAATGCGGGCTTTTGGTCGCGTACCGCAGCGGCAATGCAGCCGGCCGCTGCCCTGAAGATGAAGGTTCGATTCCTCGGCGAGGAGGAGTATGAGGAGGAGATGCGGTTCCGGCGCCGCAAGTGGCCCCGGTGGCGGAGCGCGCTGCTGCAGGTGTGTTGTGGCTGGGGCTTCGCTTTTGCTGAGTCCCTGTGCTAAGCCCATCACTAGACAAAAACGATGAGGAGACACGCCACCCGACGCACCGGCGGTACCGGTGGTGGAGCGGGTTGCTGGAGGGGGCGGTGGCGGGGGCCTCGCCAACGGACCCCACTCGCCAACGGGCGGGAGGGGGGGGGGGTATATATTTTTCTGAAAGTCTGTCGCCAGCATAGAAATTTCTAGTTTCTCAGCATCAAAGCTGTATGTAGGTTTTGCAAGGGACATGTGATGGCGGGTGTGCAGTTCGTCTGCAGATATCCTGCATTGCAGCCTTGAGTGGGAACTATCTTCAGACCCGTCCAATACAGTGTCAAAGCCTGGCTTCCTATGGCATCCAGGCATCCATTGAACCCGTTTATATAAACTGTCTAATGGCTGCTTCGCAACCGCGTTAGGCGTCTTGCGTAAACATCACAGTCCCATGAAAATGATGGATCATCTTTGACACGTATCCCACACCACAGAGCCCACACCCCACAGGCAGCACATGTGCAAAAACCCTACATCCACATGCCTCCACACTACCTCAGATACACATCACACCACAAGGAGAATGCACAGGCAGGCTCTTAAATGTGCTGTCCCTGGTTTCTTTGTGTTTCTTTGCATGCTGACCGCTGGTGCACTCCCTCACCCTGATCCACCAATGTGCGGTGTGATGTGGTTGACGGCCGGCGGGGTCCCTGTGTTGGACATGCTTATGATTCTGACCTGTGGTGGGAACGACAGAGGGTTCATGGTGAATGATTCATTTTCTCTGGAAAATTTCTGCCTCTGCGCCTTCCCTTTGTTCGGTCCACCTGCCATATGCGCATGTGCGCTTCTGTTCAACCAACACCCCAAGTACCCAAGACGCAGGCTGAAGGGGGGTGAGGGTTAGGTCGGACAAGCGAGTTGTTGGACAGGGTGGACGTGTGCAGTGCACAATTGCTGAGCCCACAAAGGGCAAGGGGTCTCATGGCAGGGCCATAATTGATCACACATGATGATCTTGTGGAAGGCAGCGTTGCTCCAAAGAGCGTTCCTCAGGAACAAATACATGGATCGTCAGGAAATAACTTGCAGCCACAGCTGCTTCACGAGGACAGAAGAGGCTGCATTGTAAGGGGGGCAAGCCTTTCAACAGGGGCCACCCCAACTGGACAACAGCACATCAACACAGCGCCACCTCAGACCCACACACCTCCCACACTTGACTTGGGGTGCACTACGCGCACATGTACAGCCGTAAACCCCCAAACCCAGGGCACTGCAAAAAAAAAAAAGCACTCTTTTTGAAAAGATGCGCACGACAGGGCTCTAACCCCCTGGGTTGGAAATGTCTGACCAATGAAAATTTTACGGCGCCAGCACCGTAAACGTGTTCACCGCCAATCTCAACCTGCAGTCTCTGATGACCACCCGCGAGTTTTCCAAGGGCTCGTGCAACCTCTGCGAATGCCTTGAGGATGTGCTGCAGACGATCAGCGCCTCTGGGGCGGTGCTGGGGCGCATCTATCCTCAGCCCAAAAAGCAGGAGGAGCTAGTGAAGTGGTGCGATGGCGATGAGGTGGATGTTGCGTCGGATGTGCTCATGATTCATCTCACCACCCGCCAATCCACTGCGCGTCGCACGCCGCCTGTCGTCGCGTGCGCAGTGTCCCACGGACCGTGTGATACGTATCTCGCGGTCGACACCGGGTGCAAGGCCACGCAGAGTATGGCTCGCCCATTGCACTGTGATGATCTCGGGAAAACACACCTTTAACCCACGGAGGAGGGGGGCCGGGGGGCTTCGCGGGTCCAAAGACACAGAGTCCCTCTCCCCCCCATCCTCCCCGACAATCCACACACTGTGTGGCCCCTTGGCCTGGGGATATGGAGCCACAATTCACAAACTTCGGTGCGCCCCCCCCCTGCCCCCCCCCCCCCCAAGGGGGCCCCCGGCCATTGGTTAGTTGCTGGGGGGGGGGGGGCGTGTCTTGACCGAGGAGGCGGGCCCCCGTGCTTCAACCTGGTTTTGGTCCCAAAACAGTCCCCTTTGAAGGCAGCAAGGCCTTGTATTGGGAAGGGGCAGTGAGCTGTTCCAGGTGGTGATGGGGTGGGGAGGTTTCCCAAAGCCTCCGATGAACCTCTTGCGTCTGATGTTGCGTGCATTGTGGGTATCTGGTGTGTTTGGCATGTCCCCAGACCTGAATTGGAATATTTTTTGGGCACTGGTGGGCCCTCCCCCCTCCCTCCCCCCTACCCCCTACCAGCCTTGACGTTAGTGTGCGGCGGGAGGTTGGGCTTGCGTGTGCCGACGCCTGGCAGATGTGCAGAGCAAATTGTTTTCTCCCCTTGTACTTTTTTTCTGCACCTCACCGGCATTGAACCCACTTTGATGAGCCCCTCAGCTGCCGTGGCTGCGGGATAGGGCGCTAGGCCAGGTTGTTATGGCTGTTGCGGTGGTGGACAACTGTCACAATGGCCGACGTCTGGCTGGGGGTGGTCTTGCGTGTGCCAACGTCTGGCGGGCACATGCTCCCGCGCGGGCCGACGTGTGGTTTGCCGCACACGCCCCCCCCCCCCCCGCGCCCCCCAGTCTACCTCCCCAGCCCAACACCCCCTTGTGCATGGTATAGCTGGGACCATGAGGCAACGGATACTGGGTTCGCATACGCCCCCGTGTCACGGTTGCCAAGTGACGGTCTCCCGGGGGGGGGGGGGGGGCATGGCAAGAAATGGATGGCCCAGTGCCATCAAAAACTGCCAACCCCCCCCCCAAATTTCGCCAGGGGAAAATTGTGCCACCTTCCTTGAAGACGAAAATTTCCCGCGAAATTATCCCCCATGAAGTCCCCCCCCCCCCCCTCTGTAGCATTCGCTGAAAACCACATCAAAACAATTGGAACGGGGTTGCACTATCAACCAGAATCAAGCTGAAACAACTGGCAAATGCGTAACCTTGAATTCCATTCAATGGAATTGATACTTTAGGGGCCCAAGGTGACAGGAAACGCGAATTGGCTACTTGCAACAGGCCCAGGAATGATGCGGGGTCCAGCGGATGCATTCTGTGCATGTGCACTCTGTACAGGGCATAAAGATGCAGCTGGAGCTTGTACAGCTGGAGAAGGAGAATACAGAGAGAAACAAACGCACCGCGCGCTCGTTTTTGGGTTGCTGTTTTACGCACTTCTGGCTGATTTTCAGTGTGGCAGAGACGCGGTGACTTCAGGGGTTCATATACAACAACGGAGGCCTCCGCTCCATCCTCCTCACCATTGCAATGGTGGTTGTAGCTGCCCACACCCCCTGCCGGGGGGGGCCATTGAGCTCAAAGAGACCTCCTCGGCACGGCCCACCACCGAGGAGGGTGCCCCGCATGGGTGCCCAAACCTGCGGAGCATTCGTTTCGACACATTTCGCGTTTCGAACCTCACGGGGTGCTCATTCCCGTGAGGTGCCCCATAGGGTGCCCAATCCTATGAACCATTCGTTTCACGATGTTGGGGCATTGCACAAGAATAGCAAAAAAAGAGATGTGAGCTGTAATGCAAAGGACCAAAGGAGTGAAGGTAGCCAATCTGAAAAGTAGGATTCAGCACCTTGGTTTCTGCGGTGCTGGGCTCACAACTCCACACCCATCATCGTCAGGGGCGACGGTCTCCGGGTGTGCCTCCCCTTGCCGAAGGAGGTGGATGATCACAAATTTTGGATCCTGCTGCCCTCCCACAAGCTCTACCTATGCTTGTGGGAGAGTGGTGTTTACAGCCCGCAGTGACTAAATGAAAAACTGGTGGGTTAATAAAACAACGCGCACCAAACCGTGCGCACCGCGCGCACACCGCGCATGGCACCGCGCGTTCGTTTCCCTCACAGTCAGCAACAAAGCAGTAGAACAAGTGGAACCCAGTCTAGCCCATCAAGGAAATGGGTGTGAGAGCCCACTGTACTATTCTGAACTGGTTCAATAGAAGCAGTGCACAGACTGCTACCGTTGTGCGTCAAGCCCCATTCAAGGGTTGGTAGCGTCTTTGTGAAACAGCCTACCAGACGGACCTGCCTTGCACATGATGAGCCGAGAGCTGTGGCTCAAGACAGGTGTTGCATGCCCAGCAAGCTGGACTCTTCGCTGCCGAGCCCGTCAAACAAAGCGTGAAGAGTGGCACTTTTGTATGACCACCGCATGTGTACGGACCGGTTAAAGGAGAAACTACGGACCAGTGGGAACCCTTTTGCTTGAACCTGCAGACAAACCACGACATGGTACCAGCAGGGGCGAGAAGCCTGTGTGGCTTGTGCATTGCAGTGCAAAAGCTGCCCACTCCGGCCTCCCAATCGACGGCATGACTACTGGAGGAAACAAAGCAGCACACAAAAAGTGGAGCTCAAAAGCAGGCTGAAGAATAAAAAGGGTGTTTGAGTGCTGCAACACCCAAAGGCATGGCTTGTTGAAGACCGGTGAAATGTGTAGGTCAGTGGTATGGGAGGGACACACGTCTTATCCTGTTGCCCTGCACCCCATAGCCCCCAGGCTAGGGTATTCTGGTGGATTGTTTGGATATCATAGGATTTATCGGTTTGCACAATTTTGGGGCAGGCAAACATTCATGGGCTGGCAAGCCTTTGCAGAGAGAAGTCTCCAGGCTTCGAGCATTGCCTTTCAGTGCCTCTACGTCTGCAGCACCATAGGGGCCCCCATGGGTCAAGACCTTTAGCAAAAGCCAAGAGCAAGGCCGCATGCTACAAACACCCCCCTCCCTAGCCCACGAAATTGCTCGGGACTGCGTCGACCCGCGATCTTATTTCATTGTTGGCTACTGTTGTTTAGCGTTTGGCCTACTGAGCCCAGTGATTCTTCCGAAGGGTCATGTGACGTTGCTGTACCACATTCCTTTTGTTACTGCACGACTCCTCCTTCGGCCTAAAATGCCAGAAGAGAAATTCCACTGACTTTGGGCAAGGCATGTGCATTGCAGACGGGAAGGAGGGGGAGGGGCGGCTTAAGGCCAGTATTGCCTGCAATATGGTTTTGGAAAAACTCATTTTGGACGAAATTTTGACATATTGGTGTCCCAAAACAGACCCTTTTCAGTGCCTTTTGGGGTCCACAAAGGGGTCAAGGTTGCAATACGCCCCCCCAGCCCCCCAATGACCAGCCATCTGACTGATCCCACGAGAGCAGAGGTGTGTGACAGTGAACTTCGTCCAAGAAAAATGTATCGTTTGTACCCCCATTGCGTGTGCCCGTTGCGGTGGTAATGATTTCCTCGCGTGCAGAACGTGGCAGGAATTAATCTAATGCAGACACCAACTCTTGCCTGCTTGTACATTAACACGGGTTATCCCTAAACACGAGGCTTCGGATCACCACCACGCAGCAATGCTGCATCTGTTGGGAACCGCCTGCTTCCCATGCCTTCATGTCCCTATGCCTCCCCGCCCAGACGGCTGAGGGAACCCGATGCCATATTCCAACCCCACTATAAAGATTCCGCTGTCTCCCCTCTTGCCCAGCACCTGCTTGCCTCGAATGGAAAGTGTGTGGGAGTGGGTGTGTATTTGTGTCATGTGTGCAGGCCCCTACCGACGATAGTCCGGCTCTTTTGGGGCAGTGATCTTTCTGGATCCGCACCCTGTGTGCGCAGGAAGAGTGGCTGGAGAAGGAGAGGAATGTGGGGAAAGGCAGGGTGGGAGGGACCCAGAAATGGGTTGCTGCCCACCCCCTTGTGGGTGTGACATACCAGATGGCGATGTACCATATCATCCACAATGCACAACAGAGCCAAGGCAGCCCAGCAATAGGACACACACACACACACACACATGCACACATACATGTCTGCTGTCATGCTGAGAGGGATGAAAGGGCGCCCGAGACGCATCAAATCTAAACAGTGCTGCTGTGCGCACAGAGCCGTGGACTGGTGATGTTGATAGCGAACGCTATGCAGTTGATGATATTGGGCGTCACACACATACACACACACACGTAGATGACGCAAAGCGACCAAACACCCAGCACAAGCAGAAGCAGGGCAGGCACTGGTCAGAAGAAGAATCTCGTCAGACTGCTGAAAGTCAAACAACAAAGACCATCGGCGACACACACACACACACACACACACAACATTGGGAAAAGTCGGGGTGGAGGCAGGAGGTGAAGGGTCGTCAAATACTTGAGAAAATATCCGCAGCGCTATGTACCAGACGGTTGCCAGTAAGATCGCGAGTACTCAACTATTACGGGTGAGGGTAAAACTCTTGCGCCCGCCTCAGTTCCTCAACAGCCCGCAGGCGGAACAGGTTGGGCATCAGGCCTGAGATTATTTCAGTTGCAGTATGTCACTCAGTGGCCTCGGGGGGTGGCAGGCCTGTGCTCAGCAGGTTTGAGAGTGGGCACTCCATGACGACGTGTAAACTCGGAAGTTTCAAGAGAATTCCTCGGGTCAGTGTTCCTTAAGGAATTTCACTTCTGACCGTTTGGGCTATAGGAGAGGACAGATTGCTTCCAAAGGTTGTTTCCAACCGCGATCAGGGGTCTGGGAAGATAGAACTGGCATATTCTGAGCCATTGGTACCCTCTGCAACCAGCCCGCAACCAGCTTGCCCAACGACCACAGGTGTAGTGGCACTTTCGTACCCTCAGATAGTGTCTAATGACCACCCCATCCGGGCGAACGTGCCTTGCGCTCTCGGGTCGACTGCCCTGGGACCGCAACTGCCTCCGCCCTTCGTCGCGGGGGAACCTTAGCCAAAACCTGCAGCTATGATGGCCATGAATGCACACAACCGCTCAAACGGCCTTAATCCAACTCCGTAGTGTTTCCATTGACCTGTGCGGAACCCGAGTTTCCCATGTCAGGGGTTTGATACGCGACGCCCACTGTCATCTGGGGAGGCTGTAAAGGGAAAGGCATAAAAGAGTATTGGGGTGTCACCATGGGCATTGCTGACACGCCGAAACCCCAATAGCTTGGATCATAGACGTTGCCCCCGATTGGGAAGCCTGCATTTGTGGTGTAAGCATCAACAGATGGCAGCCCAATCGGCGCTGCGATCCGTGTGTACGGCATCGCGGAGGTTGGACTTTCGGGAGGAATCCTTGACACCCACGCGCAGCGCTCCACGATGGGATGCCCGAAAAATGTGCCATCAAGGCACCCATCGGCTGCATCCAGCGACTTAGCCAAATCGGTCTGAAATTGCGGGGCTTGGGTCGCAGCAGTCGGAACGTACGATAGCCCCCGTTCCAGATGAGGCAAGGACCCCGTGGAGAACCTTCGTAGCATTATGGGAAGGTTTGAAGGCTGGGGGAGCGGAAAATGCACGGGGATCTCAGGGTAGATGGGGCTGCTGGCAGAGACAAGCTCAGGTACAGGTGGGGTCGATACTGAAGGCTTTGTCACGGGAGTGACTGGGAGGGGGCTCGGGGACACAAGCGTGCCGGGAGGTAGTGGTGCAGTAGTGGGAAATTCTTCCGGTGGGAGGGGGTCTGATTTGAGCGGAATGGACGTGACACAACTCGACCCTGGAGCAGGGGTCCCAGTCCTCCACTGAGAGTCCAATGTGACCGGGGTAGAGGTGATGGGACTGGACGCCACAACGGGCATGCTTGAAAGTGGCGTCGCGGATACAGGAAAGGAGCCGGTGGAGTACCTCCTCAAGACAGACGACTGTGCTGTGACAAGGCTTGGGGTGGCATTTGGGTCTCGATATTGGTATCGAGACACGGGCTCTGGGTCTCGGTACCGGTACCGAGACACTGGCTCTGGGTCTCGGTATCGGAACCGAGACACGACCTGCGATGACGCTGGTGTTGTGATCAAGCTGCTCGCCGCGATGGGTCTAGGGGCAAGGACGGAGCTAGGCGGTGGTGGGGAAGCAGAAAACTGTTCCAGCGCGGGGTGACCATCAACGATCCCATCTGAAGCATTCGTTGATGTGTGGTAGGCATGGGAGGAATTCATATATGACGAGGTTGTCGCATGCTCTAGAATGGGCTGACCGTACACAGTGTTGTCAACAACGCCATCAACCACATCGAGATCTGGATATCGCCTCGTGGGCACGGAACGCGTTCTAAACCGAGCAGGCGTTGTACGAGGGGCTGGAAATCGCTCAACAATAGGATGGCCGAAAAACTTGCCATCCATCACCCCATCCGCAGCATCTAACGTTGCGGCAGTTGATGTGTGGTTTACGACGGGGGAATCCGTAAATGTCGGTGGGGGAACGACCTCCGCCCTGAGCCTCCGGGAAGGAGAGTATGATGCGGTGGAAGGATACGAAGGCCGTAGATGTCTCGTGGGAGGTTCTTGAAAGCGCTCCACTATAGGATGGCCAAAAAAAGTGCCATCCATAACTCCATCCGCTGCATCCAATTCTGCGGCTATCGTCGACCAGTGCGAAGGTGCTCTCCGTGGCCTTGCATAAGATACATATCTTCGATCTTCATACGGTGTCGTGTCCGATACATACCTCCGGGACCGATGCTTGTCGTGCTCATAGGTCTCGGCGTCTTCCAAAGAAATGGCACGGCGATAACGGGAAGATCGACCTTGATACCAACCCCCTTGCATGGTCTTCGAGGCCTTTTAAGGCGGTCCGCGCTAGACAACCGCAAAACCAAGCATTAAGCTAAGATAGGTAAAACAAAGCAACGTTGCGAATGGGCCCAAGGACACCACATTCGATTGAACACAACACGGCTCACGACGAGTCACGCACCACTCCAAAAACCATGGAAATGCCTTGCAACCATCTCAAACGGGGGCGGGGCTTGGTTGCGGGGCGATCCAAACTACATGACACACAAGTAGCATAAACGAGCACACACTCTCTCACCGTTGCCTCATGCCTGCAATCCACTGTCGCCCCTCACCATTTTGTCATTTTTTTCATCCCTCACTCCATGCCATCTTCACTACAACCGTCCGCACCTTGCTTGTTCCCACGTCTCCAATTCCTTATACCACCTTTTGAAACATGGGTCTCAAAATTGGAATTTGACTCGTATGCCTCCCCACTAGACCACTAGTACCCACCTACCGAAAAGTTGACATGTGCTATCAATTGCGTGTGCCAGAGCGTAATGCGCAAGGTCAGAGCGCACAAAAGCCACCACGACCCTGGGATATAGAGTGGAAGAGCGTCACACCTTTCTCAAATGAACGGTTGCCCGATCTAAAATTGGGCGTGACCATGTGCAATTTCAAGCCTGGCCAAGCTGCATTGTACCCCCCCCCCCCTTGTCTAAGCTACGCCAAAGTACCAAATTAATACGGTCCCTACGCCTACTGTAGCTTGGACACGGGCGTAGCTTGCGCGCAACATATACAACTACCGACACACACGTATTGCATGGTGAGCCAGTGCAAGAAGGGGGAATATAATGCACAAATACCCCCAAAATCAGAGTTATGTGGGTTCAAGTGGGCAAACACTCACAACAAATGTGTACATGACCCTATGTACCCGGCGAATTCGTCAAACCCATGTCTTATGTGGTTGCACTAAATTTAGTACCGAATTAAAATTAGGTACCAAATTAATACGGTCCCTACGCCTACTGTAGCTTGGACAAGGGCGTAGCTTAGACAAGGGGGGGGGGGGGGGTAACATCACCAATGCCCCGAATGCCTTTTCGGCTCGACATTTGCGCCCGAAGTATTCGTATTCTTGATGGGGTTGATTGCATTTAGATGCATGCGTTGATGCGAAGCGCATTTTCATCTCCGAGCTAAAGTTGCTTTGAGTGTTCATTTTCTACTCCTCAACATGCATTTGTGAGCCTACTCGATGTGTCTTATGTGTCGACTTCTTCAACACTTCGTCAACCCCGCCTTTACACCATTGTCGTCATAGTCAAAGATTGTGAAAACCATTTTCCATGCCGTGCGTTGTACCCTCCCCCCCCCCTTGTCGTTCCCCACCCCAGGGAAGACGGTCCCCCACCACCCCCTGGGGGACAGTCACCAAGTGACGGTCCCCCATCCCCCCCTGGGGGACCGCACCACCACCGTACACGCACATTTGCAGGCACAGAAATTGCAGCATAAAACGACAGAATTCAGCATAGGATGTGTTCAAAGGGCTGCCAATGTATGGAGACCTACTCCTTGACCGGCTTGGTGTAAAACATCACACTTGTCCCAGGGGGCAACATGGTTGTGCTATCAAGTTCCATTTCAGCGAAAGTGAGCAAAATGTCCTGCCATGAGTGCAAGGGATACAAGTGGCAGTGCCCCACAACACAGTCACCTACACAACACCACAATGAGCCGCAACGAAAATTTTGGGTTGACCAAGTGACGGTCCCCCACCCCCTCCCGGGGAACGACAAGGGGTGGGGAACGACAAGGGGGGTGGGGAGGGTAATCGAAACCACATTCCGCATCAGATGACATCGTGAATGGCAAAGCGATTTGTACCGTCCAAACTTTTAAAATTTGCGAAACCGGCATTTTTGCGAAGGATACCCCCCCAGAACTATTTTTTTTGCGATTTTTTTTTGGTTTTGCGACCAAAAATTTGAATGGCGGGCGAGAAATTAATTTTTTTTGTGATTGTTTTTTCAATTTGCATTCAGAAACAAAACCAATGCACTGTACACAAGGAAGGAAAGCACACAAAGCAGAGGGGGGTTACTTACAACACAAAATACCTCTGATGTGATGTGTGGACTTAATCTAATTTTTGCGATTATTTCGAATTTTGCGTTGTATTTTACGATTGTACGGCTACAATTAATTTTTTTTTGCAATCAATTCTAGATTGCGTGGGACTAACTATATACGCACGACCTACTCAGAATTAATTCGGTTTAGCTTGTATGGTGCGACGTTTTCATTAAATCAAAATTCCTTTTCCGCGCTTAACTCATTTCTCGGTGAAAGAAGATGATTGAGATAGGTTGTGACTAGGTGTCACGTTGAAGACATTTTCTGTTGTCACATTCACATTTCAGGTTATGTGACGGAGAAATGCTGATAAATGTACCATGGACACACGAGTTTCCAAGAACACTACGTCCTTACTTTTGGCATATCCATCCTCAAATGGCGCAACGTAAGCAAGCTTCCTTCGATAAAGGGCCAACGATGAGCTAAGAGAACGGCAGCTTGGACATGTGGGTCATATCATTGCAAATTAAAAAAAAACTTGGTCGGCAGCTGGCAGCCAATAGCTATGCTGTTGCGGCACCCCGTTCTGAGGTCCGGGCCCAACCACCGCCACTCAGCATATCTCGCCACAGGGCCTAGTGCTTGAGGCGGCCCCCCCATCTGCCCCCATCCCCCCCGGCCCATTTTTGTGCTGGGGCCACACCCGTGAGGCTCACCGCGTTCACTAACAGTTGTGAGGCGGCATTCCATGGGTTGCCAACAGTCTGAGACACACGCAGTGCAGCTAAATGGGAGTGGAGATTATCCGTAATGCCCATCTCTGCTCTCATGAAGCATATTATAATATTTGCTGTGAACGCCTGCGCTGGGCCACTCGCCGGTTGTACTATCCGCAGGGGACAGTGAACAAATACAAGGTGCAATGGCAGGACAAGTGGAAATGGGTAAACAGATCCAGAACACACATTGAGGATAAAACACTAACGCTAAGCCAATTGAAGGCATTCCTAGCATTTCCTTGCAGGGGGGTGTTTTCGCACAGTGCAGGCGCCAATTATTACGTTGTTTATCCCGGGAACACGCCTGAAAACCGCCCACCTACAGAAGCATGCATGATCAATTCAAAACACCATGGGGTGCAGAATTCAGGACCCTGGGACCCGTGGCAAGCATCAGACTACAAAAAAAAAACCCTGGTGTACCAGCAGGGGCTGTAGTAGGGTGCAGAATTCAGGACCCTGGGATCCGTGGCTACCGGTGGTGGAAACAGCCGGCTTTTCACACAGCGGGCGCACAGCGCACGGTGCACCCCCCATGTGTGTGCGCCATGTATGCAGAGATGTATTGTTGCTCAGGGGTGCTCATTTGGAGCCGCTACCCTTGGGTATCTCATCTCGCACAAGATTCAAGAGTGCATGCATTCCGTGCCTCTCGTGAATTTTGCCTTGCAGTGAAGCTGCTTTGATGATTTTGAGGGCGTTGGGACTTTAGTCAATAAAAGCAAGGGTGATACAAGTTTGTGAAAATTTGAAAAAGCAGCATTGAAAAAGGAGCATCATGTGCATGATGTGCCTCACACCATGGGCATATGTGCCTGTGAGCATGTATCCAGAAGCTTTTGGCAAATAATAGCAAGCGCCTAGCTGGCTGTGAACTGTACACTGTTTCGGCTGTGTTTGGTCTACGGTGGTGACCATCCCCCCCTTGGAGAGAGAGAGAGAGAGAGAGAAAGAGAGAGAGAGAGAGAGAGAGAGAGAGAGAGAGCAATGATTGGCCCTCATTCACTGAACGCCCTCGCCATAGGCATTTTCAGCCTTTAGTCCAAGGATGTGTATTCTTCAATAAAGTTGCAATCCACTATGTACAGTGAGCTTCACCCTTGTTGAAGTTTCACCCAGAACTCCAGACTAAAGTCATCCATGCAAAATGTAGGAACAGAGTCAAGTGAACCATCACACTGGTGGCTAAACCCCTGGGGGGGGGGGGGGACTGTCGTCCCTCGGGGGAGGGGCAAAAAGGGGGGGGGGTGAGGGTAGTCGGCGGCTTGGAAGCTAATACCATCCAAACCCTCATGTCATACAACCACATCCTACATTGGTGCCCATCCTGGCGACAGCTCTCACGTCACTGCACTGCGCAATGGAGCGCCATAGCGAGATGGAAGTTGGGGTGGGGGCAAGCGGATACCCGCGAAGCAACAGGTGGGTGCAGTGGGTGCAGTTCACAGCAGTGCAGGAACAACCTGAAATTGCAAAAGACGAAGTGTTCTGCATGATACATCGAGAAATGTATCGCCCTGGAGGCAGCAGACAAACTTACACAGCCAGACCAGGTGCAAGTAGAGCATCAGTCATCAAAAGAGGGCCAGCATGGGCAGGTGTGTGGGGGAAAGGAAGGATCATTGTAAGGAGCAATAGTCCATGGGGTCATCACCATATCTACACCTAACCTGACATCAGCGACAGGTCAGCATGGTGGTTAGACTGGCTCGACCCTGTATGACAAGAGGCTCCTTCCTTAAAGCAATTTATGTTTGCTCAGTGGATGCTCTGCCATGAACCACCTGGTCCTCCAGGAACCTGTCGACCTGCATCATAGTATACCGCATAGTTGAATGTGAAGGGGAAGACAAGGGGACCCAGCCCCTGGCATGGCCCGGCAGCTCAACACAGCTGCGAACACACCGTGCCAGCGGGTCTTCTACACATTGCCCCGTTGGGGCAGGCTCTCGACTGCGTAAAATCGCCTCTACCACTGGGACTTCAATTCAGTGAGGTCACTGGGCCCAGGTGTCATACCCCCCCCCCCTGGTACAACCTACGCCAGTGTACACAATTATTACGGTCCCTACGCCTACTGTAGCTTGGACAAGGGCGTGGCTTGCGCACAACACATCCAACTGCTGACACACACGTGCGCAGGCCACATGTGCTGAAATTGGTAATTCAGGACCTATGGGATGCATCAGACTTCAAAAAAAAAATTCCTGGTGCACCAGGAGGGGGCCACATGTGCTGAAATTGGCAAATGTGATGACAAACCCATGTCTTATGTGGCCACACTACATTTCGTACATAACTAAATTATGTACAAAATTATTACGGTCCCTACGGCTACTGTAGCTTGGACAAAGGCGTTGCTGATACGGGGGGGGGGGGGGGGTAGGACTGGGTTTGGGCAGGTGCGTTGGGGGTTGAATCAGCCCAGAAGACACAAGTACAGAAATCTGAGGGCTCAGGCGTTACTGCTCGAATCCAGTAGCTAGAATGCACCACGGTATTGGCACTCAACAAGGGCCACTGGAACCGGCTTGCCTCTCCCGGCATTTTCCCTCCCCACCATACCCTGTGTAGGGTGCCGTGTGAGCTGTCACATGTGTGTTGTTATTTGAGACAATGTCAACACAACATGCATCACATGCAGGTCACAAGAAAGAAAGAAACGCAGGTCAAGAGCCATAAGCAGCCCTAGGCACTGTTTGCAAAAAGTCTGTGGGAATAGAGTGCAGAATCACCTTTTGCGCTGGAGAGAGGGCAACATCAAATGTCATCGCCAGGAGAAGGGGCAGTACAAGTAACAGCAAACATCTCGTATGCCGGAAACACTGGTAATGGACAAAAGATGATGGACCGCACCAAGGACCCAGAGTGGCCATGTGCCCCTCCCCTCACCTGACACCACAAAGTGGGAGGGAGCCCATTTGTTGTTTTTCAATCCAGTCATCCTTCCACGTGCCGCACCATTCATTGGGAAAACCCAGGTGGTGAACATGGATTCAGGCACAGCAATCACCATCCCAACAGGTAGATCTTTGCACCAGGCACCAACAGTCCCCAAGAAAAATTTGGCATGCTGCGGCATGCTTCAAGCCGTAGGTGGGGGTTGCCCCAATTTTTCCAAAACCTACAAAAGTGGCAAACCCCAGAACCAAACGCAAAGGAATGCATCTCCCGACACGAAAAGATGAACACAACAGAATCATTTCATGGGTGGTCATGTTGCTCCTCAGTGGGTTCAGCAGTAGACATCAGAAGACAAACTGAAGAAAACAATGATCTGTCAAAGCACAGCACAGCAAAAAAAAAAAAAAAAAGAAAGAAAAGAAAAGAAAAAGGTTGATCTGTTTGCCCCTGGCCCTGCCTGAAGTGCTGTAGATTGCCAATCCCAGGAATGGATCCTTAGATCTGTCAATCACAAATGCACTGTGTAATAACTAGAGTACTGGCCATCTCTGACACATGACTGCTCAGGGATTGATATTTTGGTCTGATATTTTTCCCCAAAAAAGTCGCAACCCAATTTTCAGTGTGCTGCGGCATGCTGCGGCATGCTTCAAAACCCCCACCAACAGGCCCCAAAAACAGGTGCTGCGGCATGCTTCCCACTGGCAAACCAATTTAGCGACCAGCGCCCTCAGAGCAGCCCATAAATAAACACTGGCCCAAAGCTTTTTGGCCAATGGCCAGTAGATTGTATATTTTGGTGTAACTTTTTGTGCCCCCCCCCTTTTTTTTGAAAAATGTGAAAAAATTCCACCAGTTTTCCTGCTTCATGCCTCCTTCTTCCTGCCCCTTCCTTAACACATCCATAAACACAAGATACCCAGAAACAGTCATGGTGGGGAATAGAGGTCCCGTAGTTGAGGGATACCATTCCCTCACATCCTGCTTGCCCACCATTGTTGCAAGATGCATCACAACAGCCCCTCATTGCCTCAATCCTTTAGCCTGAAAACTCGGTTTTGAAACCAGGTACATAATGAATTAGGTCCCAAAAAATACAGTCCAAACGGAAGTGTTCGTTGGACAAGGCAATCGTTGGACATGGGCCCCCCTCCCTCCTCCTTGCGCAACAACGCTGAAACTAAGGAAAACAATGGTCAGACAGGGTGCCTGTGTTTAGGTAAGCCCGTGCTTGCACAAGGGGGAGGACGGGGTTTGGCCACGGAGGCTGCCAAGGCGCAGGTGCAAGTGGGACTGTGGGGTGCCCATCATGGCGACAGCTCTCACGTCACTGCACTGCGCAATGGAGCACCATGGTGAGACAGAAGTGGGGCTGGGGGCAGGCGGACACCCACGCAGCAGCACAACTACACGTGGGTAGAGTGGGTGCAGTTCAAAGCAGTGCAGGAACAACCTGAAATTGCAAAAAACGAAGTGATCTGCATGATACATAGAGAAATGTATCGCCCTGGATGCAACCAGGCACCAACAGTCCCCAAGAAAAATTTGCTGTGCTGTGGCATGCTGGCAGGCTTCACGCCATAGGTAGGGTGTACGCCAATTTTCCAAGAGCTACAAAAGTGGCAAAACCCAGAACCAAACACAAAGGAATGCATCTCTGTACACCCTGCAAAGATAAACACAACAGAATCATTTCATCGGTGGTCATGTTGCTACTCCTCCTCCTCATATTTCCGCTTTTGTCCATTTTATTGACATACATGATTGCCATTTTGACCTTCACCACGGTGTTGATACCACATAGGTGCTGCCTTCTCGAATTGCCCACTGCAAACAGTCTGTAGTACTCCCGGTTGTCTCCTTGTTCCTCTTGGGTTGTATTGTCCCCTCCTCAGTGGGTTCAGCAGTAGACATCAGAAGACAAACTGAAGAAAACAATGATCTGTCAAAGCACAGCACAGCAAAAAAAAAGGGTGTGGGAGGGGGGGGACAGGTTGATCTGTTTGCCCCTGGCCCTGCCTGAAGTGCTGTAGGTTGCCAATCCCAGGAATGGATCCTTAGATCTGTCAATCACAAATGCACTGTGTAATAACTAGAGTACTGGCCATCTCTGACACATGACTACCCAGGGATGGGATTGATATTTTGGTCTGATATTGTCCCCCAAAAAAGTCGCAACCCAATTTTCAGTGTGCTGCGGCATGCTGCGGCATGGTTCAAAACCCCCACCAACAGGCATGCTTCAACCGTTGGTGTCTGGATGCAACAGACACATTTGCACAGCCAGACCAGGTGCAAGAAGAGAATCAGGCATCAAAAGCGCGCCTGCATGGGCAGGTGTGGGGGGGGGGGGGTTGAATCTGCCCAGAAGATGGGGAGACACTAGTACAGAAACCTATGGGGCTCAGGGCATTACTGCTCTAATCCAGTAGCCAAAGTGCACAGCGTTGTTGCCACTCAACAAGGGCCACTGGAATGGGCTCGCCTGACGGCGGCTTGGCTGCAGGGGCAGTGGCATTCACCTGTCAGTTGAGCGCCAACCTGCCACCTCAAGGGAATGTTGTTCCACTGCATGTGAACAGCATGCCACCACTTGCTCACCGTTCACACACGTTCCACACCCAAATGGGTCTTTGTTGGTGGATGTGGACAAAGGAAACTGCCCCATAGGTGGACAGGCCTGAGGCCTGTTGCATGTCAAAAACTAGTATCTTTTAGAGCCATGGCTGTACATGCAGTTCACAGCAGTGCAGGAACACCCTGAAATTTCCAAAAACGCAGTGTTCTGCATGATACATAGAGAAATGTATTGCCTTAGATGCAGCAGACACATTTGCACAGCCAGACCAGGTGCAAGTAGAGCATCAGTCATGATGGGCAATTGAGGTCCTGGGGAATCGTTCAACTCCCATCCTCCACTGCCCTGCATGGACTGCTCTCTTGACACAATGCCGCCATATGGCTGTGCCTGACACACACATGAATTACTGGGGGGCCCCCGGTATCCGGAGAAGGGGTCTCCAGGGTGCAAATTCGGGTATCCTGGCGACCTCGGATGCCACAGCAGCAGATGCTACTGAGTGGCACACATGGTGCTAATAGCCTATTGCTTGTTACTGGTATGGGATGGCATGGCATGGCATGGTATGGCATGGTATGGAATGGCATAGGATGGCAGGTGGCATGGTATGGCATGGTGTGGCAATACTGCTTAGCACTTGCCACTACTGTTTTCTGCTAGCGACTTATTGCATACTTACTGCTCACTTCTTACAGCGCACTGCTTAAAGTCTACTGTCGTCCATCTTCTCAACAGCATCCGCAAAACCACCCTTCTTAGCACTCACAGAATTCAGGTCAAGCTCATCATCACTCTTCTCGCCCACGTCCACAGAATCCAGTCCACTCTCATCACCAAATTTCTTGGCATCATCTGCAACAACGGGTTCACGCTTGTTGTGAATCCTCTCAAAAGGTGGGGGGAATCTCGTTAGAATCCCTTGGACCCCGGGGAAGGGGGCGGGGGTGTTGAAAAATGGGCTCTTCTGTCAAGGACCCCAAGGACCCCGTCATCTTTTTTTCGGGTTGGGGGAGTCAGGAAGATTGGCATGGGGGATCTATTAGCAGGGGGGGGGGGGGGCTGAGGCTAGGCACAAGCGCAAGGCAACTAAGGTGGGCCAAGACATCCAACACCAGGGATTTTGCTTGGAGACACATTGAGGCACTTAGACCTCTGAACTAAAACACATGGGGCACCCGTTGCCTTTCCATCTCAAAGCGCTGCAGCACCTTGCAGCACCTGCTATAGTGAAGGGGCATTCTTGGCCCAAATGGCGTTGTGTTTGGTTCACAGTATTCAAACCCTGTCGCTTGAGGGGCTCAAAGAGAAAGAGTGGAGGTGGATGTGTGGTGCGCACAGTTTGGGGGGGGGGGGGGTCTTCAGCACTCTACACAGACCAGTGGTAAAACCCTGGTCGGGCGGCATTCTGCAGGGCCTCACTGTACCTTTTGCTTGCAGCTGTCTCCTGGACATTGGGGATTGGCATTGATTGTCCCAGGGCAGGGGTTTGAAGGGTGACACCCCTTTGCATCCCTGTGGCATGCAGAGTTAGGTCCGATACATCAGAGAAATTTTGAATCAGAATCAGAATCCCATTAGATCCACCCGTGCAAGGGTGGACAGTCTGGGAAAAGCGCTCAGATCTCAGACGCAATGTGAAACTGAAAAGTGGTGCAGAATCTTGGATTTTAGTAAAAGTTTCTGTATCTCACTTGATGCCACTTGAATGCTTGTGGCTGCATGTTCACTGAAAGCCGTGTCGCTGAGATTCCTCTCTGGGATCCATTATTCTGTCCTGAACTCCATCAGAGAGGCTTGGTGCTGATTCTGGGCTGAGGGACCTGAGACAACACTCAAGGGGATGGGACGTTGTCCAGGATGATGAAGGGAGCAACGGGTGGCTGTTCAGGGCCTGTGATGACTCAGGCAAGCCACCCCCCATTTTCGTTTAATGGTAATGGGGTCGTTCCATGGTGTTTCATCTTATTTTTGGTGGCCTATCGCTGCCCTGGGGCTGAGATCACCGGCCATCGGGGGCTGGGCTCACCGATCTGGCTGATATGGTGTGTGTGCACGAGTGGTTGTGGGTGTGTGTGTGTGTGTGGGTGGGTGCTCTGTATGATCTACGAGGGCGATCGGTATGCAGCCTTGAGGCGGCAGCCACATTTACCCGCCCCTTCTGCTTGTCTGCATAAATTATGAATATCCTGAAAAGCATGCTCGTAAGTCATGTGCCCATGACCTTGGCATGTCCAAGGGATGGGATCCACGTCCGTGGAGGTGGGATGGGACGGGTGAAATGGATTGTGTTCTCCAACCATCCTGTTTTCTGGAGAGCATGGCAGGGCCAGCACTCAACAAACTCAAGCTCGATAGCAAGCTGAGGTTCTGATGCAACGCAACAAGTCTCATTCCACGGTTACCAACTCAAGCATGGCCTCTCCTTGACCTTTCTTGCGAGGAGAGGCAGGACGGCGGTGCGGGCATTACGACTCCGGAATCTTCAGCCCCAAACATGCCAGGCGCGCAGCGTCTTGTTCCGCAGCCACTTTGCGGGAGAACACACCGCCCTGGACCTCCAGATTGTGCCGCGGGAGCTTCAAACTCGCCCGCCAGAGCTGCTCCCCGGCGGAGGAGCTGTGGTATTGCACGGCGTCGCATACTTCGCCCTGGGGAATAGACGCCTGCATCCAATTGTTGAGCAGCTTCTTCCAGTTCTTCTGCTGCAAATCCTGCTGCATCTCCAGCTTTTGCGTGGGCGGTGCAGCAGCACCTCCCGGCTGATCCCAAAAATACAGCCACGGGGGCATCTGCAGCGACTTCTGCTGTGACTTCTGCTGCTGTCCGGGTCTGCCGACTGTGGCACTGCCGGGAGCGTTCAACCGAACCCAAGCGAGCCTCGCAGCATCTTGCTCGGCATCAACCTTGCGCTTGGACCAGCCCGAGGTGACACTGATGTTGTTCTGCAGGAGCTCCAGGGTCACCTGCCAAGCGTTGGAGGCTTGCTCGTCTGCTGTGCTGCTGTAGCGCAGGACGTCTGACTGCTCTGTGCGGGGCCATGTCTTCTGGGCCCAGTGGTTAATGACATTCTTCCAGTTGGTACACTCTTTGCCCAGTGCCTCTTCAACAGGGAGGCCTTTGAAGACGCCCGCGAGGCTGCTTGGGGCATCGAGGAGGCTGACAGGGTGCTGGGCTTTGGGGGGGCGGTCTGCCGGGCGCTGGCTGGGCTGGTGGTGGCGCCGCCGGCTCTGCCCGGGCCCGGGTGCTTTGACGCCCCTGGGAACAAGCTCGCTGGCGGGGTCCAACGAGGAAAGCAGCTGCACTCCGGGCAGGCATTGAGATCTGGTGGAATGCATGGCCTCTGGGGTCGGCTTGTTCTTGGAGTCGATGTAGCCGGCCTTCGCCATCCCCACGACGACTGCAAAGAGGAACCTGCAAAGGGCCGAAAAGAAGAGGGGAAAGGACACGCTTGCACTTGAAGGGGGGGGGCTGGGGGGGTAAACCCCCCCAACCCCGTTCGTTGGAGTGACGGTCAGCCCTGCTGGTCGCTCCTGCCCACCCCCAACAGCTCTCCCACTGGACGTACCCGCCAGACATCGCCTCCCAACCGCTGTTCTAACTGCAGGTAACTGCCCCTGCGACCGCTCTTGAAATCCTCTTTGGGCCCGCGTCCCAATATCCTTGGGGAAGGAGATGGGGAGCACAGGGGACAGGGAGAGGGAGAGACAGGCAAGGCAGATGGAGGCAAATAGAAGTTGGGGAAGAGTGAGCGAGGGCGACAGAGGGAGAGGGAGAGGGAGAGGGAGAGGGAGAGGGAGAGGGAGAGGGAGAGGGAGAGGGAGAGGGAGAGGGAGAGGAGGGTCGAGAGGGAGGACTTGCGATTGAGTTTGCTGGCAAATTGTGGACGTTCACAGTTGTTGTGGAAGCGTCCTGGTGGCAGAGGGTGGGAGCACCATGCATCCCATTTGCCCCCAGTGGTTTGCACTCCAACCTTGCGCTGACCCAAACAGGCCAAAACAGGCACCCAGACACGGGCTAAAATGTGTTTGGGTCAGACAGGCTATGATTTAGTGATCCTGGGAGGGGGGTGTTTGGGGCCTTGGCGAGCGCCTGCCAACTGACCCACCCACCCACATCAGGAAAATTTTCTCAGGGGAAAAGGGGGGGAATGCAATTCATCAAAGAGGCCGGAAATTTGAGGCCGATTTGAGGTGCACAAACTTTTTTTGGCCTCTGACCCACCACACTAAGCAATAGCCTGGTCATACGTCGGGTAGAAATGCCTTTTTCCAAAATTGTGCCTGGATGCCTTGGGGCCAAATTGCGTTTTGGCGTACTGTGGGGCTTGAGGATACGAAAAGCGCCTGGGACACTAGACAAGCAAGGGAAAAGGCATTCAGTCTCCTTAGCGTTATTGCTTTTGCCCCAAACTGCGCAGATTTGGCAGGGCAACTGCCAACTGGACATGATCGCCCCAAGGCACTGCTGTTGATTTCTTGGCCCAAACCTTTGGATACAAGAATGCCACAAGTAAATGCAAAAGACGGCAGTTGGGGTGAAACAACAAGCAAAACCTTGGAGACTTGTTGTGTCTGGCTTGCTTGCTCCAGATTCATTCATGGGGAAAGTGAACAATGTATGGACGAAAACATGATCATAGACCATTTGGGTTGTATGGACAAGTGTGGACATTCCAGTTTAAACTGTGAGCATTACAACGTCTCAGAATGCCTTGAAAATGGGCCATTTTGGGACAAAATTTTCAATCGAAGGTCGATCAAAAATGTGCTGTTACAAAAGCCGCTTGGGATGCCCCAGTGGATGTTTCTGAGCCATTTTGAGCAACTGCGGCACTGGGGTCTAGGGACACACAGGAGGGGGGCACGGGCAGGAGCCAAGCGCTGCTGGGGAGAGGAGTGGATATTACAGGATACTACACCTTTTACTTTTGACCCATTTTTGCTCCCAAAGCGGCCCATTTCCAAGGCGGTTGGGACCTGTTGCTGGGGCAAACTGGGCGGTGCTGAAATTGGGCAAAAATTGACCCTAAACTGGATGAAAGACACTTGCCCGGGAAACCCAGGTCCAGGTCCAGGATCACCTTTCCAATAGTGCATTTTCCACCCATCGTATGACAATTCCACCCAAATCGATTTGCCGTGGGACGGAAACATTGTGCGTTGCTACGCACGCCCATGACGGCAAACTTACGCCCGGCCACTTGCCCAGCCCATGGCAATTTCAGCCCTAAATTTTTCACCAAACCAGTTCGGTCCCTGGACCATAACAGGCCCTCTAGGTCCAATCCATCAATCCGTCAAAAAAGGGGCAACATGACCTTTCCCAAACTGGGAAGGAGGGCGATGTGCATTGGACGTGCCGCTCATTCGAGACAGAAGGGTGCATCCTCTGTGCATGCATGAACACACGCGATTGGAAAACACACAGGCACAACAGTGGCCGAGTGTCAATCTCCTCGTCAGTCAGACTTGAACAAGAAACAAGAGCATGTTCAACGCCCATAGGCGCCTTTCTGCAGGACAAGGCGCGCAGCTGTATCATTTGTCCCACAGCAAGCGAAGCCTGAGAACACACACACACACACACACACACACACACACACACACACACACACACACACACACACACACACACACACACACACACACACACACACACACACACATGCACGCACACCAACACACACACCATCGCTTCAATTTGCCTGCTAGATTCAGGTTTTTGTATTCACCCATCGGGAATATGTCCGCTAGTGTCACAGGACCCCAAAACGTAATAACATCCTCAAGCTGCACCACCTGAACATAGAGAGTCATGACTTCCAGACAACTGAAGAGGAGGCCATAGGTGCGTGTGGGGCAGGGGGCCAAGTAAGTGGGACCGCCAGAGTACTTGATGCGGTGTTCTGGTGTTCTGCGTGGTGGCTGAAAATCTCCTTGTGTCACAGCGACAGAGACTCTTCCACGCTGAGGCCTCCTTTCGTCCAGGGTGTCTTCCATGCAACATGTGTATGTCTGGGCAATGTGCTGCAACGAACCGGGACAGGGTGGGGTGCCCACTAACAGAGCTGTTGTTGTTGCAAGGCACGGGGGAGGAGTCCTGGCATTGTACTGCTGAATGTATCGTTCCCAGCACACTCTGCAAGTACCAGCAACTTGGTGGTGCTTGTCATGAACTCTGCTGCTTGCGTTGCAGGAGCAACTTTGCCGTTTCTGTGGCCACATTTCATCGGTGACGAGCGTGGGGTAGGGTGATGAACATCGGGAAAGAGGGGTCCTCATTCTGCAAACTCTTCCCTATCAGACACCCTTGAGGCCAAGACGGCTAGGGTGGAAAAGGTTTACCTGCCGGGGGGGGGGGGTGCTTTGCAGCCCCCCCCCCCCCCTCCTTCAGGGGGCTTGAACGACCCCCCCCCCCACGCACAAACCTTTTTTCACCCTCCCCTGGCATAGAATACTGTCAAATGTTGCACTGAACGACACAAAACCTTAGCCCCAACGCTTTCTCTTTGAGCCCCTCAAGCGACAGGGTTTGAATACTATGAACCAAACACAACGCCATTTGGGCCAAGAAAACCCCTTCACTGTAGTAAATGCTGCAGTGCTTGGAGATGGAAAGGCAACGGGTGCCCCATGTGTTTTAGTTCAGAGGTCTAAGTGCTTCTATGAGTCTCGAAGCAAAATACCTGGCGTTGGATGTCTGCGCCGACCTTAGTTGCTTTGCGCTTGTGCCTAGCCTCCCCCTGCCCCCAATTGCCAATGGCTAATGGATCCCCCATGCCAGCCCCACCCCCCTCTAGGGAACGAAGAAAATTGCCCCCCCCTGCCAATGGACGCCCCCATGGGAACGGAGAATCTTCCCCCCAACAACAAAAAGACCATGTTTTTCAGATGACTCCAGAACTCTCTGACCACACAAAAACTCACCCAATTCAGGTCTAGCACTGCCAGCACCCCTTCAAACCGGGACCCCTGCCATGGGTTAGGGGGACTAGAGACAGCGGCGGCAATACGCAAAGAAATTTTGACCCCCCCCCCCAAAAAGGGGTACCTGGGTAGGGGGGGGGGGGGAACGGGGTCAAAATCGAAAAAATTATTGGGGGATCATTTTCTGTCCTGGTTTGTTGCTGGTTTGTTGGGCCCCAGGGGTGACCCAGACCCAAAATTTGGCAAAAAATGAAAATGGAATTCCGCGACTTTGGCGCCAGAGTTCATAGTAAGTGATGCATGGTCCTGTCAATTGAGCCCGTTGCCCGAACCCCCCCTCCCCCGCCCCAGTTTTGGGGGGCTATAGCGACCTCCTCCTCCCCCCCCCCCCCGGAAGTTGAAAACCCCGACTTCCCCAGCGGCTACTGGCGGCTGGAAAGCGGTTTCAGTAGCCCATGCTGGCGGGTGCAAAACCGTTGGAGGGCATTTGGGGGCGGATCTATGAGGCTTACAATCCCCATTCATAGCTCTGCTTTCCAGCCGTAATGTGCGGAGTGCAACCTGGAAACCATCGGCCCGATTCTCCTCAGAAATGCTGCAGATACATGTGATTTGGGGCATTTTCCCATGGCGCAGGGAGTTAGTGATTTTTCGAGGGCACGGCAAGTGTGCCACCCTCCCTCCCCAAAGGAGGCAACGATTCTGTCCAGGGGAAGCACAACCTTCCTGAGCACGGTGAGATGCCTGCACGCGAAAACACACCTGAATGCCAGCTGGGGATGGGTACCGGACACGTACAAGTTGCGTTACCACCACTGGGGGGTGGGTCTCCACGACCACCTGCTCAAAGTCAAATAACATCGCTTTGGGAAGCACGTGCTCTCTCAAGATCTGACAGAACTCGTTGAAGATGCAGGGGCAATTCATTATTGTAATCGGCTCGCCTCCTCCAGGATGGTGGTAAGGACACAACCCCCTGCAGAGCAGATATCTCTCTGAGACATCCGTTCCATGCCAACACGGAGCGTTTTCACATTTTTTCAGACTTTTCTCAACTTTTGGCGTAATGCACCAAAATGTCGTCACCTTTACCCAATTTGCACCCCCAGAGCGTGCCCTTTTTCGCACCAAAGGTTTCTGTGGTGCATCGGGGGAAGCAACAGCCCGTTGTGTAAATTTGTATGCGGACATGGTGGCTGCCTGTTGACAAAATGGGGCAGCAAGCAACACAGGCACCATCCGAAATGGATGAAATACGGAAACATGTCGTCAGTTCAGCATGCAGACCTGGGGTGTTCCAAATAGCCCTTTTCAAGAGCTTTCCGAATATACCCCTCATACCCCCCCCTACAAGGCACTCAAGAGGCACAAATGAGGCAGCAATGGCACCGACACCCTAAAACGCTCCGTGTTGGCATAAAACCTGACGTCCCAGAGAGATATGGTTGCGGCATGATGCAAAATTCTATTGCCTTCAGCAAGGCACCTTGAAGAGAGACTAGAGTCAGTCAGTGAGGCTGACAGTCAGCCAATCAGTCAGTCAGTCAGTCAGGCAAGCAGTCAGTCGGGCAAGCAGGCAGGCAGACAGAAACACACAGTTCGGCTTTTCTTGGTGGCAGCCTACAACTAAACTCGGTGGGGAATAATCCGCGGACAGGATCAAGTAGTGGTCGAGTGGCAAAACGCTCGACGGACAGTCAACTGAGCGCCGGTTCGGGTCCCGGCCAGCTACCACCGGAATGACCAATCGCTTCGCCAGCTTTTCTACCCAACCCTGGTTCAAATCCTTCAAGCACAAACTTTTGACCCCCCCCCCCACACACCCTAAAATGTGGGGTGCAGTTTCAGGGGGATAAAGAGCTCAAAATCAAAAAATCCATCTGTGGATCGTTTTGTCAGGCAAAAAAATGATTTTACAAGGGGTTAGACATCCAATATGATGCCTCGGGATCTGCTACATGCATGACCCCCCCCAAAAAGGGGGGGCGGGGGGGGGGGGGGGGTTGGCGTCCGCACCACTTGATGTAACAACCTTTTTTCGAGGTGATTTGGAGGTAAGAGGTTTTTCGAGGCTACGTTTCTTGAAAGGAGGTAACCTTTTTGGTTTTCAAGCAATTCTTTTCGGAAATTGCAAGAAGAAATTTTATCAAAGCCTCTCACGTTTGTTACAAAAAGGTCAGAGGTTTCAATCTTTAAAAAGGTACCATGCCTTACTCTCCACCAGAATCTGTACTCACACCACAGTGCGGAGCTGCAAGACACAGCAAGAGCAGTATCCTGCACTCCTCTTGGGCAGTCCTGCCCAAGATAGAAACGCATGCACCGCCCGCACCGCACCTGCATTTTTACGAGCCAATCTCTGGAAAATTTGTGTGTTTTCAGGGTGGCAGGGACGCCGTGGCCCAGGGGTTAGCATACGTCCAGCATCGCGACAGCCATCGCAACCTGGCTTGGCGCCCTATCCCACAGCCATGGTATACAGGCGCACCATGGGGGGGGTGTGACCTAATTAAAAAACAGACAACTGCAAACCAGAGGTAATGCACTCCACAGTCAGGCATAAGTGCATCTTTATTCTCTATGCCAAACCTGGTTAAACCTCAAGACACACACTGTGTCTGAAACAGAAAACAGAACATCATGTCTGACTACATTAGTCAGACAATCACAGTCAGTAGCTGTCAGTCAGACATCAGCAATCAGTGTCGGATAAAGACACCATGCATTACCGGCATGGCCGAAAAGAGCAACCCGCCGCTTGCCGGCTGGAGAAGACCTCACCATGGGGGGGGGGGGGGGGGATGGTGGTGAGGTGCAGAAAAAAAGCACAAGGGGAAAGAAAATGTTGTCTGCACACGTCAAAAACGCAGGCACCGCACATCGCACCGTGCACACCGCTAGCCGTGGCACTGATGGGTTAGTGGCCTTGGCGCAATGCCCTGTACACATGTACTCAGAGAGCAAGAAAATGCACACCATTCCCATTCAGACACAGGCGTGCAGTGAAATCGGTGGCTGTATTCTGCAAAACCGTTGTCGCATCCACATTGCAATCTGTCCCTGACTGCAAGGAGGCCCACTCACTGCAACGATGACAGAGACCATGCCCAGGAGGGACAGTGAGGTGGGGGCAGGATAAAACACACCACAACCAGCACAGGAGCACACACGCCATCCTACCCACCTCCGATGTCCAGCGAACAATAAAGTCCCCAAATGATACGGTCCAAACACCAAGTGTTCGTTGGACAAGCCGTTCGGTGTGCACAGCCAGGTGCAAGTAGAGAGTCAGTCATGATAGGCAATAGAAGTCCTACAACTGAGGGTTACCAGGCACTGGACACAGGAAGGGGTGGGGGGTAACCATGTCCCTTCTGACGATAACATACCCAGTGCGTTGTAGGGAAGCACCATCGTCACAGCCTTCTTGCATTGACATCCGGTTCAGGGTCAAAAAAGTGGCTCCTTAGAGCAAGACTTGGTCTGTGCAACAGAAAGTTTGAGGAATGCATAATGCACTGTGAGGGACGGAAGCTGATATCTGTGCACAACATTATCCAGAGATGTCTTGCAATGCCATTACCAACCACACGGTGGGTCCAGAGGAGGAAGGGTGCCCCCTGGGCCATGCGCCTGTGCATTCAACGAGCAGTGCTGCACCACAGCACCAGCATTCTGAGATTGAGGCTGATGGAGCCCAGACCCCCAATACTCTGTGCAAGAGACACTGCCAGAGATTGTTTGGGCTTGTCCACAGCATTTTTAGGCCCCTGGGCTTACACCAAGTCTTGACTGACACTTGCAGCTCAGTTTCCTCTTACATGTTGAATTGATATCAGTGCTGAACCCGGACTTGGGAGCCTAACAACATTCAAACCTAACAACCTTGACAACCCTCTTGCTTTCACTCACAAGACAAATACAGGTACCCCTTCCCACTCCTTGTGAGAGCAACATCCTTGTCAGAGCAACAGTAAGTGGGCGACTGTCCCGATGCTTCCGACGTTGATCTCATGGGTTTACCGTCCGTGTGTACAGATGTCGTTGACCGCTCTCGAGTGTGCATTGGGGCCAGCCACCATTACACCTAGCACAATTGAGCCCACAATCCTCACCCACCTTGCTGCCCTGATGCTCTCGGCTCCGTTACAACTCTATGGGGGCCACTGGCATGCATGCAGGTGAGAGGTCAGCCCCTGGGTGTACTTGCATGATGCTGGCCCCATTCAGCATGTACCCCTGGGGACATGAGGTGTGGTACTTAGGTTGAGAAACCGAGTGGGTTCAGGTCTAGTTAGGCACATTCAACCCCCCCCCTTGTCTAGGCTATAAAAAGTCCCAAATTGATGTGGTCCCTGTGCCTACTGTAGCTCAGACAAAGCCATAGCTTGCGCATACAACTACCGACACGCGTGAGTGACCGCATGGTATGAGTGCACCTTGACCTTCACCCAAGTCCCCGAAAGCATGCAAACACAAGAACATGTTTTGGAGCATGAAATTTCTAGTTCAAAGCAATATTCCCATAAGCAATGGAGCAAGAGAAGCCTATTTGGAGGCAGAATTAAAAATGCTCCTCCTGAAACCGTTCTTGCTATGATACGCCATGCTGAAAAATTGCACATGGTCACCACTTGAAGGTGCATTTGGCTGAGGTTTAGGGGCTGGTTTGGGCTTGGGCAACTTCAAATTCTTGGGAATGAATTCACCTTGCATTAAGTCTCTTGTGAGGTACAACTTCCCATCAAAAACATGGGTCACTCCCCACACACTTCTGTGTGATCATCATCGGAGTCACTGGAGTCATCAATTTAAGAGGACTCAGAAATGTGATCATCATCATCAATGTCCGTCCCAAAATCAGAACCGAAGTGGGAACTTGAATCCAAATCAGAATTAGCAAAATACTCCAAATCCTCAAGCTCGGGCCCTTGGGAAAATAAGCTATTCATGGCATGCAGCCCTATTATCATCATCGTGATCGCATCAAATGCCTCCAAAACGCAAGTGGCAGTTTCCACTCACACGGGCACGGGCCCATGTTTCCTTTTTTCCTATCAACTTGTCTTCCATTCATGCCACATAGCTCTCCTCCAAACAGGACTTGAATGCACCATTGATCATTTTTTTAGCACACGCCTGAATTTTTGGTGTACAATTCAGGGCGGTGATGTAAAGCCACAACTCTGCATCCTTAAAAGCCAAGGCAATGGATACATGCATGTGGGCAAGGGTCCCATCAGCCGTAAAAGCACATTGTTCAGCCTATTGTAAACGAATAGCATCACGCAAAGTCTCCTTAACAACAAATAGCATGAATACCTCATTGGTGTTACCTTTTTTGTCACAGTTTCAAGCATGCATCGCATCTTGCGGTTCATAGCAGTGACCGCCTTTTATATTTTATGGTGGGGCTAATTGGTTTAAGCTCAACCACCCGTCCCAACCTGATAGATGGGTCGCCTTCCTCATCAATCCCCTGATCCAATTGCACAACAAAGTGCAGGAGAGCAGTAATGTTATTCTTGAGGCGGCCATTAGTGCGCACCACAAGTATAATAATACAAAACAAAGTTCCTGATGCAACAGTAGGGACCCAGCAATGCTGAAACTGGCAACTTAGGACATGTTGAAAGCATGAGACTAGGAAAAAAAATTCTAGTGCACCAGTAGCGGGCGAGGAGTATGAAATTGGCAACTCAAGACATGTGGAAGGCATCAAACTTAAAAAAAAAAAAATCCTCATGCACTAGGAGGGGCCTAGGAGTGTTGAAACAAGCAGCTCAAGACATGTGGAAGGCCTGAGATGCAAAAAAAAATTTTGGTATACGGGCGGGGGCCCTGAAGTGCTGAAATCGGCAACTCAAGAGTGGTGGAAGGCATCACACCAAATACAAAATTCCTACTACATGAGCAGGGACACAAGAGTGTTGAAATTGGCAGCCCGGGACACGTGGAAGGCATCAAACTAGAAAAAAAAATTCTCCGTGCACCCAAAGGGGAGCAAGAGTGCTGAAATTGGCTGCTCACAATTTGCGGAAAGCATCATACAAAACAGCACGTGCACTAGAAGGGGCCCAAGACTATTGAAATAGCTCAAGACATGTGCACGGCATCAAACAAAGGAAGAATTTCTTGGTGCACTAGAACGAGCCCAAAAAAGCCGAGGACATGTGGAAGGCATCACACTAAATAAAAAAAAAATTCCTAGTGCACCATCAGGGGCCCAAGAGTGCTGAAATTGGCAGCTGACAACACATGGAAGGCATCACATTAAAACAAAAAACTGCTTGGTGCAAGGGTGATGGGCACAACAAAAAAGAAATTTCCTGGTGATCTTTGAAATTGGCAATTGAGGACACGTGTGAAGTCAGAAACTAGAAAAAGACATGCCTAGTGCACCGGCACTCAAGTCAAGCGGAAAACTTCAAACTAAAACACATATTCCATGTGCACCTGCAAGGGCCTGGGAGTGTTGAAATTAGCAACCGAGGACATGTGGAAAGCAAAGGAGGGAAAAAATATTCTCCTCGCACGAGCAAGGGTCTAGAAGTGCTAGAGTTGGGACAAAAATGGCCTTTTTTTTTGTCTAATGCCTTCCATGTGTTTTGAGCCAACAACTTCGGCATTCTTGGGACCTAGCGCGCGCACCACAAAAAAACTTTTTAGTGTCATGCTTTCCACATGTCCGAAGCTGCAAATTTCAACTCCCCTGGCCCTACTAGTGTACCACGGGGGGGCCATCTCCTCGCTTTTGTACGCGACCCCCCCCCCCCCTTGGGGGCATTGGAGGGCGGGGGTTCAGGGAGGGGCAATGGGGGGGGGGGGGGTCGGGAGGGTCGGTTTGGGGGGGGGGGTCCAGGTGGGGCAATTTGGGGTGGTGGGGGGGGGGGGCATAGGCTCCCGTTACCTCCCCTTGCCCTCTCTCTGGGGTGAAAGCTAGGGCTAGGGTCACCGAGCTGGTGGAACCAGTCTTGGTTTTATAACCCTTTTTAGTGTCTAGGGTGGACCTACTAGGTTTAGCAGCAGCAGCAAGCAAGCAAGCAGCAGCAAGCAAGCAAGCAGCACGCGCGAAATGGGTAAAAATCAGAATTCTGTCGTGGTGCTTCAAATTCGGGTGAAATTTTGGTGGATGATACCTATGGGTGTGAAGTACAATCACACAAAGTTTGAGCCAGAAACTCAACGGTGGCGGCCGGGAACGGGATTCCCAAGTCGCGGACCTCAATTTCAAAAACTGTAGTTTAGGGCCAAAAATAGCCAATTTTGGACTAAAAAGAGCCCTGGAACACATTCAAAACGGCCAAACGAAGGGAAACGGCGGGTACACTGCACGTGCAGCTTGACTTCCCCGTGTCAACGAGCTCTTTGCGGCCCTCTAACTCCATGATATGTCCCGGAAACGGCCCAAAAAGGCCCCAGAAGCTCCAAATGCCGACAGCCACAAACCAAGAACAGGCCATATCTTTGGCTACATGGCTCAAAATGCGATTCCGAGGGCACCTACTCCACCAACAACCCCCCACTTTTTGTGGTTTCCACCCCTTAGAATTGCCCAAACGGACGCCTAGACCCCAATACCTAGGCCCACTAGGCTGCGGCAAGCTGCAAGCTCAAGCCCAAACACGTGGGTGCCCAAATGGGTCAACAGGGTCCAATAGGGGCAAAAAGATGACTTTTCTAAAAAATGTTCCTAGACCATGTGCAACGCTAAAACAAGTGTTTTTGGACCGTTTTGAGCTTGTGGCGGCCCAGTTTGGTCCTCCGAAAATCCCAAAATGCCTTGACAGTGGGCTGTGTTGTGACCAAAAATGGGTCAAAAATGGGTCAAAAACGCATTTTTCCAAACCTCATCCTAGACCATTTGGGGTGCACAAACGGGTGAAATGAGCCCATTTTGAGCCCATTTTGGGGCATTTTGGCCCCTTAGAAGTCCAAAAAGCCTTCAAAGTGGGCCTTGTGGTGATGGGGTTCACTTGCAGGCTGATTTCACTTTGTCAAGAGCCATCAATGTGTAAATCATTCTTGATGTCCCTCACTAGTCATAGCTGATGTTCCCTCCCCCACCAGCTCGGTCCCAATATTCAGTCTTGATTAGGGCTAGGGTCACTGAGCTGGTGGAACCAGTCTTGGTTTTACAACCCTTTTTAGTGTCTAGGGTGGACCTACCAGGTTCCCATTCCCGGCCGCCACCGTCGAGTTTCTTGCTCAAACTTTGTGTGATTGTACTTCACACCCATAGGTATCATGCACCAAAATTTCAACCAAATCCAAAGCACCACGACGGAGTTCTGATTTTTACCCATTTCGCGCGTGCTGCTGCTTGCTTGCTGCTGCTGCTGCTGCTGCTAAGTGGCGGACCTCGGTTTCAAAAACTGCAGTTTAGGGCCAAAAACAACCATTTTTGGGCCAAAAAAGCCCTGGAACACATTCAAAACGGCCAAACGAAGGGAAACGGTGGGTACACTCCACGTGCAGCTTGACTTCCCCGTGTCAACGAGCTCTTTGCGGCCCTCTAACTCCATGATATGTCCCGGAAACGGCCCAAAAAGGCCCCCAGAAGCTCCAAATACCGACAGCCACAAACCAAGAATAGGCCATATCTTTGGCTACATGGCTCAAAATGCGATTCCGAGGGTACCTACTCCACCCGCAATCCCCCACTTTTTGTGGCTTCCACCCCTCAGAATTGCCTAAACGGACGCCTAGACCCCAATACCTAGGCCCACTAGGCTGCAGCAAGCTGCAAGCTCAAGCCCCACCAGGTGGGTGCCCAAATGGGTCAACAGGGTCCAGTAGGGGCAAAAAGATGACTTTTCTCAAAAATGATCCTAGACCATGTGCAGCGCTAAAACAAGTGTTTTTGGACCGTTTTGAGCTTGTGGTGGCCCATTTTGGTCCTCCGAAAATCCCAAAATGCCTTGAAAATGGGCTGTTTTGGGACCAAAAATAGGTCAAAAATGGGTCAAAAACGCATTTTTCCAAACCTCATCCTAGACCATTTGGGGTGTACAAACGGGTGAAATGAGCCCATTTTGAACCCATTTTGGGGCATTTTGGCCCCTCAGAAGTCCAAAAAGCCTTGAAAGTGGGCCTCGTGGTGATGGGGTTCACTTGCAAGCTGATTTCACTTTGTCAAGAGCCATCATTGTGTGAATCATTCTTGATGTCCCTCACCAGTCATAGCTGATGTTCCCTCCCCCACCAGCTCAGTCCCAATATTCAGTCTTGATTAGGGTTGGGGTCATGGGTAGGGTTAGGTGTAGGGTTAGGAGCAGGCTGAGGGTTGGGGTGGGTGTTAGAGTCAAGGTTGGGTTCAAGTATAGCGTTGGGGTGCTCCACCGCCTGGGCGGGGAGGGATGCTACGTAGGCAAGGGGAATGAAAAAAAATTTTGGGCGCCTTCGGCGCCACCATATGTATGACCGGTAGCTATTGACCCTTGGTAACTAAGTGGGCCCGGAGGGCAGGGAGGGGGGGGGGGGGGGGGGTTGTGTACCCAAAACGAGGAGGCGGCCCACCCGTGTAGTGTACCAAAAATTTTCCGGATGAACTCCCCAAATGACAGTGGCGGATCGCCAACTCGGCGGGGCTCCTTCTTCTCCCTCTTCTTCCAACCCTGCTGAAGGGGCTTCCAGCTTCCCCGGTTGCTTCCCTTGTGCAGGTTGTTGGCCATGAAGGCACAGACGGCGGTCTCAGCTGGTTCATCCTCGTCGTCATCATCGTCGAGACCTTTGCCGACTTCAGCTCCTGCCGGGTCCATGACAGCCCTCACACCCTGCGCCCACCTGGTGGACGCTGCGGTCGCCTCCCTGCAGCCCGCGGTTGTCTACGTGCTAGTATTGGCAGCCCACATCACATGCAAGGCATTCAAGTAAAAAATTACTCGTGCACCAAGACGGGGTCAAAACGTGCTCAAATTGGCAGCTTAGGACACATGGGAAGTGTAATACAAAAAAAAAATTCGTGTACCACCGGTGGCCCGAGAGAGCTAAAGTGAGGAACCCAAGAAGGGTGGAATGCATAACACTAAAAAAATGTATCATCCAAGAACATTTGGCTAAAACATGCTCTAAAGATACTTCGGTCTAGTCCTCCATGGCAACCCAATGCACCTTCTCCGGAGGGCTCGGTGCAAAACACCACTATACCTATGGCAAGGGGTGGAAAGCCTTAGACAAGAAAAAATACACTTCCTCATGCACTACCACGGGGTAGGGTGTGCTGAATTCGTAGCTCGGGACATGTAGAGGCATCAGACTAGCAGAAAGATTTTGGGGTGCACCCGCAACGGCCCAAGAGTGCTGAAATTGGCAGCCAAAGACAAGTGGAAGGCAGCAAAGTAGAAGGGAATGCCTGGTGCATCGGCAAGGGCGTAGGAGTGTTGAAATTGGACGAAAAAAAATTCTTCGCGCACCTGCAAGGGGCTAGCAGTGCTGAAATTAGTAGCCAACGACATGTGGAAAGCGTAAAGGTAAAAAAATATTCTTCATGCACAATCAGGGGACTAGAAGCACTAAAATTGGCACAAAAAATACTTTTTGATTTGGTCCAATGCCTTCCACCTGCTTTGAGCCGACAACTTCAGCACTCTTGGGCCCCGACACGTGCTCCCAAAAAAATTCTTTTTCACTCTCATGCTTTCCACATGTCCGGAGCTGCAAATTTCAGCACTCTGGGACCCGCCGATTTTGTTGCTTTAGTATGATGCGTTCCACATGTGCTGAGGTGCCAATTTCAGCACTCTTGGGCCCCAGTGTGGCGCCATGAACTGTTTCACAACCTGGGCTGCATAATTCAGCACTCTTGGGCCCACAATGATGCACTAGGAATTGCTATTCTCAGTTTCATTACTTCCACCTCTCCTCATGACATGTGGAAAGCATCATAAAAAAAAAGAAAAATCTTGATGCACCAAGAGGGGCCAAGCAGTGCTGAAATTGGCAGCTCAGGGCATGTGGAAAACATTGGACTAAAAATAAAAATTCCTTGTGCACCGACAATGCTAAAATTGGCAGCTCATGACATGGGTTGCCTTCCTAATCAATCCCACGTTCCAATTGGACAATAAAGTGCAAGAAGGCGGGAATTCGTTCTTGTGGCAGCCATTGATGCGCACCACAACCCGCTTGGCGGACTTGTCATCCAAACACTTGTCTGAAACATGCTCTAAAGATACTTGAGTCTCGTCCCTGTTGGCAAGCCAATGCACCTTCTTCCTCCGGATGGCTTGGTGCAGAATAGCACGAAACCTACAGCAAGGGGTGGAGGACATGAGAGTACACCAAAAAAAAAAAACACAAACTAAACTTAAACAAAACTTCTCCGTGCACTAGCAAGGCACCCGGTGTGCTGAAAATTGCACCGCAACACATGTGGAAGGCATCAAGCGCAAAACAAAATTCTTGATGTACCCGCGGGGCCCCCAAAGGGTTGCAATTGGCAGCCCACAACACATGCAAGGCATAAATGAGAAAAGAAATCCTTCGTGAACCAGCAAGGGGCCAAAAATTGCTGAAAGTGGCAGCTCAGGACACGTGGAAAGTGTAATACAAAGGAAAGATATTGGTGTAGCAGTGGGCGCCCAGGAGTGGTAAAATGGGGAACCCAAGAGGGGTGGAATGCATAACACTACCAATAACTACCATCGGAACACAATTGGCTAAAACATGCTCTAAAGATACTTCGGTCTAGTCCTCCATGGCAACCCAATGCACCTTCTCCGGAGGGCTCGGTGCAGAACACCACAATACCTATGGCAAGGGGTGGAAGACTCTAGACCCAAAAAGAGAAAAAACACTTCCTCATACACTACCAGGGGGTAGGGTGTGCTGAAATTCGTAGCTTGGGACATGTGAAGGCATCAGACTAGCAGAAAGATTTTGGGGTGCACCCGCAACGGCCCAAGAGTGCTGAAATTGGAAGCCAAAGACAAGTGGAAGGCAGCAAAGAAGAAAATGGCATGCCTGGTGCATCGGCAAAGGCCTAGGAGTGTTGAAATTGGACTAAAAAAAATTCTCCGCGCACCTGCAAGGGCCTGGCAGTGCTGAAATTAGTAGCCAACGACATGTGGGAAGCGTAAAGGTAAAAAAATATTCTTCATGCACAATCAGGGGACTAGACGCACTAAAATTGGCACAAAAAATGCTTTTTGATTTGGTCCAATGCCTTCCACCTGCTTTGAGCCGACAACTTCAGCACTCTTGGGCCCCGACACGTGCTCCCAAAAAAAACTTCCTTTTCACTCTCATGCTTTCCACATGTCCGGAGCTGCAAATTTCAGCACTCCTGGACCCGCCGATTTTGTTGCTTTAGTATGATGCGTTCCACATGTGCTGAGGTGCCAATTTCAGCACTCTTGGGTCCCCGGTGGTGCACCATAAATTTTTTCAGCAGGTTGATGCCTTCCACCTATCCTGAGCTGCATAATTCAGCACCCTTGGGCCCACGATGATGCACTAGGAATTGCTATTCTCAGTTTCATTACTTCCACCTCTCCTCATGACATGTGGAAAGCATCATAACAAAAAAGAAAAATCTTGATGCACCAAGAGGGGCCAAGCAGTGCTGAAATTGGCAGCTCAGGGCGTGTGGAAAACATTGGACTGCAAATAAAAATTCCTTGTGCACCGACAATGCTAAAATTGGCAGCTCACGACATGGGTTGCCTTCCTCATCAGTCCCATGTTCCAATTGGACAATAAAGTGCAAGAAGGCGGGAATATGATTCTTGTGGCAGCCATTGATGCGCACCACAACCCGCTTGGCGGACTTGTCATCCAAACACTTGTCTGAAACATGCTCTAAAGATACTTGAGTCTCGTCCCTGTTGGCAAGCCAATGCATCTTCTTCCTCCGGATGGCTTGGTGCAGAATAGCACGAAACCTACAGCAAGGGGTGGAGGACATGAGAGTACACCAAAAAAAAAAAAACACAAACTAAACTTAAACAAAACTTCTCCGTGCACTAGCAAGGCACCCGGTGTGCTGAAAATTGCTCCGCAACACATGTGGAAGGCATCAAACTCAAAACAAAATTCTTGATGTACCCGCGGGGCCCCCAAAGTGCTGAAATTGGCAGCCCATGACACATGCAAGGCATAAATGAGAAAAGAAATCCTTTGTGAACCAGCAAGGGGCCAAAAAGTGCTGAAAGTGGCGGCTTAGGACACGTGGAAAGTGTAATACGAAGGAAAGATATTGGTGTAGCAGTGGGCGCCCAGGAGTGGTAAAATGGGGAACCCAAGAGGGGTGGAATGCATAACACTACCAATAACTACCATCGGAACACAATTGGCTAAAACATGCTCTAAAGATACTTCGGTCTAACCCTCCATGGCAACCCAATGCACCTTCTCCGGAGGGCTCGGTGCAAAGCACCACTATACCTATGGCAAGGGGTGGAAAGACTTAGACCAAAAAAGAGAAAAAACACTTCCTCGTGCACTACCACGGGGTAGGGTGTGCTGAAATTCGAACCTCGGGACATGTGAAGGCATCAGACTAGCAAAAAAAATTTTGTGGTGCACCCGCAACGGCTCAAGAGTGCTGAAATTGGCAGCCAAAGACAAGTGGAAGGCAGCCAACCAAATAAAACCATGCCTGGTGCATCGGCAAAGGCCTTGGAGTGTTGAAATTGGACTAAAAAAAATGCTTCGCGCACCTGCAAGGGCCTGGCAGTGCTGAAATTAGCAGCCAACAACATGTGGAAAGCGTAAGGGTAAAAAAATATTCTTCATGCACAATCAGGGGACTAGAAGCACTAAAATTGGCACAAAAAATGCTTTTTGATTTGGTCCAATGCCTTCCACCTGCTTTGGGCCGACAACTTCAGCACTCTTGGGCCCCGACACGTGCACCGCAAAAAACTTCTTTTTCACTCTCATGCTTTCTACATGTCCGGAGCTGCAAATTTCAGCACTCCTGGACCCGACGATTTTGTTGCTTTAGTATGATGCGTTCCACATGTGCTGAGGTGCCAATTTCAGCACCCTTGGGCCCCCGGTGGTGCACCATAAATTTTTTCAGCAAGTTGATGCCTTCCACCTATCCTGAGCTGCATAATTCAGCACCCTTGGGCCCAAGATGATGCACTAGGAATTGCTATTCTCAGTTTCATTACTTCCACCTCTCCTCGTGACATGTGGAAAGCATCATAATAAAAAAGAAAAATCTTGATGCACCAAGAGGGGCCAAGCAGTGCTGAAATTGGCAGCTCAGGGCATGTGGAAAACATTGGACTACAAATAAAAATTCCTTGTGCACCGACAATGCTAAAATTGGCAGCTCACGACATGGGTTGCCTTCCTCATCGGTCCCATGTTCCAATTGGACAATAAAGTGCAAGAAGGCGGGAATATTATTCTTGTGGCAGCCATTGATGCGCACCACAACCCGGTTGGCGAACTTGTCATCCAAACACTTGTCTGAAACATGCTCTAAAGATACTTGAGTCTCGTCCCTGTTGGCAAGCCAATGCACCTTCTTCCTCCGGATGGCTCGGTGCAGAATAGCACAAAACCTACAGCAAGGGGTGGAGGACATGAGAGTACACCAAAAAAACACAAACTAAACTCAAACAAAACTTCTCTGTGCACTAGCAAGGCACCTGGTGTGCTGAAAATTGCTCTGCAACACATGTGGAAGGCATCAAACTCAAAAGAAAATTCTTGATGTACCCGCGGGGCCCCCAAAGTGCTGAAATTGGCAGCCCATGACACATGCGAGGCATAAATGAGAAAAGAATTCCTTCGTGAACCAGCAAGGGGCCAAAAAGTGCTGAAAGTGGCGGCTCAGGACACGTGGAAAGTGTAATACGAAGGAAAGATATTGGTGTAGCAGTGGGCGCCCAGGAGTGGTAAAATGGGGAACCCAAGAGGGGTGGAATGCATAACACTACCAATAACTACCATCGGAACACAATTGGCTAAAACATGCTCTAAAGATACTTCGGTCTAGTCCTCCATGGCAACCCAATGCACCTTCTCCGGAGGGCTCGGTGCAAAACACCACAATACCTATGGCAAGGGGTGGAAAGCCTTAGACCAAAAAAGAGAAAAAAAACTTCCTCGTGCTCTACCACGGGGTAGGGTGTGCTGAAATTCGTAGCTCGGGACATGTGAAGGCATCAGACTAGCAAAAAAAAATTTGGGGTGCACCCGCAACGGCCCAAGAGTGCTGAAATTGGAAGCCAAAGACAAGTGGAAGGCAGCCAACCAAATAAAACCATGCCTGGTGCATCGGCAAAGGCCTAGGAGTGTTGAAATTGGACTAAAAAAAATGCTTCGCGCACCTGCAAGGGCCTGGCAGTGCTGAAATTAGCAGCCAACAACATGTGGAAAGCGTAAGGGTAAAAAAATATTCTTCATGCAAGGACTAGAAGCACTAAAATTGGCACAAAAAATGCTTTTTGATTTGGTCCAATGCCTTCCACCTGCTTTGGGCCGACAACTTCAGCACTCTTGGGCCCCGACACGTGCACCCAAAAAAACTTCTTTTTCACTCTCATGCTTTCTACATGTCCTGAGCTGCAAATTTCAGCACTCCTGGACCCGACGATTTTGTTGCTTTAGTATGATGCGTTCCACATGTGCTGAGGTGCCAATTTCAGCACCCTTGGGCCCCCGGTGGTGCACCATAAATTTTTTCAGCAGGTTGATGCCTTCCACCTATCCTGAGCTGCATAATTCAGCACCCTTGGGCCCACGATGATGCACTAGGAATTGCTATTCTCAGTTTCATTACTTCCACCTCTCCTCATAACATGTGGAAAGCATCATAATAAAAAAGAAAAATCTTGATGCACCAAGAGGGGCCGAGCAGTGCTGAAATTGGCAGCTCAGGGCATGTGGAAAACATTGGACTAGAAATAAAAATTCCTTGTCCACCGACAATGCTAAAATTGGCAGCTCACGACATGGGTTGCCTTCCTCATCGGTCCCATGTTCCAATTGGACAATAAAGTGCAAGAAGGCGGGAATATGATTCTTGTGGCAGCCATTGATGCGCACCACAACCCGGTTGGCCAACTTGTCATCCAAACACTTGTCTGAAACATGCTCTAAAGATACTTGAGTCTCGTCCCCGTTGGCAAGCCAATGCACCTTCTTCCTCCGGATGGCTCGGTGCAGAATAGCACAAAACCTACAGCAAGGGGTGGAGGACATGAGAGTACACCAAAAAAACACAAACTAAACTCAAACAAAACTTCCTCGTGCACTAGCAAGGCACCTGGTGTGCTGAAAATTGCTCTGCAACACATGTGGAAGGCATCAAACTCAAAAGAAAATTCTTGATGTACCCGCGGGGCCCCCAAAGTGCTGAAATTGGCAGCCCATGACACATGCGAGGCATAAATGAGAAAAGAATTCCTTCGTGAACCAGCAAGGGGCCAAAAAGTGCTGAAAGTGGCGGCTCAGGACACGTGGAAAGTGTAATACGAAGGAAAGATATTGGTGTAGCAGTGGGCGCCCAGGAGTGGTAAAATGGGGAACCCAAGAGGGGTGGAATGCATAACACTACCAATAACTACCATCGGAACACAATTGGCTAAAACATGCTCTAAAGATACTTCGGTCTAGTCCTCCATGGCAACCCAATGCACCTTCTCCGGAGGGCTCGGTGCAAAACACCACAATACCTATGGCAAGGGGTGGAAAGCCTTAGACCAAAAAAGAGAAAAAAAACTTCCTCGTGCTCTACCACGGGGTAGGGTGTGCTGAAATTCGTAGCTCGGGACATGTGAAGGCATCAGACTAGCAAAAAAAAATTTGGGGTGCACCCGCAACGGCCCAAGAGTGCTGAAATTGGAAGCCAAAGACAAGTGGAAGGCAGCCAACCAAATAAAACCATGCCTGGTGCATCGGCAAAGGCCTAGGAGTGTTGAAATTGGACTAAAAAAAATGCTTCGCGCACCTGCAAGGGCCTGGCAGTGCTGAAATTAGCAGCCAACAACATGTGGAAAGCGTAAGGGTAAAAAAATATTCTTCATGCAAGGACTAGAAGCACTAAAATTGGCACAAAAAATGCTTTTTGATTTGGTCCAATGCCTTCCACCTGCTTTGGGCCGACAACTTCAGCACTCTTGGGCCCCGACACGTGCACCCAAAAAAACTTCTTTTTCACTCTCATGCTTTCTACATGTCCTGAGCTGCAAATTTCAGCACTCCTGGACCCGCCGATTTTGTTGCTTTAGTATGATGCGTTCCACATGTGCTGAGGTGCCAATTTCAGCACCCTTGGGCCCCCGGTGGTGCACCATAAATTTTTTCAGCAGGTTGATGCCTTCCACCTATCCTGAGCTGCATAATTCAGCACCCTTGGGCCCACGATGATGCACTAGGAATTGCTATTCTCAGTTTCATTACTTCCACCTCTCCTCATAACATGTGGAAAGCATCATAATAAAAAAGAAAAATCTTGATGCACCAAGAGGGGCCGAGCAGTGCTGAAATTGGCAGCTCAGGGCATGTGGAAAACATTGGACTAGAAATAAAAATTCCTTGTCCACCGACAATGCTAAAATTGGCAGCTCACGACATGGGTTGCCTTCCTCATCGGTCCCATGTTCCAATTGGACAATAAAGTGCAAGAAGGCGGGAATATGATTCTTGTGGCAGCCATTGATGCGCACCACAACCCGGTTGGCCAACTTGTCATCCAAACACTTGTCTGAAACATGCTCTAAAGATACTTGAGTCTCGTCCCCGTTGGCAAGCCAATGCACCTTCTTCCTCCGGATGGCTCGGTGCAGAATAGCACAAAACCTGCAGCAAGGGGTGGAGGACATGAGAGTACACCAAAAAAAAAAACACAAACTAAACTTAAACAAAACTTCCTGGTGCACTAGCAAGGCACCCGGTGTGCTGAAAAGTGCACCGCAACACATGTGGAAGGCATCAAACTCAAAACAACATTCCTCATGTACCCGCGGGGCCCCCAAAGTGCTGCAATTGGCAGCCCACGACACATGCAAGGCATAAATGACAAAAGAATTCCTTTGTGAACCAGCAAGGGGCCAAAAAGTGCTGAAAGTGGCAGCTCGGGACACGTGGAAAGTTTAATATGAAAAAAAGATATTGGTGTAGCAGTGGGCGCCCAGGAGTGGTAAAATGGGGAACCCAAGAGGGGTGGAATGCATAACACTACCAATAACTACCATCGGAACACAATTGGCTAAAACATGCTCTAAAGATACTTCGGTCTAGTCCTCCATGGCAACCCAATGCACCTTCTCCGGGGGGCTCGGTGCAAAACACCACTATACCTATGGCAAGGGGTGGAAAGCGCCAGACCCAAAAAAAGAGAGAAAACACTTCCTCATGCACTACCACGGGGTAGGGTGTGCTGAAATTCGTAGCTCGGGACATGTGAAGGCATCAGACTAGGAAAAAAATTTTGTGGTGCACCCGCAACGGCCCAAGAGTGCTGAAATTAGCAGCCAACAACATGTGGAAAGCGTAAGGGTAAAAAAATATTCTTCATGCACCATCAGGGGACTAGAAGCACTAAAATTGGCACAAAAAATGCTTTTTGATTTGGTCCAATGCCTTCCACCTGCTTTGGGCCGACAACTTCAGCACTCTTGGGCCCCGACACGTGCACCCAAAAAAACTTCTTTTTCACTCTCATGCTTTCCACATGTACGGAGCTGCAAATTTCAGCACTCCTGGACCCGCCGATTTTGTTGCTTTAGTATGATGCGTTCCACATGTGCTGAGGTGCCAATTTCAGCACCCTTGGGCCCCCGGTGGTGCACCATAAATTTCTTCAGCACGTTGATGCCTTCCACCTATTCTGAGCTGCATAATTCAGCACCCTTGGGCCCACGATGATGCACTAGGAATTGCTATTCTCAGTTTCATTACTTCCACCTCTCCTCATGACATGTGGAAGCATCATAATAAAAAAGAAAAATCTTGATGCACCAAGAGGGGCCAAGCAATGCTGAAATTGGCAGCTCAGGGCATGTGGAAAACATTGGACTACAAATAAAAATTCCTTGTGCACCGACAATGCTAAAATTGGCAGCACACGACATGGGTTGCCTTCCTCATCGGTCCCATGTTCCAATTGGACAATAAAGTGCAAGAAGGCGGGAATATTATTCTTGTGGCAGCCATTGATGCGCACCACAACCCGCTTGGCGGACTTGTCATCCAAACACTTGTCTCAAACATGCTCTAAAGATACTTGAGTCTCGTCCCCGTTGGCAAGCCAATGCACCTTCTTCCTCCGGATGGCTTGGTGCAGAATAGCACGAAACCTACAACAAGGGGTGGAGGACATGAGAGTACACCAAAAAAAAAAAACACAAACTAAACTTAAACAAAACTTCTCTGTGCACTAGCAAGGCACCCGGTGTGCTGAAAATTGCTCCGCAACACATGTGGAAAGCATCAAACTCAAAACAAAATTCCTGATGTACCCGCGGGGCCCCCAAAGGGTTGCAATTGGCAGCCCACGACACATGCAAGGCATAAATGAGAAAAGAATTCCTTTGTGAACCAGCAAGGGGCCAAAAAGTGCTGAAAGTGGCAGCTCGGGACACGTGGAAAGTTTAATACGAAGGAAAGATATTGGTGTAGCAGTGGGCGCCCAGGAGTGGTAAAATGGGGAACCCAAGAGGGGTGGAATGCATAACACTACCAATAACTACCATCGGAACACAATTGGCTAAAACATGCTCTAAAGATACTTCGGTCTAGTCCTCCATGGCAACCCAATGCACCTTCTCCGGGGGGCTCGGTGCAAAACACCACAATACCTATGGCAAGGGGTGGAAAGCGCCAGACCCAAAAAGAGAGAAAACACTTCCTCATGCACTACCACGGGGTAGGGTGTGCTGAAATTCGTAGCTCGGGACATGTGAAGGCATCAGACTAAGAAAAAAATTTTGTGGTGCACGCGCAACGGCCTGGCAGTGCTGAAATTAGCAGCCAACAACATGTGGGAAGCGTAGGAGTAAAAAAAATATTCTTCATGCACCATCAGGGGACTAGAAGCACTAAAATTGGCACAAAAAATGCTTTTTGATTTGGTCCAATGCCTTCCACCTGCTTTGGGCCGACAACTTCAGCACTCTTGGGCCCCGACACGTGCACCCAAAAAAACTTCTTTTTCACTCTCATGCTTTCCACATGTACGGAGCTGCAAATTTCAGCACTCCTGGACCCGCCGATTTTGCTGCTTTAGTATGATGCGTTCCACATGTGCTGAGGTGCCAATTTCAGCACCCTTGGGCCCCCGTTGGTGCACCATAAATTTTTTCAGCAGGTTGATGCCTTCCACCTATTCTGAGCTGCATAATTCAGCACCCTTGGGCCCACGATGATGCACTAGGAATTGCTATTCTCAGTTTCATTACTTCCACCTCTCCTCATGACATGTGGAAGCATCATAATAAAAAAGAAAAATCTTGATGCACCAAGAGGGGCCAAGCAATGCTGAAATTGGCAGCTCAGGGCATGTGGAAAACATTGGGCTGCAAATAAAAATTCCTTGTGCACCGACAATGCTAAAATTGGCAGCACACGACATGGGTTGCCTTCCTCATCGGTCCCATGTTCCAATTGGACAATAAAGTGCAAGAAGGCGGGAATATTATTCTTGTGGCAGCCATTGATGCGCACCACAACCCGGTTGGCCAACTTGTCATCCAAACACTTGTCTCAAACATGCTCTAAAGATACTTGAGTCTCGTCCCCGTTGGCAAGCCAATGCACCTTCTTCCTCCGGATGGCTTGGTGCAGAATAGCACGAAACCTACAGCAAGGGGTGGAGGACATGAGAGTACACCAAAAAAAAAAAACACAAACTAAACTTAAACAAAACTTCTCTGTGCACTAGCAAGGCACCCGGTGTGCTGAAAATTGCACCGCAACACATGTGGAAGGCATCAAACTCAAAAGAAAATTCTTGATGTACCCGCGGGGCCCCCAAAGTGCTGAAATAGGCAGCCCACGACACATGCAAGGCATAAATGAGAAAAGAATTCCTTTGTGAACCAGCAAGGGGCCAAAAAGTGCTGAAAGTGGCAGCTCGGGACACGTGGAAAGTTTAATACGAAGGAAAGATATTGGTGTAGCAGTGGGCGCCCAGGAGTGGTAAAATGGGGAACCCAAGAGGGGTGGAATGCATAACACTACCAATAACTACCATCGGAACACAATTGGCTAAAACATGCTCTAAAGATACTTCGGTCTAGTCCTCCATGGCAACCCAATGCACCTTCTCCGGGGGGCTCGGTGCAAAACACCACTATACCTATGGCAAGGGGTGGAAAGCGCCAGACCCAATAAAAAGAGAAAACACTTCCTCATGCACTACCACGGGGTAGGGTGTGCTGAAATTCGTAGCTCGGGACATGTGAAGGCATCAGACTAAGAAAAAAATTTTGTGGTTCACGCGCAACGGCCTAGCAGTGCTGAAATTAGCAGCCAACAACATGTGGAAAGCGTAGGAGTAAAAAAAATATTCTTCATGCACCATCAGGGGACTGGAAGCACTAAAATTGGCACAAAAAATACTTTTTGATTTGGTCCAATGCCTTCCACCTGCTTTGGGCCGACAACTTCAGCACTCTTGGGCCCCGACACGTGCACCCAAAAAAACTTCTTTTTCACTCTCATGCTTTCCACATGTCCGGAGCTGCAAATTTCAGCACTCTTGGACCCGACGATTTTGTTGCTTTAGTATGATGCGTTCCACATGTGCTGAGGTGCCAATTTCAGCACCCTTGGGCCCCCGGTGGTGCACCATAAATTTTTTCAGCACGTTGATGCCTTCCACCTATCTTGAGGTGCATGGTTCAGCACTCTTGGGCCCACGATGATGCACTAGGAATTGCTATTCTCAGTTTCATTACTTCCACCTCTCCTCGTGACATGTGGAAAGCATCATAATAAACAAGAAAATTTTGGATGCACCAACAGGGGCCAAGCAATGCTGAAATTGGCAGCTCAGGGCATGTGGAAAACATTGGACTGCAAATAAAAATTCCTTGTGCACCGACAATGCTAAAATTGGCAGCTCACGACATGGGTTGCCTTCCTCATCAATCCCATGTTCCAATTGGACAATAAAGTGCAAGAAGGCGGGAATATGATTCTTGTGGCAGCCATTGATGCGCACCACAACCCGGTTGGCCAACTTGTCATCCAAACACTTGTCTGAAACATGCTCTAAAGATACTTGAGTCTCGTCCCTGTTGGCAAGCCAATGCATCTTCTTCCTCCGGATGGCTTGGTGCAGAATAGCACGAAACCTACAGCAAGGGGTGGAGGACATGAGAGTATACCAAAAAAAAAAAAACACAAACTAAACTTAAACAAAGCTTCTCCGTGCACTAGCAAGGCACCCGGTGTGCTGAAAATTGCTCCGCAACACATGTGGAAAGCATCAAACTCAAAAGAAAATTCCTGATGTACCCGCGGGGCCCCCAAAGTGCTGAAATTGGCAGCCCACGACACATGCAAGGCATAAATGAGAAAAGAATTCCTTTGTGAACCAGTAAGGGGCCAAAAAGTGCTGAAAGTGGCAGCTCAGGACACGTGGAAAGTGTAATACGAAGGAAAGATATTGGTGTAGCAGTGGGCGCCCAGTAGAGGTAAAATGGGGAACCCAAGAGGGGTGGAATGCATAACACTACCAATAACTACCATCGGAACACAATTGGCTAAAACATGCTCTAAAGATACTTCGGTCTAGTCCTCCATGGCAACCCAATGCACCTTCTCCGGGGGGCTCGGTGCAAAACACCACTATACCTATGGCAAGGGGTGGAAAGCGCCAGACCCAAAAAGAGAGAAAACACTTCCTCATGCACTACCACGGGGTAGGGTGTGCTGAAATTCGTAGCTCGGGACATGTGAAGGCATGTGACTAAGAAAAACATTTTGTGGTGCACGTGCAAGGGCCTGGCAGTGCTGAAATTAGCAGCCAACAACATGTGGGAAGCGTAGGAGTAAAAAAAATATTCTTCATGCACCATCAGGGGACTAGAAGCACTAAAATTGGCACAAAAAATGCTTTTTGATTTGGTCCAATAATGCCTTCCACCTGCTTTGGGCCGACAACTTCAGCACTCTTGGGCCCCGACACGTGCACCCAAAAAAACTTCTTTTTCACTCTCATGCTTTCCACATGTCCGGAGCTGCAAATTTCAGCACTCCTGGACCCGACGATTTTGTTGCTTTAGTATGATGCATTCCACATGTGCTGAGGTGCCAATTTCAGCACTCTTGGACCCGACGATTTTGCTGCTTTAGTACGATGCGTTCCACATGTGCTGAGGTGCCAATTTCAGCACCCTTGGGCCCCCGGTGGTGCACCATAAATTTTTTCAGCAAGTTGATGCCTTCCACCTATCTTGAGGTGCATGATTCAGCACTCTTGGGCCCACGATGATGCACTAGGAATTGCTATTCTCAGTTTCATTACTTCCACCTCTCCTCATGACATGTGGAAAGCATCATAATAAACAAGAAAATTTTGGATGCACCAAGAGGGGCCAAGCAATGCTGAAATTGGCAGCTCAGGGCATGTGGAAAACATTGGACTGCAAATAAAAATTCCTTGTGCACCGACAATGCTAAAATTGGCAGCTCACGACATGGGTTGCCTTCCTCATCAGTCCCATGTTCCAATTGGACAATAAAGTGCAAGAAGGCGGGAATATGATTCTTGTGGCAGCCATTGATGCGCACCACAACCCGGTTGGCGAACTTGTCATCCAAACACTTGTCTGAAACATGCTCTAAAGATACTTGAGTCTCGTCCCTGTTGGCCAGCCAATGCATCTTCTTCCTCCGGATGGCTTGGTGCAGAATAGCACGAAACCTACAGCAAGGGGTGGAGGACATGAGAGTACACCAAAAAAAAAAACACAAACTAAACTTAAACAAAACTTCTCCATGCACTAGCAAGGCACCCGGTGTGCTGAAAATTGCACCGCAACACATGTGGAAGGCATCAAACTCAAAACAAAATTCTTGATGTACCCGCGGGGCCCCCGAAGTGCTGAAATTGGCAGCCCACGACACATGCAAGGCATAAATGAGAAAAGAAATCCTTTGTGAACCAGCAAGGGGCCAAAAAGTGCTGAAAGTGGCAGCTCGGGACACGTGGAAAGTGTAATACGAAGGAAAGATATTGGTGTAGCAGTGGGCGCCCAGTAGTGGTAAAATGGGGAACCCAAGAGGGGTGGAATGCATAACACTACCAATAACTACCATCGGAACACAATTGGCTAAAACATGCTCTAAAGATACTTCGGTCTAGTCCTCCGTGGCAACCCAATGCACCTTCTCCGGGGGGCTCGGTGCAAAACACCACTATACCTATGGCAAGGGGTGGAAAGCGCCAGACCCAAAAAGAGAGAAAACACTTCCTTATGCACTACCACGGGGTAGGGTGTGCTGAAATTCGTAGCTCGGGACATGTGAAGGCATCAGACTAGGAAAAAAATTTTGTGGCGGCCCCGCAACGGCCCAAGAGTGCTGAAATTAGCAGCCAACAACATGTGGGAAGCGTAAAGGTAAAAAAATATTCTTCATGCACCATCAGGGGACTAGAAGCACTAAAATTGGCACAAAAAATGCTTTTTGATTTGGTCCAATGCCTTCCACCTGCTTTGGGCCGACAACTTCAGCACTCTTGGGCCCCGACACGTGCACCCAAAAAAACTTCTTTTTCACTCTCATGCTTTCCACATGTACGGAGCTGCAAATTTCAGCACTCCTGCGGCCGCCGATTTTGCTGCTTTAGTATGATGCGTTCCACATGTGCTGAGGTGCCAATTTCAGCACCCTTGGGCCCCCGGTGGTGCACCATAAATTTTTTCAGCAAGTTGATGCCTTCCACCTATCTTGAGCTACATAATTCAGCACTCTTGGGCCCACGATGATGCACTAGGAATTGCTATTCTCAGTTTCATTACTTCCACCTCTCCTCATGACATGTGGAAAGCATCATAATAAACAAGAAAATTTTGGATGCACCAAGAGGGGCCAAGCAATGCTGAAATTGGCAGCTCAGGGCATGTGGAAAACATTGGGCTGCAAATAAAAATTCCTTGTGCACCGACAATGCTAAAATTGGCAGCTCACGACATGGGTTGCCTTCCTCATCAGTCCCATGTTCCAATTGGACAATAAAGTGCAAGAAGGCGGGAATATTATTCTTGTGGCAGCCATTGATGCGCACCACAACCCGGTTGGCCAACTTGTCATCCAAACACTTGTCTGAAACATGCTCTAAAGATACTTGAGTCTCGTCCCTGTTGGCAAGCCAATGCATCTTCTTCCTCCGGATGGCTCGGTGCAGAATAGCACGAAACCTACAGCAAGGGGTGGAGGACATGAGAGTACACCAAAAAAAAAAAAACACAAACTAAACTTAAACAAAACTTCTCCGTGCACTAGCAAGGCACCCGGTGTGCTGAAAATTGCTCCGCAACACATGTGGAAGGCATCCAACTCAAAAGAAAATTCTTGATGTACCCGCGGGGCCCCCAAAGTGCTGAAATTGGCAGCCCACAACACATGCAAGGCATAAATGAGAAAAGAAATCCTTTGTGAACCAGCAAGGGGCCAAAAAGTGCTGAAAGTGGCAGCTCGGGACACGTGGAAAGTGTAATACGAAGGAAAGATATTGGTGTAGCAGTGGGCGCCCAGGAGTGGTAAAATGGGGAACCCAAGAGGGGTGGAATGCATAACACTACCAATAACTACCATCGGAACACAATTGGCTAAAACATGCTCTAAAGATACTTCGGTCTAGTCCTCCATGGCAACCCAATGCACCTTCTCCGGAGGGCTCGGTGCAAAACACCACAATACCTATGGCAAGGGGTGGAAAGCGCCAAACCAAAAAAGAGAAAAAACACTTCCTCATACACTACCACGGGGTAGGGTGTGCTGAAATTCGTAGCTCGGGACATGTGAAGGCATCAGACTAGCAAAAAAATTTTGTGGTGCACCCGCAACGGCCCAAAAGTGCTGAAATTGGCAGCCAAAGACAAGTGGAGGGCAGCCAACTAAAAAAAAACATGCCTGGTGCATCGGCAAGGGCCTAGGAGTGTTGAAATTGGACTAAAAAAAATGCTTCGCGCACCTGCAAGGGCCTGGCAGTGCTGAAATTAGCAGCCAACAACATGTGGAAAGCGTAAGGGTAAAAAAATATTCTTCATGCACCATCAGGGGACTAGAAGCACTAAAATTGGCACAAAAAATGCTTTTTGATTTGGTCCAATGCCTTCCACCTGCTTTGAGCCGACAACTTCAGCACTCTTGGGCCCCGACACGTGCAACCAAAAAAACTTCTTTTTCACTCTCATGCTTTCCACATGTCCGGAGCTGCAAATTTCAGCACTCCTGGACCCGCCGATTTTGCTGCTTTAGTATGATGCGTTCCACATGTGCTGAGGTGCCAATTTCAGCACTCTTGGGCCCCCGGTGGTGCACCATAAATTTTTTCAGCGGGTTGATGCCTTCCACCTATCCTGAGCTACATAATTCAGCACTCTTGGGCCCACGATGATGCACTAGGAATTGCTACTTTCAGTTTCATTACTTCCACCTCTCCTCATGACATGTGGAAAGCATCATAATAAAAAAAAAATCTTGATGCACCAAGAGGGGCCAAGCAGTGCTGAAATTGGCAGCTCAGGGCATGTGGAAAACATTGGACTAAAAATAACCATTCCTTGTGCACCGACAATGCTAAAATTGGCAGCTCACGACATGGGTTGCCTTCCTCATCGGTCCCATGTTCCAATTGGACAATAAAGTGCAAGAAAGCGGGAATATGATTCTTGTGGCAGTCATTGATGCGCACCACAACCCGGTTGGCCAACTTGTCATCCAAACACTTGTCTGAAACATGCTCTAAAGATACTTGAGTCTCGTCCCTGTTGGCCAGCCAATGCATCTTCTTCCTCCGGATGGCTTGGTGCTATATAGCACGAAACCTACATCAAGGGGTGGAAGACATCAAAGTAAAAACACAAAAAACTTCCTCGTGCACTAGCAAGGCACCCGGTGTGCTGAAAATTGCACCGCAACACATGTGGAAGGCATCAAACTCAAAACAAAATTCCTGACGCACCCAAAGTGCTGAAATTGGCAGCCCACAACACATGCAAGGCATCAAATGAGAAAAGAATTCCTTTGTGAACCAGCAAGGGGTCAAAGAGTGCTGAAAGTGGCAGCTCAAATCACGTGGAAAGTATAATACGGAAAAAAGATACTGGTGTAGTAGCGGGTGCCCAGGAGTGGTAAAATGGGGAACCCAAGAGGGGTGGAATGCATAACACTAAAACCATCTGTCATCCAAACACAAATGGATGACACATGCTCTAAAGATACTTCGGTCTAGTCCTCCATGGCAACCCAATGCACCTACTCCGGAGGGCTCAGTGAAAAACACCGCTATACCTCCGGCAAGGGGTGGAAAGTGTTAGACCGACAAAAACAAAATACACTTCCTCATGCACTACCACGGGGTAGGGTGTGTCGAAATTGGTAGCTCGGGACATGTGAAGGCACCAAACCAGGGAGAAAATTTTTGTGGTGCACCCGCAACGGCTAAAGAATGCTAAAATTACAAGTGGAAGACAACAAACTGAAAAAAACCATGCCTGGTGCATCGGGGGGGGCCTAGGAGTGCTGAAATGGGACTAAAAAAATTCTTCACGCACCTGCAAGGGCCTGGGAGTGTGGCAATTAGCAGCCAGCGATAAGTGGGCGGAAATGCTACATCACCCCTGCATTCTCGGGGATCCCCAAAGACAAGGGGCACAAAATCAGAATTGGTGGGGCCCACAAGTGGGCGGAAATGCTACATCACCCCCGCATTCTCGGGGATCCCCAAAGACAAGGGGGACAAAGTCAGAATTGGCGGGGCCCACAAGTGGGCGGAAATGCTACATCACCCCTGCATTCTCGGGGATCCCCAACAAAGGGGACAAAGTCAAAGCGCAAAAAAAAAAAAGCAAAATAAACAAAAACAAAAATTTTCCCATGGTGTCCCTGTCTACAATCCTGCAATATTTCCTTAGGGCGCCTTCGGCGCCCATGGTCCGGCACTTCCAGGCCAAAACCCAGCAGGGAGGGGGGGGGGAGTCGGCGTAAAGCCCCCCCCCCCCCATGGGTGTGTCCAGATTGAAAAAAACTTGGATCAGATGTGGGTCTGGATCAACTCATTGTCACCACAAACCACAAATCTGACAAATCACAGGTGCCCATCCAAACACACCTAAATAGCCTTCAATGCGCCGTGAGCGGCAGGGTCCAAGGGGGATTACCTATTGCGATGTGAGTTCCCATGCGCTCAAACGCCATGGGGTTTTGCCAACCCATAACAGCCTGGAAAAATCCTCATCGATGATTTGACCTCCCACCATGCAAAAATTGTTCTTAGCATTGAATTTGATGCCAGCAGCACAACATACTGCTCCCACTCTGAGCGAAGGACCTCACTTAATGATGGTTGAAGCATTCTATTATTTTGGATGGTTTTCTTGCACTGCAGCTCAGGAGTCAACAGGCGTGCCTGTGATGTAGGCACGGAATTCAAATACCTCTGCACTGCCTGGTCAAATCAAAAAATGACACAAGAAGCATCAACATAGTGACATCAGCAAAATGCAGAGGGAAAATCTGAGGATGCCCTAAAAAATCTGGTGCCCTGGCATACTGGCTTGGCCCTATCTGCCGGTAAGCCCCCCCCCTGAGGCGGTCCTCTGCTTGTGGGGGTTTGACTGTTTTCCGGCCGGCTGGAGGGGCATGATAAAAGGCGCAGACCGAGCGTGCCTCAAAGATGGCCTGTGTATGCTTACGCCCGGGGCGGTCTTAAACCAACAAACATGTAGACTTGCAGCAAAACAAACCTTTTCGCTGGAACATGTCGATTGTGAAATCCTAGCTGTGATGCACTTGTGCAATGCAATGCAGTGCAATGACGTGCCATGCACTGCAATGCAATGATGAACTGCCAAATGCGAAGTGGTATGACAGAAATCCTGATTGTATACCTGACTACATTTCGGAGGGAAACCAGTGCTGTTTTGGAAAATAAGGACCCAGGGGAAAAGTGGGGAAACACGGCAAATGGTCATTGCGAGGGGCGACGCAGACACAAACAAGATGTACCTTGGGTGCCAGCCAAAAAGGGGAACGATGGGCTCCAAACGGCCCCTTCAGTGAATGTGTACCGTTCTCCAGAATCTTTGCAGTCCCAAAATCAGCCAACTTAACGAGTCCTGAAGCAACGGGTGGAATGAAACATCATGGGAACCCGCTGAATGCGTTTTTACAATGGAAAGCAGGCCGAAAAGCTGTGCCCCAAGATCCAGACAGATGGCATGTCAATGCTGCCCTGTCCCGCCCACACAGGTGAACGTGGTACACCACCCCTGCCCCTTCCTTCACATCTAGAGTCTGCAACTGCGAAGCTTCTGCTGCACTTCCCAAGGAAGCCAACGGCTGTGATCTCCTTACACCCAACCTCAGAAAAATCAATGCCACAAAAACCCACCCTGGCGATTAATGGGACACCCAGGTACATAGTCAAGATGTAATAGATGATGATGCATTGTACCTGTTGCAGTCAATTCGTCCGTCAGTTCATACCCTTTCCCTGCAGTGTTATATGAGGGGGCTGATGCTGGAGACATTTGGCTGAAAGCCTGTATGCTGGGCCTGCCAGGCAAATTTCTCCCCGACCTAGAGCACTGTGCTCGAGTGCTGCCACTTTCCGCCAGCCTGATGATGTGGGTACTCAAATCGCGCTCATCAGCAACTGGTGACGAGCTCGTTGATGAGACCCTGACTGGGAGGTGGGTAGTCCAGAATGCAGGACACATACAAATTGATTACCATGTAAAAATGCCCTACAGCTGACAGGCTCCAGCCCATCACACCAGGCGGGACCGGGTAAATATTCTACTCCTTTAAGCTGCCCAATACCCTGTGCCCAGTCTGTGCCATACTGAGTTACATTCCCTCTGGGAGATCCAAGGCCAGCCAAACAAAAGTTGGCAGGGCAGGTGGTAAAGCCCAAACAGCATCCGGCATGCAAACCCCGTCCGCAGGTGATTTTGGGCACAAACACCGCAGTTTACACACACACCATGCGATAGGGGAGGGTATGTAGGTGGGGCAAAGGTCCTGTCTGCACCACTGAAGAAGCAGTCCCACGAAGAGTACACCCGTCCGACGGCGTGGAGTGGGCCTCATATGGAGCTGCAGCCCAACAGAGGCGTTGTGCTGGAGTGTGGGGGAGGGGCATACATATGGGTGTTGTGGGTGGGGATGTGGGGTTATACACGCTGGTAATGGTGCTGTTGTGTGTGTGTGTGTGTGTGCGTGTGTCTTTGGGGGGGCACCATATTATAGAGGAAGGCCTGCATGGGTCAGCGGGTCAGCTGGCTTAAAGGGGGCTCCTGTGTCGTGTCCGCCACTTGAAGTAGCTGAAAAAGGTGCCCTCTTGCAGCCATCCCCTCGCCAAGGGCAGAGCCTCTGTGGAGGTGACAGTTATGAGCATTCCATACCCGCGCGCCCGTGCTGCTCAACCCAGTTGCCTCTCAGGGCGCATACGCGTTCCCTCCTCCGCTTGATTCCACCCCCCCTCTGCTGAGGGGGCTGTGTTGTCGTCCCCTGGGGGGGTCTTCCGCACCATGCGGCACTTCGCCGCCGGGTGTCCCCCTCCTGGAGTGTGTGTATCTTGGGGGTCACAAGCATGAGGAAAGACACAAAAAAGACAGTAACAAAGGGCGCCCGTGCTTGGACAAAGCGGTGTGTGCGTGCAACCTATGATACCACAAAGGAGGCCACAGGCGGGCGGGTCTGGATGGCTTTGGAGGGCTCGGGTGGGGGGGGGGGGCTCATGATGTTCCCAAACTGTAACCCCCCGTTATGGTCGATGTAGTTGGGGATGTGGGTTCCCTTGGCGGCAGGCCAGTGGCCAAGGGATCAAGCGGTGCCGGGCCAACATGTACTTGGGGGGATGCGCAATGCATTGGTGGGAGAGGCCCCGGAAGGTGATGGGGATGGGCTGTAGATTGAGAAGAGAACACAGCGGTCCGTCAAAAAGGGATGTATGCCTGTTCGGAATGTACTTCAAATGAATGTAGTTATCCGCAGGAGTAGAAGAACCAATAATAGGTGCAGGGACATATTCACCAGTGGACCGGATGTACGTCAAATCACATCAAAACAAATAGCATTAAAGCAGAATATTGTTATGAGCAGAATGAGTTGTCACAGGCATGGCCCGGCCCCCTTTTCCTTCTACAATCGGCACACAACAACGTCAATGTGCATTCTTGACCACAAAAAATGTTGGTCAGAAAACGAAGGTTTAACACGGGGGCGGTCAAGGCAGCAAATAAAAGGCGTTAGGAACTCCTAGAGGGATGGGTGAAGACCTTGAAGAGGAACCAGGACGCTGGCACCTTCAACATCACGATGAATAACATTCTGAAGCAAACATGATACGCACAGCATGTGGGCAGAAAAAAAACTGCGCTCCCCAGATGTATCGCTGACCAAGGTGGTGGCGGGGCCAGGATGTTAAACGAATCAAACTCAATGCAAACTGTTGCGCAGAAACATGCAGACTGATCCATTTACAGCACGGGGATGAAACCTCTCTGCAACATGGCAGAGGCAATGAACTCAATGCAAGCCATTGCAGCATACAGCAGAGGAAGTGCCAGACGTGTTTCAGTTCTGAGAGCCTTGTCTGATATCAGTACAACTCGTGTGGTGGCACACATGTGAACAGATATGGTTGTTCGAATTGCAAGACTGATACACGAGGATCAGGTCCTGCCCTATGGCTGACTTTCCTGACAGCCAGCTGCGACGTTCCGTCTGATTATCACGCAGGCAACTGGCAAAGCATCAAACACCCATAAAAACGAACACGAAATCACAACAGACATGCATGTACACACAAACAACACAGTCCGTTCCACAAGCCCAAACCTGTGAGTGGATGTATGCCAAGCCCTCGAATACTTGCTTCGTGAATCGGCACATGACTGGCCCTGGAAGAGGGTCGAAATTCCGCGTCATATCACTGAGAGAGCCCCTGTAAAAGATGATGATAGATAGGAAGGCAGTGGTCTTCGGCACACACGCATTTACACTCTGCTCGTACACTCGCACACTCCACACATTTGCTTTGTGCACTCTAGACATTGCACTGCACACCTCGAATGCTCAACACAGTGCTTTCGTACCATAAGAACCCGTTTGCCATGCTATTTGTCCGTGCTAAAGCCCCCAAACTGCCTTGAATGCGCAAATTGCACAGTGCACAGCGTGCATATGCAGTGTATTCAGTGTGCAGCCATATGTGCACAGTAGGCAATGTGTACGGTGCGCGGTGCAGTGTGCAATTCACAGGGTGCAGGGAGCAGATTGCAGGCTGCAATTTATTAATTTTGCAGAGTGCGCGGTGCAATCTTACAAAATGCCGTGCAAATGCCTAAGAAAGTGCGCAGTGCAATGTGCAGAGTGCACACCCTGTTTTGGAAACCCCTTTGGAAATTCATTTGCATTTTCGGTGCCGCAAGGGGCGTTTGTCACCTGGCATCCTGGGACTTTGAAGGGACACAGAAGAGTCAAAAGTGGGTGATCATGGCCTAAAGACACCCTTTGCACCATGTCCCAGGTGGTTTTGTGAAAAAAAAATTACACCCATGTTTGACCCCAGGAACACTACTTAGGACATGCAAAACACACCACTCCCAAATGCAAACAAGCTGCTGAAGGCCGCCCACTCCACTCTCTGGCTCCAGGGCACACGGACCTCAACCCAAGTGAACGCAAAGGGAGCACACTACACGAGCAACACTATGTGAAAAATGCGGGCATCACAATGCAGCGTGCATGGGGTGTACTGGAGCACCTTAGTCAGGATCATTCATCACAAGGAGGGTCCTGGAAGCAATGCACAGCGCTCCAAGCAGTTGAATTTGAAAAAAACTGTGGGTTTTGGGTCATATCAAGAAAGTGTGAGAAAGAGTGACAGAATGTGCTTTTACAGCGTTGAGGTTCCTTTGAAGGCCCATGGCACACACAAATGGTATTTTGGGGATCTTGGGGATTTTTGGCAATCTCCAAAACCGGCCCCGTCGCTTGTAGTGTGTTCAGCTGCCACTGTTGAGTGAGCTGGCTCGAACTTTATGCCCTTTGCTGCTGCTGCTTGCCAAAAGAAAACCTTCCGGACCACAGCAGCACGAACCCCGTCCATAACAGTTTGGATCGCGTGCCGGCCTTGTTTTGTATGTTGGCCGTTGTCTAGATGACCTCCAATCTTGGACCAGCCTCTACCGCAAGCCCTCGCTTCATGAGGCGTCCCGTCTCGAAGTACTGCACTTTAAAGCACCAAGTTACTGACGGGGTGACCGTTTGTCCTACTGTCCATCTCGCACTCAGGCAAGACAAACGAAGAGACACACCGGACACGGACTCGTGGAGCACAGTCAGCACTTTCCCACCTTTGGTGGGATAGGCACCGCACAATATGCCGGTGTTTGACGCAGCTGAGCACCTTCACTTCTCGCGAGAACGACATTATCAATTCCTACACACAAGTGGAACAACACAATTGATATCATCAAGTGTCAAGATAACGAGGCACAACAACAAAACACGGCGACTTGCAAAGCCATGGGTTGACAGCAACCTAACCCTAACCTGGTAGATGCAATCAGAGATGTAGAATTGGCCTACCATGGCACACAAAGCACAATGGATTTAGGGTTTATGACAAGTGTTGTTCCTGCGTGTGAAAAATGACTTAGACAATCGCAGACAAGGTATTTGCAGTTGCATTACTTGGAGACAAGCGACAGGTTGCATTCTTTTCCCAAAACTCGTGCTCTGGAGCCCGAGATTGGTGTACTTTCGAAATAACGCGTTGCCGCGTGTTTTTTTCTTCCACCAAAAAGCAATCTGAATACACAGCTAAAAAAAGGAACGCAGCCCCCTGCCCCCCAAGCCCCCCCCCCCACTAATCTCCCCCACTATCCACTACCGCCCCCACTACCCTTTGCCCACTACCCCCCCTCCCCCTAGTGCAGCGCGTTCTCCGTGTGTAAACGCGTGGGTGCTCGCCCTCACTTTATCCCTTGGCGTGTACACGACAGTGGGAGGCTTTTTTCCCTTTTGGCGGTGTTGTTTTGGTTTTCGAGATCAGCCTTTCGTTTTGTTGGGCAGCATGACCTTTCTACATTTCTTCAGCTTTTTTCGTTGTGGTTTTTTTGGGTGTGCAATTTTAGGTTGCCGTCTCATGGCGGTCGTATGCGGTAACCAGACATGGGTATGGCTTCCGCCTGTTGGTCAGGTGGGAACACTTTCCACGCTCAGTCACTGTCCCTGTTGCATTTCAGCCTATGGCCGCCCACTGAGGATTTGATTCGTGCCTGCTTTGTGCAAGCGTTGAATTTTGACTCCCACAGACCTTGTCTCATGACCTGAGTCCCTGTTGGCACACTTGGGTCGGGTTAACAATGGCCAGTTGAGTCATCGTACGATTTTGACTGCTGCAGACCTTGTCCTGAGGACCCAAGTCGCTGTTGGCAGACTTGGGTCCGGCTGACGACAGTCAAGCGAGTCATCGTACGGTTTTGACTCCTGTAGACCTTGTCCCCATGACCTGAGTCGCTGTTGGCAGACTTGGGTCCAGCCGACGATGGTCAGGCAAGTCACTGTATGGTTGGTGCTTTGCTGGTGGTTTTATTGTTGGCTTGACATTGTAGCCGGTATGATCATGAAGAGCTTTCGAAAGCCAGTAAAATATTTTGCCTGTTTGGAGATAGTCGCTGATATTTCTTGAACCTTTATAACTCCATGAAGCACTCTGGATAGCTGCACTCTTGCAGTACACTGACATGCATGCACATGCAATGGACCCACGCACAAGAGACACAACACAACACAACACAACACAACACAACACAACACAACACAACACAACACAACACAACACAACACAACACAACACAACACAACACAACACAACACAACACAACACAAAAGGAAAACACCACAACACAACACAACACAACACACCACAACACAACACAACACAACACAACACAACACAACACAACACAACACAACACAACACAACACAACACAACACAACACAACACAACACAACACAACACAACACAACACAACACAACACAACACAACACACCACAACAAAACACAACACAACACAACACAACACAACACAAAAGGAAAACACCACAACACAACACAACACAACACAAAAGGAAAACACCACAACACAACACAACACAACACAAAAGGAAAACACCACAACACAACACAACACAACACAAAAGAAAAACACCACAACACAACACAACACAACACAACACAACACAACACAACACAACACAACACAACACAACACAACACAACACAACACAACACAACACAACACAACACAACACAACACAACACAACACAACACAAAAGAAAAACACCACAACACAACACAACACAACACAACACAACACAACACACCACAACAAAACACAACACAACACAACACAACACAACACAAAAGGAAAACACCACAACACAACACAACACAACACAAAAGGAAAACACCACAACACAACACAACACAACACAAAAGGAAAACACCACAACACAACACAACACAACACAAAAGAAAAACACCACAACACAACACAACACAACACAACACAACACAACACAACACAACACAACACAACACAACACAACACAACACAACACAACACAACACAACACAACACAACACAACACAACACAACACAACACAACACAACACAACACAACACAACATAACACAACACAACACAACACAACACGTCGAGACCCGCCCCCGTCTTTCCATGGGCGGGGAGCACAATGTGCCGGGCCCCTGGCAGTCGAGTACCCTGACCCAGCTCTTGGGTACCCCCCAAGGCACTATCCAAGGGGTCCATGCGGGCGCCACGGCGGCACTCCCATTCCTGCGCTTCATGGACATCGCATATAGGGCCTTTGCGGTGGAGCCGTTTCGCTTCCCGGGGCTCATGTGGGTGGACGACACGATCGTCCTCCTGGAGCGGGGCGACGCCCGCCCTATACAGGGGGTCCTGCTGGATCAGCGGACGTACTACCAGGGTATCCTGCGGGTAGGTGTCCCGGACCGCAAAATCCAGCACGGGTCAACATCAGACCCCCAGCGCCTGCGATCGCCCAATCCGGCGGCCGTGGCCTGTCACGTGGGCTGCGCGTGGGTGACGGATGGCCCGGAGCAACGACAGGAGGCGTTGGCGGGGCCCAGGAGATCCAGCCCTCCCGAGTTCTCCGCTATATGGGGACGGACTTCTACCTCCAGGGCACACCCACGGCCCCCCGAAACCTGCCGGAGATCCGGGCGGCGGTCTGGAGGCAACTCTGCCCCCAGCGGCTCTCCCCGAGCGCTGGAAGTGGCCATCGGCCCCGGCGAACACATTTTTGCGCGTCACTTTTTGCGCCCGGACGCGCTGGAAGTGGCCGCCGACCCCGGCGAACACATTTTTGCGCGTCACTTTTTGCGCACGGACGTCCTTGAAGTGGCCGCCGGCCTCGACGAACACATTTTTGGGCGTCACTTTATGCGCCCGGACGCGCTAGAAGTGGCTGCAGACCCCGGCGAACATATTTTTGCGCGTCACGTTTTGCGCCTAAGACGCTGGAAGTGGCCACCAGCGACAGGGAACACATTTTTGCGCGTCACTTTTTGCGCCCGGGCGCGTTGGAAGTGGCCACAGGCCCCAGCAAACACATTTTTGCGCGTCACTTTTTGCGCCCGGACGTGTTGGAAGTGGCTGCCGGCCCCAGCGAACACATTTTTGCATGTCACTTTTTCCGCCCGGACGTGTTGGAAATGGACGCCGGCCCCGGCGAACACATTTTTGCGCGTCACTTTTCGTGCCCAGACGTGCTGGAAGTGGCCCTCGGCTCCGGCGAACACAGTTTTGTGCGTCACTTTTTGTGCCTGGACGTGCTGGAAGTAGCCGCCGGCCCTGGCGAACACATTTTTGCATGTCACTTTTTGCGCCCGGACGTGCTGGAAGTGGCTGCCGGCCCCGGCGAACACACTTTTGCACGTCACGTTTTGCGCCTGGACACGCTGGAAGTAGCCGCCGGCCATTGCGAACACATTTTTGCGCGTCATTTTTTGCGCCGGGACGCACTGTGTGTTGTGTTGTGTTGTGTTGTGTGGTGTTGTGTTGTGTTGTGTTGTGTTGTGTTGTGTTGTGTTGTGTTGTGTTGTGTTGTGTTGTGTTGTGTTGTGTCATTGACTCATGCTCAAAAATGTGTTCGCCTTGGCCAGCAGCCACTTCCCCTTGGCCGGCAGCCACTTCCAGCGCGTCCAGGCGCAAAAAGTGACGCGCAAAAATGTGTTCGCCGGGGCCGGTGGCCACTTCCAACACGTCCGGGCGCAAAAAGCGACGCCCAAAAATGTGTTCGCCGGGGCCGGTGGCCACTTCCAGCGCGTCTGGGCACAAAAAGTGACGCGCAAAAGTGTGTTCGCAGGGGCCAGCGGCCACTTCAAGCACGTCCTGGCGCAAAAAGTGACGCGCAAAAATGTGTTCGCCACGGCCGGCGGCCATTTCCAGCACATCGGGGCGCAAAAAGTGACGCGCAAAAATGTGTTCGCCGCGGCCAGCGGCCACTTCCGGCGTGTCGGGGCGCAAAAAGTGACGCCCAAAACTGTGTTCGCCGGGGTCGGCGGCCACTTCCAGCACGTCCGGGCGCAAAAAGTGACGCGCAAAAATGTGTTCGCCGGGGTCGGCGGCCACTTCCAGCACGTCCGGGCGCAAAAAGTGACGCGCAAAAATGTGTTGGCCAGGGCGGGCGGCCACTTCAAGCACGTCCGGGCGCAAAAAGTGATGCGCAAAAATGTGTTCGCCGGGGCCAGCGGCCACTTCCAACGTGTCGGGGCGCGAAAAGTGACGCGCAAAAATGTGTTCGCCGGGGTCGGCGTCCACTTCCAGCACCTCCGGGCGCAAAAAGTGACGCGCAAAAATGCGTTTGCCGGGGCCGGTGGCCACTTCCAACGCGTCCGGGCGCAAAAAGTGACATGCAAAAATGTGTTCGCCGGGGCCGGCGGCCATTTCCAGCACGTCCGGGCGCAAAAAGTGACGCGCAAAAATGTGTTCGCCACGGCCTGTGGCGACTTCCAACGCGACCGGGCGCAAAAAGTGACGCGCAAAAATGTGTTCGTTGGGGCCGGCTGGAGTTGGGCGGTGGCGCGGTTGGGAATGTGGTTGGGGTAAAGCATCTTTCTTTGCATGAGGCGCTGTGCAACCGTATCATGATCATCGTCGGGGCACACACCCGGACACCCGGTAAGCAATCCCGCGTGGGCACACAAAATGCAGTGGAGAACAGGCAGGGGGGGCTTGGGTATTTTTCACCTCCGTGTTGGGGCCGTGTTAACGGAACACGGTAGGGGGTGGGGGGTTTTTTTCAACTCCCGTGTTGGGTCAGCCTATAGAATTTGTGTTGCGTTGTGGTGTGGTGTGGTGTGTTTTGTTCGTGTTGTGTTGTGTTGTGTTGTGTTGTGTTGTGTTGTGTTGTGTTGTGTTGTGTTGTGTTGTGTTGTGTTGTGTTGTGTAGTGAAGCCCCCGCAACAACACACCACTCAAAAGAACTTTCCAATTGGATGCCGCGGATTGTGTTTGGCAAAAATGTACGAATACGAGGGTGAGATGATGCCGCAAATACGCTTACAATTCAACCTAGTTACCACAAACGATTCATCATTCTTGGCACACGATTAATGGGCATTTCATTATACTCGGGCAAGAATATGGTAGGGTGACATTGGATAGGTTTCATGCGTCACAAACACGAACACGAGCAAATCTCAGGGCGAAACAGACGCAACATTGAGCACCTAGTTTGATTCGTCTGCTTTGCCATCTTGATGAGTGAGCATGATTTGTTTGCAAGCAAACAATTCCCCTTTGCTGGTACTCATAACCGCACCATGAGCCCCTTTGCCAAGGACCTCATTATACTGCACCCAATTCTTGTCGGATAGGTCCGCAAACTTGGTGTCTTGCTTTGCGGCTTCCGATTATGCTTTCAATCTATCGAGCGTGCGCCTTTCAATCTGCAACGAGACATAAAATAGTTCGACAACGACATTGCACACTGGATGTTCCTTAAGCCCGATTTTTGTAACTTTTTTTCCGAAAGCAAACCTGAAACCATCATGGCGCAAACGACAGCCAGTGATGCACGTGCAGCGCAAAGGGTATTGCATTTGTGGGGTGGGGTGCATAGCTATGTTAGCACCCGTTTCCAATGGACAAAATGTTCCCGCGCAAGAACCGGTGTTTGTACCTCTTACAAATTCTAGCACAACACCATGAAGCTACTCGTTTGTCGTGTTCTGGGATGTATCGTTGTAGATTGTTTGGAACAACCATTGGTCATTTGCAACACAGCCACATTTGAATGGATGTCTAGGTCATGCATCTAGATGAGCCCCCCATCGCGACCCATTAATTATAAATTACACGCCGTAACTTACGCTGTAACTTACGACAATTACGTAATGTATGGCCGCAACCAAGCTTTTGGGCTAAAACCATGTAATTTTGTAGAAAATCGTACTTTTTTCGTTGTTGTTTCGGGTGGGTTGGGGGACGGGTGGGTGGGTGGGGTGTTGACAACTTGTGTGGGGCTCCATGGGTGAACCAAAATCTGCACCTTCCCAATGTCGTCAGAGATGCGACGAACCGCAATCACAATTTGCATGTCTCTTTGGAGAAGCATGGCGGAAAATTTCGGGCGTAACTTACGTAGTTTACGGCCGTAACTTACGTCGAAACTTACATTCATAACTTACGTAACAATCGCGTGTGAAAACCTCGATGAACTTGATACCTCGAGAACTACACGGCACCATTCAAAGGTAGTCGCGGCAAGTCATTTCATCTACATTAACATCTATAACTCTAACATACGATGCCATCCATTGCAAATGGACGTGGAGTGCATTTCTTGGCTTCCAGGTTTTCTGATATTCAAATTACGAGTCGTTCTACGGTGCTTCGTGTTACCTAAGGTACAAGGGGCAACACAGTTTGTACCTGGTGGTCCTTGTGCCTTGTGGCACTCAACAACACTGCGGCGTAAATTTGTGGTTGTGGAGAGTTTTGAACCTGCTATTGCACACAGTACCAAAAGAATGGCTTGACAATCAACAAAATAAGTGAGCGAAGGAGTCAAGGAAACGGCATTTAGTTTATCAAACCTTAAACCTTATTATTAATATATCTTTATTATCCTTGGGCTTTGGTTGTGGCAATTTTTGTGGGTTATCCAGTCGCATGTTCCGTTGTTACCAAATCTCACCCGCCAATCCTTGAGTTGCGGGTCATACTAATGATGATCATAGTTATGGGGAAATAGTGGGTCCATTCACTCTTCACTCCTCCAATCCTCTATTTCAAACCGCTGGGAGGTCACGAAGACTCCATAACTGAGATCAAGAGCGGCCCGTGATAATAGTTTATAAGATCCGCCATGGCGTTGGGCGTAGAGACACTAGGCAAATCAACGGATGCGCACTTGGCCACACAGAGACATTTACTAATTTCGCCGCAACAGAATGGGATGTTTGCCTCGTCGGCCGTATGCGTTTCCATCATCCGATATAAAGCCGTGGCACATCCACAATTTTTGATAACACTCTTTCTAAATGTGTCACCATCCGTAGTGACTAGTAACACACACCTCGTGGATCATCTCGCAGTGGGACGTCGCCCCCATGATGAAGCAGTTGCGTCTCCGGCGCGGGCAACACGATCGTCCTGTCCCGCCCGTCCATTTGCCCCCTCCCTCTTCCCAAGTTGTTGTGCATGACCACTAAATGGAAATTCTTCTGCCTCGAAGAGTCAACGTCTCGAATCACGCGCGACGAAGGACAGTGCAGGCGACCCAGTTCAAACATGCAAATCGAAATCGTGATAATCACTACAGCACCAGCTGGACATTATCTGGATTTCGGTATGGCGGTATAACACTTAGATATTGCTGATCACCTTTTGGTGCTGCATGCATCGATGCCAATTTTCTAGGTACAAAGTGGTCGGAACCTAGGCTGACGATTACAATCAAATTTCGATGATGTCATGGGGCTTGTAGGTACAGTAAAATTTGACCTTTTTTTGTCAAAATGATGCAGCACGAAAAGGAAAAAAAAAGGATTACGCGAACTCCCCATGTCCCGCCCCTGACCCCCTGCGAACAATACGGGGCAAGGGTTTAGGCTTCCAGGCGCTCCACAGCTTGATCGCCGGGCCTTCATTGCGGCTGCGCGGCGATACCACCACTCCATCAGCCGTGGTTTCCCGACCCCACAATGGTGGCCGCAATAGGCGGATCGTTGAGGGCCCACGAGGGTCACGTGCACACGAACGGCATAAGAGCCTTCGGGTGTGGCAAAGAGCAGGTGGGTGTAGCAAGGCCACCCTATGCTTAAGCTCTTTGAAGTAAAAAAAAGTCACTTTAATGTCTTATGTGGAGGACTTGATCCAGGCCAAGCTCCCTTGTTTTTTGGAACGTAATGAAGACTAACACTTAATCATTTTTATCACTCTTTTGAAGCATAAAGTACATTTTTCAAAGTAACTAGGGTTATAACCCTAGCCCCCCCCATGAAGTTCACCCCTAAGGTAAAATGACCAGTTATGAGGCCAAAGATTTAGCGTTGGGCCTGGCGGCTGCGATTACTGTTGGATGGTAAATTTGGACATGTAGCTAGATCACTAATGAAAGTTGTGATTTTAAATCTATCCTCACTTGCATTTCATTACTGGCTGGGGAAATCTCATTTCTGCCGGGCACCGGAATCGCACCGGATTTAGGGTGGTGGCCAAAGCAGGGCCAGGCAAGAAGATGTGTATTACGCTGACTTGAACGCTTTCATTAACAATTATTGCGTGTTTGGAGCGAAGGAGGTCTCGAAGGCCTCAGTAGAAACCAAGGAAGCCGCCACGCCCCAAGGCCGCCCCGTGCTGCATCTACCCGCTCCCCAAGGAAGTGTGTAAGGTTACGAAGGCCGCCGCTACAATTGCTGGACAGATGAGCCCGCGACAGGCATCAAGGAAGCACGCCGTCAGCCGCTAAGATGTACAGCGCGCTGTCGATCGCCACAGGTACATCACAGCACGGAGCACAAACTTGTCTCTGCCCTGTTCATCATTTGGGATCTAACCTTGCATTGGTGTCTGCCATCTTCATCTTCTGTCTCTGCAGTGTGAGAGACACCTTGCAGCCAAAGCGCAAAGGGCCCAAGCCTTTGGTGGACGAGAGCGCACTGGTTGAATGGTTCGAGCGAGAGCGCCAGCTAGGAAGGCCACCTACAAGGGACAACATCATCAGCGAGGCATCCAGGATGTACAATGACAGCGTGCGAACAGATGACAGGCCGTCGACGACGCTGACGCTCAAGAGTATGGAGAAGTGGTGGCGTCTCTTCCTTTGTCGCCACCCTGAGGTGTCTGGTCGCCTTGCGCAGCATGGTGAGAGTGTGCGCGTAGACAAGAAGCTGACGAAGGATGAGTGGACGACCTGGTTTAATGAGTCCTCGGGTCCAGAGCTCGCCAAAGTGGGGTATGACCCACAGTATGTGTTCAATGAAGACGAGTCAGGCATGTTCATTGACTTCGACATAGGCAGTCTTAAAATATATGTCCTAAGAGCTACTAAAACTTGCGCCAAGAGTAGAGGCTACTTGGAGGATTTGTGGTCCATTCCGCTGCCGCTGGAGCGCGGGGAATTGAGGGTCCGAGAATGGAATCGGTACATCCGCAAGTACCGAAGAAGCCTCAAGCTGGTGGAGGATTGGAATGAGGCCAGTGAGATCCGCCACCTGCTGAAGGACGTCCTCCCCGGCCACTGGAAGAGAAGAGTGCAGGACGAGGAGAAGAAGAGAGCAAAGAAGCGCGTGGCCGTACGAATCATGGCATCGGAGGACACTCACGCCGGAATAATGGAGTTTTTCCAGCGAAACCTCGGCGAGCCCAGCCGAATGTTGGGGTTGAAGAACGCCGTCTATGTGGAGGTATTCGGCGACACCATGGGACAAAGGCTGATGCGCCTCAACAACGTGGAGTGGAGGCGCGGAGAGCCGCTAAGGATGCAAATCATCTTCGCCCGCATGAGCCTGGACGAGATCGTGAAGTACATCACGGTGGAGCTGAAGCTCAACGCCAAGAACGAGGTCCAGGTGCAGGATCGACAAGGCCAAGGACATCGAGGTCATCGAGAAGATCACCACCACCGAGAGGTCAAGGGGGACCCGGTCGGCACCGCGGAGGATGGGAGTGGAAGCGGCCAAGATCACTGGAACGCGACCACCCCGGAGGATCATGAAGAAGCCCACTTCTTCGCGTTCGTAGCGCACAATATGAAGGAGAATGGGCAGGACAGGTCCAGGTGGAACCGCCTGGACCCCAGGACCAAGAACCGCAGATCACAGCACACCGGTTGCTGGGTCTGCTACGACAAGGGGAACAACCATGCACATGACCACCGGCATTGCAAGGTATATGAGGAGGACAAGAAGACCTACTTCGCCGCCCATCCCGACAAGAAGCCCAAGGAGCAACGAATTGCCGATTGGAAGGCAAAGGGCGGAGACGGTGGAAAAGGCCAAGGAAAGGGCCAAGGGAAAGGCGGAGGAAAAGGCTATGGTGGAGGACCCGGCCCAGACCGACGCGTGAGGTCGATCGAGGAGGTTGCTGAGGACATGTTGAGGACGTTGGAGGAACTCAAAGCCCAGCAACGTGGTGGACAAAGTCTGAGCGGATCGCAGCAGGAGGGAGCTGCGGCAGGCCATGTCTAGAGGAGCCCCCACGGGAGTGGGACCTCGGAGGTCTCTCCTCCGAAAATCAGTGGAATCCCGGAGAAAGCGAAGGCACATCGGGTGCCGAAGAAGGCTCCAGAAGAGCCAAAACCACTGAGTTTCGCCACTCCCAACCCCCGGAGCGCCCTGCCAAGGGAGGTTTATGTGGGCAAGGGACGTGGCAAGAAAGAAGGAGCAACCACGGAGAGCCCCGTGGACGGACAGGACCAGCCCAAGATCTACACCATCCGTGACCATACCCTCGAAGTCCTGATGCACCCGGATGTGCTAGAGTTGCATGCCGTGAGAGTCGTACATACACCGCATGGTGACGAGCGGCAGTTGCACTTGAAGGTGCGTGTACGGTGCGGACAAGAGGAGTTGGTGGTGGATGTTTTGGTGGATACGGGTGCCCAGGTGAGCCTGGTCCAGAGAGGGTTGTTCAAGGAGGAATCCCTGCAGCCCAGCCGTAGACCGGTACGCCTGAAGGTGGCCAATGGAGAGATTATGGGTGGTGGCACCCATGAGGCCACTATCAGTATGGAATTTTGGGAGCACGAGCGCTTGAACCGCCCTGATTTGGCGAAGAGAAGCACTCTATCCGGGAACTTCTATGTACCCGACATTACAGATTGGGATATGATCATGGGGTATGACTTCATGGTGGGAAACGCCATTGGAGCCTTTCCCCATCGTGCAATGCTGGTCCGGGAGGATGATGAATGCCTTACATGCCTGTCCACGGACTATGCATGCGGATCATCCCAATAGAATGCTGAGGAAGAGGATCGGATCGTCCAGGCGGTGCAAGCTGTGGGTGCCAAGTCCAGAGGAGACCGCGGAGTTCAGCTCACGGAGTATGGAATGGTGCCGCAGGTGTATGCCAGGATGATCCAGACGCTGGGAGCCGAAGCGCCCGAGACGGACGTCTTCGCTTCCCGGGATGCCCCAGTTTTGAGGAAGTGTAGGAGGCATTGGCATCGAGTTGACTCAGCCTGGCACAGGCATTGGGGTTCGAAGGAGTGGGGGCCCATGTATTGGCATGGCTCCCTGGAAAATACCAGATGTACGGTGGAAATATCGTCGCGGATAGGGTGAAGGGGATCCTGGTCATAACCGGCATAGGATCCACCCCATGTCCGCTGGAAGGTCTCAAGTCGACGCTGCATTCCATCACCCTGAACGAGATGTCATTCCGGCCAGAGGAGGAGTTGTTCATTGACGCCAAGGGTGTATCAATGCCCTCCCCCGGGTCAAGCGTGGGGTACCAAGGCTTTCCTGGTAGATGGGGCGCAAGCCCAGCCCACGGGTGATGAAGCATTCATCCGTAGGGTTGAGGCGGTGCCCATGCGGGTCATGTTTGAGCCCATGAAAGGGACGGACCAGCCAATGGATGGCATTGACGTCCTGTCCCACGCCGAGATCGACAATGTCGTCAACTACATGCAGATGGGGATGCACGACCGTGTGGCAGCCAAGAAGGGGCGGGCCATGGTCACATCTCCGCATTGGTGGGATGACAAGATGTTGGTCACCGGCAAGTACGAGAAGGATGAGTTCGTGGCGAGGGTCATGGATCACATCGCGGACCAATATGATGGTCCGGTTGGGTCGGACCCGCCGACGTGGGATTTTCCAAGAAGGGGGGCCGGTAGCGACAAGAACCAGCCTGATGCCGCAAATTCCCGAAGATTATCGGTGGGAAGTGCACCCCACGACGATGAAGACGGCATATCGGACGAGGAGAAGTCGGACTCGGACCCAGAAGGGGCCTATACCGCAGTGCGGTCGGTTGTATCGATACCGAAGCAAGCGGCTGAAGAGGCCCAGGAGAACCCGAAGGTTGCCGAGCTGAAGGAGAGGCTGATAAATGCCTATCCGCGGCTATTCAGTGGCGTCGCCAACAAGAACCCTCCAGATCGTGGCAGGTTTGGCACAGCGAGGATCAAGCTGAACCCGAACCCCAAGATCTATCGTCATCGGGAGTACCAACCTCAGGGCGATCGGGCCGAGGCCATGAAGAAAATGTTGGCCGAGTTTATTGAGCGGGGCTGGATCGAACCCTCCGACAGTGAGTGGGCCAGCCTAGCCTTTATAGTGCCCAAGAAAGAGAAGGGCGAGTGGAGGTTGGTGGTGGACTACAGGGGTTTGAACGAGCAAACCGAGCACGACTCGTACTCGCTTCCCCTGATTGACACCATCCTCCAAAAACAACAAAAAAAGCGGAGAAGATCCTGGCGGACAAGCCGGACCCGGGGACGCCTGGATGAGGCTTCATAAAGTCCGCTGGAAGGGATTTGACGCCTCCAGAGATTCGTGGGAACCTCCGAGCAGTTTTGTGCCGAGGTATACCACGGTCTGGATGGACTATCTAAGGAGAAAGAACATCTCCTTGGATGTCAAGGACGTGTTGGTCCATTTGGTGGCTGCTACAGCACCGTAATGGATCCCCCTTGGCATTTTTGTTTGTTTTTGTGCTTGGGGGACGGGTGAGAGCGCTCATCCGGGGATCTTTGGACCTTGATTGGCCATATACCCCCTCCACTCGATCTCCACGTATATATTTCATTGTGGTATACTTATTTAGGTCGACCGACGACGTTTCTCTATCTTTGATCCCCTTGGTCCATGTTGTAGATCAAGAGGAGACCGGATATGGCGTAGGGCACCGATTATCAGTGTCCTCACCCCTCCCTTGGGGCATGGGGGACGCCTACGACGTGTGTGGGCCCTCCATGTGTCCTTGGGACATGGGGGGGGGGGTTGGAGCCCATTGGGGTCCTCCCGTCCTCTCTTCAATGACTTCCGAGCAGATACAGCGCTCTGAGAAGGGGGGTGAAGCCGGTTCGGACCCTCGTGGCCATCTTTGGGTCACTTGGGGTGTGTATCTATGTGCCGGCAAGCCGCCATTGGCTGATATCATACTCTCCCATCCACCTGACCTAACCTGATGTGATAGTGTGATAGCTTTGGCCATTCCAGCTATGAGCGGCCATATTCAATACGGAGGCGCCGCCGGCTGAGATTTATATATCGAAATGTCAGGAATCAACAGGGTTTTTTTATCATAATGTTTCCGTAATTCTTCGGCCATCCGCTCTGATTGTCAATGTATCGGCGACTGTCAGTTGGCTCGCGATTTTGCGGTAACCGATTGGTTAACTGTTATTTTCAGATATTTTGGCGGAAACCCCGACGAAGGGTCAGATTTCATCAGTAACGGGTTCGTTGCTTCCGCAGTTTTCATGTTATACACTCGCAAAATTAATCCGATTTTTTCAGACATTCAGAATCGGATTTTCGACTTCGAGATCGCCGCACTTGATATAATGAATTTCGAGTGGCCCTACATTTTTCCCCGATCACGAATCAACCTTCCTTTTGTTATCTCCTTCGTTTTTCTTGGAGATATAGGCGAAACAAAATGGATTCGTGAGGCCACTTTGAAGAATCATATCTCCGGCTCATGGCGAGGAATTTCAATTTTGAGAATTGGGTTGGAACCGCATTGGTCTCAACTTACTTCAGGAGGCGTCAAACGCCTTTGTTGTGTACATATGCTCGGTGTAGCAAGGGATAATGGTCAAGAGGGTAGAAAGGGATATATAACTCTTGGACCGTGCAACCAAATATTTTAATGCGACTTTCGAGTGTACCGCATGAGTGTTGGTGTTGCATAGAAACTTTCCTTGGGTTCCTACGTATTTTTAACGTGAAGTTATGTCCATGGAGGGGCATGGCATATCATGGTGGGAGCCACTTTTAAGGGTGTGTGTTATATGGATGGTATGTGCTTCGCTATGCTCACGCCCATGTTATATATCTCCGTTTGTAGGAAGATATGTGGAGTCATACGTGGCAAGGGCTTCGCCCATGTCCCAATGGTGAGCTCCATAGCGGTAGACCAAGTCTACCGCACATATAGTGCATGTGGGAAGGCTTACGGAGCGACCCACAAGCGCCACTACCAATTTTCCCATTTTCATGGTGCGTGTTGGGAGGAGGTTCGAAGGTGTCCCTATGCGTCCATGCGGGGAGCCAAGTGGGGGGATTGTTTGCAAATGGTCCCAAGCAATTGTGTTTTGAACCATATGTTGATATCATGGGTGAGCGAAGTTATATACTATTATGATTATCTTGAATTTGGCAACATTTGCATGTTTTTGACCTCATTTTATGCTCATTTTTGTATTTTATGTGCTCAACTGGTCGGCTAACAGTAAAGTGCCTAGAGATCCGTGAACTATGGTATGTTGCTTATATGTTGGCATATGCCTCGGTGTTGTACCTCACCATATGCCGGATCACGTGGTCACTTTGGCTTGGCACACGAGGTCTGACAAAATCAGGTCTCAAACTCATGAGTTGACTTGTGAAGCATGGCATGTGTATATCCGGAGGGGTTTGAGAGCCAATGTTGGGATATTCTTGAGCATGGACCTTTGGTCTATATCACCCTTGTATATTACTCTCCGGTTTGACACATGCATGGAGCATTTGAATACTTACCGTATGCATTTTTGAGTATATAATTGATTTTTGGGCATTATGGTGTGATTTGCCTGATTTTGCTAGGTTGTCAGGTCATCTTCATGGGGCAGTTCTCCAAGCCCAATCGACTCCAAGTCCAACCAACGTTATGTCAGGGTAGGGCATGGTCCTGAGTGCCACTCTAGGCCGTGACACGCCACCTCCCCTATTGGGCTAGGATTTAGAGGCTTGGGAGGGAACACATTTTTGGGGTTTGTGTAGTGACTTTTGACACATGGCATTTAGCCATCTCATTTGACTGGGTTCAGGGCATCATGTTGGCGAGTCAAGGGAAGGTCTTGAGTCCAGGGAATGAGGGGTCTATGGCTGTGATTGTGTACGTTTCCATCTTTCCCCAACTTTGCTTTATTCGTGTTCATATGCCAATTTCAGGGCTTCCTTATCGGTGCAATTCTTTGTACATGCCCACCGCCCGTGTCTCTGTGTGCACCGCGAGACGACCGGCGTGTTGAAGGGAGTTGTTGAGTGTCAACGCGGGACCTCAAACACCCTTGGAAGCCCTCAGTGTGGAGATGGATTTGGATTGTACTTGGGAATTGGTTATTGCCAGGGATCTGTGTGAAGGAGCCATTTTTACTATTTCTTGTGGGAAATTGTGCAGGATAGGGCAAGATCATGCAGAACCTGGTGAGAAGCAAGCCCATAGAAGTGACAGGATATGGTGGAAGGGGTACAGCAGGGGCCGGTCCTGGTGGTCCTGGTAGGGACCTTCTTTAGCTGTAGTGGTGTGTTTTGTTGTGGTAGGGGGCTGGCGACGAGAATGGGGGGCAGCGAGTCGCTGCCACGCTAAAATCATCCTCACCTCACACCTCAACTCTGATGTTTATCATCTGTGAAGGGACAAACAGGGCAAGCAGCACAACATGTCAGGTAGATTGTTTGTATGCCAGAAAAGTGAGGCTATCCGAAATGAACCAAAGTGTCTGAGCCATCTGTACATGTCAAAGAAAACACAGTGGTGTAACGTCTTGTGTCAAGAGGATACATGTAATGTTTAAGTTTGATATATGAAAGCCAGGGAATCGGAGCGGTCCATGTGACGCTAAACAACTAATCAGTGTTGGATCCCGAGTGCAGTGGACGCATGTCATCTGATCGCTCGATAGAGTGGTCTTCTTGCTCCGTGCTCAACAGAAGCTCAGAATGTGCGGGTATTTTGGACTGCAAAGACAAAACACAGCTACAAAACATAGAGTGTTTGAACAAGACTGTGCCATGCGCAAGCAAGCGCAGACCATATAAATGTAAAATGGGTCTGCTTAAGTCAATGGCAATTTCATTCAAGAACTTTGCAGCTTCAAGTGGAGATTCTTCTCTCATGAGTCTCTGGTGCTCTTTATGCGCACTCGTGCATTGTTGGATAATGGTCCAGAGGCATGTAACACTCAGTTGTTGCTGACAAAGTTCGTCGAACAGGGCGTCGTTCTGGAGGCAACCGCGTCGGTGCTGTTCAAGCCAGTGTGCGCTTTTTGCGTCGTCCGTGGGCAGGTGAACTCCGTTGAATAGTGTGTGCATGTCGGCAGGCACCTAGCATGTGTGCGCCTTTGCATACTGCGTGGCAGTGCTGGTCATGTCTCCCATGAATTGGCCAAAGAGGTGTTCCACCAACTCGCTTTCCGACTCTTTGGGTTGCAGACGCTCCGGGGGTGGATGGTCTGGGAGTTCCCAGAAGATGTCCTCTTGAGTGGTGACGGTGTACTGGTACGTACGGTGAATTGGATGCCCAGGCCCGCGGGCCCAGTAGCCTTTGGTCTCTTTTGTGCGATAAGCGGGGTCGATCACTTGGAGCGCTTTGAGTTCACCCTCCTCGTGGGTATCGGAGCTTGCCCAAAATTTTCCTCTCGGACCCTCAGAAAATTCTGATCTTGACGAATTGATCTCAGATTTTGAAACTTGGGGGTCTTGTGAGTGTTTGCTTGACACTAGGAAGGTGGCGGCGTGTGGTGTAGAGGTTGTAGTCGGAGTGAGATTGAGCCCCATGGAGTATATATTTTGAACTCAGAGTGTACTTTATTTGAACTCAGAGCAGATTCAGATCAATCATCATCATTCATCATCATCATCATGCATCATGCATCATGTGTCATGTGTCATGCATCATGTGTCATGACATGCTGGCGCCCTAGCATGTGTTTTTCACATTCCAACCCAAAACTTCACTTTCGCTCAGAACTAACACAACCACAACCCCACTCTTATGGGTTCCTAAGAAGGTTATACTATTCATTTTTCATAACTCTTTGAATTTGGATGATCACATTTTTGACATCATGGATTGTCATGCATGTCATGCATGATCGACTCATTTTGTGAGTGATACCACACATACTACCTTCGAAGGAGTCTAAGGCCCCTAAGGGACCTCTATTTACTCTACAACCCTTTTCCATGGTTGTCCCTACTTCTACATGTATTTTAATGCCTATTTGGTGGGTCCCAAGCATGTTTCATGTATTGGGGGATCCCAAGAGTATACCTAGGCCTAAGCCAAGCCCCAAACACAAGAGGAGAGAAGAGAGATAGATAGAGGAGAGGCGCCTGGCGGCGACACCAGGGAGCACGTGGTGCTTTCTAGGTAAGTCCTAACTAGGTGTATTTTACTACAAGAGGGATATTTGTATGGTGAGAGTGGAAGAGAGGTAAGGAGTGAACATGAGTGTAAATGATGATTGTGTTTCATAGTCCCTTTTTTTGCTATGGACTAAGCTGGAAGACTACAATACTATGAGCCCATTACTTTGCTGTTGTTGAGGAGGGTGCCAAATCTAACTGGTAGCAGAGAAAACCTGCTCTGCCTAAATCCAGTATCCCTTGGATTTAATTTCGATTCAATTCCAGCCTGGAAATTTAGTAAGGGACGGAGAAGAATTCCTGAACTCAGAAAATCGAGTCCGAAAAATTGAGATGGACCCTGTGAGAACTCCAAGCAGCCTAGAAGCTACGGGCGCTTCTGAAAACGACGTGCAAGTCATGATACCAGTCTCCGATGAGGAACTAGTCGCGCCCACCATGGCCGGGTTTGGAACCCCAGAAGTACCTCTAGACGGATCTCGATTCGAAGCCTATCGTTTTCCTGCGCCTGCATGTGCTGAGTATGCTGAAGCTGTAGCTCCACGCCCAGTGCCTTCAGCGAGTATCATGACCACAGCTGAGCTAGCGAATGCTATGGAGGTCCTATCATTGCTCAACCAGAGTGGTCGGTTGCAACAAATGGTTCAACAAATCGAACACCACGAAGGTTCATTCACTAATGCCCCACAGACTCATGAGTCGGGGACCACATCGTCTTCGACTAATCCTTTCCAATCTGTGCCATGGCGTTCTAATGTGACTTACGCCACTATGCCTCAACCCCCTATCCGTGGAGAACCTATTGTTCATGGAGTGCCTACCGGGGTTCCTGAGCCTAAGTTTTTCTTTGAGCCTCAAGCTCCCAAAAGGACTCATGTTTTCGAAGCCTCTCCTTCTTCGGAAGAGAGCACTATTCTTTTGTCGACCTTGCAACAACTCAAGGGTCGTCTTGAAAACTTAGAAAATAGGACTAGTGCTAACTTAACCACTAACCCTTGTGTACCTTACCACCCCTCGCCTCTAACCCAAGTGTGCACCGGGCTTGCCGGTGTGCCTGCTGGAGTCAAGTCGCCCTTTGTACCCCGTACCAAAGCACCCAAACCCGTGGCGTGCTTTACCACTACCTACAAATAATACACCCCCGACCAAGCCCTCGCCCTAGGACTCGGTCCACTAGCGCCTATGGCGGTACTCCCCGACCCCACACAACCGGTGCCGCATACCGGTAGAGGAACCAAAGCTTTTTTCAAACCCCAAACCGAAACCAAACTACCCAAGTTTTCGGGTAGAGACCTCGACGTTTACGCCGAAGATTTTTTGAGGTTCTTGAGGTCGACGGGACAAGGAGACCTCAACGAAAGAGCCAAAGCGGACCTTGTTATCAACGGTTGTGATAACAAGGACGTAAAAGAAGTGGTTTCGGGGGCACTCAAGAAAAGTGACTCTTGGGTAAGGTTCCTTATTACGCTCGAAAAGCTCTACCCTACTTATGTTACCGACGTAGAGCTTATTCAAGAGATAGAGCGTATCCCTCGGTTGAAGGAATACCCTACAACCGCGGACATAGCCCAATACGTCCAAACGTTTACTACACTTACGGACCAATTGGCTACGTCCTACTACGACGACTCCAAAGCCCTCCTACACCTCCTACCTCGTGTTCCGCCCAAAACCATGGACGAAATACGTGCTACTCCCGAGAGGTTGCTTAGAATACACACTTTCAACTCTCTCGTTGACCTCCTCTACGAGCTGGCCCTCCAGAGAAAGTCCGACGCTACTTTGAAGAACTTGCACTCGATGGCTCAACTCAAGTGGCTAGACGGCAACACCAGCGCCGACTCCAACCCCCTTGTGAACCAAGAAGAAGCCTTTGCCCACTCGCTATGTGAGGAGTGCTTCGTGTCTTTCCAACAAGCAGGAGGACAAGCAAACGGCAACCGTGGTGGTGGCGGTCGTGGCCGTGGAAAAGGTGGACGAGGCAAAGGACAAGGCCAAGGGCAGTGGTATTGGCGAAGGGAAGTCGAGGAGGACACCTCCACCGCGCCGAAGTTCTTCGCCACCGTGTTTTGCCCCAGTTGTGGGACAAAACACAACGTAAGAGACAAGGCGTGGCAAGACAGCCTTGACGCGAGGAAAAAAGAGCAAAAGCAAACGAAGAAAGGTCAAGGCAAAGGGGGAAAGGACCAAGCGAAAGGAGGAGAAAAAGGAAGTGGAGGAAAAGCGAACGGAGGAAAGTCGAACGAAGGAAAAGGAGGCAAAGGAAAGGACGATGACAAAGGAAAGCCTCAAGAGAAGAAACGCTTGGAAGAGTTGACGGAAGGAGAGCGAGAAAAGAAGCGAAAAAGAGTTCTCAAGCTGGAAAGGCAAGCTAAGAACCTCAAAGACTTTCTCGCGGGTCAAACGCCGGGGGAAGCCTAGGTGGACACCGAGACGACGCACCGAGGTATTGCTACCTATTGAGGGTCGCTATCAATGGTGTATGGGTGGACGCATACCTTGATACCGGCGCTACAATCTCCCTAGTCTCCTCTAGGTTCGTACACCACGAGGACCTAGTTCCCAAAAATATTTGTGGGGTAAAAACAGGAGAAGGGGGAGTCACTCTCACCGAAGGCGAGATAGAAGGAGAAGTACAAGTGGGGGACCGAAGGGTACTTCAAAAGTTTCAAGCGTTCGACACCGACGCCTTTGAAGCCGTATTGGGGACGGACTTCTTTGCGCAAAACGAGTGGATAAAATATTTATCCCTTCAAGAGCCCTCTCACTTGTTGGTGGTGAACGAAGAGCAAGAATGGGAAGCACTACCCCTCAAGGAGACAAAGTGTCCAAGACCTACGCTCAAGACTCTCAAGAGTTTTCCGTTGGCACTGAATAGCGAGGTGAAGCAAGAGAGTATCCTCGCTACCTTGAGCCTACACCGAACGGAGAACTACACTCTCGACTCCGCCGCCAAGCGTGACGCGTTTCGAGAACTTGGCCTTAACCCGAACACTTGTAACGGTGACTTTGTCGAACTCTTTGCGTCCAAAGAGAACACCGACGCGGAGTACTTTTGTACTCCCAAAACCAACAACACGTGGTGGTATGACTGGGGAAAGTTGGGAGCTTGGAAGATGCTCTACGCCAACCCCCCTTTCTCAAAAATACTCCACACGCTGGTGAACGTTTATGTGGACCAAGCTACGGTCCCGTTGGTTATTCCCGAAGGGAAGGAGTGGGAAGAAAAAGAAAAGGTATGGGGGCCTATACTCGAAAAGTTGACGGTGACAAAGTTGCTCTTACCTGACGTTGCTCTTTACCGACTTAACCCAAAAGAAGAGGTTTTGCCAAAGCCCCGTTGGCGAACTGCTATGTACCTAGTCTCGGGGAAGAACGTGTCCTCTAACCCCATGGAAAACGTGTCTGAGGACATAAAGAAGTTCGTGCTAAAGCACCACCGTGGGTACGGAAAAGAAGAGATGATGAAAAGGTTTCCGGACGTGGACGAGAGCAAGGAAGAGTACAAGTTCGAGACGCCTAAGTTTCAAGTCGAAGAAGTGGTTCGAGAAAGTCCGAAAGAGGCAAGAGAAACTCAAGAAGAGAGCGAAGAAACCTCCGACGAAAGCGGAAGTATATCCGAAGCCCCTTCCGAGTCGACTATACCCTTTTCGAACGACTCCTACAACACTATGGACTACGACGACTTGGTCGCCAACCTGTTCTTGGAAGAAGTAGAACCTCTAGAGGCTCCTTCGACCCCTTCCGAAACTCCTAACCCCGAAAAACTTCTTTCACACGTTTCCGTCCCACTAGAATCGATGACGAGCGAAGGAGACGAAAGTGAACTCCGTCTCCTACACGCACGCCTGAGTAAAAATTCGTTTCCTTCTTCAAAAGAAGATTTGGAAGAAACTCGTGTCCTTCTACTAAATCAAATTGACAGACTCCAAAAACTGGAGCTAAAAGAAAAATGGAAAAGCATGGTCTACCTAGACGAGTACGACGGAGAAGATGGGACGTATTTCGATGTCGGCGAAGAATTGGTCATGCTTCACGAACTACACGAAGCATTGGAACAAGAAGAACAAGAAATCGAAGGAGAAGAAGAAAGGAAAGAAGAAAGAAAAGATCAATTACGCCGGAAGGACATCAAGAGACTAAGAAAGAAAGTCAAAGAAAAGAAGAAAATTGATCACCAAGAGAATCAGATGATTTTGGACCCCGAAAAGGTCCTAGCCCTCAAGAAATTGACGGAGCAAGATGAAAAATCTAGGAAACAAGAATTAGGTGCGCCCAATCTACACGCATCTGAAGGCCTCAAGATTTCGCTCGACAAAATGGATGTTGACGAGAGGATCAAGAAAATCATCCTGCATTTCTCTGACATTTTTGGTCCGTTACCTCCACCCGGATCGGTGAAGAAACTCGTGACCATGGACCTAAAACTAAGAGAAAAATTTCTCAAAGATCGAGTTCGATGTCGACCGTACCCAGCATCAAAAGATGACATGGCTGAGATTACTCGCCAAATCAAAGAATGCGTGGAGGCCGGTTTGGTTTACGAGTACAAAAAGACGGACTATCCTAAGCATTGCAGTCCATGCTTCCTGGTAGCTAAACCAGGGAGCACTGCAAAAAGATTGGTGGTCGACTACAAAAAGGTCAACCAGAAAAAAAAACTGCACAGCGGCTCGTTGCCCCTGATGGAGAACACCGTGGAAACCGCTGCTGGATGCAGATACAAAACTAAAATGGACAAGCGGTGCGGTTTCTGGCAAATTGACCCAACCGAGCGTGCCCAAGATCTAACGGCATTCATTGCTCCGGATGGACGGGTCTACAAATGGCGCATAATGCCATTTGGTATTGCTAACGCCCCGGCATTGTTCCAGGAGCTGATGAATCAGATCATCGCCCTGTGTAAACGACGACCGGCCGTCCAAGAGCTCCTACAGCTTGGTGCTGTCCTGGAGGCTCACATCGACGATGTCATCCTAGGGACAAACACCATCGATGACCATCTCCTACTACTCCGAGAATTCTACACCGTCTGTCAAGAAAATCACCTCCGCATCAAGCTGGAGAAATGCGAATTTCTCAAGACGGAAACAGACTACCTCGGATTCCACATCGGAGATGGATGGTGGAAACCGCAGGATCAAAAGATGAAGCCCCTGATGAACTTTGACCTAACGCATTCTATGTCTAAAGCTGAAGGAGTTCAGAAAATCCGACAATTCATCGGATCCTGTAATTTTTACAAGCGGCATCTCCGAAATTTCACGGAAGCCAGCGCACCACTAACGGATCTCATCAAGAAGGAGACTCCGTGGCGCTGGGGACCTATTGAATAGCAAGCAATTGAAGATGTCAAGAAGAAAATCCGAGAATGCCTAGTACTTGGAGTACCCCAACGCTACGGCGAGATGATTCTAATCACGGATGCCAGTAACGTTGCAGGAGGAGGGACATTATTACAGTGGCAAAAGCTAACTACGGATCAATGTAAAGACATTGATTATCGCCTAAGAGTTCAAGGTGTGACAAGAGAAGGTATCATGAAATCTGACTATGACTCCCAAGAATGGCGCCTAGTTCCACTTGGCCACTGGAATTGGAAATGGAATGCAGCCCGCTCACACTATCACACCCACGAGCAGGAGCTGTTAGCTGGAGTTCTAGTGTTGGCTAGTCAACACAGGATCCTGGGTACCGATCCCGTCACGTGGCTATGTGATCAGGATTCCGTGAAGTACTTTATGGAAAGACCACCACCAGATGGAAAACGTCTACGACGGTGGTGGGTCTACCTGAGCCAACTACGACTCGCTACATTCCACATCCGGGGAATTAAAAACGAACTCTGTGATTATCTATCACGGATATGTTTTGATTCCCTGGTGGGGGCAGACACCGAGGTGATGGCCCAAGAAGCTTTCGCCAAGATGGATCAACATCTCGATCTCTTTACGAGGAAGGAAAAACTCATGTCCTGGAGTATGAAAGACCTGACGGCCGATTACTCGGACATCTTGGACCAGTTGACAATTGGGGGCTCAAAGATCCTGGATGGAGTACAATGGTCCCGCACGTCAACTCACCTATACAGGGAAGACCTCATTTGTGTCCCCAAAGACTACGAAGAAATTATGTTTGAATGGGCACACAAAACGGATGGTCACCCTGGGGTGGAGAGAACTCTTTGGTTCTTCCAGAAGTATTTCTTCGCTAAGAGTAGCGATGCACCTCTCAAGAAGATTTTATCTAAGATCATCGCTGAGTGTCCCTGCACTAAGGCTAAAGCTAACACTGCAGCGGATCGTGGTGAGGTAAGGAATCTCCCGATTCCGAACCAAATGAACTCCATCCTCTACATGGATTTTATGGAGTTACCTAAATTCGCTGGCCATGACCTCGCCCTCCTGGTGACGGATGGACTCAGTGGCTACAGCCGAGTGTTTCCCCTTACTAAGAAGGTAGATGGTGAAGGAGTATTGAGAGAGATTTTCTAAGGATGGGTACAAGTCTACGGATTACCCAAGATTATCCACAGCGATCAAGACATCCGGTTGACCAGCCCTACTGGTTGGTACCGAAGCGTCATGAGAGCTATGGGTACGGAAGTCCAGTTCGGAACTCCTTACCTACGAACAAAGAATCCTCTGTGCGAACGCTAAATTGGCTGTTTCAAAACAGTCATGAGGATTCTGATGCTGAACGAGAAGAGCCGAAACTGGCTAAAACTAGTCCCATATGCTATCTACTTGATGAATAATCAAGTGAGTAGCAGGACTGGTTTCACCCCTACGGAACTGTTCCTAGGGAGGCCAGGTTTCAACTTCGAATTCCCCTGCGCGAGCGAAGGAAATCCTAAAGTTGATGAATGGCTCACCGAGCAAAAACGGATCGCCGATCTATGCCGGTCACTACTGGAAAAGAAAAGAAGTAAGGAGAATCGTACCAAGAACCGCCAAAGAAAAGAAGCTATCTACCAAATTGGTGACTGGGTTCTGGTACATCACACAAGATTCAAGGCATGGCCTCGTAACACGCTGGACAGCCCTTACTTCGGACCATTTCTGGTCACGGATGTAGCTGAAGGATCCGTGTGGATCAAAACTCATCCTAAGTACGGAGGTCTGGTTGAAGTGGGTTACCCACAGCTTAAGCACTATGACGTGCTAGACGACCTCTACGACTGGGAAGAAGATCTACAAGAAAGCCTGGAAGCTGCAGCCGAAGATTTGGCCGCGGATCCTATGGATGAAGATGAAGAACTGCCGCCTATGGAGGATGACGGTTCACTACAGATGCCCGAAAGGGACATCTCTCTCTCTAGACCTACTGTACCTACACCTACGGCCGTAGAAGCTAGACCCAAAAGAATAAGCGCTAGTGAACCCGTTACGTTTGCTGAATCAGAGATGAAAAAGCAAGACTACTACTTTGTTGAAAGAATCCTCCGCCACACCTACAAACGTGGTTGGAGATTCTATACAAAGTGGTCTGGCTATTCTATCTCTGACTGTACCTGGGAGCCAGTGACGGCTTTCATACTCGATGACGGTAACGTCAACGAGGTTTTTGCTGAGTACTGCAAATCTCAGGATTTGCGTGACATTCTACAGTCAGCCCAAAATCAGGCCCGCAAGCGTGCTGGGAGGTGAGACTACTCCCTCCTGTTTCATAGCACCTGTGAAAACGGTGCATCTATGGTCCTAAGGCCCTGTTTCACTGAGCAATGAGTTCAAACTCACTAGCCTGGGAGTTGTCGTGGATTTCCAAGGGAGCTCCGAGGCTGGGGGACAGGTTTCACCAATCTAGGGAGGGAGAGAGATGAGCGGTGTGTAACTGGCACGCGTGTGAGTGTCAACAGCCCCAACTGAAGTGTGTTGCCTAGGAGAGAAGTGAAACACTACTGCTAAGCAAGCCGATTCTTATGGGTGGTGAACACCTGGTTCCATTTTGGAACAGTCAAGCATCCACCACCGGAGGGGCAGGGTTGGTGTTCCCCAGGGATGGGACCTCCCCCAGGAACTGGGTGGGCTGCAGGACGAGCAGAGTTTGCATGGGCCGCCCAACCACAACTAGGGCTACCCCCTTGGCTGCAAACCTCCCCGCCTTGGGCACCCACCGTCAAAGACGCTAACGCCTGATCCTACACCGCAAGACACCCTGATCCTACAACTTCCCACACACATGCCCACGCCAAGGCAAGTCAAGTTGTAGCTAACACCAAGCATCCCTGAAAAAACAGTGAACGCTTTGGGTGCATCTCGCCTCCGGTCCGATGACACCCGTGCAAGTGTGGACACGGAATCGAAGCTCAACGTGATCCGTGCAGAGTGAGTGAATGGCGCGCAAAAGTGTGTTGTGTTGAGTATGTGTGTGCAGTGCCGTGCGTGGATTTGCGTGCAGGGCGAGCATGTGTGTGAATCTACCTCAGGGTCTCTACCTTGGGGCTACCCAAAAAAAAAAGAGAGAGGGTCACACACGGGGAGACCAGGAAAATACCGTCAGGGATCAGATGAGCGTGGGAACAAGGGCCAGCGTACGCTGACCAACGCGAACGCCCTTGCCCATTCCAATCCCCTGCCTTCCCAGTCTCCCACTCGCTGATCCTAACGCTCTACAAAGGAGTAGCCCTTTGCAGGAGCGCCCCTTGCTAACGCCTCCAACCCACATCCCACTCTCCACTCCACACTCCTCCCACCCTCGTGCAACTCAAACCGAACAACTTTCAAGTGAGGAGTTTCACCCCAGAGTCTCATTGGACTTTTTGAGTTGCACCGGTCCTACACTCTCTAACACACGCTGCATGTGTGAGCGGCACGGTAAGACATATGAGTGTTTTAGGTGCCTGCACGTGAGCATATGCATGCACTGAACGATTCACCAGGCATTCCGCCACAAATTCACTCAACAGGGGACACTGACGCATATAGCGGCGCCTCCGCTATGCATGCATGCTGTCCTACAGAGCGAGCAAGGAAGGTTCTCCCTACCTCCCAAACCTTGAATGTTTCCCTTATGAAGTTTTTACCCTCTATCCTACTTGGATTCGGAGTTTTTACGTGTGCACGACGCGGCGTACGCTGCTTTTTTGCATGCGTGACGGCCTGTTTCCCTCCTGAATCCTGCCTGAATGCCAGCCCAAGCCAAAACTTGCGAGGCACCAAGAGCGTGCAAAAGACGGCAAAGCAAGGTAAAAACACGCTACGCGTGTTGTGCAAGCTCTAACCAACACGTATGTTTCATTTCTGTTGTGCTATGTGTGGCTGATGTTCAAACTCGCCTATTAAAGGCACAGCGGTGAATTGATGCGCGCAAAACGTACAGTTACCCTATGGCTGTACTGTGCACCCTCCCCGCGCAAAAATTTTTGCCTGTCTGTAAGCCTCATTTTATAAAATCGCGTTTTTCGCTGCTCGTTGTTTTCCAAATTCTTTGTTTTACAAAACTGCGCTTTTTGCAGCTTCAGAAGCGCTTTTTACAAAAGGTCAAAATTTTTTGGACTTTGGGGGCTTCGCCCCCAGTCCCGCACGGCGGACGCGCGCTGTTACGGGAGTCGCCAGAACTCCCAGCGCTACACTTTGCGCTTTTCAGGTGTCCAAATATTTTTTCAAGTTTTGGTTCCTGGCGAGTTAGAAGCTCAGCTACGGTTGATTTTGAAGTGCATTCCAAGCGTTATTCATTGCCGATTTCACTTTGATTTTCAAAAATCGGTATCTGCATTTGTTATGTAAGGCTTCCCTAAGGATTCCTACGCCTTGTCCATGCTTTATATATCACTTTGAGCACAATCTTTCTGGAACTTCTGGTTTTTGCATTTTTAGCTCCAAACTAATCACCTATTGTGCTGTGGTAAGAGTGGTATAGTAAGAAAGGTAACTCGCATGTATGCTTTCCGAAGTCATTCCACTCATTCTTTACTGTGGTACTGAGGTGCAGTGATCATACTTGGTATTGAAGGTAGTCCAGTTCTGGACTGAATAGTAAATGCTAAGAGATTTCACAGGGCTGCATATGATTATGGCCACAATATCATTTTTCAGCCTATTTTTCTGAGTATTTACTCCTGAATTCAAGGGCTTCAGTCGGGGGGGGGGGGGGGGGGTGAGATTGAGCCCCATGGAGTATATATTTTGAACTCAGAGTTTACTTTATTTGAACTCAGAGCAGATTCAGATCAATCATCATCATTCATCATCATCATCATGCATCATGTGTCATGTGTCATGTGTCATGCATCATGTGTCATGACATGCTGGCGCCCTAGCATGTGTTTTTCACATTCCAACCCAAAACTTCACTTTCGCTCAGAACTAACACAACCACAACCCCACTCTTATGGGTTCCTAAGAAGGTTATACTATTCATTTTCCATAACTCTTTGAATTTGGATGATCACATTTTTGACATCATGGATTGTCATGCATGTCATGCATGATCGACTCATTTTGTGAGTGATACCACACATACTACCTTCGAAGGAGTCTAAGGCCCCTAAGGGACCTCTATTTACTCTACAACCCTTTTCCATGGTTGTCCCTACTTCTACATGTATTTTAATGCCTATTTGGTGGGTCCCAAGCATGTTTCATGTATTGGGGGATCCCAAGAGTATACCTAGGCCTAAGCCAAGCCCCAAACACAAGAGGAGAGAAGAGAGATAGATAGAGGAGAGGCGCCTGGCGGCGACACCAGGGAGCACGTGGTGCTTCCTAGGTAAGTCCTAACTAGGTGTATTTTACTACAAGAGGGATATTTGTATGGTGAGAGTGGAAGAGAGGTAAGGAGTGAACATGAGTGTAAATGATGATTGTGTTACATAGGCCCTTTTTTTGCTATGGACTAAGCTGGAAGACTACAATACTATGAGCCCATTACTTTGCTGTTGTTGAGGAGGGTGCCAAATCTAACTGTCGGCGAGTGAAGGGGTTGGCTCGTTGCGAAGGGGAGTACATGACGTCTAGTATCAAAGTCGCTAGAGTGGGATATTGTGGCAGCACATCCAGGGCGGCTGCGACAGTTGGGAGTGCCCCTAATTTCTCCACTCTGCAGGGCGAATTTTTTTGTAGTTTCACAGAAGCTTCCATCGTGTTCTTTGATTGCCTCGCTGTTGTATTCTGTTTTTGGTGAATTGCCCCTTTGAATTGAAAAAAGCAACGCAACTTGGACATGACGAGTTCGAACTCTTCTTCATCTGCTAGATCCCGTGCACGTTTTTCCTCTGCGTGTTGTGCGCGCCGTTTCTTTTTTGAGATTGCGGCGTTCTCTCCTATCGTTTGGCGTGGCGGTAGGCTTCATGGGATGAATGGCGTCCTCAGAATGTGTGGCGTGTTCCTCGCTGTTCACACCTTTCGGTCGTGGATCGTCCCTTGAGTTGCTTGAGGCGGCAGCGTCTTTGACAACGTTGTCGCCGGCGTCAAGGTGGACCTCACAGGCGGCTGCTCGTGTGTGATCTTGGCAACCAGCTTCATTTGTGGGTTTGGCGCAATGGAACGGAGTGTGTCTCGTTGTCGGGTTGAGGTTGCGGCCATGATTCTTGGCTGTAGCAGGACGTGGGAAGCAGTGGAGGTTTGCGTACAGGGGCGAGGGAGATCTGCAGTCTTGTAATAGTACAGAAAGATGATGTAGCAGGCTGCGTAAACCAAGACAACGATAACAATCAGAAAACTCCATCAAAACGACGGTTTTGTTGAGATTCGGCGATCAAACGGCCAGGCCAGGCGCGAGTGGGATGGTGCAGCTGATCCTTCTGCGATACGCATTGCAGTTTGCTATTTTCGTTGTTGAAGCCTGGGCTTACAGCCTGTCTTCCCAGGTCAATTTCAGGGCTGGCCAGGGTCGGCGATGCCATAATAAAATGCTGGCATCGAAAAAAAAAAGACACTCAGAAAGTCACAACGGCGTATTGTTGGGGTGTGTTGGGTTGGGCAGCAGGGCATGGCGACCTGTGAAAGTCGGAGGGGGGGGGTATCAAGCAAACGGAACTCCATTGTGGCGTGCAGTTGGGCTTAGCTGGTTTTTTTCGTTTTGCGTTGGCTGGACACTGTTTTCTTTGTAATCGTGTTAGGCAAGGCATGAGGCTCTGCATAAGTCAAGGGGCGCTTTGCAGGTCTTGAAAATGAGGTGCTGAAGGGCGAATTGGATGACCAATAGTTAGGTCCAGATTTTGTGTGTGCAAAGCAGGGGGTTGCTTGATCGTGAAGCCATTTGACTTTACAGCCGCCGAAGTACCTGTATGGCGATGGTGGAGTAATTGCTGCCAGGGGTCTGAAGATTTTAGGGAGGTGGGGGTAGGTAGTTTCTGGTCTGCCAAATAAAGGAGGAGCAAGGTGCGTAGTATGGTGCGAATGTAGTGTCTTTTTTCGCCTTGTGTTGCTGATGTGTTGAACCGGTGTTGGATAGCCTTTTGTGTGTTCAAAGGCCATGCCTTAATGAGTTATATTTGTACATCTTGGCATGTCTGGCAAAGCGCACTTACTGATGACGGGGTCATGGGGTGAGGTTGGGAGTAATGAGGGCAAGTGTAGGTATGTAGGTCGTAATGGGGGTTGTAGGTCGTGAAACAGTAGCAGTTTGTAACCCATTTGAAGTTTTCCTTGGAGTGTGCAAATGTTTTGTGAAGCCAGTTAAAATGGAAAGATTTATGGACAGTGGTATCTGCTGGTGTTATGATGGTAGGATATGCTGGTGTTGAGGGGTAACATGCCTAATAGAATCCATGGTGATTTTCCTGAGGATGCGGAAACTGTCTGCGCTCTTGGAGCCATTGGGTGGTGGGGGCATGAGGGGTGTGGGCAAGAAGAAGGATGCCCATTTAGCCACGGCGTCTACTAATTCGTTGCCCGTCCAATCCTACGTGAGCTTTCACCCAGGAGAAGGTTAGTGAGACACAATAGGGAGGGGGGGGAACATATCAGTTAGGCATTTATGTACAATTTAAGTTCTGAGCTCCTTCCGACTTTCCCTAAGGGTTGGGGCCTCGTTGGTTATTACATGGACTAACCCACCCCAACGAAGCATCGGCCGGAAGCCCACTTGGGTGGCCGTGGCAGTATGTACCACGTCGCTCTACTAGTGCATGATCTTTAATGAATCAACCAATGCCAATTGTGCGCGAACGTTGGTCGCAATCACCAAGACTTTTAAATTTTTTCCTTACTACTTGCAGGGTCTCTTTTCAACATTTACATAATGACTTTAAATCTATTGGCCCATTTGAATGTGCAATGTAGCGGCATGAGTGATTCTATTCGCGAAACAGTGATGCAAACATACTATCGCAAGATGTAGGCTGTGAGTAGACGCAAGTGTGCTTGACCGCGATGAGACACTTCTGACGCCTATACCTGAGACTGACTGAGAAGGGCTTCGGTCAAGGTCACTGGGAACAGACAAGCAAAGGAAAAACAGTGTGGGAACATTTAGTAAGACCAAGGAGGCAAAAATGTCAAAGCGATTGAAAAACACTTGTCACACTATCATGAACATCAAGGATGGAAATCGCCTAACATCCGTATGTATAAAGCAAGGCAAAGCATAACAAGGTCCAAGAACGACAGAATGTGGAGTTCATTTGCCTTGGCTTTTTACCAACTCCCATGTAGGCTTTCAAGTGTTGGCTTTTATATAGACTCAAAAGAACCCTTTTTCAAGCTTCCTACCCCCTTGTAAAAGAAGTAGAGGGTTCATATTTTTAAAAGGCAACATTTTTTTAACAAGGTCTCCTTAAACAATCATTATTTTGCCGTCTACAATGTGCAAGAGGCCTCCGTGAGCTCATTGTAACAAGACACAAATCTTTTTTAGCATGGTAGACAAAATACATCCAGCGGAACAATCAGACTATTTTTTCCCGAAGACTTTATACTTTTCCACGAGATGTGAGGATCGGCTTCTTGTTTGGTTTGCACTTCATGTGCACTAGCTGAACAATGATAAAAACAATGCATGTAGCCAAAACATGTCTAACGGAACAAACAAACCGCCAATTTTGGAGCACTGCATACTGTTGCAGCAAACGTGAAGAACTGGATCTTACATCTACCGCCGTGTTTGGTTGTATCACATCTAGTGGAACGAATCCGAAAGAAGAGATTTTCACACTAAACTTTGTGTCCCATTCGCCCAAATTCCCATCTTGAACTCCATTTTTTCGGTATTCATCACATCGATGAAGTAACTTGTAAATGGAGTGCTGTCGCATCTAACACCCAACATACAGCCTTGCACTTCACGACCATCACAAAAGCAAACGAAAAGAACATCTCACAAAGAGTGCAAGAGCTGGAGGATGTTCGTGCGGAACTTTTGCACTGGTGTTCAGTGACGCCACCAAAGAGACTGCTACAAGAAGTGGTAAAGTGTATAGCCTACACACGATTTGGGTATCCAGGGTATGGAGAAAGCAATGGAGCCGTGGCATAATGGGTAGCTTGAGCACTCTAAAATCTAGTATTTGTGCATTTTACTTGATCAAAATGCCACCTCGGTGGCGTATGGAGGATGCGATTCATTGTTTTTTCAAACTAAACATATGCCTCGCAAAACCTTTCACCCTATCTATGTCTATATCCCCTATACGGTGAACCCTACGGCTTAGAGTTGCTGGTACACATAGTGCACGAAGGAGCTAAGACTGTGAATAACCATCCTTTCTAGTTCTTGTTGTATTACCACTCTTCTCTATGCTTGATTCTCCATCACGTCATGGGTCGCACGTGCAAAGATGACGGTTTAGCTGTTGTTGGCAATGTAGTGGTGTCTAAAATAGTCACATAGCAATTGCTTGTGGTTAATGTCTGTGTAGTTGAAGGTCAGAGTATTGTTGCAAATACACTGTCATTGGTGGCGCCTGCCAAAACCCATGCTGCAACAAATAGTGCAGAGGATTTTGCGATATCTTACAACCGACAAACATGTTACGGATGTAGGTACAAATTCGCAGCGAATTCGCAATTGTCGAATTTGGTGCGAATTCGCCGAATTGGTAAAGCACCTTGAATTAGAATTCGCAGTTCAACAGTAGAATTCAACGTTGAAACTTCATTCATTGTTGTGTCACCAGCGCGGGCATGGCCGCATCTACGATTTTTTGACTTTTGTTTGCCGGATTTCTCCGAATTCTTTGAGAGTTGGGGGCTGATACCTTGTACAATTATTCTTTATGATAAAAACCAACTATGGATTATCCCAGTTTCTTTTCCAGTACGATTTTCTTCTTTGATCTGGCACACAAAAATCGCACCAGGCTGCAAGTTGGGACGATGGATAGTTGGTTTTGATGATGAATTAACAATCCGCCAAGTTTCAGCCTTTAAATCTCAAAAAATTTGGAGAAATTGGCCGAAAAAAAGTCATCAAAATCGCCGATGCGGGCAGTGGGAAAACGGCTTATACAAAGTGCAAATAGGCTGTAGTGGGCACCACTAAGATGGCCTAATTGGTGCTACCGGATGGGAGGGAAATGGGGACCAGGCAACATTTGGAATGGCGAAATTGGGTGCGGAGAAATCTTGGCACCAATTCTGAAATACCAGGGCATCATTTGCTACAAAATTCGCTGATTGTGGCACAACAAGAAGCATCAACTGCAACTGTTGGCTTGTTGATGCTTGCTATTGTTTCTTGGTGGCTTCGGTATGCTTGCGGTGCAAATAGGCCCAAAACGGTCTTTTCAGGTTTTCAGGGCCAGTAAGCACAACCAGGAGGGCCTAATTGGTGCCACATTGCATTGGAACAAATGATTGCCGAAGCTCAACCCAAAGGCGCCCAAGGGTTGTGGTGTTCATCCAGATTTTCAACCAACCCTTGCGAGCCTGAAGGCGGCTAAGTCCACACTGCTGGGGCCAAATAGGGTGGTGGATCTTCGAAACGTCGAGGTACAACCTTGGACCCGCCATTGATTCGGGGGTCCAGAAATGAAAAAGAAAGGTGTCTGTTAAATGGGTTCGGATCGGAACACAGGGGCTGCAACGGGCGAACCAAATTTTGCTCCCAACCCCATCCCCCACCCCCCCTCAAAAAGTGGTATCCAGGTACAGGGAAGCTGAGGGGTAAAAATCAGAAAATTAATGGGGTGATAATGTGGGCTCCAAAAATGATGATTTTACAAAGGGTTGGACCTCCAAAATCATACATTTGGGTATGCTACGGGAATACCACCAAGAACGAAGGGTTGGGGATACATGGTGCCTGTGCCTGCACTTGATCTAACAACCCTGTTTGAGGTGATTGTGGAATGCATCTGAAAAGCCCTAGCAGTATATATTGGGCAAGCTTCCCTTTTTTCTCTGTCAGCCTTATTCCTGCAACTTTTGCTGCCACATTTGCCACCTTCACAGCCAAAGAACCAATGCAAATGACTACACAAGGAGATGCAATTTAGCCCATGCCATGCCCCATCCCACCCTCTGTACAAAACACCAAAACACAAATGCAGCAACATTCTGTACAATGGAAAGAAATGCTGGATTCAACATGAGTGCTTGGATCCTGCCCAAACCAATTCTCTTGAGTCCATATTTTGGTGGCCTCATGCGTTGCAGGTCAGCGAGCAGTGCAGCAAAGAACACACGACCCAGCGGACCACACCTGTGGATTGTTGCTCATCATATCGTCGAAGTAAAGCCTCAAAAGACATCAGTGAATATCATATGGCTCTATTGCCTTGCAAGCTGAGAAGACAGGGGAGGATCGGGTTTCTCGAGTTTAGTTTCGGTTGAGACCATGTTATGCCATCGGCATGATGATCAAAATGCACGAATGGAATATGCTCCTTATCAGCCAATCACAGCGTTGAATAGCCTGGGATGTGCCGAAATCACAGAGGAGCCATGACATTGATGTCATTGACATCTAAATCGGATCTACGCTCTGCAAAAAGTAGCACTCATGGGGATGATTGACCTAGCCCCCGAAGTAGGGACAGTGGTCAACAAAGAGTGGTATATATAACACTAACGTAGACGGCCACCTGGCCTATTTATGTGGTGCATTGCGAGTACAATGACATATATAGAAACATGAAACAGCAGGTGTAAAGAGTAGAAAAGAGACGCGGCAAAAAAGAATCTAAGAATGCCTGATGTGCAAGGCGGTCACCAGAAAAAAAACAGACAAAACCTCGGATGTTCGTCAGTCGAGGTTCAGGGGTTGATGGGAACTGGTGGCAAGGGGAACTGACAGCCGTCGCAGGGGAACTCATGGCGGTTCAAAGGGACCAAGGGCAGTAGGTCAGGGCACTCTTAATCAACACCCACGAAAAGACGAACCAAAGAAGCAACAATCGTTCAAGACTGCCATCCCCCTTTGGGCCTCTCACCTTGACGTTGCACACCCAATGAAAACGCAACCCCGCGCTGAAACCTGCCATTCATCAAAAAGAATACGATACCTCTGCCCACCATCATGGCCTCCTTGCACAGACGAGACTCTCAGCGCGTCCTTCACCAGACTTGCCACTAGCGTCTGCCAAGGTGGCCACAACCAGGCGGGTTCTGGACCCTACTGAGCCATGCACTTGATGCAACAGGTTCCTACTTCGTTCTGGATGTGGGCAGGGCACCACTGGGGGGCACACGGCGCAGGGCCGATTCCCTAACGAGACCCAGATTCCCTGCCGGACGCTAGTGGCGTGTCTGTCCTTGACAGCACAAACACAAACAGGCGTCCAGGGTGATCGGTGGTCGAAGAGGGCATTGCAATTCGGCATACCACGCACAACCACCAGCACAGCATCCGTCATGTGTGGGCACTGCATGCGGCCTGTCGAATCTCTCATTCAGGATGACGACTTGGACTTTCACAGAGCCGTGTCCTTCGCGTACTTTCCCAAACTGAAACGGGAAAAATACGCTCTGAGCGTGTGGCATTGGGGCCCCAGTGCATTGTAGTAGCGGCAGGAGCGGCATGACAAGCACTCAACGAAGCCCCGGGAACACATGGGCTCAGGTGAGGATGGACCACACGACGGCATCCCAGGCAAGCTCCCAGAGCCAGTCGGTCCAAGAGCGCTGGCGGACGTAATTGGTCTGGAACTCATACGTGTCCGGCGCCCGTCCGGTGGGGCGGACGCCCTGGTACACACGGAAAACCTCGTGCGGGTCCCACCGACTCTTGATCGCGGCGAGGGCGTCGTAGTTGTCGAAATAGTCGCGGGGGGTCAGGAATGCGGACGGGGTGTTGACGTACCGCTGGATGCCGCCGGGGCAGAGGCGTGTGATCTCTGCATTGAGATCGCGCTGCTGCCGCCGATAGAAGGCCGACTCGTACGGGCAGTTGTAGTCGAGAAACACCTTCCCGGCAACGTACGTCGTCGTCACCTGCGGGAAACACGGGGGGGGGGGGGCTGCACACTGCACAACCGTCATGACTCCTGCGCCGACCGTGGGAGCAGGCTTCAGGCATTAGGGGGGAGGGGGGGGGGGAAGGCTGACACCCCCCCGCAGCCGGGCGCCCCATTGTTGACCCAAAAATTTTCTGTTTTGGCTTGGGAGAAATCAAATTTGAATAAGCGCTCCCTTGCGGAGCCCACACACCAAGACCCTGGACCCCCCCCCCCCCTGTTGCAAAATCGCTCACACCCGAAGCCTGTGTGGGAGACACGCCCCAGTCCTACTCATCACCATTCATCGCCACGAGGGTCATAAAGAGCACGTTGTGCCAACGGCGTCTCCCCACCCCCCCCAGAAAATAGGGTCACCACGGGTGCCCAGCGGGCCAACAGGCTGCCACAAGTTGACTGTAAGTGTTGTGCCATGCCGCAAGTTGGTTTAGGTGTGCGTGCGGCGCCCACCGCGGACAACCCCCGGAACGGTCCGAAAAAGCAGGTGTTTTGGCGATGTTTGTGGAACACCACCTGAACGCGCGCCATGCCGCAGTGCCGACACCCCCCATGCTTTGCCTTCAAAAGGCAAAGCGCCTGAAAGCGCTGCGCGCCACCGATGCGGAACACCCGGGGATCTGGAACCCCCGTGGCCGTGGGGGCGAGCACCCTCCAGACTTCCGGGGCTTGGGGACGACTGAATGTGAAGCATGTCGGCCGCTGGCAGGGGAGGGGCCCCAGGGGGCCGCAGCGGCGCCTGTGAGCAGAGGCACCGCTGTCCTACTTCCCCCCCCCCCCGGCCCACAAATACTTTTCCCTGTCAATTGTGGACCAGCAACAGAGACCGTTCCCGCCGGAAACGAGTGCGTGCACCCGGGGGTACCAATCCACAAGCCGCTGCAGCATTTGTGGCCAACCCCTCCTTCGATTGAGCTCCTGGACATGTGCCCTCAGGACTTGCGTCGGGATGCGTTCAGGTGAAGACTTTCACAGATTTGACTTTTTCCGAAATCCCTCTGTCGCCTTTGCGATGGCGTTGGGTGATCAGGTGGTGACAATACGGGGACTGGAGCACCCGTAGGGACCCACGTAGTGGCCGCCAAGCCCATGTAGCCCGGGCCATTGGCTCCCCGAAAGCCCCAAAATTGCTGTTTTTGAGGCTGTCCCCCGTGCGCACCTGAAAGTAGCAGCCGAGGTCGGTGCGCGGGTCGCGCCGCGCCGGCAGGGCGGCCAGCAGGGCCCGCATGTGCGGCTGCACGTAGCACGCCAGCGGCATGATGAACGACACAGTCGCGAAGGCCTCCTGCGTTGAGAACACGTACGGCACCGCGCCTGACGACCCGAAGCGCGCGTCGCCGCCGGCCCGCGACGACACCGGGCCCTTCACCGCGTCCACAAAGGAGTTGCGCAGCCATTCGCGTGCGCTGAGCTTCCGCCCGAGCCGCCGCTGCAGCCACGCGACGTTCTGGTGCCAGTCGGTGGAGGCGGCGACGACAAGGAAATCGACGCCGTTGATGTGGATGTAATTGAGCAGTCCGCTGCCGTGCGCCGCGCGCTCCACCATCCCAAGCATCGCCTCCCGGGACAGGCCGTCCAGCGCGAAGAAGTCGCCGCCGTCCGTAGGGGTGGCCGGGGGGAGGCCCTCGATCACACGGACGGTGATGCGCGTGGCGATGGCGAAGCTTGAGCCCGCCTGCCGCATCGCCGCCCACAGCTCGGCGTGCGGGCTGCCGTCGCTCAGCTGCAAAAAGCGGGGGGGCGGAGCTCAGGGGTTACTACGCTTCCTTGCCCGGGCCTCTTTGTGGCTGCGAACGGGCTGCACCGGGCATTACCTTGAATGTGGGGGAGGTGAGTCCGCAGCCACCGACAATTGGTCAGCCCCAACCGCTTCTGTCCGCCCTCAACGTTGCTGGGGGGGGGTCTCCTGAGGTACCCTACATATCTGGCTAAAGTGATCCCCACGATGCGCTCATCATTTTGAGAGCTTGCAAGGCAATGGAGCCATATGATATTCACTGATGTCTTTTGAGGCTTTATTTCGACGATATGATGAGCAACAATCCACAGGTGTGGTCCGCTGGTTCGTGTGTTCTTTGCTGCACTGCTCGCTGACCTGCAACGCATGAGGCCACCAAAATATGGACTCAAGAGAATTGGTTTGGGCAGGATCCAAGCACTCATGTTGAATCCAGCATTTCTTTCCATTGTACAGAATGTTGCTGCATTTGTGTTTTGGTGTTTTGTACAGAGGGTGGGATGGGGCATGGCATGGGCTAAATTGCATCTCCTTGTGTAGTCATTTGCATTGGTTCTTTGGCTGTGAAGGTGGCAAATGTGGCAGCAAAAGTTGCAGGAATAAGGCTGACAGAGAAAAAAGGGAAGCTTGCCCAATATATACCGCTAGGGCTTTTCAGATGCATTCCACAATCACCTCAAACAGGGTTGTTAGATCAAGTGCAGGCACAGGCACCATGTATCCCCAACCCTTCGTTCTTGGTGGTATTCACGTAGCATACCCAAATGTATGATTTTGGAGGTCCAACCCCTTGTAAAATCAGGAGTGTATCACGGAGGAATTTGTTTTGAAAAAAGATTCTTCCGGTTTGCTGCTTTGCTGTGCAGGTGAGCCATCATTAGAGTTATTAGACTAGCCTCTTTGGACTAGCATGTCACGAGAACTCCTTTCCCAACCCCAGCCCCCCTGCTTTGGGGGGCTCGAACCCCCCCCCCCCCCCCCGGTGCGCCCACAGATCATTTTTCGCCCTCCCCTCTCACCAATTGGCAATGGCCAGACGTTGCCCGCCAGCCACGTCTGTAACCACCAGTGACAGTTCCGGCAGCCACTTTTGAAGCCTCCCTTCATCCTCTTGCCGACCCCCCCCCCTCCACTTTATGGAACGCGAACACAGTGGCTGTCATCGCCACCACCGTCCTCCACACAGGGGTTGCTATCATTGGTACGGTTGTCCCACCACCATCCCACCAACGCCCTCGCCGCCGCCGTCGGCGCCAAGGCCACAGTCGCCTTTTCATGGCTAGAGCAGCCATTGGGGCCGTGTGTCCGGCCTCACGGTCGGCAAAGTCCCCAGTAGCAGTGTCGGCCCAGCCACCACCCACGTGCCTGTCCCCATCCTCATTGCCGTCTATGACTCGACACTCAAACTCGTCAGTGTCACCAACACCGTCGCCAAAACCCACATCTCCGTCTGCTCCCCCCACGGGGGGGGGGGGGGGGCAGGACGTAACATCGGGCCATACGCCGACTCCTTCCCACTCTCGGACCACTTTCAGGGTGGTTGGGTGGGGTGGGGGGGGAGGGCAGCCAGGAAGGGGGGTGGGAGGCTTCAGACCCTAACATATATGGCATAAAGTGACCGCCTCATCCCGCTAATCACTTCGAGGGAGGCATGTATGTTGGGGAAAAAATTTTTTGAAACAAGGGGGGGATGGGTGGGGGGGCATGGTAGGTGGTACTTTTGTTTACCGGCATAGCACCCCCGAGTCAATTCCCGGCCACTATTGCTAGTGGCGCCCCACCCAGGCGGAACCATGCTTGTTTTCAAGGCGGAACCATGCTTGTTTTCAAGGCAGAGTTGATGTATGTTCCGAATCAGAATGGGCTGCCTCACCCCTGCCTTCTCGGGGGCCCAAAAGAGGGCGGAAATGCTACGTCACCCCTGCATTCTCGGGGATCCCCAAACAAAGGGGAACAAAATCAGAATTGGTTGCCTCACCCCTACCTTCTCGGGGGCTCAGAAGTGGGCGGAAATGCTACATCACCCCTGCATTCTCGGGGATCCCCAACAAAGGGGACAAAATCAAAGCACAAAAAAACAACAACAAAAAACCCTAAAACCAATTTTGCAATGTTGTTGTTGACCCTGCCTAGGTTCTTGCAAACTGCCCACACCAGGGATTGAACCTATGATTCTTTATCTGTAGAGGCACTGCTTTACCCACTAGCATATGGGCCATCTCTAAGAGATGTCTGCACACGGGCGGTATTGATATTTGGTCCAATTTGGTTTTCATCCATTATTGGGTTCTCCTGAATACAGTGAGTATTTTGAGCATAGACACATGAGGTGAAAACCAATTTTTTCACCCTCTACTAGATCAAGCCAATTTTCCTTAGGCTGCCTTCGGCGCCCATGGTCCAGCACTTTCGGGCCAAATTCCGGCAGGGAGGGGGGGGGGGTCGGTGTAAAGGGTCCGGTCCCGGCAAGCCCCCCGTGGCTCCCCCAGACCCATCGCCGTCCCCATGTACGTCCCCGCCACCACCGGTGCCATCAGCAGCAGCATTGCCAGACATGCCACCAGTGTCCGGCAGGGAATCTGGGTCTCGTTAGGGAATCACGGTGTGTGTCAGCCGGTAGTACTTGCTCCACTCACGCGGGGACTATGTGGGAACCTGCTGCATCCGGTGCATGAGGGTGTTGTTGAACCGTGCGCGCCAGGGATGTATTAGTAGGGGGGGAGGGGTCTGAAGGGGGGGGGGGTTCGGCTGGGAAACCCCTCCTCCTTGGGTCCCCCTATGGGCCAAAAGTTTTTAAGCTTAAATCCTCTTGGTGCCGAAGCAGAATTTTGACTGTCAGCCTCAAACATTGGAAGGGGAGGGAAGGGGGGGGGGATTCAGGCGGGGGGGGGGGAGTCCATGGGGGGTACCCCCCCCCCCTCCTACGGTGTACGGCCGTTCTCATACATCACTGGTGCGTGCACCATGTCCGCACTATGGCAACTTTTAGTGGTCAAACACCGGTGCACCATCCCAAGATGCACCCACCCAAACCCATAGAGCCCTAGAAAAGCTTGGTTGCAAGCACAAGACCCGTCCTCCGAGGTTTTGTTTTTATGGCTGCCAATGTCCTGCAAGCCTCTGGGTAGTTTTGGTTCTTTACTGGAGGCCTCTTGATGGGTGCCATCCTCACCAGGAGATGGAGCACTGATGCATTGTGCTCGTTTTGCAAGGCGATGAGCAGTAGCTAGAGGACCGGGGCCCAGGATGAGCCTTGCAGTTCGATGGACATGGCGCCCACCGCTTCCCCCTCTCAGCTGACCCTCACCCACCACACAGTGCGTTTGTGTGCTGGTACGAAGAAATGTACAACCTTAGCTCCAAAATATTGACATTAATCACTAATGGGTACAGAAGGTTCAGAAATCCCAAAAGTGATCCTTCTAAATCCTCCTTTGCGATCCTTGTCTACAAAAAGGTACTGAGAGTCAAATTTTGGCACATGCAGGGTCATGTTTAATGGGCGGAGGGGGGGGGGGGCGGCTGGAACCCAAAAATGTTTGGAACCGAAATGGCCCAACAAGATGTTTCCAGTGGTAAATTTCGTTTTCCCCCACGATGGTCACTTTGGTCTGGAGGGGGGGGGGGGGTCCAAGGGGGCGTCCTGGCAGAAAAAGAAATGAAGCACAGGGCTGGTGAGGGGGCAGTGCAGGCGTGCACACGCGTCCCACAAGCACCGGGAATGCCGGTGCATGAGTGCACTTGCCTCCCGCCTCAGAGCAAGTGCCAGCGCAGCAATGCACTGGCCTCGAACAGGTGCGAAGGTGCCGGTTGGCAACCTCCTCCAACCGCCTGTCTAACCGCCTCTGGGCTGCCTTTGAGGTCCCTTCCCTTCTAATGCATCCCTGCTCCCCCCCCGCACACACAGGTAAGGGAGGTGAGGGGGAGCCGGGGCAGTAACAGTGTACCCCAGTGGTAGCCGCTTTACCCACCGTAATTGCCATTGAAGCTGGCACCTGCCATCATGGACACGGTGGCTGGGCGTAGGCTGGGCACCCTGCCGATGCATCCCTGGGGGGGGGGAGGGTGCGTTGGTGCTGCTGGTGCCTGTGGGAGGGTGTATGGGGATGTGGGATGTAGGAGGTGTCCCGGGTGTGGCCAGGGGGTGTGGTACCCGTCTGGTGGGGGTGTGGCAGGGCTGTGGCACTCAGCGAGGCGTCGGGCACTTTGGGGGTTGTGGGGGGGGGGGGGGCAGGGGGCGTCGAGCCTCGGGGCAGCGCACGAGGCGGTGTAGAGGGGCACAGGGGGCGCTTGGGCGAGGCTGGGGGCGCTTGGGGACCCACTCACAGCCGACGCGCACCGATGGCCTCATGAATCTGCGGAGGCCCCTGGTACCCACAGCCTTGTGAGGCACTGCGTGGTACGAGGAGAAGCACTTTGCACACCTATCCCCCCCCCCCCCCCGCCCTCCACACACCTCCGTGTCTCACTCAGCCCCTCCGTCCACGCGAGCCCCATTGCTTGGCGGCGCGCCGTGCCATGCCCCCCCCCCCCCCGCCCCCCCAGTGCAAGCCACTTCGTTCCCTGGTACCTGCAGAACGGTGCCGTTGGCCGTCACGACCTCCATGTGGGTCACGGTGTCGTTGCCGCGGCCATACTTGAGCGTGAGGGTGGTGTGGTAGCCGCCGTGCAGGAAGAGGCCCCCTGCACCGACCGTGGGGCATTGGCCGTGCACGATCATTTGGCCGTCGGGGAGGGCGTCGAGGAGGCCACGCATGATTTGGCCGGCGCCGAAAGTCATCTCGGTGCCGTTGCCGTTGGTCGCCGGGTGGAGCTGCACCGCGTTGAGGGAGCGCAGGTCGATGTGGAGCGAGTCCGCCTGGAAAATGGCAAGGGCGCATGGCATGTCCACATGATGTGGGGTGAATGACTTGAGGGCCACGCTGTGCGATGTATGATGTGCGTGTATGGCATGCGGTGTAAAACATGACACGACCGCATGGGTAACAGTGGCCAAACTGCACTGCGTTCACAATCGCAGGTGTGTCATCCGGGAAAATGCATTCAAATGTGCGATTTGGGTGTCTGACCAAAACAAGGTGCGCAGTGGTATGATATGTGGTATATGCTGTGGAAGGATACGACAGGTGTGCAATATGTGGTGCAGAATATGAGAATACCATGGGGCGAAATGTGCATGCAGCACATAGGCACGTGGCAAATCCATATGCAAGGTGGGTAGTATTGCAGTACGCAGGGCAGCCGCCTCTCTTGCTTAGGGGCAGCGCGGTCGTACACTCATGGTACGCAGAGCACCAGCCTGTTGCAGTCCAAATCGCTGTTGTGTCCGAGATGAATGCGGGGCAGGGAAGTAGGTTCCACTGCCCTCCATGTTGCGCTGAGGGAGAGCCCCCTTCCTCCGCCCTCTTGTGGTCGGTTAGAATCTGCTCCTTGGGTTGATATGGGTATCTGTGGAACGTATACGTGCTCACAGGCACATATGACCATGGTGTGAGGCGCATTATGCACATGATGATGGTGGTCAGGAGAAAAGAAGTGTGCATGGGCTGTGAGAACAATGTCTCACAGTTCTGGTCCTGCTCAATGGGGGTATAGAAACATGGCACATAGGGGGGGGAACGGAAAATGATGCGTTTTCTTTGGGGAGTAGCAAGTGATGGGGATGGACCAAACAGGGGAGGGGGTGTTCAGAGCTGACAATGTTCTTCTGAGGATTGAGCTGCGTTGATTTAATGCGGAATGCATGATATGGCATGTGGTGTTGGTGACATGATTATATGCTTTGGAATGGTTAATGTTTGAAATTTCAGATGTACCGATTCATGTCAAATTTCACAATTTTCCCGTTTCTACCGCAAATCTTGTAAATCTGGGGTTTCATCACTGCTGATGCTGAATCTTGCTGGCTTGTGTTTTTTCCCATGGTGAATGAACAAACCTACATCAACAGGTATGGGTATATTAATGCTTTTTGACATCAAAATACACTTGCTCATACATTCTATAGCAAATACCCATGTCACACCAATGCCACATATCATCACATACATTCCACAGCATACCCATGTCATACAAACATCATATATCATCTCATACCACACCATACCATACCATACCATACCATACCATACCATACCATACCATACCATACCATACCATACCATACCATACCATACCATACCATACCATACCATACCATACCATACAGCGGAGTCCCCCCCGGCGAATCCGAGGTTCTTCCTCAAAGGGGCCCACGAGCCCAGGGGACGCCACCGGGTTTTATCGGCCAAGCCGGACGGAGCTCCCACCGGCGACCCCCCCCCGCATGGGTGGGTGCACTCGACAACCGCCAGCCCCCCCCCCCCCCCTCAGCCCCCCCGAAAAAGGGACTCCGGCGCGGAGGGTTGGGGATATAGTCCCATGCCGCGCGGCCATGAATCGACATGGCCCTACACCGGGCGATACACGCCCGCCCCCCCCCCTCGCACAAGAGGGGCCCCCGTCGTCCCCCGGGCAGGGAGCACCCCCCCCCCCCCCCCTCAAGGAGCGGCCGCCCTCGGGGGCCCTCGCCCAGCCCCCGGGGGCCTCTCGGGATTCGGCCCCGAGCCAGCACAGCCCTCCAGCCCCTCCCCCCCCCGGCCGCAGCCCTAGGGCCCGCCCGGTCTCCCCCGCGCCGGCCCACGCACTACTGGGACCCGGGCCCCGGAGCCCCGGTGCCCAGCCCAGCCCGCCCCCCCGGTGTCCCTGGCGGGGCCCGTCCCGGTCCGGTTCGGCCGCGAGGGGACGGTGTGGCACTCCCCCCGCCTCCACCAGGATTCGCCCCCGTGGATGGTGCTCGGCGGGATTCGTCCCTGCCGAGCGGGGTGCGGGCCCCATCGCCGTCCGCAGCCCCCCCGTCACCAGCAGCGCCCCGGGCTCCCCGGCCGACTTTGGCCAGCCCCGGCCGCGCACCCGCTACGGACGGCCACACGGTGACGCTTGGCGGCCGAGCGCACCGACCCCTTCCCCCCGAGCACGCGCGCACACGCCCCTCCCACGCCCCCCCCCCCCCCCACTCCCCGCACACGCCGCCCCTCCCTCCCGGTCCCCTCCCTTCCTTTTCGCCTCACAGGTGCAGCGAGAGAACCAACCTCGCGCCGTGACGTCAAGACAACTACGGGCCCCCCACCGCCGGCGGGGGTCCCAGGCCTACTCCCTCACTCCTGCGCCCCCCCCCCCCCTCGCCCCCCGCACGCCAGGGCCGCACCAGCAGTGCTGTGCAGGCCCACAGGAACCCCCGCACGCCAGGGCCGCACCAGCTGTGCTGTGCAGGCCCCACAGCAACCCCCGCACGCCAGGGCCGCACCAGCTGTGCTGTGCAGGCCCCACAGAAACCCCCGCACGCCAGGGCCGCACCAGCTGTGCTGTGCAGCCCCCACAGGAACCTCCGCACGCCAGGGCCGCACCAGCTGTGCTGTGCAGCCCCCACAGGAACCCCCGCACGCCAGGGCCGCACCAGCTGTGCTGTGCAGGCCCCACGGGAAACGGGCAGCGCCCCCCCACGCCCGCGCCCGTGCGGTTCAGGGGCACGCAGGCAGATTGCCCCCTCCCCTGTCGTGGGGGAGCGGCGGCCGGAAGCAAGGGGAATCGGGGCCCCGCAGGTCCCCGAACAGGTGGTCCCTCCATCCAGCCCCCCCACCCCGCCCCCGTCACGCACAGGTCGGGTCACCCTCCCCCCCGCAGCGGGGGAGGGCTCCAGGGTAACACACACAGGTGGCTCCTCCCTCCTCCGTGCGCGCGCACCCCCCCCCCCCCTCCACACCACGGCGGCCCCCACCCCCCCCCCCCCCCCCTCGGTCGTTGTCGGCACACGCCCGGCCAGCGTGACGCCGGCCGACTGCTCCCTTGCGCCCTGCCCAGGGAGAGCGTGTCTGGCAGTTTCTCCCGCCGGCACGTGCTGGGTGCCCTCACAACAACAACAACAACAACATACCATACCATACCATACCATACCATACCATACCATACCATACCATACCATACCATACCATACCATACCATACCATACCATACCATAACCATACCATACCATACCATACCATACCATACCATACCATACCATACCATACCATACCATACCATACCATACCATATAGCGTAGCGGAGCCCCCCCCGGCGAATCCGAGCTTCTTCCTCGAAGGGGCCCACGAGCCCAGGGGACGCCACCGGGTTTCACGGCCACGCCGGACGGAGCTCCCACCGGCGACCCCCCCCCCCCCCGCATGGGAGGGTGCACACAACGACCGCCGCCCCCCCCCCCCCCCCTCAGCCCCCCCGAAAAAGGGACTCCGGCGCGGAGGGTTGGGGATATAGTCCCATGCCGCGCGGCCATGAATCGACATGGCCTTACACCGGGCGATACACGCCAGCCCCCCCCCCTCGCTCAAGAGGGGCCCCCGTCGTCCCCCGGGCAGGGAGCACCCCCCCCCCCCCCCTCAAGGAACGGCCGCCCTCAGGAGCCCTCGCCCAGCTCCTGGGGGCCTCTCGGGGTTCGCCCCCGAGCCAGCCCGGCCCTTCCGCGCCCCCCCTCACCAGCCGCAGCCCAGAGGCCCGCCCGGTCCCCCCCGCGCCGGCCCACAGCCACCAGGGACCCGGGCCTCGGAGCCCCGGAGCCCAGCCCCGCCCGCCCCCCCGGTATCCATCCGGCGGGGCCCGTCCCGGTCCGGTTCGGCCGCGAGGGGACGGCGTGGCGCTTCCCCCCGCCTCCACCAGGATTCGCCCCCGTGGATGATGCTCGGCGGGATTCGTCCCCGCCGAGCGGGGTGCAGGCCCCTCCGCTGACCGTGGCCCCCAGCGCCGCGGGCGCCCCGCGCTCTCCGGCCGACTTTGGCCAGCCCCGGCCGCCACTCCTCCCCGGTCAGTTGAACGGTGGCGCTCGCGGCTGAGCACACCGCAACCCCTCCCCCTCGCGCGCGCGCCCGCCAACCGGCCCACGCCCCCCCCCCCCCCCTCCCCGCGTGCACACCAGGCCCCTCCTCCCCTCCACACCCCCTCTCCTTCTTCACAGGTTGCCGACGCCACCGAGGTGGGCTTCCGCAACCGCCGACGGGCGGACGCCTGGCCGACGAGGGGTCCCCCCATACGCGGTGGGGGTCAAGGCCTCGCCCCCCCTTCCCCCTGCTGCATGCATCATGGCGTTGCGTGAGTCATACCTCCCTCCCTATGCACCATGTGTCATGGCCGCGAGTGGCCTTTGCCTCCCCTCCCCCACACGGCACGGGGGGGGCCGAAGGCCCCTGGGTGGGGCTACCAGAACCCCTGCAGCCGCGCCTCCCGACTGGAGGGTGGTGGGGCCCGCCGGTGCGCGGTACGAGCCCCCGCCACCCTCCATCCACCTGCCGCGACCCCCTGACGCCCCCTAGTCCCCCCCCTGTCCCCCACCCCGGCTGGGGCGGCGCGGCCCGCGCGTGCGGTTCGAGCCCGCGCCGCCCCTTGTTGCATTATACGGGCAGTGCGGGCCGCCAGGAGAGCGGAGGGGCCCCGCACTGCCCCGAGCGCCCCCCCCCACGAAAGCTGGCGCTAGAGGCCAAGCAGCGCCTGGCGGGCTGTTGTGCAGGGGGGGCGAGGCGACCGGGCGCTTCATACCCGCCCCCAACGGGGGTCTGTGCCCACGGCACCGGGCACAGACGCCGGTTGGGGGGTACCACACCACCACCCACCACCGCACCACGGGCACAAGGGAGAGGTGATAGCCCCGGGCATCGGCCTCCCCCAGGCCGAAGGAAGGTGCCGACCGCCAGGCTCATCCTGGCCCCCCACTTCCTCTTCATGATCATCCCCCTTGGCCGTCCCGGCCCACAGTCCCCGCGGCGGGTAAGTTCCTGGGGTCGAAACCTAAGAACTTCGGTGACGGAAAAACAGGCCGTGGTTTCGCACCCAGCCGACGTGGGGAGCCTCCGCCCCCACGGGGCCCCAGGGCACCCCGGCCATCCCAGCCGGGGATAACCCGCCGCCAGCGCCCCATTCCCCCGCCCCAGGCTCTCCGGCCTCAGTCCCCGAGCAGTCTTCACCCTCATCACTTCCTCGTAGTAGGACACCGGTAGCAGGACACACCCACCACCACCACACGCCACCAACCCCCAGAGCCCAGCTCTGGACCGCCCACCCCGACCAACCCCCCCCACCCTCATCACGCACCACGACTGTCGCCCACAGCCGTCAACGGACCTCCCACCCCCCGGCACGCCGTGTGTCGGACCCTCCCTTGCTCCGCTCCCCACAGGCACCATGGCACACCCATTCTCAGCTTTGTCCCCCGACCTCCAGCGCGAACAGTTGACGGCGGCCGACGCCTGGCCCCTCCTGTCCATCGCCCTGGACTCCCAACAACCCCCACGCCTGCTGGCCTCTGCGCGCCACATGCCGGCGAATGTGGACGTCCTCTCCATCCCCCTCGCCGGCTCCCCCATCGAAGCTAGCCCCCTCCTCTGGTGGTTCGCCTTCACCTAGCAGCTCACCGAGAACGAGATCTCCCTCCTCACCACACACCACGACGCCTCGTGGCTCCCCTACGCCTCCTGCATGAGCGCCCTCATCGACTGGGGCGCTCGTGCCTCCACCCTCGACCAGGCCACTCTCGCCTCGGCCGCCCTCGCCCACATTTCCCCCTTCTCCCCCGACCTCCCCCCCTCCATCCCCTTCCGCCGCCTCCTGGACCTCCTCGCCTTCGAGCAGGCCATCAAGCCCAAGGTCGCCCGGGTCGCCCTGCTCCACTGGCTAGCGACCTGGGCGGCCCAGCAGACCGGCTCCCGGCTGGCCTGCCCCCCCCTCAGCTGCGTCTTCGACCCCGCGAGCCCCCATGTCCGTGTCCCCGCCCCTTGCCCCCTGTCAGCCCAACGGTGGTACACCGAGTTGAACCATCGGAAGGATGATGGCTCAATTCGCACCCCCAACATCTCCACCGCCATCACCGCAGCCGCTCGCGGCGCTAACCCGCAGGCAGAAGACCCCCCTGCGGGGCCCGGAGTCCCCGCCCCGGCCGCCGCCCCCGCACCCCCCAACGCTTCGCAACCCTTGTCCCAGCTTCCCCCCCGTCCCCAGCCCCCGCAGCCGGCCGCACCACCCCCGTCAGATTGGGAGACACTCTTCCAGGCTGGCCCCACCCCGAGCTCCCAGGACACGCTGACCTTACTCGACGGCCTCTCCTCCGTCCCCGAGGCCGACGCCCACCACACGGCCATGTGCATTGTGGCTATGGGCAAGAACTGCCACCTGCCCCCCAGGACCGTGCAGCACCTCTCGGTCTCCACGTCCACCGCCAGCCTGGTGCTCGCCACCAAGGGTGCCTGGCACTCCTGCCCCGACCTCCACAAGCCCACCCTCCGCCTCCACCTCCACAAGCTCCTCACCCTGGTCTCCCAACGGTACGGAGCCGCCGCCTCCTCCGCGGCCTCCCTGCCTGCCCTCCAGGCCATCCAGCCCCTCATCACAGCCGCTCAGGCCCATGCCGACACTCCCTTGCTGACAGCGGCCTTCACCATCGCCAGCGCCCCCTCCTTCCCCATAGAGGCCTACCAGGACCTCCAACACGTCTCCTCCGCCGACACCCTCCGCGCAGCCATCGCACGGCTGTGTGGCCGTCTATCCACCCCGGCCCAGTTCCAGGAACTCATCTCCTACACCAAAACTGCCCTCCCCCCCCGCTCCACGGCGGACCTGGACTGGTTCCGCCTTGGCTCCTCCGCGCCGCCAGCGCCCTCCCTGCAAGCCCCTGGCGCCGCCGCCCCGCCCGCGCCACTCTCCGCCCCACCCCTCCTCGGCCAGCCCCCCGTCCCGGGCGCCCCCGCGCCCTCCGCCACCGGCGCCACCCCCGCCTCCTCGGTCCCCACCTTCGCCCCCGTCGGCTCCTCGCCAGCCACCACCGGCATCGTCCGCGTCTCAGGCCTCCGCCTAGGCCCACACCCCTCCATGGCAGTCACCCTCACCCACAACCTGCAGACCGTCGTGTACGTCACTGACGCCGACGCCCGCCGCGGACACGCGTTCGCCTCCATCGCCCCCGCCCTGCACATCTCCCTCTTCGCCTCGCTGCCCACGCGCGTCATCCAGCACGACAAGGGCTGGCCCCTTACGGTCCAGGGCAGACGGGACGATGGGCAACCTTGGCACGCCCCCGCCGCCACACTCAACACCCCCCCCTCCCAACGCCCGCCCGTCCCGGGCTACTCCGAGCCCCGTCCCGCCAAACGCAGCTGCCAGCAATCACCCCCCCGTTCCTCCCCCCGACGCTCCCCGCGGCACCATGGCCGCACAGCGCCCTCGGCCCCCACGTCAGGCAGGGAAGTCCGCGGCGCCATGTTCCCCAGTGCCCGCAGACACAACTGACTCGCCCTGCCGGACACTCTCCCCGCCTCCAGCGCTCCCGACCTCCCGACCCTGGCCTAGGCGACCTTCCTCGCCTCCCACTTCCCCCGCCCACTCGACGCCCACCGCGCCGGGGCTGACCTCCTCTCCGGCCCGGAGCCCCGTCCCCAATCCCACGCCCGTGGGACCCCCCCCCCGCGCACCCGCTACACCACCGGCCTCCGCCCCCCGTATATGCCTTCACTGCGGCACGCTGCGGCGCCCGGCCCTCACGCACTGCCCCGTGTGCACACACTCTGCTGACCTTCTCCCCCTTGGCCCCCCCCCGGTCGCCAACCTCCCCCCGTGCCCCCTCCGAGACCTCCTGCACGCCGCCCAGGTCTCCACGTTGCTACCCCCCTCGCTCCTCGCCTCCGCCCTCCCCACAGTGTGCGGTTGGCGCGCCTCCTTCCCCCGCCAGCGCCGTGACCCCTCCTTCTGGATCACCCCTCCCCTGCACGTGGACGCCAAGTGGACCGCCTTCTGGGACACCGCCCACTTGCCGTCAACCCCCCTCCCCCCGTCCCCAGCGTACACTCGCTCGTCAGGCCCGACCTCAGCGTGGGCGCTACACCCCGCCCTCCCTGACGCCCCACTCGTCACCTCCTCCGCTTGCCCCGACTGTGGACGCCCCACGCCTCACACCGCCTTCGTCGACCTCCCCGCATCGCCGACCGACCACTGGCCTCACTTCTTCTGCACCTCCCCCCACAAAGCCCCGCCCGTGTGCACTCGTGACACCGCCGCCCGCTGTGTGGTCGGCTTCCAGGGCGTGCTACTGCCCGGGGCTGTCCCCGTCTCCGCCATCCCCTGGGCCACCCCCTGCGCCCCCCCCCCCCCCGACCACCTCCTCCAGCCGACCCCCGCCTTCGTCCTCTCCCTCCCCGACCCCCGTGACCAGGCGTCCACCCCCCTCCGCGACACAGCCCTCACCTTTCTCACACACAACTGGGGCGGCATCGCCGGCCAAGTCTCCCTCGCCCGCACCTGGCTCGAGGCCCTGTCCCCCGACGTGGTCGCCGAGCAGGATCTCTGGGACTTGGCCGCGGCCCGCCCCGCCCTCCCACCGCGGTACGAGGCCCACTACATCACCGCATCCGGCCAGGGCTCAGGCCTCCGCACGGCCTGGCTCCGGTCCCTCCGCGCCCCCTCCCAGCCCGCCGACCTCGTCTACGACAGCCCGCACTGGATTGCCTCCACGGTCCCCCTCTCGCTAGGGGGCCGTGCCCTCCTGTTCAACGCCCACCTCCCCCCACGCCTCTCGTACTCCGAGTGGGTTTCCGAGGTCAAGCTCATGAACCACCTCCACTCCTGCATACGTCCCGACCTGTGCATCCTCCTGGGTGACCTCAACAGCACGGGAGCCCCAGGCACCCCCCTGGCCTCCGCGCTCGGGGCCCTAGGCCCGCTCTCGGCCTGGCACCGCCTGGTCCCCCCAGCCACTCCCACCAACTTCACCACCCGCCACGGCTCCCCCCGGTCCACCGCCATCGACCACATCTTCGCCACCGGTCCCATCGCCTCCCACACTCACCACGTCCTCCCCTGCCACACCTCACATGCCATGGTGCTGGCGCAGGTCACCCTGCACCACCGCTCCTGCGACGCCCACTCGTGGCGTCTGTTCCGATGGCGCCTAGCAACTATCGAGGACATGGACTCCCTCTCAGCCGCCCTTGACCTGGCGTGGGGCTGGCTCTCCCTTACCCCCTCCCTCCCCGACCACTACATCGCCGCCCACCACTCCCTCGCGCACCAGCTGCTCCCGCACCCTCCTGACACCCCCACACTACTACGGTCCCTGGCCCGGTTCACCTTTCCCCTCTCCACACATGACCTCGCCGCCCAGTCCTCTGCCCTCCAGGAGGCGTCGGCCGCCCGCGGCTACGTCTCTCGCGGTGCCGTCCTCTCCTCCCCCTCCATCACCTCCGCCACTCGCGAAGTCCTCCGGCTGCCCTCCCCTCCCCTGGAACCGTTCCGCGGCATCCTCCCCCACCCGGGGGCCACCCTCACGACCCGCGAGGAACGGCTCGCCGAGGTCACGGCCCCGTCCCGATCCCAGACGGCCAACCGGCACGTCTCCGTGGACCACGCCTTCTTCACCGCCCGCTGCACCCCGGACCCCTGGCTCCCCCTCCTACACGCGCCCACCGAACTCACTCTCCCTCTACTCCGCGACGCCCTCCGCGCGAACGCCCGACCAGAATCCCCCGCTTCCCTCCGGGCGTACGCCCTCACCCGCCAGTCCCCCCCCCTCATCACCACCGCCTCCCTCGCCCACCGCCGCATGGGCAAGCGCTCCCTCGCCGTGTCCACTGACAACGTGGCACGCGCAGCGCTCTTCCGCAGCGGCGGAGGCGTCCACCTCGGATTGCTGCACCTCCTCCTCCAGCTCGAATCCGGCACCCCGGGCGTCTCCAACGAGACCGTCCGCTACGGCCTCTACAAGGGGAAACCCACCAAGCCACTCCCCCGGCACCTCACACGCTCCTTCCGCCCCGTCGACGTGGAGTCGGGCGTCTCCGGCGCAGCATCCGGCATCGCCACGACCCGCCTAGCCGCCGATCTCGAGCTCACCTCCACCTAAACCCCGCCTCCTTCGCCTACCGCCCAGGCCACTCCACCCTCGGCCTCGCCCTCGTGGCCCGCGCCGCCGCCTACACAGCCCTCTCCACCCACGGCACCTGCGCCATCTGCGACTGGGACGAGTCTGACGCGTACCTCAGGGTACTGCGCCAGGACAACTCCCGCCTCTGCTCCCGCCTCCGCGCCACGTGGGACTTTGGCCCCTGGGCAGACGGCTTCTACAGCCGCCTGGTCATCCGCGTGGCCACCCGCGAAGGGTTCGCCCACCCCTTCAGTACCGAGGAGGGGGGCAACCAAGGCGACGGGTTCGCCCAACTCCACTACCAGGCCCCCAGCGTGGTCATCACCAGGGCCATGCGCCCCGACACTTCCATCACCCTCCCCCTCACCATCCTCAGCCACTCAGCGTCCCTCCCCGCCACCCACCTCTCGTACAGCGACGACCACCGCTTCATCACCCCCTCCCTCACGGACGTGGCAGCCATGGCCACTGACTGCCGCGAGTGCTCTCGCCGCGCCGGCCGCATCATACACCCCGACAAGCAGGAGTTCTCCCTCATCGACTCCCGCCTAGGCCGGCCCACCCTCGTCACAGCCGACGTCCCGCAGCACACCGGCACCACCACCACCGCCCCCCCGGAAGTCGTCGGCATCCCCATCCTCCCCGAGCTCCCCCCCCTCCACGTCATCAACAAGTCCCGCGCGTCCCTCGACCGGGCGCGCAAGGCCAGCCGCAACCGCGAGGCCTGCCCCATACTCCAGCTCCGCTCCCTGCACGCCTTCGGCCTCTCCCCCCTCGACTACGTCACCTCGGGCGTCCTCGTCCCCCCCCCCCTCCCTCCGCCCCCATCAAACCGCCATCAACAATGCATACCGCCACGCCTTCCGTCTGCCCCCCTGGGCACACTCGGCCTTCCTCCACCTCCCCCTCCAGCAGGGCGCCCCCGGCGCCCCCCTCCTAGCGTACCGGGCCCCCCTCAACCTCCTCCGCACTTACCTCCGCGCCTCTTGGGGCCCCAACACCCTCGCAGTAGCCGCCACGGCGTCCCTCATCTCCCCACGCCGCCCCACCCCCTGGCTCACCGAAGGTCCCGCCCTGGCACAGGCGCTCGCCCCCCTCGACATCAACGTCCACCTCCTCCCCTCCCCCCACGTACGCCCCGCCCCGCAGCACAACACCGGCTCGCTGGCCCCCCTCCGCTCCCTCCCCTATGTCGTGGTCGCATGCGACGGCAGCCAAGAGGGCACCCGCCTCGGCGCCGGCTTCCTCCTCTGGCACCCCCACCACGGCACTCTCTACCGCGGCTGGCTCGGCCTCCACGCCCTCGCCGGCCACTCCACCGACGCAGAGTGGATCGCCAAAATAGCCGCCATGTTCGCCCTCCGCGGCTGGTCCGGCGAAGCCCTCTTCGCCTCAGACTCCACCGCCTCCCAACTCTGCGACCTCACCCGCGGCCCGCCCCCCTCCTCCGCCCTCTCCATCCCGTACCGGGCGGCCCTCCTCTCCGCCTCCTTCCGCATGCACGAGGCCTGGCTCCCCGCGCAACACGACTCCGGCTCCGCCAGCCACCTCGCCACCCTCAACGCCGAAGCCGACAGCCTAGCCCGCCGCGGGCTCCGCGCCGCCTTCCCGTGGACCCTCCCATGGTCCGCACTCTTCCACGGCCGCATCGTGGCGCTCCATGAGGGCGCAATATTCCTTAGCCCCCCGCGCGCCGCAGAGGCAGCGTATGCGGCCACCACCACCCGCGCCCACGCGCTGCACCTCCGGCCCCTGCCCCCAGGCTGGTCCTCCCACCTACACCGCCTCGCGTATGAACGCGCCGAAATCCCGGCGCTGGCCCTCCACCGCATCATACACCTCCGGCTACTGCACTCCCAGGACCACCCCCCCGGCTACGGAGGCGTGACGTGCCCCTTCTGTCACCGCCCCTACCCGGACTCCGCCGCCCACCTCCAGTACCACTGCCCCCCCCACTACGCCCTGCAGTTACTCCTCGCGTGGCGCCTGTTCACGCACCCGCCCATCCTGGTAGCCACTGCCGGCCACTCCCCCCGCCTCGTCACCCCTTTAGAGCTCCGCACGGCCACCACCGCAGTGTACCTCTCCGAGCACCTCCCAGCCGCCCCGCGACCTGGCCCCCCACCGCAGTTGGGGTTCAGTCTGGTTGGCATGTGGCACTCCACCTCCCCCCACGGCGCCCCCCCTGTGCTGGACAGCGCCGGCCGGGAGGAACTCCTCCGCGAGCTCCTCCCCACCCTCAGCACGACGCACACGTTGGTAGCGTCACTCCTCCGCCTTGCCCCCTCCCACGTCACCGCCCCCCCCCCCCCCCCCTCCCGCCGCACGTCCCCACGCCGCCTTGCACCCAGCCCCACACACTGCGCCACAGCATCACCCTGGTCTGGCTCCTCCGCCATTGCGCCACTTGGCGCCTCACAGTAGACCGCCGGCCTGTGGTCCCGCTCCCCCCGGCGCCACTCCCGGGGCCGCACCCGGCCCACGTCTTGTTCACCCCCACGTCGCGGGCCGCGGACATCCTCCCACTCCTCGCCGCCACCCCCCCCCCGGGCAACGCATACTGCTTGCCGCCAACCCCTCGGTCCTCAGTGAGGTCCTCATCGGGCACGCCGATGCCCTGCACGTGCGCCCGCTGCTGCCCGATCTGCACGTTGCGTACGCCCCCGGCACGCCCGTCGACCCCTCCGTGTGGGACTCTCAGTGAGGCCACCGGCCACCGGCCGGCCCGCACGCACCGCCCCGCGCTCGCCTCGGGCACTCGTGCCCGTGGACGCCGCTACCCAAGCGCCCGGCCCCGGCCTCAGCCCCCGAGCAGCGCTTCCTGCCAGCCGCAGGTCCCACGGCCCGCAGGGGGCCCCCGACAGGCACGCCGACACCCTTGCGCGTGCGCCCCCCGCAGCTTGGCCTGCACGGCGCGCTCTCCCCCGGCACGCCCTCCGACCCCACAGTGTGGGGCTCTTGGGGCCTCTGCCGACCGCCGGCTGGGCCTCCCGCGCCTCCCACCGACCGCCACGGGCCCCGCATCCGCTCGGCCGCCCGCCGCTACCCATGCGCCCGGCCCCGGCCTCAGCCCCCAGGCAACGCAACCTGCTCACCGCAGGTCCCTCGGCCCGCAGAGGGGCCCGCACCGGGCACGCCAACGCCCTTGCGCACGCGCCCTCCGCAGTTTGGCCTGCAGGACGCGCCTTCCCCCGGCACGCCCACCGACCCTACTGTGTGGGGCGCTCCGGGCCGCCGCCGTCCACCGGCCGGTCCGCCCGCGCCGCCCCGCGGCCGCCACCGGCCCCGCACCCGCATGGCGCCGCTTCCACCTCGGCCGCCCGCCGCTACCCACGCGCCCGGCCCCGGCGTCGGCCCCCAGGCCACGCTTCCAGCTTGCCGCAGGTCCCGCGGCCTGCAACGCCGGCATCGGGCGCGCCGACGCCCTTGCACATGCGCCCCCCACGGCCTGGCCTGCGCGGCGCGCCCGCCCCCGGCGCGCCCGCCGACCCCATGGAGTGGGGCTCTCAGGGCCACCGCTGCCCGCCGGCCGGTCCGCCCACACCGCCCCGCGACCGCCACGGGCCCCGCACCCGCATGGCGCCGCCTCCGCCTCGGCCGCCCGCCGCTACCCACGCGCCCGTCCCAGGCCTGGACCCCCCCGCCGGCCGTGCCGCGCGGCCTCCCGCACACGGGACACAGGGACGGGCACCAGATAATAGCCCATACATAGTCCCCGCCCCCTCCCCCCCCTTACACCACCTCCGCACGGGACGTAGCCCCCTCCCCTGTCGTGGGGGAGTGGCGGCTGGAAGCAAGGGGAACCGGGGCCCTGCAGGTCCCCGGACAGGTGGTCCCTCCATCCCGCCCCCCGTCCCGCCTCCGTTTCGCGCAGGTGCGCACGCCCTCCCCCCACGGCGGGGGAGGGAACCAGGGTCACACGGACAGGTGTTCCCTCTCACAGCGACGCGCGCCCCCTCGCCCCCAGACAGAAGGCGGAACCCCCCCCCCCCCCTCGGTCGTTGTCAACACACGCCCGGCCAGCGTGACGCCGGCCGACTGCTCCCTAGGGAGAGCGTGTCTGGCAATTTCTCCCGCCGGCACGTGCTGGGTGCCCTAACAACAACAACAACAACAACAACATACCATACCATACCATACCATACCATACCATACCATACCATACCATACCATACCATACCATACCATATAGCGGAGTCCCCCCCGGCGAATCCGAGGTTCTTCCTCGAAGGGGCCCACGAGCCCAGGGGACGCCACCGGGTTTTTTAGGCCAAGCCGGACGGAGCTCCCACCGGCGACCCCCCCCCCCCCCCCACGAGGGAGGGAGCACACAACAACCGCCAGCCCCCCCCCCCCTCAGCCCCCCCAAAAAAGGGACTCCGGCGCGGAGGGTTGGGGATATAGTCCCATGCCGCGCGGCCATGAATCGACATGGCCCTACACCGGGCGATACACGCCCTCCCCCCCCCCCTCGCTCAAGAGGGGCCCCCGTCGTCCCCCGGGCAGGGAGCACCCCCCCCCCCCTCAAGAAACGGCCGCCCTCGGGAGCCCTCGCCCAGCTCCTGGGGGCCTCTCGGGGTTCGCCCCCGAGCCCGCCCGGCCCTTCCACGCCCCCCCTCACCAGCCGCAGCCCAGGGGCCCGCCCGGTCTCCCCCGCGCCGGCCCACAACCACCGGGGACCCGGGCCCCGAAGCCCCGGTGCCCAGCCCCGCCCGCCCCCCCGGTATCCATCCGGCGGGGCCCGTCCCGGTCCGGTTCGGCCGCGAGGGGACGGCGTGGCGCTCCCCCCCGCCTCCACCAGGATTCGCCCCCGTGGATGATGCTCGGCGGGATTCGTCCCCGCCGAGCGGGGTGCGGGCCCCACCGCTGACCGCGGCCCCCCCGACACCTCGAGCGCCCCGGGATCCCCGGCCGACTTTGGCCAGCCCCGGCCGCTCCTCCGCCCGGTCGGCCGCACGGAGACGCTCTGCGGCTGAGCTCACCGCACCCCCGTCCCCCCCGCGCGCGCACCCACCCACCAGCCCACAGCCCCCCCCCCCCCCCAACGTGCACGCCGTGCCCCCACCGCCCCCCCACTCTCCCGCCCCTCGTCTCTCCGGTAGCGAAACCCCCGAGGTGGGCTGCCGCAGCCGCCGACGGACGGCCCCCTTGCGAACAAGAGGACCCCCCGCACGCGGTGGGGGTCCAGGCCTTGCACCCGTTCCCCGTGCCACACGCATCATGGCGTTGCATGTGACATACCTCCCTCCCTATGCACCATGTGTCAGGGCTGCGAGTGGCCTTTGCCTCCCCTCCCCCACACCGAAACCGCACGGGGGGGGGCCAAGGCCCCTGGGTCGGGCCCCCAGAACCCCTGCAGCTACGCCTCCCGACCGGAGGGTGGTGGGGCCCGCCGGTGAACGGTACGAGCCCCCGCCACCCTCCATCCACATGCCGCGACCCCCTGACCCCCCCCCTGCCCCCCACCCCGGCTGGGGCAGCGCGGCCCGCGCGTGCGGTTCGAGCCCGCGCCGCCCCTTGTTGAATTATACGGGCAGTGCGGGCCGCCAGGAGAGCGGAGGGGCCCCGCACTGCCCCGAGCGCCCCCCCCCCCCCCACGACAGCTGGCGCTAGAGGCCAACCGGCGCCTGGCGGGCTGTTGTGCAGGGGGGGCGAGGCGACCGGGCGCTTCGTACCCGCCCCCAACGGCGGTCTGTACCCACGGCACCGGGCACAGACACCCGTTGGGGGGTAGCCACACCACCACCCAACACAGCACCACGGCCACGGGAGGAAGGGAATAGCCCCGGGCAACGGCCTCCCCCAGGCCGAGGGAAGGTGCCGACCGCCAGGCTCATCCTGGCCCCCCATTTCCTCTTCATTGTCATCCCCCTTGGCCGTCCCGGCCCACAGTCCCCGCGGCGGGTAAGTTCCTGGGGTAGAACCCTAAGAACTTCGGTGACGGAAACACAGGTCGTGGTTTCGCACCCGGCCGACGTGGGGAGCCTCCGCCCCCACGGGACCCCAGGGCACCCCGGCCATCCCAGCCGGGGATAACCCGCCGCCAGCGCTCCAGCCCCCATCCCCAGGCTTTCCGGCCTCAGTTCCCCTGCGTCTTCCTCGCCACATACTCGTAGTGAACGGCTAGGTAGCAGGCCACATCCCCACCCCACCCCACGGCACGCCCCCCACGCGCCCCACGCCGCCCCCGGCCTCCCACCAGGGGCCCAACTCTGGACCGTTGTCGGTCGAGCAGGGCCCCACACCCCCCGCCGCCCTCACGCCACCCCTTCCCCTACCCTACACGACAGCCCCACGCCGCTGCGCGCCTGCGCAGCCCCACACTGCTGCGCCCCTGCGTGGCCCCGCGATGCTGCGCCCCTGCACAGCCCCACGCTGCGCCCCTTCGCATCCCCACGCTGCTGCACCCCTGCGCAGCCTCACGCTGCAGCACCCCCGCGCGGCCCCGCGCTGCTGCGCCCATACACAGCCCTGGCTGCTGCGCCCATGCGCGACCCCACGCCACTGCGCCCCCGCGCAGCCCACACTGCTGCGCCCCTGCGCAGCCCCACGCTGCTGCGCACCTGCACTGCCCCCCACTGCCGCGCCCCTGCGCTGCCCCACGCTGCGCCCCTACGCAGCCGCATACATCACCTTTGCGCAGCCCCACGCTGCTGCGCCCCTGCGCAGCTCCGCGCCGCGCCCATACGCGGCCCCATGATGCGCCCCTGCGCAACCTCCCACCACTGCGCCGCCGCTCGCTGCACCCCTGCGCAGCCCCACGCTGCTGCGCCCCTGCGCAGCCCCACGCTGCGCCCCTGTGCACCCCCGCACTGCGCCCCTGTACAGCCACACGCTGCGCCCCAGCGCACCCCCATGCCGCTGCGCCCCTACACAGCCCCCACACCACTGCGGCGCCCCACACAGCTGCTCTGCGCAGCCCCACGCTGCTGCACCCCTGCGCAGCCCCACGCTGCTGCGCCCCTCGACAGCCCCACGCTGCGCCCTTGCACAGCCCCACGCTGCTGCGCCCCTACGCAGCACCACGTTGCTGCGCCCCTGCGCAGCCCCACACTGCACTCCAGCGCAGCCCCACACTGCTACGCCCCTGCACAGCCCCACGCTGCTGCGCCATTGCACAGCCCCACGATGCGCCCCTGCACAGCCCTGACTGCCGCGCCCCTGCGCCCCCACGCTACTGCGCCCCTGCGCAGCCCCACGCTGCTGCGCCCCTGCGCGGCCCCACGCTGTTGCGCCCCTGCGCAACCCCGCGCTGCGCCCCTGCGCAGCCCCGCACTGCTACGCCCTTGCGCCGCCCCAAACCGTTGCGCCCCTACGCAGCCCCACGCTGCGCCCCTACGCAGCCCCACGCTGCGGCGCCCCTGCACGGCCCCATGCCGCGCCCCGGCGCAGCCCCACGCTGCTACGCCCCTGCGCAGCCCCACGCTGCTGCGCCCCTTCGCCGCACCACGCTGCGCCCCTACGCAGCCCCACGCTGCGCCCATACGCGGCCCCACGCTGCACTCCTGCGCGGCCCCAAGCTGCGCCCCTGCCCAGTCCCGCGCTGCGCCCCTGCACAGCCCCACGCTGCTGCTCCCTTGCGCGGCCCCACGCTGCTGCGCCCCTGCGCAGCCCCGCGCTTCGCATCTGCGCAGCCCTGCGCTGTGCCCCTGCGCAGCCCCGCACTGCGCCCCTGCGCCGCCCCGCACTGCTGCGCCCCTGCGCCGCACCGGGCTGCGCCCCTACGCAGCCCCACGCTGCGCCCCTGCGCGGCCCCACGCTGCTGCGCCCCTTCACGGCCCCATACCAAGCCCCGGCGCAGCCCCACGCTACTGCGCCCCTGCGCAGCCCCACGCTGCTGCGCCCCTGCGCAGCCCCGTGCCGCGCCCCTGCACGGCCCCATGCCGCGCCCATACGCGGCCCCAGGCTGCACTCCTGCGCGGCCCCACGCTGCGCCCCTGCCCAGCCCCGCGCTGCGCCCCTGCACAGCCCCACGCTTCTGCTCCCCTGCGCGGCCCCACGCTGCTGCGCCCCTGCGCAGCCCCGCGCTTCGCATCTGCGCAGCCCCACGCTGCGCCCCCGGGCAGCCCCGCACTGCGCCCCTGCACAGCCCCGCACTGCTGCGCCCTTGCGCGGCCCCACGCTGCTGCGCCCCTGCACGGCCCCATACCGCGCCCATGCGCGGCCCCGCGCCGAGCCCCTGCGCAGCCCCACGCTGCTGCGCCCCTGCGCAGCCCCACGCTGCTGCGCCCCTGCACGGCCCCTTGCCGCGCCCCCGCGCAGCCCCGCGCTGCGCCCCTGCGCAGCCCAACACTGCTGCGCCCCTACGCAGCCCCCCGCTGCGCCCCATTCGCGGCCCCACACTGCGCCCCGGCGCAGCCCCGCGCTGCTACGCCCCTGCGCAGCCCCACGCTGCTGCGCCCATGCGCGGCCCCGCGCTGCGCCCCTTCAGGGCCCCATGCCACGCCCATACGCGGCCCCACGCTGCACTCCTGCGCGGCCCCACGCTGCGCCCCGGCCCAGCCCCGCGCTGCGCCCCTGCGCAGCCCCACGCTGTTGCACCCCTGCGCAGCCTCGCGCTGCTGCGCCCCTACGCAGCACCACGCTGCTGCGCCCCTGCGCAGCCCCATGCTGCACTCCAGCGCAGCCCCGCACTGCTGCGCCCCTGCGGGGCCCCAGGTTGCTGCGCCCACGCTGCTACGCCCCTGCACAGCCCCACGCTGTTGCGCCCCTGCACAGCCCTGGCTGCCGCGCCCCTGCGCGGCCCCACGCTGTTGCGCCCCTGCGCAACCCCGCGCTGCTCCTCTGCGCAGCCCCGCGCTTCGCCCCTCCGCGCGCCCATGCGCGGCCCCGCGCTGCGCCCCTGCGCAGCCCCACACTGCGCCCCTGCCCAGCCCCACGCTGCTGCACCCCTCCACGGCCCCATGCCGCGCCCATGCGCGGCCCCGCGCTGCGCCCCTGCGCAGCCCCACGCTGCTGGGCCCCTGCGCAGCCCCACACTGCGCCCCTGCGCAGCCCCACACTGCTGCGCCCCTGCGCCGCCCCACGCTGCTGCGCCCCTGCGCCGCACCACGCTGCGCCCCTGCGCAGCCCCACGCTGCGCCCCTACTTAGCCCCACGCTGCGCCCCTGCGCGGCCCCACGCTGTTGCGCCCCTTCACGGCCCCATGCCGCGCCCCGGCGCAGCCCCACGCTGCTGCGCCCCTGCGCAGCCCCACACTGCGCCCCTGCGCAGCCCCACGCTGCTGCGCCCCTGCGCAGCCCCGCGCCGCGCCCCCGCGCAGCCCCACGCGGCGCCCCTGCGTAGCCCAGCGCTGCTGCGCCGCTGCGCAACCCCACGCTGCTGCGCCCCTGCGCAGCCCCGCGCCGCGCCCCCGCGCAGCCCCACGCTGCACTCCTGCGCGGCCCCACGCTGCGCCCCCGCCCAGCCCCGCGCTGCGCCCCTGCCCAGCCCCACGCTGCGCCCCTGCCCAGCCCCACACTACTGCGCCCCTGCGCAGCCCCACGTTACGCCCCTGTTCAGCCCCACGCTGCGCCCCTGCTCAGCCCCGCGCTGCTGCGCAGCCCCACGCTGCTGCGCCCTTGCGCGGCCCCACGCTGCTGCGCCCCTGCACGGCCCCATACCGCGCCCATGCGCGGCCCCGCGCCGAGCCCCTGCGCAGCCCCACGCTGCTGCGCCCCTGCGCCGCCCCATACGCCGGCGCCCTTGCACACGCGCCCCCCGCAGCCTGGCCTGCGACCCCATGGAGTGGGGCTCTCAGGGCCGCCCCCGGCCACCAGCCTGTCCGCCTGCGCCGCGCCGCAGCCGCCACGCGCCCCTGCACAGCCCTGGCTGCCGCGCCCCTGCGCGGCCCCACGCTGTTGCGCCCCTGCGCAACCCTGCGCTGCTCCCCTGCGCAGCCCCGCGCTTCGCCCCTGCGCGCGCCCATGCGCGGCCCCGCGCTGCGCCCCTGCCCAGCCCCACGCTGCGCCCCTGCCCAGCCCCATGCTGCGCCCCTGCCCAGCCCCACGCTGCTGCACCCCTCCACGGCCCCATGCCGCGCCCATGCGCGGCCCCGCGCTGCGCCCCTGCGCAGCCCCACGCTGCTGGGCCCCTGCGCAGCCCCACACTGCGCCCCTGCGCAGCCCCACACTGCTGCGCCCCTGCGCCGCCCCACGCTGCTGCGCCCCTGCGCCGCACCACGCTGCACTCTTGCGCGGCCCCACGCTGCGCCCCTGCCCAGCCCCGCGCTGCGCCCCTGCCCAGCCCCACGCTGCGCCCCTGCCCAGCCCCACACTACTGCGCCCCTGCGCAGCCCCACGTTACGCCCCTGCTCAGCCCCGTACTGCGCCCCTGCGCAGCCCCACGCTGCGCCCCTGCTCAGCCCCGCGTTGCTGCGCCCCTGCGCAGCCCCACGCTGCTGCGCCCCTGCGCGGCCCCACGCTGCTGCGCCCCTGCACGGCCCCATGCCGCGCCCATGCGCGGCCCCGTGCCGAGCCCCCGCGCAGCCCCACGCTGCGCCCCTGCGCAGCCCCGCGCTGCGCCCCTGCGCAGCCCCACGCTGCTGCGCCCCTGCGCCGCCCCATACGCCAGCGCCCTTGCACACGCGCCCCCTGCAGCCTGGCCTGCGACCCCATGGAGTGGGGCTCTCAGGGCCGCCGCCGGCCACCAGCCTGTCCGCCCGCGCCGCGCCGCAGCCGCCACGGGCCCCACACCCGCATGGCGCCGCTTCCACCTCGGCCGCCCGCCGCTACCCACGCGCCCGGCCCCGGCCTTGGCCCCAAGGCCACGCTTCCAGCTTGCCGCTGTTCCCGCGGCCCACAGTGGGGCCCGCATCGGGCGCGCCGACGCCCTTGCACACGCGCCCCCCACGGCCTGGCCTGCGCGGCACGCGTGCCCCCGGTGCGCCCGCCGACCCCATGGAGTGGGGCTCTCAGGGCCACCGCCGGCCGCCGGCCGGTCTGCCCACACCGCCCCGCGACCGCCACGGGCCCCGCACCCGCATGGCGCCGCCTCCGCCTCGGCCGCCCGCCGCTACCCACGCGCCCGGCCCAGGCCTGGACCCCCCCGCCGGCCGTGCCGCGCGGCCTCCCGCACACGGGACACAGGGACGGGCACCAGGGGATAGACCATACATAGTCCCCGCCCCCTCCACCCCCTTACTCCACCTCCGCACGGGACGTAGCCCCCTCCCCTGTCGCGGGGGAGTGGCGGCTGGAAGCAAGGGGAACCGGGGCCCCGCAGGTCCCCGGACAGGTGGTCCCTCCATCCCGCCCCCCATCCCGCCTCCGCTTCGCACAGGTGCGCGCACCCTCCCCCCACGGCGGGGGAGGGAACCAGGGTCACACGAGCAGGTGGTCCCTCTCACAGCGACGCGCGCCCCCTCCCCCCCAGACAGAAGGCGGAACCCCCCCCCCCCCCCCCTCGGTCGTTGTCGGCACACGCCCGGCCAGCGCGACGCCGGCCGACTGCTCCCTTGCGCCCTGCCCAGGGAGAGCGTGTCTGGCAATTTCTCCCGCCGGCACGTGCTGGGTGCCCTCACAACAACAACAACAACAACATACCATACCATACCATACCATGCCATACCATACCATACCATACCATACCATACCATACCATAACATATCATACCATACCATACCATACCATACCATACCATACCATACCATACCATACCATACCATACCATACCATACCATACCATACCATACCATACCATACCATACCATACCATACCATAACATATCATACCATACCATACCATATCATATCATATCATATAGCGGAGTCCCCCCCGGCGAATCCGAGGTTCTTCCTCAAAGGGGCCCACGGGCCCAGGGGACGCCACCGGGTATTTTCGGCCAAGCCGGACGGAGCTCCCACCGGCGACCCCCCCCCGCATGGGTGGGTGCACGCGACAACCGCCAGCCCCCCCCCCCCCCCCTCAGCCCCCTCAAAAAGGGACTCCGGCGCGGAGGGTTGGGGATATAGTCCCATGCCGCGCGGCCATGAATCGACATGGCCCTACACCAGGCGATACACGCCCGCCCCCCCCCCTCGCACAAGAGGGGCCCCCGTCGTCCCCCGGGCAGGGAGCAATCCCCCCCCCCCAGGGAACGGCCGCCCTCAGGAGCCCTCGCCCAGCCCCCGAGGGCCTCTCGGGGTTCGCCCCCGAGCCAGCCCGGCCCTCCCACGCCCCCCCCTCACCAGCCGCAGCCCTAGGGCCCGCCCGGTCTCCCCCGCGCCGGCCCGCGAACTCCCGGGACCCGGGCCCCAGAGCCCCGGTGCCCAGCCCCGCCCGCCCCCCCGGTATCCCTCCGGCGGGGCCCGTCCCGGTCCGGTTCGGCCGCGAGGGGACGGTGAGGCGCTCCCCCCGCCTCCACCAGGATTCGCCCCCGTGGATGACGCTCGGCGGGATTCGTCCCCGCCGAGCGGGGTGCGGGCCCCATCGCTGACCGTGGCCCCCCATCACCACGAGCGCCCCGGGCTCCCCGGCCGACTTTGGCCAGCCCCGGCCGCTCCTCCGCCCCGGTCAGCCACACGGTGACGCTCAGCGGCTAAGCTCACCGCACCCCCTCCCCCGCGCACGCTCGCCAACCCCCACACACAGCCCCCCTCACCCCCGCCTTCCACCCCCCCCCCTGCCCCCTCCTCCCTCTCCCCCTGCCCTGTCCCTCCCTCGCTCCTCACAGGTAACCCGTGGCAACGGAAGCAGGCCACCGTGGTCGCAGCCAGCATGGCTCCAGATCATCGTCGGGCCCCCCCACTACCGGCGGGGGTCCCAGGCCTTGCTCCTCCCTCACGCCCCCTGCACCGGCCCAGTGCGGCCTCATATGGCATGAGTCATCCTCCTCCCCTCCGTGCAACGCCTCCCCCCCTGCCCCCACCCCAGCCCCTGCCTCGTTCACAGGAGACGTTCAGGGGGGACCACAGGTACTGAGGTCCCTGGGAGGGGACCTCAGTACCCTGGGCGGGGACCCACGCCTCTCACTTCCTGCCCCCGCGCGCCGGGGCCGCACCAGCTGTGCTGTGCCGGCCCCACGGGAAGCGAACAGCACGCCAGGGCCGCACCAGCTGTGCTGTGCAGGCCCCACAGGAACCCCCGCACGCCAGGGCCGCACCAGCTGTGCTGTGCAGGCCCCACAGGAACCCCCGCACGCCAGGGCCGCACCAGCTGTGCTGTGCAGGCCCCACAGGAACCCCCGCACGCCAGGGCCGCACCAGCTGTGCTGTGCAGGCCCCACAGGAACCTCCGCACGCCAGGGCCGCACCAGCTGTGCTGTGCAGGCCCCACAGGAACCCCCGCACGCCAGGGCCGCACCAGCTGTGCTGTGCAGGCCCCACAGGAACCCCCGCACGCCAGGGCCGCACCAGCTGTGCTGTGCAGGCCCCACAGGAACCCCCGCACGCCAGGGCCGCACCAGCTGTGCTGTGCAGGCCCCACGGGAAACGGGCAGCGCCCCTCCACGCCCGCGCTCGTGCGGTTCAGGGGCACGCAGGCAGATTGCCCCCTCCCCTGTCGTGGGGGAGCGGCGGCCGGAAGCAAGGGGAATCGGGGCCCCGCAGGTCCCCGAACAGGTGGTCCCTCCAGCCAGCCCCCCCACCCCGCCTCCGTCTCGCACAGGTCGGGTCACCCTCCCCCCCGCAGCGGGGGAGGGCTCCAGGGTAACACACACAGGTGGCTCCTCCCTCCTGCTTGCGCGCGCACCCCCCCCCCCCCGACATGGCGGCCCCCACCCCCCCCCCCCCCCCCTCGGTCGTCGTCGGCACACGCCCGGCCAGCGTGACGCCGGCCGACTGCTCCCTTGCGCCCTGCCCAGGGAGAGCGTGTCTGGCAATTTCTCCCGCCAGCACGTGCTGGGTGCCCTCACAACAACAACAACAACAACATATCATATCATATCATATCATATCATATCATATCATATCATATCATATCATATCATATCATATCATATCGTATTATATCATATCATATCATATCATATCATATCATATCATATCATATCATATCATATCATATCATATCATATCATATCATATCATATCATATCATATCATATCATATCATATCATATCATATCATATCATATCATATCGTATCATATCGTATTATATCATATCATATCATATCATATCATATCATATCATATCATATCATATCATATCATATCATATCATATCATATCATATCATATCATATCATATCATATCATATCATATCATATCATATCATATCATATCATATCATATCATATCATATCATATCATATCATATCATATCATATCATATCATCTCATATCATATCATACCACACTGTATAGTATCATATCGTATCGTATCGTATCGTATCGTATCGTATCGTATCGTATCGTATCGTATCGTATCGTATCGTATCGTATCGTATCGTATCGTATCGCATGGTATCAAATCACGTCGTGTCATATCATATCATGTCATATCATGTCATGCATACAACAGTATATGACCATGTCATACACCCATGGCATTTCCCATTTCCCGTACACCCCATTTCATGTGCTCATATGTTACACCGCATACTTGCCTGCTGTGTTCCTGCTGCAGAGCCCCCTGTTGTCGATTGTATCACAATAGACCCCCCCTATCCACACCTCCCCTGTTTCACTGCTAACACTGGCGGCCCCATGCGAACAATGAGTTTTGGACAATGAGCTGCGCACCAGCCCGACTCCTGCCAAACACATTACCCCCGGTGTCCTAAACAGGCCAGATTCTGGTTCAGGAGGCAAAAGTGCAGATACACGGGGTCGCCGTGTTTGGACAAGCCCGTGTTGCCGCGTGGCACGTACCACGGAACACATGTTGCAGACATAAACCACCCCTACTCCTCAAAACATGATGGCGTGGGGAAGGTGGCACAACCCAGGGGGGCACCATGCTCTGGTTCATGACAATTGTGCCCATACACGTTGCGAATGTGCGGCTCACCTTGTGTAGAGGGACCCGAAACCCGAGGAGGCACAAACTCATTGTTCGTGTACCGCTGGTATGTGACAGGCAGTCCGGCAGTGAAAAGAGAATTGTTCATGACTACAAAAGGGTGACCAACAAGCCAGCACACACCCCAGAACACAAGAGCACATGAAGTTACAGCTACAACAACACTTTGACACCCATGTTGACCCTTCCTGCAGCCTCTACAAAGCTACCAACCACCTTCTCTGTTGGATTGGAACCGCAAAAACGATGGTTCCAAAATGGGCTCAAAAGTGCGGAAACACGGGGTCACTGTGTTTGGACAAGCCTGTGTTCTGGGGGCCATGATTCCAGGTTTGGAAATTACCCACGTGACCTCATGCCAGACTCACTCAGTTCAACGTTGTGCAATGTGACGCAATCTCAATGTCCTCTGCCTTGCTGCTCTCGCGGCGCTAATCAGGCCTGCACCGAACGTTGCCATGAGGTCACTGCTGTTACACGGCTATCGACCATTTTATGGGCCGCCTGGGTCAGCTCTTCCCCCTCCCCAGAGGCTGAGCTGTGACCCCTTCCTCACCAAGGTCAGCTCTCGCTATCCAGGCTTGGCAAGTTAAGGGGGTGGGGGGTACATCAGCGCTTTGGTGGTGTCCCAAGGGATATGCTGAGCAGCACATGATAGAGCATCACGATAAATACCATACCTTAATGCTGTTGCACGTGTAGCTGTGGCCACCGCTACGGTAGCTGAGAGGGATCGACTCTGCCTGCGCGAGCGCCACGGCGGCCGCCACGTCCGCCGCGCCCACGGGCCGCAACACGCAGCGCGGCAAAATGCCGTCGCAGATCTTGTTGCCCCAGTTGAACTTGTAGGCCGCCACATTGCAGACCACTTCCCCCGCAACCCGCTGCGCCAGTGCGGCACACGGAGGAGCGCATGCGGTGGCCGTGCGCCGCTCGCCGCTCGCGCGCGGCCAAGAGGGATCACCCAAGGCGGAGGCTGCAAGCCACGTGGCAGCCACGGCGAGCAGCGCCAGGCGACACCACCGAATGCAGCGCTGGCGGCGTGTAGTGGTGGCCTTCAGGGGCTCGTTCATCGGCCACTCAGCGGCTTCGACGCGCTGGGAGTCCCACGTTGGGGGCCCGGCGTGTGACCCAGAGTCAAAGGCAGTCAGTCCCGAGGGAGCAGGCCGCAGGGAGAGTGGGCAGTGCAGTGGGTCAAGGCCCCGTGGGCCCGAGAAATGCGTTGCCCCCTTTGGGGGGTCCTTTGGCGCAGTCATCGTGCACTGCCACAACTTGTGGGTCCGGGCAAAGCCTGTGATGGATTTGAGATCTGTACGACGCAGTGCAGGGCTGGTGGTTCTGGAGAGAGTTGCGCAGCTTCGTTTGTTCTTCGTTGTTGTCCGGGGCCGGGGGTTTCCCGGAAATTGGAGAACATGCGGAAAAACCCCCAGACCAAGATTTACAAAGAAGGGGGAGGGGTTGGAGGGGGGGGATTAGCGGGGTTTTCGCTGCGCAGGGGTATCGTCGGGGGGAGGGGGGGTTCGGGGCAAAATTGACTGTGTCGCGCAGCACCGTGAGGGCAAGGCAAATGTGACCCTGCCCCAGCATTTTGGAATAATGCCCATGCATGTCGGCACGCAGGTTCAATGGTCGGTACTGATTGACTGAACGCCCCCGCCATAGACAATTTCAGCCCTTAGTCCAAGAGTAACAGTGATGAGGGAGGGGGGGGTGGGGTGCTACCCCCCCCCCCATGATATCCAGTTTCTCAGGATCCCCCTAAGGGCCCTGCTTGAGCAGGGGGGGGGGGTCCCCACATAAGGCCCTGCCCCCCCCTCCCCCCCCCTTCGGTGTTGTTGTTCCAAGCAGATTATGTCAAAACGCACGGATTTTGTATCTCTTATAGCGAGGCCAAGACTTAGGGGAGTCAATTTGCAGACGTTGGCGTAGACACAGGCAGCCAGTGGCCATCCGGTCCAGTTGCCACACCTGACGACTCCGTCACCGCTCCTGACGTCTCCGTTGATGACCACAAGAAAATGAGGGGTTTGGAAGTGAGAAACCGAGGACAACCAACCGTGGGTCCGAAGCCTCCAACATGTCTGACTCCCGTTGATGTGCCCTGCGACCGTCGCAGCGTCTGCCTGTCGTGCCTCCCAGAGCCCAACCGGTGGATAGCAATCCTGAACCTTCGAAAAAGGAAGACGACCCCCCCCCCCCCCACCGTGGGACATGGTCCGCATTAGGGCAACCGTGATCCTTTTGACCCAGTCACTGAGGAAAGAAAAGCCTTCAGCCTGTGGAAAGCTGTACCCCCCCCCCCCCTTGTCCTGCCCCACCCCAGGGAAGACGGTCCCCCACACCCCCTGGGAGATGGTTGCCAAGTGACAGTCCCCCACCCCCCCACAGGGAAGGAAAAGGGGTGGGGTAGGACAAAGGGGGGGGGGGGGGATACCAAACTGGCATCCTGAAGGACCGCCCATCACAAAACAAAACCCCCTACCCCCTCGTGGCATTCCCCCACTGCACCCCGGGGCCTGACCCTCAACAAATCGTGCGCGACTCCCACACGTGTCCATCAGGAGTGCAAAGGGGGCGTCCTTGCATTGCGCGCTACTTATAGACCAGGTTCCCCCCAAAGAGCCCCCCAGGCACACCCCTTCCAAACGCCCTTCAAATTAGGTGATCCAAACCACCCGAGCTCAAGACAGTTGCAAGCTACCTTCCCTCAGGATTAGACATCATGCACAATGGGACCATTTTGGCACCATTCAAAAACCCAAAAATGCCATATCCCCAATGTAGAAGAAGCATCAAAACCTACTCTCAAACAACAATGATGCCCCTAGTATCACAAAACATGGGTCCCTAGTACGGCCAGATGCCCAAATACCGTACAAACTTTTAAAATTTGCAAAACGTGCATTTTTCGAAGGTCCCCACCATGAAATTAATTTTTTCATTTCGATTTTTTACAGTTTTGCGCACATAAATTTGAACGGCTGGCCAAAAAATTTTTTTGCTATTGTTTTTCCAATTTGCGTTCACAAACAAAACTAGTGCATCCAATTGAATTGTCCATGCACACAAATGACACACTGCGAGCCCAGATTGAATGAAATCAGTACATCCCAATTGACTTGTCTAGGTGTGCATGAAAGCAGTGGGTGGTCACAATTTTGATGACGGCCAAATATATCAAAACCAGAAACTCGTGGCACCTCACACTTGCAGTATAGCAACTGAGGTAGAGCTGCACACACCGCTGTCGTGACAGGCCCAGGACAAAAATCACAAGTGGCCGCGCATTCACCAGCGGCAGCATACCGCTATCCAGGAGATTCGTGTGGAATCACCCAGAAAAAATGTTGCAGAGTGAACATAGTGGAAATGGTGCTGAACACAAGGCAGGAGGACACACAAAAGAGACCTGGAACGAGAAATACCCGTGACTTGATGCGTAGAATTAAGTAAAATTTTGCAATCATTCTGATTTTTGCGTTGTCGTTTTTGATTGTACGGCTGGAATTGAATTTTTTTTTCAAAATTAATTTTTTTTTTGCGGCAGCTAACTTTATACGCACCACCTACCCCAGAATTAATTACCGGCGAGAGGAAAATTCTGTACGGGGGTTTTTCCGCAGGGGAAAATTCCGCACGGGGAATATTCCGCACCTGTCCCAAAAATCAAGGGGAAAATTCCGCACCTCCCAAATCTTGAGTGCATTGCAAACAAAGGGGATCCTGGTATTGCGATCCCCAAAAGACACACAATACAACAAAGCAACCAGCAATGATTCTGCATATGTCTGAATTGTCGAAGAGTTGAACTCCACCATATGCGTTTGCTTGGTGAGCATCCTGTTTTTGCGTCGAAGAACACAAATAGAACAAGACTGGGTGTTGCTCAAAAAAAACGTAAGATGGGACATGTACTACGCACGTGCTTTACGCTTTGCGATAAAATCAGCTGGGATTGCCTTTGGGACAACGCCCAATGCACGACGTTTTGGTACGGTTGCTTACATGGACAAAATTCCGCACGGGGAAAATTCCGCACCTCCCCTTGAAAAATGAGGGGAAAATTCCGCACCAAATTGAAATCCGGAATTTTCCCCGCGGAAAAATCCCCCCGCGGAATTTTCCCCTCCCCGGTAGCTTCAAAATTCTGAAAGTTTGCACGGTAGTTGGACTGCTCGCGCAATGCGCTAAGTGCGACCCCCAAAGAATGTAGGTGCAAATGTCCAGCAGCTTCTGACCCTTTTGTAGATGAACATGGTGCCAGAGGCGCCCCCATGTATGGCAAACCATGGCGCTGCCAGGCGCCAAAACAGCGTCATAGGCTAACGAACAGGGTTGCCATGCGGGGGGACAATGATGTGCTCATTGACGGGCTGGGGCACAATATGTTGTGTCAATGTGGCCGCACCGAGACATTTCATCCTTGTCCTGCTGCCCTGTTCAAAGGGACACAAACATGTACCGAGTTGAACACAGGACTTTGTATCCATTTGCACTCCATCAGAGTCCGCATTGACGCCGCATTGCATCCGCGGGCCCATTGCCTTTGGAGGTGTGCTGCATGCGCACAACTGTGTTTTTGGAGGCAGACGAATAGAACACACCGAGCGTGAGCATTGGGCAGAGACATGTCCGGCGGGTACACGGGACACTCACCACAGACACAAATGATGCTGGATGCTGTGAAGGGCTGTTTCTGACGTGACAATCAATGTCAACGAAGACTTGTTTTGAGGGGGAACACAGGTGCGATTCACTCCTTGCTCTTGATGCCGGTGGTTACGTGGAGGCCGACGCACGCAATTGCCAAACCGTCAAGAGACCCTCCATCACGGAGGACCGCATGTGGACCAAGACCCTCCGGTTCGGCACCCTCCTCCTCCTTCAACGCCTCATGAGGTCTGCGGTAGTGCACTGGCAACCGCCGGCAGCCGGGGCTCGACGAGTGACCCCCGCCCGCCGGCTGCACTCCCACGCGTTCGGTGCCATCACATTCCACTACGAAAGCTCTCGTAGGAGTTGTGAGCCCTGCCGAGGAGCCAAGAACATCGCGTTCCGGGCCCCGTTGCTGCCTCAAAACACTCGGCACCGTTCAATGAATCAATGCCACAAGGCGAATACGACCTGCCCGCTCTTCTCAGTGGCCACAGTCACAGGCCGAGGCATAGTGCCAGCCGTGGATGACTGACGCGGGGTACTGCGGGCAGAAGCAACAGGGGCAACGAAATCCTGGCAAAAGCCTCTGCCCCTGACGCCTCGCTCTCTCTGTGGCTCTGTGCCATCTCAACACCAAAACGATTCAGGGTCTACGGCGCAAACTTCCCATCGGAATGCGCAAGAGCCAACACAGAGCCAACCCATTCCATCAGCGCCATCACAAACCATATCCAAACCTCAGGGCCACATCGCTCCACTGCCGACAAAAAGCGTCAGCGGTCAGCACCGAAGTCCAGCCATTGTGGGAGTTGTTGTACCACGCGCGCACCGCGTGGGCGCCGCGTCCGTGGCACTTCTCCCAAGATGCACCCACCCAAAAAGCCCACAGAACCCCAGAAAAGCTTGGGTGCAAGCACAAGACCTGTCTTCCCAGGCTTTTTTGTTTGGTTGCCAATAAATACCAGAGGCTCCAGGGTAGCTTTTGTTCTTTCCGGGAGGCCTCGTCATGGTAGCAATTAGCACCAGGAGGGACCCCAGATACGCCCAAAGTTTGCACCGCGCCCGCAGCGTGCCCGCACGCAAGAGCGCCCTCATTAGCCTCCGAGGACCGTCGTCTATCCTCCAATAGCGGCGCTGACGCTGTTGCTGGACCACCGGGGCTTCATAGCGCCGTGAGCTGGTTTCCCCTGCTGCGGTTTTCCTGAGGTGGTGTTCTCCCCCTGGTACTGCTGGACGGGCCTCCGCACGGGAATGCGGAGAGGCAGTGGAGAGGGAAAAGTGTCCGCACGGTAGTGCGGTGTGCCAAGCTGGGCGAAGCAGATGGAAGACGGGGGAAGTACAAAGAGTGCCAAGCGGGACAACACCGGCGGGAGTAGAAGCGAAGAAAACAGGCTCCGCACGGGACACGCCAAGAGAAGAAGAGAGCCAAGCAGGACGAAAACCTCCGCACGGTAGCACGGCAGTGCGGAGGTGAGAAAATGCAGTCAACGCACTCCGCTGCACACCCGCACGGTACTGCCCTCCACCTGATGCCACCAACGCGGCCCGCCTTCGGGCGTCCCGCCTCCGCCTACTCCGGCGGCCCCACACAGAAACTCATCCGGGCCTCACTGCACAGCGCCGGGCGTGCGGCCCGCACCAGCCGCGAAGCGGCCTCCACCCCGGCGCCGCGCCACGCACGCCGGCTCTCCACCTCCGCATCGAGCACGTCCCCGGGGCCGCAGCCTTTGAGGTACTGCACGCGCATCGCGCTGAGGACAAGCGGGGCCTGGGTCCGCAGGCGAGCCGCAGCCGCCGCGGCGGCCGCCTCCTCGTGAAACATGGCCTGGCAGCCCCCGAACACCGACCCCACCTCCTGCAGGTGCGCCTGCTTGCAGATGAATGTGGCCTTGGCTGGCCCGTCCACACGGAGCTCGCAGGCGTCAGGCGTGACAAGCTGATCGAAGGTCGGGGCCTCCGCGGCAGTGAGTGCGCACGACCGCCGGCGGGCGGCGTGCGCGACCACCGCGGTGACCGGGAAGCAAACCCCGAACAAGACGGACCAGGCACGGCCCATGTCCAGCATCTTGGTGTGCGTAGCGCGCGCGACCCGGTGGCCGGAGCGCATGTCGTAGACGTCGCAGGCGAGGAACCCGAGGGTGCGGCCCATCCGCTCAACACGCGACTCGAAGGCCAGTCGGTCGCCCGCACATGCAGGCCGGCCCTGCGCAGACGAAACGGATCGGGGATTGGCGATGAGAAAGCCTGCAGCGCGCCCTGGGGAAGCCCCCCAAACATCGCTGATGCTCCGCGCTGGCTGACGAGGGCCGGGCGTGATGCAACTTTGGTGACCCCACCTCCCACCCCGAAACCCACTTTTTTGGGGGAGGGGGGGTTAAGGGGGGAGGGGGATCCAAAAAAAAAAAGACCCCCCTTTTTAGGGGCTGCCGACCCTTGACGACCACCTGGGAGGGACCCTTGGGCCATAGTTGGGTGGTCATTTGGCGACAGTGGGAGTACATATGGAGCCATGGGGAGCCATGTACCACCGATTTGGCTGCCTAGAGGTGCCTATTGGGCCCCAAAAGCGCCATTTTGGGATTTTGGAACCAAAAACACTTTTTCGGCTCAAAATTGAAAATAACAAAAAAGGTGCATCTTTCAGCCAAACCATGCAGGTTGTTTTTGGTGGCAACAAAGGTTTTGCATCTTTCTAACGGGCCAGGACTGGCCCGAGACAAGGCTAGAGGCTGCAAAAGACGTCCTTTTGTATCCAAGCATGGGTACACTATCACAACATCCCCTATCCCACCTGGAAAAGAACCACAGGGTCACTAAGACCCCCAAAAGCGCCAACTTTAGGCTTATTTGCACTGTGGTGGGCGAAACTTGGTTGGTCCAAGGCCGGGACTATGCCCAATGTCTCGATCCACTCCACTTCACTCCACTTTCAGGCCCCTCTTGCAAATTGCACCCGAGGAGAAGGTTTCTGATGTGGGTCGGTGGGTGGGTCAGCCGGGGTTTGGCCAGCACCCTAAAATAACCCGCCTCCTGAGTCCTTAAGCAATGGCCTGGTGCCTAAGCGTCCGGTACCCCTGTCCCTCTTGCTGAGCCCCCGCCCCCCCCCCCCCGCCGTGCCTTCCCGTGACACCTCCGAGTCTCATTCACATCCGGACTAAAGTCTGACAGCGATGCCTCATCGTCTCACATCTCCCAGCTCATGCACCGGCAGGTTGGGGGGTTGACATCCGTCGGTCCGTCCTCGGCATAGCTTGGCCAAAGGGGGGGGGGGGGGGCACCTGCTGCTCCAGCGTCGCTTCCAGCGAGATCGAGACACCAGGGCGACGGTGCCGGTCCATGCCAATGGAGGCCCACGTGGTGGTCTCATCCACTAGCGCCAGCAGCGTCGACAGTGGCAAGTGCCCACGGCGACACACGTGGTCTGGCACCACATACTCGAAGCGCACCACGCCACTGTCATCGAATCTCGTGAAACCACCGCCGTGCAGCGCCTGCTGTTGCCAATGCTTGGCCTGGAGCTCGTGGCTGAAGGTGTGCGGGCGCAGGAAGCGCGCCGTCCGCGCCGCCTCGATCAGGCGAAGCAGCGCATCGAGGCGGGGGGATGACATGCGCCCGTGGGTGTGTGCCCGCGAGCAGGCGCGTTTGTGGGCAATGAGCGCCGCGAGCGCGGGGTGTTTGGGGGCCGGGTGTCAATCAGCGGCAGTGCAGGAGACGGAACGCATGATCCAGTGACACACCGCTGTGCAACGGAGCATTGCAACATCAGGCAAAGGGGGGCACTCGCCGTCCTTTCACCAACAGGACAACGCAACATGATGCAGGACACGCACACAGAATCTGGTGACCAAGAATCGAGACCCCGGGGGGATGGTGGTCGTTGGGTTGGAGGGTCGCCGCAAAGGGTACCAATGGGGGCACCGTTAGCGATTTCAGTGCAGTGAGTGGGAGTTGTCTCAAATCTTGGGTGTTGTTCTCTCACACCTCAAACTAGAAATGGGAAGAGAATGTCCTGGGTACGAAGGAGCTGTGACCAGCACAGGCAGGTGTACATAGCCCTCTTGGGGCACCATGCCAAGCATAGGAAACCAGACTACAAGAATAGCTAGTCAGTAAACCAGTAGCAGCAAAATGAGGGTCCCCATAGTGGGGAGGAATCAACCGAGAAAGGAGAACATAGTATAGGTTTCTGGGACAGCCAGACACCCAAATAGTTGCACTGCACGCGCACTGTGCGAAGTGTGCGCACTGTGTGCTCCTTTTGGGGGAATGTTTGCCCGGCGCGCGCCCGGCGCGCTACTTTTCTATTAACTATCCTGACTTCAGCCCCAGATTTACCCTCTCATGGAGAAGCCCCCCAAGTAGACCACATTGCACTGCACACCTTCCCTACAAAGCACGTTGCATAATAAAGCAATATCTGTGCATTCAACCACTCCAACTGTCATTTGTAGTGTACTTAACAAACAACATTGGTCCCACAAGTGTGGGTGTCAATACATTCATTACACTAGTGCTCCTTACACTCATCACAAACTGCGACGGTGGAGCGCCGTTGGCAACACAACACACACACTTCCGCCCCATCCTCTGCCTCATCTTGCGTGGCGGCCGAGTTGCTTTGGTCAGTCCAAACCTAAGGCGGGACATGCTCCCATGGTCCGTAGGGGGGGTGACGGACTTGCCTCCGGATGCAAAACTGTGTGAAATGCAACAAAATGCGGACTGACTGGTGCAACTCATTGGGGCCGCCACGCCGAGTGTTCCTAACCAAACCACAATGCAACAACCGAGCAAACAGCTGCTCAATGCGCGCCCTGCAAAAGAGGTCTGAGGACGCGAACAGCAAAAATTGATCTCCCGCAGCAGACACGCTGAACGTATCACCATATTACCAGCCCAGCATGCGCGTTTCAAAGTGCACATGCACGCATTTCAAGAACTACGCCACAAAACACAACGCAACGCAACACAAAGCAAAAGCGTAACGAAGATTGTCCCGGTTTCCTCAATAACACCGGAAGGTTGAAAGACCGCATAAAGCGTGGATTGTGAGTCCCTGACCCCAACTCAAGGGGCCACGCAACAAAGCGTGGATTGAGAGTCCCTAACCCCAACCTGAGGGGCCACGCAACAAAGCGTGGATTGTGAGTCCCTAACCCCAACCTGAGGGGCCACGCAACAAAGCGTGGATTGAGAGTCCCTGACCCCAACTCAAGGGGCCACGCAACAAAGCGTGGATTGAGAGTCCCTAACCCCAACCTGAGGGGCCACGCAACAAAGCGTGGATTGTGAGTCCCTAACCCCAACTCGAGGGGCCACGCAACAAAGCGTGGATTGTGAGTCCCTGACCCCAACTCAAGGGGCCACACAACAAAGCGTGGATTCAAACATTGTCCCGGTTTCCTCAATAGCACCGGAAGGTTGGGGCCCAAAAGAGGGCGGAAATGGTACGTCACCCCTGCATTCTCGGGGGTCCCCAACAAAGGGGACAAAATGAGACGTCAAAACCGTGGATTGAGAGTCCCTGACCCCAACTCAAGGGGCCACGCAACAAAGCGTGGATTGAGAGTCCCTGACCCCAACTCAAGGGGCCACGCAACAAAGCGTGGATTGAGAGTCCCTGACCCCAACCTGAGGGGCCACGCAACAAAGCGTGGATTGTGAGTCCCTAACCCCAACTCGAGGGGCCACGCAACAAAGCGTGGATTGTGAGTCCCTAACCCCAACTCAAGGGGCCACGCAACAAAGCGTGGATTGTGAGTCCCTAACCCCAACTTGAGGGGCCACGCAACAAAGCGTGGATTGTGAGTCCCTAACCCCAACTTGAGGGGCCACGCAACAAAGCGTGGATTGTGAGTCCCTAACCCCAACTCGAGGGGCCACACAACAAAGCGTGGATTCAAACATTGTCCCGGTTTCCTCAATAGCACCGGAAGGTTGGGGCCCAAAAGAGGGCGGAAATGCTACGTCACCCCTGCATTCTCGGGGGTCCCCAACAAAGGGGACAAAATGAGACGTCAAAACCGTGGATTGAGAGTCCCTGACCCCAACTCAAGGGGCCACGCAACAAAGCGTGGATTGTGAGTCCCTGACCCCAACTCAAGGGGCCACGCAACAAAGCGTGGATTGAGAGTCCCTGACCCCAACCTGAGGGGCCACGCAACAAAGCGTGGATTGTGAGTCCCTAACCCCAACTCGAGGGGCCACGCAACAAAGCGTGGATTGTGAGTCCCTAACCCCAACTCAAGGGGCCACGCAACAAAGCGTGGATTGAGAGTCCCTAACCCCAACTCAAGGGGCCACGCAACAAAGCGTGGATTGTGAGTCCCTAACCCCAACTCGAGGGGCCACGCAACAAAGCGTGGATTGTGAGTCCCTGACCCCAACTCAAGGGGCCACACAACAAAGCGTGGATTCAAACATTGTCCCGGTTTCCTCAATAGCACCGGAAGGTTGGGGCCCAAAAGAGGGCGGAAATGCTACGTCACCCCTGCATTCTCGGGGGTCCCCAACAAAGGGGACAAAATGAGACGTCAAAATCTACGCTAGGGGTCACCATGATGCTCCACGCAACAAAGCGTGGATTCAAAGATTGTCCCGGTTTCCTCAACAGCACCAGAAGGTTGGGGCCCAAAAGAGGGCGGAAATGCTATGTCACCCCTGCATTCTCGGGGTCCCCAACAAAGGGGACAAAATCAGAAGTCAAAACCTACGCTAGGGGTCACCATGATGCTCCTAGTATCTCAAAGTATGGGTCTCCAGTACAGCCAGACGCCCAAATAGCTGCACTGCGCTAAGTGCGCCCCCTTAGTGCACCCCCTAAAAGGCCACTAGAGGGGCACGGGTCCAAAAAGATGCCCGGCGCGCTAACGTTCCCCCTTTAGACTAAATTCCCCCCGAAGAGCCCCAAACACACCCTTTCCAAACACCCTCAAAATTAGGCCACCCCAGCTCCCCTAGGACCTACTTTCCCTTCCCATAAGATGTCATGCGAAATAGAACAGGCCATGAATGTCTTGATATCTTCTTTCACGCTAAGATCGCTCTCAAATGTCGGGTATAGGGTTTCCACAGCCATGAAGACTCCGCCAATTTCTTGGCATCCTTTCATAGTCTGTGTGATGTGCTTCTTAACATTCTTGTTCTTGAACCATTTCATAATGAGATTGCACCAGGATTCATGTTCAATCGGTGCAAGGATTCCCCGGATGGGTGAGTAGGGGGAACAACCAGTCACCTAGCGAGTAGATTGAAGGAACATTTTTTGCCACTCTTGGAAAAGACAATCAAAGAATCATTTTTTGTTGAGGCTTGCTCCCTTTAGTTTTATTATGCTTGGTTGACTCACTGTTGTTGGATTTCAGGCTGCAGCCAGGGAGTGCTGCTGCTTGTAGCTTTTACTCTCTCAGCAAGTGGGCTGATACGGCTAACAGCTACTACCGCCCCAGGCCACTGCTGCTGGTGGCTGATGCTGCCTCGGGATGCAGCCACTGATGCTACTGCCGCTGTGGCTGCTGCTACGTGGGGCTGCCGCTGCCGGCGGCGGGTGTTGGGCCTGCTGCATCTTGCTACTGCTGCTCCCTCACGCTGCTGCCATCGCGTTGCCATTGAGGCTTTGTACTCAGAACCATGCAGCAGGGGTGCCCTCCCCCTGACCCATGGTTGTGTGCCGAAGGCGCCGTATGCACATGCACACATGCACCCCCCCCATGTAGGCGCGCATAAGGGCCCACATGAACCCGTTGCTGAATACTGCCCCCGTGGCATCCACTCACCTGCCGGCACCGGCAGAGGCCTCACATACAGTCATTTCTAGACAGTGAAGTCCGAAGGGTGCTCTCAGTCACTGATGAAGTGGGAAGTGTAGCGCAGGGCCAACGGGGAGAGGGGGCTATGAGGGGTCGGGCAGGCCTCTGGATCGGAACTTTGGGGGGTATGAGTTTTCCAACCCCCCCCCCCCCTCCCCAAGGCACCAAAATTTTAGAGTCCGAACAAACGACGTTCACTGAAGGACAGAATTCTGTTTTGGGCCATTTTCGGTACACAAACTGTTGGGTCCCAGATGCCCCCTTCCCCCTCCCCCAACACCCACAGCACCCCCTCAGGCCTGGGGATGGATCCGCCAGTGCGGCAGAGGCGGTGACGCAATGCAAACTGTGTTGTCCAGTGGTCATTTCGTGTCAAGATGGCAGAAATGACTGAGCGCCCCTCTCGGACAACACATGGGGAAGCCACTGCCGGGCAAGCCTCACTTGTCCAAGCGCCATGCTTTGACTGTAGTGCTTTGTTGCCTGGCCTCAATCACAACAAATAATGTAGCTCGTATCACTTTCCTAGACCTAATTGGTGCCACATGATGTCTCTGACTGTGTGTAGCTCGGGATATTGGGTTGAAGATAATGCCCCCGACTGTTTTCTACTCCCAGTTGCTTTGTATACAAAGCCATGCGGTACGTCACCGTCACAAGGTTGAGTCCGACCCATCCAACAGCCTATTACCTTTTGCCCTCCTCTGCCGTAGCGAGCCAAACAAACACAAGTTGCTGCTTCCACACAGTTGACTGGAAACATATGGTTCAGCTGATCAGCAGAGCACTTGGAGCACTCAATGCCCCTGTCACATGGGAAGGTATGATTCTACAACTGCTTGCCTTTGGGCAATTGCCGTTCACGGAATGATGTTGCACCCCTGGGTCCCTGCAAGGGAGGGGAAATGAGCAGGTGACTTGCAGACCTGCAGACGTCTTGAGGCCTGCGATTGTAATGGAATGGTGTGGGGCTCCGGGCGCCACTCCCAACGGAAATGAACGCCCTGCTGCCCTTGAGATGTGCTGGGAATACGAATGCTGCAGACCGACAGGACACATCTCAAGTGTAGCAAGTGTGTTGATGTATACCATAGGAGCTCGTGCCCATACAGTCATGCAGCCTAAAGACACCAGCGACACCCGACACAGGACGGACCTCTGATGTGAGAAACTGCAAGTGGCAGGCACTCACCACAAAAAGGGTGCAGCATGCACGTGGTTCCACACCGTCATCGGCCCTCACACGGGGCGGTCGCGCCGTGGAGGGCACGGGGACGGGAGGTATCGCTGACTTACATTGCGCATCTTGTTGGTGTGCCATCCCCTGCGCAGCGCACTCCCAAGGGGAACACAGGTACGCCTCCTCCACCAGCATGCCACCGCCCCTTCTATAGATCATCTGGAAATCCCGCATCCGGAGTCGGGGCGAACTTCCGCGGGACATATGGCTGCACCGTGACCTTTTCCTTGATGTCCTGCATATCAGCGACCGTCAGCTCTGCAGTGACCTCCGTGCAGTCCACCAGGCGTTTGTCAGAAGGGCACGCTTGATACAACTCCTCCAAATCGCGGATGGCGCTCTGCACGTCGGCCTCGGAGGGGACACCGCCAGCCACGGTGTAGTACATCGTCACGGTGATGGTGCCGTGCTGCCCAGCGCCACGTTCGAGAGCTGCATGGGCAAGTCCGGGGTAGACATCGACCTCGGTGCCACGGCTCACGCGTGCAGCGTTGGACACTCCAACGGCCCAGACTGCAAGGGGAGCTGAACAGCCGAACACCCTAGCGCAGTCCAGCATACAAACTTCGTCATCATCTTCGTCATCGGAAGCGCACTCAGGTTCGGGACCGCAGGCAGCAGCCTGCGGTCCCGAAAAGAAGAAAAGTCCTTGCGTTGATGGCTCATGACGGCGCTGTTTCTGCTTCAGTGGGAGCTGCACCAGCATTTGCACGTTGAACCGCGTCCCCATTGCACGTGTCCCGATACGGATCGCGGTTGCTTTGCCCCGCTGGGCTGCATCGGCGGCCTCCTCCTTGTCCTCCACCTGCGCGCCACCGACCTTGTGGGAGCTCCGCTCGGCTTCCAGCCAATAGCGGTGTGCCTGGCCCACAGGATCCACTTCATGGAAATACACGCGCTTGGCTCCGGCACCGTCCTGTTGCACGGACGTCCCTTGGGGCGTGCACAGCAGCAGCAGATTGCGGGGGTCCGCGTCATCCTGCGTATTGTAGTTGTACACTTCAGTGCAGAACTCTACGGTCTCCCGGTCGGCAATCGGGAGGAACACTGTCTGGAAGCGCACTGACAAAATGGAGTCGACCTCCGGGGTGAACAGGGAGAGGCCCTTGTCCACCCCAGCGTATGCCGCGTGCCCTCCAAGCCCCCGGAGGTAGGTGGCGAGCGTGCAGGGCGTGGGCTGGCTGCCCCCGGCAACGGTGTTGCCCGTGACAACCGCCACGTCCTTTGCCGCAACGTACCCTAACCGCTCGTTCCAGTTCTGGGATCGCAGGGTGTACAGCAGCGTGCCGGTCTTCTCCCACAATCGAACGTCGGAGATATTTCCACCCCAGCAGCTGAGCTGCCCTGCAACGGTACCGCGCTGCGCATCCTCCCAGCTTACAGGCACACAGCGAAAGCCCGACTGCTTGGCGGCCGCGTCGATGGCCGCAACAGTTTGGCTGATGTTTGCCGCAGACATTGAGGATAGAAGACTTTAAAGAAGAACAAGTCGACAAACACTACACACCCTGGTGCTCACCACTGGAGCCACTAACGCACTTCAGGGAGCTCAGATCGGCAGAACAGGTCAGCGCTCAATTCCACACACACACACCCAGCCTGAGGCCAGTTTAATTTTGCCCCACAAGCTACAGCGATGCAAATGGGCAATCCCCCCCCCCCCCATTGTTCTTGGTTCTATGTGACGAAATACCAAAGTTGGAGTAGTATTAGTTGTTTCTCAAGCACTGCACCTGAGGCCCTGGTGGTACATGTGGTGCAAAGACCTCATGTGCAGCTCATTGCAAAGCAGCCCCGACTGCCTTCACAGGGGAATCTGCCCACGTCCTGCATAAATTTAACCCACATCAACCCAATCTCAGTATGTGGTCATGATGGCTGTCGAGTTTTCATTATGATGACCTCCACTTTACGTGTGACCATCCATAGGTCGAATTTCGTGCACCATAATGATGTTTGGTGTTTGGAGGTCAGTTTTCTAACAGACTGGATTTCTAGTAGCACCCTGGCCAAGCACACGGAAACGAAGGGTGCTTCTAGGAAACCCCCCAAAGATGAGGAACATTCCAACTTTTCCCACCATTTCCCCTGTTTTCCCACCCTCCCACCCCGCCACCCTATTTTTCTCCATACTGTGGGAGCCCTAAGAAATTTGTGGAGAGGCATGCCACATTCTGTAGCGCAGCCAGACTTTTGGAATCAGTGAATGATAGCCCAAGTGTGGTGCTTGAGCCAACTTAGGGCCCTTAGGCAAAGTGCCAACCCGGCTGCTAACACCTAGTGCCGCTTGAAAACAATTTGGAGGGCTTGTCACTTTAGAGGGAAAGTAAGAGCGTGCTGTGAGCAACATTGTGGGCAAAATCTACGGTTTTTAAAGAATGAGGTGTTCACACATAGGGGGGATGTTTGCCTGGGCGCCGCCTTTGTATTAAGTATCCTATGGGGGCGTGTGTGCACAGCGCGGGCACAGCGCGCACATGACAGGAAGAAATTGGGGGTTCTTGCCACAATTGGCAATATTCTTGCCTATACAAACCATGCTACACCCACACAACGTTGGACAGCATGATGTTTCACCCCACCCCCAGCATAAGAGATGCCAGTGTACCCAGCCACAACAAAGACACATGAAAAAAAGGCAAGAATAAAGTTTGTCCTTAACTCGAAGTGTGAACGCCGTACTCCCCTTCGCTTAGCCCCAAGTTTATCCTCACCTTGGGAAGGCCCCTAAGTAGACCGCACTAGGCTACAAACCTTCCCTGCAATGCGTCTTGCATAAGCTGATATATGAGAATTCAACGACACAAAATGTCACACGCACCACTTCCAACCACCACCCTTGCCATCGTCATAAATTGGGTGCAAAGGATGGGCCAGATTCTTCCCCCCCCCCCCTTGTATAAGCTACGCCAAAGTCCCAAATTAATACGGTCCCTACGCCTACTGTACCTTGGACACGGGCGTAGCTTGCGTGCGACACATACAACTACCAACACCGGGCGCCCAGGTTCAAAAAGAGGATTGCATGGTGAGCTGGTGAAAGAAACGGGCATATAATGCACAAACATCCCCAAAATCAGAGCTATGTGGGTTCAAGTGGCAAACACTCACAACAAATGTGTCCATGACTCTATGTGACTGGCAAATCCGTCACCAAACCCATGTCTTATGTGGCTGCACTACGTTTGGTACCGAATTAAAATTAGGTCCCAAATTAATACGGTCCCTACGCCTACTGTAGCTTGGACAAGGGCGTAGCTTATCCATGAGCGGTGGAAAGTCCAGCGACAGGTCCCCACCGACAGACCCACGCTCTCAAAACGTGCAGTGTCATCAATACGGCGGCAAAGCCGCTGCCACAGATCGTTCATAGATACGGCGCCGGAGGCGCCGCCACAGATTGTGCTGCTCTCCCTCCCTTCGGTCAGGTGCACTTTCAGCCTCTGCACCTCTTGGGGTTAGTGCTGACATCCGTGCTGAAGCCTGACGACGAGCCCCCCCCTTCCGATCCCTCACTCGAGGTAGACGCACTCTCCATGTCCTCCGCCTCCGACACTGTCGCAGACGAGAACTCTGATCTCTGTGAGCTGGAAACCTCCGACGACATCTCTTCCAGCCCCAAATCCTCCCACATCGGTTCCACCCGTGGTCTCTTGGCCACAGGCCTGTCATTGTCCGGATGGGACAGGCGCCCTGCTTCTACCAGGGCATCCGCCTCTTCATTACCCTGCACCCCGAGGTGCGATGGGATCCAGTGGATCTGCAGCTCATCCCCCGCCCGCTCCCGCTCCCAGAGAATGGTCTCCCACAGGTCCTTGTGCCCCACCTCCCCTGATGACGCGCGCCATCCATGCTGACGCCACTTTGGGGACCACTCCATAATTCCTTTAAAAACGTACTCCGAGTCCATGACCACCGCCAATCTCTCGCCAGGGCGCCTGGCCAGTACTGCGTGCAGTACCCCCCGCAGTTCCCCCCTGCTAACCGACTGTCGTTCGCTAATCGGCACATGGGCTGAATGGTTCCGAGGGGACCCCCTGTGAAACCATACCCCAAAACCCGCCTGTGCCCAACCGCGCACCGTCTTTGCCGACCCATCAGTATATGCCACTGTCCACCCCCCCCGCTCCAAGGCTGCCAGCTGCTGCACTTTTTCATTTTTATATTTTCCCCACTTCGCCTCTTTGAGCGCCAATTTATCCAAGGCTCGCGGAGGGCGTGCCGTCGTGGGCTTATGCGCCGGGCCCTTAAAAATACCCGGCATTGCCGGATCACTGAACCATCCGTCCAGAATTTCCACAAATGTGTACAGATCCAGCCTGGAGCAGGACATGTTCACTTCCGCGCGCCAACGCCGCAACACCCCCGCCCACCCAGCGATGAATTTGTCCAGAACTGGCATTTGCTTCTGGTACTTGGCCCGGCAGCGCAGGCTCCACTGTACCTTGAGCCCCGCCCATAGGAGCAGACCTTGCGTTGTGGTCAGCGACAGGAGGGGGTGATCACGCAGCAAGGGCGTAGCTTATACAAGGGGGGGGGGGTAGACACGGCGAGAAAGTTCTCCAGATTGTTCGGTGAGGGGGGCAAAAACAGGCACAAGTGGGGAATGGTAAAAAAAGATGCCCGGTGCGCGCTTGGCGCGTGCCCAACTCACTAATACTCCCCCATAGAGAGAGGCAGAGTGGCAAGGACTGTCGCTCTTCTTCATGCCTCATCCACATGCATTGGATGAGGGTGGGGGTCAGGGCGTTGCTTGAGCGGGGGCTGGGGGTCCAGGGGAGGGAGGGAGGGGGTCCAAGGGGGGGAGCCCCCCACCCCCCCTACCGGAATGCCGCCATTGATCCCCCTACCGGAATGAACCATATCAACCAAGAATTGCAAACATGCACCACATTGACCCATTCAGCAAAAACATTTGTCATAATGTCTGAACACAGGTACTCAAATCATCTTTTTGGGTCCATACACTGTGCCCTCACCTAAACACCACCAGGCAACACAAACAGGAAACACAGTGGAATGCTCATTGTTATCAAATTGTTTGCCGAAGATCAATCAGATTTGGACTCACCTGAGCTAGGCTCACCAACACCAATGTCATCTTCTTCTGAACTGGAAGAGGAACCAGAAGAATCTGAGTTGGATGATGAGTCACTGCCTAGGGCAGACACATCATGGAGTGTTCAGAAAAAGTGTGGAACATGCTTTCTTTGCCACATTGTATGCCTCTTGCCTTTTCTACCCAGTCCATCTATCTTGGAAGCAAAATAAGAGGATCGCATTTACAACGTCGTTGCGTTTTGTGTGGGGACACAGTTGGACGGGGGTGCTGAAGAACGCACTTATGGGATGCTGGGACATGGTGTTTGCAACACAGGGAAGAAAGGACACAGTGGAGTGACCAAAGAACCTTGCTATACGTGCGCCGAAGGCGCGGGAGGAAAAGATTGGCACAAACAAAAAAACGTCCCCAGAACCCTGATTCTCAGGTGAATTAGAGCGGAAGGGGGAGGGGTCCAAGGGAGGGAGGGAGGGGGTCCAGGGGGGGGTCCCCCCCCCCCTGCCGGAATGAAAATTAAAGTAACGCCCTGGGGGGTGCAGGGGCAAGTCTAGCGTTGCAGGCATAAATGAGGCATAAATGGGGGTCACAGGGGGTGATGTTGCACGGTGCGTAGTTCAAGGGTTTTTTTTGGACGTTTACCTAGATGTTACCCGGTGGAACGGCCCTCAAAGAAACACACTAGCAAGCCACATTTAGACTGCCAAAAATGCTGGGAAATCACAATTCTAACAGCCTAAAAAGTTTGCACATTGCGCACACATTGCGCACACGGTCCGCGCCCGGTCCGCGCACGATTCAGGCACTCCCGTACAATGTGAGGTTTCGACACAACGAGCATGGTGCTGATATCTAGCACAACTCAGTGTCCACCTTACCCTGTTGCTTGTACCGCCTTGTTCACCACTTGCCGTATGAATACTGCCAATGGATGTGTCACCCACTGCTTGGTTTGGTCTGCGAAGGCTTTGACCCCATCAACACAATACTCAGCCATGCAGAGCGGATCCGCCCCACCATGAGAGGCTGGGATGAGTCTTTTTCTGAGTACATCATATTTCTTTTCTTTTTGTTTTTGGCCGTCTAGTAAAAGTAGTTCTGAGAAAAAAGTGCAATTCGCGTGCAATTTTTCTTTTGCTGTAGGTTGCGTGCACCTTTTTATTTTGGATCTAGGTTGCGTAACAAAAAGCGTGAGTCGCATACTTCTTTGGAGAGGTGTAGGGCCTACACCAAAAGCATTTTCAGTTTTTCCCCCCCACACACGACTGACACACACAAAAAAAGCAAGCGACATACCCTCAACCACCCATGTCCTTCACCCCCGCGAGGGAAGACGCCCCAGCCCCCACCCCCCAAGTGACGGTCCTCGACCACACCCCGGGGAACGTTACCACCCTACACGCACACTGGGTTGCAAAAATTGCAGCAGAAAACGAAACAACAAAGCATAAGAAACGTTGGTTTGCAGAGCTTGTCAAGGTCGAAGCACAACGACAAATGAAAGCAAGTGTTGCAACGATATGAAAATCATGCATGCGCTCAATGGGAGGTAAGCTGGTGTACATCACACTCGTCCCGGGGGTAACCATGGTTGTACTATCAGGTTCCATTTCAGAGAACGCGCTTCAAAATGTCCTGCCAAAATACAGGGGATACAAGTGGCAGTGCCACAACACACTGACCTGCAAGACAACACACTGACCCGTAACAAAAATTTGGGGTTGACCAGGTGACGCCCCCCCGCACCCCGCACCCCACACCCCACACACCCCCCCCCCCCGGAGGAGGACAAGGGGCGGGGAAAGACAAGGGGGTTGAGGGTACAGCAAAAAAAACAAAAAACGCGACTTACATGTGAAATTTAGCTACTGCCATACCACAGCACACCTGCACCCTGCCTATGGTGACTCGGATTCCTCCAAGACCAGCCTGGCGCATCGTTGAAGAAGAATACGCACAGCAAGCAGGAGCATGAATGAAAACTGTGGCGCACAATTGGCTCTGTGGGCGCACTGGCAGTCACCAGGAGAGCATGCCACTTTGCGGGCATCAGGTCACCCCACGGCCGCAATGGTGACATTCCACTGTTCCAGTGTTGACTGACCAGCTGTGCCTAGTACCACTTTCCTTGCCGCCCCCGGTTACTGGCAACACCCACCACCGAAAGTGTCAGAGGGCGAGGCACAAAACTGCAGGTGGAGTACAGAGTACCACCAACACACTGTGCGAACACACACGAACAGCACACACTTGACACGCACGCACGCGAGCGCGCGCGCACACACACACACACACCCTCCGTCTCGCTCGCGCTCTCTCTCTCTCTCTGTCTGTCTGTCTCTCTCCCTCACTGCTCTCTGTTTTCTCTGTTTTCATACTTACCACCTGTCGCAGGTTCTGGCAAAATATTGAAGCCACAGCACCCTGTCTATGGTGCCAGGGTTTTTCTAGTTGAACTTTGCACATCTATCAAAAAATCCAAGCTGGTATGGTATAATACATGCATGTGAGCGCAGGAACGCAGTCAGACGGCCAGGGGAAGTAGCTCATTTTGTACAAGGACACCGGGTCGAGTGAATGCAACAACAAGCATTGATTGTGAGCGACTGCAGACCAGGGAGCCCTTGGGAAGGAAATCACGTCCTTGGTTTGGATTTCCAGGAGGAAGGCTGTTGGGCAGTGGCTGAGTGATAACGCCTGCAGGCGTCACCACTATCCAAATACCCCGACAAACACAGAAACAATGACCTGCGTTTCGGGGATGGTGTTGCGCCGCGTGGCTTGTTCAAATTTTGTTGTCAATGTGCATTCTGCACATGCAACACGAAGGATGTGCAAAAGGCGGCGTGTCTACGGCACCTGCGGCATAAATTGCCACAGGGAGGAGGCATGTCTGGATCACTCCTGGGTCTCGCACCCTTTGGCGCTTCGGCGCCCCAATGTAGCCCAAAGAAACCTTTCCCGACTGCCAGGGAATACCCCAAACGAAACTGAGGATCGGCGGTGGCACAAGCTCCGACCCCAAAACAGATGCTGAACCGTACAACGGATATGTAAACGAGTAATTGCTCGCACCGCTCGCAAACAGACTTTCGGATAGGGCTCTGTGCGCAAGGGGTACATGGACGTGATGTGCCTGTACAATCCCCCTCCCCCCCCGAGGGATGGACACCACCACCGACCAAACACGGATCAGCCCATACGGTGCACAATTTGTGGCCAGTCACTTGCTTGCTGTTGTTTGCGGCTTCTAGATACGCGCTGACATGCAATCGGAAATCTCGCGCTACTGCAGCGATCCCTCACCAGCGAGAGAGAAGCTGAAGCAGGGAAGGGGGCTACCGAAGTGGGAGGGGAGGAGAGGCACAGAGTTTCCAGGCCTATGGCCAATTGACCTCTTCTATGCTCTCTTGGACTCCCTGGGTGCCGAAGGCGTTCTCTCCCCCCCCGCCCCCCTTGCTGGCGAAGGAACCCCTTGGGGACCTTGGCACCCCACCTTATAAATAGCGTTAACTGAGAAAGAACCCAAACGCTATCTAGGGCCCCCTGAGTTTAAGATAAATCGTCCGTGTCATAGAAATCGGGGAAGGAGTCGAGAGCAGGAGAGGGGATTGAGGGGTCCCCACACTGTACGAACACTGGGTGCCCCACAATGAAGGGGGCGAGGGAAGGCAATTGCATCAAGATAGCAGAACAGGGTGCAGAAAGCCACCGCCTGAGGGGGGGGGGGGGGGCTGCACAACAGAGGGGGTACCGCGGTGCCCCCAAACCTGCGCCCGTGCGTCTGCTTGACTCGTGCATGCGCCCTTTGGGGCAACCCAAAGCACGCTTGACCTCAGCTTTTGCGGCCAAAGAACGCAGCTTCCAGGGTTTCACACCCGATGCGCGATGTCCACCGATCTCGACGACTTCACAGTATTTTCAATTGCCATTTGGCCGAGCGCAGGGCCGCAGGAAGGGCGACAGCAGGCAGCAGATTGGCTGACATAACGAGGGTCTTTGGCGATCGCAGCGACCACACTGAGAGCCTTCCCGGACTGTGTGCTGCGGCTTGAATTCCTGTCCATTTCTTTCTCTGCCTCCCTCGCCCCCCCCCCCCCCTTTCTCCCCACTGCGTCCCTCTTTGCACAACACCGCCCGCGCTGAAAAACACAACACGGCATTGGACGCGGGGGTGCACCCCAGAAAGGATGACGCACGGCTGCCACCGCCCGCCTGCAGGCATGTCCAATCTGGGAATTGATCATCCGATGGTCAAAAGTGCCGCGCGTATTGGGGCCCCTAAACTGAGTTATGGCCATTTTAGTCATTTTAGTTATAGCCATTTTAGTGGCCGGCCGGGGGAAGTTTTCAAGCCGAAAAACACCCAAAATGGCAATAAATCGCAATTTCCCGGGGCTACGTGCATTTTCAGCAAATTTTGCAAGAGACAAAATTGAAGAGCGTGAAATTCCGCATCCCGGTTGAGTGTGAGTGTGTGTGTGTGTGTGCGTGTGTGTGTGTGTGTGTGTGTGTGTGGGTGGGTGTGCGTGTGCGAGTGAGTGTTTGTTTGTTTGGGTCTGTGGGTGGATGTGGGTGGGTCATAGGGTACCAACATTGTCAGGAGGCACTTCAGTATGGTAAGAGGTCGCATGCATGGGGATGGCCAGACTTGTCGGAAGCCAACCAGCCAAGGCCGAAGGTGTTTGTGTGTGGTGAGTGGGAAGACCACATGGGGCAAAAACAGGAAATAACATATGTTCCCTGTGTGTGTGTGTGTGTGTGTGTGTGTGTGTGTGTGTGTGTGTGTGTGTGTGTGTGTGTGTGTGTGCATGTGGCGCGCCGAGCCCATAGTCCAGGGCAGCACATTGCCATCTCTATCAACAGACCGAAACACGCCCAGGGCTGCTCCTGAGGAGTTTGTTTCACCGCTTTTCTTGCTTTGTTCTTGTTTCGCGGTGTGTGTGTGTGTGTGTGTGTGTGTGTGTGTGTGTGTGTGTGCTATTCTAGGGAGGACAGGTGCCTATCATTGCCCAAATCAGGAGGAGGAGTCGCCACGATGATCAAGCAGAGGGTGCTCTGTGGGTGCTCTGTGGGTGAGGACGAGGATAACCGCATTGAAAAAGCAGCCAAAACACGGTGTCTGTGTGCGCGCTTTCAATTTGCATGGGATGGCAGGACTGTTCCGACGACCACCAGCGTGTGTGGCCCTCACGTCATGCCCTGTGCATTCAGAGTGCCCGTCACTCAGAGGGTGGGGCTGCACAAGTGGCGAACTCCATTCGAAGTGCAATGTGCCAGTTGAGTAGCAGACGCAGATGGCCTGAGCGTGTCTCAGGGCAAAGTCCGGAGCGCGGGAGGGGGGCAGCAGCAGAAGAGGGTTATTGGAAGGTTATGAATCTACCGGAGAAGGATCTGGCGATACTGTAGCTGTACAATGAGGAGGATCATGGGCAGTCCCATGCACCACCCTGTGGCGAGACATTTGCTGGTTCTAAAAGTCGGCCGTCCAGTTCCCAGCCCAATGCTGAGGAAAGGTGCAGGGGCGCGCATTGAACCCATGGCCTTCTGGATGCAGGGCGTTCGATTTCTAAGACCCAGCCCCACCCCCCCACCCCCCAAGCCCCCTCTTGGGAACAAAGAATCATTCCGCCCACATGGTTTTACGGATTACTGCGACACTCTCTAAACACACGAAAAAAGTGGCCAAATTTAGGTCTTGTGTGTGGGGGGGGCGGGGGGTATTTGCGGGTCGGAGGCAAAGGCTGGCACTTGTGAGGCAACTGACGGCGGTTAGAGGACCAACCGACCCCGGTTTCGGAGCGAAGCAGAGGTGACGAAAGGTGAGGCAAAGAAATCAGGCCACACGCGATGGCTAGTCCGACATTCCGCCAGAGGACGTTCCGCCAGAGAACGTTCCGGGAGAGAAGCGTGTGCCCGGGGTCGGACGTCACGGGCACGGACGAGTGCCGGTGGTGTGGGGGAGGAGCAGACACACACGACCCCCTGGGCCCGGCCGACGCACATTGAGCGGGTCCCCCTGCAGGACCCGGCTCAGGCCGCGCAGGCCCGCAACGTTTTGGAGGGTCGCACCACACATCGGCACACGCGGGGGCGTGTGCCCGCGAGACGTTGCCACACCCAGACCCGCCCCCCTGCCAGACGTCACAGCCTCGCTCAGGCTATATCTTAAGGACCCCCGGGGCTGGGGAGCGGGGGGGGATGTTTGGGGCCCTGGCCAGCCCCGGCCGACCCACCCCCCCACCCACATCAGAAAACTTTTTCTCCGGCAAAAAATGAAAATTATCAAAGGGGCCGGAAATTTGAGGCCGATTTTAGGTACACAAACTTTTTTGGCCTCTGACCCCCCCCCCCCATGGGGGGGTTTCTCCTTCAGCAATAGCCTGGCCTTGCTCGGGATGTATTGGAAGAGAGTGGGGGGGGGGGGGGCTGGGAGGCTCACTGGGGGAGGTTCAATGCCGTGAGGCGCAAAGCAAAACACAAGGGACGGAAAAAAAAATTGCACTGCAAATCCACCCGACGCCGGCACACGCAAGCCCAACCTCCCGCCGCACACGAACGTCAAATCTGGTCGTCGGACCCCAAAGTGGCCACCACCCACTTCGACACTCTGAGGCCAAAAATGGCTAACAGCCATGGAGAGCGGGGGGGGGGGATCCTCCTCCTGTGGCGCACGGCCCAGCGCAGAGCACCGATGAACGTATGCCATGAAAAAGGGGGCCTACCCGCACGTGAGGTGTGGCCTCACCTGCACACCTCCTTGTGCACACCGTCAGCGAGGCCTGTTCTGACCCCAACAGAGTCGCCCTTCGCCGTATCAGCCGCGGCGCAGTGGGGCCATGAAACTCGATGCCGGAACCAAAAGGCATCTCCAAACGTCCCAGGCCCACAGACCGCGGGGGCGTCGCCCGCACGCGGGGGCGTCGCCCGCACGCGGGGCACCTGCGCCGAACGCCGAACGCCCTTCCAGTCCTCAGCGCCGCCCCGCCGGCCCTTCAGCTTCCGCCGCCCCTCAGTCCCCCAGCCCCAAGTCCGCCAGGTCCACCTCAAACTCCGGCACGTGCCCCGCGGCCGCGTCGGCGCGCGCCACGAGGAGCGACAGCAGCGACGACTGCGTGTCCGCGCTGGACCGCCGCCCGTCCGACCGCCGCCCGACGGAGCCCCACGTGCCCACGGAGTCGCACGTGCCCGGGGCCGGCGACGCGCGCGCGGAGGCCAATGTGCTCGGGGCCGAGTACAGCGACAGCGACCGCGCGGCGGAGACGTCCACGGACAGCCCGCCCCCCGGCGTGCCCGGGCTCGGGGGGGGCAGCGCCAGCCCCCGGGCGACGCCGGGGCTGCCCTGCGCCGGGGACGCGATCCGCGACTTCGAGCCGCGGCGGGCGCCGGGGGAGACCCAGAGGACGCCGGGGGAGTACAGGGGGTGCGGCGCCGACGCGGAGGGCGGCGTGGCCGGCCCCGACGCCGCGGCGCTGGGGGGCGTGTGGGGGGCCGTGCGCGGGCGCGGCACCGGGAGCGACACGGCGACGGGCAGCGTGGGGTCCGGCGGGGGCATGACGTACCGGTGCCCGCGCCGCCCGTCGCCGTCCCTGTGGGCCCCGGCGCCCGAGGCCTCGGACGCGGGCGAGAGGGCGGCGGGCGGGGGCAGGTCGGCGGACGGCGGGAGGAGAGGCGGGAGCGGCCCGGGGCCGCTGTGCGGCGACGTGGGGGGGTCCTGGGCGTGAGGCCTGGCGTCGGCGGCGGTGGGGCCGGGGTCAGGGGGTGTAGGGGGTCTGGGCTCGGGGGCCGGGCCGTCGTCGCCGGGCTGCGACGGAGGCGGCCGGCTCCCGGGCTGTGGACTGCCGCCGGGCGGCCCCGGGCCTACGGCCGGGGGCGCGCGCGCTCCTCCCGCCGCGTCCACCGTCCCGGGCATGTCCGCGCTCATGAGGCACGGTGCCGACGCCAGCACGCCGCCCAGCAGCCGCCCGGCGGGCGCCGGGAGGTCGCCCCCGGGCACGGGCAGCGGCCGCGGCCCCGGCGTCGCGGTCGCGGGTGCGCGCGCGGCGGGCCCCTCCGCGACCCCCGCGTCGGTCTCGCACCACCGGCCCTCGAGGCACTCGGGCTCGGGGAGGGGCACGTGCCCCCAGGCCCTCCCGGAGGCATCGGGAATGGCCCGTCCCGGAGTCGGGGCAGGGGGTTTCAGAGGCGTGGGGTGGGGGGCCGGGGGCTGGGGGGTGTAGGCATGCGGCAGGGCGGGTGGCTTGAGCGGTGTGGAGTGCAGGGCGCAGGGCTTGAGGGGCGTGGGGTGTGGGGGCGCGGGGTGCCGGCAGAGGTCCTCGGCACCGGATTCGCTGTCGCTGTCGCTGTCCGTGAAGCACGGCACCGACGGCGGGGGGCGGGACCGGCGGGGGGTCGAGGGGGCGTCCGGGGCTGTGGAGGGGGGGTCCGGGGCCGTGGAGGGGGGGTCCGGGGCCGTGGAGGAGCCGGGGGTGTTGATGGGCGGGACATCGGGCGGGGGCGGGGCGCATGGCAATGAGGGGGGGTCGTGGCGGCCTGAGAGAGCGGCGGGGGGGCGGTGCATCGGACAGGCAGGGCAGAGGGGAGGGACGGGTCAGGGGGGGAGGGGGGGTTTGGCGGGGACCCCCCTCCTCCTTGGGTCCCCCTATGGTCCCCGCTGAAGGCGGGCCAAAAAATGTTTCAGCAGCAATCCTCTTGCCGCCGAAGGCGCTGAAGCAAAATTTTGGCTGTCAGCCTCAAACATTGGAAGGGGGGAGGAGGGGGGGGGTGTCCAGGCGGGTGTACCCCCCTCTCCTCCTGCGGTGTACGGCCGTTCTAAGACTTGGCCGCCAACACCTCAAGGCTGTGCCTTGCGGGAGGGAATCCCTGACGCACGGCCCTGGCCTGTGTGTGTCCTGCGTGGGTGGCAGGCGTTGGGTCGGGGCGGTTGTGGTGGCGGTGCCGATGGACAGGGAAACCCTCGGGGGACAGGGCGCAGGCGGTGTTCGTCTCTTGGCCCCGATTCGAAGGAGCGCGGGGGATCATGCGGTGCGCACCGCCGCTGCAGCTCCGCCGGCGGCGGACCGGATGGGCCCGACGGGATGCGCGGCTTTGGGCAACACGCGCTCGCCGCGGCGTGCGGGTGTACTGGGGGTAGGGGGCGCATTCGGGGCGTTGTTTGAAGTAAAAAAACATCGAACAACGACTTGGACTGTCCAGTGGCCAGTTCGGTATTTAGGCACACAATTCTACGGCACTTCAGGGGCAGTGGTCGGAGGTCGACGGGTGAGCGGCGCACCCGTACCTCTCCTCCCCATTTTGTGGGGGCTCTGCTGTGGAATCGAGCAAATAGTCCCCACACTCTACAGGGGCACATGGGGAACTGTGTGCAAAGTACGTCACTTTCATGTCTGCTTCTTGTCTTGTCATCAAATTCTGGTGTGCTCGCATCTCAGGACCTCTTCTCTTCCCTTTTTCTGTGCCACTGGGTCCCTGCCTCAACCACACCAACGACCCTCCCCCTCCCCCCCCCCTCTTGCCTTGACTGACAAGTCTGCACGGGCGGCAAACACAAACCTGCGGCCGTCGGGGGCAGCTCCTCCACCGCCTGCAGCACCTTCTCGGGATACGCGTACGGCAGCGGACGACACCGACAGCAGCCCCAGACCCCAGAGCCCGCTGTGCCGCGCCGCACCCGCGCCAACAGCAAGCGGCTGTAGTCATCGAACTGCTGCCGCACCTGCGGGAGCGCGGCGGCGGGGGGGGGGGGGGGCAGGGCCGCGCAGCCTCCCCCGCGCCCTCCGACAATCCCCACACCCGTTGGCCGTGTGCCGGGGGCTGTACCGGCTCCTCCGGACACTCAATCACTTGAATGGGCCTGCATGGGCTCACTGTCATACCCCCCATGCTCCCTTTGGAGACACGAAAGCTCGGGATCGCGGCCCAGGCCATTGCTTGGTGACCCCCGGGGGGGGCGGGGGGCTGACCAGCCCGGGCCGACCCACCCGCTCACCCACATCAGAAAAATTTTCCACACCCAAAAAATGAAATCTACCTCACGGAATTGCCCCTAGACAAAGCCCCCCCACCACACATTCTGGGCAGTCTAGGCGGGGGACAATGCGGAGCCGGTGGGGCGGCAGTGCTGGGCGGCCCCAGGCAAGTCCACCGCGGGATCGCCGCCCGCCGCGCCGCCGCCGCCCTGAGGGCCGTGGTCGGCTGCGTCGCGGGTGCGACGGGCCGGGCCCGGGGCTGCGGGGGTGGCGGGTGCGCAGGTACGCCCTCAACGTCCCTTGCCCCTCCTCTGCCGCTGCCCTGGGGCATGGCTGCGGCGGGGACAGCGACGCCCCGCGGGCAGTGGGATGGCAGTGCCCCCCCCCCCCCCCCTCCACCGCCCGTCCCCTTTCCTGCCTCCCCTGCCTCCTCATTTCCTCCTCCTCCAGTCCCATCTCCACCACCGCCAACTGTTGGCCGGAGGCCCCCTCGGGGGAGGGGGTCCGGTTTACATAACACCTGCCTTCTCGGGGTCCCCAGTGCGGGGGAAAAGCAAAGTGGGCGCCTCTAGTGCCCGGGGAGTAACGCCCATGGACTCCGAAGGCAAGTACCTTTGCCCACTGACCGTTGGCCGGAGGGAAGGAACCTCAGAGACGGCCCAGGGGCGGTTGGACAGGCGGTTGGACAGGCGGTTGGACAGGCGGTTGGAAGAGGTTGCCAAAGCGGTTGGGGGCGGGTACTATCGGTTACAAATGCCATTGAAGCGGGCACTTGCCGTCAGGGAGACAGCGGCTGGGCATACGCTGGGCGCCCAGGAAAAGGAGGGGGGTTCCCCCCCACCCCCCGTCTTCCAATGCATTCCTGTGGGAGGCCCGTTTGGGGGGGGTCTGCGTCCCAGGACCCGCGGATCCCCCCCCCCCCCCACCGGTGGGTTCCCTGGGTCAGTCAAACCAGCGGGTGGGGGAGGGGGAGCACATGGGCGGGGGGGGGGGGGGGGGCGGGTGCGGGCCGTGATCGCCAACCGCAGCCCTTCACGCCGCCCCATGCCCGCGCCGGCCGCCAGCAACGAGCACACGGCCGTCCCCGCCACACCGGACGCCAGCCCCCCACCACGGGAGGCCCCCAGACCCAAACACCGCACGCCAACACTGATCACTGACCGCGAACCCACGGCCCTGACCCAAAGTGAACTCAGCACCGCCACCGGTCACGCAGCACCGCCCAGCACACCCCCCAGGGGGGGGGGGGGTGGCCAGGAGGAGGAGGAGGAGGAGGAGCGCCTGCCGTGGTCCCACGTACGGTGAGCCGTGGCGTCGTCCCTCGGGGGCCCCACGCAGGCTCTGCCGAGGGAGTCCTCCGTCTTACCTCCGCTAGAGTAAGACGAATCTCGTCGCACACCTGAGAACGCCCCTCCCAGCAGGCCGTCTGGGTCTAAGCGCTGGTGTACGACCACGCTACGGTCCGATCAGCTCTCCGGTCCCGGCCACCGACTGCCCCGATCTGTCCTGGATCCACCCGAGTCAGCGTTCCAAGATCAACGTGAGCTGAGAAGGTGTGGGTCTCCCGGGGCCTCACCCCCGACTTGAAAACGTCGCCGGGCTAAATAGAACGCGGCCCAGCACGACTATGCGCACTGCCGGTGGGCTGAGTACCGCCGGCGTCGCGAGTACGGTCACGCCACACGATCACGCGCACCGCCGGTGGCCTGGGTACCCCCGGGTTCTGTGAGTGCGGGACGTGCGTCACGGCCATAGCACCACGGTGGTGCACCGCCGTGGAGGTCACCGACGACGCCCGGCCGCAAAGGCCGAGCCCAAACGACGAGCCCCACGATACGTGTACCGAGACGGCACGTGACCGAGAAAATGGCACCACGATGGTGCCCGAGCGAGACGGCGACGTTCGTCAATGGCACGTGAGGCGGTGAGTATCGCCGATGACACGTCACCTCTGCACGGGGTGTCACGGGGGTTGGCGGAGCGCCAGGTGCAGACCTCGCCATGGTGCCTCGAGTATTGGCCTGGAGGACACACCATGGCCAGGCTGGCGCACGAAGACTGTTTGGGCTGCGCCACAGTGGCGCTCTGCCCTGAAGGTTGCGCCACGACGGCGCACGTGTACGTTGACCGCACCACGGTGGTGCCACGTCACTGAACTGGCGCCACGTCGGCGCAGGGCTGTCTGGGCAGCGCCGCGGTGGCGTTCTGCCGTGAGGATTGCGCCACGATGGCGCACGTGTACATTGGCGGCACCACGATGGCGCTCTGCCACTGAACTGGCGCCACGGAGGCATGGGGCTGGCCGGGCAGTGCCACGACGGCGCTGTGCCCCGAACACTGCGCCACGGTGGCTGCACCACGGTGGTGTGCTGCCACTGAAGTGGCGCCACGTTGGCGCTGGACTGTTTGGGCGGCGCCACGGCGGCGCTCTGCCAAGAAGGCCGCGCCACGACGGCGCTCTGCCCAGAAGGCCGCGCCACGACGGCGCACGGGTACGTTCGCGGCGCCACGATGGTGCCCTGCCATTGAGCCCGCGCCATGTCGGCGCAGAGCTGTCGGGGCAGGCGCCACGTTGGCGTCTGGCGGTCGGGGGGAGGCCACGTATGTGCATCTGTCCCCCACAGGACTGCATGTCTGGCCCAGGGAGGGGTCCTGGACGGTTGGCGGGCGGGGTGGGCCCGGCCTGACACAGGGAAGACGCACGAGAAATCGAGACGTATCACGACTGGCTTCGAGCGTGGCAGTGCGTGTGGGCAATCTGTCCCACAGCTACCATCCTGAGGGTTTTTAGACTGGTGCCAGGTCACCAGTGGCCAGGATCTGAGCAAGCCGCAGCCACTCACGGGGCCGCGACACCCGCGTCGGCTTCGCCACTGAGAATTGGGTGGGGAGGAGGTGTGGAGCGGGGCGATCCTCAACGGGGGAAAAAAAAGTGTTCGCACACCATGTATTGGCGGTGGGCGGTGGACGGTGGGCGGTTTGCGACAGGCGGTTGGTGGCGGTTGGTGGCGGTTGGCGGCGGTTGGTGGTTGGGGATTGGTGGTTGATGGCGGTTGGCGGTTGGCGGTTGGTGGCGGTCAGCGGTTGATGGTCCCTTGGGGCGGTCCCTAAGGGCGGTCCTTAACACAAAAAAACTAGTCCCTTAAGAAACCCCTCACGAGGAGATGGCCCGAGGAGGGCCCTGAGGGGGGCTTTGGGGTGGGGGGATGGGGGGGGGGGGGCTGCGTGGCATACCCATTGTTCGGTCCGGCCGTGCTTCACAACGCCTTTGATGACCCGTTTGATGAACTGCCGGTCCCGAGGCATCATTTTGGTGTACGGGGCGCGCACCTTCCCATCGCTGACGAGGCACAGCACATCGCACCGGCCGGGCTGCTCGAACATGGCATTCGTGGCCCCACAGACGAATGCAGCCTGGCCCAGGACCTGCGGCGGGAAGTGGGCTGCAGTCGGGGGAGGGGACGTGGTGGCAATTGCAGGGGGCGAGACGGGCGGAACGGGATGAGCGACAGGGAGAAGAGGGGGCCGTCTGCTGCGTGTGGCTGGCAAAGCAGGGAAGTACCAGAGGGGGGGGGGTGGGAGGTGGGGGGGGGGGGGGTGTTGTACACAAAAATGGCCCCACAAGAGTTTCCCAATGGTGTGAATTTCATTTTTCCCACTATGGTCACTTTGGTCTGGGGGGGGGGGTCCAGGGGGGGGTAACCCCCCCTCCTCCTGTGGTGCACGGCCTCTGGTACTTCCCTGGGGCACGGGATCACTCCTACCCAGGGCGTGAGCTCTGGGCAGCAGTGGTAGAGGGCGTGGGATGCTAAGGATACCGATGGTGCTGAGGGCAGTGCGGATGCTGCGTATGGTCCTGCCACCCGTGCCCCCCCATGCGGCGGGCAGCGGAGGGCAGCATGCTCTGGCAAGTCGTCCCTGTGGAGCCTGCGTGGGGAAGGACACCCATGTTTACATTGGCCATACGGCCATAAGGCCAACGTGATCTGGCAGGTCGTCCCTGTGGAGGAGCCTACCCGGCGCAGTGGAATCCTGTTTGGATCGGCCATCAAGTCAAGGAAGCCCCGGGGGTCCCAGGCGCGCTAACGATAGGCGCAGGTGCCACAGGGCAAGTGTCCCTTGACCTGGCCCCACCTCACGAATGGCTTTGACTGCAGAGGGCAGATTGTACCCCCCCCCCCCTGCCCTTGTCTAAGCTACGGAAACGTCCCAAATCAATATGGTCCCTACGCCTACTGCACGGCCCGCTCTTCGGAGGTGCACTTTTTCTCTCATCATGGACTCATTGATTCCGACGCGGTCCGCCACGCTGGCAGAGCGGAGGATTTCCCTCTTGAAGGGTGGACGTGGGGCTTTCCCTCTCAAATTCGCAAGGCCACTTCAGATCCCACAGGCACTCCCGAAAGTGCTGATGCACAGGACCTTGACCGTCGGAGGCGCATGGACCGCATTTCTGTTCCTTTTTCTTTTCAGGACAACATTACGGAGGCTTACACGGCCTTGTGCGCATCTGACAAAATAGTGGCGCTTTCATTGTTTCCCACTCCCAAAACAGGCTCCCGTAAGAGGGCCACAGTCCCAACCTCCTTTTTGGCTGACGAAGACGCTGTACATTCCACAGAAGATGCCCTTCGCACGCCGTCGACCACAGGCCAATGCTGGCGAGAGTCGGCAATGCGGGAAATGAAAAAACGTGCCTTTCATTTTGAGCGCGTAGCGCACTGTGCTGCCGTGTCTGAGGGAAAGGCATTACTTATGCAGTCCACCAACCATATCCTCCCTCCCGAGGCGTGTGCCTTTTGACAGGACAAAGACACTTCAAGCTGCTTACTCGATTCTGATGTGTGTTGCGGGTCGGGAGGATAAAGACAGATCCGGTCTCCTCGTCCTCGAAAAGCCGCGCACAGTGTCACGTACGCGTCTCCGATGCAGGCCGTTCTTCTTGCACAGCAATTGGGCTGTCAAATGATTGCAAAGGGGTGTTCAACGGCGCGTCTCGTACGCCGTGGTGCCATGCGGTGGTCCATTTTGAGGTGAAAATGAGCCGTTTGTCAGCCTATTTTCAGGACGATCCCTTGGGTTTTGCAGCGCTTTATGCCCTGCCCCCCACCACCCCAGTATAAGCTACGGTCTTGTCGAAGCTACAGTGGGCGTAGGGACTGTATTAATTTGGCAAATTTTGGGACCTGATTGAATTCGGTACCAAATGTATTGCAGCCACATAGGGCCTGGGGTTTGGTGACGATTTTGCTCGTTACCTGGGGTCATGGACACCTTTTTTGTCAGTGTTTGCCCACTTGAACCTACATAGCTCTCATTTTCCGGTTTTTTTTGTATTATATTCCCCTTCCTTGCAAGCTACGGTCTTGTCTAAGCCCAGGGACCAATGAGGAAATAGGTCCTGTTTCAGTCGCTCAAGGAAAATGCTGTTCATGTGCGGAACGACAAAGCCCGCAAACTTGGTGCAGATGGAGGTCGGGACCCCATCGTGGCCAGGGGAGGAGTTGGTGTTCAATGTTTCCAACGCGGCGTGAACGAGATCAGTGGTAGCCGGTCGAAAAAGTGCTTTCATCGGCATAGGCGTGTTTTTGTTGCCAAAAAGTCCTTTGAGGTACTCCGAGCATTGTGCAGTGGATTTGCCTCAGGAGGACATGGCCTCCGACCAAAAGGCAGACATTTGTTGAGCCATCTGATTGGCCTCCGGAATAATAACATCTCTTTTGTCACTGAGTGACAGTGGCTTTCATTTTGAGTTGTGTCACAAGTCTTCAGACATCCTGTTTTGTCCTCCGCGGACGTTTCTGGTAAGGGTCGTCAAGCGCCACTGGCGATCGGAGAGAGGGTGAAATGCAGGCGAAGGGTCTCTGTACTCTGTACTTGGTACTCTCGGTACCCGGAGCAGGAGAGGCAGGCGACTGGCAGCAGGTTCAAGGGGAGGGGGTACAGGGGCGCGGGGCACATCACACCTCATCGATGTCGTTGATGGGGACGTACGGGTGCAATACGGCGAGGAAATCGGAGCGGATGGGGCGGATCAAGTACTGCACCGCCATCACGCAGCTGCACACCAGCGACGCCGGGGTGCCGACGAAGATGACTGTAGGACAGCCGCACGGATGCCGAGCACACTCCCCTCCACGCCCCAGACCGTCCTCTGTGCCATGATGCCTCCTGCCCCGCCGCTGCCACCCCCCCTCCCCCCTGGGCCACCCATTGCCATCCCTTCGTGCTGCACCCGCTGTGCCGATGTGCCCCACCGCGGTCCTCTGTGTCCGCAGTGCCCGCAGGTCGCAGTGCCCGTCGCGGTGTGTGCTCAGGTTGTGCGCCCCGCGCCATCCGTGCGCTCCACCGCATCCGTTGCAGTGCGCCCCTTCCACTCCTGGTCTGCCCTTGCTCCTGTCCCTGGGATGGGCAGTGGGAATGCTTCCTGCGCGCCGCAGGCGCACCGCACGCGCCGCAGGATAAGGGCAATTGGCTGCAGGGTAATTAGCGCCGCAGTAAGTTTTCTCAATCTCGGGTGAAAGAGGTGGGTCAAACAGGCGGCACAATGGCGAGGCACAAGACGCAAAACGGAGAAAAATGTTGCGATAGCCACTCCCTATTCAAAATCATGTTTGGCAAAAGGAACGATGTCCCATGTCCCATGACAATTACCCAAATTGCGCGCCGCAGGATTAGCGTTCCCAGTGCCTCGGGCCAAGTGGCGGGGGACAGTGCGTGGGGCTGAGTGCCTGGAGGAAGGGCCTGGGGACGGCGCCTGGGGGCACTGCCTGGAGGAGGGGGGGGGGGGTGAGTGCCTGGGGCCATGTGCCGCGGAGACCCACGAAGAGCGCAGCGGGACGAACAAAGTGCAACATGGGCCCCAACAAGAACACCGTCGCACCGGAGGCCCCGGCGGAAGAAGGACCGGCGAACACCAGAACCGCCCGGGCACGTCGCGGGGCTGGGCCCGTGGCCTGCACACATTCCGTCCCCCGGCTCCAGCGCCCCCAAAGGAACGCCGAGGTATTGTACGTGGGCACAAGACGCCGCCGGCACAAAAAGTGCAGCAAGAAAATAGGCTCGTCGCCAAGTAGACCACAGGTCCCGTTCTGTCGCAAAATCGAGACACAGAGAGACGCCAGTGGACAGGCCACTAACATGCACAGGCTAAGTGTTTGCACTGCGTGCGCACTGCGTGCGCACTGCGTGGGCACTGCGTGCGCACTGTGTGCATATTGCGCACGCAGAGGGGCTAGGATACTCACCCAAGAATACCTGTCACCTGTTTACTAGGGGGAAGACTGAAAGGTGTCAATACCATAGGGTTGGCCAGGTGTCCATCGATACTTCTGGTTGTAGTTATAACCAACAGCATCATCGAAGAAGAACTGTCCGGTCCTGGTGTCGACTCGCCACCATCGAGTATTGGCGATCGAGAGCCTTCGAGCGACGATGACCACGTTGACTTCTTTGCAGTTGTGGACGTGGCCATACCGATCGATGATCTTGAGCATCTCGGTTCGAGAATCACCTTGAAGTCGACCAAGGTTTTGGTGCACGTACTATCTGTCGGGAAGAGTACTCTGCAGGGCGAACCGAACCGCCTCTACGGAGGCTTGTGAAAAGGGGCCAAAACTAGGGTTCGAGTATTTGCCGACATGCAAAACTTTGCACTGCGTGTGCACTGCGTGCGCACTGCGTGCATGGCATTCCCACAGCAATGGATCGCAGCGGGACGTCCCAGACCACCGCTAAGCAGGTACCATTGGACCGGCACCCCCCCACCCCCCCCCAAAAGTCAGGCCTGCGCAGGCGAGGCCTCGCCCCAGCTCTGCACGGCCCCACCCTCCGGCAGGGCCCCATTCACACCCACACGGCCCCATAGGCGAGTGGGGGGCCGGCACTGCAACGGACGCACGTACCTCGACGGGCCAAGAGGAGGCAGTACCAAAGGCGCATCGTGTGCTTGCGGAACGTCTTCACCAGGTCCCCGAGCAGACCGCCTTCCCAAAGCGGATCGTGTCGCATGACTGTGGAAGGCACGCGGGGCAGAAATATGCGGAGCGGGACCGGCCGGGGGCAGGCGGTGTGCATGGAGTTGCAGTGGCGGCACTACACCATCATCACCGACCTCCAAATCCTGACGGATCCCCGGCCCGACCCGAGTATCCCCCCCCCCCCCCACACAGACGGGGAAGTGACCCCGCAGGTGGACATCCCGGGGCCCAAAAGTCGCCGTCGGGGAGGGGTCCCCCACCGCCGGTAGGGGGTGTCTGCCTGGGCGCACGTGGCCAATGGCGAGGGCAGTTCCAGGGAATTCCAGGGAAGGGCATGGTACTACCCAAATGCATGGGGCAATCCAGAACGCAACGGAAGTTTCCCGGATAGCGGCAACTCTTGTGAAATTTGAGAGGGGGCGGGAGGGTTGGTGAACAGGTAACTGGACTGAAACGGGGGGCAAACGGTGACAATGGCCCTCAAACTGTATGGGCAAAACGGCCACTGCAGTCGCAGCCCAGCCCCCAGCCTTGCCAACTCCCACACACCACTGCATGTTCAGCAGAACAGAGTGCACGCGGGACACACAGCAACTGCATTGCGTTGGAGCTGAACATCAGTCAGGCACTGTTACAGCAACACCCTTCACCCACTCCGCCCCCCTGCCGCCTGTTCCTTTATGTCCCACCCCCTGAACATTGCCACTGCCAGCGCCAGTGCCAGTGCCAATGTCAATGCCAATCCCAGTGCCACTGCCAGTGCCACTGCCACTGCCATTCTCCTGCCACTGCCTCTGCCGCTACTGCCACCTCCTGTTTCCGCCCCACTGCAACTGCCATGGCCACTGCAACGGCCCCCAGTACCACTGCCACTGCTCCTGCCAGAGCCATTGCCACTGCCATGCCACTGAAATCGCCACCGCCCGTACCAGTGCTGGTCACCGCCATTTGCCAGTGCCACGGACATTGATACAGCCATTGCCATTGCCACAGGGGTCCGCAATGGCAAAGGAAAGGAACACCGCCGGGGGTATTTCTGGTCCTTAGACTGGCGGGCAATCGAAGGCGGTTGGCAGTAAATCGACAGCAGACTGGCACTGGCAGTGCAGAGGATGGGGTTCTTTTGGGGCCCTTTCTCTGCGTTGTGTCGTTGCCTCTTTAAAGACCCTGACCCCCTCGCCCGCCCGCCACATTTGTGCACCGTTGGGGGTACCACCGACTCCAATCGGTCAACTGCCACGCACCGTTGGTTGAGTGCCAACTGCCATCTGTGAACTGCCATCTGTCAGCCAAACTGGCGCTGGTGATGATCGTTGAGCATCGCTGCAGAACCGATCAATGCAACGTCTTCGGGTTCTGTGTTCTGGGCTTTGCCTCTTCACGTGATGAGAAGTATGGCGTAGATGGCCTTGCACTCCCACAAAATTAGTGCAAGTAACGCGTGGCACCACAACAGAAGTGCACCCATTTGGGCAGGCTTGCGGAACGCGGCATCATCGTGCTCAGCGTTGGAGCTTGTGCTGGCTTCAGGCCATGGCTTAGCATAACCGGAGGGGGGCGAGGGTGGGGGGGAGAATCGCAGCCTGGGCTCCTCTGCCTGACTCACCCACCCACCCACCCACCCACCCACCCACATCAGAACATTTCTCCTCAGGAAAAAAATGAAATTTATCACAGTGGCCTCAAATTGGAGGTCGATTTTATGTACATTAACTTTTTTTTTGGCCTCGGACCCTCCCTCCCTCCCTCCCTCCCTCCCCCAGTATAGGTAAAATTCGCCATTGTGCTGTGCCCTGGCTGGCTTGCATTGTGGCTATGTCAAGGGTGGGTACGTACAAAATTACTTTGCAGCATATCTATCGTTGGACAACCATTAAAGCAGAGTGGTTGGCCAGGCACATGTCATTGGTCATTTCGGGCGTGTGAAGCTTTAACAACAGCCAAAGCAGGGACCACGCATCGGCTACTGCATGCGCCTATTTCCCACGCTTTGAGACCGCTTGAAAAATTGATTGAAACCCATAAACTCAGGGATGTACCAGATTGACGTTGGCAAGTTGAAGGCGGACCCATACGTGCCAAATGGCATGGGGACGTGCCATCCCCTTCCCCCTCATGCAAAGCACATGTATGGGCTTGTCTTTTGTTAGCGGTGCGCAAACATTCACATCAAGAGCTGCATCGGAGCGTGTGAACGTTGAAAACTTCGTGCAGGCACATGGGTTGCACGCCAGGAGTACTTACTGCTCACTATGTATGCAGGTAGTTTCGTGCGGCACCATGTATGCAGGTAGTTTCGTGCGACACGCCTTGAATCCGTTCAAGGGTGAGGTGATCCTAGTCAGTGGCAGTTTTCCCGGAAGAAAGCATGGTAATATACCATGGCCGAAGCCAAAGAACAAGGATCACCCAAGATGGCAAGCCAAGTACAACGATGGGCACTCCAAATCCAACTCCAACTCCAACTCCGATTCCGATTCAGGGTTGATCTTTTGTGCACTTCTGTAGTTTCGGGATTGCCAGCGCCATTGCCAGTGCCAGCGCCATTGCCACTGCCAGTACCAGACCCACACCAGCAGCCCCAATTCTCCCCCATGAAGTGCCCAAAAGTGTCCCTTGAAGCGTGGCAGAAATGCAACATTGCAATGCCAGTATTTGAAGAAAGGAGGGGGGGGGGGGGGTCTGGAACCACAAAGGTTGTGTCGCAAAAACGGCCGAAATCAATATTTCCTTTTGTAAATTTCATTTTCTCCCACCATGAAATCTGGGTCCAGGGGGGGGGGAGTGCGCCCCTCCTCCTAGCCGTTCTAATACATCCCTGGGGAGGGGGGTATGGCATGACGCCTGGTTGTATTGCGGTCTGCAGCTGGCCGCCTCCGGATCGTCCGATCTGGAGTCCCAAGTCTCATGGGCCAGCCCCAGGGATGCATGAGAACGGAGGGAGTTGGGACCCAAAAGTTTGTGTACCAGAAATAGTCCAACTCAATATCTCCTTTTGTACATTTCGTTTTTTCCCACTGTGAAATCTGGGTCCAGAGTCCAGGGGAAGGGGGCGGGGGGCTCCCATGGCCCTTGATCTGAGCGCATCCGGCGCATTGTCCACTTCAATGAGCGCAACCTGAGGGGGACCCCAATCCGGTGCGGGTCGCCACCGCCCCTGGCCCAAGGGAGAGTCCAGAGGGCCCCCGAGGGCTTCCCCGGGAGCCCCGCTCCAGGTCTTGCGTGGCAGACCTTGCGGTTGACCAACGGCAGTCGACAGCGAACCACCGCCGGCGGGACTAGCGGAGGGACAAGAGTGGGGCCGGTCGAGACCCCCCGGCCGATGACAAGGGGCCAGGGCACAGGATGCGGACCTGCAGTGGTGTTGTCTGTGCCTTTGGCAGTGAGCGGCGCGGGGGACACGGCGGCCGTGGGGCGCAGGCTGGGGAGCGGGGCCATCGCATCGGAGCCCAGTACAGAGGCCCGCAACATGGCCTGCCCTTCGGCCCCCCTCTGTGAGGCAGAAGAGGGAGCAGGCGCCGGGGGATTGGGATAAGAGGGAGGGATGAGAGGAGGAGGGTGGGGGGGGGCTGGGGCTCAAAATGTTGTGCATCAAAAATGGCCCAATCAGATTTTCCCGATTGTCAATTTCGTGTTTTCCCACGATGGTCCCTTTTTTGGTCAGGGGGGTCCAGGGGGAGGGGGGCTCCTCCCCTTTTTTTTGCGATCAAACACAGTGTTCGAAGTCCATCAGTAAACGTACCACTGTACATGGCGAACCTGCGCCAGAGGCGTGCACCGCGGGGAGAGGCTCCTCCTCCTGCGGTTGTCGGCCAAATTTTTTTTGGGGGGGGCGATGCCCAAACAGTGCCACAGGGTGTGTGGGTGGGTTGAGGGGGGGCAGCCCCGCTGTAGCCCGCTGTGGCGCCCTCAAGGTGGGGGCTCCACGGCCCAGAGTTGGGTTATTGAGCGCATGGCGGGTGTTACTGTGGGGTGTGGGTGGGAGCATAGGACGAGCATGTCGTTGGGATAGTGACCGCTGACTGGGCGAATGGGGGGTTGGACCGTGGAGCGTTGTTGGTGCGTGGCGGGCATGATGCATACCCCCGGTAGTCCCCACGACGCACTGATGATTTTGAGGGAGGAATCATGGCAGATTATGGGAGAGTGTGGGCAAGTGTTGTTTGTGTGTGTGTTCAGTGACAATGCAGGACAACTGACTTCATTTCAACTCCAAAGGAGTAGCAGAGCCTCGGTGCCCACGCCGTTTCCACCGGCGCCAGCACCAGCACCAGCACCAGGGGGGGGGGGGGTACCTCTACGACCCCTCGCACTTCCGTGGGGGCGGACATGGGGCAATGGGCGTCGTGGGCCACGCGTAGCCCAGCGCCACAAGTGCAGGGCTGGTGCAGGGGCACCGGCTCCGGCGAGTGCGGGTTGGGGAGGGCCGCGGGCTGCGGCGCGCAGGCGCGCTCCAGGGCCGCGGCCACGAGGCCGAACGCCCCGGCCAATACCCGCGGCATGGGCAGCGCCGGCGCAACGATGTTGTGGGCGAGGGCCCGGAGCATGGGGACGAAGGGGGCGAGCCAGGGCTCCGTCATGACAAGGGCCACTGCCACTTGCCGGGCCCCGCGCTTGTACTGCGCCGAGTGGTGGCTGAAGAAGGCACTCACACCGAACACGCGGGTGGCGTCGTCTGAAAGCGGGGCACAGATGCGCGCGCGGCAGAGGCCATGAGGGTGCAGGGCAGGGAGGGGGGGGGGGTCTGGGACCCAAAAATGTGTGTACCAAAAATGGCCCAACAAGATTTTCCCTGTTGTAAATCTCGTTTTCTCCCACAATTGTCACTTTGGTCTGGGGGGTTACTCCCCCTCCTCCTGTGGTGTACGGCCATTCTAACACTTGTAATACTGATGCGTGCTGACGATCATGCCTCAGTGGCAGTGCTTTGAGTGGAAACTGTAGCGGCTGCACTGCACAGGGAGAGGGAAGCATTTGCGGGAGGGGGGGGATTTCGCCACCGTTGGAATTCCAAAAGCTCCCGGCTGCCTCACGCACCCCTCAACGTGCAAGCCAATGACACATGACAAACATGATCCATGAATCTGCTTGTGTCGTTACTTCATTCATATTTACGTAAGGTGTTCAAGTGAGGCGTCTTAATCGTAATGAACCAAAGTTAAACATCTCAAAAGCAACGGACGTTGGTGATTTCCGCCCCAGCCACGACAACCAGCCGATCCGTTTCTCCGTTCAGAGGCAGACGGATTTGCAGATCACCACCCACTGAAAGCAGCAGTAGTTCACAGCATCTGAAAGAGTTTGCTGTTCCAAACACTTGCCCAAAAACTATGGGCCCACAGAATGCAGTGCCGTTGGCATCTTCACCGCCCTGCGGACTTCGCCAGGGGAAAATTTCGCCACCTTCCATCAAGACAAATTTGTCCCACGACACTACCCCTCCCCATGTGACAGGGCGCACAACACCCGTGTGTGGTCCCAACGGGAGCTTGCTGAACCTGTGGAGACGTTGCTGCGTGCAAGGAACCAATGTTGTCTCTTGCGGAAAGCCATTGTAGGCCCCGTGGGAAACCCAAAACGAGGTTTGGACCCGCTGTAGCCCGCTGTGGCGCCCTCAAGGTGGGGGCTCCACGGCCCAGAGTTGGGTTACTGAGCGCATGGCGGGGGGTCATTGTGGGGTGTGGGTGGGAGCATAGGACGAGCATGTCGTTGGGATAGTGACCGCTGACTGGGCGAATGGGGGGTTGGACCGTGGACCGTTGTTGGTGCGTGGCGGGCGTTTGAAGGCAAAGTGGCACGGCGAGCGTGGCCGCAGGGAAAGGGTGGGGTACTCGGCAGAGGGCACGCGCCTGCAGAGGCCCAAACCGCTGTTGCCTACTCGGCTCCATTTGCGCCTGCGCCCAGACCCACAACACCACGTGTCATATGACGGAGGGCAGGCGCCGTTGCGCTGAGGGGTGCGTCCCCTTGGTCCAGCACCGATTCTCCTCGGCGCCAGCCCCTGGACAGGCCTTGGACCAGGGAACTGGAACCGGCACCCGGTCGCTGGCCGCCTTGACAGGACTATCCCATCGACACATGATGTTACTGTTGTGTTGGTGCCCTTTCCACGGGCACTGTGTGACACTGCCTTTCCCGAGACCAAACACACTTGAACTCTCGGACATGTTCAAAAACATTTCACCGAATGCCACATAAATGACGAGGGGAGGGGAACTAAATTGGACGCCACTTCCACACCCGCCATGAAGCACATGTACTGACTGCGCTGCAGCTCCCACGCCTGGTCCTGACACACTCATCATCTGCGGACCAACACCTGCCCCCCCTCCCCCTTTGAGTAGTCCGCGGGGGACGCCGTCCCTTTGACTGTTTTTCCCCAGTAATTTGACACCGCATTGTTGTGACGTTCCGCAACCTCCTCCCCTGAGATTGGGCGTGTTGTGCATGTCTGTTTCTGTCCTTTTGCCATTCAGACACAGGCTGCACGGTGCTCCTCTGCTTCATCATCCACCCCTCAACCCGTGCCTGAACCGCCCACTGACCACCTTTGACGGCCCAAGTGTTCGTTTGGCTCCAGATTTCACGGCGACTGAGTGTTGTATTTGAGCGGTTGACCTCCATGGAGAGGTGGGCCCTACAACGTGGCAGCTCTCACCAATGACATTACCGCCGGCAGGCGCTCCAATGTGCGCCCTCACCCGAGGGGGTGCATTGGAAGGGGGGGTTGCGTTTTGCATGCGCTGTTATGTTCACAACGTGTGACCACAGTGGGGGGACGGGGACGATTCAACAGGGGGCTGCACGAGATGCACTATACCGGGAAAGGCAGACTTTCAACTGCATGGGTCTGTGGGGCTGCATTGACTGGGGTACGGTGGCGGTAGAGTTATTTGTGGACGGGATGGGGGTATAGCATGGGGACAAAGTGGGGGTGGGCCGAGGTTTGCAGGGGTCTAGCGGCGTAGCGGGCCACAGGGTCGTGCAGGTACACACCCAAGAACAGGTCAAAATGCGTGACGTCCTCGGTCAACAAATGCGCCCCGTCCGGCATCATCCGCACACACAACTTCTGTTCCTCATCCTCCGTCCAGCGCTGCCGCGGCGAGTGCTTGGCCGTCACCTGCGCAGAGAAGCGGCGATGCTGAGGCCCCACGGGCGAACGATGGCGCAGAAGTACGGCGTGCCCTTGGGCACGGTCCTCAACAATTAACAAAACGATGCAGCGCAGTGCCAATGCGACGCAGTCTCCACCGCCATTCCCCTTCACCGGCCCTTCAGCCCGGCTCCGGGCGGTCGCCTGGTCCCGGCGGTGTAGTGAAGTCCCAACACTTATCCTGCGGCACCCACGCCGGTCCTGCAACCCACGCCCAAGGTCTCTGGCCAAAAATGCGGCCATGGGGGGGGGGCGGGAGGGGGGCGTGGGCCATGATGTCACCGGCATGACCTTGACCTCATGCCTGACTCAGTCAGTTCAACACTTCTCAATTGTTCCACAATCACAAAGCGTTTTGCCTTGCCGCTCTTGCAGTGCAATCCAGACCAGAACCGAATGTGGCCTTGAAGTCACCGCTCCGGGGTCAGGTGGGTGGGTGGAGGGGGGGGGGGATCCTCCCCTCCACCACCTTTGCGAGAACAACACTAAAATCCCAAAATTTGACGGGAACAACACCTGTGCTGTTCTGACATAGGAAGGTACGGATAAAGGGCAAAGTAGCCAAAAGTTGCAGAAACAACACCTACGGTTGTTCTGACACGGGTCCTCAGAGCAGTGTAATCCTGTTTGTGCTGACCATGGTCCTGCAGTGATCACCAAGGAATCCCAAGGGTACCAAGCGCACTAATGATACCCAGCATCCGTACTGCCCTCAGCACCATCAGTATCCTCAGCATCCCACGCTCTCTACTACTTCTGTCCAGAGCTCATGCCCTGGGTACACCTACTTGCTTCCGGGAGAGGCAAAAAATCAGATTGGAAAAAGAGCATTTGGAAAAAAATCGACTGCCAACGATTGCTAGAATATTTCTGCCAATTTCTAGGGTTGCAATACCTCAATGTTGTCAGTTGATTTCTGTTGAGGGGCTGGGTTGGCAGTGATGGGGACCCTTTCGAGCAGGTTTTGTCTCCACAGTTATGCCGTGGACAATGTGTCTTCGACAGACAACGGATTTGGCATTGACTGCATTGGCATGTCTGCTGTTTTGTCGAGGATGGGAACAGTTTTGTGTTCTGTGCAGTTGTAAGCCGTCCAAGATGAAGCAAGGCATCTTGACTTGAATTGTGTTGAAAATTCACTCATTTGAAATTTTCCTGGTGCACATTTTCGCACAGCGAAAAAAAACCCTTAAAGTTTCCCCCCTCCCTGTATTCACCGTATGCTTGATATGTGTTTAGCAGTTCATCGAGCTTGCAGCCAGCTCCTCTTTCTTTTGCATTGAGGGCGATGTGGAGCCGTGTTGTAGGGGGCTGGAGTGCATTGGCTGAGCAGACAAGCGACATGCAGTGACACAGACAAAGGCACAGATGCTCTGGAGAGGGCAACCTCAATTCCAGTTTCTAAGTGAAACTCGGCGACTGCAATACAGACCAAAGCCAACGCCATGCTACTGCGGTGGCAGAGGCGTACAACATGGGCTCCTATAGCATGAGAAGCAGGGTGGCAAGGACACGTGCTGAAGGATGCGCGGCCCTTTCACTTTTGTTGCTGGCGACAAAGGGTGGAGCAGCCAATCTGAACCTGGCTGGCGTAAAGTCGGTCTCTGGCTACCAATATCCCACCATGGCTTCAGTGTATCATTAGCCAGTGGGGATAGTGGGCTGGGGGAAAGCCTACGAACATTGCCGCTTTCTTGATGGCGACCTCAGAACACGATGCCCTTGCAATGCAGACCTGATGGTGGTTTGAAAGGAATGCAGCCCCCCGTTAGTGGGGTGTCACAAGGGGACGGAAGGGGGTGAAAGCATTTCCCTTCTGATGGATTTCTTGGAGTGAAATGTGCACGAAGCACACTACAAGTGCCCCACAACTAACCTGTTTGCTTATAATTTGAACGTTGTCTCAGCCTAATGGGAGGTAGGGAGCAATGATGCACAGATGGGCTGTAAAAAGGCCAGCTTGAGTGTTGGAGAAGAGGCAGTTTGCCGGCTTGGGGGGGTGGCAACATTGCAAATCTGTTTGCTACTCTACTGCGCTGGGGTTAGTAGAGGGGGGAGTTTTGAATGCTTTGAGATGGGGGAAGGCTTTTGCCTCCATTTCAATGATGACAACATTGGCTCGCTTGGAGTGGGGTTTGGCTTGGGCTTCTACTAATCCCCCCCCCCCCGCCCATTGTCGTTCCCCACCCCAGGGAAGACGGTCCCCCACCACCCCCTGGGGGACAGTCACCAAGTGACGGTCCCCCACCCCCCCCTGGGGGACCGCACTAACACCGTACACGCACATTTGTAGGCACAGAAATTGCAGCATAAAACGAAAGAATTCAGCATAAGATACGTACAAAGGGCTGCCAATGTACGGAGACCTACTCCTTGACCAGTTTTGTGTAAAATTGCTTGGTCCTGCTCCACTTCACCTTGAACTCTTGCACATGCTCTCCACTTTCCACTGGAATGCTTTGGGCAGCACTCTTGGGTGGTGGTTTTGCCTTCTTGGTAGGAGGCTTGGCAGGTGCAAGCAGATTTTTGAGAACCCATTTCCCTTCGGGAATGTCCCTTGTAAAATACAACTTGTTCCCAAAACTGTGTCCCATACCTCATACACCACGGGCACTCTTCACCCACACAACCTCCGTGTCAGAATTCAGGTCACTATCATCATGCGTCACATTTGTCCGGTCCTAGGGGGAAACATGGTTGTGCTGTCAAGTTCCATTTCAGCGAAAGTAAGCAAAATGTCCCGCCATGAGTGCAAGGGATACAAGTGGCAGTGCCCCTCAACACAGTCACCCACACAACAACATAATGAGCCGCAACGAAAAATTTTGGGTTGACCAAGTGACGGTCCCCTACGCCCCCCTGGGGAACGACAAGGGGTGGGGAACGACAAGGGAGGGGGGGGTACTACGGCTTTTGTTGCTGTTGCTTGGGTGCTTGCTGCAGTTGTTCTTTGGCTGGATTCTTTGGCACATGCTTCTCCCTGGGACCAGACTTTTTGAAAGCGAAGTGAAGCAAAAAGTGTTGCGCAGATGCCCCCTGGGAATTCGGATCCACATCATCCAATTTGATAGTTGTTGGTGGTACAATGCAACAGAGAGTTAGACTTCCCGCAGTATGCTCAGTTCAAAGCGGATTTCGCCTTTTACAAACATGGGACTCTGGGCCCAACACAGCAGGGCTCATGTTGCCACGGTACTCCGCATGTTGCCACGTTACTGCTAGCGCGTGTCAATGTATACCCTGTGCCAATGTTGGCACTGCCACCAGTAGGGACTGTGGTGAGTGCCTTCAGCTTACATGGAGCTTGTTGCTGGGCTTGCTCGTCTGGCTATCGGGCTTGCCATTTGGGCCTGCAGCAATCAATATTTCGCTGCTGCTAAATGCTACACCTGTGGTTGGCTTGGCAAACACTTGCTGTTGTTCTCGCTGTTTTTCTTTTGTCTTTTTTCTTGTTTTGCAATTGTAGCGCTTTCTTGCTGCCCCCTCCTGTGCCCTCAGTCTGCTACCTCCTCCACAAGACCAGGCGCCATCTTACGCTTCGCAACATTTTCCAACTAGCGACATGTTTGGCTGGATCGTTGCCCCATGAGGTGCGGTGAAAGAATGTTTGAGGCAAGGCAAAGCACATGTTTGGCGATCTCGTGGGTTTTTTGGTGCTTCATGTTCTCAACTTCCATGCATCATCCTCCGATATTTCCCGTTTTGTAGGGCCCAATGTGGCAAGGGAGACATAGCCAATTCCCATCCTTAGGGGGAATCTTTGCACTGCGCGCGCACTGCGCGCTACTTTTAGACTATGTTCCCCCGGAAGAGCCCCCAAGCACACCCCTTGGAAACGCCCTTAGAATTAGGTGACCCAAACTGCCCCAGCTCAAGAAAGTTGCAAACCACCTTCCCTGAACATAACACACATCATGCACATCTGGAAAGGCCATGAACAGCGCATTGGTCGCCACCCTCAAGAACACACAACTGTCTTTCTGGTCCATTGTCAACTAAGTACACATTGAGAATACGCAACTTGTGTGCACAACATGACACAGTTGCAGAATCAAAGAAATGTCACACTGTCACATGTGTGCGTGTCAATGCAATCCGTACAATATTGCAATTCACACTTGTCACACATGGACATCTTTTCAGGGTCAAACTTGGTGCAACAAAGGGCACAAACATCCCCATCCTCACCCACAACATCCTCATCATCATTGTCCTCCTGTGTAGGTGCGGTCCGTACATGTGCAGGTACGTGTTCCCATGGACCATATGGAGGGTACCGTACCTGTCTTCGAATCAAAAATTGCTGCAAATGCAAGAGTACACGCACGTACTCATGCAACTCCGTACCGGATCCCCTCCATATGTTCCTTACGATGCCCCAGTGCCACATGCGTGCAAACAAGTGCTCAATGCGTGCCCTATAGAAACCATGAACATGAACAAAGCGTGGATTCAAAGATTGTCCCGGTTTCCTCAATAGCACCGGAAGGTTGGGGCCCAAAAGAGAGCGGAAATGCTACGTCACCCCTGCATTCTCGGGGGTCCCCAAAAGAAGGGGAACAAAATCAGAAGTCAAAACCTAGGCCAAGGGTCACCATGATGCACCACGCAACAAAGCGTGGATTCAAAGATTGTCCCGGTTTCCTCAATAGCACCGGAAGGTTGGGGCCCAAAAGTGGGCGGAAATGCTACGTCACCCCTGCATTCTCGGGGGTCCCCAAAAGAAGGGGAACAAAATCAGAAGTCAAAACCTACGCTAGGGGTCACCATGATGCCCCTAGGGGCCCCTAGTATCACAAAGTATGGGTCTCTAGTACGGCTAGACGCCCAAATAGTTGCACTGCGCGCGCACTGCGCTTAAGGCTCCCCCTTACTATTGGAAAAAGGGTAAACTACAAAAGATGCACAATCCGTCCCTATCCCCCTATTTCTTGGGAAAGCACGCACCAACACTTACATGAGTGCACACCAGTGCAATAAAAGCGCACGCTGTTGTGTGCTTTGTGCATGCTTCCTCCTTTCACACCTCCTTGTGAAAAGCAGGTTGAAAGCTGCTAATTTCAGGGGCAACACGAACACACTTCCATGTGAGTGCCAAGCACCTTGCGCTGGCACCTTCCACCCTTGGCCCTCCTTAGCTCAGCTTAGTCGATGACTGTGGCTCTGCATCCCGAATTGACTCCTCCCCACTAAACCGGGACAACGTAGCACAGGTACTGCACCCACAATCCCTTTCCCCTGATGAGATCCTCATCATGGCGGGCCTCTTAGGACCAAGGCCACAGAGATGCGACTGAGGAGAACTCCTATAACCCCATGCCCTCCGTGTGCTCTTCGCTGTCTACCCCACTCCTCCGCCCACTGCATGTTCTACGCCCTGTGCATTCGCCTGCCCTCCTCTGCAAGCACATCTGCCTGCTCAGTACTGAAACTGTTGATGTGGGATGGCACACACTGCACTGAGAGGGAAACGTGCTGTGCGCGCGGGGGTCAGACATTGCCTCTGAGAGCAGCTCGTCGTCATCCCAGTGTATTGGGCGTGATTTGGGAGGGAATCCTCGATGTGCCATGGCATAGCAGCTGACAGAGACCGATTTTGTGAGGGACGGGCTTGTGCGCACACTCTGTTACCAGCGGAGGCACTTAATGTTGTGTGTCCCCGGCCAAAACTGACACCCAAAGGCAAATCCATGACAATGCTGCAGCTGGAGCGCAGTGTGAAAGGAGTGAACAGCGGAGGGATAGCCAACATTCTATGCGATGGCATAAACCCTGTTCCTCTGTCAGAGCGTGCGGCGGCAGACCTGGAAGGATGGGTTGGCAGATGCAAGCGATGGGGCAGGCTCAAAAGTAAATTGCCGAAGGAGGACGAAGATGTTGTGCAATGCGTTTTGCGACGAAAATTGCAGGTGGGTGGCAAACTCGCGCACAGTACCCCGTGGACGAGTTGTGCACGGGTGTTGCGGCAATAAAACCACACACTTTGTGTATTTCTTGTACACTCTTTGTACTGTGAGGGGAGCGGCCTCTTAAAATCCCACACTTTTTGTGAGAACTTCACTAATGTTTGGGGTTACGAGGGAGCTTGGGGTAATAAGGGGCGTAAAGGGGATGGTGGAAAGGGAAGAATAGGGAGAAAGGGGGGGGGGGGAATGGGGGGAATGGGGGAAAGGGCCATTTTTGGCCATTTTTAGGGGTGGATTCCCACCGTGTTTCCACAAAATGTGGAACAGTATCGCTTTCCCAAACTTTCCCCCCATATCCCTCCGTACTGTTCCCCAGTACACCCCCCCCAGATGTTACATGCATACAGAATCTGTTCACAACCTCTCTTCATGGCACCCATCTAGACCAAACCCTGACCGTAAGCGCTGCGTTGCTCTCCCTGGGATGGAAATAATGACGAAGCTCCCGACAGGGATGACCAAGGTGGACAGCAGGAAAATATATAGTTCGACGCGGGTCCACAGATTTCGGCAGCTGTCACGAGCAAAGCAAACAGCATTCAATAGCACCAAGCACGTGCAATGCTCACCGCACGTTGGCAGACGCTAGTGTCCCAAGCTTCAGCTGCACTGTGTGCTTGTCGTACGTGAAGGCCTTTGCAATACTGCCAAGCTTGTGAACCAATTCCACCCGCCACTGGGGGTCTGTCAGGTTGCGACTAATCCACTCGTGCAATTCAGCTGGGGGCACGTACTCATCCGCAGTGTGATCGCCAGCACCATTCTGGAAGAACGATTGCAGGCGTTGGTGAGCCTTAGGCCCGATCTCCCACACTTCGTTCTCTCCTTGGGAGGGTTTTATCCACTTGCCATCTTGAGTTGCAATGTATACTGCCCTTTGCATCATCGGTTGTGACAGCTCAGGGAAGACACGGTTTGCCGCCTTGATTTCCTCAAGAGCAATGGGGACTGGTGGGTTGGAATGCCGCACTGGAAGATGAAGAGTGCCTTTCTGGTGATTGTACTGTAGAATGGAGGATAGTGCAGCAGCGGGCGGGCAACTCGCATTGTTCTGATCAAGGCTCTGCCCAAGGTGCAGTCGGATGTCGTCAAGACGCACCAGGTGATAGGCGCCCTCTGTGGCGTGCATCCTCTGCAGCTGTGTCGGGTTCAAAAACGTCACGAAAAGCTCCACTTTGGTCTGCATGTTGTCGTTGCTTTTCGGTGCCAGTTCAAGAGTGGCTGTGGCAGAGCCATAGGACGAGATGAGAGGCGCGTAGACGACATCGAAATCCTCCAGAACACTCTGGACGACCGGCACGACCACCCCCTCCGGAGCCCATTCTGCAGAGAATTTGCGGGCCAACTGAGAGACTCCGGCATTGGAGCCAATGGCGAGCACTGGTGTCCAGTCACGTGCACTGTCACAACCAAACTGCACGCCATGGTCTGCCATGGCCTCCGCCACTTTGCAGCTGCCGCCGCCGCTTGGGCGTTGCACGATGAGATTTGATAGTCCCTCAACGCCGGACCAATTTTGGTTCTCAAACGTGTAAGCCTCCGGCCCTTTTCTTTGGCTGTTCATGAAGATAAAGGATGTTGCCGGGCGGTTGTAGGGGTACCCCTTTGCACGCTCCAGTTGCTCTTGGGTCACACTGTTGGATATGGAGCCGGTCATCCTGGTCCCAATCCGAGACCGACAAACAGCCGCAATCAATCGCTGCAGCGTGTGATTCTAAAAAGGGGGCAGACACTGCTGAACCCCGCAGAAGGAGTGGACGCCTGCAGGATAAAAGCTGTAGAATGCACGAAGTGGTGGTCCGCCTGCCCTCTCCAACGAGCACCCCACATAGCATGATACACACAGCGTGATATACACTGCCCTCTTCAAAGAAAGGTGTTGCACTGTATGACGCTTCAGAGACCTGCATGGTTTACTTCCCCAGATGTCTGGCGAGATTGTGCCCTGTCCAGTTGGCAGCTCTTCTTCCACCAGCTAACGTGGGTAGCCAGAGAGGGCGGGGGGGGGGGGGGGGACTTGCTTGAGCGGGGGAGGGGGTCCAGGGGAGGGGGGGAGGGGGTCCAGGGGGGAGGGGTCCCCCCCCCCCCCGTCGGAACGTACCCAGTCCACAGGGAACAGAAAATTTATTGGGCAACGAACCACTCAGCACATGGAAATGTCATCTTGTTGGTAGCAAACAAAGCCAATTCATCATTGCAGGTCAATTCAGGGTTCCCTCATCTAATCAAGACACAACAAATACAACAAAGCGGGACTGTCACCATCTCATGCCAACTCACAGTGATCATGGTCAATCAGAATTAGACTCCCGTGAACTGGAGCCTCCATCTGTAGTGGAAGTGGAGCTGGAACCTGATGATGATGAGGAATCTGAGTCACTGCCTGAATGGGAGACATCAGACAAGTGTTGCCATTGGCACACTCAAAAACAGTGTGGCACATGCCTTTTGTGCCTCATTGTATGCTTCTTGTCTCTTCCGGCCAGTGATCCTATCTTTAAACCTAAAATAAAGCAGCGCGTCGATTACGTCTTTGCGTTTTGCGCGTGGCGACGGTTGGACTGGGGAGCAGAAATACACTGACAACGAGCGTTGGGTCATGGTAATCTGCAAGACAAGGAACGCAGAGTACACATAAAACGATAAGTAAACAGTGTGTGGCGTGCGCCGAAGGCGCCGAGAAATTTTTTCCCCGTCACCAAAAAAAGTTCCCAAAACCCAGGTTTTCAGCTGCACTTGAGCTGAGGGGGGAGGGGGGGAGGGGGTCCAGGGGGGAGCCCCCCCCCCCCCCGTCGGAATGAAAATTAAAGCAAGTCCCTCGGGGGGGGGGGGCACACAGCACACATGATCCCCGTCCACCCTGCCCCTCGAGTCTGCGGCAACAAAACAATGAGCAGCGCTCAATAAAGCGCTTCTGCCCCTGCCCCTAACATCCCCCATCTCACATCTCCACAAGACCACTTCGCCACCGCGTTGCCTGTCAGGCGCATGATACGAAGCAAGTAGAGGCCTAGGAGGTCCCGAGAATCAGGTTTTTCACCCGATACAGACAGATGGAGCAACCTGAACCAAGGGGGCAATACTTCAGGGTTCTGATGGAACCCCTCTGCCGCAGATTCGGCACTTTGTTGTGATGATGTCAAGCATTGTATGTGATTAGATCACCTGGGTTCGACTCAGGAGCATTATGCGATGATGTGCAGCGTGAGATGCAGCATGCACACGTCAGGATGCTCGAGGCCAAGCAATTATGTCGTGACTACGTGATATGGTAATGACCCAAGGTTCCAGAGAACTCCATATTTGACTGCCCATGCCCGAAAGCGCAAGCGAACAAAACAGGGCATGACCGCTGGATTGTGGGCAAATGCCATGAAGGCTAGCCTTGCTTGTACCTTGAGAAATGTGTCCGCCGGGGCTAGGGGGAGCCCCCCTTCCTCATGCGGCAGTGAGGTTTGTGTGAGAGTGATCCCCCAACTGTCAAACCTTGGGGCTGTATTAAAAGTGGTTTTGAGAGAGCGTTCCCCTTGCTCGGTTGCCCGACAGGCCCTCGCTGTGAGGAGCAGCACGTGAAGAACCCAAATCTTTAGTAACTAATTTCTCTCCCGGAAAGAGACTCCGAAGGAGGCTACGCCCGAGGCCCTTCTTTGGGCTTCCCCAAGCATTTGGACATTAGGCGTGTTAACACGGCCGGCCAACACAGAGGTGGAAAGTACCCCCCCACCCCCTCCTGTGTTGTGTTAACACAGGCCCAACACGGACCTGAAAAGTATCCCCCCCCCCCTTTGTCCACCCCATGGCACCACAAGAAGCCGAAGATTTTGTGTTGTGTTGTGTTGTGTTGTGTTGTGTTGTGTTGTGTTGTGTTGTGTTGTGTTGGGTTGTGTTGGGTTGGGTTGGGTTGGGTTGGGTTGTATATAAAATGTGTTGTGCTGTGTTGTGTTGTGTTGTGTCGTTTTGGGTTGTGTTGTGTTGTGTTGTGTTGTGTTGTGTTGTGTTGTGCTGTGTTGTGTTGTGTTGGGTTGGGTTGGGTTGGGTTGGGTTGCCCAACCAAACCCAACCCAACCCAACCCAACCCAACCCAACCCAACCCAACCCAACCCAACCCAACCCAACCCAACACAACACAACCCAACACAACCCAACACAACCCAACACAACACAACACAACAAAATAAAAAAGACAAACACTGCACAAAATGACACAAGAAAAAAACCCAAAACAAAACAAGGAATGACACAACACAACACAACATAACACAACATAACACAACATAACACAAAAGGAAAACAACACAACACAACACAGCACAACACAACAACACATACCACAACACACCACCTATTGGACGTGTTAACACGGCCCCAACACAGGCGGTGAAAAGTACCCCCCCACCCCCTCATGTGTTGTGTTAACACAGGCCCAACACAGACCTGAAAAGTACCCCCCCTCCCCCCCCCTGCCTATTGCCCTTTGTGAGTAAGCCTGTGATACTGTCCATTTGCAATGAAGACCCCAGATATTTAACATGGTCTTCCGTTGACAAACCAGAGTTTTGAAAATACGATTGCTCTACTGAAGAGAAGGTGCCTTGAAGCTGACTTACCCAGATTTATTTTCAGGTCCGAGACTCACCCATACCGATGCATGGACTCCAATGTGTGGCACAGATTATTGATGTAGCGGCTGCTAATGACACAAATCATCTACATACATGAAGGGGTAGGGGGGGAACGTTTGCCCGGCGCACGCCCGGCGCGCTACCTTTCTATTAACTATCCCGACTTCAGCCCCAGATATACCCTCTGATGGAGAAGCCCCCCCCAATAGACCATGATGGACTGCGCACCTTCCCTACAAAGCACGTTGCATAATTAGGCAATAGTTGTGAATTCAACAACTCCAAATGTCATTTGTATTGTACTTAACAACCGGTACTTTGCCTTTGCCTTTCCCATAGATTTCGCTATGGTAATAAGTCCCCAAGCCGCAAGCGGTTTGGATGGCGTTTCTGCCTCACGTCACAAGAACGAAGCGCAAACTCAGCATTGGCTACATCACCCCTGCCTTCCCAGGGGCCCAAAGTTGGGCGGAATGGCACCCCTGCTTTCTCGGGGCACCCATGGTGCTGAGAAATCAACCTATTAAGGAGTGGATGTGGTGGAAACGAGCCAAAAATGGATGAAAATGGGTGAGAATCCAAATGTACCACATCCTGAATGTGAAAGAAGCATCAAAATACCCGTTGTCAAACAACAATAATACCCATAGTACCGCAAAGCATGGGTTTCTAGGACGGCTAGACATGCAAATAGTTGCACTGTGCGCGCGCACTGCACTTAGTGCACCCCCTAAAAGGTCACTGGTGGGGCACATGTAAAAAAAAAAATGCCCGGCGCGCACCCGGCGCGCTAGCGCTCCCCCGGGGGCCCTCCAAATCATCGAACAGGAACAGTAGAAAGGAGGCACAGAATGAAAAGAGTAGAGGCGAAAAGGGGTCACCTTGCCCTATGCCGGCGCGCAGTAGGAAGGTGACTTCTTGCACCCCCCCTCTTCCAATGTAGAAATGGTATGGGGCCAGCAAGGTGGATAGCATGAACTGGATGTGAAAGGGCGGTATTTGGATTGTTTGGAGGACTGCCTCCAAAACATTGTGGGAAAGTGTTGGAAACGCATTTGAGAAATCAAAGCTCACCAAACCACACTTATCTCACACGCAAGTGGGCACAAGAAACAGGACTCCTCAGTAACCGGTCATAGGCTGTCGAAGACAAAAGCAGTACAAGGCACAGGTTCACGGAGTTCCTTCAAGCTACTCAAATCCCCCTTTGACCCCCCAAATGTGGGGATCATGTGTCGTCCCTTGACATAGCCCGCCTATTGTTTGTGCGTGAGCTATTGGAAAATTTGCTCAATTTGAAGACAAAGGGTGTTCATAATACGACATTTCTTCACGTCTTGTAGAGCAATGGGGCGTAATTTGGCAATCATTGCTCGGCCAGAGGCCTTTGGAATGCAATTGATTACTGGGCATTTGGTAAAACCTAGTCCGCTCTGTAGTAAAAGCTCGTAAAATGTAGCAAAACCTAGTTAAAAAATTTTGCAAAAAAATTATTTGAAAATTTTTCTTGCTTGGGAAAAAAACAAAAATTTTTAAAAGATTTTGTTTACTAGTTACTAGGTAGACACAAATTTGGACTTGAATTTGAACAAAAAACACAAAGTTTAGGGGGGGGGGGGGGTGGCAATGGTAGGTGGTGTTTTTGTTTAAGGGCATGGTGCCACAGGGGGTGTTCCTAGCCGCGGCTAGCCGCGGCTGGGCGGGTTGGACCCCCCCTCCCCCCCCCCCCCCCCCCCCTCCCCCCCCGTGGCTGGCCACGGCTGGCCAAAAATGGCTGGGGGGGAAATTTGGCCAAAATCAAGGAAAACGAAGAAAAAACGGCCACACTTGGGGTCCCTAGGGGTGCAAGCCAACCCCTTTTGACTTGTGGCTATATGTGCTACTACATTTGGGGCTACTAGGTTGTGTGGCCTCTTTTGAAGTGCGAAATGACCACCCTCCCTCCCATGCTCAATATCAAGTGCAGCTGAAGATACACAACGTGGCAAAGACATCATGCAAAGACAATCATCAATGTCTCATATCGCATTGTTGTGAAGAGGAGCCCCAAACAACGGGCTACCATGCGAAAGTGAAATAGAGAAATTGGGGTGGAAAAATATATATCGTGACAAAAGAGGGTGCAAATATGGGACTATGGCTATGCCTCTACCACAGTGCCCTCCTCCGGGCGGGTTCCGGTCAGTGGGGGGGGGGGGGGGCTCCAGCCGCCCAGCCACCCAGCCGCCCAGCCGCCCCAGCCACCCAGCCACCCAGCCACCCAGCCACCCAGCCACCCAGCCACCTTGTCACCTAGCCACCCAACCGTCTAGCCACCATATTGTGTTGGGCCTTGCACTTTTGCATTTTGCCTCTTTGCCTTTGCTCTCAAGATTACATGATGATGATGTGTCTCTGCAGCAGGTATTGGTACAATTTCCATGCACCTACGTTTGTCATGTTTGTGTAATTAGGTAATTAGGTAATTAGGTAATTAGGTAATTAGTTGCATTATGCATCGGGATGTGGTTATGGGATGTTTGGTCCAGTTGCACAATCACCAACACAACTGCCGTTGCAGTGTGTGGTAGCGTCCCCGTGTCCAACTAAGGTCGGCGAGCATGCATGGAGCTGCCCCAGTGCATGTGTTTTTTAGATAGGAAAAAATGTGTGAACTTGTTGGCATCTTTGCACAACAAATTCACATGCGTCGACAGGACCGGGGATGTAGAATGGCCGAGCCCCATGGCGCGTTGGGGTTTAAAGACGGGACGCGCCACCATTCGCAAACCAGCCTTACTGGCACTGTATGTATGGTATGGTATATTTCATTTTTGATCAAATGCTCACGTACCGCGACCCGGAGGACAACCGGCTCCGTATGGCCATTTCCATTTTTCAAAAGCGAACAAAGGAGACAAGGTTTAACATCACAATTCGCTGTCTCCGGTTGCGGGAGGAAAAAGAGGATGGGTCTGCGGTGCTTGAGTGGGATGGAGGTAACATCCTTGTTCCTTATTGTTCGGTTGAAAAGGAAATTATCCCCCATTCCATGGATGGGAGAGGGTACTATGTTGTTGATGTTGAGACGTATCAAGAGGTCACTGCTGATGACGAGGGCTCGGTGTATGGAGATGAAGAGGAGGAGGGCACTGTGGTAGAGGCATAGCCATAGTCCCATATTTGCACCCTCTTTCGTCACGATATATATTTTTCAGCCCAATTTCTCTATTTCACTTTCGCATGGTAGCCCGTTGTTTGGGGCTCCTCTTCACAACAATGCGATATGAGACATTGATGATTGTCTTTGCATGATGTCTTTGCCACGTTGTGTATCTTCAGCTGCACTTGATATTGAGCATGGGAGGGAGGGTGGTCATTTCGCACTTCAAAAGAGGCCACACAACCTAGTAGCCCCAAATGCAGTAGCACATATAGCCACAAGTCAAAAGGGGTTGGCTTGCACCCCTAGGGACCCCAAGTGTGGCCGTTTTTTCTTCGTTTTCCTTGATTTTGGCCAAATTTCCCTCCCGGCCATTTTTGGCCAGCCGTGGCCAGCCACGGGGGGGGGGGGGGGGGAGGGGGGGTCCAACCCGCCCAGCCGCGGCTAGCCGCGGCTAGGAACACCCCCTCCTCTTCATCTCCATACACCGAGCCCTCGTCATCAGCAGTGACCTCTTGATACGTCTCAACATCAACAACATAGTACCCTCTCCCGTCCATTGAATGGGGGATAATTTCCTTTTCAACCGAACAATAAACAACACATTTTTTCCTATCTAAAAAACACATGCACTGGGGCAGCTCCATGCATGCTCGCCGACCTTAGTTGGACACGGGGACGCTACAACACACTGCAACGGCAGTTGTGTTGGTGATTGTGCAACTGGACCAAACATCCCATAACCACATCCCGATGCATAATGCAACTAATTACCTAATTACCTAATTACCTAATTACCTAATTACACAAACATGACAAACGTACCAGCCACCCAGCCGCCCAGCCACCCAGCCACCCAGCCACCCAGCCGGCCAGCCACCTTGTCACCTAGCCACCCAACCGTCTAGCCACCATATTGTGTTGGGCCTTGCACTTTTGCATTTTGCCTCTTTGCCTTTGCTCTCAAGATTACATGATGATGATGTGTCTCTGCAGCAGGTATTGGTACAATTTCCATGCACCTGGCGGCTGGGTGGCTGGGCGGCTGGACCCCCCCCCCCCCCCGCCCCCTCCCCCCCACTGACCGGAACCCGCCCACATGTGCTTGATAAGAAATCGCAAAACACACGCTTGTAGATGAGGTCCGCCCTTTTATCCTTGTAGGTGGGTTGTGCTAACGGCGGATTGTGCTTGCACATGTTGCGAAGCACGTCCGTGGTCTTCATATCCAACTCTTCAATCGATTTTTTTGTCATATTGCAATCTACCAGAGGCATTTTTGGGGTAATGCTCTGGAACAAAAAAATTCCTTACCACGGATCACCACCTTTGGACGGACATCATCTACTAAAGGCGGCTTGTCAACCGCACACCATTCACCCAACTCGAATGCCAATACAATGCATGCAAGTGTGGCAGTAAATTGCACTCTCCATTTGCGCAATACCACACATAGCTCTGATGGACACAAAACAGAAGCATGCATGGCACACTGATAAACTCCACATTCTGGGCATGTGATGTGGACGGTGTCATCACAAAAAAAGCTCGTAGAACGGCTAGGTGGCCAATAGGGCCTAGCATACATCCGTGCCAAGGCCCAACTCGGTGTGGCCTGGATAGGGGAGGCATGCGCATAATTGCGATAGTGCAAAGCTAGCTGTGCAATCTCATGCAACAACCACAATCTATCTTGTGGAAGTTGCACGCTGCTGTTGACAACACACCTAGAGAAAAGGCAACGCAACATCAAAAGGCACACAAGATGGCAGCTCACACTGTCATCTTGATGTAGGAAGGTGGAGTAGAGGGGCTATAGCAAAAGCTACACTGCCAAACTCACCGAAAAACCTCTCCCACTTCTTATGCGGCCTTGGCTCAATGCCTTCTTGTTCAGCAATGAGGTTGACTATGGCCAACTCCTCGGTGTTTGCACCCACTGTGTATGGCCTGATACACAGCGGATCCAACACGGGGCATAAGAAAGTGTGTGTTGGGGAAACCAACAACAAGCGCAGCACCCAATGTGTATTGCACACATTATATACTTGCGTCGCAAGCAAGGGAGGGGCATAGTCCATATCAATGGACGCTGCTTCCAAAGTACGGTGTGCCCATGATTCAGCTAACACCTGCCTATCATCCCACTGCCAGATGACGCATTCCACAATGAATCACACACAACCCACACCACACCCATAACATCCCAGTCTGCACTCAAAGCTGTACGGGTACGCCACCAGTAATACACAACAATCTCAGCATTATCTGTCACGTAAGATTTTGTGTAAACATCTCTCAAATGGCGTACCTCCGGTTTATATAGTTGAGACCCCGAACTTGGAATAATCACATTTAGTGGTCGTTCCCAATCGTCACGGAGCAATGACTCAACATGCTGCAAACGGGCCTTAGGGCTGCCTTGGGGGGGACAAAATCAGAAGTGGCTGCCTCACCCCTGCCTTCTTGGGGGCCCAAAAGAGGGCGGAATTGCAGTGTAACCCCTGCATTCTCCGGGGTACCCAACAAAGGGGACAAAATCTGAGGTGGTTGCCTCACCCCTGCCTTCCCGGGGGCCCAAAAGAGGGCGGAATTGCTGCGTAACCCTTGCAACCTCGGGGGTCCCCAACAAAAGAGACATAATAAGAAGTGGCTGCCTCACCCTTGCCTTCTTGGGGGCCCAAAAGAGGGCGGAATTGCTACGTAACCCCTGCATTCTCAGGGGTCCGCAAAAAGGGTATCAAAAAAGGCCCTCACCGGGCTAGTGGAAAAAAGCCCCTAAGGGGGGTCCTCAAGGGCGGTGCTTAACAAAACAAAAATATGGGTCCCAAAGGAACGCCCTGACAAGAAGTGGCCCACAAGTGGGCCCAGTGGCCACATAACCCTTGTCATCTGGGGTCCCCGATGCTACAGAGCGGGGGAAAAAATCAGAAGTGGCCCACAAGTGGGCCTAGCAGCTACATAACCCCTGCCGTTTGCGGGGTCCCCGATGCTTCAAAGTGGGGGACAGAATCAAAAGTGGCCCACAAGTGGGCTCAGTGGCTACATAACAGTCCGAAACATCACGTGTACTGCCAGAGTGCCGGACAGACGTGGGGCACACAAGTGATCTTCATTTGGTGCACGAACTTTCTGGTTTGAAGAGAGAGGTCAAGAGAGTTGCAGATGCACTAGAGGAACTCATTGCAATGAAGAGAGCGAAGAGAGATAGTGAAGTCAAAAGTGAGGTGCCATCGGAGGACAGCGACAGTGAGTGACAGTGTGTTGGACTGTGAGCTGGACTGCACTACCTTTGCCTGCTTTGCTTTGTGTTGCTTTACCTGGTCTGAAGGTGTTTCAAGTTTCTTAGCACTGATACAGTTGAAGCCTTGAATGAAGCTTCAATGAAGCTTCAATGAAACCTTCAATGAAGTCGTCAAAATTGAAGGTTTCGTTGAAGCTTTCATTGAAGCGTCATTGAGAGCGTCATTGAAGATTTCATTGAAGCTTCATTGAGAGCATCATTGAAGCTCCATTGACGCTTCAATGAAAGTTTCACCGAAGGCTTCAATTTTTGTTTTGCTAAAAGTCGGATCTAAATGCACCATTTTTGAACCGAACAAAGGCATGTTTCAGAGCACTCCACTGGCAGTAGAAAGCCACCCTCAAAAGCTAGGAACTTCATGTGAGGCTCGACAAAAGGTGAAAAAAGGAATGTAAGGAGAGATTTTGGGAAAATTGTCTACCATAAAGGCCTGGGTGATAAGTATTATCTTGATCACTTTGCTACGCAACGAATGAAAAATGAGAGACATGCACGAATGCAATGAATGCATGACGGGTAATCAAACTATGCTTCGTGCACAACATCTACTGTGGTTACAAAGTGATTTACATTAACAGCGCCCGATTCCGGCTGCATTATTATTTTTTAAATTTACATTTACATTATGCAGTGCTGAGCATTATTATTTACTTTACATCTACATTAAGATTATACAGATGATTTGCGCTCTGCCGAGAGGGAGTACCCTAGCGGCCAGCGCGCTCGGGTAAGGGAAAACCCCGCTAACTTGGACTGAACCGCGACGCGCAGAGTTTTGAGATTTTCTCGAAATTTTTGGCAGATGAAAGGTTGAGACGCTGGGAATGTCTTTTTCAGGTGTCTGTTTACCAGGTGAGCTATCTGTAATGTCGTCGAGTCGTCGATTTCGCAGTGTAATTTGGTCAAACTTTCAGACACTTAGAGGACCACTTTTTACCCCAACCCCACTAACTTGGACTGAGTTGTATGTAGACGCATTTGAATAACTTTGTGCCACTGTTTGCGTTCGAAGTGGTGTTTTTTGCATTGGACAGCTTGCAGCTGTCTAGTCATGTCGAAAACGTGGTTTGAGTTGTCTTTTGGTTGGTCCTGTGTTGTACTTGTTGGGGGTTTGTTCCCTTAAAGTGAAACTTTGGTCATTGGTCATGTACTCTGAGCATGCCATGTCCTTGAGACATGATGGGTTGGATCTCGACATGTCCCATGTTTCGAGTTTAGAAGTTCGTTTTTGGGTGTTTGGCCACAGGGTGACGTACGTTTTATGGGTTTAACTCGCGGTTAGGGTCCCTTTCCATAGGTCACAAGTTCGTTGTTCGGCCGTTGGGGTGTTTGGACCAATTCTGCACATGTTGGTTGGGAGGGAGATGTGCAATTGTGAAGATTGTTTGCTTTTGCCACCAAAATGTGGCTTGCATCTGCCTGCACAAGGTAAGTCATGGTCATTCAACACATTTCTAAGTGCTTTTGACATTTACAACACAAGGCTGGCTTGGGGATGTGTTGTAATTATAGCATTTGTTGGTTGCCTATCATCAAGGGTGGCAAAGGTGTGATATGGGGTGTTCTTTTTGTGTTCAAGAGGTCTTTGTAGCACCAAAAGGCACCGGTGACCAAGGAAGGCTCACACTAAGGCCCACACAAAAGTCCTTGGAGGTCTTGGAGTGGCACACTTTGGGAACAACAAACCACCTCAAAAAGTGGCCACTCCGAGCTACACCAACGACTACAAACGAGTGCCAACCTTACTTGGTCACCATTTTTGTTTGATACCTTTCCTTGTTATGGAAAGGGGCGTCAATATGGAAAACAAGCTTTCCAAAGGTGCACACTATCCTTACTTTGTGTTGCCAAACACTTGTTGCCACCAAGAAGTAGCCATTCAAAAGAGGGTCACTTTTCTACCCCTCCACCCTTAGGCTAAGGTCTGACCATCCCTAGGGCCGTGACGGATAGGGTGTGTTCTTTTTGTGTTAAGAAGGTCTTCCGAACTCAAAAAAGTTCCAAGGAAAACTCACCTTTGGGGCAAAGTTTTGGCCCAAGCACCTCTTTGGCCCCTCCCTTCATCATTAGGCTCAATGATGGAAATGGGCCAATGATTGTGCACAATGTGACCGAAAGTGGTCAAGTTTGTAACTCAACCGAGGTGCCCGGGGGGCCCAGGGGCCGTCGACAACCTCGGCGCATGGCTGGGAAAAGCCAGCAGCCGCCGGCTTCTGCCGGTGGCTTGGTTTTTTTTAAAAAATTTCGTCGGAGGGACCAAATCCATAAATAATATTTTTGGATGGCGTCGCAGGCAAACCAATGGCCCAATGGGTAAAGCGGGGCGTTGTATTCGCAGGAGGGAGCGCTATGGTGGTTCGAGTCCCACCGCGTCCCCTTTTTTCCGTTTGGGGGGACTGGCGCGCAGTCAGATTTCGGCGCGCATCGGCGCGCGCCAGTCCAACAGGCGGGGTAATCTAAGTCGCGGGGTTTTCCCTTACGACTTGGCAGACATTGGTTCGATTCCTGGTATTTGCACGGTAAGTACGGTTCTTATGCACTTTTTTTTAAAATTTTCAGCAGCGATCGCCGATCGGCGCCCATTTTCAGCAGCGATTGGCGCAGCGGCCTGCAGGGATCGGAGCGATCGCGGAGCACAGTTCTGCGCAGCAACAGACTTCAATTTGCGAATTTCGTGTTTTGGACTATTATTACATTGGGAATGGTATTTGGAGTCCACATGGGGCGCCGAAGGCGCCGAAGCAAAAATTGAGAAAAACATCCAATTACATTATCCGAGACCCCCGTCAATTAAAAAATAACATTTTACATTATCCATTTTTCGGCCACATTATTCTTTTTTAACATTTAAATTTTACATTTTCGTTTTTCGTCGACGTTATTATACTGTAAATCACTTTGTAACCACAGTACTCAAACTGATTCACTGCGTAATCTACAAAGGGGAGAATAAGAAGATTCATTCACTCATACAACGAAGTACACAAAGAGGCGTAAAATCAAATCAAATCTGGCATAATTTGGTTAGGCTGCCACTCTGTTCACATTTCCCGGCACAGATCCCCCCGGCTTTTGACTTAGGAATCGCCAGTATTCAAAGGGCTAGGGTTAGGGTTGCGATTACTCAATCTAATGATTTCTTGCTGAAATCGATCCCCCTGCAGCCTCCAATTAGGGTTGAATGGCCCCCGGGAACCCAGCGTTAGCTGGGTGGGTGGATCGATTTCAGCGCGACATCGTTTACCGGCGCCCCATTTTCCGGCGTAGCGGTATTTTGCGGTATGTCACGCGAGTGGCAGCCTTCCCCATAATTTGTACTACGATTATCCTACATCTTCAGCGCCGCGATGCGCAATCTCATCAGGGGCCGCAACGGATCGCAGAGATCAGAGACGGGGAAAGATCAGAACCCAAGTCGGGTAAACAGCAGAAGCAGTGGCGCTAGGGAAAAAGTGACTTTTCTTACTCGGTGTATAACGTGAACTGCAGGTTCGTCAATGCCTGGAACTGGTGCCACCAAGGCCGAACTGGTTGGATTGGCACCACCAGTATGACTTCGTACTTCTCCGCCTGTTCGACGTATTTGAGGACGCGGGAGATGTCACGAAAATGGAAACCACCCAGCTTTTGCTCAACCAAGAGTCATTTTGCTTTATGATGGTCTAAAAAGGACAAATGATGTCCCCCCGACCATCGCGCACATGTTACATGTCCACAGGCCAAATCATGCTCATTTTGGGGGCAAAAAGTCACTCCGGAACGCATCTTCAAGCCTAAAACAAGAGTAAAATGGTGCCTCGTGCGCCATATATGTACACAATGTGGAAGAGAAAGATACTTTTGTGGTGCAAATTGCATTGGGGACCGTCTTGCGACCTCAGTGAGGCGAAAAAGCAAAAAAAGCAAAAAAAAGCACTTGTTAGGAAATACCCATACTCCCTCCAACAAGACAAAACAAGAAAACAAGCTGTATGAAAAGGTAGTGACAACTTTTGGGGGTATATCAATATTAAGAAATGGTGTAGAGTGGATTCTGACATGGGTTACTTGTGCACAGCACATGCTATGTTGGATTTTTGTCACATCGAGATATAAAATTCATGAGCACAGGTCTGTGGCAAAAAAGTGAAAGATCTAATGAAAAGATAATGATATCAGTTGTCGATTCCACTATTTACATTCTTGCCAGAGGATAGTGCACTACGATTCCTGAAAAAAAACCCGAAAATCGGCGCTGTAGGGAACAGAGCACGATTGGGGCCAGGGGGGCATGTACTAGCGACCTCCCCGATGCAGACATCAGGCTTTCATCCATAACCATTTCAGAGAAAATCCATCCGGAAGGTTTTACTCCCTCCGCGCAGCCCGCCGAACAGGTGCCGAAAACGCGGCGGCGCCTGGGCACCCCCTAATCTTCAGCGCCGCGATGCGCAATGTCATCAGGGGCCGCAGCGGATCGCAGAGATCAGAGACGGGGAAAGATCAGAACCCAAGTCGGGTAAACAGCAGAAGCAGTGGCGCTAGGGAAAAAGTGACTTTTCTTACTCGGTGCATAACGTGAACTGCACGTTCGTCAATGCCTGGAACTGGTGCCACCAAGGCCGATCTGGGTGGATTGGCACCACCAGTATGACTTCGTACTTCTCCGCCTGTTCGACGTATTTGAGGATGCGAGGGATGAGCCGCAATGGTGGATTGCAATCTCCCGGAGATACCTTTTGTGGCCGATGTGTGAGCAGGTCCACTCCCCATGCACCTGGCTGAGGGCAATCTGAAATGTACTTTGGACATTGCGCATTCTTTGCATTCGCCATCCGGTCTCTTGCCGTATTCATCCACAAAAACTTCTTCCGGAGAATTGCCATGCTACGTGGGTCCATGGATGCCTCCGCATGTAATGTTTTGTCTGCTCCAAATATTCGCTGGGTTCTCCTCGCTGAGCACCTAATGAGGCAGGATGTGTACATTCATCCGTTGGCAATAATCCCCAATTTCTCGCATGAGACTGATTAGACGCCTCACCTTGCCGCCCCACGTTCGCAGGTAATGGAAGAACACCATATTGTCCACGTGTAGATGTACCTCCGTGTCTTGAAGCAGATACGCCTGGATTGTATAAATAGCCGCCAAAAACTCCTTTCCGCCGATGTGCCCTTCAGTTGTCATGAACCACCCGTGCGTGGCTATTTGTTCGTGCATCGTTGCACCCAAACCGAAGTCCGATGCGTCTGTCCACAGATGTGTGCGGGGCAAATCCACGGTGAACGGTCTTCCTTTCCACATGTGCAACTGTTCCAGAATCAGCCCCAGTTGAATGGTGACCGCCTCTGGTAGCGCTGCCGTGGCCTCCCAACCTTTCTGGCTGAGAACCGGCACATGTATGGCCACTGCATCCGTGGAAATTCCAATTTGTGCTGCCGCGAACAGCAACCACCTTAGACGTCCCAAAATTGTGGAGCAGCGTCTGCAAGGTGGCAGATCCACGTGTAGCAGATGTATCACGTCCTTTATCAGTCATTGCATCCTTGTTGGAGGTATCATCACCCGCGCTCTTGCCAGATCCAGCCAAAAGCCGAGAAATCTTAGAGACTTCGTGGAAGTTAGCAGGGACCTTGCGATGTGAACTTGGATTCCCACCCTGAAAGGTAAATATAGGTATGCATCTTGCATAAGTCCGCCTAGGGCGCGATGACCAAAACGTCATCGAGATATACCAACACCAAAGCCCCCTGAGCTCTTAGATGACAGATGATAGGTAGTATCATCCGCTGCCATTCACAGGATGCCACATTGAACCCAAAAGAAAGGCGGGTCCACTCGTAGAGCCGTCCGTGAAATCTAAAAACCAACCATGCTTCATGCTGTGTCAAAACTCGCATGTGAAAATACGCTGACTTGAGGTCAACCTTACATGCATAGTACCCACTCACCACATAAGGCAACATCTCAAGAAGACCGGCTGATGTGAAGTATGTGACGCTCACGAACCGGTTAACTGGTTTCAAATTTGTGCAAGGCCGATTGGAGCCTTGCCGGTTGTCCGGGTCTGGTTTTTTCTCTACCAAAAAAGATGAGCACGCACACTTTGCCTCTGCAGGTGCAATCTCCGACAGGTTATCAGCCAGAGGCAACTTCTCTACCTCGGAATGAAGAACAGGATCGTCGTCTGAACATGACCCGCCATACGGCGAGAGCGAGAAAGGTTTGTAATCGTCCATTGGATCGTTGGGATTAAAGCTCGGCACCCATTGGAACCTCAGTTCGTTTTGCATGACGTTTGTTGCATACACATTCCCCAATTTCGCCCACTCGTGTGCGGCTGCTTGAACTCGCTGATATTGTGGCGTACGTGCATCTACCCCCACGCACCTTAACTCCCATATCCAGCACTTCTGTTACAGTGCTCATTTGTCATGTGCACGATCCGTGGAAACAAATTTCTGGTGTTGACGACCCTTGCCTTTCCCTTTGCCTTTACCTTTCTCAGGCCGTCAATATGATCTTCAGAAGGAACTCTTTTGGTGGTACGACGACATGGTTGACCTGTTGCATAACCTCTGCTGTAAGGTATCTTTGTTTTTCAGCAGCTTCAACTCAGGTTCCGCCACAAGTGGGTGAGTTCCCGGTTTCTCAGCGTCTAATCTACGATCAATGGCCACACACTGGAATGTGTTGTGGACCACGAGAGTGCCGCCAGAGACGCGATCGCATGGTGCAACAAGTCTACCGGATCACTTAAGAACGTTCTTTGTTCATCCTCGGAGGCTAGTTGCAATGTCATAAGTAAGACTGAGCACTCACGTACGGGTGTATGCCATCTGGCTTTCTCCGCATCTTGCTCATGACAGAATGCTGCATTGTAAACCGGGGTGCGACCGATTTCATCGCAAGAGGGCACGTCGTTGCTTTCGTTCCTCCTCTTCGCAGGGTCTGCACACATTTGACGTTCGAGGGTGTTGCCTTGCGATGCTCCTACAACATGACGGAATGCTCGGCAGTCACATGGCTCTTTCATACGTCGTCTAAAGACTGTGAGATCATGTACACATCTAGTAAGAAAAAGTCACTACCATGTCTTTCTTGGAGGGCTTGATCCAGGCCAAGCCCCCCTTAAAACCCTTTTGTTGATGCTAAGACAAACTTAAGTGTTTTTATCTCTCTTTTGTAGCCTAAAGTACACTTTCTCAAAGTAACTAGGGTTGTGACCCTAGCCCCCCCCATGAAGCTCACCCCTACCACTCAACTGAGCGGAGGTACCTTCCTTCATGGAGGACATACCAAAATAAATCAGGCATTTCATGCTTGTTGGCCTTGGAGGTTAAGCTTAGTGGTCTCCCACCCCAAGACCCCTATACTCAATTGTTTCTACCACTTATTGTGGTCCTACTTTGTAACTGTTTCCGAATTCAGTTGCTTGGCCAAGTCATTTTCTGTGTGGTCCTGACATCTATGCCTCTCAGTCCTAACCAGCACCATTTCACCCAAAAGAGTGCACATGAAGTGCCTAATGCAACCTCTGAGGCTAGAGTCTGACCAATTTTCATATAAAATCTTTTGTATTATCCATTTGTGATTGAATCTATGTGCATAAACCTGCTTTGTCTATCTGCAGCCCTTCTGTGTTACACTGGATTCCAAAACCAATCATTGATTCGATCCACATCCTCTTATTGCTCTACTTGCTGCTTTGGTTTGGGTTTTCAACTACAAAGCCTGCAGGACATCATCAAAATACCTAGGGCATAAAGCAAGGACATCTTTCCGGTAGCAGAGACAGTCCCTTTTTGAGACATGGCGGTTTCCCGCCCAAAACATCATCACAAACTGCTCACAATGCGAGGTTCCTCGAAGGACAGCCGCGGGAATGGAACCCGTACAAAAAGATCATGCCACTGTAAATTTCCCTGGGTGCAAAGCACTGCCAAGAGAGGCACCAATAGCCAAGAGAGAGTGACAAATGGCAATCAAATATTGCTGGGCTACCAACAGGAGATGAAGCAGTTTGAAAGGCGTGATGAAATTAAAAGAGATAGGGCAAAATTCAGTGGTCTGTAAGGCTGAAAAAGAACCAGAGCTCTGTGACGGATGGCTCATCCCAGGGAGACAGAGTCCACAGGTGAGCAGACATATAAACAAGAAACAAGGGCATGCATCTGGGAAACAGGGACATCTGCAGAAATACAAAAGAAAATTAGAAAATAAATAAGGCCTGGGCATGCAGGTTCCAGTGAAAATGGGGAGCCTGCTTGTTTGGATTGTCTGAAAGATCCAGTGGTCTGTGGGACTGAAAAAGAACCTGAGTTCAGTGACAGATGGATCATCACAGGAAGACAGAGTACCCAGATAAGCAGATATATAAACCAGAGTATGCCGGCACCACGAGAAGAAACAGGGATGAATTGGCGAGCGTGATATGGGGGGGGGGGGGGGGGGGGGGGGGCTGTGGTTATGGGAAAGTGGGGGGGGTCTAAGGTTTATGGGGGGGGGGGGCTTTCATGCATCTTGCTGGGGGGGGGCAGAGACAGTCCCTTGTGACCTTTTGAACCGACCCTGAGAAGAAGTGCAGAACAAAAGCTCAACAACAAGTTCATCATGTCCACGCCAAGCGTCAGGACCTGGCCTATCCGAACTGTCCAAGTACAAATGGGCAGCATGGTCCACCCAATGAGTGAACCACCTCACCGAGCTCCACATCATCTCAGCGGCGCATCTGGGTCCCAAGGAGATCCAGAACGCAGAAGGGCGGAAGAGAATAAAGGCCTTACCACCGAGGCCTTAGCAGCACACGGTGGAGACAGCTACAGTCACCTCCACAGACGTGTAGCTGCCTCAATATCCAGATCAAATTGTCCAGCTTCATCCTCAACTGCCATTGAAGGACCTGAGGAGTATGAGGAGCTGAAGCAGAAGATGGATGAGTACATCCTACATCAGGAGTACTACAAATCCATCCGTGGGGAAGATGGAGAGGAGCCACTGGCTGTACATGGATCCATACCACGTACAGACCTAGGGTCCTACGCGCACTCGGGTCCTCCGTCCACTGCATCCCTGCCAAGACGAACAAGACCTAAGTATCCAAGACCATGTTATCCAACCCCAAGGGCTCCCGAAGTGGGCCCAACACGAGTCGAAGAACAACATCATCCAAGGCCAACCTACGGAGCCCTGGATCACACGGCCGAGCTGTTGGCCAAACTCCTGTCTGGATCAGAAGATCCAGATGTGACGGCCCTATCAGAGGCCATTAAGGCAAAGCTGGGTATTGCTGAACCCTTGAGTTGCCCTCTCTCTCTCCAGGGCTGAGTACCCTGGCCGAAGATCTCAAGAGATCAAGGGTCTCAAGGCTGTTGCCTAAGGTCACCTGCCCCAGCCCCTTTCACCCCCGTGCCAGGACAGTGCCTATGGCTGATCTACAGGACGTGCCTGTCACAGAGAGTGAGAGAAGAGGACTGTCAGCCCTGGCCCCTCTTGCCGGCGTGTCGCCTACAGGCCTAACTCCGGGGGGTGGGAAGACGGGCAGACCAATTGCCCAGGCGAACATCCAGCTGGAACTGCCGGAGTTCGACCCCAAAAATCTGCCTGAATGGGCAGAAGAATTTGCAGAGTTCCTTTTGTTGACTGGCCAATCCCATGTGGATGTGGCCACCAAATGTTCACTGCTAAAACGCTCATGCAAAAAGAAATTTTCGCAAAAACAGGTCAAACAGATTGTGAAAACCTGTTCTACTTGGGCAGAGGTACTCCTGAGGTTGGAGAAAACATTCCCAGTCTATGAGACTGACCTCAGCGTACGCACACACGACGCACCGCCAGCAAAAATAAAGCGAAAAATCGTTTTTTCCGACCTCAGAAACCCCCCAAAAAATTTTACGCCGCTGTTTGGCGAGGTCGCAAAATTTAGGACACTCACAAAACAAAGACGAACAATAGAGTCGCGACGGCGAAGAACCTGAGCGTTGCATGCTCCAAAACACCTAGCAAAGTGCGTGTCCTAGGCGCTAGGGACTTGTGCGCGCTCCACAAACAAAGAAGAAGAAAAGAGGCGAACACCAAAAACCAGCAAGCTACGACGACGAAGAAAAGAACAAAGCGAGCGCCGAGCCACCTAGCAAAGTGCGTGCCATAGGAGCTAGGCGACATGTGCGCGTCAAAAAAAAAAAAAAAAGAGAGAAGGGAACGCAACAAAAAGAGAAACACCAAACCACAAACAAAAAAGACGCGACCACGGACCACGGGAAAACGAGGTATGACAACCAAGTATGTTACGGCCCCATGCGTCATACATATCGTATCCACCGCTACGCATACGTGGAGGAGAAAACCAAGTATGTTGCGAAGGAGGGCGCCCAAGGGACAACACCGCACGCAAAAAAAAAAAAAAAAAGAACGACGAAGCGCCACGCACGTCAAAAGGCACGCCCGCAAACACAAACCACAACCATATATCCCCCATATTTATTCCTCCATAGGCCCCGACCGCCGCGAGAAAAAAAAAAAAAAAATCCACAAAAGCGCAAAAGGTATGGGGCGGCCACGGACAAAGGGGAAACAATGAAAAGGCGAACAAGAGAACGTTCACCAACCACGAGGAAACAACGGTATGGCGAGCAAGTATGTTAACAATACGAGGGAGGGCGCCAAAGGGACGGACCACGCACACACGCACACACATAAACAAGACCGCAAGGAGCGAGAAGACGGAGACAAGAGCAAGGAAAAACAAGGTATGAACCCCACACCGCCCCGCCCGCAAACACACACACGCTCTCGCTATAGGGAATGACCACGTACCACGGGGAAACAATGGTATGGAGGTATGACGAACAAGTATGTTAAAAATGCGAGGGGAGGCGCCAAGGGGACGAAAACACAAACGCACACAAAGCCGCAAGATGCACGAAGACGGAGACGAGACAAAGGAAAGTCATGGTATGCAACCCCACCCCCGCCCCACCCACAAACAAACACACCCTTTCTCTATAGGGGACGGCAACAAGAAGCGGCACAAGGTACAACAAGTATGTTGAAAAAAAAAAAAAAACACGAAACCGCCTTCCACGCCCTCTCTATAGGGGAAACGCAATGCGGAGAGGTATGTTATCGAAGACGCAGCGAGAAAAAAAAAAAACACGAGGGAGGAGACACAAACCACAACACGAAAAAAAAAAAAAACAAAAAGGACCTGCGCACGCTCTTTCTCAACAGGGGAAGAAAACATGATGGGACGAAAGGACAGGTACGTGCTACGCATCACACATGCCACGCATCTCTGCTACGCATCTACAGGACCTCTTCTTCTGCCTTTTGAAACATGCCGACGACCGACGACGAGAACCAGCCAAGGTATGACACACCCCACCCCACCAACCACACACCGCGAGCACACACACGCGCACGCACGACAGCCACACCGAGCGCGACCCCCCCCCCCCCACGCCACCCACACCAACACGAAGGGCCACACAGCACACACACACACACCAGGGCCAAGGGGAAGGGCACCCGGAAGACACACCAACCGCACCACCACACCACACCACCACCGGCAGCGAAACCCAGCCAGGAGTGGCGGGGAGTAGCACACAGGAACCTCCGCCAGGAGTGGCGAGGGACCAACCACACCAGCCACAAACCCACCACACACGCCACCGCCGCACGCCACACGCCGCACACCACACACCGCACACCACGCACCACCGCCGACAGCGAAACCCAGCCAGGAGTGGCGGGGAACCGCGCCCGGGACCCTTCGCCAGGAGTGGCGAGGAACGCCCACCACCGCCGGCAGCGAAACCCAGCCAGCAGTGGCGGGGAGTAGCACACAGGAACCTCCGCCGGGAGTGGCGAGGAACCAACCACACCACACACCAGCCGCAACCCCACCAGCACACCACCACCGCACACCACACACCACACACCACACACCACACACCACCGCCGCCAGCGGACCCCAGCCGGGAGAGGCGGGGGACCACACACCACCACCGGCACCGAAACCCAGCCAGGAGTGGCGGGGAGTAGCACGCAGGAACCTCCGCCAGGAGTGGCGAGGGACCGACCACGCCACACACCGCCGCCAACGGACCCCAGCCAGGAGTGGCGAGGACCGCCCACCACCACCAGCAGCGAAACCCAGCCAGGAGTGGCGGGGAGTAGCACACAGGAACCTCCGCCAGGAGTGGCGAGGGACCAACAACCAACACACCACCGCCACACACCACACACCACCGCCGCCAGCGGACCCCAGCCAGGAGTGGCGGGGACCGCCCACCACCACCGGCAGCGAAACCCAGCCAGGAGTGGCGGGGAGTAGCACACAGGAACCTCCGCCAGGAGTGGCGAGGGACCAACCACACCACACACCACCCACAACCCCGCCAACACACCACCGCCGCACACCACACACCACACACCACGCACCACCACCGCCAGCAGGCCCCAGCCAGGAGTGGCGGGAAACCGCACACCACCACCGGCAGCGAAACCCAGCCAGGAGTGGCGGGGAGTAGCACACAGGAAACTCCGCCAGGGGTGGCGAGGGACCAACCACACCACACACCAACCACAACCCCACCACACACCGCCGCCGCCAGCGAACCCCAGCCAGGAGTGGCGGGAAACCGCGCCCAGGGCCCTCAGCCAGGAGTGGCGAGGACCGCCCACCGCCACCGGCATCGAAACCCAGCCAGGAGTGGCGGGGAGTAGAACACAGGAACCTCCGCCAGGAGTGGCGAGGGACCAACCACAGCCACAACCCCACCAACACACCACCGCCGCCCACCACACACCACACACCACACACCACGCGCCACGCACCACCGCCGCCAGCAGGCCCCAGCCAGGAGTGGCGGGGAACCGCACACCACCACAGGCAGCGAAACCCAGCCAGGAGTGGCGGGGAGTAGCACACAGGAACCTCCGCCAGGAGTGGCGAGGGACCAAACACACCACACACCAGCCACAACCCCACCACACACCACCGCCGCCCGGAGACCTCAGCCAGGAGTGGCGAGGACCGCCCACCACCACCGGCAGCGAAACCCAACCAGGAGTGGCGGGGAGTAGCACACGGGAACCTCTGCCAGGAGTGGCGAGGGACCAACCGCACCACACACCAGCCACAACCCCACCAACACACCGCCACCGCTCACCACACACCACACACCACACACCACACACCACACACCACACACCACACACCACACGCCACTGCCGGCGGCGGAACCCCAGCCAGGAGTGGCGGGGAGCCGCACAACACCACAGGCAGCGAAACCCAGCCAGGAGTGGCGGGGAGTAGCACACAGGAACCTCCGCCAGGAGTGGCGAGGGACCAGCCACACCACACACCCGCCACAACCCCACCAACACACCACCACCGCACACCACACACCACAAACCACGCACCACACACCAACACAGACACCACGCGCGCACGCACCGCGCCACAAACACACACACCGGCGGCGAACCACGACCAGAGGAGGGGGCGACAGGCCCGCAAGCAACACAGCCAGGAACAGCAAACACCCCCCCCCCCCCCACCACCACCACCCCACCCCGGAGAGACGGGACACCAACCACCGCAAACCGCACAGCGAAAAGGGGGGCGGGACGAAAAGGGCCCACGGGGGGAGCAGGCGAGGGACCCAACCTCAGGGGTTTGGGGGCCCCCCCGGTGACCGTATCGGCCCCACCTGAGCACACGCAATAAGGTGGGATACGCCCGGGACCGTTGGTCAGCGGCCCGCGGTGGCACCGGCCTGGGGGGGTGACCAATGGGCCTGACCAAGAGCACTCCCCACGGCACGTACTGCGGTTCGGGCCCAGCGAGGGGCTGCGGGTAGGGCACACCGTCCATCGGGGCAGGCAAGAGACGCGCCTGTCCCGCAAGGACTCCCCAGCGACCCACAGTGTACCCGACCCCGGTGTGGGGAACGGCTGGCGTACCTGGCTACGGAACAGGTCCATGGACGGCATCCGTGCAACAGAGTTACACCCTGACGGGGAGTGCAAGCACCGGCCCCCCCACGGGGAAACACCAGGGGAAGGGACCCGAGCCGGCGACAAGGACCCCCCCCCACACACCACAGCCGGGAAGGCCCGGGCACGACACCGCCCCAAGCGACACGGAAAAGAGACAGAAGGAGGAGGGCACGCAAAGGGGACAGCAAGGGGACGCACCACCAACAGACCCCAGCCAAGGGGGGCGGGGAACCACACAGCCGAGACAGGGGGGGGGGCACGACACACAGCCCCCACACCAAACAGCGCCGCCAAACCACGCCCGCAAAGGCGAGGGCAGGCGCCCAAACGCACCACCAACACACCGCACACACGCCGAGCGTGCACACAACACACACCCCCACAACCGCCACCGACACGAGCCCCACAAGCGCACACCACACACCAAAGCGCAGGCGCCGCCCGCACCACACACACAACACACACAAACCCAAACAACAGGAACCCAGCAACCCCCCCCCGCCAGGGGGGCAGCAAGGCCGCCAGAAGCCGCTAGGACGCAAAGGAGGACCCACCAAGCCCGCAGCCAGGAGTGGCGAACGGCCGCACCCAGAAACACCCGAACGGCCACGCCCAACACCAGGACCGGGCACTACGACACCCACACCAGCACCGCCACCAACGCCCAAACCGGACGCCACGACACCCTCACCAGCGGACACACCCGAAACCAGCGGAAGCACCATCGGCAACACCAGCGACCCCAGCACCCACCAAATCACTAGGACAAGGGACACCCTCACCAACAACAAACCAACACAAAAAGCCACCCAACACTGACCAACGACCGCACCCAGCCGATCCGGTCCCCCACCGGCTCGCACCCAGAACCACCGCCACCGGCATCCACGCCATCGGAAACACCAACACCGCCAAAAATCAAGCCAGCACAACACCCTCACCAACACCGTCACCGCCGGCACCAACGCCTACGACACCTACGCATGCCACCGCCGGTTCCAGCACCTACATCACCCACGCCAACGACATCAAGCACACCATCGCCGGCAACACCCCACCATCAGCGTCGCCACCAGCAACCTCTGCCACCGGAGGACACCGAAACCACCACAGCCGGTGAGCCAACAAACCACCAAGCCCCGGCCAGGGGAAGCGAGGGCACGCGCCCGGAACCACCATGCAGTCCCCGGCGACACCCACACCACCGGCGCCACCAACACCACCCTCACCCACGACACCACCCGGAGCAACACCTACGCCACCTACACCAACAGCAGCACCAGCAGACCACACCACCTACTGCACACCCCCCCAGACAGAGCCACAGAAACCGACCACCGCCCTGAACGCAAGCCGCTGACCACCCACACACAGACCCACGCCAACCACCACCAGCATCAGCAGCGTCCGAGACGCCGAGAACCATAGCGACGCCCACAACGACCTCACCACCGGCATCACCGACACCGACACCGGCAGTACGGCCTCAGCACCGACAAACCAGAGCGTCAACAGCAATTGCCACGGCAACACCGCCCGGTACGACACCATCGGCATCAACAACACCAAGGGAGCCAACACACAGGCCAGCGACACCCATGGGTACCTCCACCAGGAGTGGCGAGGTCCCACCCCCGCCGTCAGAACACCACCATCCACCAGGGCAACACCCGCAGCGCCCACATCGGCCACAGCTCCACCGGCGACGCCCTCGCCAGCACCGTCACCAACACCGCGACGGCCGGCCACGAGTGGCACGCCCGGAACCGCCGACCACCCAAACACAGGCCGCGCCCAGCACCAACACCAACAACGCCCACGCCAACAGACCACCACAACACACGCCAACCACCAAGTAACACATAAGGCACCCTCGCCTTCGGCAACACCAACGCCACCAACACCCACGGCACTATCCACACCACCACCAACCCCACCAACGACGGACCGAGGTGCCGTCACCTACAACGCCCCCAACACCACCACCACGGCCCCGCCACCTAGGGCAACCCCACCAACGGCGTCACCAAGGACGCCAGCACGGCTGGCGAACGAACGCCACCGAGCCCTCAGCCAGGAGAGGCGAACGCCCACACCCAGCAACACCCGAACGGCCACGCCCAGACCCGGGGCCAGGAACTGCGACACCCACACCTGCACCGCCGCCAACACCCAAACCGAACACCACAACACCCTCACCAACGGGGACGACCGGAACCAACAACGGACCAACACAAGAAACCACCCAGCGGCCAAGTTACACCCAAGGCGTTCCAACCGCGCCACCCACCGGCCCGCACCCAGAACCACCACCAGCACCAGCAGCAGCCACTGACAAACCACACACAGACCCACATCAACCACCAGCAGCATCAACAACATCAGAGACACCGTGAACCATAGCAGCGCCCGCAACGACCTCATCACCGGCACCACCGACGGCGCCACCGGCAGTGCGACCTCACCGACAGCAACCCGGAGCATCCCCCATCCCGCATCCCGGTGAGACACCATCGGCAGCAAGGACACCGAGGGGGCCAAGGCCAACCCACCAGCCAACGACGCACGTGGGAACCTCCGCCAGGAGTGGCGAGGTCCCCCCTCCGCCGTCAGAACACCGCCAGGGCAGCACTTACAACACCCTACAACGCCAACACACACAGCTCCCCCGGCAGCACCCCCACCAACGCCAACACCGGCACCACCGACAGCGGCAACACGGCGACACCACCACCCAACCGCAGCAAGGTCACCCTAAACCGCAACCGCAGCAACACCTGTCACTACGGACCCACGGACAGCCGACACCACCAGGACCACAGACCGGCCAAACACCAGCCACGAATGGCACGCCCGGAACCACCGAACACCGGCACACAGGCCACCGGACCACCGCGAGACACACCACCGCCAGCCCCACCAACGACGAACCAAGGTACCGTCACCCACAACACCCCTAACACCACCACCACGACCCCGGCACAGAGTAACACCTAGGGCGCCCCCATCGACGACACCACCAAGGACGGCACCACGGCTGGCGAACAAACGCCACCAGCGCCGCCCACCAGGCCCCCAACCAAGGCTAGAAACAGCAACGCCACACGCCATCGCACCCACCGCATCGAAATCACCCGGAGCATCGTCAACATCAACCAGGGGTCCCCACCACCCACCCAAGCAGCACAATACACCACAGCAACACCACCACACCCTCGCCACCAGCGACACCACCGCCAGCACCCTCCGCCAGGAATGGCGAGGAGAAGGCCCAACAGCGCGGACCCACCCAACGTCCCAGGCACCCTCACCATCGGACCGTCACCACCGGCGCCGACCCCCAACACACCACCGTCACCAACGCCACCGACCCCGGACGCAAAAATCACACAGCCCGCACACGCGGCACCAGCCAGAGCAACGCCGACACCACTCCCGGCCAACTCACACGAACACCACCGGAAGCACCACCGTCGACCGAACGCCACGGCAACCCCAGGGTACGAGTCCCCCCCACCATCTGCACGGCCAGCGACACCGTCACCGGCACCAACCGGGACACCGACAACGACAGCCTCACCAACAACCGACACCCCCCTACCGCTGCCACCCACCAGTCACGCCACCCGCCGTCAAAGCCACCCACCAACGCCGCACCCCGAACCACACTTACACCCGAAACCGGCACCAGCACGCCCGGCCGAACCGTCAATGGCACCACCGCCATGGCACCGCCTACGCTCACCACCGCCACCACCACCCCACGCGAGACCAGGAACCCCCGGCGTCGCCAACGGCCTCAACGAGCACCGACACCACCAACACCACCACCGCCGGACAGGGACTACCCACAAACCAGGAACATCTCCACCACCAACAACCAATACACCACCCGCGGCACCCCACCATCGCCGACACCACCACGGCACCCATCACACCTCCACCACAGGAGGCGACGTGGGCCACACCACCCGTCAACTACAGCACCCTCACCACCACCGCCACATCCGGCCCACAAACGTTACCGCCGACAACACCACATACGCCCATACGTCACCCACGCCATGCTCACCGACCATCACCTCGTCATCAGAGACACCAACACCACCGGCGACGACGACAGCGACAACAGCTGACCCACCAGCTAACCAGCATCAACCATAGCCCAGCACCAGCTTCATCTACTCTAACGCCCATACCACCCTCACCAACAGCGCCGCCACGGACACAATCATCCACTCCGGCGCCCACACCACCCTCACCACCAACATCACCAACACCACCACCCCCAAGGTCAGGGCCCGCGGGAAACAGAACGGCAGAGCGAGCACGCCACCACCCGCACGCGTCGCCCACCCTATCGTACACCGCTCCGCAACACGCCCCCCCCCGCTTCCCCTAACAGGGCGTGCGCTCCAGCCCACTGCTGGGAAGACGACTTCGACATCCTCCCGGCCATCCGACACCTACTGGCAGCCACGGCCCCGCGCCCACAAGCCCACCAGCAACCCACGGAACCGCAAGAGCCCGACCACCCCATGCCACCACGCCCCATATCCCCCGCGTCCACCGCAGACCGGAACGCGGAACACCAGCGAGAGGAGCCCGACCCCGGCCGCGCCGCCACGCCCCCACCGCCCCCCCCCCCAAAGGACATCTACGCCACGCTGGCCAGCACCCTAGCCCCCATGGACGCCGAGCAGTACTACCAGTCCGTCCAACAAGACCTCCCTGAGGACCACGCGACCCTCCAAGGGTGGAAGCAGGAGAAAAGGTACGACAACGAGTGGGGCACAGAGGAAGACCTTCTCTGGGACGACACCTGGAAAGGCACCGCGGACGCCTTCCTGGAGGCAGCAGCCGAAACCTACCCCCGCCCGCCCGGGGACACCAGACACGGCCTCCACGCCCTCCTAGCGTTCCACAGCTGGAAACACCGCCACACCGTCACCCTCCACCCCCTCGACCACAATCCGCACCGATGGACACCTGAAGACGACGCCACAGCCACCATCACCGTACAGCAAAGCCCCGAGAACCCGGAGGAATACCACATCACCTGGGACGATCCGGCACCCCACCCCCCCGCCTCCCCCACCCTCCCAGATGTCTTCGCCGCCATCAGTGCAGAGCTCCAGGAGGCCAAAGCCCCCCAGCAACTGGACGAAGACATGCCCCAGGCACCATCACCATCAACCACACAAGACCGACCCCACACAGAGCCCCTCACCCACCCCATCACCACAATGGAGCTCCCCCCACAACACCGCACCACCCCAGACCGAAACGGGTTTCGAGACCTGCCGCGGGAATGGGCGGTCCACAACGGCACACTCCGATGGGACGAAATCACACCGGGCCTCCAGGCCATCCGCCTCCACTCAATCGCAGAGCCCACCACCACCTGGGCACTACCGACGGACCGCCACCACCTCCTCCTCACCGTCCAAGGCGATGCCACGATCACACCCACGGAAGGAGACCCCGTAACAGCAGCCCCCGCCCACGCCGTCCACATACCCCCGCAAGCATCGTCGGCACCTATGACGGTGCATCCAGGCCCCACCCCTTGGCAGGCCATCGTCATCACCTACCCCGCCCCCAACGACCACACACACACCTGGCAGCAACGATGGGGGGACATCCGAGGGGACCTCCTCCAAGAACACCTAGGGCTCACACGCACCCACCACACCCTACAACCGATACGAGGAGTAGGCCAAGCGTCACACGGCATACACGCCCCGGGAGTATGGGCCTACGCCACACCCATAAACCCACAAGCAGCGGAGGACATCAAGACCGCCCTATCCATCCAGCAAGCCCAGACCCAAACCCCGCACCGCAACACCCAACGAGGCTACACAATTTGGTGGGCGTACCAAGACCATGACACCCTCACCCCCCAACCGGGGGCCCCCCCTCTAGACACCAACACCACCGCCCTCCTCCAAGCCGCAACAGCGGCAGCCACACAGGTAGGGGCCCCGGAAACCTGGGGCCCACAATACCTGGTCGAAACCAAAGTGGCGCCCCACGCGAAGGGCCAAGACAAGCCCCCAACACCGAAGCCGCTCCACCCCCCGCTCAAGCTAGACCCGACGGAGCACACCCCCCAGGATGAATGGGCGACCCACTACATCATCCCCCACACCACCACCCGCAAGAACGACGCCGCCAAGATCACCGTCACCCGCCACCTCCCCCACACCACACAGGTGTATGAGCTGACGGCCCCCAACGTCCTTGTCACCCGTCGCCGACACGACGAGCGATACACCATACAGGCGGAAGGGGCCGCCGCGACCACCCTGTACACATGGGCAACACGGGGGGACCTCCCACACCCCACCCTCCACCACGCCCCCTCCTGGCCCACCCCCTTCCACACAGCGGACCGCCCCAACAAGAAGCCCAAACACACGGGTGTGCACACCCACGCCCAGGAGGCCCAACACCGACACGAAGCGAGGCGCAAGGCCCGCACCCTCCACGACGACCACACCATCCCCCGCATCGGCGCCCCCCCCGCCAGGGTATCAGATACCACCCACAACCGCACGATCACAGGCATCACCACGGACTGCCTGAACCCAGCGGCGTCGCGGGCAGACGCCGTATGGCTCAGCGAAAGGCGCTCCCACACACGGGCGGTGGCGCGCCTCCACAACATCCAACCCCACAAACTCCAGCGCGCCGTTGGACCCTTCGCCGTACACGTCACCCCGTACGGCATCGACCACCCCCGGTGTGAGCACCATGACCCGCCCTGCTCCACCCCATGCACCTCGCCCCTGCGCCAACCGCTGCGGGCCCCCACCATCACGGGCAACATGTACCTGGGCACCGTACCGGGAGACCCGGGCATATACATCCTGCCCAACAGGTCCAGGGAACACGCCATCCCCCTCCACTGTGTGGAATCCCTCGCCCTGGGACCACCCCCACCAAAACACCAACACCAACACATCCCGGGGGACAAACGGACACAGGCCCCAGACGGGGGAAAAAAGGCCCACCAACGCGCCCTGGCCCACATCACCCTCCACCCCGCAGCCCACCTACCAAAGGACTTCGGCACGGAGCGCCACATCGTCCTGGAGGGCCAAGCCCACCACATCATCACCGCCGCCCTGTACACCCTCGCCGCCCACGAACGCCACTGGGACCCCACAACCATCCCAGCAATGCCCCCACCGCCCCAAGGCCCCAACCATCCCGTCACCCCGTTCCACATCGATCAACTCCTAAGCCGCAAGGCCCCCCCACACCTCCACCCCTCCAGGATACCACTAGCCATTGCATCGTGGGACACCCTGGACACCCCCCCCCAACAAACCGCCATCCACATCCTCAAAGCGGACACCCAATGGTGGGTCCTCCACTGGGCACACGGAGTCCTCATGGCGGCCCAGGCCTATACCCCGGAAATGGACCCGGAAGACCCCCCACGGGGCCAGCAGCGCCTCCTCCAAGCCACCACCCTCACAGGCCGCGAAGGCGCCCCCTGGGAAGCCCTCCACACAGCACTCTACTGGGCTCAAGGCTCCCCCAACGGCCCGGACACACCGGAACCCACAGAGGCCTGGGTCAGGCAGGCCAAGGCCATGAGGAACTACCACCTACACCACCCCTTCGACGACAGCCCCGCCGCACTGCCATGGCCAACAGATCCCCCGGAGACCGTACGCAAGCTCGCCGACATCATACGCAGCCACGCGAAAGCGAAAATGCAAACACCGGCAGAACCCCCACTGAGGGATCCAGACCAGCAAGCAACGCACCCCTTCTTCCAACCCCATGCCCCCCGAGCCCCGCCACCTCCAGTCCCACCCAAGCGAAGGAGACGACAAAAGGGCGCACCCGCCCCCAGCCAAGCCGGAAAAGCAGCAACCTCCCGACCCCCCGCATCCCACCCGACTCACCCGACGAACCCAGACCAAGCATCCTCGTCATCCTCCCTCCCACCACTACCACCGCCCCACCCGGACCAGGCATCCTCATCATCCTCCCTCCCGCCACCAGCACAGGCCCCGCCCAAAGCGTACCCAGGGTTCGAAAAAGGTGCGAAGGTCCAACAGCCCTTCCGCAACGACCACACAGGCGACTGGATCTGGTGTGAGGGCACGATCCAGTACCGCCTCAAGGGACCGGGGGACAACGGGGGGCCACAGATCCGGGTGATCTGGCACCGCCAAAAGGAGCTAGACCAAGGCAACAGCGCCCCGGACAAACCACTCGGCGACACCCTGGAACTCACCAGCGCCCACCCCATCCGGCTCCGCACCGAAGAGAACAAGGCCCACACAGGCACCAAATACACTGGGGAGCTCCCCCCGGAGTGGAGCCAAGGCCTCCCCCCGCCACGCCTACCCAAACGCCCACAAACCGGCAAAAAGTCCCCAACCCCCAGTCCCCCTCCCTGACGGGGCAAGGGCCGAGGGCACAAGCCTCCACAGCCCCGGCCCGCCCCCACCGAGGCCACCGTCAACCTCCTCGACCTCAACCACCCGGCCGTCACATACTCCAAGGACGCCACAACCGCCCTCCAAGAGCTCCCGATGGCACAGGGGCCGGGGTGGGTCCCCCACCTCCTCACCTTCCAGGAACAAGGCCTACAGCGCGACGACCCCCCGGAAACCACCCCCATATATACCCCGGACCCGAAAGCGTACAAATGCTACTGGCACAAGGGGACCCCCCTATACGCCCAAACCGGCATCCACGTCCACCTCGTCCACCACCTCAGCGTCCCAGGGAGGCTAGGTGTCTATGAGGTCGTCGGGGACGGATGGCAACTCAACGTCATCAACACCCACGTCCCCTTCGGCGAAGCCACGGAACCCTTCCTCCAGGCCCTGGCCGAGGCGTACCGCCAAATGGCCATGCTCGCCCCCACAGTCATCATCGGCGACATGAACGCCGCCCCCACCCCAGCGGACCGAGGAGGACAGGCCACACCCCAGGACCAAGCAGTCCGCGACACCATCGAAATGCTGGGGCTCGTGGACCTAACAGCCAGCCTCGAAGGCCAACCATCCCACTTCCCCCACCAAACGGATGCCGCCCCATCCCGCATCGACGTATGCTATGGCGACCCCACCACCATCATCCGAGCGGAGGCCCGATATGGACCCCTCCCGCTGGGACCCACAGGCCATAGCCCCCTGCACATCCGCCTCACCATCCCCAACCTTCCCCCCAGCCCCCCAGAAGATGCGGACCAAGGCCTACCACCCCCCCTGAAGATGCCCCCGCTGCATGACACGCATGCCTGGTCCCAATATCACAGGGCCATAGACCGCGCCCGACGCGTCCAACCAGACCCCACCGACCTACTCACAGCCATGCGCACGGCCGCCGTCGCCTGCGGCTTCCAGCAACACCCCCACACAGACGACGACCAACCACCCACGGCCCTGGGGGACATGCTCCATGACCTCTGGCATGCGAAGCAACAACTGGCGACCCTCCTCCACACCGACACCCCCCAAACCCGCCGCCAGATACACCACTGCAGGACACAGATAGCCCAAATCAGGGCGGACCTGCAGCGGTGGCACATCCACAGGCAACAGCGCATCGCCCAGGAACACGAACGGTATGCGCAACAAGAACTCCCCTACAAGGCCATCCGCCACCTCAACGACGCCATGACCGATACCGGCCACCGCACCATCACCACCGTCCGGCAGGAGGACGGCTCCCTCACCAACGACCCAGCCACAGTGCTCCAAGCCACCCAAGACAGCTTCCTCCGGCAACACACCCCCACCCAAGACACACTGGACCCGGACACCCAGGCCAAAATCGACCGCCTCCCTCGGGTCTTCAACCACGCCCAGAGGAGGCACCTGGAAAAACGCCCCTTCACCATCCACGAAGTCCGGAAGGCCATCCACAGTCTCCGGCAACACAAAACCCCAGGCTACGACGGCCTCCCTGCAGAGGCATACTACCACCTCCCCGCCCACCTCCTCCGCGTCCTCGCCCACCGCCTCTGGGACATCGTCACGGGGCGGACCCCCCTGCCACCAGACTGGGCAAACGTTGTCCGCCCCCTCTACAAAAAAGGGGACTGGGCGAACCCGGACAACTGGCGCCCCATAGTCTGTGCGGTCACGGAGGTCAAAATCATCTGGACCATCCTCCTGCGCCGCATCTGCCCCCACCTGGACCCCCACATACCAGCGAGCCTCTGGGGGGCCATCCCAGGCCGCTCCCCACACGAGGCCATCTTCCTCCAGGACACCATCGCGGACATGGACCCGGTGGACCTCATCATCGCCTCCCTCGACGTCAAGGGAGCCTTCCCGAACACCCCCTGGCTCCTTCTAGAAGCGGTGTGGAAACGCCTAGGCCTCCCCTTCTACAACTTCACCTCCGACTACATCCGCACCCGCAAATACACGGTCCGCACAGGAGCAGGCCTCACCCCCTTCCTGGAGCCAGGCAGCGGGGTCCCCCAAGGGGGAGCAGAGGGCCCCTTCCTGTACCTTCTAGTGACGCTCCCCCTGGCCCTCGCAAACGAGCAGGATTACCCGGCCTACGCACCCTACCCCCTCCTCTCCCCCCTGGTCGGCTTCGCGGACGACACCAACCTCACCGTCGCGCACACCCCACACGACCCCCATGCCCCGGACCCCGGACCAACGGTCACCCAACAGGCCAACGACTTACTGGACGTGACCGTCTCCTACCTCTCCCACAACAACCTCATCGTCCAGCCCACAAAGTCAGTGGCCATGATCAAGGGGTCTGCCACACCTCCCACCCTGGGGCCACAAGGGCCCCCCATGCAAGTCGTGACGACCACCACCCACCTGGGGGTAGTCCAGGCCGCCAACCCTGAGGACGCCACCCTCCCTCCCAAGTTGCGGTCATACCTCGCCCATCTCCCCAGATATGCGTCCCCGACCACCAAGGCCCTCTCCCTGTCCCACCAGAGCCTGGCGTACTACCTCACCGGGGTCTTGAACGCCTCCATAGGCTTCCAAGCACTCCACCTAACACACCCCACCACCGCCCTCCAGCCGGCCACACGCGCCGTGACCAAGGCATGGGCAGCACACGGGGGCTGGCCCACCTCCATACCCACCCGCGCCATCCGAGCGGCATGGCCCCACTATGGAGACGCCATAGGGGACGAGGTGAAAGCGGCCTATACCAGACACACCGCCCTCCTCCTTCACCGCATGACCCACAACCACTCACCGGTGGTCCGCGAGGTCACCGCCATCCGCCTCCAAGCCGCACAACGGGCCCGCAACACATGCCCGCGCTGGGTACTCCACCAGACGGGCATGCCCACCAACATGAACACCCGCCTGTGGAACCACCTGCAGCTTCTGCTCCCATCCCCACACCACGCCATACTCACCAACCACACGTGCCCAGAGAAAGGGCCACTAGCGGTCCTCTGCGGGGACCTCCACCACCACCCCAAGGGCACCATCCACACCATAGACCTTGTCGGGGCCTCCATCACCGTAGTATACGTCACCCTCGCCCAAATGCGGGTCCTGCACCACAGCGGGGCACACCACACCCCCTTTCTACAGCTTCCCGAATGGCCACAATACCGCCTCTTCCACCAGTACCTCACACAGACGGCACGAACAGCGGGACACACTCTACCGGGCAGCAAAGACATGCGCACAGCCTACCGAGAATTCACAAACCAACACCCGCGACCCATCCCAGAGACACCGCCCTACGCACCCACCGGATCGAAACACGAACCCGTCCCCCCAGTAACGGGCCCAGTCCCACCACTAACCCTGCTACTGGTCCCGAATGAAGCCAAACCCACGCAGACCACCGTCATCCACCACGGGGCAAAATGGCGCATACCGAAACACCACATGACCGCCCGAGACCTACCAAAGGTCCCCCAAGATTCCCAGAGCATGCCACGCACATGTTGGGCCTGTGACCCCGAGGCACCGACCGCACCATGGCCCGTGCTACACCTCATAGCACGCCACCACACCCACCCCACGACCCACCTACCACCACAGGCCTACGCATGGATAGCCCCATGGTTCCACCGCACCGACACTAACCCCACGGTAGCATGGAACCCCGACCACGCGCCCAAATGGCTCTTCACCACTACACCCACATGCCCCCGCCCCGACCCGGCAGGGGTCGCCATCCGTTACAGCATGTACGAGCCAGGCAGAACGGGCAAGCACGAGCACCCCTACTATCCACTCCACCACTCCTGCCACACACCGGAGCACCGAACACAAACCCTCACATGCCACGACCTAAACCCGACACAGCCTACATCCTCCACTACATCTACTCCTACCTCACACAAGGACAGCCGGAGCAGGGACTCATAGCCCTGTCCCCCCAAGCGAAGCACATCATCTCCAAAGGAATAGGGGTGTACGCCACCCCCATCCTACAGCCCACAACCCCAGTAGCCCACCTCGCCACGGGCCTTGCCATATACGCCTACCTGCCCATGAACCCATGCCGCCTCCCACAACCATCACCGGCGGACCGGCTCTTCTTCACCGACGCCTCAGGCGAATCCGCCCTCACGCCCATCACCGGGGGGGCCACCCTGCAGCTAACCCACACCGGGGGACACTACCACATGGACCATCACACGGGCCACACCACCTATGGGGCCTCTTCCCACGGGGAGCTAGGGGCCATGGCCGACGCCATCACCGAGGTCGCGGCCCACCTACCCGCCCACTCCCCGCACATCGTCCGGGTCTGGTTCGTGGTAGACGCCACTGTCGACACGCACCTGCTCCTCCGCATAGCAAGGCAACCACTTCACAAAGCAACCGCGACGAGCCTCGGCACCCAGGCACTGCTACTCTGGAAAGCCCTACGCAGCCTTCCCCCCTACGTCCAACTCCACATCGTGAAACAAGAGTCCCACAGGCACCAATACGGAAATGGTAAGGTCGACAACCAGGCAGTACACCAGCGCACAACACACCTACCAGACCTCCAGATCCCTGACCTCGGCCGCAACCACACACACCTCCAACACGTGCCCCCTGTACCCGAGCCCCATCAGACCCCGGACTGGGTACCAGAGGACGCCCCCTATTCCTCCCACGACAGAGCGTACCACTACCCCAACCCCGTCCAACATCTCGCCCGCGTGCTCGGCGACGCAGACAGCCGGGCGCACATCCAGGAGCTCCAGGACAGACTGCAAGTCCCCCTCTACCACTCAGCGCTCCGCCCAGCAAACGTCCTAGCCCACCTCCAGAAACGACGCATCCAGCTCCTCAGGGAGCAACTGCCTTTCCTCACCAGGGTCGCCAGATGGCTCGCCCGCAAGCACATCCACGTCCCCGACGAACACACCCGTTGCCCATGCGACCACACCACCCCGGAGGACTGGGAACACTTCAAGAAATGCCCCCTCCATACAGACAGGGACACCCTAGTGGGCTGGTCCCCGGCGGAAACCCTGCGACAACACGAAGGATGGCCAGCCCACAGCCACGCACACCAGGCCACCGAAAACCTCTTCCGGGACCCCCTGATCAAAGAAGCCACCATGAGAGGGGCAGTGACACAGGCCCTGCACCGACACCTCACCAAACACACGGAAAGCCCCATGGAGGCAGCAGCACACCTCCAGCTAAAAGCGGTCCGCAGAGCAGCAGCCCAAATGGTACACCGCAAACACCTCCTGCTAACACACGCGGAACAACTCACCGACCCCACCGCCAGGGAACACATGCAGCGTCTCATCCATTACCATGCCGTGCATGACCCAGACGTCCACTAACCCGCTCCGCGCCCCGCACGCGCCCCCCGTCTCCATCCACAGGTCTCCAAGGCACCACCACAGCGCCCCGAGACCCGTCTCGCACCCAAGAAGCCACCCGGCACCGCCCAGTCCGGCCGAACCCAGCCAGGGCCAACCATCCATCGACGTAGACGCGCAAGACCCCGGCAGCCCATCTAGCCCACCCCCGCCGGACCCGGGGCACCCCCCCCTCACACCGGCCACCATCCGCGACCCCGACCTCCTCCGAGCGACCCTCCAAGACAGGGCCCCGACCACCCCCCTGGGCTGGTACCGCCTACAAGAGGACTGGACCAAGCTCACCGTCAAAGCGCTCCGGGACCTGACCACCCCAGGCAGCGGCCTCCACGAGACCATAGTAGACCTCGTGCTCTGGCGAGCCCGCAAACACACCCGGGGACAGCCCATCTGGATCCCCCCCATCGAGTGGGGCCAGGCCCTGACGCACGACACCGGCAGCAACGTCACGCGTCGAGGGACCGTACGCCTACGGCGGGCCCAAGCGGAGACGGACCACCCAGCGGACCCGAACCACCCGGAGCAGTGGGAACAGGCCACCGCGCCCAACCGCGACACCGCCCTCCGCGCCGCCGGCCTCCGCACCCCGGACGACGACCTCCCCCCCCCACCTACAGACAGTGACCACCCCCCGCCGGAGGTCTGGGTTACAGTCCTCGAGCGCGGCCACTACTACGTGATAGCCGCTATGGCTACGTCCCACGGCCCGCAATGGATCATCCAGGGGACAGACACCATGTTCGCCCCGAAGACCGCCCCACCAGGGGCAGTGGGGGACCCCACCACCCAGCACAGGATCCTCAGGGGTCTCCTCCAGCCAGGGGACACGCCCCCAGCCCGCGCCCTGGCCCAAATCACCTCAGGGAAGGCGGGCTACCACCTGGGATTGTCCATGCTCTGCCTAACCCACTGGATCCAGCGCCACTGGCCACCCACGGGGACCGTGCCCTGGGTTTGGGCCATCCCCACCGCCCACACACAAGTCGAAGCAGGCCCGGACACACGACCAAACCCCCCCCCCCAGGCCGCAACAGTCCCTCACCTGCGGGTACCACGCCATCCACAGGGTCCTCAACCGCGCGGGTCTTAGCCCAAAGCTAGCATGCCCCCTTCCCACCACTGACCAAGAGGTCCACCAGATACGAACGCTCGTCTGCGAAATCCTTGCCGCGGCAGCAGAAGACGGCAAGCTTCTCCTCCAAACCGCCCGGCCTACAACTGCCCACGCAAGCGCGCAGCAAGCGGACACATACACCGGCACAGCACAAACCCCCGCACAATCCCCGCCCATCCCCCCCCCCTCTCGCTGCTCAACCGGAGACCCACACACGCCCACTATCGCGCGCACCCCCGGGCCCCGCGACACGGGCCTCCCCCACCCGCCCGAACACCAGCACACGCCCGCCACACACCCACCCACCGGCCACCCTTCACCGCCCCCCACACTCGACAACCCACACACACCCGCCAAGGGGAGCCCCACGCCCCGCGGCACGCCCACCCCACCCAGTGGCCCGCCCACGCCCCCCACACACACCCCAGAGGACCCAGGCCCACCCCCCCCGGCCCCTGAATGCAGCCCACGCGAACTGTTCCCCCCCGCTGACACCAACCCACACGACCTCGCACATTGCAGGACCCGGGCCCAGCCGAGCCCAGAAAGAGAAGGCCGCAGCCCCGCGCCTCCCTCCCCCGCCGCAGCCGACCAGATCGGCCCGCCGGGCCGCCAGGTCACGACCGGGCCCCCCCAGCCGCCCGCCCCCAACCTACAACCCGGGGACATGCCCTCCATCCTCCCCGCCGTGGCCGCAGCAGAAGCCGCCGCCCGCAAGCCCGCCCGCATCACAGCCCAACCAGCGTCCACCACCTCCTCCTCGTCCTCAGCCTCGTCCACCTCCTCCACCTCATCCTCCGACCCCCCCCTCCCCGCCAAACTCATCCTCAAGGCCACGGCGAAAGCCAAAGCCGCGGCCGCACGCACCAACCCCCCAACCCCCACACAGGCGACTCAGGCACCCCGGCAACCCACCGGGACGACCCCCGACCCGGCATCGACGCCCTCACACCTCCGGACAGAGGTACTCCTCAACCTGGAACCGGACCCCAACCCCAAACCCGACCCCAAACCCAAACCGGACCCCAACCCCAAACCCAACCCCAAACCCAAGCCGGCGCCCACGCGACCACACACAACACCGCATACGCAACGACACAAAACCACCCGATACCACCCCCGCCCGGGCCCTCGCCCAAGCCAGGACCCCCCACCCACCACGACCCGCGCCCCCCTCCCGCCGGCACCCACCACCACCGCGGAGACGGCCACCCAGCACGACCCCCTCCAAACCCTCGTCAAAATCCCCGTCACCAAGCGCCCCGTCATCCATCCCCCACAAACCACCACCACCGCCGGCCAAACCGACCCCGGGACGTGGGACCCCTCAACCATCGTCACCGTCAAGCCCGGCCCCCAACCCTTCCTCCATGCCCACCACATAGTGCAGCCCCGGGGACTGCCCACGATGCCCAACCCCCCACCCCCACAAGGGGGACCGGAAAACCCACAAGGACTCCATGGGCCATACCCGCAACACCAACCCCACCACTACACACACCACCACCACCAGCGGCCCCACCACCACCACTACCAACACCACCCCCACCACTACCACTGCCCACCGCCCTACCCCACCGGGCCACAACCCCCCGTACACCAACAGCACCAGCGGACGGGATGGCAGCCGCCGAACGCCCCGCCCGCATACCCACCCCCCCAATACCAGCCACCACCCCCGTACCAGCCGTACCCCCGCGGCCACCATCCGATGGCCGAAGGGGCCCCATGGACGACGGGGGACCTCCCCCCCCAACCAGCACCGCGTGACGCCCCGTACCCCCCCGGCCACCATCCGATGGCCGAAGGGGCCCCAAGGACGACGGGGGACCTCCCCCCCCAAGCGGCGCCGCGCGAGCCCCCCCAGAGGCCGCCGACGCTTCCGGACTGGCCCGACTCGAGCGACGAGGGCCGGTCCCGCAAGCGGCGGCGCTCCCGCTCCCCCCCCGCCCGGCACACTCGCCCACGGCGCCCACACTCCCACCGCGCCTCAACCACCCACTCGCGCCGCTCCCGCTCCCCCAGGTACCACCACGACCCCCAGGGACCCCGCTCCCGTCGCTCCCGCTCCCCCGGGCACCACCACGAGCGCCACCGCCGCCCCATGTCCCCCTCCCCCTCCCCCCACCGGCCACCCAGCCCCCGCCACCACCACTCCCGCTCCCCCCGACGCAGCCAGGCACGCCACTACCGCCCCAGGTCCACCTCCCCCTCCGCCCACACGCCCCGCCGGGCTCCCCGTTCCCCCCGCCACCCGTACCCATCCACCACCCCCAGCCCCCGCCACCACCACTCCTGCTCCCCCGGACGCCACCGAGCGCGCCACCGCCGCCCCATGTCCACCTCCCCCTCCCGCTCCCCCCTCCGCCCGTACCCGTCCTCCACCCCCAGCCCCCGCCGCCGCCGCTCCCGCTCCCCCAGGCACCGCCACCCCCGCCACCACCGCAGGTCCACGTCTTCCCCCCGCCGCTCCAGGACCCCAGGCACGGACCCCTCCCCCCCCCGGGCCCCCGCCTACCTCGCCTGGTGGTCTCCCTCCGCTCTGCAGGAGCTCCGCCGCTGGGTGAAATGGGCCGGAGGAGCGGGAAGGCACGAAGGGGTGCACATGGTGCATACCTTCGAGGAGGTGCGCACCCGCACCCCCGCAAACCCCAACGAGACCGCCCCGGAGGCCATCATGCCCCAAGCGGCATGGGAGGCCCTCCTCCGCGATGCGGTCCAGGGCCTCCGCCCCCCCTACACCCCCCAAGCCCTCCGCCGGTGGCTCCAGGCCACCCACCCCCAAGCCTGGGCCACCGGCGCCCCCTCCCCACCCCGCCCCTCCCACCACCACCACACCAGGAAGGGGCAGGACAAGGGCAAGGGAAGGGCAAGGGGCACCAAGGACCACACAGGCAAGAGGGCACGGAAGGGCCCCAAGTGAGGGCAGGCACACGCAGGGACAGGGCGCCGGAAGCGACACCATATGGGGTCAGGACACCACCCAAGAACCAGGAAGGAGCGGGAACGGGGACCAAGACACGGAGGAAAAGGGCACCACGACAGGTGCCACGACCCACACCGACGGGGAGACCAGCGCCGCCCCACCCCCACCAAACACCCCAACACACACCACCGAAGCAAACATCGGACGCCATGCGGATCACACCAGCGCACGCCCACCGGCCACCGGAAACCACACGGAGAACGGAGGGCACACCTACACGGGGAGAACGGGCCACACCCACAGAGGAGGCCGCAGGGAACACCGCCGCACGGCACACCACCATGCCCTCACCGCCAGCCGACGACCCCGACCACCACGAAGGCCAACTCACAGGCACCGGAAGAGGACGAAAGCACGGCCGCGGCACCCACGACTACGGACCGACACCCCCAGAGGACACGGGACCAAGGCACAGGCCCCCAGGGAGGGCAACGCCACGGACCGTCACGCGAGCACACCATGGGCTATAAGGGCCGGGCTGCGCTACCGTCGCGGTTTGACGCAGAGTATTGCTACGGGGGCTTGATCTCGGCTGGTCTCACGTCCGTGAGGGCGTCCGTCACCAACCTGTTGCGTCCAGTGGAGGAATGGCACTGCGGCGGCACACCGATCCCGTCCATGATGAATATCGAGCACCGCAAGGGGAAGCGAAACGCTGTGATCGATCGCGAAGGCTTTGGTGCTGCTGGACGGTGCCCCCCTTCAAGGCCATCTCCGAGCGCCGTGAAGACTGGAAGTGCCAAGAATACTACCGATGCCCCGGACCCCAGCAGTCCAGCACCGGAGATATGGACATCCCCCTGACCCTACAGTATGAGCTCATCCCTGCCGGCGGCACCGACCCGGACCCTGCCAGCGCAGCCGAGCTGCAGTGAAAGCCATTCGCCACTCAAACAGCGTTCGGAAGCCACCTCCACCGTCCAACTCCTGATGTCTGTTTGTCTGCCTTGGAGAAGGAACGCCTTTCCTACACCCCGAGTACACCTGCCTGTCTGCGAGGCCCGGTGAAGATTGAGTCCATGGGTGAGAGTCAGTGTGCACGCCCCAAGGACACCGTGATCATTCAGCAGAATTTCCCGAAGACCTAACCGACCCACACAGGCCAGGCTGACCTCCACTGACCCACCGCGGCACCACGCGAGACCACGGCACACCGCACCACAGCGCGCCACAGAGCAACGCACCACAGCACGACGCGACGCGACGCGGCACAGAGCGGCACAACACGACACAACTGACCCTAACCTGAGGGACTAACCGAAGCCAGCCACCGCACACCCGGGAAGGCGCCGCGCCACCACGCCACACACCAGCACCACAGGCCACACACGGGACCACAGCGCGCCAGGCGACAACGGTGACGGACCACCCAGAAGATTACAGCCGGCACCGCAGAGGGGTAAGGACACGAGCAACCCCAGCCCCCTAACCCAAAACCACAAGCAGCCGCCTGGCGCAGCCGCCCAGCCGGCAGAGCCAGGACCTAACCCAGCAAGAAGGGGCGCCGAGCCCACCGTGTACAGAGCCCACCCGACCCATGGGGCCGGAACATGGCCACACAGAACGCAACTGAAGACAGCAACCCGGAAGACAACACTGAATACAGGCCAGTGCGTGCGCCAGCCCAGGGAAGGCAGAGGGAGGAACAGGCAAGCCCCCCCCCCCCCAAAAAAAAAAAAAAAGGAGGGGGGAAGGGGAAAAGGCACGAAAACAGCCCACAGCCGCCCAACCACCCGCCAACACCACCACAGGCGGCCAGGCCCCCCCCCCAGAAAAAAAGAAAAAAAAAAAAAAAAAAGGGGGGGACCCCCGCAGAGGCACAGGGGAACCACCCACCCAAAACCGGCAACACCAAGCCAGTAACAGCGGACCACGGGGAAAAGGGACACGGAAAAAAAAAAAAAAAAAAAAAGAGAGCCACCAGCCCAGCCCGCAAGAAAGGGGATGGAGGGACAGGGACCACAAAGCCCAGAAAAAAAAAAAAAAAGAAAAGAAAAAACCAAAGCGCAAAAAAAAAAAAAAACACACCCCGACAACCCAGCCAAGACGGACTGGGCACAGGCGAGACCCGGGCCCAGCACACACGCCCACACCGCGCGCCGGAACCGGAAACGGCGGGGGGCAAGCGGGGCGCCCACGAAACCACACACGTCCCAAAAGCAGGCCGAAACCGAAGCCCAACCACGAACACCACAAATAGCCGACACTAGAGGGACAACACCACAAATCGAGCCCAAAAACACCCACCCTAAACCCCAGCCAGGACTGACGGGGATAACAAAACCCGCACCCAACCGCCAACCGGACCCAAACACAAACACCACACAACAGTAGGAAACCCAGTGCCCACAGCCCGGGCACTGAGGCAGCCCGTGCCATGCAGGTGACCCGGCCAAACGAGATCCGGAGCCCGGGGGTAAGGCTGCATCCTAAGGCCTGCGCTGCTTTGGGACTCGAGGCGGAGCGTGCGACACCCAAGCGCCTCGGAACCCTAGTACCAGGAACGTGCATGCACGCCTTGGGAACGGGATACGCCAGGAAGTCCGGTGAACCCCTAGGGTTCCGCCCAAAGGAGGGGACGTGCGCAAGCACGGGGGCACACCCTCCCGGCGAGACAAGCATGTCACGCTGGCGGCCATCAGCCCTCCCGGCGTAGCCCGGGGCCGCTTTGTTGGGGGCCAACAGTCAGGTCTAGCGGGAAGTAAGCCGCCTCCCCTCTTCACGCGCGAAGCCTCTTCCTGTTCGTCACAGGGGCGACGCCAGGGGGAACCATGGGGCGCCTCTCCACGACCGAGTGCACCTACCTACCTACTCTGTGACGGATGGCTCATCCCAGGGAGACAGAGTCCACAGGTGAGCAGACATATAAACAAGAAACAAGGGCATGCATCTGGGAAACAGGGACATCTGCAGAAATACAAAAGAAAATTAGAAAATAAATAAGGCCTGGGCATGCAGGTTCCAGTGAAAATGGGGAGCCTGCTTGTTTGGATTGTCTGAAAGATCCAGTGGTCTGTGGGACTGAAAAAGAACCTGAGTTCAGTGACAGATGGATCATCACAGGAAGACAGAGTACCCAGATAAGCAGATATATAAACCAGAGTATGCCGGCACCACGAGAAGAAACAGGGATGAATTGGCGAGCGTGATATGGGGGGGGGGGGGGGGGGGCTGTGGTTATGGGAAAGTGGGGGGGGTCTAAGGTTTTTTGGGGGGGGGGGGGGCTTTCATGCATCTTGCTGGGGGGGGGCAGAGACAGTCCCTTGTGACCTTTTGAACCGACCCTGAGAAGAAGTGCAGAACAAAAGCTCAACAACAAGTTCATCATGTCCACGCCAAGCGTCAGGACCTGGCCTATCCGAACTGTCCAAGTACAAATGGGCAGCATGGCCCACCCAATGAGTGAACCACCTCACCGAGCTCCACATCATCTCAGCGGCGCATCTGGGTCCCAAGGAGATCCAGAACGCAGAAGGGCGGAAGAGAATAAAGGCCTTACCACCGAGGCCTTAGCAGCACACGGTGGAGACAGCTACAGTCACCTCCACAGACGTGTAGCTGCCTCAATATCCAGATCAAATTGTCCAGCTTCATCCTCAACTGCCATTGAAGGACCTGAGGAGTATGAGGAGCTGAAGCAGAAGATGGATGAGTACATCCTACATCAGGAGTACTACAAATCCATCCGTGGGGAAGATGGAGAGGAGCCACTGGCTGTACATGGATCCATACCACGTACAGACCTAGGGTCCTACGCGCACTCGGGTCCTCCGTCCACTGCATCCCTGCCAAGACGAACAAGACCTAAGTATCCAAGACCATGTTATCCAACCCCAAGGGCTCCCGAAGTGGGCCCAACACGAGTCAAAGAACAACATCATCCAAGGCCAACCTACGGAGCCCTGGATCACACGGCCGAGCTGTTGGCCAAACTCCTGTCTGGATCAGAAGATCCAGATGTGACGGCCCTATCAGAGGCCATTAAGGCAAAGCTGGGTATTGCTGAACCCTTGAGTTGCCCTCTCTCTCTCCAGGGCTGAGTACCCTGGCCGAAGATCTCAAGAGATCAAGGGTCTCAAGGCTGTTGCCTAAGGTCACCTGCCCCAGCCCCTTTCACCCCCGTGCCAGGACAGTGCCTATGGCTGATCTACAGGACGTGCCTGTCACAGAGAGTGAGAGAAGAGGACTGTCAGCCCTGGCCCCTCTTGCCGGCGTGTCGCCTACAGGCCTAACTCCGGGGGGTGGGAAGACGGGCAGACCAATTGCCCAGGCGAACATCCAGCTGGAACTGCCGGAGTTCGACCCCAAAAATCTGCCTGAATGGGCAGAAGAATTTGCAGAGTTCCTTTTGTTGACTGGCCAATCCCATGTGGATGTGGCCACCAAATGTTCACTGCTAAAACGCTCATGCAAAAAGAAATTTTCGCAAAAACAGGTCAAACAGATTGTGAAAACCTGTTCTACTTGGGCAGAGGTACTCCTGAGGTTGGAGAAAACATTCCCAGTCTATGAGACTGACCTCAGCGTACGCACACAGATCGAGGAGCTACCTATGCTCCCGGAGTTTCCATCCGCTGCGCGAATTTCTGAGTATGTGTGCGACTTGGAGTACTTATTTTCGAGGATGAACGTGGGCTCCTACGGAGCCACTGAGCCCCACCTGTGGCTCATGAGTAAGATCCCCCAGCGTACGTGGGATGATTGCCGCTCCACCTCTGAGAGGAAGACCAGGACCCACTCGTACGATACACTGGTGGATCTCTTGATTGAGCTAGCTCTTGAGAGAGAGAATGACTCCCACATGGAGAAATTCCTCAAGAAGCATTTGGGACGAGGTGGTACCCCTACCCCCGAACGTGGCGAAGGGAAGGGGCATAAAAATCCCACTAACACCAACCAGGGAGGTGGTAAAGGGAGGGGCAACCTACGTGCCATGAACGAGGTTCCAACTGATGCAGGCACACCCCCCCTGTTTTACTGCCGACCTGTCAATGGCAAGGGGAGACCTTGTCATGCCTCTGACTGCGATCTCCGCAGTGGCTGTATGCTGCAGATGAAACGTCAGCAGCATACTAAAGATGGGAAAACTGTGACCCATCAGGACCACTTCAGGTGTACCATCACCTGTGGTTACTGTGGCAAACGTTGTCACTATGAGGACGAATGCCACATCAAGAAACGCGAGAGTGACAAACTCAAGCGTCAGGAGGCGGAGCGCCAGAAGACCCAGACGCCCGCCAGAAATCCCCCGAATGGGGATAAAGGTAAAGGAGGTGGCAAGGGGGGTGGCAAAACTGGACCCCCTAACCCCCAGAGGCGCTCATCAGCGCCTGTTGCTACACCCACTCCTGCTGCTACACCCGCTCCTGCCGCAGGTGTCCCCCAGAAGCGCCCCCAAGGGGATAATGCTACCCCTGAGGGGAATAATTCTAAGAAGAGGCGCTTGGCCTGGATGGCCAAGTCCCTCATGGCTGCAGGGGTGGATGTGAAATTCCCTGATGAGGAATAGGGGGGCGGCTCCGAAGAGGAGGACTTGGTTTTCTGGATCCTCGTGAAAATCGGGGATCAGTTTTTTCGAGCGGTGCTTGATACCGGTGCAACACTTTCCATAGTGGCCCGGCGCCTGCTTAAAACTTTCAGGAAAACTAAGACCGTGGCCATAAGAGTAGGAGATGGGCGTACCATCCACTCCTTGGGGGGGGTCGATGTGACCATATGTCTGGGCGACGAAACCGTGACCCAACACTGCAGAGTGTTGGACACTGACGCCTTTGACATCGTCATTGGCACCGACTTTCTAAGAAGGAACCCCCAGGTAAAAATGCTGTCCCTACAGCGTCCTTACTCTTTGCACTGCGACTTTGGCAGTGGGCTATTCTCCGTTCCTTTGGAGCTGTCAGGACGAAAAGAGTCTGGGCTGCGCTACGCAGCCAAGACGAACTATCGTACTGAAAACTACCAGCTGGCCCGTCACGTTCTTGAAAATGGACTGGCGGCCCTACAGGTAAACCTGGATGAGATCCAGGTGGAATTGTTTGCGAGCCAACAACAGCACATCATGCAGTTGTACTGCTCGAAACAACTGAACAATGCTTTCCGTTTCTTCTGGAAAGCAATGGGCCTAGCGTATGCTAACCCTCCCTTCTCCCTGCTCGCGAAGGTTCTAACCAAAATCGCTTATGAGGGAGGAAGCGTTGTTATGTGCACCCCTGACTGGGGTTGCTCTGGTGAACATGCTTACTGGCGCCGTATGCTAGATCGAATGACCGTGGGAAGAGTGCAACTCCCCGACAGCCCCATCTATGTGCCTGAGGACTCAGACACAGCTATGCAGGCCCCTGAGTGGGCCAGTTTCCTGTCCATCATCGATGGATCTCTCAATCCTGTACCCCTGTGTGACCTGGACCAGGTGCTACTAAAAGAGGTCATGGCCGAAAATCGTGGCCTGACCCTTTATGATCTCAAAAATCGATCTCCTGAGCACCTATCTGCCACACTTACAGGGTGTGAGTCTCCTGATGACTATCTGGAACCTGCAGCTGTAAAAGAGGATGCTGACGACCAACTGTCTGAGATCGCCAGCACTATTCCCTCTGTTGATCCCAGCTGTGTTGACCTAAAACATAGTGCTTTCCGGGCCCAGCTGTTGCTAGAGGAGGTAGATCTAGAGTCAACCTCTGAACCCGCTTCCTCTGTTGGGAAACCAGTGCTACACATGCAGCCTGTGCACACAGGTGAACCCGTGGCCCGGAGTGCTGATGCTCTGGCACGGCCTGCTGCTAATAACATGCCATTGTCTGAGCATGACACTCAAGAACTCCGACGGCTGTTGTACCTGAAGGCCGAAGGTATTGAGCGCCAAGAGCGTCTGCAATACCTCAGACAGACCTGGAAATCCTCCATCTGGTCTGAGGAAGACGATGAGTCCTATACGCTGCCTGATCCTGAGATACCTCTAATGTATTCTCTACACTATGGGCAGCAATGTACCCCTGAGTGGGACGATGGTACTGTGCCTGCCGAAACTGCTGATCGGCATAAAAAGAAAGAACATGGAAAAAGCAACCTCCATGCTGAGGAGGATTTCCTTCAGAAACTCGAGAGTCTTAACCTTGACCCCCGCCTGAAGAAACTGCTGGTAACCTATGAGGAGGTGTTCGGCGCCTTGCCGCCTCCCCTTTCTTGTAAAAAACTGGTCCAGATGGACCTGAAATTGAAACCAGAATTCGAAAAGACGCGAGTGAGGCGTCGTCCCTATCCCGCTCCACAGGAACAGGTTGAAGAAATCGAGCGCCAGATCCAAGAATGCATTGATGCTGGCCTCGTTGAAGAGTATAAACATGGGGACTATCCCCATCACTGCAGCCCCTGTTTCCTTGTTGCTAAACCAGGGTCAACTGCTCTACGTCTTGTTGTAGACTATGGTGAGGTCAACAAGAAAACCCAGAACCACTCAGGGAGTATTCCTAACATGGAAAACACCCTGGAGCGTATTGCCAAATGCAGGTATAAGACCAAAATGGACAAACGCTCTGGTTTCTGGCAGGTGGACCTAACCGCCGCAGCTCAGGAGCTGTTGGCCTTTATAACCTGTAAGGGTCGTGTTTTCAAATGGAAGGTTATGCCTTTCGGGGTGGCTAATGCCCCAGCGCTCTTCCAGGAGCTTATGAACAAAATTTTGTACATACTGAGGCGCAGGCCTCTAGTACAAGAGTTGATTTCTCGGGGTGCAGAAATGGAGGCTCACATCGACGACGTGAGTTTGGGTACTAATACCAAAGAGGACCAGGTCCTTCTCCTCCGTGAATTTTTCATTGTCTGCCAAGAAAACCATCTCCGAATTAAACTCGAAAAATGTGAGTTTATGAAAGAGGAGATGGAGTATTTGGGTTTCGACGTGGGGTATGGCTGGTGGAAACCAGCCACGTCTAAGATGCAGCCCCTACAGGACATGCAGATTCGCGATGACCCTAAGAAGGGTCTACACGATGTGAGGAGTTTTGTGGGCGCCTGTAACTTCTATCGGCCTCACATCCACAATTTTACTTACTCCTCTGCGCCCCTCACTGACCTGATCAAGAAAACTACTCCCTGGAGATGGACCTCCAGAGAGGAAGAGTGTTTACAGGAGTTGAAGAAGAAGATTGCCTCCACCAACTGCCTGGGAGTGCCCCGCCCTGAGGGCGAGATAGTCCTGATCACTGATGCCAGTGATGTAGGGGGGGGAGGTACGATCTACCAATGGCTGGAGCTTAACGCCGCTGAACTAACCCACTGCCATTATTGTACTACTGGACTGAACCGTGATGGTTCGTTGAAACATGACTATCCTACCAGTGAGTGGCGACTGGTGCCACTGGGACACTGGAATTGGAAATGGAACCAAGCGCGTTCCAACTACAGCACCTATGACCAGGAACTCCTGGCCGGTATGTTGGTGCTATCGTCACAATCCCGACTCCTGGGATCTAACCCTATTGTCTGGCTGTTTGACCAGGAGCCTGTGAAGTCTTTTCAGAAGGGCCCACCACCTGAAAAAGCAAAGCTAAAACGGTGGTGGACTTACCTGAGCCAGTTCAGGCTGACAGTGCATCATATCCCCGGGATTAAGAATGAACTGTCTGACTATATATCGCGCAACAACTTCGATGCGCTTATTGGTGAGAGCTCTGAGGCGCTCGCCAAAGAGGCTTTCCAGCGTATGGATGTCCAGCTTGACCTGTCCATGCGCACTGCCGGAATCCTGGAGGGTTGGAGTCTAACCGACTATCAGTCAGAGTATGAAGAAATCCTCCAAACCCTCAGCACTGGTCTCGAACCCCGTGTCATTGACGGGCACCAGTGGTATAAAAACAATCAGTACCTCTTCTACGAGGACCGAATTGTGGTGCCTGAGGCACGACTGGATGGGTGCCTACAGTGGTCCCATCTCAGTTCTGGTCACACTGGCGCTAATCGCTCAGTGGACTTCTTCCGTGAGTGTTTCTACTCTAGTCTAACCCTGACTGAACTGAGGTCGCGTATGCAGACCACTGTGGATGCTTGTGGCTGTCATGCCAGCAAGCAGAGCGACAGTAGGGATAGGGGCCTGATCTCCAGCTTACCCATACCCTATTGTGCTAACTCTCTTCTCTACGTGGATTACATCCACGGCCTACCACGCTTTGGCGGCTATGATAGTTGCCTCGTGGTCACCTGTGGTCTATCTCGCTTCACCCGTGTGTTCCCTTGCAATAAGAAAATCACAGGTGAGCAGACTGTGAAAATGTTGGTCGAACAATGGTTCGAACCCTATGGAGCACCTAAGCAGGTGCACTCTGATGAGGATGTACGCATCCGCAGTGACACTGGGTGGTACAAACGAGTGCTAAATGCCCTCAACGTGGAGGTAACCACAGGTGTGCCCTATACCCACACGTCTAACCCTCTCTGTGAGAGACAGAACCGTCCGGTGGAGCAAAACTTAAGGATCCTGATGAAACAGGAGCGCACCAAGGACTGGGTACGCCTAGTGCCCTGGGCAGTGCTGTCCATGAACTCACAGCGGAGCTCTTCTACGGGTTTCACCCCCCACGAACTGTTCCATGGAGGACGACCTGCTTGGTTCTTCAAAACCCCCTTTCCTGAGGACTTCAAGAGCCCTGTGGGAGATTGGCTGGAACACAAGCAGTCTCTGGCTAACCAGGCTGGTACTAACCTGAGGCACATTCGTGACCGTGAACAGAGCCGACGGAACCGCCTACGGCGACCTGCCAGCTTCAAGGTTGGTGACCTTGTTTTGGTACACCATTCACGCCTACCCTCCTGGCCACGTAACTGCCTACAGGACCCTTACTTTGGACCCTATCGTATCATCAGGATAGATGGATCAAGGATCCATGTCAGGTGCAGTCCACGTCTAGGTGGTGAACTGCTGTGTGCACCTAAGCAATTGAGGCACTATCACTCCCCCGACGACTTGTCTTGGGATGAGTGGCGCCTCAGCGACAGTGAGATTGAACGTATAGACCTAGAGAACGCTGCCAGTCCAGAGGAGGCAGACGAACTCGAAGAGATGACTGCCGATGAGATGGCAGTTGATGGTTACTACGTGGTTGCAGGTATTGCTCGCCACGAGTATAAACAGGGCTGGAAATTCCTTACCCTGTGGGATGGCTATGGGTTGTCTGAGGCGACCTGGGAACCTATGTCAGCCTTCATACAACCAGATGGGAGTATCAACCCCATCTTCCGCACTAACCTCGTTGAGAACAACGAGGGGCAGCTCCTAACCCGTGCTGAGACTATGTCCCAGCGTAAGAAGCGAAACTAATTACCCTGTGTCAGTCTACTGACAGGTGCAGTGAGCACTCTTCTGCAGACGTGCCTGTGTATGGCTGTAAGAGCAGTTGTCACAGTTGCCCCGCATTGCATCGCAGGACAGGACTGTTAGCCCCCCGTGACAACCACTCCCTGGCCGAAGGCCATTGGTTTTTCACAGACTACTGCATACTGAGCACTGCACTGACCCTGTCTGTGCCCTGCAGACCCATGCCTATGGTTTCCAGCGTGAGCCAGGTGGCCGCTTATCTTGATTGCAGCCACCCCGCGAGTGTGTGCCTTGTTGACCATGTGTTGCATGGGTACTGCCCTAATGTGATGACCTTGGTGAGCCAACGAAGAACGGTGGCTTCCTACACCAGGGGGGAATGACAAGCAAGGTGTGTCTTCCCTCCTTGGGGACAAGCGAGCCCACAGTTAGGACCCCTGACTGGTCCAGACCCATGGGGTTCTACCCTTCCTTACAGGGTTTACCATACCCCTAAGTGTGCTACGTATGTCTGTATGTGTCTCACTTCTCTCCCCAGCGTGGCTCCCGGAGACCGGGCTTCGCTGACGTCGGACCGAAGGTCCTAATCAGGTACTATTACCACTCCTATGGCGCCCAATTTCTGTGCTGGCGCCTATCCTTGGGGTAAGACGGCAAAAGTCCTACCTACTAAGAGGGGAGGGGTGGCCAAGTGTGCTAAGGGCATACAAAACGCCCATTTTTGCTACAGGCCAAAAGCTAACGCACTCCCCTGCCCACGAGGAAAAGCACGGGGACAGGAGACACCACTACACTACACTCACTAACGCCAGCACCGGCCTTCCAAGGCAGGGTGAGCACTCATCACTTGCACTCACCTCCTGCCAGGCCTGCTGACCCTAACCCCTACACACGCTACTGGGTGCTGCTGTCGAAGTTCACTCAGGCCCTAATGGCCCTCCTGTGAAGAAGACAAGAGAACATAGCGCTCCTAAGCAGCTGTGGCCTAACAGGGGACGCCACAACGCGTTTCCCCTGCTAGGGCTTGGAGGGAAGGGGTGCTCTCGTTGCGTGCACAGCGCAGATGTCGTTGAGGTCGAACTGCCCTCGCCAGTACTGGCTGAGGCACAGTGATTTGGTGTGTGATCAGCGCCCCTGTTTGCTGGGGCAGAAAAATGGATAGCCGCCGAAGGCAGCTGCTGCGTGCACCAATCACCCTTAACCTCTCCCACCTGTACAACAGAGGCAAATGAAGGGGCGTTTGCGGCGGAGGAACCAAGCCACACTCCCCGTATTATACGGTTCTCAGTGTGACCTATAATACACTGTCCGCAAACACGCTGAAGATTCAGCTACCCCTGTCAAGCAAGCAAGCTTTAAGAAACTCCTCGGGTTCTCTTAAAGAACGTACCGAGGAGCCTCTGGGTAACCTAAACAAGGTTTACCGTGCGCAATTCGCGTGGCCTACCCTTTAATGCATCATGTGCACGCAGGGAAGGGAGGCTGAACCACTGACTCAACCAGGAGGTGAGCTCCTCCTGGGCTAACCTACCTTACGCACCATGCATCGTGTGAATGCCGAATTGAAACAAATACAAAACAAACCTAAGCGTTTTAAGCAACTCAACTTTAACGCCACGGCCGCACACAAACAAACGCTTTCTGTACTTACCTGTGAAGAAGAAAACAAAGGTGAATTTCGGATACAGGTAAAGCGTCACAGCGTGTGGATGCCTCGATTAGGCACATGCATCGCGAGCACAGCGCATATTCTAACCCTACGTGCGCGCTGCGCGCTCCATTCGCATCACATACCTTTCATTCCTGCTTTTACCTGTGCAGAGCACGAGAGAAGAACACCCGCCCCCCCAACGAGCACAGCGTTGACAACCCTAACGTTTTGACGAAACAACCAACACGAACGCAATGCGTGAGTGTGAGGTGACACTGACATACCTGAGAGATGGGTTGTCGACCTGCTCTGTGGTGTGGGCTGAATCTGAATACTTGACTCTGAAGTTTATAAAAATTTTGATGCAACTGTGCAAAAGTTTTCTTTAAAACTTTGAAAACTACGGCTCATACCTTATTTTCCAAAAGCCGTTTACGCTTGCGCAACCCTTTTCTTGGAGTCCGCTTCCTTTAGTAAGAAAAAGTGCTTTTCCATTGCTTTAGGACATACTCTAGTTGTATTAGAGATGCACTGAGCAACCATGCATTTTTATCTTAGTATTGGTCCAGCCAAAAGTGGTGAGAACACATTTTGACCTATGGAACCAAACACCCAATCAGGATATGGAGTGGACCCCTTAATCCCCTTTCAATCAGAAGTAAAACATCTTTTCCTGAGTTGACTGAGCACTGACATACCTAAGGTAGAGCCTATGAATGTTTTTCCATGAATACTTATCTGCCCTAGTGGTATGCACCCTAGGGGGTTAGGCACCTCTTTTTGAGAGGTCCTGGGTTCAATTCCTGGTCAGCCTATCTAAGTAGGAAGATCCCATGTGACATGGCAGTGACCTCATCGCCACATACCATGCCACCTCAGCACATATGGGACCCAAAACAAAGAGTGCACATCTCCTAAGATGGCACTATGGAGAGAGAGTGATCCTGAGGCAGTTTTCTAACTCTTTTCCCAAAACATTTCAGCTATCTCTGTGAATATGCATTCATTTGTATCCTGAGTTGCAGTTTCTGTGAATATCTAATCATCTTTCACTGTTTACACTGCAGCCCTTCATGCTTTGATCCTGAATTACCTTCTCCTTGCATACTATTGGCTTGGGCTATCCTGGATTGAGTTGGCTTTACTGTATTTCAACAAACAAAAGCTTTTCATCATCCAAAACCAGCAGCAGGACACCCTACAGCAACAACAAGCAGCAGGAGAAGCAAAAACACAGTGCTGAAAACACTATAAACTTTTCTGGTAGCAAGAGGCAGCCTGTCTCTGTGCACCGGCAGCGACCCCGCGCCGTACAACCAGTGCTCCGAGCAGGCAAACATAAGCAGAAGGGTGGATTAAGATGGATCCAGGAAGAGTGGACGCCGAGGTGAACACAGCGCCCGCGCCAGAGACACCGGCAAGGCCGGCGCCTGACGCTGTACCTTCGGTGGAGCCCTTACATGGGCCAATGGATACGGCGGAGGACTCCTTGGATGGCCTCCAGACGGCCTTTGGGGCCCTGTCGGTGAAGGAAATGGTCTCTCAGCCTCAGCCTGTGAAGAGGAAGAGAGGAAACGAGAGCGAGAAGGATGCTGGAGAAGGAGCAGACGAAGGAGAGGAGCAAGGGCAAGACCCGACGGATGTCCCTACCTTCGAAGGCGCACCAAGCGCTTCTGGCCTCCAAGCATCACCCTCTCCCATAACCACCACACACCCAGCCGCCGCTACATCCACTTCCACAACCAACCAGCCTATGGCAGAGGGCACAGGCTTTACTGGCATGCCTCACTACCCCGCCTATGGCATGGGCCCACCTACCACTGCGCTCCTTGAGGCAACTACTGCCAGTGAGCCGGTGGCTTCCAGCTCTGCGCCGCGTTGGTATGCGGCTGACCATCCCCATCCACTCCACGCCACTGGAACCTACATGGAAGTTCCTGGGTATGCTCCTGGGTGTGCACCTGGGTATGCACCCCTGAGTGGGTTGAGGAGAGGACCAGAGTCTCTGGGAGGCAGGAGTAGAGGATCGGGAAGATCCTCCAACAGGTCCCTGACGCGGTCGGAGATCAATGAGGTGCTCCGAGGAGCCACTTCGCAAATCGTGAGCGACCTCACGCAAGAGATCAGGGAGAAACTGCAGCCCCTGATGATCCCGTCCCATGCGTCACCTACGACAGTGGGAATGTCACCCCACCGAGTACAGGCTAACCACCTGGCGGCAGGGTTGACGAATACCCTGGGGAGCCTGAGGAGCCGACCGATGCCGACTCCTGCAGCAGTACCAAGAAGCCCATTCGTCCCGAGGACAGCCCAGCCGCCCTACAGTCACGTGACGAACTCGACGAGGGCCGAGCTGGACCAGCTGGGGCTGACAGCCCTAAGGGCTATGGTGGACGTGGAGCCTTATGGCTCCAGTGATCTAGGCGGAGACCCCTCTGATGACGGGCCGCCTTCGATGACTTCTTCTTCGCCATCGGATGACGAAGACCCTGAGGACCCCGAGGACCCCAAGGGTAAGAAGAAGAAGAAGAAGAAGAAGAAGACCCGACGCCCTGAAGGACGCCGAGCTCAGGAGGCGAAGGCTATTGCCACCTCCAAGATAGTGGTGAACCTGCCTGAATTCACAGGCAAGGACCTCAGCGAGTTCGCTGAGAACTTTGGCCGGTTCCTACGACTGACCGGCCAAACCCACGCGAGTGGGCGAGTGAAGTGCGACCTGCTCCTGCAGTGCTGCAAGACGAAGTACCTGGAGAAGCAGGTCAGGCAGATCGTCACCAACTCCGCCACCTTTGCCGACGTGTTGGTTGCCCTGGAGAGGCAGTACCCAACCTACGAGACAGACCTCTCCATCAGGGCCGAGATCCAGAACCTGCCCGTCCTGCCCAACAACCCCAAACCTGGCAGGGTCTCCGAGCTGTTGGCGGACCTGGACCACTGGGCTGGACGACTGACGCCCGGTTCCTACAGCAGCGACGACCTGCTGTTTTGGTTGTGCTCCAAGCTCCCCCGTGAGCTATGGGACGAGTGCCGTCTGACGGCTGAGCGCAAGGCTAGATCCCTCCGCTACGAGGATCTATGCGTGCTGCTCCTGGAGATGGCGCTGGAGAAGGAGAGCGACCAACACCTGAACCACTACCGTCCTGGTGGTGGAGGTTCTGGAGGCAAAGGGTACCAAGGGTCCCGACCTGGGCAGGGGACTACCCCCAAACACGCCCACGCCCGCCTAATGGAGAACGTGAAGGAGCTATTCTGGTGTGATGCCAGAGATGAACAGGGCCACCTGCAGCATGCCTCCGACTGCGAGCAGCGAGACTGCTTTGTTTTCCAGGGGAAGCAGCAGGAAAAGATCACCGGCGCCAAGGTGAAGATGCCGGATCATTACCGCTGCACCATCACGTGTGCATTCTGCGGTAAGCGGAAGCACTATGAGGACGAGTGCTACCATAAGCAACGCCTATCGGCGAAGCTTAAGGGGGAAGATCCTGGCAAAAGCTCAGGCAAAGGTGGAGGCAAGGCCAAAGGCAACGACTCCGGCAAGGGCAAGTCGAAAGGACGTGGTCAAGGTGGTCAAGACAAAGGTCAAGGCGGACGAGGAGGAGGCGCTAATCGCCAGAACGACAACAAGAACAAGGACAAGAACGGAGGTAACCCCAACCCTAATCTAGGGGGGAACTCCGAGCCCTCTGGAGGGCAGTCTGGACCTACCACACGCTCACAGACGCAGGCCCAGCAAGAACAAGGAGCCAAGCGTGAGCATGAAGGTGGTGACGACGGCAACGCCAAGAAGCGAAGCCGTTTCATGAGGATGGCCCGCAAATTGCGGAACAAGGGGTTCGAGGTGACCTGTCCCGCGGAGTTCTGACGGGGACGCTCTGGTGGCACCCAAGACCTGGTGGTTTGGGTACGTATCCGACTCGGGGGACGTGAATACCTGGGGGTACTGGATACTGGAGCCACAATATCGATAGTGGCCAAGAAAATTTTACCTTGTGGGAGCCTGAAGAACACCATGACCACCGCCGCTATACGGATGGGGGATGGACATGTGGTGCACAGCTGCGGGGACTGCGAAGTGGAGGTACCTATGGGCTCCAGGACTATCGCCCATCGGTTCTATGTGATGGACACTGATGCCTTCGACTTTGTACTGGGTACTGACTTCTTCGTGCAGCACTCCCAGATACAATCCCTGACGCTGCAAGCGCCCTACCTCCTGTACGTGGACCACGGCAGTGGCAGAGAGTCTGTGCCACTGGAGCAGTCGGAACATACCTCGAGTTACCTGAGACTATCGAAGGAGGAGCCCTCGAACATGATGGCGGCCTCCAAAACTGAGGACTATCAACTATTGGGGGAAGTCCTAGACCAAGGTCTGAAGGAGTTGGGTTACTCCAGAGAAGACCTAAGTGTGGAACTGTTCGCCAGCGACAAGCAGCATGTACTGGACCTATACTGCAGCAAGGGGAAGAACTGCAGCTACAAATTTTACTGGCCCTCTTTCGGGATGGCCTACGGGAACCCCAGATTCAGTGAACTGGGGAAGGTGCTGACCAAGGTGGCCTTGGAACGTTCCCGTATGGTCCTGTGTTCCCCCGATTGGGGAGCCCATGGGGGCAACGAGTACTGGCGAACCCTCCTTGACAAGCTGACTATCAGCTCTGTGCGGTTACCTGATGAGGCCATCTACGTGCCTCTGGGACGCAAGACGCCCATTGGGAAGCCCGGATGGGGGAGTATGCTCAGCGTGGTGGACGGAAGTCTTACCACCATCCCCTGGGAAGACCTGGACCCTACTCTGGTCCAGGCTATACAACGAGAAAGCGATGGACTCGCCTTGGGTGACTTGAAGGATCGCCTACGACCTCAAGATGCTGTTGAAACTACACCCGGAGGAGATGAGTACGTCGTGACTGACACCAACGCCCCCAACTCTCCCTGTCATGTACCTGTCCCTGATGGAGTCTCTGAGTGTGGACTATCTGAGCTACCTAGCTCTATCCACTCAGATGACGAAACTGAGCACGACGCCTTCTTCGTGCAGACTGCGGTGGAAGAAGTGGAGAACGCCGAGTACGTCGCCCCACTAAAACCCCTACTCTCCATGAGGGTGGAAGACCCCGTGGATGAAGAGCTGGACCCTCGATCCAGGCTCAGGGAGTATGTGGATTCCAAGAGGAAGTTGGTGGCGAAAAAGCTATGCTACGCGAAGCCTACCCGCAGCTCATGGCCACTGAAGCAAGGACGGATGGGAGACCTATCCCAACTGAAGGAGGACCTCGAACAGAAGATCACCACCTGGCAAAGGGAGGTAGATCTCAAGCTCATGAAGAGCGTATGGGGTGCCCATGTGAGGACCCCAGAGGAGGACGACCTCTCGGAGGAATGTGTATGTGAACCCCCTAAAGCGTGCCTATGTTGCCATCGTCCACCGGAGATGGTTGAGCAAGACCTTCTGTATGCCTACCAAGGGCTGAAGGATGCTACCGCGGGCGAAGAGTCGGTGGAGGACCACCTCCCGACGTCTATTCAAGGGGCAAGCAACTTACACTCCGAAGAGGACATGGAGGACAAGATCAAGGTACTGGACCCGCGGGTACAAAAGCTGATAAGGACCTATCTGGAGGTGTTCGGAGAACTACCCCCTCCAGCCTCCTGCGACAAGCTGGTACAGATGGACCTCAAGCTGAAACCCGAGTTCGTGGGTCACAAGATCCGGAGGAGACCCTATCCAGCTCCTAAAGAGCAGGCCGACGAGATTGAGCGACAGATACAAGAATGTATCGACGCTGGCCTAGTCCTGGAGTACAAGGATGGGGACTACCCCCTACACTGCAGCCCCTGTTTCCTGGTGGCTAAACCTGGGTCTACAGCCAAACGGCTGGTAGTGGACTATGGAGAGCTGAACAAGAAGACGCTGAACCACTCAGGGTCCATTCCCAATATGGAGTCTACCCTGGAGAAGATAGCCTCCTGTCGCTACAAGACCAAGATGGACAAGCGAAGTGGATTCTGGCAAGTGGACCTGACGCCCAACGCGCAGGAACTACTGGCCTTCATCACCCCTCAGGGGAGGGTATTCAAGTGGAAGGTCATGCCATTCGGCGTGGCTAAAGCCCCCGCTCTGTTCCAAGAGCTGATGAACAAGATCTTGTCCATCCTACGAAGGAGACCTAAGGTGCAGGAGCTCATATCCCGTGGGGCCCAGATGGAGGCTCACATCGACGATGTATGCCTCGGGACCAATACCCAGGAGGATCACCTAATCCTCTTGGGTGAGTTCTTTGCGGTCTGCCAGGAGAACCACACACGACTCAAGCTGGAGAAGTGTGAGTTCATGCAGGAGACCATGCAGTACCTGGGGTTTGACGTTGGCTATGGGTGGTGGACCCCAGCGGCCTCTAAGGCCAAACCCCTGATGGATGCCAAGGTACGACACGAAGACCCCAAGAAAGGACTTCATGATGTACGCAGTTTCATTGGGGCGTGCAACTTCTATCGCCGCCACATCAAAAACTTCACCTACACCAGCGCGGTACTGACTGACTTGATCAAGAAGAGTACTACTTGGCGCTGGGGCCCACAAGAGCAACAAGCGTTTGACGAGCTCAAAGACAAGGTAGCCAACGCTAAGTGCTTGGGCGTGCCTAGGGCACAAGGGGAGATTATCCTGGTGACCGACGCCAGCAATGTGGGCGGTGGTGGAACGTTGTTCCAATGGCAAGCACTAGAGAAGGAGGAGTTCGACTCGGCCATTTCCCAATGGGGGACGGAAGGTCTCAACCGAGATGGAACCCTCAAGCACAGCTACCCTGACGACAAGTGGGTCCTAGTACCTCTGGGCCACTGGAACTGGAAGTGGAACCAGGCCAGGGGGAACTACTCCACCTATGAGCAGGAACTGCTCGCGGGTATGCTGGTGCTATCCTCACAAGCACGACTATTGGGGAGTAACCCTGTGGTCTGGCTATGCGACCAAGAACCGGTCCGCAGTTTCCAGAAGGGCCCCCCACCTGAGAAGGCCAAGCTACGTCGCTGGTGGACCTACCTCAGTCAACTACGGCTGACGGTACACCATATCCAGGGAGTGAAGAACGAGTGTGCCGACTACATCAGCCGCAACAACTTCGACGCCCTGATTGGTGCCCGGTCTGAAGCGCTGGCTAAGGAAGCGTTCAGCCGTATGGACGTACACCTGGACCTGAACATGACCATGATACGCCCCCTGGATGGACTCCAACAATCGGAGTACCTACAGGAGTTTGGGGATATCTACCGGCGCCTGGAGAAACGCCTTGAACCCCTCCTGGTCAACCAAGACCAGTGGAAGCGGGACAAGAGCTACCTCTGGCACGAGGACCGCATCGTGGTGCCTAGTGACCGAGTCCCAGCGCTGCTGAAGTGGACCCATGAGTCCAGTGGTCATGTGGGTGCTGACCGTACCCTGAGGCTGTTCAAGCAGTGGTTCCACACTACGTGGACTGACGACCAGCTGCGGAAGACGCTCCTGCCTATCGTGGACAAGTGCCCGTGCAGGTCCTGTAAACCAGGGGATATCAGGGACAGAGGTCTCTACTCGACCCTGCCCATCCCTCACTGTGCTAACAGTGTTCTATACGTGGACTACACGGAGATGCCGAAGTTCGGGGGCTATGACTTCGCCCTCGTGGTAACCTGTGGGTTGACCAGGTTTACCAGGGTGTTCCCATGTACCAAGCACATTACCGGAGAGGAGACTATCAAGATACTCCTGGAGGAGTGGTTTTGTGTCTATGGGGCGCCCAAGGAGATCAACTCCGATGAGGACGTACGAGTACGCTCAGATACTGGCTGGTACAAGAGGGTCCTGAGGTCCCTCAATGTCCAGGTGTCTACGGGGATTCCCTACTCCCACACGAGCAACCCCCCATGTGAGCGACAGATTCGTGTCCTGAAGGAGAACGTCAGGATATGGTGCAAAACTGAACGCACCAGAGACTGGGTGAGACTACTCCCCGTCATATCCTTGATGATGAACTCCCAAGAGAGTTCAGCTACTGGCTACTCGCCACATGAGCTATTCATGGGGCGCCCGGCATGGTTCCTACATGCCCCCTATCTAGAGGACACCCATTCTTCTGTGGGTGAATGGGTCCAAGAGCAACAAGCGAAGGTGGACAAGGCCAAGGCTATGCTCCAGAGAGTGAGGGAGCGTCAGTGGAACAAGAAGAACAAGCACCGTGTACCGGCCACCTACCAAGAAGGGGACTGGGTGCTGGTGCACCACAGTCGACTACCCGCCTGGCCACGCTCTACCAGCGATGACCCATACTTCGGGCCGTACAAGATCCTATCTGTGGATGGACACCGTATCACCGTGCGGTGTTCTCCCCGTCTAGGGGGGACCCTGGTGTGCGCCGCTCAACACCTGAAGCGCTACCATGATCCTGAAGACCTCTGTGGGGAGGAGTGGGAGCTGAACGACGAGGAAATCGCCGCTCTGGACCTACAAGGGGCTGCCAGCCCTATGGAAGTTGAAGGTGAACTCCCCCACATGAACGCCGAGGAGATGGCTAAGGAGGGCTTCTACCTGGTGAAGTCTGTCCTACGCCACCGCTATCGCCAGGGTTGGCGCTTCCTCACCCTCTGGGAAGGGTTTGGAGTCGAAGAGGCCACCTGGGAGCCCTTCTCTGCATTTGTTCTACCTGAGGGACGCCTGAACTCAGTTCTGGTTGACTACTTGTCCCAGAACAACCTTGGTGAGTTGTTGAGGCTCGCCGAGACGCTTGCCTCCAAGAATAAAGCTAGGGACTGAACCTTACCCTTACCTGCCAAAGCGTATGTGTGAGTGTGCTAGTCCTAAGGTCCTGAGAGCAAGCCGCAGAAGTGGTGTCCTAATTATACCCAAGTCTGCGCCCTTGCTGAACCTGGAGGGTTGGCTTATTGATGCCACGGGGTACGCCCCGGGTCTCCCCTCCCCTATGCGCCCAATTTCTGTGCTGGCGCAAAACCTTGGGGGAATACCCAGAGTGTTAATCCAGGTATTGTTTTCCCTACCTACCTGTCTACTACCGGGAGGGGTGGCCAAAAGCTATGAAGGCATGCAAAACGCCTGTTTGCTATGTGGCCAAAAACACTAACCTAACCCACTGTCACAGCCCACCAACCCAGCTAAAATTGCAGGAAAAGGGTGGGACAGTGACACGCCCCCTACAGGTCCTACACACCCTACAGTGGCACCATCCTGGTGGGCGAGCACTGGGCAACTGGCTCTAGCCCCCACTCAGGACTACCACTCCTACACGCACACTCTACTTGGCGTTGCGAAGAGGAAGGTCTCGAGGGTCCTAGCGACCCACCTGTGAAATGACAAGAGAACACAGCGCTGCTAAGCAACTGTGGCCTCACAGGGGACGCCACAACGCGTTTCCCCTGCAAGGGCTTGGAGGGAGGGAGTGCTCTCCTGTGCAAAGCGCAGATGTCGATGAAGTCGGACTCCCTGCTCTGCCACAGGCGGAGCGGAGTTACTTGTTTGTGGGATCTACGCCCCTGTTTAGCAGGGCATAAAAACATGCTGCTGCACCACTCACCCTACCTGCCCACCTGTAAAACAAAGGCAAATGAAAGGGCGTTTGCGGCGGAGGAACCAAGGCACACTCCAGGTATTATACCCTTCTCAGTGTGCCCTATAATACGCTGTCCGCAAACACGCTGCATGGAGCAGCTACCCTTGTCAAGCAAGCAAGCGTTAAGGGACTCCTCAGGTTCTCTTAAAGAACGTACCGAGGAGCCCCTGGGTAGCCTAAACAAGGTTTACCGTGCGCACTTCGCGTGGCCTACCCTTTAATGCGTGTGTGCATGCACGAGTATGCGACAAGTCCGTGGGCAAACCTGCCCATCTACGCGTAAATCTTGACTCCACCAGGGGGTGGCCCCGCCTGGGCGTACCTACCTTACCTACCGCTGGGAAGTGAAGCAAGGTGAGAGAACAAAAAGGGGCGCACGCGAAGAACGTTGCTATGCACTTGTGTGTATGACTAATCACCCTGATCTGACCGCTAATCATCTGCAATCTTTCTAATCAATCCCTCTACCGCGTCCTATCGTGGTTATCGTTGTTAACGCTGCTACACGACTCGTTCACGGAGACACGAGACGAGCAATGTGTATGCGGCCTGCAAGACGAGCATACCTGTAGTTTATACCTGATTCATTGAAGTCTTTTCAATTGATTTTCGAATTCTTGAATTTTTGAAGCTTCTATTAGTGTGGGTGGAATCTGTATGTTTGTTTATTAATGTGTGTCTCGTCATTTTCAAGACTACGTGATACATACGTTTATAATTCCATTATTTTTCCATTTTCCGGCGCTTCGCTAGGAGCCGCTCCTGCGCGCCGCCATTTTGTACGTATGAATTTCTGGATTCAAAAAATCCAGAGATGACTATAATTTCTATAAAAATGTGCTGAAGATGCACAATTGGATTCTGCTCAGGTGTGTCGTTTCAGAAAAATTCTACGCCGTCATTTGACGGATTTTGGTGTCGTCGCTTCGTTTTTGCGTGGATTCGTCCAAATTCCTCCCCTTCCTGCCTCTGCAGATACCCACGCGCAGCCTCGCTGAGTAGGCCGTGTTCGGGCCGAAACGCAGGTGCCTGGAGAGACTGAGCAGAACCAAGACCCCACCAAGGGGCAGATTTAATTTTCTTTCGACTCCCTTCGCCCTAAGACAGGTCACAGGTCGCCAGCAGGTTTACGAGAACCCATGCGAGTGTGTATAGTGTGTCTTGCGTTTGGGTTGTGTCGACGCTGCGTCTTGGAGGGAGGGATGCATATGCACATGTTTGGCATGCTCCCAATCTAACCCAACCAAGCCACAGGAGCCCCGGCAGCGCCAAGAGCGCTGAGTCTTCTGTAGGAAACTGTACAATCAGAGCAGCAAAAGGACGCCAGCCATGGTGAGCGCCCATTTTTCAGTGTGAGGGAGACTGTAGGTATTTTAAAGTAGATGTGGAAACCAAGGAAAGGCCAAGAAAAATTCCCTTTTTCCTAAAATGCGACAGTGGTGGCCACCACAGCACAAGGGGGGAGTAAGAAAAAGTTCTTTTCCATTGCTTTAGGACATACTCTAGTTGTATTAGAGATGCACTGAGCAACCATGCATTTTTATCTTAGTATTGGTCCAGCCAAAAGTGGTGAGAACACATTTTGACCTATGGAACCAAACACCCAATCAGGATATGGAGTGGACCCCTTAATCCCCTTTCAATCAGAAGTAAAACATCTTTTCCTGAGTTGACTGAGCACTGACATACCTAAGGTAGAGCCTATGAATTTATCTATGTTTTTCCATGAATACTTATCTGCCCTAGTGGTATGCACCCTAGGGGGTTAGGCACCTCTTTTTGAGAGGTCCTGGGTTCAATTCCTGGTCAGCCTAACTAAGTAGGAAGATCCCATGTGACATGGCAGTGACCTCATCGCCACATACCATGCCACCTCAGCACATATGGGACCCAAAACAAAGAGTGCACATCTCCTAAGATGGCACTATGGAGAGAGAGTGATCCTGAGGCAGTTTTCTAACTCTTTTCCCAAAACATTTCAGCTATCTCTGTGAATATGCATTCATTTGTATCCTGAGTTGCAGTTTCTGTGAATATCTAATCATCTTTCACTGTTTACACTGCAGCCCTTCATGCTTTGATCCTGAATTACCTTCTCCTTGCATACTATTGGCTTGGGCTATCCTGGATTGAGTTGGCTTTACTGTAATTAAACAAACAAAAGCTTTTCATCATCCAAAACCAGCAGCAGGACACCCTACAGCAACAACAAGCAGCAGGAGAAGCAAAAACACAGTGCTGAAAACACTATAAACTTTTCTCCTTTGCGCTTGTCTGCGACTTTAAGTTATGTTGAAAAAAGACGATTTCCCGCCTGGTTTCGTCGATTTTTAACGATTTCACTTGCTAAATCGCAACCCCTTCCGCTAAACCGCAGGAATCACTCCCTGCTGGTTACATTTTCTATTTTTTCCAGCTCCTGGGGGTTTGTGTCCTCCATTGGGAGTATTGCTCCGCCCTGGCCCTTGGTCAGCACGTATACTAAAACGCTGTTTATACAGCGATAGCCGTCCGCATTAGAGCGTTCGTCTGTACCCTAGTGGGCAAGCACATGTGCTCTAGGGAGGGAGTCCTGGGTTCAATTCCCACTGCCCCCAAACGTTTTCCAAAAGTTTTCGTCGCACGCCGGCGACTTTCGAGGAATGCCCCTTCGAAGGGACATCATTCACGGTACATTACACTGTTTTTCAAGGGTACCTACAGTGTGATAGGCTTCTATGAAGTGATGAGGATGTTTTTGGTAAGTTTAATGCATTTTCTGAGGTAATTTTGGGAATATTTGAGCCTTTTTCCTTGGTCCTACTAGCTTCATGAACTAGTACTCCAGGGGGGAGTAAGAAAAAGTCACTACCATGTCTTTCTTGGAGGGCTTGATCCAGGCCAAGCCCCCCTTAAAACCCTTTTGTTGATGCTAAGACAAACTTAAGTGTTTTTATCTCTCTTTTGTAGCCCAAAGTACACTTTCTCAAAGTAACTAGGGTTGTGACCCTGGCCCCCCCCATGAAGTTCACCCCTACCACTCAACTGAGCGGAGGTACCTTCCTTCATGAAGGACATACCAAAATAAATCAGGCATTTCATGCTTGTTGGCCTTGGAGGTTAAGCCTAGTGGTCTCCCACCCCAAGACCCCTATACTCAATTGTTTCTACCACTTATCGTGGTCCTACTTTGTAACTGTTTCTGAATTCAGTTGCTTGGCCAAGTCATTTTCTGTGTGGTCCTGACATCTATGCCTCTCAGTCCTAACCAGCACCATTTCACCCAAAAGAGTGCACATGAAGTGCCTAATGCAACCTCTGAGGCTAGAGTCTGACCAATTTTCATATAAAATCTTTTGTATTATCCATTTGTGATTGAATCTATGTGCATAAACCTGCTTTGTCTATCTGCAGCCCTTCTGTGTTACACTGGATTCCAAAACCAATCATTGATTCGATCCACATCCTCTTATTGCTCTACTTGCTGCTTTGGTTTGGGTTTTCAACTACAAAGCCTGCAGGACATCATCAAAATACCTAGGGCATAAAGCAAGGACATCTTTCTCATCTTCCTTCGGAGACGCCGAGACTAGCTTTGCCAGCTTGCCCTCATGCACCAACAACAGCGCGTTGTGGACTAACGGAATGATCTCCTTGGGGTGCACATTGTTTTCTTGCCCGTGAGTGTCGCATATGCCTTGGACTTAGGCGGCAGAAAGATGTCGTTGATTAGTGCCCTATAGACTTTTGATGAAATCCTGCAGGTTTTGATGTTGAAAACCCAAACCAAAGCAGCAAGTAGAGCAAGAACAGGATGTGGATCGAATCAATGAATAGTTTTGAAATTCAGTGTAACACAGAAGGGCTGCAGATAGACAAAGCAGGCTTAAATACAAAGATTCAATCATAAATGGATAAGACATATGATTTTAAGTGAAAACTGGCCTGACTCTAGCCTCCAAGTTAGTATCAAGCACTTCATGTGCACTCTTTTGGGTGAAATGGAGCTGGTTAGGAATATGGGGCATAGGAGTTAGGCCAGACACAGAATATGACTTGGCCAAGCAACTGAATTCAGAAACAGTTAAAAAGTAGAACCACAATAAGTGGCAGAAACAATTGGCTATAGGGGTCTTGGGCTGGGAGACCACTAAGCTTAACCTTTAAGGCCTTAGGCATGAAGTGCCTATTTTATTTCGGTATAACCTCCATGAAGGAAGATACCTCCGCTCAGTTGAGTGGTAGGGGTCAACTTCATGGGGGGCTAGGGTTATAACCCTAGTTACTTTGAGAAAGTGTACTTTAGGCTTCAAAAGAGACATAAAAATACTTAAGGAAGTCTTAGCATCAACGAAAGGCTTTAAGGGGGGCTTGGCCTGGATCAAGCCCTCCAAGAAAGACATGGCAGTGACTTTTTCCTACTCCCCCCTGGAGTACTAGTTGATCAAGCTAGTAGGACCAAGGAAAAAGGCTCAAATATTCCCAAAATCACCTCAGAAAATGCATTAAACCTACCAAAAACATTCCCATCAGTTCATAGAAGCCTATCACACTGTGGGTACCCTTGAAAAACAGTGTAATGTACCGTGAATGATGTCCTTTCGATGGGGCATTCCTCAAAAGTCGCCAGCGTGCGACGAAGACTTCTGGTAAAAATTTCGGGGTAGTGGGGTTTGAACCTAGGACTCCCCCCCTAGAGCACACATGCTTGCCCACTAGGGTACAGTCGAACGCTCTAATGGGGACGGCTCTCGCTGTATAAATAGCGTTTTAGTAAACGTCCTGACCAAGGGCCAGGGCGGAGCAATACTCCCAATGGAGGACACAAATCTCCAGGAGCTGAAAAAAATAGAAAATGGAATCAACAGGGAGTGAATCTTGTGGTTTAGCGAAAGGGGTAGCGATTTAAGAAGACAAATCGCTAAAAATTGACGAAAAGACGTTAGTAATCGTCATTTTTAGACTAAAACCTAAAGTCGCAGACAAGCGCAACAGAAGCAGACTCCAGAAAAAGGGTTGCGCAAGCGTAAACGGCTCTAGAAAAAGAAGGTATGAGCCGTAGTTTTTAAAGTTCTAAAAGAAAAATTTGCACAGTTGCATCAAAATTTGTATATACTTTAGGAAAAAGTATTGAACATGAACCCACACCACAGAGCAGGTGGACAACCCGGCTCTCAGGTATGTCAGTGTCATTTCACACGCATGCATTGCGTTCGTGTTGGTTGCTTCATTAAAACGTTAGGGTTGTCACCGCTGTGTTCGTTGGGGGTTTGGGCGCTCACCTCCTTTGCTCTGCATAGGTCAAAGCAGAAATGCAAGGTATGCATAGCGAATGGAGCGCGCAGCGTGCACGTAGGGTTAGAATGTGCGCTGTGCTCGCGATGCATTTGCCTAATGCAGGCATTCACACGCTGTGTCGCTTTCCCTGTGCCCCAATACACCCTTGTCCTCTCTTCAGAGGTAAGAAAAGAAAGTGCTTGCTCGTGTTTCGTGTTGCTGTAGCGCTAAAATAGGGTTGCTTAAAACGCTTAGGCTTGTTTTGCGCTGTGCAGTGCACCACTCTCTCTCCTTTCTCTGCAGGAAACAAAGTCCAAAGAGCATGCATGACACACAATGCATTAATCGCTTAGGGTTGTTTATAGTTCGCCGTAGGATTGTTTAAGCGCTTAGGGTTGTTTTGTGCTCGTGTCATCTTCGGCATTCACATGATGCGTGGTGAGTAAGGTAGGTAAGCCCAGGAGGAGCTCACCTTCTGGTTGAGTCACGCTGTGGTTTGTTGTGATGGTTAAAATTAGGAGAGAGAAAGTGGAACTGGTAAACCAGTGCATCACTGTGCATGCATATGACGCATTAAAGGGTAGGCCACGCGTATTGCACACGGTACAGCTCCTGTTTAGGTTACCCAGGGACTCCACCCCACGTTCCATAAGAGAACGGGTGGAGTTCCTTAAGCTTGCTTGCTTGTACTTGCGTTTGAGGACAGTGTATTATAGGGCTACCTGAGAAGCGTATAATACGTGGAGGTAGTCTTGGTTCCTCAGCCGCAAACCCAAGTCATTGGCCTTTGCTTTGCAGGTGGGCAGGTGAGGGTGATTGGTGCAGTGTCTTGCAGCGCTAAAATATGCTGCGCAGATCACACAAACAACAAACTGCAACTCAGCCGTGACTGGCGAGTGCAGTCCGACTTCATCGTCATACACGCTGTGCACGCATACTGAGCACTCCTTCCCTCCAAGCCCTGACAGGGAAACGCGTAGTGGCGTCCCTGTTAGGCCACAGTCGCTTAGTAGCGCTGTGTTCTCTTGCTCTTTCACAGGGGGGTCAATAAGACCCGCGACTTCTTTGACAGCAGCCCCAAGTAGCGTGTGTAGGTGTTAGGGTCAGCAAGCCTGGCAGGAGATGAGTGCAAGTGATGAGTGCTCACCCTGCCTTCGAAGGCTGGTGCTGGCGTTAGTGAGTGTAGTGTAGTGGTGTCTCCTGCCCCGCGTGCTTTTCCACGTGGGCAGGGGAGTGCGTTAGCTTTTGGCCCTTAGAAAAATGGGCGTTTTGCATGCCCTTAGCACACATGGCCACCCCTCCCCTCTGGTAGGTAGGGCTTTTGCCGTCTTCCTCCAAGGATAGGCGCCAGCACAGAAATTGCGCGCCATAGGACTGGTAATAGTACCTGATTAGGACCTTCGGTCCGACGTCAGCGAAGCCCGGTCTCCGGGAGCCACGCCGGGGAGAGAAGTGAGACACATACTGACATACGTAGCACACTTGGGGGTATGGTAAACCCTGTAAGGTAGCATAGAACCCCATGGGTCTGGACCAGTCAGGGGTCCGAGGCACAGAGGAAAAGGGCACCACAGCAAACGCCACGACCAACACCCAGGAAGGGCATACCACAACGGCGCGACTAGCGCCGCCCCACCCCCACCGAGCGCCGCACGACTCCCGGGGGCGCACCCCCCAACACGCACCGCCGAAGCAAGCATCGGACGCCGTACGGATCACACCAGCGCACACCCACCAGTCACCGGAAACCACACGGGGGATGGAGAGCACACCTACACGGGGAGAACGGGCCACACCCACAGAGGAAGCCGCAGGGAACGCCGCCGCGCGGCGCACCACCACGCCCTCACCGCCAGGCGACGACCCCGGCCACCACAAGGGCCACCTCACAGGCACCGGAAGAGGACAAAGGCAAGGCCACAGCGACCAGGGCTAGGGACCGGGACCCCCAGAGGACACGGGACCAAGGCACAGGCCCCCAGGGAGGGCAACCCCACGGACGCCTACCCGACCCACCAGCCGGAGCGGCACGCCCAGGCCCCCACAGCACGGACCCAGCGAGACACCCACACCTACCCGCACCCCCCAGCCACCAGCCAGCCACACTCCGGTCCGCACTCCGCACCACGACACAGGCCAGGCTGACCTCCACTGAGCCACCACGGCACAACGCGAGACCACGGCACACCGCACCACAGCGCGCCACAGTGCAACGCACCACAGCACGACGCGACGCGACGCGGCACAGAGCGGCACAACACGGCACAACTGAGCCTAACCTGAAGGACTAACCGAAACAAGCCAACGCACAGCCCGGAAGGCGCCGCACCAGCACGCCACACACCGGGACCGCAGGCCACACATGGGGCCACCGCGCGCCCGGCAGCAACGGTGGCGGACCACCCAGAAGGTTAAAACCGGCACCGCAGAGGAGAAGGAACACGGACAACCCCAGCCCCCTAACCCAGAGCCACACGCAGCCGCCCGGCGCAGCCGCCCAGCCGGCAGAGCTAGGACCTAACCCGGCAGGAAGGGGCGCCGAGCCCAACGTGTACATAGCCCACCCGACCCATGTGGCCGGAACACGGCCAAGCAGAACGCAACCGCCAACAGCACGCCGGAAGACCACACTGAATGCGGGCCAGTGCGTGCGCCAGCCCAGGGAAGGCAGAGGGAGGAACAGGCAGGCCCCCCCCCCCAAAAAAAAAGGGGGGGGGGCAGGGGGGGGGGCGAGAGAACAGCCCACAGCCACCAAATGGCCCGCCAACACCACAAGAGGCGGCCAAACCCCCCACCCAGAAGGCAGCGAAGACAGGACCCCCAAAGAGGCACAGGGGGACCACCCAGCCAAAACCGGCAACACCAAGCCAGGAACAGCGGCCCACCGGGAAAAGGGACACCGAAACATGCAGACACACACCACGCTGAAAAAAAAAAAAAAAAAGCCAGCAGCCCAGCCCGAAAGAAAGGGGAGGGGGGGACAGGGACCACAAGACCCAGGACAGGGACAGCCAGCAACCGACACCACAAAGCCCAACCAAGACACGCAAAAAAAAAAGCGCAAAAAGCACACTCTGACAACCCAACCAAGAAAGGCGGGGCACAGCCGAGACCCGGGCCCAGCACGCATGCCCACACACCGCACCTCAGCCAGGAAAGGCGGCGAACAAGCGGGGCGCGCGCACAAACACGCACCCCCGCACAGCAACCCCAGCCAGGAGGTGCAGGAGACCACGCGGGACGGGCGCACGAGCACACACACACCCCAACACCCCCCCAAGGGAAGGCGGGGCGCAGCCGAAACCCAAACCCCAGCATGCACGCCCACACCGCACACCGGAACCGGAAACGGCCGGGGGCAACCGGAGCGCGCACTTGTACTTGAACTTGCCTGAGTTCACAGGCAAGGATCTCAGCGAGTTCGGTCAGAATTTTGGCCGGTTCTTCCGAATGACCGGCCAAACCCATGTTAGTGGGCGAGTCAAATGTGATCTGCTCCTGCAGTGCTGCAAGACCAAGTACCTGGAGAAGCAGGTCAAGCAGATCGTGACTAAGTCCGCCACCTTTGCCGACGTGTTGGTTGCCTTGGAGAGGCAGTACCCTACCTACAAAACCGACCTCTCCATCAGGGCCGAGATCCAGAACCTGGCCGTGCTGCCCAACAGCCCAAAACCTGCCAGGGTCTCTTAGCTACTGGCTGACCTGGATCACTGGGCTGGACGATTGACGCCCGGTTCCTACAGCAGCGACCACCTGCTTTTCTGGTTGGTGGCTAAGCCCCCTCGGGAGCTGTGGGACGAGTGCCGGTCAACGGCAGAGCGCAAGGCTAGAGCCCTCAACTACGAGGATTTGTCTGTGCTACTCTTGGAGCTGGTGCTGGAGGAAGAAAGCGACCAGCACTTGAACGCCTACCGTCCTGGAGGAGGAGGCTCTGGAAGCCATGGCAAAGGGTACAAAGGACCCAGACCTGGACAGGGGACTACCCCCAAGCACGCCTGTATCATGGACAATGTCAAGGAGCTCTTCTGGTGTGACGCCAGAGATGAGCATGGCCACCTGCAGCACGCCCCTGACTGCGAGCAGCGAGACTTCTTCGTAGTCCAAGGGAAGAAGCAGGAGACCAACACCGGCGCCAAGGCTAAGATGCCGGATCACAACAGGTGTACTATCAGCTGTGCCTTCTGTGGGATAAGGAACCACTGCGAGGATGAGTGCTACCACAAGCAGCGCCTGTTGGCGAAGCTGAAGGGCGAGGATCCTGGCAAAGGCTCTGGCAACAGCGGTGGCAAGGGCAACGGCAACGACTCCGGCAAGGGCAAGTCGAAAGGACGTGGAAAAGGACAAGACAAGAGGCAAGGTTGGCGAGGAGGAGGCGCTAACCACACCCAGACAAGGACAACAAGAACCCGGACAAGAACGGAGGCAACCCCAACCCTAATCCAGGGGGGACCTCCGAGCCCTCTGGAGGGCAGTCTGGTCCTACCACACGCTCGCAAACTCAGGTCCAGCGAGACCAAGGGGCCAAGCGTGAGCATGAAGGTGGTGATGATGGCAACGCTAAGAAGAGAAGCCGTTTCATGAGGATGGCCAGCAAATTGCGGAACAAGGGGTTCGAGGTGACCTGTCCCGCGGAGTTCTGACGGGGACGCTCCGGTGGGGCCCTGGACCTGGTGTTCTGGGTACGTATCCGACTAGGGGGACGTGAATACCTGGGGGTATTGGATACTGGAGCCACCATATCTATAGTGGCCAAGAAAAGTTTACCTCGTGGGAGCCTGAAGAACACCATGACCACCGCGGCTATACGAATGGGGGATGGACATGTGGTGCACAGCTGCGGGGACTGTGAAGTGGAGGTACCAATGGGCTCCCGAACTATCGCCCATCGGTTCTATGTGATGGACACTGAGGCCTTCGACTTTGTATTGGGGACTGACTTCTTCGTGCAACACTCCCAGATACAATCCCTGATGCTGCAAGCGCCCCACCTCCTCTACGTGGACCATGGCAATGGCAGAGAGTCCGTGCCACTGGAGCAGTCGGAGCACACCTCGAGCTACCTGAGGGTATCAAAGGAGGAGCCCTCAAACATGATGGTGGCCTCCAAAACTGAGGACTATCAACTATTGGGGGAAGTCCTAGACCAAGGTCTGAAGGAGGTGGGTTACTCCAGAGAAGACCTGAGTGTGGAGTTGTTCGCCAGCGACAAGCAACATGTCTTGGACCTTTACTGCAGCAAGGGGAAAAACTGCAGCCACAAATTTTACTGGCCCTCTTTCGGGATGGCCTACGGGAACCCCAGGTTCAGTGAACTGGGGAAGGTCTTGACCAAGGTGGCCCTGAAACATTCCCGTATGGTCCTGTGTTCCCCCGATTGGAGGCCCATGGGGCCAACAAGTACTGGCGAACCCTCCTGGACAGGCTGACTATCAGCTCTGTTCGGTTACCTGATGAGGCCATATACGTGCCTCTGGGTCGTAAGACGCCCATCGGGAAACCCGGATGGGGAAGTATGCTCAGCGTGGTGGACGGAGGTCTTACCTCCATCCCCTGGGAGGACCTGGACTCTACTCTGGTCCAGGCTATACAACGAGAAAGCGATGGTCTTACCCTGGGCGACTTGAAAGATCGACTACGAGCTCAAGATGCTATTGAGACTATACCCGGGGGAGATGAATACGTCGTGACTAACACCAATGCTCTCAACTCTACATGCCGTGTACCTGTTCCCGATGAAGTCTCTGAGTGTGGACTATCCGAGCTCCCCAGCTCTATCCACTCAGATGACGAAACTGAGCATGACGCCTTCTTCGTGCAGACATGTGTGGAGGAAGTGGAGAACGCCGAGTACGTCGCCCCACTGAAAACCGTACTCTCCATGAGGGTGGAAGACCCCGTAGACGAGGAGCTGGATCCCCAATCCAGGCTAAGAGAGTACGTGGACTCCAAGAGCAGGTTGGTGGCGAAAAAGCTATGCTACGCTCAGCCTACCCACAGCTCATGGCCACTGAAGAAAGGACGCATGGGAGATCTATCCCAATTGAAGGAGGACCTCGAACAGAAGATCACCACCTGGCAAAGGGAGGTAGATCTTAAGCTCATGAAGAGCGTGTGGGGTGCCCATGTGAGGACCGGAGAGGAGGACAACCTCTCGGAGGAATGTGTATGTGAACCCCCTCGAGCGTGCCTATGTTGCCATCGTCCACCAAAGATGGTTGAACGAGACCTGGTTTATGCCTACCAAGGGTTGAAGGATACTACCAAGGGCGAAGAGTCGGTGGAGGATCACCTCCCGACGTCTATTACTTTTGAAAAATAAATGCCTTTGGCTGAAATACTCTCTATGGTTCAGGAAGAAGCCTCAAGACCTCAATTCACACCCACAGGTAGCAATACAAGCCCACAAGAAGCAATGCAATGCGATCACGGAATCCTGGATAAGCGGCGTCCCCAACAGTACGCGTTTCGGCTTAAATTAAGCCCTCATCTCTGACGAGGACATGGAGGACAAGATCAAGCTATTGGACCCGCGGGTGCAGAAGCTTATAAGGACCTATCTTGAGGTGTTCGGGGAACTACCACCCCCAGCCTCATGTGACAAGCTGGTACAGATGGACCTCAAGCTGAAACCCGACTTCGTGGGCCATAAGATCCGGAGGAGACCCTATCCCGCTGCTAAACAGCAGGCCCACGAGTTTGAGCGACAGATACAAGAATGTATCGACGCTGGCCTAGTCCTGGAGTATAGGGACGGGGACTACCCCCAACACTGCAGCCCCTGTTTCCTGGTGGCGAAACCTGGTTCTACAGCCAAACGGCTGGTAGTGGACTACGGAGAGCTGAACAAGAAAATGCTGAACCACTCAAGGTCCATTCCTAATATGGAGTCTACCCTTGAGAAGATAGCCTCCTGTCGCTACAAGACCAAGATGGACAAGAGGAGCGGATTCTGCCACGTGGACCTGACGCCGAACGCTCAGGAGCTACTAGCCTTCATCACCCCTCAGGGGAGGGTGTTCAAGTTGAAGGTCATGCCGTTTGGCGTGGCCAACGCACCCGCTCTATTCGTAGAGCTGATGAACAAGATCTTGTCCATCCTACGACGAAGACCCAAGGTGCAAGAATTCATATTCCGTGGGGCCCAGATGGAGGCGCACATCGACGATGTATGCCTCGGGACCAATACCCAGGAGGATCACCTAATCCTCTTGGGTGAGTTCTTTGCGTTATGCCAGGAGAACCACACACGACTCAAGCTGGAGAAGTGTGAGTTCATGCAGGAGACCATGCAGTACCTGGGGTTTGACGTTGGCTATGGGTGGTGGACCCCAGCGGCCTCTAAGGCCAAACCCCTGATGGAAGCTAAGGTACGACATGAAGACCCCAAGAAAGGACTCCATGATGTATACATTTTCATCGGGGCGTGCAACTTCTATCGCCGCCATATCAAAAACTTCACCTACACCAGCGCCATTCTGACGGACCTGATCAAGAAGAGTACTACTCTGCGCTGGGGCCCACAAGAGCAACAAGCGTTTGACGAGCTCAAAGACAAGGTGGCCAACGCTAAGTGCTTGGGCGTGCCTAGAGCACAAGGGGAGATTATCCTGGTGACCGACGCCAGCAATGTGGGCGGTGGTGGAACGTTGTTCCAATGGCAAGCACTAGAGAAGGAGGAGTTTGACTCGGCTATTTCCCAATGGGGAACTGAAGGTCTCAACCGAGATGGAACTCTCAAGCACAGCTACCCTGACGACAAGTGGGTCTTAGTACCCCTGGGCCACTGGAACTGGAAATGGAACCAGGCCAGGGGGAACTACTCCATCTATGAGCGGGAATTGCTCGCGCGTATGCTGGTGCTATCCTCTCAGGCACGACCGCACTTTCCAGAAGGGTCCCCCACCTGAGAAGGCCAAGCTACGGCGCTGGTGCACCTACCTCAGCCAACTACGGCTGACGGTACACCATATAAAGGGAGTGAAGAACGAGTGTGCAGCCTACATCAGCCGCAACAACTTCGACGCCCTGATTGGTGTCCGGTCTGAAGCGCTGGCTAACAAGGCGTTCAGCCATATGGACGTACACTTGGACCTCAACATCACTATCATACGCCCTCTAGATGGACTCCAACAAGCGGAGTACCTGAAGGAGTTTGGGGATATCTACAAGCGCCTGGAGAAACGACTTGAACCCCTCCTGGTCAGCCAAGAACAGTGGAAGAGGGACAAGAGCTACCTCTGGCACGAGGACCGCATCGTGGTACCCAGTGACAGAGTCCCAGCGCTGCTGAAGTGGACCCCTGAGTCCAGCGGTCATGTAGGTGCTGACCGTACCCTGAGGCTATTCAAGCAGTTGTTCCACACTACGTGGACTGACGACCAACTGCAGAAGACCCTCCAGCCTATCGTGGACGAGTGCGCGTGTAGGTCCTGCAAACTGGGGGATATCGGGGACAGGGGTCTCTACTCGACCCCGCCCATCCCTCACTGTGCTAACAGTGTTCTCTACGTGGACTACCCAGAGATGCCGAAGTCCGGGGGCTATGACTTCGCCCTTGTGGTAACCTGTGGGTTGACCAGGTTTACCAGGGTGTTCCCATGTACCAAGCACATTACCGGGGAGGAGACTATCAAATACTCCTGGAGGAGTGGTTTTGTGTCTATGGGGCGCCCAAAGAGATCAACTCCGACGAGGACGTACGAGTACGGTGAGATACCGGTTGGTACAGGAGGGTCCTGAGATCCCTCAATGTCCAGGTGTCTACGGGGATCCCCTACTCTCACACGAGCAACCCCCCATGTGAGCGACAGATTCGTGTCCTCAAGGAGAATGTAAGGATATGGTGCAAAACTGAACGCAACAGAGACCCGTCATATCATTGATGATGAACTCCCAAGGGAGTTCGGCGACTGGCTACTCGCCCCATGAGCTATTCCTAGGGCATCCGGCGTGGTTCCTACATGCTCCCTATCCAGAAGACACCCGTTCTTCTGTGGGTGAGTGGGTCCAAGAGCAACAAGCGAAGGTGGACAAGGCCAAGGCTATGCTCCAGAGAGTGAGGGAGTGTCAGTGGAACGAGAAGAACAAGCACCGAGTACCTGCCACCTACGAAGAAGGGGACTGGGTGCTGGTGCACCACAGCCGACTACCCGCCTGGCCACGCTCTACCAGCGATGACCCATACTTCGGGCCCTACAAGATTCTATCTGTGGATGGACACCGTATAACAGTTCGGTGTTCTCCCCGTCTAGGGGGGACCCTGGTGTGTGCTGCTCAACACCTGAAGCGCTACTATGATGCTGAAGACCTCTGTGGGGAGGAGTGGGAGCTGAACGACGAGGAAATCGCCGCCCTAGACCTACAAGGGGCTGTCAGCCCTATGGAAGTTGAAGGGGACCTCCCCAACATGAACGCCGGGGAGATGGCTAAGGAGGGCTTCTACCTGGTGAAGTCTGTCGTACGCCACTGCTATCGCCAGGAATGGCGCTTCCTCACCCTCTCGGAAGGGTTTGGAGTCGAAGAGGCCACCTGGGAGCCCTTCTCAGCGTTGTTCTACCTGAGGGACGCCTAAACTCAGTTCTGGTAGACTACTTGTCCCAGAACAACCTTGGAGATTTGCTGAGGCTCGCTGAGACGCTTGCCTCCAAGACTAAAGCTAGGGACTGAACCTTACCCTTACCTGCCTAAGCGTATGTGTGAGTGTGCTACTCCTAAGGTCCTGAGAGCAAGCTGCAGAAAAGGTGTCCTAATTATACCCAAGTCTGCACGCTTGCGAAACCTGGCGGATGTCTTACCGGTGCCACGGGGTACGCCCTGGGTCTCTCCCCCCCTAAGCGCCCAATTTCTGTGCTGGCGCAAAACCTTGGGGGAATACCCAGCATACTAATCCAGGTATTGTTTTCCCTGCCTATCTGCCTACTCCAGGGGAGGGGTGGCCAAAAGCTATGAAGGCTTGAAAACGCCTATTTGCTATGATGGCCAAAATCTAGCCTAACCACTGCCACTGCCCACCAACCCCGCTGAAATTGCAGGAAAAGGGTGGGACAGTGACACACGCACTACAGGTCCTACACACCCTACAGTGGCACCATCCTGGTGGGCGAGCACTTCTGCAACTGGCTCAAGCCCCCACTCAGGACTACCACTCCTACACGCACGCTCTACTGGGTGGCTTTGAAGGAGAAGTCACGAGCCCTAGCGGCTCACCTGTGAGATCGCAGGAAAACACAGAGCTACTAAGCGTCTGTGGCCTAACAGGGACGCCACAACGCGTTTCCCTGCTAGGGCTTGGAGGGAAGGAGTGCTCTTTGGCGTGCACAGCGCATATGTTGATGGAGTTGGACTCCCTGATCTGCCACAGGCAGAGGCGGAGTTATTTGTTTGTTTGAACAGCGCCCTTGTTTAGCAGGGCATTAAAAAAATGAGTCGCTGCTGCACCAATCACCCTGACCTTCCCACCTGTAAAAGCAAAGGCAAATGACTGAGGTTTGCGGCTGAGTAACCAACACTACCTCCACGTATTATACGCTTTTCAGGTAGCCCTATAATACACTGTCCTCAAACCTCAGTACAAGCAAGCAAGCTTAAGGAACTCCACCCGTTCTCTTATAGAACGTGGGGTGGAGTCCCTGGGTAACCTAAACAAGGGTTGTACGGAGCGCACCACGCGTGGCCTACCCTTTAATGCTTGTGTGAATGCACGAGCATGCACGAGTTTTCCAACCTGTCAACCTTGATCAATCCTTCTCTTTCCTCCTAATCTTACCCACAATCACGAACTCCACCAGGGGGTGGCCCCACCTGGGCTTACCTACCTTACCTACTGCTGGAGAGTGGATCAAGGTGAGGGAAAAATCGAAGCACAAGCGAGACACGACGCTATGCATAAGTGTGTATGTTCTAATCAGTGCAACAAAAAGGGTGGTTGTGCTGTAAGAGCAGTTGTCACGGGTGCCCCCGCATTGCACCGCAGGGCAGGACCGTTCGCCCCCCGTGACAACCACTCCCTGGCCGAAGGCCATCTGGTTTTTCCCTAATCTCACCTCTAATCACCTGCAATCTTTCTAATCTAGCCCTCTATCGTTTGTTAGCGCTGCTACAAGGCACGTTCACGGAGACACGAGACGAGCAATGTGCATGCTGCATACGAGACGAGCACACCTGTGGTTTATACCTGATTCATTGAAATCTTTTTTTTGATTTTCGAATTCTTGGAATTTTTATTCTTTCTGTCAGTGTGGGTGAGATCTTTATGTTTATTTATTAATGTATGTCTCGTCATTTTTGTCATTATACGTAACATACGTTTATGATCTTATCAATCCTTTATTTCCCGGCGCTTCGCCAGGACCCGCTCCTGCGCGCCGCCTTTTTCTGCGTGGGAATTTCTTGATTTAAAAAATCAAGAGATGCCTACAAATTTTCTAAAAATGTGCATCTGATGCACAATTAGATTCTGCTCAGGTATGTGCTGTCAGAAAAATTCTAGGCCGTCATTTGACGGATTTAGGTGTTGTCGCTTCGCGTTTGCGTGGATTCGTCCCTCATCCTTCCATTCCTCTGTTGTACAGATATCCTCGCAAAGTCTCGCTGAGTAGGCCCTTTTTCGGGCCGAAAAGCAGCAGCAGGAGACTGAACCAGAACCAAGACCCCTCCAAGGGGCCATTCTAATTTAATCGTCGAACCCTCGCCCCAGTACCAGGACAGGTGTGTCCATCAGGTTCCATGAGACTTAGATTGAGCGTCCTATGAGCGTCTGCCGTTGGGTTGTCTTACGCTGCAGCTTGGAGGGAGGGATGCATATCCATATGGTCTTTGCATGCCCTATGCTAACCCCACCAAGCCACAGGAACCCCTGCAGCGCCGAGAGCGCTGAATTTTCTGTTGGAAATTGTCATGAACATTGCAGCAAGAGTCGCTGGCCATGGTAAAGCCCTCTTGTCTAGTGTTAGAGAAGCTATAGGTATTTTAAAGTAGGTGTGGAAACCAAGGAAAGGCCAAGAAAAAATCCCTTTTTCCTGAACATGCGACAGTGGTGGCCACCACAGCACAAGGGGGGAGTAAGAAAAAGTGCTTTTCCAATGCTTTAGGGTATACTTTAGTTGTATTAGAGGTGCTCTAAGCACTCTTGCATTTTTATCTTAGTATTGGCCTGACCAAAATGGGTGATAACACATTTTGACCTATGGAACCAAACACTAAATCAGGATGTGGTGTGGACCCCTTAATCCCCAAGTTATGTGTACTAAAACATCTTTTCCTGGGTGACTGAGGCACTGATATACTGAAGGCAGAGCCTATGGATTTATCTATGTTTTCTCATGAATTCTTAGCTATCCTAGTGGTATGCACCCTAGGGGGCTGGGGCACCTCTTTTTGAGAGGTCCTGGGTTCAATACCCAGTCAGCCTAGCTAAGTAGGAATATCCCATGTGACATGGCAGTGACCTCAGCGCCACAAGCCGTGCCACCTCAGAACCTATGGGACCCAAAAACAAAGAGTGCACATCTCAAGATGGCACTATGGAAGAGTGAGAGCCCATGGGGCAGTTTTTCAATCAGTTTTTCTCAAACATGTAAAATATTTCATCCTGAGTTGCAATGTATGTTAATTGCTGTGGTCTATTGTTGATAGTTGTCTTTATCCAACTCCTTGTGACTGCAGCCCTTCATGCTTTGATCCTGTTTATCTTCCACTTGCTTATCTCTGGCTTGGGTTATCCTGGATTGGTTGTATTTCAACAATAAAACATTCTCCTCATCAAAAACAAGCAGCCGGAACCCTACACCAGCAGCAAGCAGCAGGAGAGGCACAACAAAAACATAGTGCTGAAAACACTATAAAACTTTCTTGTGGCGTCTTTGAATTTCATGGGTGCCGAGCCCGGGGAGGAACAGGTGAATGCGATTCGGGAGTCCGAGGCTCCGCCTAACGCGAATGATGCCCAGGTTTTTGAACCCCCTGACGAGTGGGATGAATGGCATGTGAATGCCATAGGACAACCGGTCCCCAAGAAAGGGCCTAAATGTCCTTTTTGTGGTTTTCCGGGGCATACGGAGGATAAGAGTTGGAAGAAACACCCAGACCTCCGAAAGGCGTTGATTTTCCAACCCGGCAAGCCCAAGTCAGGAACAGGACCAGGAGACCCGACGCCCAAGGGCACAGGTTCGCCCAAGGAATGCTCCCATTGCAAAAGGACAGGCAACTTGGTGGATCACTGCTGGAAGAAGCACCCCCACCTCAAGGCTGAATTTGAAGCGAAGAGAGCGGCGAAAGGCACCAAAGTCCTAGGGGCGTCAGCGGCCTGGTAAAGTGACGCCAGGGTCGCATGTTAAGAAGCCAAGGTGGAGTTCGTGTTGGACTCAAACGAGCCCGTCTTTGTACCGTGCACCTCAGCGATGGTGAGCCGGTTCGGCTGAGGGAGCCCGGACCGGGCAATCCCAAAAGGCCGCGGAAAGGACTAATACTTTCAGGATCACATACTATAGATAATACACCTGAAAATGTCCTCTGTGATATCGCAACCCTCATAGATTCCGGATGTGAGGTATTGGCCGTTGCGGGGTGGGAAATTTTTGATGCAATTCACTATACAAAACCTGAGTTTCCCATCCGCTTGGTTGGCGCCGGCAAAAACAGATTGGCTGGCGGGAGCCAAGTAGTGAAATGCAGCGTGTCACTGCCGGTTTGGCACGACGGGAGGTATGTGACAGTGAAGTGTGTGCAAGTCACTGTCCGTTTGGCCTCCGTTGAGCCCAGAGTTATTCTGAGATACCCTTTGCTTGCCCGTTATGGCCTTTCACCAAGTCCCGCATGAGGTTCCCTCATGTTTGATGACGTCCCGCACGAGAAGCAGATACCGGATGAGCCCTCAGCGGATGATGAGGACCAGCACTCAGGTGTGGAGCCTGAAGTGCAGAACCTGATGGATCAGGATCAGTAGGCTGAATCCAATCCCATTTCTCAGGTTCAGGATCAGGATCAGTTTACTGAATCCAGCCCCATTCTTCAGGTCCATGAGGTGTCAAATAGACCCCATTTACAGAGTCAGGATCTGGATATAAACTGTGATGATCCGGACCAAAGTGGGCGACACCCCAAGAGGGATCCCACGCCTGACGCAGTCATGGTGACCCCAGAGCCAAGTACCCGTGGAGGGGAAGAAAAGACTTCGGATTACTACATAGACATAGCCGCAGTGCTGGACCATCCAGCGGAACATCACGCCAAGACTGAAGATGGCGATGATCCCTCTTCGGATGGATCCAGCGACGAAGGGTCGTTGGGTTTCGACCCGCCCCTGGGACTTAGGGGGAACTTCGGCTATTTGTGTGATTCTGAGGGCCATATGGAGATGTCGGTTCATTATGTGGGTCCAGACCCACTAAACCGCCAGCGGCATGTACCTCAAGAGCACCCCCCGGATGTGGAGGTGGATACACGGGATGAGTCCAAGGACCTACCCGGTGACACCCTCGTTCGGTCACCAGTTTTTGACCATGGTGAAAATAGGGACGTCCAGGGCAACCAAGCCCACATTGTTTCCGGGAAATCAGCCCGACGCGCTAAGGGAAAGGTCCTGAGGATTTGCAACCGACAGGGCGGATCAAGATATGTAAGATCCACCGGGGAATCTTGTATCTTAACCCCCGAGTGGTATAAAACGGTCTGCGATTGGGCCGGGGAAGAGTTTTCGGCCGGAGCTTAACCCCTTGCCCAAGTTTCAGGGAAACCAGGCTTCAAAACCGAATCCATCGTTGACCTCCACTAGGCGACAGCAGTAAAAGCGTATGCGAATGCTGTGACCAAAACAGTCGCCCCATGGGTTATTTTGTACCCTGGAGTCCCCACACGTTTTTTCTGCTTCCCAAGGAGTCCAATATTGCCGGCATAGTAAAAAAATGCCGATCGGATGGCGAGAGGGGGGTAATAATTGTCCCGGTCAGAACCAAGGAAGCCTGGTTCTGGTCATTAGGGGAAGTACCCGTCACTGGGTGGGACCTTCCCCGGATGAAACAATTTTTCACGGTGTCCATGGGGGACAACATATGCAGGAGCCTGATACACAATATCGGGCCATAGCCTTCGACTGCTTGGGTGACCAACAAGAAGGCCTGAATCGTACCGACTGGAAGCGCCGTCCCAGGTATAATTTGGACTCTGAGGGAGGGTTCCACGAGGTTGTTGGGACCCCGACGTCCCACAAAGGGCAGAATATTCATTCTCTACAACGTACTAACTTGTTTGGGAAAAGACCCAAGGGTACGGACCGCAAACGGTGGAGGCTCAAGTGCCACAAGTTGGCACTCCTTGGACAGGGCCCTGTGGATACGCCAGACCGTGAGTTGTCCGAGGAGATTCGCCCCCTAATGCCGGAACCCTTGGTCCAGCTCCAAGTTGAGGAGATGAATGCCCGCTATAAAATCAGTGAGTTGCAGTTAGCTGAGACCAAGGCCCTGGACGAGTTTCAGGAGGCCTCAGCGAAACTAACCCAAATCTACTCCACTGATGGTCAGGATGTGGTTCCCAACGAGGGTACACCCACTGGACCAAACCTCAAGGCGAAAACTGAACCAGCTGATTGGATGGTTCGCTCCTTCGCCGAGGTGACCAAGCATGGCCCGTCGCCTGATAAGCACGAACGGTCATGCGAAAAGGTTTCTCAGTGGCGCACCAAGGTGGTTCCCATACTCAGAGAGCCCCCACCGGTCATGGGATCCGACTTGGCGCCCCCTACCGCTTTGTTTCAGAACAAGGAATGTAGTGTTAGGTCAGTGATCGAAGCTAATGGTGAGCTCCTTGGTCAGTTGGCCACCGAGCTTCGCAACCGCATCTATGAGGACTTCGCAGATTCGGTGTTCGACCCTACGGGGAACGAATCCGCGAAAATCGAGGCCAATGCCTTCAAGCGAGGTCCAAAGGATGTGAGTTTCTGCAAATTGGAGTTGAAGCCTGGCTCTCAACCCCGAGCATGCAACCCCATACGGGCTGTGGGAATCAAGGAGGAGGAGATGAACAAAAAAATCAAAGGATTCCTTGCTAAAGGATGGATTGTCCGATCCCACAATGCCTGGGTCGTGAGAGGGTTCCTGGTTCCAAAACCAGGAACCAACAAATGGAGATTGGTCATCGATTACCGGTACCTGAACTTGTGTCTTGAGGGACATGAGTTCCCACTACCGGTGATCGAAGACCTTCTCCAAGGGCAGGCTGGAAACCATCTCTGGGGTCTTCTGGATCTGGAAGATGGCTTCCAACAGATGCCCCTGTTGGAGGAGTGTAGGCATTTCACCGCCTTTTGCACACCCGCAGTGACATTTGAGTGGAAGGTCCTGCCCATGGGGGTTAAGGTTGGGCCACAGGCTTTTCAGCGCCTTGTGAGCTGGTGTGTTGGCCGCCTTAAACCCCATATTATAGCCTACATAGATGACATTCTAGTAGGCACGCGACCCACTTGCAGTGGCAAAGGGAAACTCCTGGATTCGCAAGCCAAAACGGAAAATTACAAGCTTGTGCGCGAATTGTTCGAGGTATTAAAGGAGTGCCATTTACAAGTTAAAAAGGGAAAATGTTCCCTTTTTTACACTTAGGTGAAGTACGTTGGCCACATCTTGCATGAAGGCCAACGCTCTCCGGCACCTGGGAGGGTCGCCGCGGTGTGCGAGTGGTCCGAGGATATGATTCGGATGCCAAAGCAAATGAAGAGTTTCCTCGGCATCTGCAATTGGTATTCGATTTATATCCCGAACTACGTGTCACTGGCAGCGCCGCTCATGGATTCACTTGCCGGAAAGTACAAATACGACCGTGATAAACGCACCAGTAAAGTCCCAGCGCATAAGCAAACCATCAGTTGGACTGATCTGATGCGTGAGAACTTCGAGAAGATCAAAACTTCCCTATGTGAGGCTTGCAGCGTGTATATAGCCAGTGACCAAGGCGAGTTCGCCATCCATACGGATGCGTCGGACCACGGCATTGGCGCTGTCCTGGAACAGAAGGACGACTAGGGAAACTGGCGTCGCTGTCCTTTTTCCAGTCGAAAACCTTGAGGGCAGCGTCAAATACAACGCTGACGGGAACGTCCTGGGGTATACGGGTTAGAGAGCATGGTCAGTGAGGGAAAAGGAGACTTACGCCTTGGTGTCTTGTCTTTTGAAGTTCAAAAGCTGGATATCAGGGCGCCAGGTCACTGTTTTCATTGACCATAAATCCCTGGAGTCATGGTACAAAGAAGAGCTTTGTACCATGGCTGTCCATTGGGACGTCGCGGCCGGTGGCAGGAGTTCCTCTCCCGGTATAACATTGTAGTTGTCTACAAACCGGGAACGGAAAACGATGCCGCCGACGGGATGTCCCGCTGGGCCTACCCCGCCGGATTGGCGGATGACATGAACTTTCACGGTTCGGACGCCGATCTGGAAAAGGTAACCCCGTGGGAGGCCTCTGAGCGCGAAAAAGAGCAACAGCTCATCGCAGCAAACCAGTATCCGCGCAAAATTCTGGAGGTGAGAACCCCTAAGGGACGTCCCTCACCACAGGACATGCAGGAATGCGATTATTTGCTGTTGCAGGTCAACAGGCTGCATAGCAGTGTACATTATGACAGCAGTTCGCTCCCGGACGACCCCGCAGTGGATGCTGTCCAGAGCGTGTCTGACCACTGTGAACCCTGTTGCCCCTTTCCGCCTTGCTTCAGTCAGGTGAGTATGAGCCTCGAGGAGGACTCCTCGTCTGAAGCGGAATCCAGTGTAGGCCTTGATGAGTCCATCTGCCTTGGCCCAGAGGTATCCATCCATGGAAACCTGATTCTCCACACCCCTATCCAGGAGTCGTTTGTACGTTCTGTCCGCCCTGTAGTGGGGCATCCAGTTCTCGTACAGTATTTTGGTCTCAGGCGGCACTTTGACCCCAGTGAGGTTCCAAAAGAGGCTAGCGGCAACCCAGGTAGGATCTCCTTCACTGTAGCACAGTGGGGATGCATCATCTGTCTCATCCGACCACAGTGGAGTCATCCCCACATTCGTCGGGATGGTAAAATTTGTGTCCCGCAGTCCATTGTGTCTCAGGTCATCCGGGCGGTGCATGCATGTGCCCACGGGGTTCCCGATGCTTCAGAGCGGGGGACAAAATCAGATATGGCTCTGGAAAGGCCCAAAAGTTCTGAAACCTAGTCAACCTTTTTTTTTTGAGGTTCTGAAACTTAGTAGAAAAAACTTTTTTCTTACTAGGTTCCCGATACCTAGTAAAAACTAGTGAACCTAGTAAATTGTTACCTAGTAAAAAAATTTTTAAAAAAATTTTTACCAGGTTTTACTACAGACCCCTAATCAATAGTCCTAGTTCCCAGTCATTGGGCAGGAACCCATTGGTGAAAGCCCACTGCACAATGTTAGACATGAGGTGTATGAAATGTTTTATAGATGCACGCACTCATGCCGTCATTCCCTGGCGAAGAGGAGGTGTGGAGACCGTCCAGGGTCTCTGTGATGAGGAGAGAGGCCGGAAAAGACCTGTTGCCAATACCGAAAAATTCACTACCGAAAAATTTGGAGGGAGTTTGAGACGTCTCAGGAATGCCAATCACCTACTGACGTCAGACCACTGTTGCTTTAGGGCTTGGGCAATGGTGACTGGATCAGCCAGTACCTGCCCCCCTTTATTTTTGACCCAGCCCAATCTTTTCCCTGCCTGTAACTCATTCATCAGCTTGTTAATTTGCTGTCACCGTTCCTTGTGTGGATTTGACTGTTGGAATCGCCTATAAGCAATCCATTTTATCACTGTGGCCTCTCTCATGAATTGAGACCAACTGTGAATAGCTTTGGGTATGGGTGGTCGGGAAAAGACCCATGGCGCGTCGGTACTTCCAACCCTGGGGCAAAACATGATGCACTGTGGACCTGAGGAGCAACACAGGACCTGTGGTTCCTTAACCTTTCTGTTGTCTCTGGAATGCTATGTCGCTGTGTACGAAAACATTTCATGGGCCATATTCCATTTTTTCTGATGGCCCCTGTAGAGCCGCCAAGTCATCGTCGGCCAAAACTCCATGGGACAGCGGTATCTGGGGTGTTGCATGTGAAAGACCGGGGGCGAGCAGGCTACTATCACACATTTGTGATCTGATCTACAGAGGAAACTAGTGGATGTGTTGGATACATGTCCCTGAAGGGAATCAGAAACGTGGATGCGGTCCAATCTGTGCTGGGACCTATCAGTAGGGTCAACGGGACTGAGTGACCATAGGCATACCCAGGGGATACATCCTGGTGTCCAGGTTATGTACTTCACAGCAGGCATCATGGAGGCCCAGTGTTTGCAGTGAGGCCACTTCTGTGTCCCTGGCTGCCAAAATTTCAAGTGTTTTCTCCTCCATTCGGCATCTCTGGCAGGAACGACCAATTATCTATGGCCAGCAAGCATCACCCTGTGCCCTTTCAATTGGTCCGACAATTGTATGATCAGGAGCCACTGTGCCCTGTGTGTCCACTGAGCCCCCAGACGGTGAGGCATTGGCCATCAATATTAGTGAACTGATAGACTAAAAAACTGCAGCCAATGGAGAACGCCGCCTGGCAGATCCAGAAGCGTTTCCAAATATCCCTGATCCTCCACGCCCTGAGCAAAACCAGTGGGGGTCGGGGGGGGCTCACCAGCACAAAGTGCGTTCACCGGGAGCTTTCTTTTGCACAAACACCGTGCCATTTGTGGGGGGCATTGAATGGTCCGTGTCGCAGCTGTCATCATCCACCATTTGGTGGACCAGAATTTCGAAGTTGGGCCCCTTGGACGTAGGGGCGGCCATGCCATGTGACTAGACCCACTGCCAGTTGCTGGGGCGTGTTTCTCCCACTTGTCAGGTGGGATGGGGACTGCTCCTGTGGTCCCTAAGTCCTTGGCGGCAGCTGGGGGGGGGGGGTGAGAGGGGGGCCTTTAGGGTTATCCGTTGGGGGGCTGACTTCAATGAGGGATAAATCAGATTCTGCTGCATCCCTTTCAGTGGCAGCGGCCAAGGCCTCGGTCAGGGTGGACACTGGCTCAGCCATCAGGTTAGCCTCTTCCGTCCCGGCCACTGTCAGGACGATCACGTCCTGCAGCAGGACGTGATGAATCTGGCACTGCCCCCCCCCCCCCCCCCCGCCGCCACCGCCTCCGTGGCCTGGTCAGCAGCCGTCTTGAGCTGGGGGTTTGCTTTCCTGAGGATGGGGTTGGGGTTAGGTAACCATTTTTGGGATTGCCCACTGTGTGGGTCAGTGTCTGATCCGTCCTGGAGCACTATGGTCGACCTGCGTGGTTTGAAATAGTCATCTGTTGGTTTGGGCTTGTCCTGCATCCGGTCGCTTGGTCGGTGGTCGTGTGGTGTAGAACGTATGGTCTCTGTCGTGCCTGTGTCACTGGTTCTGGCAGCACAAGCCAAATGAAATCGACTGAAAGTCGCAAAACTAAAGTTTCAGGGGAAACTTGTGGTTTGCTTGCGCGCCTGTGGGCCCACATGCTCTAGACGCGTGACCCAGAAGGCACCGTTGCGGATCACCCAATGTACATCCCAGTCGGCCAACCTAAAGCTGAATGCCTGTGTCTCACTGGCACTGTCCCTCACTGGCCATCGCTTCTTTTGCGGCACAGGTCGGGGATCAATGCACATGGTATCCACCAATAACCCCCGGAAATCAGCCGGGACGATGACGTCCTCCTCAAAGCGGACGTCGTATTTGGGAACTTCGTCATGGATCCACCCGTCCGATGCCGTCTCAATACGATCAGCGTACGGGATGTACGGCTTGATGTCCAAAATGGGGGTGCCGTCTAAGATATCAACGCCTGCAGAATACAAAACAGGCGTTGTTCCACCTGATGGCAGCTGCAACAGCCCTCTCCGGGATCTCCCGGGTTCAGGAGACGGACGCCTGTTGCCCAACTGTCTGCAATCTGTACCCTCAGCCCCCCAAAACCAACCTGAACAGCACAGGGGAGGCACCCAGACATGTTGCGCATGGGCTGGCAGCATGCCTGGCATTACGGTGACGGACGCACCCAAGTTGCCATGGTGGTGTTTCTTTGGATGCCTTGCGAGGACGCTTGTTGGCTGAGTGCGTAGGAGTGGTGGTGGGTGTTCCGTTTGCACGTGGTGCCTGGGAAAGGGTGGTTGTGGGTTTGAGTGTTTCACTGGGCTGAGTAGTGGCTTGTACGGCTGAAGAGGTGGACCAAGAAGCTTCATTTTTTGTTTTTTTTTGGGGGGGGTACATGGACGTGCTACCTCCTTTGCCCGCAGCCACTGTCGCGGTCCTTCATCAACTCTGAGGTTGAAAACGTTTTTGCTAATTCATTTTCCCCATTCGGGTCTGGAAGTGGCAGTAGTTCTCCAAGTGTGAGTGGAAAATGGACACAAACGGACGCACACCAACGGAGTACCCACATCAAAACAGACGCTAATGCCAGGTATGGCCTGCAGCAGTAGGACAGCAGACACCGTCTGACGTAGCCCAAAACTTCAATCCTCTGTGCCCTGTAGCACGCCCCTGGCCCTTGCAGAGTACTGCACAAGAAATGTCACCATTTGACATGATCACGACAATGCAGCGCAATGACGTCTGAAGCTGACCACTGTCACGTTTCTTTTGGCATAGCCATCTTTTTGCGACGACGGATGTCCTCGATTTTACCAGGGCGTAGGGTGGCATCTTTCTGTCCTCCTTGACACTGTCAAAGCCTGGGCGAGACCACAGAACCATGAATTGGCACTCACACGATTTGCCTCGCTCTTTGGGGAGGAGACAGTGGAACCACACCTTTGACGTGCAGTTGGACCGGTTGCCCTTTGGCCTTGACGATCTTCTCCAATGAGACCACTGAGATTCCGATAGGATTCGGACGATCCGGTGAGCGGCAGGCAAACACCCCAACCTTTGTGCTCCTAGTCTCTCTCGGGGTCTCAATGCACGGATGCCAATCCTCCTTCCGGTTGTGCGCCCGGTCGAATACAAACACCAACCAAATGTGCGAGAACTGTTCAAGCCCATCGACTGCCTGGGCGAACTTGTCACCTTTGCACAGTTCGATGACGGCCCAGGCGGACGGCACCAACCCCGTTTGTCTCGGCGCCCCATGCTTCTCCTTGTAGCAGCATTTGGCATATCCGACCGGGCTGAAGTGAAAGGTCTGCATGCCCTCCTCTTGCCCAAGCCCCGGCGCTGGCGTCACACTTTGCCGTGAGGGTACAAAATCCGTCGCAGGGGGCTTTGGGCAGGGACGGGGCACAGAACTAGGAGGGTGATTGTGCTTATAAGGACAGATCTGCAACCGACATTTCCCATCTTCCGGACAATATAATGTCCGAAGGGTATCGAGTGTAGCCGCAGGATTGGGTACGTGCTCCCGATTGCATTTAGCCGAATTGCACTTTCCAAGGAGTTGATTGAAGCATAAGCGATTGGAGGGTGCGGATACTGACGACGACGACGATGCGCATGTCTTACTCACAGGTGAAATTGCAGCACTTGCACAGGGCGACGGTTCCGATGCACTCGCGGGCCACAAATCATCGCCCAGCGATGAAGGTTCACCGACCTTGGGAAAATCGTCACTTTCGGTTGGCACAACGGGGTTGGACATAGGAAGAAGATTCAAATTTACAGGCAAAGGATTGCCCTAGTGTGAGAAGAACAAATTCTACGGGGAGGGGTTGTAACTGGAGCAGGACACTTGCAGGGTGGCACAATTATCCACTTCCCTTCGGGAAAACCAAAAATAAATAACGATCTCTAGGGCATTTGCATGCTCTGCTCTACAAAGAAGGGATGGTTTTGGCTGCAAACAGGTGGTCAGATAGGTTGGCAATTACACCCCAAAAAGCTGGGGGAGGCTAAGATACCACAAAGGCCACCTAAGCCACCAAGAGCCACAAGTGGGCGCACCAAGCCACAAATGGCTAGATGCGCCCCCCCTACGGCCACATCTACATAGGAGTGAACCACAGAGATGCGAAGCATGTTATGATGTTTCAAAAAAGAGACCACAAAGGCAGGGGAAAAATGGATGAAAAACGATGTGGGGCTGGTGAATGGTCCCACAACGTTATATAACGTCGAGCTACATGCCACATGCAACGATTCAATGCTTGCTTGAACCTCCCTCGTCGAGCCCTCCACGTCCTACCACCTTAACTTAGTCCACAGCTTGGACAGGGACTTGAGGCCCCACAGTTGCGGTCCAGAGGAGGCATAACCCATCCACGCGTCAAATTGGTGGAATCCCCTAAGGGCTCAGGAAAAAAATGAAATAGGCCACTGCTTGTTGTGGGATGGCGAGCAACCTCAAGCGTCTGGCGTTCGGTTGGCAAAAGATGTCACATGGGCAACTTACTTGAATTCCGGTGATGTCCTCAATATCCACTCACAAGCGCATCGCATGATGAAATTGAGCCTTTCAAATGGCAAAGGTTACCGCAGAGTGCAACCAATTTGGTTAAGCCATGCCGCATACCGCCTCTATATCAAAGCTGTGTCACACACACACACACAAAGACACACAATGCGGCCATTGGCTGTGCATAGTTCTGGAGGGTCGATCGCGAGGGGTGGCGGGGTCAAACTGCCTTCTTCCCTCGGGGGGGGGGGGGGGGGGGCACCATCCATGTCGCCGTCCCCACGCTCCAGGGGTCCTGGCTTTTCTGGGCTCACTCCCAAATTCTGTATCAGTTTCTCCACATATTTCTCGTACTCTCCTCAGGCTTTTTTTTTTATCTCAGACGCACGTGTGTCCCGTAAGTGCTTGGTCAGACGGACCGGTTCAAGCATGACAGACTAAATACAACATGCATTGTCTCGTACGGAGCAATGCTCGCATGCCGCTTTCAGCGGTGGGACGTACACTTGGACATCGGTTACTTGTCACCTGTTCATGCGGCATAGATGACTGCAGCCGCGCCACGTAGGCATATGTGCAAAGCAAAGAGAAAGAATGCGACTCTGTGGGGTATGCCAAGATTTCTGAATTATCTATATGTTCCCTCACGCTCGTGCCCTCTTTTTCGAGAGAAGGGTGGCACCACCAACCGTCCTGGTGCCTTTGGTCCCCTGGGGTGCAGCACATTGTGCTACATAGAATTCAAAAATGTCTCTCTTGCACTCCCACAGCCACAGGACGTTTCTCGTACTCTCCTCAGGCTTTCACTGCCTGTGCTGCCACCCACTCCGGCAGGCCCCAAGCTAATCCACCGGGCACAAACCGCAGGGATTCCGGCTCGAGCACTGCTCCAGTCATGAGCTTGTAGGCAGCTACCATCTTCTAGTACTGGTCGAGTTGGATCGCAGGGCACCCCTTCCGGAGCTCCACAAACATTATGTGTGGCTGGCCTTTGAGTCCAAACCTTTGAATATCATGTCATGAGCCACCTTTCGCATTATCCAGCTGCTTGTGTGCAGGTTTGAGCTGCAGGTGTTGGGGTTGTACATTCACACTATCAACAGAAACACCACACATATGCAGGACGGAGTTGCTACTATGGCCAAGTTGTTGCCCTGCGTGGGCACTGCGTGCACCTGCCGGGAGACTCACCCAAGATCACCTATCACCTATCTGCTAGCACAGCAAAGCTGCAAAGTCCACAAGAGAACAACCAACACATGAGGTGGCACATGGGGCCAAGGGCCATACGAGGGGTAGCGAACCTGACGCCGAATACAAAACTGGGTGAGGTACAACAAGATGCGAATAGATTTGTGAAGGGTGGTCCCATTGCCCCCTCCAAATATTGCGATAGCCGTTGTACCCATGGGATCTTAACAGCAAATTACCCCACGGAAACGAGCGCTGGGTCCGATCGTATCGCAGCCCAACGACAAGTTTCGCCCCACACCAACCGCTACCTCGTGCCGGGGCTGAGCTTCGAGGGCAGGATCTTCAAAGAGCAACAAACGTCATTTCTTACGCGCCTCGTCTTGCCCAATCTAGCGCGGATGTTCAATGGACAACAACAAATGACGTTTCTTACTCAAGAGTATCACAGATCAGGCCCAAAATCCCTGGACGAGGGGCCCCCGGGGTAGGAACTGTGGGTGCTTGGATGGGCCAGAAGGCCGAATCTCCACGCCGCACATGCACCGCGTCAGGTGCTCCCCCAAGGTGCCAAAGGGTTCAAGTATTTGCCGACATACAAAACTTTGCACTATGTGCACGGCATTCCCTATACAAGCAATGATGCAGGGTTCCCTTGGTCTAAGCCTCAATTTCTTACAAAACTACATCACCACGCGCGCTAAACGATGCAACGTTTAGTGCAACATACACCCTTTAAGAATGTAGGTAGGGACGCAGCGGCCTGGAGGGTTTGTATGCAACAGCGGTCTCCTCCACTCCAAAGACCTCATCCGTGGGGTATCAATGGTTACGGCTGCCCACAAAGGAGGCCGTTTTACTTGAGATACAACGGGCGACGGCTCTTAGGGCCCATATAAACAGAATCGGCACGTGTGCTCGGGAAGGTCAAGTGGTCCAGTGGGCTGTCCGCTCATATCCGATTGCCACACCATATTGGTTTGATGATGAGCCCACAATGGTGGTGGGCACAAGGTCTTTGGAATTCATGGAAATGTGATCTACCGAGAGACAATACAATGGGAAATGTTGTGCATACATATGCATGCATCATCACGGCTTCCCCTGAAATAATGCCCTCAGAGCGTCTTTACCCATACACACCAATAGCATAACTCAACCATTGCGTACACTACCCACTGGCCACGTTTGAGCCTGACTTTGTTTCTGGTGCCAAGTCCCAATTATACCATGTGATACTATGTTATATTGGCCGAGTCCCAACTAATTGGTGGCCACATAGAGTAAAAAAAAATTATACGCTTGGGTAATGTAGCCGGTTTGCCCACATGTGGGCCACTACTGATTTTGTTCCCCCGCTCTGAAGCGTTGGGGCCCACCAGACGGCATGGGTTTGGTAGCCAATTTGCCCATTTGTGGGCCACTTCTGATTTTCTCCCCCGCTCTAAAGCGTTGGGGACAAGAGACGGCAAGGATTATGTAGCCAATCTGCCCATTTATGGGCCACTTCTGATTTCCTCCTATGCTCTGAAGCGTAGGACACCACCCCCAAACGACAAGGGTGACGTAGCCAATCTGCCCATTTGTGGGTCACTTCTGATTTCCTCCCATGCTCTTAAGTGTAGGAGACCACCCCCAAATGACAAGGGTGATGTAGCCAATCTGTCCATTGGTGGGCCACTTCTGATTTCCTCCCATGCTCTAAAGCGTTGGGGACCCGCCCGACGGCAGGCATTACACAGCCAATTTGCCCATTTTTCGGCCACTGTTGATTTCCTCCTCTGCTTTGAAGCATTGGCGACCCCCCAGACGGCAGGGGCCATGTATGAACATGTATTATGTTGGCAGCATCCCTATGCCTTGGTGGCCACATAGAGTATTTCCATTTGCACCACTGCCTATAGCGGTCTTCGCATGGCGTGCAGAAGCCTTCAGGCCTTGAGCGCATCTGTGTGGATATCCTTTTTGCCCCGTTCCATATCCTTATCTTGGCCGGTTCCCATTTAAATTGTGGCACCACTGTTGGCTATGACCCTGCCGGGTTCTCTTTTTTCTATGACAACCCGTTTTGTTCCTAGTGCCGGCACACTGATGTTGACCATGGCCCTAACGTGCGCAACATGTGAAATTGCTGGTTGTGTACGGCACCCCATGGCAACCTTAATGATGCGACGGCAAGCCGACAAAGCACCCATGGAATTTTTTTTCTGCAGTAAACACGAGTACCAAAAAAGTACCCCGTTGTGTAATTTTTTTTGCGGCAAACGCGAGTACAAAAAATTTCCAATTGTGTCGTTTTTTTTTGTTGCGGTAAATGCAAGTACATAAAAATTGTCCTGTCGTGTAATGTTTTTTTTTTGCACAAAAACGCAAGTACAAAAAAAATTGTCAGGTCGTGCAATTTCTTTTTTTTTGCGGTAAATGAGAGTAGGGTTTACTCGCCATTACTGCAAAAAAATTACATGGCACGACGATTTTTTTCTTACTTGCATTTACCACAAAAAAAAATAAACAAACTACACCATACATCGCGGTCAGGCACCAAAAGGCCACTGCAGACTACATGCTATGTCATGGAACAGTGCCAACACTGAAATGACCATATGAGGTGTGCAGAATCCACCACATGAGCTCACAATTTTTGGCTCGCAACAGGGTGCGACCGCTTGTATTCGGAGCATGCAACACAGTCTGGCATGTGGTCTGTTGTGTTCGTGATGGTGGTCCTGCAGTGGTTTGGGCACAAGATGTGCGCCAGGTACCATACATTTTGCTACGCATGCCCGTCTGCCCCCCTTTGCTACAAATTGCATCGAAACAGCTTTCGAGTGGCTACACGTCTCATTCCATGTGTCCCATCTGTTGTGTGGACGCCCACCCTCACAACTGTTCAGGATTCATCCCCTTCTTCCTCCTCCTGGAATTTTCAGATCAGTGCTGTACTTTATTCACTTCAGCTGTGAAGACAATGCGTGCCTAAGGCGTGGGGCACGACAACTCTCACCATGGTCTGGCTCCGAAGCAGCTAAGCTCTTAGGTCCGCACCCAAAGCCAAGCCCACCATTATCCCGTGCCCACCCTTGCGCAGGCAACTTCAAACGAAAGCAAAGTTGAGCAAACAACACCGCATGTTCTTCGAACAAAGCCCTTGGGTAAGCTCGACCCCACAACCAGACCAGCCAGGCTTGATCCGGACATTGTGCATAACAAGGGGCACACAGGGGGCAGCAACACAGCGGAGCAGACCCTTCGGGAAGCTCATCTGCACAGCAAAGCAAACAAATCCAGTTCCCAAAACGCAATGCTTGACAAACACAGCCAACGCACTCACCCTGATTCTATTGAGAGAGACAAAAAACGGCCAATCACGAACATCTCACCACTGAGCGCCACTAGTCACCACCAACCAGCCCGATTGGCACTATGATGCATACAAATGCGCATCAGGGCTTGCTGCGTACCAGGCACCCTTGACCCCACACTCCCACAGAGGTTGGGCGTTACACTCCACACCCATAACCCTGCTGCACAGACACAGAGGGGGAGTCTTTGCACTGCGCGCGCACGTCGCGCGCACTGCGCGCTACTTTTAGACTATGTTCCCCCCAAAGAGCCCCCAAGCACACCCCTTGGAAACGCCCTTAGAAATAAGTGACCCAAACTGCCCCAGCTCTTTCCGCCCATCGAATTTCAGCGACAACACCATTCAAGCAAGAACGAACACGATGCACACTTGCCCACCAAGCCTCCTCAGAGCACCCTGTTGCTCCAGAGAGGAGATGAGCACAGCTATGAGGTGGAGTGTGCTTGAGGAAGAAAAAGAAGCGGAACAAATGTTCGCGTGGAAGTAAATCATCATGCCCATACTTTAGCCAAAACTCCTCGGCAGAGTGGGCATCAATACCCATATAACTGATTTGCATCCTTAAGGACCGAGTTCCGCCACAACGCTTAATCAACCACTCAACACCATCTTTTTGCAGGTCAAGAGGGTGAGCTCCGGTGCTTTTCTCATGTACATGGAGCAACATCTCCAGGATCTTGTCTTCCGTTTGTTTGTTCATTTTTGCCACCTCCTCCTTGGTGAATGTTCAAGGTTCATCGGGTCACCCCTGCATTCTCAGGGGTCCCCAAACAACGGGGGACAAAATCAGAAGTCAAAACCTCCGCTAGGGGTCACCATGATGCCCCTAGGGGCCCCTAGTAACTCAAAGTATGGGTCTCTAGTACGGCTAGACGCCCAAATAGTTGCACTGCGCGCGCACTGCGCTTGAGGCGCCCCCAGAGGCATGCAACCCGCGCAAGCCTCTGCTACTTCCAAAAATTGACGCGAACGACACCTCCTCTTTGTTTCCCGCTTCTGCTGCACCTTGCGCCCAGACATGCACCAGAGATCAGGCCCAGATCAGATGGCCTGTACGAACGTTGACACTGAGGGGACAACAACAGACAACGGAGGGATAAAGACATCGAAAGCCAGAACAGCGAGGGGCCGCCACCAGAACATCTACGTCTCTCTTGCTGAGGGATGACAGCCTGAGGTGTAGCACTCAGGCCTTGACAGAGGCAATTCTTTATGTTTGATGAACTTAGGCTGCGCCGAACACAAAGCAGCATAACATGAGGGAATGCATTTGCCCCCCCCCCCCTCCCCCGCCCACCTCCCGGCCAAAGACAGGCAAAATACAGCAATAGCGGTCAGACGGGGTGTCCGTCTTTAAACAAGCCCATGCTTCCGCGCCCGCGCACACATGGCACAACGGATGCATCAGTGGAGGCATATGGCAGAGACACATGCTTGGATGAAGGCCCTGCACATCCTGCAAAGATGTAGCAACATCTCGAAAACAAGGGCAAAAAGAGATGCGATTGGCGTCCGAGTGGGTGTTGTCGCACGGTGCGCGCATGGTGCGGCACTTTTTTGATGTTTCTGGAGGTTGTGCCCCGTGAAGAGGCTTTATGCAAATTTGGGGATGTAAGCTTGAAAATTACCTCCAGGAGGATCCAGTTCACATGTACGGTAAGCCGACATGCAAAACCTCTGAGCGGTGCACGCACGGTACGTGCAATGCCCTCTATGTGCACTACTGTTCAGCTGGAAGAACTTACCCACAGCAGACGCCCTTTCCCAACTTGCACCACATGTGAAATGTGTACATGCTCTGCCTCCACGCCCTGCCACCCCCCCCCCTCCTCCTCTTCCTCCTCTTCCTCCCCCTCCTCCTCACAGTCTGTATCTGTTCCTGAATCTGAGCAACAATCTCGATCAGAGAATTGTGCATGAGCAGGGTGGTTCTCTGGGGTGAAATCAACATCATCCAATTTTTCTTGGTTACTGTTATAGAAAATAGCCTGATGCATGGCAGCACGCAACACTTTATCTGTAATGCAGTCCCATGCCTTGGCCACCAATTGACGAAACTGCCAAATCGGCCACCTTCTGATACAGTTGCAAGACATCAATCCGAAACGTATAGCAATCGTTACTATTTCCTTCATTCTTGTATTGCAAGTTCATGGGTGAATGCGCGATCACAAGGGGTGGCCGTTTTGCTGTGACACCAGCCCTGTCCCTCCCTGCAATAGTCAGCATCCCACAGTCATCCAAATGCATCTGTCTCCGGCCAGCCATGCACCCCCCCCCTTTGCAATCTCCCCCCGTTTGTCAGGCCGGTTCCCCCCCAGGGGGGGGGGGGTCATGAAGTGACGGTTCCCCCCCTGGGGGGGTGTGTGGGATTCCACCACAAATCTGTACCATAGTATCACAGTGTAAATCAGCTTCGGCGCCTTTGGCACCTTGTAAAAATTTGGTGCCTTCGGCGCCTAGTATGTCCTGTGCTGCGCGCGCACTGCGCTTGAGGCGCCCCCAGAGGCATGCAACCCGCGCAAGCCTCTGCTACTTCCAAAAATTGACGCGAACGACACCTCCTCTTTGTTTCCCGCTTCTGCTGCACCTTGCGCCCAGACATGCACCAGAGATCAGGCCCAGATCAGATGGCCTGTACGAACGTTGACACTGAGGGGACAACAACAGACAACGGAGGGATAAAGACATCGAAAGCCAGAACAGCGAGGGGCCGCCACCAGAACATCTACGTCTCTCTTGCTGAGGGATGACAGCCTGAGGTGTAGCACTCAGGCCTTGACAGAGGCAATTCTTTATGTTTGATGAACTTAGGCTGCGCCGAACACAAAGCGGCATAACATGAGGGAATGCATTTGCCCCCCCCCCCCTCCCCCGCCCACCTCCCGGCCAAAGACAGGCAAAATACAGCAATAGCGGTCAGACGGGGTGTCCGTCTTTAAACAAGCCCATGCTTCCGCGCCCGCGCACACATGGCACAACGGATGCATCAGTGGAGGCATATGGCAGAGACACATGCTTGGATGAAGGCCCTGCACATCCTGCAAAGATGTAGCAACATCTCGAAAACAAGGGCAAAAAGAGATGCGATTGGCGTCCGAGTGGGTGTTGTCGCACGGTGCGCGCATGGTGCGGCACTTTTTTGATGTTTCTGGAGGTTGTGCCTCGTGAAGAGGCTTTATGCAAATTTGGGGATGTAAGCTTGAAAATTACCTCCAGGAGGATCCAGTTCACATGTACGGTAAGCCGACATGCAAAACCTCTGAGCGGTGCACGCACGGTACGTGCAATGCCCTCTATGTGCACTACTGTTCAGCTGGAAGAACTTACCCACAGCAGACGCCCTTTCCCAACTTGCACCACATGTGAAATGTGTACATGCTCTGCCTCCACGCCCTGCCCCCCCCCCCCTCCTCCTCTTCCTCCTCTTCCTCCCCCTCCTCCTCACAGTCTGTATCTGTTCCTGAATCTGAGCAACAATCTCGATCAGAGAATTGTGCATGAGCAGGGTGGTTCTCTGGGGTGAAATCAACATCATCCAATTTTTCTTGGTTACTGTTATAGAAAATAGCCTGATGCATGGCAGCACGCAACACTTTATCTGTAATGCAGTCCCATGCCTTGGCCACCAATTGACGAAACTGCCAAATCGGCCACCTTCTGATACAGTTGCAAGACATCAATCCGAAACGTATAGCAATCGTTACTGTTTCCTTCATTCTTGTATTGCAAGTTCATGGGTGAATGCGCGATCACAAGGGGTGGCCGTTTTGCTGTGACACCAGCCCTGTCCCTCCCTGCAATAGTCAGCATCCCACAGTCATCCAAATGCATCTGTCTCCGGCCAGCCATGCACCCCCCCCCTTTGCAATCTCCCCCCGTTTGTCAGGCCGGTTCCCCCCCAGGGGGGGGGGGGTCATGAAGTGACGGTTCCCCCCCTGGGGGGGTGTGTGGGATTCCACCACAAATCTGTACCATAGTATCACAGTGTAAATCAGCTTCGGCGCCTTTGGCACCTTGTAAAAATTTGGTGCCTTCGGCGCCTAGTATGTCCTGTGCTTTCTGGGCCAAGCGACTGTTCCCCCCCAGGGGGGGGGGATTGCGAGGGGGGGGTGGGTACAGCTCTTCCCATGCCACAAACAGAGAAAAGATCTGGGACAGGAATGCAAAACATATGTTTTTGGCAAAACGTTGGTTTTTAGATAAAGCCGTCTTTGCACAGGGGTGAGCACAAAACTCAATTCACACTCAACACGCCAGAGCACAACACCATACAACACAACTTAACACAACACAACACAACACAACACAACACAACACAACACAACACAACACAACACAACACAACACAACACAACACAACACAGCACAACACAACACAACACAACACAACACAACACAATACAATACAACACAACACAACACAACACAACACAACACAACACAACACAACACAACACAACACAACACAACACAACACAAAATGCAACAGAACACAGAATACGACGTAACGCAACACAAGAGACGACACCACATGACACGAAATGACACGACATGACACAACACAACGCAACGCAACGCAACAACACGACGCAATACAGCAGAAACACAACGTAACGCAACAAAATGCAGTGGAAAAAGTGGACGGAGGGCCGCTTGGCATGGCACAAGGCCGCGTCCGTGAACAGCAAAATGCGTGCAACAGGACAGGCAGTGCTGAAGCAACCCCCTCCCCACACGCCAGACTTCCGCGAGAGCCTACGCACTTCACACAGGTGGCCTAAGTCCATGAAAAGCCCAACTAATGTCCCTGCCCATCAATCACTTCATTTGGACTTGGGACTGTCACCACATCTGCATCTTGCGAAGCTCCAGGAGAGGCTTTTTGGCAGGAGCCGAAGACCAGCACGTACCGCCCGGGCAGAATGACAACTAACACAACCCACAACCCATGGCACCGTGACACTTGGGCGTTTGTGCACAGCGCTAGCACAGCGCGGGCACAGCGCGTGCACAGCGACCAAAAGTAAGTTAGCGTTCCCGTGACCGCCCTGAACACCACCCACCACCGGGGACGCATATGTCCACAAGGCAAAAACAGCAGAGTCAGACAGCAATCTGGCATTTTCAGTGTCAAACACAGTTTGTTTTAACTCATTATCTGAGTTGTTTGACTGAGGAGGAATCCGAGCAGTCCTGTGTATGGTACCACAGGAGTTACCGCGGTCACCTTGGCCATCGGGGGAAACGGGTCAAAAATAGCCCATTTTGCGCACATCACAGCGCACGGTGCGCCCGCTTTCTACGTTGACTTCGCTGTATCAAACGACAGTCTGCATTGAGAATCAAGTGACAGCGACGACAGCGAATCGCGGGCTCTGAACACACACATATGTCGCCAGCCAAAACCGGAGCATCGCTCGTTCGCCCCATCGTGCCGCATTGCACTCATTGCAACAGAGCAGGAGGAAAAGATTCGAGAACTGCCAGCAGATTTGGCATCAACACAAAGCGACAACACACAAAACACACAAGAAATTTGGAAATTCGCGATGAGCACGGACGTTTGGGCAATGGACTGAGCCGAGGGCAGTCCACAAACGTCAGTGCAAGAATATCTATCGGGATCGTGCCCCGCACACAGCAGGGACTGACACCAGCATGAAGCGCCAGCACGACAAGAAGCCCATCAACCGACAATATGACATGAAGCAAAATGGTTCCAGTGCATACTTATCCACCCGGAATGCAGCAGACGAAGCGTCTGCATCCTTCACAGCGAGTCAGGCTTGGCCGGGAAACCCGTCGGGTGCGGCAGCCTGTACGGAAGACACGCCGTTTTGCAACGCCGCCCATAGCGGAGGCTTCCGAACAGCACATATGGTTACCTTTGCATGGTTCGAAGGGTCTGATGCCTTGCACACGAAGGGGACTCCGGTATCACCTGTTTTTCATCAGGCAATGTCGGAAGGCGAATCGTTCTTTTTCTTCCCCTCAAATAGCCTTTCTTGTTTTCCTTCTGCTCCTATGTCCAAGGTGAGCCTCTGTAGTGAGGCACAGGATATGGTAGGACCACCGGGACCATATGCCCCCCCAACCTCAACCCACGATGACAGCAGGTATCTGACAGGGACTAAGACAAGTGTCTCTCAGACCCTTTTCTGACGCTGCCCAACGGCTGTGTTTTGCATAGATACATCAATGGACAGTACCAAAACCGCATGGGTTTCAATTTCACAACTTTGGGGAGGTGTGGTGTGGCGTGGCGTGGCGTGGTGGGCTGCTTTACAAAGGGCTTATTGCTTCGCTGGCTTTATATATGGAACAGTCTGAACCCGCACAACGTGACCTTGGACACTCTGCCCAAGGGGGTTTTGCCCATCTGAAGGAGGCCTAGCGTTAATCACGGTCACGAGCTTCTTGGGCACACACTTATCTTCAGATTTGTCCTGTTGAGCAGGCGAAATTCGCAAGCATTTCAGCAGGAAATGTGGGTGTGCTAGTGGATTTCGTTCAGAAAGCCAGTCAACACCGTGGTCTGACAAGCAAATATGGCATGTGCAAGCAACACGTGCAGCACTTCCACCGATACTCGCCGCACCCGCCCCGAGTGGTTTGGTTTTCTGGGGGTCCCCAAGGTAACCTCCGCCGTTGCCGTTGGCACATCGCACACACGGGAAAACAGAAAATAAACCAACGGCAAAATGCCAAACCCCCATGTTGCGCACCGCCGATGTAACACTTGGTGATCCGGAACCCCTGGCCCACATTTTCCACATCAACGGTGGTGCGCACCCTCCAAACTCCACTGTCATGGCAATGACTGAGTGTGAAGCATGCCGGTGCCGGCACCTGAGGACGCCGGCACCTGTGAGCAGAGGGACGGCTGTCCCACTCTCACCTCGTCAAAAAAAGGTTTTCACTCAAACGAGTGCGTACGCATGGAAATACCAACCGGCACAGCATCCGTCTTTACGGCAACCCCCTGAGGGGAGCGACACAGCGTGGTGCATGACATTGGGTGGGGCATCCTGTACCACCCTGGCCCTGAGACCCCACCTCCTTCATGGGCAAGAGGCAAAACTACGTACTCGGGCTCAAGCATGGCGGTCCGCCAGGCCTCAACATAGGCCCCAAGCCGCAGCCCCACCCAGTCGTTTGCACTGTTGTCATGGTAAACAGCGCATCAGCACCGCACTTGATGTACAAATCTGCCACCACATGTTCTATTGCATGGCATCGTTGGTTTCATACCCCTGTCAACAGCAAAATGCTGTCATATCCCCTATATACACGAAAGAGAATCCAATCGCTCCACTGAGACGACACGTGAAGGTTTTTTTTGCTGGCCCTGTCTCTTGTATTTTCTTGTTTTTTGCACGCAATACCTTTTTTTTCGCGAAAATTATTAGCACGAAAAAAAAATTTTTCAACGGAAAAGGTTTTTGTTGGCGCAGAACACTTTTCTTCACCGCAGAAAGAATCTTAGCACCCGTGCTAGAGGCATGCAAAGTAAAGGGCTGAAACTTTGGTCATCAAAAAAAGACGTCGGCATCGCAGTGAAGTCATGTCCACGTGATCGTTCCAGCGTGCGGAGACAATCTCGGCCCTCTCAGGGAATGGGAAAATAGCGATTCCGCTGTCGAGCGATCAAGCCTGTCCACCTGCTTCGCTTTGCCGTGGTAAACGTATGGGTGCTGAATGGAGGGCAAGGGCAGGTAAACAACGATGTGCACTGGAGGCCATCTGTTGAAGATTTGGTTTGCCGGGATTGGACGGGTCAAGCGCAAATGCACAACAGGCGAAGTCAGCTAGGGTCAGATGACGGCCCGCAGCTGCTTCCGCTCACGGGCGCACAGGAGCTGCAAGTGGGCTCCACGTCAGTACTGCGTGGCGCGCGAAGGCGCGCACACGACAACAGTTTCCGAGTCGAGGAAGAAACCCGACTGGCAACCGATCCGCGGTTTCTGGCGCGAATCGGCGATGGAGATTCGCGAAAAAAGAGGTTGTTGCTTCCGATGCTTTTGTGAATAGCATCGCAGGAGTCAACTCTGTAAGCTGATGAACAGCAGTCTAATTGTGACATGCGTCGCTTGGGTACAACAAAATGGCCCTTTCCCATTCTTCAAGGAAAGGCCCTGGAGAGGGGCTTTCCGGGGCCCAGTTTAACATTTAGGAACGGCACGAAGCAGCCAACCCATGGCCGGCAGCCAATCTCTGGCATAGGCACCCCTGCCGGATGTGGTGCACGCCTTTCCTGGGCCCCGTACCGGACACTCCCGGCAACTCCGGTTTGGGACCGGCTCACGGCCGTTGGTGGCTAAACGGCAGTTGGCAGCTGCACAACAACGGTCCGAGCGGGTGGTTTTTGTCAAAGAGGAAATCGGGGTGCCCCTTTACAAACGCCCTGACGCATGCGCCCACAAACGACCACTGTACATGGACCTGCCCCACAGGCGTGTGCTCCCAGATGACGGTGTTGAGGCGATAGGGCACTGTGAAGCGTGGCACCCACGTGGTGGTGGTCACTGTGCGACGCGTCCAGGGCAAAGCGATGAGGCGCCCCAACACGAGCCTTGGCCCATGGGACTCAGGCCCAAAGCCGGAACACACCAATAATTGAGTCTCGAATCCGTGGATCCCGTGGCGGTCCCTCGTTCACAACCAAAAAAAAAAAAAGAGAAGGCCTACCACCGGCGCTGGCAAACCGGGACCCGAACAGAACACCGGCCGACCAGCAACAGATACCCACCACCCGGCGTCGGGTGACCCGCAAATACCATCGGTTAACCACCGGGGCGGGTTAAGCGCCCGAGGCCGGCGGTGAACCGCAGTCCTACCGCAAGAATGACCGGCCGTCCTTGACAAACGTGAGACAAACGGAGAAGGAATTTCTCACATGTACTGGACAGCCCTGCCACATGAATGCCTCATGACAATCCCTTGGGCATAGGGGCATGCACTGGCGCACTTTGAAGTGCATGGCGTTGGGCTGTCCAGTACCCTGAGTCGTACGCAGGTGCCCGCTGGCCGGCAGCGCAGAGCCCCTTGGGCAGGGGCCACACCCCCTGCAAATCGTACACAAACCCTGAGAGGCGAGAACGCCGGGAGGAGAGGGAGAGAAAAGGGTAAGACGGGGTTCGAAAAGGCAAAGGAGAGCAGGCGCATCCTACTCAGGGGTACAGCACGGCACGGGGCTGCGATCGGGGCAGCACCCTGTGTTGCTGAACCCTACTGAGTTGTTCTGAGCAGCATCGGGCTGCATCCTACTGAGTGGTACAGCGCGGCATCGGACCGCAGTCCACCGTGTTCCCGGGGCCGGCACTCACGCCACCCCCCAAACCGCCACAGCGCTTTTTTGGCCCGGAATGGGCCCAGGGGGCCGTGGCGGGCGGCCCGCCATCCCGGGCCCCGACACGTCCCGATTCGGTGACAGAACAGGGCTTGGGCTCGGGGACAGACTTGGAGGGCTACAGCCCGGGCTCGACTCTCGGCCGCTGCCCCCCCCATTGTCCTGGACCAGCCCGGCGGCCAGCGAGGGCTTCGAGGAGCGACGGCCGCGCGGCGGCGTGGCGTGGGCGTTGGGGGGCAGGGCGGGGGCCGTCGGGACGTGCGCATCCAAGTCGTTGAGCCCGGCGTGGGCCACCGTCAACGACGCCCGGCGCCCCGCGGGGCTGACGCGAGGGAGGCGCGGTGACGCGGCCGCGACCGCGGCGCTGGGCGCCGGGGCGCACGGCCGGCCCTCCGGCTCCGGGGGGCCGGGGAGGCGGTTGGGGGAGCTGCCGGGGGACCGCCGGAAGCTGCTGCGCCGCGCGGGCCCGTCCGGGGGCGGCGCCGGGGCGGACGGCGACGAGTTGGGGCTGTCCATCTGGATGATGGGGGCGGGGGGCGCGGGCGCGGCCATCTCCGCGAGGTGCGCGAGGATGGAGGAGCGGCGCCGCACGCGCTGCGCCTCGTGCACTTGGATGTGGTTGGCCGGCAGCTCGTCGCCTTTGACGGTGGCCAAGTGGGCGGCGTAGTCGCGCTGGCGGCGGGAGCGGGCCGGGTCCGTGGCGTCCGGGGGGTGCAGGGGGACGTGGGGGTCGGGGGGCAGGTTTAGGACGTGGCGCAGGCGGACCAGCGCGTGGTCCGCGGCTTCGATTGCGGCGCTTCGCCGTGTGTTCGCCACCTGCGATGGAGGGAGGAGGGCGGGGGGCGGATTGCGGTCAGGGAGGGTCAAACCCAATGGCGAAAAACTGCGGGAACCTGCAGAAAACTGCGGGACATTGCAGTAAAGTCGCGGTGCCGTAACCAAACCTCCCGAAGCCTCAAGAAGCAACACTTCTGCACAGGGGGCACACAGGGCAACAACACGCACGCGAGGGGGATGCGCATAAAGTAATTGCGAAAACACTGCGGGAAATTGCAGAATATTGCGAAAAATTGCGAAAAAGTGCGGGGCCCCATCCACCTGCCGCCTGGGGGATCCCCACCGCTTCAGAGCGGGGGACAGAATCAGAAGTTTGCCACAAGTGGGCAAGGTGGCTACATAACCCCTGCAGCCTGGGGGTCCCCACCGCTTCAGAGCGGGGGGCAGAATCAGAAGTGGCCCACAAGTGGGCAAGGTGGCTACATAACCCCTGCCGCCTGGGGGATCCCCACCGCTTCAGAGCGGGGCCCCCATTGCCTTGCGAGACGTGATGCCTCAGAGCCCTGTACCATCGCATGGGCCGAACTCCAAAAAGAAAATAACGTTTGAACAAGGCATTGGATGGTTTTCATGCGGGCACTTGGCCCCACAAAGGGCTTCGAAGGGTGGAGAATGAAGAATGAGCTGCTGAGAAGATCCGAACAGAAAACCTGAAAAAGGCCCAAATACTGGACCCACTCAGCGGTCCCTGTCACCACTCAGGCCCCCGCGGACCCGGTGTTGTACTGTTGCACTGCTCTGCGCTGCCTCATTGGGTTGCGTTGAAAAATTTTCTCAGATAAAAAAAGGAAATTTATCAAAGGGGCCCGAAATTTGAGGTCGATTTTAGGGACACAACCTTTTTTTGGCCTCAGACCCGCGTCCTCTGGATAGGCAAAATGCGCCACTAAGAGAACGCTTTTCCTGCGGGGCACAGCCTGGGAAACCTGCCTGATTGGGGAATATTGCAGTTCATGCATTGTTGACCTAAAAACTGAAGCCCATGTGACTTGTGTTGGGATCACCGGGGTGGGCGACCCGTCGGTTCTGGACGCCAACTACCCCCCCAACTAACTGTTGGCCGGAGGCCCCTTTGTGGGGGGGGGGGGGGAGGTGTGGCACAAGGCCTTGGTGGTTGGCTCTGTTAGCCTGTGGCGGCGCCTATTGGCCTCTCGCCTTTGAACCTTCTGCTATGACAAGCAGGCATCCGTACTACTGCGAGCATCCGCACTGCCGCGGGCATGGACCTTCCTGGGTGAGAATCCAGAATGCAACTTCTGCCCATGGCGTCCTCCCCTGACGGCCTGATCAGTGCCCGGTATGCGGTCATCTGGGAGGTGCTCACCACAACCAGCAACGTGAATGTCACACAAGGCCATGGGTGCTAGCTCACCAATGTGTGACTTGCTGGTAGTGCGTTGCAGGAATATCTTCTGCGCTCTGCGCCATTCATGGCGCAGAGCGCCATTCATCATTCTTCTGCGCCATGAATGGCGCCATGGGGGGGGGGGGTAGTTGGCGTCCTAGGACCCACGGAGTCGCCCTCCCCCCGTGGTTGGGATTGTTGTTGCTTAATTTGGTTTTTTTGGATAAGTGGTGCAAGATGCGGCTCCTCTTGATTACAAAACATCCCATTGAACACAGTGCCCAAACCCAGACCCGCTTGTGCCCAAACCTAAACCTCACCAAATCAGTCGCTGCAGACCGAGGGAGTAACGCCCCTTCTCCGGAAGCAAAGTAGAAGGGAGGGACTCCCATCCATGCTTCTCCACGTTGAGCTGGGATCTTCACATTGATGAAGCAATGGTCTATTGCTGGGACTTTGTTCATTATTCATAGGTATGATCCATCACAATTTTGGTGCAATCCGAGCGATCACAACGCAAATCTGATATTTTGCCATTTCGTGCTGAAGGTCACCAGGATATCAAAACTTTGGGGGGAAAAAGGCACTCTTCGAATCACGACGCACGGTCGAGAAAAACCCTCATTTGCCTCTTACTTAGTGTGTTTCTAAACAGATGTGACCCTTTGGAATCCGCTCCAGCCCAAAAAGCTTTTCTGCACCTTCACTGCCGGATTCGAAGGCCCCATGAGTGCCTGCTGCGTGCTTGCTAGAAAGGGCACCCCCACCCTCGATCTTCACACCTGACGGGTTCTGCCGGTGCGGTGAGCCTGACCCCTAATCCGTACCTCCCTCCATCCGTCCCTCCCGCCGTCCATCCTCCCCAAGACCGCACACCTCCTGCCAGAACGTTTTGCTGGACGAAGGGACCAGGAAGAAATCCTTCCAGACCATGTTGAGCCACGTCGGCGTGCCCAGGAAGGAAGGCGTGCACACGTTCGGGTGTTGGGGGCAAATCGTGAGGCCCACAACAAAGGGCTGGGCGCGGGCACGCAGGGCCTCCCTCAGCTGTTTGCGCCGGATGATGTACAGCCGTTGGATGACCATCCACTTGGCCCGCGCGGGCATTGCGCGGCCCCGGAACATATTCTGTGCAACAGCGAGGGTCAGGGGACATGGGGAGGACACGGGTGGATGCAGCAATTCCTATTGCTTAAGGACCCGGGGGGGGGGGGGGGGGGCTGGCCACCCCCGGCGGACCCACTCACCCACCCACAACAGAACAACAAATTTGCCTCCGGCAAAAAAAATGAAACTTATTGAAGGGCCCGAAAATATGAGGCTGGTTTTAGGTACGCTAAGTTTTTGTTGGCCGGTGACCGGGGGGGCAATAGCCTGACCACATCCCCAACTGGACCTTGCCTTTGGATTTGAGCACACGCACCACTCACCACGCATCGACCACTCTCACACCGACCACCCTCACACGCACAACCCTCACACGCACCACTCTCACACGCACCACCCTCACACGCACCACCCTTACACGCACCACCCTCACACGCAACATGCCCACTCTCACCCCTCTCACAGTCATGATCCGAACATCACTGAGAGAAACAAACGCACCGCGCACTAGATCTTCATTACTATTTTACCCACTGTTGGCAAACTTTCCAGGGTGGTAGGGAGGCAGTGCCCTGTGGGGTTAGCATACAACAACGGAGCCCTCCACTCTACCTCCTCACCAATGTCATGGGGCTTGTAGCCGCCCACACCCCCTGCCAGTGAGGGGGGGGGCGGGGAAGCGGGGCGTGGAGCGCAGAGAGACCTCTTCGGCATCCCCCCCCCCCCCCAAGAGGGTGCCCCACAGGGTGCCCAAGCCTGTGGAGCAGTCGTTTCGACACGTTTCGAACCTCACAGCGGTGGGTGATCGCAAATCTTCGATCCGCTGCATTCCCACAAACTCTACTTATGCTCGTGGGAGAGCGGTGTGTACAGCCCGCAGTGACTAAATGAAAAGATAGCGCATTCATAAAGCACCAGAAACTGTGCGCACCGCGCGTTCGTTTCCCTCAGTGAAGTCCCAATGGCGCACCACACAAGCCCCCTATTGTTCTTCAACACAACGTGCCCCACGCCCTCCTGCCTCACGCCCTTGCACCCCACGCCCACACGCAGCGCCTCCTGCGTCATGGCCCCGATGCCTCACGCCCCAACGGCCCGGCGTACCCAGATGACGTCTGCCTCCACGGGACCGTGAAGCGTCTCGTGGACCTCCCCTGTGACAAGGCTATTGGGAGACTTCGAGCGGTGGAGCGGGTTGGGCTCGGGCCTGAGATGAGTGACGGCGCTCAGCCCGGACTCAGAGCCCCGGCCAACCAGCGTCCGGGAGGAGGCCTTATGGTCTTTGATGGGCTCGGTATCCCTCCGCTTCAGACTCTTTTCGGAGTTCCATCGGCGCCGCAGCGTCGGCTGCTCGGGCGCTTCGACGCTACGGCTCAGGCGGTGCGCCCTCTCGAGGCAAACGCCGCCGGACCTGCGCAGCGGGCCTTCGAGGGTGTCCCCTTTTTCGATGGACCCGGTTCTGCGCCGCGCAGCCCCGGAGATGGAGAGGGACCGGGACAGGCTGTCCGAACGGGGTCCGGGGGTGCTCTCCGTTCTGCTGATGGTGCTACTGCCCAGGCTGTCGGGGGCGTGGCCGGGCAGGGGGGGGTAAGGGCTGGGGGACCCGCCCCTGCCTCTCATGGACGAGGGGCTGCGGCGTTTCGGCTTGTGGCAGAAGATGCACGTTTCCTGAATGAGATGGAGGGAGGCACAGCGGGGCACAGGGGCACGGGGCTTTGGCTTTGGATCTCAGTTTCATGGCGCGGGCGTCCGTTCCCCCCCCTGAGCCTGACATGGCACCCACTACGTCACCCTTACCACCGTCTTTCCTCCCACGTCTCTCCTGTCGGGCCTCCTCGTTCTTGACCCAGCCACTGTCCCCCTGACGCCAGGTGCCAGCTTGAATGGCATTTGTAACCGACAGTAACCGCCCTCAACCGCTTTGGCGAGCTCCTCCAACCGCCGGTCCAACCGGCCCTGGGGCCGCCTCTGAGGTCCCTTACCTTCTAATGCATCCCTGCATTGGACTCACCGAGCAGATATTGCTTGCGGCAGCACGACGCTGGGATGTGTGACACATGCGACCCCTGCGCCTGCCGCTGCCTCTGTCTCTGCCCATGCGCAATCGCAAAGCACATGCGTCTGACCCGGGGAGAGGTCACCTGAGTACTCGTCGTCTCCGGTTGCAGCGACAGCATCGCATCGGGCGAGGGATCACCAAACGTGTACTCAGACAATGACTTGTCTCTTCCTTCGGGGCTGGTGTCGAATCGCGGTTTGGTGCAGTTGCAGACATTTGGGTCAGGCTGTGGACGAAGGCAACAGAGCGGAAATGTCTGATGCCGACGGTTTCGGTTGCGGTGGGAGATATCAAAAACGATCAGAGTCCCGAGAGCGGGGGGGGGGGGGGGCAAACCGTCTGGCACCACAGCCACTGTTCATAAGGAAGGGTTTGCGTCGTAAAACCGCCTTAACCCCCTCCCCCAGCGCCCCCCCCCGCTTTTTGTTTTAAAAAAAAAAGGCTTCGAAACGTCAGGTGCGGACCCGCCACCATGCTCCAGCCGCCCCTGCCTTCACACAGCCTATCCGATTGGCAAGACATGTCCGCTGCCGCCCGCACGCTTCACATGAAGCGTTTCCCACGACAGTGAAGTTCGGAGGGTGCCCACCGCGGCCCCCTTCAAAAACATGGGCTTGAGTGACCGGGCCCTGCTCTGAGTGTCCTCAGCGAGACGAACCTGCCCGCCACGGAGCCCCCAACGAAGTGCGCAAGGCAAAGGCGTGGGACAAGTGCGACAACGGAATTTAGAAAAGTAATCAGTTCAGTGCTCTTTGAAAAGCCCGGGTTTGACGCACCAAAAAATGAATCCGCACGTTCAGCGCCAGAGTCACAATAGCTCTGCGGCACCCATTCGATCTCTGGACTGTGCCATCCCAGCGCTGCCTCATTCTGCGCCTCATCTTCATCTCTCAACCCCCTCTCTCTGCTCTGCTCTGCCTCATCATCACCGCATCATATCCCTCTCCTTCCTCATCCCCCCCCCCACCACCACCACCGCTCTCGAGAGACACAACAGCAACTCAATGAAAGCAGCCGCCACAACAGATTAGGCACTGGACACCAGTTGTACTGCGGCATACCCAACCACTTGCGGGACAGCCCACGCCACAAAGTTGCTGCCGCAGGATGCAAAGACGCCGGACTGCGCAACGCGCGTCCCGAAGCCTCACACGACAAACCCGGCCGCGGCTGTGACGGGTGCGCCAACACAGTGGATTTTTCCGACACGCTGCGCACCGTGCCCCCGGCCCACCGGCCCACCGAAGACTGAAGGGTTCCACCGGACCTCCGGCCGGAAGGGACGTGGGAAACACATCCCTCATCGGGTCATTCCACAGCTCCGCTCATCACAACGGGGCGGAAGAGGGGACTGCAGGGGAGCAGACCTGAGGTTCTGCTCCGCCCTGCACTTTGCAATGGCCGTGGCTCCCGATCCCGGAATAGCGACGGAACGTCTCCTCAGCGTGATTCCACTGCTCCATCATGTTCCACAGATTCTGGTCTCGGTAGTGCAGCCATGCCCTTCAAACGAGGGGTTTGCGTTTGGAGGCGCCTCGGCAGGAGCCCTCATGCACTGCCTACGCCTGCGCCTGTGGGCCCCTCAAGGGACCCACACAGAAGCAGAGTCCGTTGTAAGTGCGCGGGAGGCAGGGGGGCTTTACCGAACCTCCACCTCACTTTTGGGCAGGAGAGCCCCAAAGGCTGGCCCCATAAGAAAAGGAAGACCCTGTACCGGACGCCCCACCCCCTCTGCCATTGTGAGGGGAATGGGCCCTCAACACGACCTGTGCTAGCGCCTTTTACACCACATTTATGAAACGGGCACTGCGTGCACCTACCGGGAGACTCACCCAAGATCACCTATCGCCTATCTGCTAGCACAGCAAAGCAGCAAAGCCCACAAGATAACAACCAACACATGAGGTGGCACATGGGGCCAAGGGCCATACGAGGGGTAGCGAACCTGACGCCGAATACAAAACTGGGTGAGGTACAACAAGATGCGAATAGATTTGTGAAGGGTGGTCCCATTGCCCCCCCCCAAATATTGCGATAGCCGTTGTACCCATGGGATCTTAACAGCAAATTACCCCACGGAAACGAGCGCTGGGTCCGATCGTATCGCAGCCCAACGACAAGTTTCGCCCCACACCAACCGCTACCTCGTGCCGGGGCTGAGCTTCAAGGGCGGGATGTTCAAAGAGCAACAAACGTCATTTCTTACGCGCCTCGTCTTGCCCAATCTAGCGCGGATGTTCAATGGACAACAACAAATGACGTTTCTTACTCAAGAGTATCACAGATCAGGCCCAAAATCCCTGGACGATGGGCCCCCGGGGTAGGAACTGTGGGTGCTTGGGTGGGCCAGAAAGCCGAATCTCCGCGCCGCACACGCACCGCGTGCGTGCCGCGTCAGGTGCTCCCCCAAGGGGCCAAAACTAGGGTTCAAGTATTTCCCGCATTCCCCAGATACAAGACCACACAAACTTGGCGAGTAGGCTAGTGGCCCTTGGAGCCCCTCTCTGCCCCGGAATTCAGGGGGCCACCAACCCTCCCAACCCCCACCCCTCCACCCCCCATATGGTGGCGTGTGGTTTGTCTTGTGTGGTGGTGGTGGTGGTGGTGGTGGTGGTGGTGGTGGTGGTGGTGGTGGTGGTGGTGGTGGTGGTGGTGGTGGTGGTGGTGGTGGTGGTGGTGGACACTGTGAGCAAAGCAGGCAGCAGGCGACAGCACATGCAGAGCCACGACAAATGATGGGCTGAATCAAGGGCCGAAAGACGGTCTGGGGCGCCTTTCACAAACATATCGCAAAAAAATGGACACTTGGAGCTGTCACAGAGGCAAAGACACATGGTGCTCCAACATCATTGCTTTTCGGGGGTTCGGGACCGCCTTTCCCCCCAAGAAAAAAGCAACTCTGGCTTTAAGTTTAAGCTTAAGCTTGATGTTCCGTCCCAGCCACCAAAATACTTTTCCTCCTCAAAACGGCCAAAACAGTCCCCGCCCGCCGGCATACTTGTCCTCCTGGGGTGACATAACTCAGAAAGCACACAAACACCCCCCACACCCTCAGCCCCGATGCACTGCATACAATGCGGCCCTGGGCCTCAGGGGGCCCATACGGCAATTCCACAGGGGCAGCCCCTACTCCCGCACACCCACTGTGCCCTCCCACACCCCCACGTGTCCTCACAGCCGTATGCCTGGCAAGGGAGAGCACCGGGCCATTGTGTTCACCATTGCACACGGACTGCTGCCCGCTTGCCAGGGTTGGGGTTCTGTTTTTGAGCATTTCACGCATTAATTCCCCAATTTTCCACAAAAATGACCAGAGTTCCTCGTTGTCTTTTAAACCCCATTTCCCCCATGTTTCATACTTCACAATTTTGCAAATAATGGTCTGTTTTGCACACCGGGGGGGGGGGGGGGACTATAATCGGTCCTGATGCGACCCACCCCCAAGCTATCTGTCAAAACTTGTGGCGGGGGGGGGCAGTTGGGGCGGGAGGGGGGGGGGGATATTGGCAGCTCGGCCGGGGGCGGGTCCCAAAGGGGGGGGGGGGGCTGCGCGCGACCCACTACTACCACATGCATACCTCAAGGGGGTGTGTGTGTCTGGGGGCATGGGGGTATAGAGGTATGTATGCGATAATAGCGATTTCTCGTCTTTGCTAGGAAGAATGTCTTAAGGGTCTTAAGGACCAAAGGCATAGTACCCCCTTCAACTAAGCATGGGACAAAAAATTTGGCGCCGTTGGCGCCATGGCCCGCGCACTGCTATCTTTCAAAACTCGGGGGGTGGGGGGGGTGGGGCTGGGGGGGGGTCGCATGCAAGGACCAGGCCTGGCCGCCCCCCCCCCCCCCCGCCCCCGTGGTTCTGCACCCGATGATATTGTTGCACCCGTCGAGGGTATTTGCGTTCCTCCAGTGTTTTCAGCGGGAGTAGGCCTTGCAGAGGCTGCAGGCGCAGCGGCCGCGGAGTAAGTGCAAGCAAATCAGCCAGGCTACAACAATGGCAGCCGACGTTGCAGCAACTCTGAGCTGTTTCTGGTAGTGGCCGCCGTGTTTTTACGTGTTCATCAGAGCTGGTGCATGCCCCATGGTGATGGGACAGAGGTCAGGTGTGGACCCGCCGCTGTGCTCCAGCCGCGCCTGCTTTCACGCGGCCTTCATCGCCTTCTCAGTTCCATTCGTGGGCAACTGGCCGGTAAGTGTTCCACTGGCCCATGGCGCAGCCCCCCATCCTCCCTGGGCTTGGGCAAGAGACATGGGCGGCTTTAGCGCCGGGTCACGCTGCACTACGGTCCAGTGATGGGGATGGGTGACCACGAATGATGGTCATGTCTGAAGTAAAAGAGCAGAGGCCTGCAACTTGGGCAAGAGGCCCAAGACCGTCACAGCCGTCAAGGCGAGAAACTTGTTTTGGTGGATTGTGGTAGGCCTTATCACACACAGCGGAGCACCACACGGTCGACACAATACCATGGACACCCTGTGCCATGGACGCCGCACCATCGACAGGGTCGCCCTGGTGATCCACACCTCATGCTTTGTTGCAGCCGCCGGCCGGATCTTATGCGGTATCGAATTTGGAACACGACACTCAAATACAGCTCTCGTTTGCTCTTCAAGACCCACCTGGCGACACATGTGCATGGGTTGCATGTCAGAACGCCTTGTATGTGCTGATGACATAGGTGTGTGTATCTGTACATTTGGTGGGTTGGGGGGGGGACACCGTATACTCGAGTACCATCCGATTGAGGGCCCCATGGCTGTTGCACAAAGGGTGAACCACGGAGGTATGGAGCAGGAGATCCAGCCCACTACACCCTGACGCGAGGGTAGGCGGGCTTTCGTTTGCGTGCGGGGGGGGGGGGGGTCGATACAGTCCTCTTGCTAGCCCCCTTACCCTCCCCAAAAGGCCCAATTGACCCCCCCCCCAATCCTACCATGAATGACCCCCTGGGCCCAAAGGTGACCCGGACCCAAAATTCGGCAAAAAATGAAAATAGGATTTTTGGAATCAGCGCGTCGGGGGGGTTCAGAAAATTCATCGGGGGAATCCTTGCATTGCCTGCGCACTGCGCGCTACTTTTAGACTATGTTCCCCCCGAAGAGCCCCCGGGCACACCCCTTGGAAACGCCCTTAGAATGAGGTGACCCAAACTGCCCCAACTCAAGAAAGTTGCAAAATACCTTCCCTTCACATAACACACATCATGCACAACTGGAAAAGCCATAAACAGTGCATTGGTCGCCACCCTCAACAACACACAACTGTGTTTTTGTTCCATTGTCAACTAAGTATAAATTGAGAATACGCAACTTGTGTGCACAACATGACATAGTTGCAGAATTAAAGAAATGTCACATTGTCACATGTGTGTGTGTCAATGCAATCCGTACAATATTGCAGTTCACACTTGTCACACATGGACATCTTTTCAGGGTCCGACTTGGTGCAACAAAGGGCACATACTCATCATCACCCACAACATCCTCATCATCATTGTCCTCCTGTGTAGGTGCGGTTCATACATGTGCAGGTACGTGTTCCCACGGACCATATGGAGGGTACCGTACCTGACTTCGAATAAAAAATTGCTGCAAATGCAAGAGTACATGCACGTACTCATGCGACTCTGTACCGGATCCCCTCCATATGTTCCTTACAATGCCCGAGTGCCACATGCAACAAAGCGTGGATTGAGAGTCCCTAACCCCAACTCAAGGGGCCATGCAGCAAAGCGTGGATTGAGAGTCCCTAACCCCAACTCAAGGGGCCATGCAGCAAAGCGTGGATTGGATAATTGGCCCGGTTTCCTCAATAGCACCGGAAGATTGGCTACATCACCCCTCATAACCGCCCCCTTCTGAGGGATCCCATAGGGGTAGGGATCGGAAATAGCCAAAAAACATGCCCTGCGCGCGCCTAACGCTCCCTCCTAGAAAAGAATGGATGGTGGAGATGAGCAAAAAAGTGTGAAAAGGGGTGGAAATGGGTGAAATTGGGTGAAAATCCAAAAATGCCATATCCCCAATGTGGAAAAAGCATCAAAACCTACGCAACGGGGCAACAATGATGCCCCTAGTATCTCAAAGCATGGGTCTCCAGTACGGCCAGACGCCCAAATAGTTGCACTGTGCGCGCACTGCACTTAAGGCGCCCCCATCATTTGCCATGTTTTTGGTGAAAAAAAACCATTTTCAATGCTCATAAAAATTTTCGGCGCCCCCGAAACTCGGGGGGGGGGGGGCAGTTTTCAGGGGGCCCCTGCAAGTGAAAACCCGACTTCCCCTTCCTCTATGGAATATGGTGCGGAAGGCCTGCAATGCAAGCGGACAAGCGGACACAACACATGCTGATTTGGCAATAAGGAAGGATGTCCACCTGCGGCAGGATGATGGATGTGGGTCAGGGGACCATGAAATGCTGCTTCCTGTCTCCCGTGTGTTAGTGGAGGGCCTACCCCAAAGTGCCCCCCCCCCCCCCGCCCCGTCACATACCCCATAACTCTTATTTGGGGGAACACACTGAAAGGGGGGGCACACTGGGGCATGGCGATGTTTTGTTTCAGCGGCACAACTGTGGGGTCAGGGTTGCACGCCTCCCGTGGTAACTACCCAGAGATGTTGCTGGAGACCCTGGCATAGTCGCCCGGGCTTTTGGGGTGGTACTTGGAGCTGTCACAGAGGTAGAGACGCATGGTGCTCCAACATCAATGCATTTTGGGGGTTCGGACATCCCTCCCCCGAAAACAAGCGTTTCTAGCCCTAAGCATAAAATATTCCGCCCCTCAAAAAGGGGTAAACATCTCAAAGGGTAAACATCTCAAAGGGTAAACATCTCATCCCCAGCATGTTTGTCCTCCTATAGGGGTGACGTATTGCACCACCGCCTACACCACAATTCCTGATGCCCCTCCCGAAAATAATTGAAATGAAATTTGATGTTAGAGAACCAAGATTTGTTTCACGCTAATGCAACCAATTTTGCAGCCAAAACATCCAATCAGGCACGCAGGTTGCCTCGAACTCTGCTGCAGGGTTTGACCAGAGGGGTCGTAATCAGGGTGACTGCGACCCAGGTCAGTGGCGAGACGACAGATGTGGCCTGTGCCTTGTAGGGCATTTCTCAACAAGAGTACCACACCTGACCATGAGGAGGGTCGCCTGCAAAGAGCCTCCCGGCAGCTCAGATTCGCCTCTGGCCCATAAAGACTCGAGAAATCGGACGTGTGATGACGTCGCGGTGATTCCGCAGAAGGGGAGCCCGGTTTTTGGGGACTCTTGTTTTGGGCCAACGCGCCCTTCGGTGGCGGAGATGTCCAACAGATAATCCAAATTCATTGGATAGGAGAGGCTTCGCAAAGCACTCACATGCAAACGGCTGCACATAAGAGAGAAAGAGGGCGACAGAGAGTCAACAGAGGATGACGGAGACTGTTCAGGGCCTCTTGTTGGAACGAAACAGCGTGCACAACAATCTGGTGACAAGAGGTCAGCTGATGAAAGCGGGTGACCATTCCGATGATGGGCCTCAGATCTCTGCCTTGCATTGGCTCAGGTTCGATACTCCTTGTGCCCTGCCTCTACTGCATCTAAAAGACCGTGGTCTCATCACACTGTGGTCAACTGTGCCCCTGAGACCCTCAAAGCAAGCATACCATTTCCAGAACATCAACTCAATTTGATTCCTTGCATTGTCTGATGCTGGAACCCCCACTGCACGCACTGGTTGCAGATGCCAGAGCTTCCCGACTCAACTCAGAGGCACACATTCACAAAACTGCAAAAATCGCTCTTAGAATCTGCCTGCTGGCGTGCATGAGACTTCCCCTACTCCCGGTGGGCCTGGTCCCCCGACTGTTGTCATCCCATTGCACTCGAATTAAACGTCATAGTGTATGCTACATCGAGTTGCTTCACAAGCCCCCCCCCCCCTCTCCATCCTCTGTCGGCCCAAATTTCAGCCACCACAAAGCGAGGGTGCAGGCCGTGGGCTGGTTCCCCTTGGGGACCAGGAAACAGGGGAGCAGACCTTTTGCTGCCCCCACCCCCCCCCAACAGAAAGGGGGCGGACTGAATGCAGGCCCAGCACCCCCCCCTCCCCCAGCATGCCCTCGCACCCTCACTGCAGGTCGTCACATGGTGATCGAGGTCCCTCAGGGAGCGGATGCCGAGCGACGAGTATGTTGGGATCTGGGACCCGCATGGTAACCCAGCAGGTGGTCCTCCTCTCCCACACAAGTGAACAGGTAGACCCATCCACCACCCTACACCCCCCCCCCCCCGCCTGCGCCCCCGATGGGAGGGGTGCACAGAGTCGGCGCCCTCAGGGCCTAAAAAGTGGAGGCTGTGAAGGGCTCACAGCTTGACCGCTGTGGGTATCCCTTGAGCGGCCTGCCCAGGGAACCTCCAGGTGTGCACGTGCCCCTCCAACTTCATTACAGACGCCTAGGCCAGCACAGCCCCGTGCACTCCAGTGCAGTTGTGGGCGACCCCTGGAGGCCAGACAGCCACCAGCCGACCCCTGCACCCCCCCCCCCCCTTCCTCAACGGAGAGGCCATTCGGGTGTGGTGCCCTCTGGGCCCCCTCGTCTACGCGGGCTGTAGCGCCGCAGCCAGTGCAGCCAGCACTGGTGGCACGCAGGGCAGGGAAGCACACTCTGCGCCCTGGTGCCCCTCCACCTGCCCAAGGTATGCCCTCGGCCGTGGGAGCCGGACCCAGCCCGCGAGGCAGCACCACCTGTGCCTAACGCAGTCAAGGAGTGCGGGTCTGACCCCAGTCGTGCCACGTACCACCGCCTTCCCGTGCCAATAGGCAGTCGTGGAGTGGTTGGGTAGCATGTCCTTGTGACGTGGAGGTTGCGAGCCCAGGCCCACATCTCCCCCGGCGGGCTCAGCGTCAGGCTCTCCAGCCTCCCTGCCGGGGCCTGGAGCACCAGGCACACACTTCCCCGTCCCATGTGCGCCAACGCCGAACAACAATGGAGCAAGCAGGTGTGCCACAGCCCTCCCCCCCCCCTCAGACACACAAGGGCACATACACACAGGCACGGCGGCATCTCCCGCCCGCGAGCGCCACCGCGGGGTCTGGGGGCGGTCAACAGTCCGGCAGGCCTTGTGACCGGACACCCGGGTACGGCCGCCCAGTCGGGTCCGGCAGGGAAGGCGGCGCGGACCGTGGGTAGGCGACCAGGTGAGGCCTTGACCCAACCCAACCCAACCCAACCCCCCTCTCCATCCAAGCTATACCGTTTAATGGGCGGTATCAGGGCAGTGGATACTGATTTGCGGCCAGGCATTTGGTAAAACCTAGTACGCGCTGTAGTAAAACCTAGTAAAATGTAGTAAAACCTAGTAACATGTAGTAAAACCAAGTAAAAAATGTTTTTCTTTTAAAATATTTTTACAAAATTTTTTTACTTGAGTAAAAAAAGAAAAATTTTGAAAAATTTTTTTTACTAGGTTACTAGGTAGACACAAATTTGGAGCTGAATTTGAACAAAGCACACAAAGTTTATGGGGGGGGGTCAATGGTAGGTGGTATTTTTGCTTTAGGGCATAGTGCCCCCTGGTCGATTTCAGGCCACTTGTGTCAGTTGCGCCCCATCCGGGCTTCACATCCAACTCTTCAATCAATTTTTTGTCGTATTGCAATCTACCACAAGCATTTTTGGGGTGATGCTCTAGAACAAAAAATTCCTTACCACGGATCACCACCTTTGGACGGCCGTCATCTACTAAAGGCGGCTTCTCAACCGCACACCATTCACCCAATGCGAATGCCAATACAATGCATGCAAGTGTGGCAGTGAATTGCACTCTCCATTTGCGCAATGCCACACATAGCTCTGATGGACACAAAACGGAAACATTCAGGGCACGTGATGTGGACGGTGTCATCGCAAAAAAAGCACGACGAATGGCTAGGTGGACAATAGGGCGTAGCATACATCCATGCCAAGGCCCAACTTGGTGTGGCCTGGATAGGAGGCATGCGCAAAATTGCGATAGTGCAAAGCTGGTTGTGCAATCTCACACAACCACCACAATCTATCTTGTGGAAGTTGCACACCGCCGTTGACAACACGCCTAGACAAAAGGCAATGCAGCATTAGAAGGCAGGCAGGATGCAGCTCACGCTGTCTTTTTCACAGAGGAAGATGAAGTAGAGGGGGGCGATAGCAAAAGCTACACTACCAAACTCACCCAAAAACCGATCCCAATTCTTATGCGGCCTTGGCTCAATGCCTTCTTGTTCGGCAATGAGGTTGACTATGGCCAACTCCTCAGTGTTTGCACCCACTATGTACGGCTTGTTAGACAACGGATGGAACACGAGGCATAAGAAAGTGTGTGTTGGAGAAACCAACAACTAACGCAGCACCCAATGTGTATTGTGCAAATTATATACTTGCGTCACAACCAAGGGAGGGGCATAGTCCATATCAATGGACGGTGCTTCCAAAGTGGGGTGCGCCCATGATTCAGCTAACACCTGCCTACGATCCCACGGCGCAGATGTCACCCCTATATTCTCGGGGATCCCCCACAAAGGGGAAGCAAATCTGAAGTGGCTACCTCACCCCTGCCTTCTCGGGGGCCAAAAGAGGGCGGAAATGCTATGTCACCCCTGCATTCCCGGGTATCCCCGACGCCAAGTGCGGGCAGCAAAATCAGAAGTGGTCCCCAACAAAGGGGAACAAAATCAGACGTGGCTGCCTCACCCCTGCCTTCTTGGGGGCCCAAAAGAGGGCAGAAATGCAACGACACCCCTGCACTCTGGGGGTCCCCGAACAGGGGTTCAAAAAGGGCCCTCACCGAGCCAGTGGGAAAAAGCCCCTTACGGGGTCGCAAATAGTTAAGGGTAACCCTACAACCAATGTTCTTTAAGAGAAGGGGAAAAAAAGAGGGTCTTAGGGAACGTCCTAGGGGGGTCCCCGATGCTTCAGAGCGGGGGACAAAATCAGAAGTGGCCCACAAGTGGGCCTGGTGGCTACATAATCCCTGCCGTCTGGGGGATCCGTGATGCTTTAGAGCGGGGGACAAGATCAGAAGTGGCCAACAAGTGGCCCGAAAGTTCTAAAGCCTAGTTCTTTTTTTTTTTTGGAGGTTCTGAAACCTAATAAAAAATTTTTTGTACTAGGTTCCCGATACATAGTAAAACCTAGTGAACCTAGTAAACTATTACCTAGTAAAACATTTTTTTAAAAAAAAATTTCTGCTAGATTTTACTACAGACCCTTTGCGGCCACGTTTAGCCACTAGGTCAAGTTTTTACACTAACTCCAATGTGTACTGCACACATGCACGTCAGAATCCAGTGCTTTATTTCACGAGAACCACAGTCAATGCCACTCAGACACACTCCTACCCCAGAGAAATGGATATATCTTTGGACAGTCACTGTCGACGTCACGTGCCCACCAGCTGACAATCCAGAGCTACCTACTCCCGAAAGCATAAACCGGAAAACAGGGCATACGCCCCCAAGATCAAACAAAATCAATGAAGTAACAAACAATCATGCAATCCAGAGCAACGCACAATTCTGCCCCCCCCCCCCCCCCGCTCACCGACCTGCAGGCCATGGGAAAGGAGCTACCGCTCCAAAATAGGGAAACGGTCTCGGCAACCCCTTCCACTCCATATACCTGCTTTCCGCCGCTTGCTTGCACGCCTCCCTGTCAACAAATCCAGGCCTGCGGCTAGGTAGATCTGCCGGGTTTGGTTCCGACACCACATAAAAAACTGCTAATTGCACCCCACTCCAGCGCCGCCACCAGAACAGCTGGCGCAAAAATCGGTTTTGGACAGCTAGAGCTGTTCCACAACGCAAGCCCAAGACCTGACTCCTGGCAACCAAGCTGTCGGAACCCACCGCCACCCGAGGCCAACCTTTATATCCTGCGATCTTAAACGCTTTCACCAAGGCCAACAATTCAGCCTGCTGAAGTGTCTCCACCCAATCAGGGCACTTATAGCACCTAACTCCACTCCCTGGGATAAAAAATCCATAGCGGAAACCGCGTTTGCGTCTAGGAGCAGCATCAGCGAATATTATAAAATCGTGCACCGAAGATGGCGGTTCCCGCCAAACATATGGATGGCCTGCATAACACTGAGGCAAAACAGCGAACACCACCGCCGTAAGTAACGGCCTCACCAAACTAAGTGGAACTTTTTGCTCACCAGACAACTTCCACCTGTATGCCCCCGCCAAAAACGGGGCAGTTCCTCCCTACAGACGCAAAGCCCACTCCAACCTCCCCCAGAAACCTCTCAAATCCGTTTCTGCGCATAAGACCTAATTTTAGCCGGAGCCAACTCCTAAGCAATGCCGTCACCATGCCTTTCCTGTTCTCCATTCGCCTCCTTTTGGTGTCAAGAATCTTCCCCACAAAATCGAGCACCATGGTTGGCTCCAAGTTGGACTTTGGGCTGACCACAAAACGAGCCCTCTGCAGCCTTCCCCTCAGCCTACGCACTGCCCTTTTTAAATCTCTCCGTGCCCCCGCGGCCAAAACATCATCAAGATATGTAAACGGCAGCACCTTTAGATCAAAAACATAATTCTCTGCCAGTGCTCCCATCAGGCGCTGGCAGATCACGGGGGAATACTTCCAGCCGTAGGGCAAAGAAGACCATGCATAATTCTGTCCTGAAATCGAGACTTGAAAAATATCTCTCCAACGCTTGGGCATCAAAATGCTCCAATAGCAATTGGACACATCAAACTTAATCATATACACCCTTTTGCGCTTCCGCAGCAATAAACAATCACGTAACGCCTCCAGCCGGGGCAACACAAACCTGGGGGGAGGGCGACAGTCAAAAGCATTTTGTTTCATACAATTCATTAAGAAGCCGCATTTTTCATTATTTTTCGGGATCACACGGGCCTTCCCCGAAGCACCCATCGACTTTGGCACCCGACGCAATGAACCACCCTCCACCATGCTCTGAAGCATCTCTGCCACTCCTACTCCTTTGCTGTCCCCCACCCCCCCAGCAGTTCGCATCCACTCTCGATACTTCTGCAACAAGTCGTCCGGCACAGCTCTCCTCCACAGCGATTCACTGAGCTGCACCCTCCCACACTCTCCAATGCCCCTGCCTTCCAGATCGGGGTTGACTTCTTCGTCCCCCTCTTCATCGGAATAGTAACTCTCCTCATCCTCCTCCTCCCAATCGTCTCCCGGCATCGCGTCCAGAGCCTGCAGCACAGAGGTCACTGATCCCAAAGCCCGGGTTCCTGCCACCTCCATCAACCCCGACAACAGAACCAACAAACCTTCCTCCAAGTCACACGCCAACTCCTTCGGACTGGAAGCAATCAATTTCCGCAGCACACCTCCAACTTCCACGGCACTGGTCTCCTGCATCCGCAAGACCCTCTCCTTCATCAGCCGAATCTTCCACTGCCTCCGGGTCAAACCTGAAAGCTCCTGTTCCTGTCGAGTTTGCTCGTCTCCTCTTTCGGGCCACGTCAACGCTTCCTAGTATCACACCATCTTCAGTCGCGCCACGCCCGAGTTCACGAATTTCTCTCCGAACCCACGTTTCCCACCACTGAAGGGCTGACCACTCTCCGAACACAATTTTGAGTTCCCCTCCTTCACGCACCAGGACCGGCCGTCGGCGTCTACTTTCGAACTCCCACGCGTGAGTCGGCGTCGCATATGAGACCGCCACTGATGGCGTACACCACCCTCCCATGAGCTGCAGGAGGGGACCCCGTGCTCCGGCCGCCCATGCTTGGGCTGCCCCTCCACGCCGGTGACCATGCCAACGTAACGATCGGTGGCTCGTCCCAGCGACCAACTGGACCCACTGGGCCTCCTATTCGCTCGGGGAGGAGAAGTTGTATGCCACCGTACCATTGCCCCCTCTCCTGCGCCTCTCCTCATCGAGGAAGCGTAACCACCTTTCGGCCCACGGTCCCACATCCTGAACCTGTACTCCTGGGCGACTCTTCTCCCCTTGGAAGACCAGTTGTCCCAACCCACTGCGGTGGGCTGTCCATGCCTCTCCGATTCGCAATAGGTTGCATAACGACAATGCCGCCAGTGCAATGCATTCCATCTCCGGCCATGTGAAGTTTTCCTTTCCGGCCGCCACTTCATACAGTATCCCTGATGGTGACCACTGCATCCGCCTGCTGTTCTTTTTCTCTCGAAGTTTCTCCAGGGACTTCGTGAAAATCCAATCCAATCCTCGTACCAGTGACTGTGACTCCGGACAATAATTTCTTGACCGGCCCGTTTGAGTACCCGTCCCTCGCAATCTCCAGCAATCGTCCCTCCAGGGCCTCCCTCGGTGACAACCACCTGTGGACTCGCGAGTACCTGAGGAACTGCCGCATTGCCGCCACACACCCCAACCTGGTGCCATGTTCCAATCTCCCCCAAAGCACCGATGCATCCGACAATCCGAGTGGTTCTCCTTCCGCCGCCACGAATTCTTCCAGTCCATTTCGTAACCTCGTTGCCTCCTCATTTCGGATCTCATCCCCCCCCCCCCCCTAAATCCTTCGTGTCATTTGCACCCGAACTCGTGGGCCTAGAATGCCCAGAGTCTCTTCCCACAGCACCGGCACTCTTTACTCGGAGGTCCAGAACAATCCTGCCACTGTCCATTCCTCATGCGGAAATGCTTCTTCCCATTGATCCATCGAAACTCAAACTGGCTGGGCCTGGATCTCCGTTCAACGCCTCCACCTCTCCTATCTTTGCGATCCCCACTGCTGGAGCTGTCCATGTCCGAACTATCATCAGAGCTTGAGCTAGACGACGAATCCGAGGTCGACAAGCTATCAGAGCTCGAATCACTCCACTTACCCAACTTGGACGACTTCTTTTTCTTGCTCTTTCGTTCCTTCTCGCCCTTCTTTCGAGCCCGTCTCTTCTCCTTCTTTTTGTGTTCTTTTTCCTTGGACCTCCGGATCTTTTCTTCGTCCTTCAAGTGCTTTTTGCCCTTTTCATCACATTTCACGAGGACTTCCCAAATTTTCACCTCCACTGGACCAAATTCCACTGCTCCATCATGTCCTTCCGCGAGTTCACTTATTAATCTCACAAAGTGACGAACATACTTGGGAGCCCCAGGTCTCTTGCGCAACATTTTCATGTTCTTCGAGAGGACCTTTGCATGATTCACCACCTCGGCTGCTCCTTCCAAGTTCAATTGGCCTCTCTCCAGGTCAGCCATGTGCTGATCGTCATCTGCCTGGGATGGCTCGGTCGCAAAGCTGTCCACCGGCGGCTTAGCACCACTCTTTCCCGACTGCGTCGCCGTCTGCACACTAGGACGAGTCTCCCTCCTGGCTCGTACCTTCTCAACGAAGCCATTCCTGTACTGCTGCAGCTGCACTTCCCATCCCGGCTCCAGCAGTGTGCTTAATCCGTCCTGGACAAACATCAAAGCCGGCGCTGTCAGGATATGACCAGACCAGAGTTCATACGCTGTCAGCAGGTTCCACAATTTTTAGTGGTCTCCGATTTGCTCCGGGAATAAACAATTCAGGGCTCCAGTCACTCTGCCACCACCACCCTCCATATTCGCCATACGTTTCCACATGGTGTTGGCTGCCCGCTCCAGAATATTGGACCCCAGGTACTCTGACCACAAATCAAACCCCTGCTTCGCAAAACCAAGCAGGACCTCCAGTGCAAAAGTACCATCACCCATGGTAGCAAATCAAAAATGCACTGAGACAAGCATAGCATCTATGTACACTGTCACCTGTACATTTTTGACTGGCAGCTGACACATTCCGTTAGTCGCTCAAAACCTCTGTTTTTACAATAAAAACATCACGACAGTGAGACTATGGACGGGTGGAGCTCGGGAATGGATAGTGACAGTGTTTACCGTGTCCACTGTGTCATGAACTGGGTCAACCCGGTGACGAACCATGTTAACAGTGTCACGAAGAGTGTCCACCGTGCCATGAACCGAGCTTGGGGTGTTGCGATGTGCGCGTGATTGGTGTGTTTTGTACTTCTGTTTGTTGTTTTGAGTTGTCTATATTTGTAAAGTGTCGTATTTCGTACTACTTGGATGTTCATGTGTGTTGTTGCTTTGTTTGTTTGCTTGGATTTGCTTCAGTGTGATCCTATGTCCATATATATATACCAAGGCTTCCATTCGAATCATGAAACACACAATAGCCTCAGAGGAGCCCCAAGACGTGCATGTGCAGCCGCCATTCCCCGTGCCAAAAAGGAGTGCCAACGTGGGTGTTCGCGGAAACGCCGCAACGAACAAACCAATCACTCCTGTGCAGCAGGACCCCGGAATAGAAAAAATAGAAACAAAGTGGCCGACGGGAGGAAGATTTCTATGGACTGTGTCGCCGTACCGGCCTGTTACGAGCCCCCAGGATTCGATCCTACCCGCAGGGAACTCTAGGCCAGGTGGCTATCCACTATAGCGCCACGACAATGTGCCATCAAGGGGGGAAAAGAGGCTGGCCGCCGGCGCCGTCGTCTACACGCCTGGCAGCAGGCATCGAACCTACGCCCCCCGGGACGAAGCACCCGTGCACTTCCAGTATACTACGCTACCGATGTGGTGATATAACTGCCGCCAAACCCACCACCTATATCCCTGACCCTTGAAACAAATATGTACCCTCATTTCCCCTCCCTTTATACATCCTGCAGCTTGGCATAGTTCTCCCCTGCGGCCATGCCCATGCGAATCTACAGGCCTGCCAGCAGGATTGCCCCTGGTGGCACGCGCTGCCACTCCGTCACGAACCGTGTCGACCGTGTGATGAACCGTGTCCACAATGTCACGAACTGTGTCAACCTGTCATCAACCATGTCACTAAATTGGCCCAACACGGTCGGCAGGGGCAAACTCAAGGCAACATTGGAACTGGTTTGATGCGATGACTGTACTGCCTGTGCCACATTGCATGCAGTAGCGCAGTATCGGTTGCTTCACCGCCATGCACCCGAAGGGATGGGGTGGGACTTTTGGGGGCTTCAAATCCAGTACACCTGGTCTAAGTTTGGCAACATTTCGTGCTGAACTCATGGGAATACTTTCTTGGGGGGGGGGGGGGGTTAGGAGGCTCCTGCAATGGGCCACGGAGTCAAGATATATTTTACTCGAGTCAAGAAGTGGGTCAAGAATTTGTTCTTGGGGTGGCGGCTCAGTGCCCAAAGCCCCCCCAGCCCCCCAGAGTTTAGTGGGTGTAGTGCCGTGCATTGCACCCCTATCCCACACTGTGACGGATGGTCAAAGACATTGTGCAGTACCAGCGGTGGAGGTTGTGGAGGTTGATTTGGCGGGTACAAATGGGTCTGTCGTCTATTTTCAGGCTTCACTAAGGCGTGACTGAAGTCTGGGATTTATGTTGAAAGGAGCACGCTGGGTGCGCGCCAGGTCAACGCTTCCTCATAGGTCAGCGGGAGCATGCACGCTCTGCGAGGTGGTGGGAAGGAGAACAGACCAGATGCAGAGAGACACATTGCATATGCACATGAAGGTGGCCTGGTGCTCGCGCAGCCTGTGAGCCAGGGATGTGATCAGAATGGAGTGGGCAGGCTGATGCCCCCCCCCCCTGCATCAGTGGAGGGTACCACATACCCCGACTACGTCTACGAATACACCCAATCAACGCACCACAAGCCTCTCGTTCTCCGTCTCTTGGTTTGCTGTTGTTGCCCTTTTTTCCCAATAATGGCGCCCAGTAGTTCTTGCGCGCAGCAGCCGGATACATCCCCACGAGGTCTGTCGAATGGGTTTGCTCTCCCGGGGTGCACGGCGCTCAGAATGGGGTATCTGTCTCCTCCTCAAAAGGTGCGCATGCATGGCACAGGGACGCAGCGTGAACTCAGTCATCGGCACTCATGCACGAAGAAGCCCCTTAGGGAGCTCCTCAAAGATGGTTCACAAAGGGCTCTGGAACACCTGCCGCATCGGGCCCCCAGAGCAGGAAGGAGTTGCATAACTCAGGGGTGTTTAGGCCGGAAAGTTTGCCCGGCCCACACACAGTGTGGCAACGCTCCCTCTGGGTCCAGCAGGAGCGCCAGCATTGTATCAAGAGTGCAGGGGCCATGATCGCAGAGTTTGCATCGCCAGTATGACTGTTCTCAGATTGCATGCTGCGCTCAGATAAATCGCCCCTGAAAGAACCCTGACTAATGTGCGGCTGATCACTGTACCCCCCCCCCCCCGCCCTTTGCGCGAGCACACTGAAAGTCAGGAAAACAACGGTCAGATGGGCTGCCGTGCTTGGACAAGACAGTGCTTGCGCAAAGGGGGGGGGGGGTTAACCCTGATTTGAGGTGGTCTTGGGTCACAGCTGCTAACCCTTGCTTCCCCCGTTATGGATCAGTTTGTGAGCATAGACCTTATCCTACGTCTCCCTCCCCCTTGTCCAAGATACCCGCGGGTCCCCAATCGATATGGTCGCACCGTGCGCGTTGTGGTGCTCAACACATGCAGTCTGTCCGAGACCACGTCACGGCTCATCCTCGATCTGACCACTGGCAGGGGCAGACCAGTCATGGCCAGCCACTGGCCAGTCCCCCACCACCGACCTCCCGTCATCGGTACCTCAATGTGTTGTGCCGGGGGAAGGGGCATTGAGCCAAAAATTTTCGAAGTGCGATGTGTGCACATGGCCTTCGGATATGCGGCAGGGAATCGAGCACACGGATGCGCGCGTGCGGACGTACGCACGGATCTCCAAACGCCGAGCATTCCGTTTAGAACTCCGGTGCTCTGGCACTGCCCGCGGCGTTGCACAAGTGCATGTCTTCACGACAGACAGACATGACAGTGCAGAGGCAGACAAAGTGTGAATCAACGGAGCCCAACATTGCTCCCCCCCTCAGGCACAGTGGGGCAGTTGGAACGGGTCCTGCTGCGAACCACCCCCCGGGCGATCTGTCAGGGGGGGGGGGGGTTCGCATACAAGGACCCCCCCCCCCGTGCCCTGAGGTCCGTTGAGGCATGGAGGGTACGTTTGCCTGGCGCGCGCCCAGCATCCAAATCAATGCTTCGGCCATCTATCCCAATGCTTTGCCCCCAAACATCACTCCCTCCTCCAGCCCAGGATACCTAACCCCTGCCGTCTCGGGGGTCCCCAACACCGGGACAAAAAATGGGGGAAAATGGGGATAACTGGGAACACAGGGGAAGACTTTGCCCGGTGCGCCCGGCGCGCTGACGTACTCTCATTGTCCCTCGCATAAAAAAAAAATAAAGCAGAGCTGTACACGGCACCGTGCGCCCCCTTCTGCATCCTGTGCCTCAGCATGGTCCTGCTGGGCGACAGACTCATTCAGGACAGACGCACAACTGAGTCTTGGTGGGCTTGGCAAGACGCAGGTGACAGGGATGCAAGAACCAGGATCCCTCAGAGCCGCTGTGCTTGCATGTGCCCCCTGCGCGCACCATGCAGTGCTTCCCTCCTGTTTGAACGGTTGAGTGGTGTCCATCGGTCTCCAGTAGGTCAAGAGATCATGGGTTTGCCCATTGGCTGCTCTTGTGGGATTTTGGTGTTTGGGATTATTAGGCGCGGCGAAACACTCGCCGCGAAGCGCTCTCCTGCGACCCCCTCCCCTCCCCTGTATCCAATTCTCTTGGCTGCTGCTGCTGCTGCTGGTCATGGTTGCTACTTCCAACCTATGGTCAGTCCACCAGTTGGCACGACATCCACTTCCAGCACGTTTGGCGGCACTGACAGTAGAAAGGCAGCATTTTTTCGGGTTGCAACGCTCCCCAACCCCGAGTGCAAATAGCTCCTGTGACATGATGGTCGCCCGTGCCTCTGCCCATGCCCATGCCCGCAGCGTATCGGTCACCCGACAACCGCTTTTTTCTCTTGTTGTCGTCGAATGTCGTCGAAGGTCAAATATTGCGATCAGAATCCATGGGAGATGCTCTCAACACAGGTCACTGGGCAAAAATAGGTCAGTCTGAGCGTGATACGAATAGCTTTGCATGTGGTATCCATTCCAAAGAGATCACACCGCACTTGGTCTCGTGTGCTCTCAAATACCACGGGTGCTCAATGGGCAATGGCTGCAGGTGTTGTGGGTGGGGCGGGGGTCCAGTCGTCCACCCAGACACGGCACATGACTCAGTGTCCCGTGCAATGTTGTTCGCCAATACACAGAACAGAGACCAGCACAACGCCCCCCCTCCCCCCACACACATCACCACCGCCGTCGCCGTCGGTTACCCGAAAGGGACCTGAGGGAAAAAAATCAATCTGGAGCCGTAGCAATGGCGCTGTTTCGGCCTGAGGCTTCCGGATGCTTCCTGAAGGTAAGTGGATGCGTGCCGAAGATGTAGAACCCTGGAATTGGACCCACGTGTGTTCCTGCGGGGCGCTCCTGAGTGAACTTGCGACAACAATCTGAGTAGTCGGGGAGCGCCCTGGCGATGGCTGTTCCGGTACCTGCCACCCACACATCAAGACGCACGTGCCCCACAACGACGGCACGAAGTGGCAGGGGTTCAGGTGCCGCAGCGGCAACGCGGTGATAAACTGTACAGAGCCCCCGGCAGCACGGGACGGTGTTTCGTGAACCGGAGGTTCGAGACCACGTGTCAGGCCTTCTTCAGCCTCTTGAATTGCAGTTCCGTGCCTTCGAGGGTCGTCTGCTGCTGCTCGTCCGTCTCGATCCCGAGCTCGTCCATGAAATCCTTCGGGCGTTTGTTGTCCCCGCAGATGGCGTCGATCAGCTCTTTGGCCATGCGCTTGCGCTTCCGCCATGCGCCCCGGACGGTGTCGTACGCGCTCATGATCCGGATCTTCTCCGCCTCGTCCATCACCTGCGTCGCAATCCAAGGGCGTGGCTGAGGATGGGCACAACGATGTAGAGCAGGGGACTGGGCGGGGGGGCGAGTGCGGGCAAGGCATGTGTCGGGGCGACGCAGGGCCGGCACTCTGGATGACGGGCGCCGGATGCGACACGGAACGCGCCTCTGACTGCGTACTGCAGACGCCTCGCGTGCCTTGCACTGTGCATTACGCATGCGCCTGTGAGGGCGTTTTCGCACAGCGCGGGCACAGCGCCAATTATTACGTTGTTCATCCCGGGAACACCCCTGAAAACGATCCATCTACAGAAGTATTTGTGATCAATTCAAACCACCATGGGGTGCAGAATTCAGGACCCCGGGGCTCGTAGCAAGCATCAGACTAAAAAAACAAAAAATCCCTGGTGTACCAGGAGGGGGTGTGGGGTGCAGAATTCAGGACCATGGGATCCGTGGCTACCGGTGGTGGAAAACAGCCGACTTTTTCGCACAGCGCGCGGTGCGCCCCCTGTGTACTACACATGCCTCTTGAGGACTCTGGGTCTCGCTCTGGAGGTGAGCATGGCGCTGGGTCCGCCCCGGCTACGGCTCTGGGCGTGGCTCTGGGTGCAGCCTCCTCGTTCTTGACCCAACCAAACCCAAGCAAAGCCCCGTGGGCTCATCGAACTGCTCGTCACACCCGCACCCCAAGGGGGGGGGGGGGGGTCAAGCACCGCGCCCGAGGGGGCCGCGCCGCTCCCCGCGCCTCTTCGTGAGCGGGGGACTGGGCCGCCGTGCCATGCGGTGCGGTGTGCGGTGCGAGGTCACGCAGGAGAGACGTGGGAGGGAAGACGGTGGTACGGGTGACGTAGCGGGTGCCACGTCAGGCTCAGGGGAGGGGGGGGGACCGACGCCCGCGCCGTGAAGCGGAGACTCAAAGCCAAAGGCAAAGCCACAGCCCAGACCGCACCGCACCCACAAAGTGTGGCTCTCACAGGCCAAAGGCGCGAGAGGGCCTCAGCATGGGCCCTACGGGAGCTGCAGCTGCACCAACAGGCGGAGCGGCAGGGGGTCCCCAGGACGGCCTTGAACTCGGCCCGCCAGACGCTGGGGCGCACCCGGCCGCCGCGCAGGTGCGTACCAAAGCGCGCGCGCACGCACACGCCCCTGCCCGTTTAGCTATGCCCGTGAGGAAGACATCCCGGCCTTTGCCTTCGGGTAACAGCGCCTTCGGCACACCGCACCGCACCGCACCCCACCACGTGAGACTGCACCACACCACCCTGGGGGCAGGGCTGACTTCAGTCCCCCGTCACCAGTGACCGAAGGAGGGGGGGTTGCAGACCTTGCCGCCCTCCTGCAGTCGCCCCAGGCGCTGCTCCATGTCCGCGATCTGCGTGCGCCGATCTTTGAGCTCGGCGTCCAGCTGCGCGTCCGTCAACTGGCGCTGCGCCGCCTGCACCTCCTGCGCAAGTGCGGCAGCCTCCTTCTCCAAAACCGCGGCCTCGTCGGTGCCGGACTTGATCGCGCCCTCCATCTCCGCGATTTGCGCGGCGTCCGGGACTTGAAACTGGTCCTGCCGGGCCATGTAGATCTTCTGCTTCTTGAGGTCTTTACAGGCGATCTTGCCCGCGTCGTGCAGCGCCGCCAGCGCCTTCTCCGCCGCGGCCTTTTTGATGGAGCCACCGGAACTGTCGACGATGTTTATGGAGCTGAACGGCCGGTTCTTCGCGTTGAGGAAGTCGAGAATCCACTTCTCCGGGTCACCGCACTTTTTGACCGGGGCCTTCGAGGGGGCCTTGCCGGTGGTTGCCGGGGCTTTCGGAGGCTTCGAGGCCGCTTTCGGCGGGGCCTTCGGGCTCTTTGCCGGCGTCTTCTTCGCCGGTTTCTCGTCATCATCGTCGTCTTCGTCTTCGTCTTCGTCGTCGTCGTCGTCGTCGTCGTCCACGTCGTCCTCATCGAAATCGGACTCGTCTCTGTCGGAAGCGTCGTCAGACATGAGCAACAGCAGACTGCAAGACAGATGGCATGCTGTGGGGCTGGGAATATAGGACGTGATGTGGAGCCGGAGCATGGGCCAAGAGTATTGGATGCAGGCAGGTGGGGGGGGGGGGGGGGGTCGCAAGGCATGAGCATTGAACACGAGGCATTCTTGAGAATGCTTGTTTCCCCAGAACACTACACAGAGGGGCATCAAACTGTGTGTGGTGGCAGCACAACACCCCCGCAGTGGAGGCCCAAGACCTTGGCAGAGGAGGTCAACATGGTGCCAGCGTGCACAGCGCTGACCATTAGGGGCCAAACACGACTGAACCACCCCAAGAAGCATCCCTCCCCAAAAAACACCCTTGGAACAGACGAACATGGAGAGCCCAGAGGAAACTGGGCAGGGGGAAAGGGAAACACGAAGGGACGTAACAGAGGAGGGCAGACTGCGCTCGCCGAAAATGGTGCAGAGCGCAGAAGGGGGCAAGGAAAGGACAACAGGAAAGAATCGTTGTGGTTGTTAGAAGCCCCATGTCAAGAAAATTATCCTGCAGATGCGGACAAGTCAGTGCTGGAGTCAGCAAACCCAGCATGGGCTCAGAGTGTGCATCTGGATGCACCTGGTCAATGGCACGGGCAACAGCCCGTCTCTGGGACAGCCGACCCTGGAGTAGTCAAACAGGACAAGTCATCCAGGGGCTCTGTTGACACAACCAAAACACGTTCGGACCCACAGAGGGTCGGAATGTGCAGTGGCTAGAGGCCAATAGGCGCCGCCAAAGGCAAACAAACCAAAACCATGGCCTCCCCCCCCCCCCCCCGTCTCCCCTGTGTGTGCCCCCGGCGCGCACCATGCAGCGCTTCCCTCCTGTTTGAACGGTTGAGTGGTGTCCATCGGTCAGTAGGTCAAGAGATCATGGGTTTGCCCATTGGCTGCTCTTGTGGGATTTTGGTGTTTGGGATTATTAGGCGCGGCGAAACACTCGCTGCAAAGCGCTCTCCGTATGCGTGTGCATTTGTGAGGTGAATGATTGACCCTGGTTTTGTGAGTTTTTCGTTCTTAAGAGGCTTTTTTTCACGAAGCATGAAAAACAGCACACATTGTTTCATCATGTGTGTACCATGCGACCGCAGTCCTCTGCAGTGGAGGCACAACACCTTGGCAGTGGAGGTGACCTCGTAGGAGATTGTAAGATCACATGCGGTGTGTTGTGCACACGCCGAGCGCAAACAATGCGCAGCAGAGCACATGATGCTAATGGGCTTTTGAAGGGCGCTTCTGGCGCGTGCCAGAGGCCTACCCATCATTACCAACGGTCCTACTCATCAACATTCATAACCACGAGGGTCGTAAAAAGCATCTTGGGTCATTTTCGGTGCCAACGGCGTCGTTTTTCCCCCAAAAGAGGGTCACCATGGGTGCTCAGCAGGCCAACAGGTTGCCAACAGTTGACTGTAGGAGCACGCACCAACACCTTGTATGCCCTGGGCCGCTATTGGGTGCAGCACTTGCCCCAGCGTGCGCTGGAGGCCCTCACCTGCAAGCGTGAGGCGGCGAAAGCTCTGCTCTGTGCATCGATTTGGACCCAGATCCCATTCCACTATTCTCTTCTGGGGGTTGGACGTTTGACTGATGGCGGTGGTGTGAACCTACGACACTTGGCGTGGAATCGATGGCAAATGGTACCCAGCTGGGTATTTGGTAAAACTTAGTACCGGATGAGGTAACACTTCGTAAAATTTGGTAAAACTTAGTAGAAACGAGCTAAAACCTAGTAAGAATTTCTAAAAAAAATTTTTACTAAGTTTTACCTCGGTCTACTAAGTCCCCCCCCCCCCCCCGGCTGCCATTTCAAACAAGGTAGTCAACACTTCGATGGTAGGTGGTACTTTTGTTTAAGGGCATAAGGCCCCCGAGTCGATTCTGGGCCACTTGTGTTAGTGGCGCCCCACCCAGGCCAAACCATCATGCACACCAATTAGTTGGCACTCGGCCAACATAACAAAATATAATTGGGGTTGGGCAGTAGAAACAAAATCAGGCTGAAGAAAAGAGTCCCGACAAGGCCATGGCCAACATCTGTGGGAACTACTTACAAGTAGTTACAAAAGACACGCTTGAAAATCAAGTCGGCCTTGGTATCTGCATGGCGCGGTTTGCCTGGCACTGTGGGATTATTGGTGCACATCCCAAACAGAGCCGTTTTCAACTCCCCTTGCATCTCGGTGCAAAATCCTTGGTCATTTCTCAGTTGACCATCGGCATTTTGGGGATATTGAGGAGGCAGTGCATACCACTTGCGACGGATCCACACACCACAACAGCAGAAGCAGCAACAACAGTAGGCACACCAAGGCGGGTGTCAACAGCAGCAGCAGCAACAACAGCAGAAGCCACAGCAACAACAGCAAGGTTGGCCGTCCAAAATTGGCGCAACCCAACACAAATCTCCGATTGACACAAGATGGACACATGCAAGGCACAATGAAGAACCTTACATTCGTGGCACACCATGTGAGGTGTGCCATCACAAGAAAAGCATGTGTCAACGGGGTCCACAAATTTGGGTTCGGGGTACATCCGAGCCACCTCCCAATGTCCCGCTGGGGTCCTTGGGGTGGAGGCCGACTTTGAACGACTGAAGTACAAAGTGGCCTCAGCCATTTCACGCAACAACCACAATCGATCTTGTGGCACTTGCAATATGCCCTTGACAACGCGCCGAGACAAGGCACAATGCAACGTGAAGAGACATGCCGGATGGCAAATGACACCATCAATCTACTGGATGAAGGTGGAATGCAATTGCAAATGCAAGGTCACCGAAAGCATCCAAAATCTTTGACCACCTCTTCCGCTGCTGTGGTTCAACACCTTCTGGCTCGGCAATCAAATCCACAACAGCCAACTCCTCCTGGTTTGCCCCAACAACGTGTGGCCGGTCACACATTGGGTCAAACTTAAGGCAGAGGTATTCGCGAGTTGGGGCAATCAACAACAAGCGGAGCACCCAATGGGGATTGCTCAAAATTATATACCTGCGCCACAACCAGGGGTGGGGCGAAAGACATATCTATGGACGACGCTTGCAAAGTGCGCCCTGCCCACGGTTTAACCAGCTATTTGCGGCGTTGCGCACCGGCACATGAGGCATTCCACAAAGAGTCGCGGACAACCCACGCCACGCCCATTGTGTCCCAATCCGCACTGAGAGCGGTTTGGGCACCCCGCCACAATCTGAGCACAATCTATGACATAGCTCTCGGTGGTGAGGTCCCTGAAATGGCGTGCCTCGAACTCAAATTGTTGCAGCGACAAACCTGGAACTGTGACATGTAGTGGCTGCCTCCAATCGTTGCCAAGCAGTGCCTCTACCTCTGACATAGATGGGCGAAACGAGCCTTGGCTATCACTCGGTGCTTTGCACACATCAGCCAGGATTTGTTTGCACTAGGGCACCCAGTAAGAGATGTTGGGTGATCACCACATGGTGCAGCAACAACGATTCCGGACGGAATGGAACTGGGTGGGACAAGTGGGCAAGGTGGCTACATAACCCCTACCGCCTGGGGGGTCCCCACCGCTTCAGAGTGGGGGGCAGAATCAGAAGTGGCCCAAAAGTGGGCAAGGTGGCTACATAACCCTTGCCAGGGGTCCCCACCGCTTCAAAGTGGGGGGCAGAATCACAAGTGGCAGCAGTCACAAGTGGAAAAAAAATTTGGGGGGGCCACGCAACAAAGCGTGGATTTCAGAGTGGGGGGGACAACATCAGAAATAGCCCACAAGTGGGCCCAGTGGCAGTCACAAGTGGGAAAACTTATTTTTTGGGTAAGTAATTTACTTAGTAAAAATTTTTTTCTACTAAGTAAATTACTTAGTAAAAATTTTTTTTACTAAGTAATTTACTTAGTAGAAAACCCAGCCCCAGAGGAAAAACTTAGTAAATAAATATTTTTTACTAAGTTTTGAAACTTAGTAAAAATTTTTTTTTTCAAAAAAATGTTTTACTAAGTTTACCACGGACCCTACCCAGCTGCCCCCTCTTGAGGCTTGTGTGACGTAGTCCTGCAGTTTTTCATGATTGTTTGAATTAGACTGCTCTGATCCCGACGTCCCACTTCGAACCATAAATTCCACTGGCAACTTTCCAGCTTTGGATTGCAGCAATTTTTTTGTGGACCCCCCCCCCACCGCCGCCCTTTACCCCCAGGACGGAGCAAAAAAACCTTAGTTGCTGGAGGCTTCTGGGTAGTTGTTCTTATTTCCTGGAGGCTTCTAGATGGTTGCTGTTATTTTCTGGAGGCAACCTTGTGGTTGCTGTCATCTCCTGGAGCCTTCTGGACGGTTGCTGTCATTTCTTGGAGCCAACACAACCTTACTACTGTTTTCAGCTCCCTTCATCTCTCAAACAGACAGCAAGCAGTATGGTCGGGGGACAAAACTTTACAAAGTTTTTCATTCACATTCGCTTCTCCATGAAATTTTCAGCAATTTGTGTATATGGCACCGTGGGCGAAACAAACAAATCTGGTGCCTTTCGTGCCCAAATTCCCAGTCAAAATTGGAATGGGCCCAGGTAGGTTGAACAGTTTGGAGCGTCTGGAGAGTGGGGTGGGGTGCCCCCTAGGGAACAACGAGGTGGGATTCAGATAGATGCTATGGTTCTGTTTAAACACCTCTTCGCTACTCTTGAAGTCGGACAGTGCTGCCCTCATCCAGTGCCCTCTGCTCAATCAGCACAACCACTACCGTGCACAGGACAAGGGGCTGAGTGACCAGTGTGAGTGCCTCAGGACAGTTTACAGTTGTGCGGCCATAGACAGACAGACATAGTTTAGCAAGAGGTTATGCAGAGGATACATGTCGTAATTCTTAGCCCCCGCCTGAGTCTCCGTTTTCATCCCTCTATGGTGCAATATGATGCTTCTGTTCCTGCAACAACTCAAGTTGCACAACACACGCAAATTTAAATCGACCTGAATCCTGCTCATGAAACTAAAGCACCCAAGACGTCTTGTCCCATGTGTCAGCTACATATTCTGATGCAGTGGGCAACTGGTCTGAGGCATGCCTTTGCAGCTGGTTCACAAGCGCGGCCTGCAACATTGTTTAAACGCAGGTTACGCAGGTCGCAAAGCCCAGATTGCATTGCATGCAGCCGGTGGTGTGCATTCTCAGCCTCGAGCGATCTAAACCCAGCCCCAGCCATGCACATCACTGTACTCCTGTAGCCTGCAGGGTTGCAACGCTGCTGTTCTCTGATGGTTGGACTTCAGTTGGTTTGACTTCGTTGGGGAATGCTGTTGCCGTCTGCTGCAAAATCGAAATGCCCACCGCAGTCCAGGGCTTCGATAATCATGGTTCACTTTCACGCTTTAGATGCAAACACCCTAAAACTTGCATCACATGTACAAGTCGCCTGAAGATCTGCATGCAGTGGGTAAGCATTACGTTCCATGGCTCTCTACTCAGTCAGACAGCAGTCACTGAAGTTGGCGGATGAGCCAATCAAGCGTGGACTCGCCCTGCTTCCAGCCACTGGTCTTCTTCTTTGTCTTGGGGGAATAAAAGAATGGCACCCCTGTACCACCGAGGGCTTGCAGCTCCTGCGAGGCCTGGGCCGACGTCTCCACATTCCGCAGGGCCGGGTCAGCCCAGCCCCCTTGCATAAGGCCACGCTTCTGCAGCCCTTCCAAGGCCTGCACACAGTATGGGCATGACGGCCTGCCATAGAATGCAATCTCCAGCTCATTGTACAGGTCCGCGTCTGGAAACTTAGGCCGCTGATCCAAAATGTGCTGGGCCTCCACTGCCTTGTCTATGAACTCTTGCTTTTCAACGAACCCTTTGCTGGACAGCCCTGCCTCGAATATTTTTGTGCGCAGTTGTCGGATGGTCAGGCCCTTCAGCTCCTCACGGACGGCAGCGTCAGAGCGCGCAGTTGTCCGTTCGGATGTTGCAGCTGCTGGTCCTTGTGCAGTGCCTGGCTGGGGCTGTGCAGGCACCAGCAACAACTTGTCCACAATGTCTTCCTTCGAGAAGCAGTCCTGGGTGGGCACTCCATGTTGCTCTGCCAGCTTTTTCAGTTCAGAGACCCTCATTCCTTGCAATTCATCGGCCTCATATTCAGTCTCATACCCTATTGAGGATGCAATGGCCCAGAGCTGCTGTGCTCTGCCACAAGAGGCTCGTGGTTGCGGACGCCAGATCAGGAACTTCCAACCCAACATGACGAGTGACAGTGACAGCCCCAACAGCCAGGGCATAAGAACGCTACCAGACATGGCTTGAGGAAGCATACGCCCCAATCTTTGCGCAGGAGTACGTGCTGGGGTGGCTTCTACATCCTCCAGCACCAATGCACTTGACTTTGGTGCACGGTGGTGCCCAAATACTTTTGAATTCAGCCCGTATGGAAGTCTCTCAGGAGCATACAAGTCGTGGCGCTGCATGGAGTGTACAGGAGTGGAAAGCCCCTGCTGTGTCACAAGGAAAGGGTGAGCAGTGTGATCCGCCAGTCGCGCAGGCTGCTGTGCAGACATGAACAATGCAGTTGCCACAATCCCGAAAACCAGGCCCAAAATGCATACAAGGGGCCATTTGTGTTGTTGGCAAGGTCGAACTGGCGGAACATTCAACAGCATTGGATCATAGACAGATTCACGTCCTGTCCAGCTGGTGGCAGCCATTGTACCAGCAGATTAGTATCAAGTGGTGCGCAAATGGAACAGAACCTGTCAAAAAAATAGGACAAGACAGGATCAGCACAAACACCTGCCATGCTGATAGTCACGACAACATCCATGTTCATCATCATCAAAAACGTTCACCACCATGTCCACAAGACACAAAAGGTAAAATCTGCTTTTTGGCACTGGAATGGGACGCACCTTCTTGGGGTACACTGTGTGCAGAGAAAGTGCTGTAAAGGTGGATCACTTTTCGATCCAACACATGCACAACGCTGTTTTGGGGCGTGCAACCATCCTGAAACATGTCTCAAATTGTGTGGCACCAGCACCGTAAACTTTGGGATGTGTACCCTATTTGACCAAAACCACATAACTTGGTTCAGGGAAAAAATTGTTGTTCAAAACATTAAAACCATTTTTGTGACGAAGCTGCAATGTTCTGCAACAGTGCGGGCAAATCTCTGTGTGGATACTCGTAGGATACAACACAGCGCCTCTCTCTGTCAAGGACAGAGGTCACTGACGACACAGAAGCTGCTGCTCAAATCCGCCAAGAGGGCATACCTGTGTCTGCACCGCCCTCACACCAACTTCCTTGGGGTGTTCCTTGTGGGATATTCCACTGGCGAGTCTGGTACACCATGCACTACTCCTGTCACCCAATGTTGTTGACACCTACGTTCTGCCTTGAGGGTCATGCCTGTTTGTTCCCCTGTTCCCCCTGTTTCCCCTGTTCCCCCTGCATTGGAACCTCTGGTGTTACTGCACCCTTTGCACTATCAATGCATGTCTTAGGGAGAGTACCCGCGTAGCGTGCGTGCCGCATGCCAGTTTTACGACGGGTTTACCCAGAATGGGTTGGCTTTTACCCCCTCCCACAAAGCCCCTGAGGAGAGCAAACCCTTGGGTACAAGACCTGTGTAAACATCCCTCCTCCCCACAACACAAGCAAAAGAGCAACTCAATACATTAATCTGCCACGTGTCAGCAATCCACCCCCACATGTGTGGGTGCCAAAAGGAAAAAAACAATGATATAGCAAGCAACCTACTCTGCTTGTGCCAGCAATTCATCCCCACATGTGTGGTACCAAAACAATCATTGCAATAATGGAGATGACAAAAATTTTTGTGTTCCAGCGCTAGGCATGTACAGCAGCCCCTCAGAGGGTCCACAAACACGAGTGCACATGGACATTGGGTCCAGAACCATGTATAGCCTCCATCTTGGGACCTGTAGTTTCACACGGGCGGGGTGTGTCCCGAAGAAGGACACCATCTAAACTATCACATCTATGTAGCCACAGCTACCACAATCCCGGTTGAAGAACCTGGATCAACACAATTTCATGCCCGTTGCCTACTTGAAGCTGTTGTGTGTCATTGTTGTTGTCACCACGGCACCACATAGAAAAACGCGGGGTTTTCCACGAGGAGCTAAAATCAGAGTCGTACATGTCATGTGTGCCTCCAATACTGTGCTGTCTACAACTCCGCTGTGTGTTGGGGGCGGGTACAGATGTGTGATCTCGATCATGCAGGACACATTTCTAGCATGTTGGGAGCGCACAGTGAAGAGAGATACGCATGTTGCGTATGTGTTGGTGGCACAACCATCGGGCTGCGGGGTATGTCCGCCGTCACAAGCCCCATCGCCATCATGGATTGTCGGTGAGCTGTATGGCATCCTGAGGTATCCCTCCGGATCGTCGGACAGGGCTATGTCCTATCAGCTGGATGTAGCATGGTGACTCCGGCATGGCCACGCAGCGCTATACCCTCCTCGGTGATGGGCTGCGGGGCGGTTTCCCTTGACGCACCGCCTCTAGGAGGCTCCGTGTTGCTGACGAACACTCACGGAGGAGCTTGTCACTATTTGACTGGATGCGACAGTGAGAGACGATGACAAATATTGCACTTAGACACATGCCTCCAAGCAATGTCTCCAAAACAAGGAGGTTTCCAAAATGGCTACATAACCCGTAGACGAGGGGTCCCCAAAGCAGTATCTACGGGTGCTTGGTTGGGCCAAACTGCCTATTCTCTGCGCACAACTATGCATCAGATAGTCCCCTTTGGGCCCATTTCGTGATATGTGTAATTGATGTCATAAGCCCACTTAGTGTATGCCTTTTCCATCTAATGGAGCCACTTGCCTCCCCATCTATTTTTTGTTGTGTTCCGGAGCTAGGCGTGTGTAGCAGCCCCCAAGAAGAGTCACTCGCACAGAGCACGCTTGGACAATGTGTCCAAAACAATGTAAAGTATCCATCTTGTGACCTGCAGTTTCACGCGGGTGAGGTGTGTCAACTTGCCTACCCGTCTATATCTCATCTATTTGTAGTGTGTGGCTTGGAATATTTCTTGGTATTCCTGTATATGTATATTACGAACTGTGTTGAGCAGCCGTGCTACCTTATGCTGCATCCTCAAGGCCGACTGAGATACTAGATCAACTGGTCTCGCCGTTCGTGGTCATGTGCTGAGTCAAAAAAATGAAGTGCCCTGACCTTAGTGCTATGTGTAAGAGGTTGATACATGAGTTGCTCGTGCTGACATGTGCATCTTGACGTTTGAGTTCCTTGGATTTGACTTTCTTTAATGGAAAGAAGCCAATCGACAACATCTGGTATGGTGATGGAAGTAAAATAAGTAGGGAGGTGGATAGACGAACCATGTGGAGTGCACAGTAACCATCATATGTGGTCCCTTGTAGATCATCACCAAGGTAACTAGCGCTCACGCATCACACAACACAGACTAGAGCTGCAAACCGTCAAGATTGCAGTGGCAGGAAATCAACATGAACTCACCTTTGACAACAAAGCTGTGGTTGACTACGCAATGGAACCGCCACATAAGGAATGCTCCGATATGCACCTTAGGGTCAAGTTGCAAGAAGAATTGGCCGAAAAAAACACCGACCGCAAAATGGGTTCCAAGGTACAAAGACGTGGTCTAGGCCTAGACACGAGACGAAAGGCAAGGGATCATTACGAACGACGAAGTAGATCGGCCGATAGACCGATTATGAACCCACTGTGCATGAAGACATTGCAATTAGGGGAGGACCACTGCCCACACCAGCTGTGAAGTGGATAATTGCCAAGCAGAGATTCGAGCACTTCCGTAGCACACACTAGGTTTCTTGGCTGCCTCCCAAAGGCACTAGACCGGCTACATGGGTAAAATGGTTGTGGGGCAATGAACGGTTGGAAGGGGTGCCCTACGCTTTGGGACCACAACATTGTGTCCTGCCCGCTACGTTCCACACACCATAGTGCTAGAGGAGTGGTCTCGGCAAAAAAGTGTGGACAGACACGTGGGTGGGGCCCTTGATACGCCAATTCGTGGTATAAGAATGCCAGGGACCTGTTTTGTCTCCGCCGGTGGTCTATTTCGTGGTGCCATGGCGAGTGTATTTGTCTCCCAAATGCTTCGGGACAGAAACATAATGTCTCAAGGGTGCCATGGTGTGGAGTATGCACTTGCAGCTGTGGTCACGTATATTTTCTTGCGATTTCCCAAAAAACTCCTGTATGAGTGTAATTGCATACTGTCCGGTGCCATCGACAACTGTTCGACACTGTGCTATGATGATCCGTCTCTTCAGACTCATTGTCTGAGACAGTACATTACCGTACCTTGTCGCCTACCCACCATCCTCGCGGAGAGGGGGCACAAGGCTGGGTGGAGGTTCACCAAAACCAAAAGTGGGGGACTGAGCTGCAGTGGTGGTGCAGTGGTCCATGCAGCGCTCCATTGCCATAAATCAACACTACAAGCACTTGGGCCCCTACAAACCGCTGAACGGCACAAGAGACCCATTTCGCAACAGCACAGGGTAGGCTGAAAAGTTGGAGTAAATTGAGTAGGAAGTGAGGTGAGAGTCTTCTAATGCGGGTGAGCAAGCAGATGCAGGGATACGGTATGCATATGCACAATGGTATGGAGGGGCTATATAAGTACAAGCAGCCCTGCAAAGCTCAAAAGGTTTGAGGAGGGGCTCAATACAGGAATCAGAAAGTGCGGATCACACATGACCAAAAAATCCATCCAAGCACTCCTGCAATGCATTTTCTGCAAAGTTGACAGCAGCATTAAGGGGACTGGATTAAAATTGCTGTCATCAGACAGCGCAGAAGATAGCACAAGCTGCTACCTATTGCCTCCAAGGAGGCTCGCAAGGGTGAAACGGCTTTTCATAGGTCATTCCCTGAAATGTTGTGGGATAACGGTGCAATGACTCAGGTGCAATGGAAGAAAACGCGAAGACTGATTTTCTGCAAAGCAGTAGGGCAGAGTTTTGGAGCACTGGGCACCTCTACACTGTGCCCACTGAAGCACCAGCTTGTAGGCGCTTGCAGGAAATTGTATACCATGCCTGCATTCAAGTACATGTGTTTGAAATACTCCCTTTTTTGTTCTATTTTGGCTTCACATCACTTCCATTCCAGTTTGCCATGGACCTGCGGATACTTGAAGGGCCTTGCTTTCAGTCTCGCACACCGTCGGCCCACAGTGCACAGCTCATTTCGCCAATAAATGGCATCCTGAGATTTTAGACAAGGGTTGCAAGCATTGTACAAATCCTTTACATAGAATGTATGCAACATTATGGGTATGGGTGCAAATGCATTAGTGCGTGTGTGAGCCATTGGGCGGATAATATGTCTGTATGACAGCATTTTCTTGCGAAAAGAGAAAGGAAACCCTGCAAACTCCGCACACACCCAAGTGGAACGAAAAGGCTTGAGAGATCGAGTTTGCCTTGGCCGGCAATACTTAGTTACGCCAAACCTTTCTCACCAACTCAGGGCCCCTTCTAGCCCAACCCAACCCTTTCCAGAAGTCTCCCACACTTTTTGCTTTGCGATTTGTTGTCATTGAAGCGCGGTGTGTGATGTTTTGTAGGTGTTTGAGGCGGGAAAAGGCACGTCCAGGACATTGGATTTTGTTACACTAAACGACAGGTCAGATTAAGATACCCAAAACAACGATACCAAACAGCAGATGGGTTGGGTTCTCGCAAAGGGAATCTATAGCAGCAAAATCCGACTGGCTTTCTATGCATCTAGGTTTATGACTTGGCTACAAGCATGCATAACTTCTTATCTGCAGTTTGTTCACAGGAAAAACAACAAGCGTTTGTTTGCAAGGTGCTGAGTTTGGGCCACTATTCGTGGGGTATGACATTGTGTCTGATGTGAAGAGAAAGGTTCAAGATGGCTTTGGTGGGGGGGGGGGGGGGGCTGTATTCTACCGGTGCTGGACAGGACAGAGTTCACTTATCCCGGTTGCATGGAGCAGACATGGCAGCATTAGACAAAATCAATGTAGCCAACACAGCGCAAAGACAACACAGACTTTCTGTCGAATACCATTTTTTTTGGACATGAGCACCCATGGGCTGGTCAAAGCCCCTGCCCAAAATATCTGCAACTTTCACACCCAAGGGTGCTCCAATAGCTATCATGCACCACACTTCATTGAAACATGCACACCTAGTCAACATTTCATACCAAAATGTGTACACGAAGTACCACGATGTACCACAATGTGTCCACCATGAGCTATTAAACAGCACTGGTGGTGTGCCACTGCTGGCGCAGCGACATGGCACGCCAAATGGCAGCACTGATCAGTTCCAGGGCCTCCTGTAGCAGGAATAGGATGACATTGATGGGGTCAAGGTACAACTCAATAGTAGCTATCACTGGATCCTCATAACCATACTTCTTCATGATCTGATGGACGTCATAGACCACAAACCCACACCAGGCAACTGTGAACAACAGAGAAAATGCCCAAACTGCATGCCATCCAAAAACCAAAATGCAGGCTGCCCAACAGGAGATCGCCACTATAGTGCACATGGAAACCCCCATTTCCTTGTACTCTGGCAGAGAGGCCAGCACTGTTTGTGTGCCATACAGCAGCAGCAACACACACTCTGCTTGAAGGATGCCATGTGCAGCCTGAGGATCCAATGCGCATCTGATGCCCAGCCAGGCTGATATTGTGAGTGTCACCATGACCAGGCCCACTTTGTTCCAAGGATACCAATCCTTCACCACAAACAGCAGCAGTACACCCATAAAGCCCAACCCGGAGGCTGCAACGTAGAACTCATGGGGGAAAGCCACCAAAAAGCCCTGTGCAACCTCAGACTGGATGCACATGGTACAAATTGCCAGAGCTGTGAACACTGCAACAGTCAAATATCCATACACAGCCCGAAGGAAATACTTCTGCCGCATGATGTGATGCACACCTGTGTAATATTCATAGCTGCGCAAAAACCAGTGGCTGCTGCTGTACAAGAAGCGCGACTTGCCATCACGGGAAGTCTGATACACTGCAGCACCCAATGAATGCCAATGGAGAACGGCTGTGGCGTCATCTTGAGGCTCACCAAAGGTTTGATAGTGTGGGGGCGGTGTGGCAGGGGCGTGCAGCTGGCTAGCACACATGGTGCATGCGCATGTCAGAACACGGCCATGAAACCCACAAAAAATAGACACTCAGAAATTGTCTGTTTGAAACGTTGAAAATAGTCTACAGCAGCAAGCAGAGGATTGCAAAGGGAAGAAAGAGCGGCGACAGGAAAGGGGTAAAATTGACCGACACAACCCGACCTATTTGTAATTAATAATGTCAAACCCCCCCCCCCCCCCCCCGTCCAACGAACAATTTGGTCCCAAATTAATACGGTCCGAACGGGAGTGTTCGTTGGACACACCATTCGGTGCGTGCGACAACATTGTGAAACGGCGGTCACACATCCCGAGGCACAAGATACCCAGCCCATTCAATCATGGTGGGCAATAGAGGTCCTATAGTTGAGGGACACCATTTCCTCACAACCTGCTTTACAAATTTGCCCACCATTACTGCAAGATACATCACAACAGCCCCTCATTTCCCCAAACCTTTCGCCTCAAACCACAGTTCTGGAGCCCGGTGCCTAATCAAGTACCTAATTAATTAGGTCTCAAATTAATACGGTCCGAACGGAGTTGTTTGTTGAACACAGTGTTCGTTAGACACGGGGGGGGGGGGGGGATACAGCAAGCATGTTGATAGCATCAAAAAATGGAAATCATGTCTGTGGAGTACTTTGCTTGTTTTCAAACGTTGCATTTCTATACCCCCACTGCTTGTTCAAGCTACCGAAAAGTCCCAAATTAATACGGTCCCTACACCTCCTGTGGCTTGCAGCACATTGAAATCGGAATTTCATGTGCAATGCCAGCAAAGCGCTGTCAGGCGCTGTAACACATTGTCAAACTGTCCACTAACGGTAGCTCGGCCATAAATGAGCGATGGTCGCTACCCTCCAGAATCACTCTGGCATCCTCAACACAGCCACAGGTCTCAACGCGGCGTGACACACATAGTCCAAACAGTCCAGCAAGGCACTGTCACACATCGTATGAGATGTCCATAAGGGCACCACAGGCGCTCCCACCGATAGGTTGCCAGAGTTACTCCTGATTACCTTCCCTGCACCTCTTCCTCCCGGGAGCGCTAACATCTGTGCTAAACCCATCACTAGCATCACTCTCCCCCAGTCAACCCCCCGGCGGTGTGTCAATAATGTCTGTGCTGAACAACGCCTCCCTGTCAGAACTGTACTGCACTCTGTCAATGACCAAATTGTGATGCATACTCTCTGTACTTTTGTGGCTGTTGGCCATTGTCTATGCTCGCTGTCTACTTTTGGAATTTTTTGGCTAGGGTGCAATAGGTTTTGCTTACGTATGGATTGCAGCTGAGCTTTTGGAAGCGGTGCAAATCATTTTGTAGCCGATCTGAAAGCAACGGATCGAAAGGCAATTGTGTAAGTGGTGCAGAGGGCCCGGGGGGGCCGGCCCCTCGGTTCTGGACGTCAACTACCCCCCCAACTAACTGTTGGCCGGAGGCCCCTTGGGGGGGGGGGGGGGGGGGGGGGGCATGGGAGGGCCATGAGGCAACGGATACTGGGCTCGCATACGCCCCCGTGTCACAGGCGCATGGTCATCACCACTCAGTTCAATGTTTCAATAAGTGCCTTGCTGCACTGCAGCGCTGACCTGTTCAGTACCACTCCAGGTGGTTTGCTTTTGTGCGTTGGCTGCCTACATATCCGGGTCAGCTCGCACCCACCACCCTCCCACAGTGCCGGTTAGTCTCTAACTCTCGCTCTGCGGGTCTCTCTCTCCCTCTCCCCCCCCCCCCCCCCCCCTTCTCTCTCTCTCTCTCTCTCTCTCTCTCTCTCTCTCTCTCTCTCTCTCTCTCTCTCTCTCTCTCTCTCTCTCTCTCTCTCTCTCTCTCTCTGGCCCTCCTCCCACTGTGTCCCACTCTCTCTCTCTCGCATAAAGGGTTTTCGGGACGTTCGGTGGGTCTCTATCCCCCCCCCGGGGTTCGAACCCTCCTCCACAGGACAGAGGAGGTGTGCTATACCCACTACGCTACGAAGAGTTGTTGTCTGCACTGTAGTTCCGACCTGTTCTGTCCTCTATCTGTGTCCTCCTCTATCTCTTTCTGTGTGCTCTCTCTCTCTCTCCCTCCCTCCTCTTGCTCCCTCCCTCCTCCCCCCAGGTTTGTCTGTGCCTCTGCCTCATCTTACACCCCCCTGCATGTTGTCCCGTGTCAGGCATATCGCCGTTCGTACGGCGGTGTGCTCAGCAGCGTGTAGAGGAACCGTAATGCGTCTCCGGACACCGGGTCTGCTTGCATGAAGAGTGTTCTCTGGAACAGCCTTAAGAGGTCAGCTCGGCCCGTCAGCCACACATGCAGGCAGTCTGCATTTTTGCTCACCGAGGAGGGCACCGCTCTGCCGTCGGACAGTGGAGGATCGCCTCCCACTGGAACGGATGCCACTTGCCTGCACTCTTGGGTCGCCACTGGACCTGCATGTTCGTCAGAGCCTGGGTCTTCAGGGTCCAGTTGATTTGGACCATCACAGTGTAAAGTTCTTGATTGCTCATCAGCAATGGCTCTCCATGATTGTCCACGATTTCACAGTGCATCCTGGTGCTGTGTGGTTGGTCCAGGGCGGGAAGAAAATTGCTCTGCAGGGGGGGGGGGGGACATGAACGCCCATTTTCCAAACCCCCCCCCCTCCTTGGTCGCCGTGTCGGAACCATAGTTACCGAGTGCCAGCGGGGGTGGTACTTTTGTTTAAGGGTACGATGACCCCCGGTCACTTCCGGCTGCCATGCAGCGCCCCACCCAGGCCTTACCGCGGCACCATGGAGATTGGCGTCTCAATCAGAAGCCGACCCTGATGAGTCATCAGAATCAGAGCTTGAGCTATTGCTAGAATCAGAGCTGGAGTCATCGCTGGAATCAGAGGTGCCGTCCGAGGAGTCCGAGCTGCTGGAGGAGTTGGAACTAGAAGCAGAAGCGGAGGTAGCATCATTGCAAGTCACAGAAGGAAACATAATCTGCATCCGTACCACGTGATGGTGGTGCAGATACGTGGTCCTGCAAGCAATCAGGGCACAACCAGGGTCCATCAGGGAATCTCAGACACTGGGGGTTGGCAGCACAATGATGGCACCCACGTGGCTCTGAGTGGTCCCCATCACAAATGACAATATCATTCCCCTCAGAAACATCACCTGTCAAGCAAACAAAGCAATCAGATCATCCTCTACATCTTCGTCCTCATTAGGGCCATCTTCTTCAAGCATACTAATTGCCTCCTCAGATTGTAGGCCTTGAGACTCCCTAATGCGCGCAATATTATTGTGCACCCGCTGAACCAATTCAACCTTTGGACCTGAAGTGGTTAAGCCATGGTTGCCAAGCAGCAACTTCAGATTGGCAACTGTACACTGCCCAATCATGCCAAAAGTACCCCCGCGTTTGCCTCAACAAGCGCTCCACGTCACTCAACACAGAGGGAGTGACAGCCCCACAGCGCCGCTTAAGCTTGGCCTCTGCTTTTGCAAACTGCAAAGAGCGCTTCAGGGCAAACTACTTACTAATTTCAGATACCTTGGAGGGTGTGCCAAAGCATTGCGTTGAGAGGTCGGCCATTTGGGCAGCAGTAGGGCTTGCAGTCTCTGCATACAGTTGCTTGCACAAAACAGATGGAGGTGACTGCTTCAACACTATTTTTTTTTCCGTTGCTTTTTTTCAACCTCAGCAGAGGACAGAAATTGCCCGTTGTTCCCAACAATGGGATCATCCAGGAACGGGCAAATGTCCTCACAACTTACCGCAAGATTGTTGCACGTTGCAAATGTGGGTGCAGAGGGGTAATCTTGTGCAGTACACAAATGCCCCAACACATCCTTGCACGCTGTGCGACGCAACTGAAAATCGAAGTGGCCTGCACAGGAATGCAATTGTTGGTACCTGAGGACACACCGAATGTGCAAGCGACGGTCAACTGGCATGTCCACTGCAGATCCATCCAGGATTGCACGACAGTGTGACCGAAATTCAGTACTGTAAGTATCAGACCCTGGAACGTCTGGGTGGGAGGCAAGACTCACAATATTTTTTTTCGCATACACACCAGCCGCAATGGCTTCAGTGAGGATCATTTGAAAGCGTCTCCTCCGTTGCTGTAGTGCTTCAGCGGCAGGGAGGCTGTCATCCTCGGGCAAAAAGACTGCATCTTTAATGCATGCCTTTTGAACGGCACGAGTTTCCACACCATTTACCCGGCAAGGGCGGTGATTCTTTCAGAGACGAAACTTCATTGCCTCGGGCGGTATGCAATATGTGATCCAAAGCACCGGTGGCACTAATACCTTGGTCACGGGCAATTGACTCTACAAAGGAAACCAGAGTTTCTTCATGGGACAGGTACTGTGGGGATGGCTCAGGCAAAGTGCCCATGACAGGACAAATGCGTTCCGTAGGGGGGTTGGAAGAACTGGGGCTGCTCCTCGGTGAAGCAAAAAAGCGCTCCAAAGTTGCAGGCGGGATTGTGAGGGCGGGGGGGGTGAAATAATCACGCAATGTCCTTTTTGGGGGGGGTCTCAGGCCGGGGTTCTGCACCCTTTGCTGTCACTGTCTCACCAGCTGATTATAATTTGGTCAGCAAAGCGTTCAGCTCACTCAGCCAGTGGCTATCGGCACGTGGGTGTCCATTTTTTTCAATGCGCAAACGCACAGCGCGTTGTGCATCACACGGTACACCTTTGTGGTCGACAAGCAGTGCAGCACGGGCTGACCGTAGCATAGATGCTTCCCTGATGGCAACCTGAATTTTCAGCTTCAAAGTACTCAATGCATCTGCACTGAAGTTCTTGTCAGCCAATTGTTTTTCGACGCTACGGATCAAAGCCCACCGTTGTTGGACATGCAGATTCCTTTCCTTCAAAGGCAAAGAGAAATGCACTTCATACAAATGCACATGCTCAGAGTTCCAGAATACCTCATATGGGGTCCCTGGGCGCGGAAACAGAGTGAATGGTAGAGGAATGACTTCCGACATTCTGAAAGCAAGAAATTCCAAGTGTGAAAAAAGATACTTTTTTTTTTAGGCATGGTAATGCCTCGGTCACGTTAACCTTTGGGACCGGGTGCAGAAGTTGGACCAACCCCAACAACCCGGGGTCTGAGTGCGTATTTCGCTTAGCCCACTTTATAACAGGGTTGGGCATCGCGACCTTCAACTGATGAGAGCCCGGGCGTCCCCAGTCATCAGTTTTTTCTTTTCCCCTGTCTCCCAAGGCTGCCCCTGTTGGGAGGTGCATACACTTGAAAAAGAATGGTAAGTCAAGGCTACCGGTCCCCGGCCTCTAACAAAAAAGGCCTACTATCCGCTCAACCATTGGCGGGGGTATCATGCCAGCCCACGGCACTCATTGTCGCCGGCAAATTTTCAAACAAACCTACAAAACTGCCCCTTGTTAAGGGCCTGTCACGGATGTCCATTTCTCCAACCCCCCCCCCCCCCCCTCCTTCGGCGGGCGTTCATGTCCCCCCCCCCCCCCCCCGCAGAGCAATTTTCAGGTCGCCCAGTCGGAGCCAGATCTGCTGATTGCGGGCCCACGCCATAGTGGTCAGCTCGGCATTGACTGCCCTCAACCCTTCGTTCGCTATGGCGTCCAGCGGGCTCAGTGCTTGCACCTTGAAACGCTGGCGTTCTTGCTAAGGCTTGACCTTCTTTGGGGCTGGCTGAATTTGCGTGTAGGGGCCTTGTCGATGCTGATGTGGTCCCTGCTTCTTCCATGGCCTTCCCGGCGGCATCACGCCAGGGAGCTCTTCCGCGACAGGACGCGGGGTTTGTGCCTCTGTTCAGCCGCTGCCGTTGCCACGCCTTTGTGATGCTGTATGTCGCGACAGAACGCGGGACTCGTGTCAAAATGCTCCTGCGTCAGGACGCTGGTTTCGAGCATGCAGGCATTTGTGGGTTTGAAACCTGTGGGAATTCCGCATCAAAATGCGGGGGTCACGGGCTCAGGCGCCAACGACCTTGTCTAGGGTTTCTGCTTCTCCTAAACTTTCGCCTCTTACGCTGTCGCCTGGTGTCACTCACATCCGTGCTGAAGGACAGTGTTTCAGCTGCAGACAGTTCTTCCACCACTCCTCCCATGTGCATGCACCCTGCCCCTATTTCATCACTGCCCGAACTGCACGAGTTGCATGAATCCATTCCGCGTGGCGCCGGTTCCCCGGAGGCTTCCCCTGTCAGCTCATCACTATCCATGGGTACCATGCCCAGGGATGACCAGAGTGCTTTGGTGTCCTCTGACTCAGATCCTGACCCTCCTCTCAACCCTACCGTGGACTCCGACCCGGATGATGATTGTTGTGTGACTTGTTGGGACCACAGCGGGCTCGAGCACATGCCTTCCATCGCCAATCCATTCGCCACATCATTCCCCTACACGTTGACATGTGCTGGGACGGGCTCCCACCTGACTTCTCTTCCTGGCTTTGCCATTTCCTGGAGCAGCATTTCCCAGACGAGCACGTGGACTTGCAGCTTGCCGGATGTGGTCGCCCACCCGTTGACCTCCAGTGCTGTGCCCTGCCGGTCGCTCCTAGTTGCATGGGAGGGGGGGGGGGGGTCAAGGAGGGGCGAATGGGGGGGGGGGGGTCTAGGAGGGGCTTGGGGGGGGGGGGGGCTCCGGGAGGGTCGGTTGGGGGGGGGGGGGGGGCAGGTGGGGGCGAATATTGCGGGGGGGGGGGATCCAGGTGGGCCGATTTGGGGTGAGGGGGGGGGGGGGGGCACAGGCTCCCCTTACCTCCCTTTGCCCTCCCTCTGGCCATACCATCACCATAAACCTAACCCTAACCTTTGCAGCCAGCTAGTATGGCCATGCCAGCCATGTTGAGTGGGCTGAACAAGATGCCCCAAATTTCGTTCATGGCTGCTTTTGCCACATCATTGCTCTCCATTTTGAACCCCAACACGCACTCTGACCCTAGCATAGGGTGAGAGCCAGGGCTAGGGTTAGGGCTTAGGGCTAGGGTCACCGAGCTGGTGGAACCAGTCTGGGTTTTATAACCCTTTTTAGTGTCTAGGGTGGACCTACCAGATTTAGCAGCAGCAAGCAGCAAGCAAGCAGCAAGCAAGCAGCACGCGCGAAATGGGCAAAAATCAAAACTCCATCGTGGTGCTTTGATTTGGTTGAAATTTTGGTGCATGATACCTATGGGTGTGAAGTACAATCACACAAAGTTTGGGCAAGAAACTCAACGGTGGCGGCCGGGAACGGGATCCGCAAGTGGCGGGCCTCAGTTTCAAAAACTGCAGTTTAGGGCCAAAAACAGCCATTATTGGGCCAAAAAAGCCCCGGAACACATTCAAAACGGCCAAACGAAGGGAAACGGTGGGTACACTCCACGTGCGGCTTGACTTCCCCGTGTCAACGAGCTCTTTGCGGCCCTCTAACCCCATTATATGTCCCGGAAACAGCCCTAAAAGGCCCCCACAAGCTCCGAATGCCGACAGCCACAAATCAAGAATAGGCCGTATCTTTGGCTACATGGCTCAAAATGCGATTCCGAGGGCACCTACTCCACCTGCAACCCCCCACTTTTTGTGGTTTCCACCCCTCAGAATTGCCCAAACGGACGCCTAGACCCCAATACCTAGGCCCACAAGGCTACGGCAAGCTGCAAGCTCAAGCCCAAACAGGTGGGTGCCAAAATGGGTCAACAGGGTCCAGTAGGGGCAAAAAGATGACTTTTCTCAAAAATGATCCTAGACCATGTGCGACGCTAAAACAAGTGTTTTTGGACCGTTTTGAGCTTGTGGTGGCCCATTTTGGTCCTCCAAAAATCCCAAAATGCCTTGAAAATGGGCTGTTTGGGGACCAAAAATGGGTCAAAAATGGGTCAAAAACGCATTTCTCCAAACCTCATCCCAGACCGCTTGGGGTGCACAAACGGTTGAAATGAGCCCATTTTGAGCCCATTTTGGGGCACTTTGGCCCCTCAAGAGTCCAAAAAGCCTTGAAAGTGGGCCTCGTGGTGATGGGGTTCACTTGCAAGCTGATTTCACTTTGTCAAGAGCCATTAATGTGTGAATCACTCTTGATGTCCCTCACCAGTCATAGCTGATGTTCCCTCCCCCACCAGCTCGGTCCCAATATTCAGTCTTGATTAGGGTTAGGTGTAGGGATAGGAGTAGGCTGAGGGTTGGGGGTAGGGGAGGGTGGGCGTTAGAGTCAAGGTTGGGTTTAAGGATAGTGTTGGGGTGCAAATTGGATAAAATATGCCTTAGGGCACCTTTGGTGTTCATGGAGCATCAGGAGCCTTTGGCGCCAATGGACGCCTGAGGGCAACACCTTAGGCAACTAACTGTTGGCCGAAGGCCCCTGGGGGGGGGGGGGGGGTTGGCGTCCTAGGACCCGCGGAGTCCCCCCCCCCCCCCCCGGGCAAAGGGCTTCTGTGAATGCCAACCACTACAACGAGATTTCATAGACATGATGGAATTTTCTTGGGAACACACCCTGCACCAAAACAGTCTGCTGTTTGGTGCATCTATTCGCCCTTGGACAATTTCCATCAATGCACGGCCTCGCCAGCCAATACAATTACACTGACCGACTAAGCACTACTGTGACTCTGCGGCGCTCCCTGCGAGCTGTATTTTTCTTTGTGTTACTGTACGGGAGTGCCATCTCATGTATTTACGACTTGGTTTTGGTCTTACACTTCTGCTGTGTTCTGGAATGCTCAAGATGACCTACCGGTTCTTGCCCTTGGTTGATTGTTTTGGCGCAGCCATTTTGGATGATATGTGTGGCAGTCACTTGCTATGCAGGACTAGCTCCACGGTGCGCGTAGACTTTGAGGGGAGTATTCAGACCGCATGTGCACCACGCGCTACGTTTTTTTTGGCGTGGGGGGGGGGGGGGGGGCTGACTCGAAGTGTTCGCGAGTACTCAAGATAGTTCTTGGAAATTGGGTGGCTCAAGAATATGATACACCGGATCCCTGTTAGACAAGGCCCAAGGCGCAGACCCAAAGCTCATATACACAGAAAGAAGAGGCGCTATGTGATACAGCAACCGCCACGGCTTTGCGTGTCCCCAGAGCCACTTTACCCTTAGCATACACCGTGTGCCGCACATAAGGAGCCACAACGGCCAAGATCTTGCACTGCGTGCATATTGCGCACGCAGAGGCTAGGATACTGACCCAAGAATACCTGTCACCTATTTACTAGAGGGAAGACTGAAAGGTGTCAATACCATAGGGTTGGCTAGGTGTCCATCGATACTTCTGGTTCTAGTTATAACCAACAGCATCGTCGAAGAAGAACTGTCCGGTCTTGGTGTCGACTCGCCACCGTCGAGTATCGGCGATCGAGAGCCTTCGAGCGACGATGACCACGTTGACTTCTCTGCAGTTGTGGACGTGGCCATACCGATCGATGATCTTGAGCATCTCGGTTCGAGAATCACCTTGAAGTCGACCAAGGTTTTGGTGCACGTACTATCTGTCGGGAAGAGTACTCTGCAGGGCGAATTGAACCGCCTCTACGGATACGAGGCTCGCTGCAGTGTCGGCAATGACGACGTCGAGATCCGGGTCGTGTCGACTGTGTACACTTTGTCGATGGGCCTCTTCTAGGTGGAAATGGTTGACAATTCAAATATGCTACATCCTAAATGCTTGGGAAGCCAAAAAAACCCTGGTACGGAACCAAAAACTTGTGAAAAGAGGCCAAAACTAGGGTTCGAGTATTTGCCGACATCCAAAACTTCGCACTGCGTGCATGGCATTCCCAACGTCTAGTGGGTACTCTGGAACCGAGACACCCTCCGGCGCCGCGAGATCCCTTTGCGCGCCGGAGTAGGAGTAGGTCCCCCGCTCATGGCAATGTCCCACGGGTTTGTTGGGTCATAATCCGGCACAGGCGGATGGGTGGCCATTGTAGCCAGGATGCGGACTTCAGACTCTTGACGATGGCTAGGAACCCACTCGATGTCAATGGTCTGGTGCCGAGATTGTTGTACACTATGTGGCGGAGGTCCATGTGTGCAACCTGAGGCGTGAGCGCGACAGCAGCACATGCGGTGACCCCCTTGTTGTCGATGAACAACTTATCCCCATCTTGTGCCAAGGCGGTGCCTACTGCAATGCCTTGCATTTTGGCTCCGTAGGATTGTTGTGGACCTATTACCCTAGTTACCACACGGACTAGCCCTTTCGTGATTACCGCCCCTGCTGCTTCATATGTGGCACTGGCCACTTCCACGGTCTTGTGCTTGCCGTCGGAGTAGATATGCGCACCCGCAAGGGGTTGCTGGTTGGCGTAACATTGGATGCATTAGTAACGGGATGGTACCCTGGTGGGATACGCCCTGCAAACAGGTCCTCAACACAACCGATGGGCGCCACGTAGTGGCGTGTGTGTCGTGAATCTCCGGCATGAGGGGTGCATGCCTACAACATAGCCTCGTCATCTGAACTCTCTGAATCGATAAGCTTGAGCCCTCCCGCCGGGCGTTGGGGCAAGGCAATATGGAGGGTTGTTTTGGCTCCCAATTGGGTGAGAATGGAGAGATAGTTGCGCATGGGGAGGGCACAACATTGTTGACAGACGAGAGATGAGTGCTTAGCACGCGGTGTAGATTGCATCATTGTCACAAACCGAGCATGGTGAGACCAAAACATTTGATGTAGGCCAAGCCCTCCTTCGTGCAGCGGCGCCGGAATATGAAGGACGTTGTGGAACTTGTTGACATCATCACTATTGCGCTCCGTGCCCTCCGCGATGAGCACACATTCCACGCATGTGCACCATGCGTTACTTTTATGGTGTGTTTCCCCGAGATGGCCTAGCCGGGACGGTGTTTCCCATCTCCTCAGATGGCCCCTACGGAGAGCAAACTCCTTAGCGGTGAGCACAGTTGCTTGGTTAGGCTACGCATCCCAATATCCATGTTGCGTCAAGTGGTGCCCCTTGGCGCCACTCACACCACATGGACAAGGATGGACTAATGGTGTACAGAGCGACGGAGCCGGGGTAGCAACAAAGGTTTAAAATATAGACAGTGCATTGGTAAAAGCAGGGGGGGGGGAAGAAAAAATTTTTGATACCGGGTGGGATATTTTTTTCGGGGTGACCCCCCGTAGGGGGGGGGGGGGTACGAAAAAAAGTGGGTCCTACAGAAAAACCTTTTTCTTCCCATGTCGCACCTACCACACGTAATCACGGTGTTCCCACCACATAACATGCCTTTGCTACTCGTTGGCATTCCTCTGTTTGGCTCTTTGGGGTACTAGCCCATGTCCAACCTGCCATTTGCAACATGAAGCCGTCGGTGGCCCCTTCTCCATGGCATGCTTCGCAGCACAATGTCATGAACCAGCAAACAACATGCAATGCTGACATGGGTGGTTTTATGTTTAAGGGCACAAAGGCCCCCGAGTACTCCCGGCTACGCATCGTGTCGTAGCGCCCCACCCTGGCCTCTTGTCGGCGGCAAGAGTCCCCATGCACACTGCATGGGGCGAGAACCCGGGCAGGCAACCGGTGGACCCCGCGTGGGTATAATCGCCCGTCATGGCCGTTCAGTAGGTGCTCCAAGTCTACCGTGGACCCCACGACGTCAATCTTCCCACCCGGCCGTTCCGGTTTCCTTGCCACTGTGTACGTGTCCATTGCCTTACAGTGCCAGGTGATGGACCCTGCGTGGTTCCCATGGCTCGTCCTGGCCGTTCAACGGGTGCCCCATGTCCGTTGTGGACCCCACGGCGCCCAACTTTCCACCCAGCCGTTTCACTTCACACCATCAAACCATGGACACGTCACAGCCGTGGTGCCAAGGTATGGCACCTGCCCCACAATCACTTGCCTTGGAGATCCAAGCCGGGCCACACAATGGAGATCCAAGCCTGTTCACATACTGGAGATCCAAGCCGGTTCACACAATGGAGATCCAAGCCGGTTTACACAATGGAGATCCAAGCCGGTTCACACAATGGAGATCCAAGCCGGTTCACACAATGGAGGTTCAAGCCGGTTCACACAATGGAGATCCAAAGCCGGTTCACACAATGGAGATCCAAGCCGGTTCACACAATGGAGATCCAAGCCGGTTCACACAATGGAGATCCAAGCCGGTTCACACAATGGAGGTTCAAGCCGGTTCACACAATGCAGATCCAAGCCGGTTCACACAATGGAGATCCAAGCCGGTTCACACAATGGACATCCAAGCCGGTTCACACAATGGAGGTTCAAGCCGGTTCACACAATGCAAATCCAAGCCGGTTCAGACAATGGAGACCCAAGCCGGTTCACACAATGGAGATCCAAGCCGGTTCAAACAATGGAGATCCAAGCCGGTTCACACAATGGAGGTTCAAGGCAGTACACACAATGGAGGTTCAAGCCGGTTCACACAATGGAGATGCACCCCGTGGAATCATAGGATCCTTCGCCTGTACACGGCGGGTCTACCGATTCCAAGCCCAAGCCATCAACTAGACGCCATGAGGCCTTCTCATGTCCGTGGCGTAGTAGTGGATATGCCCGGTGTAAATGGTTTGCATCCTTGATTCCAAATGGCAGCACTTACAGACAAGGTGGGGGTGGGTGTGGCAATTTTGTAGGCACAACGGATTGCTCGGTGATTGGGGTGCTTGTCACTGTAGGCATGGTAGGAGTCGAGTGCGGGCTGGGATTCCCACTGGACCGTTTTGTCGGGGAAAAAGTCAAAAATGTGCGTTCCTGTGGTTGAAGGGGGCGATTCTCTTGCATGAAGCGGAAGTGTTGCTGGCTGGTCTTGCAGTGTTGCTCAAACGTGCTACTGCTTGGCCGCAATGATCTGGACAACTTTTTCCCGTACAAGCAAAACCAATGGTCACCAGTAGAACCATTGTAAGCCTTTTGGTATTCTTGCACATTGTTGCCAGGCCGCACTATTTGCGCAGAAGAATCCGAAGAAATACTTGGGGGCATGGGTGCTTGCAATGTAGGTGGCGCAACTGGTTGCATTTGCACTACGCCGAGGGTGCGTAACACTTCATGCACATCAGCAGGAGTGGCAATGATATGTGCAGATTGTAGCATTGGAGTAATAACTGCACAATCCTCAGTAAGCTTCCGACGGATGTCCCGAACAGTACAACGGCCAAGTGTGCCCTTGGCAACTGTGCCTGGCAAAATTTTGGCCCTAACCGTAACTGTCCGAATTCGGCATGCTTGGGCTTGATTGGGTGAGGTGGCCGTCCGTGCCAAACCATCGGGAAGTAGCACAACTTCGACAAGGTCCGCAAGAGTGGAAAACTCAGTATAGAGTGCACCAGCACTTGGAGCCCGGGGAGATCCTTGTACATCAACGTAAAACCATCGGTCAATCCTGCTCCCCACACCAATCAAGAAACCCTCGTACTCAATCAAAAAGCAAATGCGCGCGGTTGGTGGAGGAGGGGTGGTTGCAAGGCGCAGCAAAGTTTCCTCGGCTTTATCCCAAGGAATCAATTCCGTGTCTTCAAAGGAGGTGAAATCCAACAACTTCGGGACTTGAAATGATGTACCAGTGCAACTAGCACGCAACCCGCCACCTCGTGTGATCCAAGTGGTCTCTGCCCCAATAGCAACACAAATGGCCTCTAGGAGGGTGTACCCCATGACCAGCATAGATGTTGAGGACAATGCCGTTGTCGACAACGTTGTAGCAGTCCTGTATGACGTAGTAGCGCCCAAAACGGGAAGGTCCGGCACGCTAAATGGGCTCACAACGCCACTACATCGCACCCCACCAATGTCCAACAAGCCCACATCGGGGTTCAACATTGCTTGTGCACAAAACCAGTTGAAACGTTGCCAATTCAACTGGGGTCGTAAAAAAACGTGCAACAAGGGAACGGTATGGAGCAGTATGGCATGCAAAGGAGGGATCCCAAACCCTCACCTGTGCCACACCTAGTTTGCTACCTGTGCTATTGCCCAACCCTCACCTATGGCACACCTAGTTTGCTACATGTGCTATTGCTACTATTCCTAGAAAAGGAGGGTCATTGTGACCAATTTTACCCCAAGCCAAAACTCTTGGGGCACCACGGCCAGCACCCTCGCTTTGTGGTGGTTGAACTTTGGGCCGACAGGGATATGTGGGGGTACCAAATTTGTACCGGCAAAAAAGGGAATGTTTGGGGTCCTCAAAGCTTTATGTAGGCTACGCTTACACAATATGAAAAAGCAACTAGTGGTGTTCTTTAGAAAAAAATTGGGGTTGTGAAACTTTTTTACACATAGGGGTGTTGGGGTGGGTGGGTGGTATAATGGAAGTTTCGAAGCAACGGCCCCGTGACATGTGCCTCAAAACCTGCTCCTGACCTCCCTGACTTTCCCTCACCCCACCTTACAGTCCATGTTGTTTTTAGGGCCAGTGGGGCTTGTGGAATGGAAACTGAAAGTCCTGCTGTGTGCTTGCTGGTTCAGGTCAGGGGCAAACGAACCATGCACTCACTTGAGGAGAAAGGATAAATTGATTTATGGGTCTGAAATGCATAAAATCACATGGAAAACTGTCAAGTTGTAGATGGTGCTCTTCCAATGCTGATTGTACCTCGGATTCACCAAGCTGAGATTGCAACTGCTTATGCCCATGCCCAAGGGGTGTGAAGGGCTGCGCAAAGCATAGGCGGCACAGGGAACAGGCCATGAAGCAACGGATACTTAGCCACCGAACGCCCCCATGTCAAGGGCCTTGGAGAGCAGCTTGAGCCTTTGGGGGCGCACTCAGCGTAGTGCGCCCACAGTGCAATTTGGGCGTGTGGCCGTACTAGAGACCCATACTTTGGGATACTAGGGGCATCATTAGTTGTCAAAGGTACCGGCCAAGGGAGTCGATGGGTGCCGAGGGCGCCCAATTGTCCACAAGCACCAAAACTAGTCCCCTTGGCGCTTGAGTTGAGGTGACAAACACACAACGAAGGAGCAATGAGAGAAGGAATAGGGGGAACGTTAGCGCGCCGGGCGCGCGCCGGGCATCTTTTTGGACCCGTGCCCCTCTAGTGGCCTTTTAAGGGGTGCACTAAGGGGGCGCACTTAGCACAGTCTAGCTATTTGGGCGCTTGGCTGTACTAGAGACCCACACTTTGAGATACTAGGAGCATCATGGTGACCCCCGGCGTAGGTTTTGACTTCTGATTTTGTCTCCCTTGTTGGGGACCCCCGAGAATGCAGGGGTGACGTAGCATTTCCGCCCTCTTTTGGGCCCCAACCTTCCGGTGCTATTGAGGAAACCGGGACAATCTTTGAATCCACGCTTTGTTGCGTGGCTCCTCGAGTTGGGGTTAGAGACTCACAATCCACGCTTTGTTGCGTGGCCCCTCGAGTCGGGGTTAGGGACTCACAATCCACGCTCCGCCGCCACGCAAGATGAGGCAGAGGATGAGGCGGAAGTGTGTGTGTTGTGTTGCCAACGGCGCTCCACCGTCGCAGTGTGTGATGAGTGTAAGGAGCACTATTGTAATGAATGCATTGACACCCACACTTGCGGGACCAATGTTGTTTGTTAATTACACTACAAATGACAGTTGGAGTGGTTGAATTCACAGATCATGCTTTATTTTGCAACGTGCTTTGTAGGGAAGGTGTGCAGTGCAATGTGGTCTGCTTGGGGGGCTTCTCCATGAGAGGGTAAATCTGGGGCTGAAGTCGGGATAGTTGATAGAAAAGCAGAGCGCCGGGCAAACATTCCCCCATACGACGAAGAGGAGTGCTGAAGCCCAGAGACCTCGTCCCCAAGACAACAGGAGAAGACCCCTAGATGGTTGCCGTCATGTAGAATGTGATGAACATGGTCATCCATCATGTACATGATCATGATGATGCATAATGATGATGATGATCATGATCGAAAATTTTGAAAGAATCATCGAAGGTCAGAATACACCCGCCGACATTATCTACCATTGTCTCAGATTGAGGTCTAATTTTGGAATATTTTGGGCACTTTTGCTTGATTTCGGACATTTCGGACACCAATGAGGTCATCCTTAGGAGCGCCTATGTCAAGGGAAGGTAGCTTGCATTTGTCTTGTGCTAGGGTAGTTTGGGTGACCCAAATTTAGGGGTGTTGGGAAGGGGTGTACCTAGGGGCTCTTCCGGGGGGGGGGGGGATAGTCTAAAAGTAGCGCGTAGTGGGTGCACATGACGCGCGCAATGCAGGGGCGCCCTTTTTGTTGAGCGAGATGGCCTCCCCATGGTGGTGCCGGGGGACATGAATTCTTGCATTTTACCGCCTATGGATAGTTGGGGGCGAAAAGAAAGGGGAAGGTCGACATTGGGTCTAAGATTTTTTTCGAAGCAGTGTCCAATCTGCAAGTCATTGTTCGGCAATCGTGTCACATCTGAAGGCTAGCTGCCATCTTTTGCAGCTGTGCATTTGACCACTATTTTGCAGATTGAGTGACTTCTTTATGCATGCACCTATTCTGTCGGATCCTTTGACACAACTCAACACCAATCAACCCCCCCCTCCTCCCGGTTCCCGTGTGCACACTAGTAGACACATGCACACAATCCAACCGCTGCAATCTCCATTTGGTATCTCCTTCCCTTTTCCAATCAAACATACACCCCGGCGGCCTGCCATCGTGCTCCCCGTGCACCACATCCCATACATCATGCACCCACCCGACTTAAACCTTTTTCACGTATTGTGGATTCTTGAGGCAATTCTGATTTTTGAGAGTTTTCATTCATGGGATGAACAAAAAACCTTGCTCAGGATCTGTACTAGCGAACGGAAATTTGGAGTTATGTATGGTGATACGATTTTAGCGAACAATGGTTGGGGCCTATATGATCGCGGGAGCCCTCTCCCTGGGTCACAGATTAGAATGTGGGGTCCTCCATGCTTGCTTTCACCAAGACAGTCTCCATGACGCCCACTTCTTGTCTGATTGCAGCTCTTCCGATCATAATTGACCTAGTCTTTATCGCTTTGTTAACTCAGGTGTTGTCGAAACACCCCAGTTATCAATTTTACAGCATTTGCATAAGAGACATGGACGGTCTAGTAGTATGCGCCATGGACTGGCATTCGTCGTCGTTGGGGGTTCGAACCTTGGTTCCCCCGCCCGTCCAGGGGCGTTTGGCAGCACCCCAGCCACCGCCCCTTTCGGCATCCCGCCCCACCATCAGTGCCGCCGGTGGATGGGTGGCGTGTCTCGTCTTCATATTTTTCTACTACGTATGTAACACTTCAAAAAACCAAACGCCACAGCACCAACACACCTGCAGCAGTGCGCCCCGCCACCGGCACCGCCGGCGGACATGGGACACATCTCCTCCTCATATTCCTCTTCCGGGGTTCAAACCGCGACTCCAAAGTGGTAGACGGCTGCACTGCCACTGCACTGGGAGGCCAAAATCTAACCTTACAGTCGGCAATTTTTACGGAAGCAACAAGTAGGCACGTCAAGCCAGCACAGTCTAGAATTACGCATCACTAAGGCTCGGCCTATGGCCCCCTCACACACCAAACTAGACACCACAACGCTTGTGCACACATACGTTACATGTGTTGAAACTTAACTGGTCACGGTCGCGGGTAAGGCCGAATGAGTGCCATGCGTAGCAGCCCGGAGACACTGGATGTGGTAGTATATAGCTCGCTTTAAAGTTTAATTGGTCAGGTGCACAACAACAGTGACCGGTTAAACACGATGCAACGCCCACTGTACGGCCGTACAGCAATCCGCGTGTACATATGATAGTGGAGCACCCCAACCAAGAAGGGGACACGAGCCATTGTGTGTCGATGTCACACGTTGGACTAAGGGGTGAAATTGTCGATGGCGGGGAAATTCAGTCAATCAGAACCGACCATTGTTCCCCCACTTCCTTGGCGATGCCCTAGAGCAGCTACCGTACGGGGCTCCTGGCGGAATGCAAAGTCCCATTGTAGGTGAGGTTGGGAAGTGTAGTGCTACATGAGGCAAATAGAAGGGCCAGAGAAAGGAGTGGAAAAGTGTGTGATGTTGAATGAGGAGTGTTGGTGGTGTGTGGTGCATGGTATAGGACAAGAGGAGCGTCTAGATGAGGTAGAAACATTCGCAGCAAGACCATGGGGTCTGAAGTTCCATAAAGGTGAGGTGAAGCCCAGCGTGTTGGTACACACCACCAAATACTTAGGCTTCCATGACAACTAGGGGGCTATGCAACTATTTGTGTGTGTGTCATGTTCTAAAATAATTCACATTTGTCCATGCCACCTCTTTAGATCCGGTATCCTCATATCTTGGTCTGCTTTGCGGGAAACACAGCATGTGATCCTCGGGTGTGTGTTTTTGGTATGCACAGGCTTATCATTTTCAGGTAGCCCCTATCGTCGGGTGTGTCCAAGTGAAAGTGGGAAAGCTGGTTGATGCACTTAAAGCATGCAATACATGTTCTTGGTTATGGGCCGCGGCACGCCACCACCGCTCACCAGCTAGATTGGTACGGTGCCTTTTAGACTCATGTGCCCTTTGTGCATCACTGTCCATTGCTACTTGCACTTTGCCCCAGGGGGGGGGCGCAAAAAAATTCACGGTATCACCGTTTTTTCGTACTACAGTTGCATATTCCCTTGTAGGATGTGGTTCTCTATGTTGTGGCGCGTTTGTTCTTGTGATCTCCCATCCCTTGTGCTGTTGTTGTTGACGGGATGCATGCACTCCAATTATTCCCCGCAGCAAGCAAACACGCATGCAAGGTAGTCACAATGAGTTCACTGAATCTGCCTTATAGGAGTTTCGTGCGGAATTATGATCAACTATATTCTCGGCGCGGCAAGCTTAGGAAATGCACTGTATGGTTGAGGGCAAATAAGCAGCTCGTGGGATTCCACACCACAGTGACAAGTGCTGCAATTGCCTCAGGAGCCATTGCTGAATGGTGCACTGCATTGCTGCTTGCCCGACACAATAGCCGTCAGGTTGTATATGTACAAAACGTGCCAGCCTGCAACTCGGCCGCCTGCTGCGTGCAGAATCATGCCAGCTCTGACTGTGGGAAGTCTGTGCTCCCCAACACACTGGGGGAGTATCTGCGCCGTGTATGCACCGCGCGCTACTGTTACGGCGGTCTTACCTGGAATGGGTTGGCTTTTACCCCCTCGAAGGAGAGGAAACCCTTGGGTTCAAGACTTGTGTAAACATCCCTCCCTCTTGCCCTATCCAGCACCTTCCAAGGTGAAAATACATAAGATGGCCCCTTGGGAGCAACCACCACCCTAGTTTGGGGTCTCCCTGCTAGATTGTGGATTTTTCCCTTGTCCAAATAGTGGGAGGAAACTTTTGCTCTTCCAGCCTAGCCACCAGTTAATTTATGGCTGCTTGGTCAGGCCAGACCAAATCTCCAAACCGGTGCGCACGCGCCACATCAGGTGCCCCCCCACTGTAGAGTAGCCCCAGTGCCCCATCTCACACCACATGGCAGCCAAGGCATTCAAGGGTGCACATGCTGCAACAACAAGCAGATGGGGGCTAAGTGAAGTTCAGTCACTCACCTGTCCAGGAATAAGTAGAGGTGTGTTCCAACACAATACCATGATTCCGCATTCTCGATGTGAAGCATCTACCACCCACGGGAGTAGCGGCCACTTCATTGTGAGACGTGTATGATACAAGCTGTTGAGAACATGCTAGTGCGCCACCTTGAAGGGTGCTGCACCCTGCGCACACCTTGCACGTGTTTCATGTGCAGCAAACCTAATGGTACTCCGGATGCTCAGATTTCATTCAATCTGCCCTCCACCACATGGTCACCCAAGGGTGTAACCCCCCCCCCCAATTCCTGAGCTACTGGTGTGTGCAGCCGAACTCAGCCACCCCAAGCAAGCATACATAGTGCAGCTGGAGTTGTGGGTATCTTGAGGCACACATTGAGATATCGGGGGCTATTTGCCCAAAATGTTGACCTCTCAGCTCTTAGGAACTATGTCACAACACATTTCAAGGCAGGGAACAAAGCAAACAATATTTGCATTTCATTGAGGGGAGTATGGATGGGATTGTGGGGGTGTTTGCACACAATGTCCCCCCCCCCCCGGGGGGGGGGGGTACTTATCGGGGTGACCCTACCGGGACTGACTTAGTGGATATTGGGTGGGCTGGGCCTTTTGGGTTGCTGTCGGAAGCAATATTAGCCTTTTGTTGTCCTTGGGAACCTCTCGTCCGAACACATATTCCGGGTCCACCCAGCCCTGGGCTGACCACCAGCCTGTCATGCAGCCAGGGCTTGTCACACTTGCCCATAGGCAGCACTACTGCTTTGGCCAGTGCAGTGACTGGTCCCTTCGTTCCTCCTAATTCCTCCTGTGTCGAGGGGACAACCTTAAATTGTATCATCTCAGCAACATGTGATGCACATGAACGCATCATGGACAGTTTTGTGGTTGGCTGCATGGACAGAATTTGCTGCCGGCACCTTCAGCACCAATGCCCAAGCCCATTGACCTTTGGTAACCAACAGTGGTTACCAAACAGTGGGGAGGAGGGGGGGGGGGGGTCACTAAGGCCAATTACGTATCCTGGTTGGAACTTCTGGATTGTTGTGCAATTGTTCAAGTTTTGGGGAGGAAATTGCACACATTGTTTGTCCCCAGACGGCGGGGAAGCATTTTTTGGTCCGTGAAAATGGCACAACTGTCTCTCTGCTCACAAATGCAGCTTCTGCCCTGGGGCGTCCACTCCGCCCCCGGCGCCGGCAGCCTTCACTTTCAGTCCTTCCGAGACCATGAAGATTCCGAGGGTCCTCTCCACCACCGATGTCGGAATTGCAACGCAGGGCCATGGGTTCCGGATCGCCAATCGGTGGTGCACAGCACTACCGGGTGGTTGGCCTTTTGGGGAATAGCAGGGGTGGCTTGGCACCGGCCTCAAAAGGTCAGGCGTGCCCCGCCACTGAGCTCCAGCCGCGGGCCCAGGGATGTATTAGAGGAGAGGCGGGAGGGGCGGGAAGGGGTTTTGGCGGGGGGGAGGGGGGGGAGGGGGTCTCGGCAGAACCCCCCTCCTCCTGAGGTCTCGGGCCTAAAGAGCCACAGAAAATTTCCCTCAAAAAAGCCGAGGAAATTTTGCCACCGGGGGCCAAAGAGGACCGTTCTCCATAAAATCGCACTGAAAGTCTCTGGGCTGCATCACACATTGGGAGAGAGGGAGGGAGGGGGCCCCCCTCCTTTGCGTGTCAGGCATTCCAAGACATCCCAGCGCAGGCCACTACCCCGCGGCGTGGGTCTGTGGCGCGGTGCTATGCAAATACTGTGCACGGTGCACACAATGCCCCCTTGGGTTGTGCACACGTGCCTTAGGGCGGATGCCTACCCCACTCGGGTCTGGCAGACAGGGGTGCTCTGGTTTCAAACATTGCAACTGAAATGCAGAGTGCAACTGTTCGCTGCCAAAATACGAAGAACTGAGGCCTGCACAACGCCTCGGGCAGAACACCTGACAGTGAGTGTGACTGTGGGTCACAAGGTCAAGGTACACCCGGGGTATGACAGTCCAGACAGCACCAACACGCTGGTACGCCCAGCGGGTGGGTCCCGCAGGAATGTCTCAGTTCAGAGGTCAGAAGCGCAGGGCTTGCGTATTCCAGCTCAGCCGCACTGAAGCTTCCGAACCTCAAAAAAGCCAAGAAAAACTGAAAGCCTGTGAGGAACATCCCATGGATGTGGACAATACCTAAAGACAAATTGCTCTGTGGGCCGCCCAACTGGGTAACCCCCCGTCTAAGCCACGCTCAGGCACAAATCAATCGCAGCCCCTCCAGGCTGTGTAGCTTGCACAGCGCGTGGCGCGGACAACGCGGGGTAAGATTGATGCAGGGGCCAAAGCAACATAGGTTGGCTGGTGCTGTGATGGGCTCTGGTCGTTTACACACACTCGACGGCAGAGGACAAGTCAATGCAGAGTGCAAAGCAGATGCAATAACAAACGATTGACTTCTTGGGTCAAGACAACGGGCCCAGCCAAACAACGTTTCTGTGGCGGCTCAATGGTTTGGTGCCTTGCTCATTTGGGGGGCGGGGCATCAGGGGAATGGCATGCCCAGCCTGCGGGAAAAAAAATCTTCCATGTTTTCGTCGCCAGCCAACGTCGATGAGTCCTGTTCACCGCTCAAAAGCGTGCGCCGCACCGGCAGCAGGACCATCTGGAGTTGAACTGAATACTGCGGCGGACAGCCCTGCAAACGCAGTTTGCTGAATGGCCTCACCCCAGGTCCAGCCCACAGCCCTGCAGCCGTGCATAGCCTTGGGCAGTGTTGTGTCAGTGATAGCAGTCCTGCATGCGACGGCGCCTCAGCACCATTGCCGGGCGAGAACGCTTTCGGTGTTCCCCCGGGGGTACCACAGATGCCGCAGGCTCTGCCCACGAATGTTCCCAGTGGACGTGCCCTCCTTCCATTGGATCGGGGTTGGGCAAAAGGTTGCGGAAGGCTGGTGTTCGGCCTGCGTGACGACCAGCGACAGGCAGTCGCGAGCCTCGACAGTGCTGCCCCAGCGGCGGCCGCCGCGCAACCCTGACGAACACGGGAGCACATGCGCCGCCTCTATGTCACACCGGAGCCCAGTGCCTGCACGCAGGGCTCCTTCTTACTGTACAGACCCTGCCCCGCCGGTGGCCCAGGGTGAAAATGCCGCACTTGCCCACCGGGCGGATGAGCAGCTTGGCAGAGACGGTGGTGTGCATGCAGTGCGGTCTTCCCTCCCCTTTCGATAACAACACTAAAGTTCCAAAACGTGACGGAAACAACGCCTAGTATCGCTTTGACAAGGGCGTTGGTCGCACGTGCCGCGGGAAGTCACAAGCGGTGGCCGTTGTGTCCGGAATGTTCCAGTCATCAGGTGATTCCCCAATCTCCACCTCCACAGGACAAGAAGGGGGTGAAAGTGGGTGGCAGGACAGCAATCGGCATCCCTGAAATACCATCCCCAGCCCCAAAACACGAAAAGGCCTTGGTCTTCATGGACCACCAGAAAAAGGAACCGCCAAATTCGATGGTTCCAAAAGTTGCACAAACTGGTCGGCCTTTGAAGGTCCCGCACGCTGTGCGTACGGGGGTCAGCTTAGGGGCAGGAGCTGGCTAGGCCCGCGTGCCACCTCCCCGGGCCTTCCCCGTAATGTGTCGAAAAGTTGCAGGACCAGCACCGAGTGTTGCTCTGACGGGGGTGCTGCTCTCGCAAGAGGAGGGGTGGGGGGTAGGCGATTAAACAACATTGGTCATCACGGTGTTGTGGCACAGTGTCCCTGGCCCCGCATTCAGTGACCTATCAGCGTATGCACAGGGCAGCAGGATGCCGTATGCGCAAATTCCACTGCAGCCCATGACACGAACACAGACGCACGCACGCGTGTGCACACACGCGCGCAAATCCATTCTGGACGCTGGCCGTCAGCGCCTCTACCTCGACCGTCACCGCCTCCATCGCGAGCACGTCCGTTGTGGCCCCTCCATCCCCTCGTGCCTCCGCTGTGTCAGCGCCCTTGGGGCTGGCGGCATAAGACCCATCACGCAGACCTCTTCATCGCTTTCTTCGTGCGAATGTCGCCTGCGCTGGTGTAACGTGACTGCTTCCGTGGGAGCACACAGCAGAAAGGCCTTTTACGGAGGAGGCTCCATCCCCCCGGTGGAATGCTGAGCTATTGCACGGGTGCACAGGTGGCAGACAGTACAAAGCTCAGACAGAAAATTGGCTTGTCAGTGGCCTGTAAGACCAGAGGTACCTTTCTGTCACAACAGGGACATACGGATGCCAGTGGGCCAACCACTAACATGCACAATGATGCAATAGGGTGGTGCAGACTGAAACTGACCCCCCCCCCCCCCGGCTTTCGTCCGAACAACGGTAAACAGACCAACAGTTGGGGAAACAACACCCTTCTTTGGATAATGCGGGGCTCCAGCATCTGGAAGCGAAGCAGGAGTGGACCAGGCTGTTGCTTGGTGCCCCCCAGCCCAGGGGCGGGGGCCCATGGGGCCCTCGCCAGTGCTGTGCACGTGCACCCCCCGCACTGGGATTCGGATCTTCGAGCACCCGAACATTGAGGGAGATAAAGAGTATGCGGCAGGGGGGCTTACGGATTAGTTCGACTCTCTGGGAGTCCACACAACAAACTCTCCCCCATGCATTGCATCCCATCACAGGGACGGGTTGAGGGATAAGTGCCAGAGCGAAGCTTTGTCGGCTTGGCAGCCATAACCACACAGGGCAGGCCCAGACATGGGCATTAGCACAGGAATGGGCACAGTTATGTGGAGGGGTTTGAGCAGATGGGCAGAAGCGCGGGTAGCGAAAATGTCACATGAGCTACTCAAAAGGGGGCAGAAAGCAGCAATGGAGAGGGGCATATTACCGCCACCACAACAGCTGGCAGATAACACTGGTGTCTGGAAATCGCACTTTGTACCCCACCACACCGCCTCACAATTTTCGCCTCATGCTTTCCCTGCCTCATTGTTTGTTATTACATGGCTTTCAGCTCATCCCCTCAGTCACATGCGTAATGCGTCCCTCCATCCCCAGTGTCCGTCCATAGCCCTCCCAAATCCGCCTGCAGTCTTCGTTCCTGCTGATGACATCCCAGTCATGCAAGGAACTGCCATACACACAGCCGATGCTTTTCGTTGGAATTGCAACAGACAGCGAAATCACGAAAATGTGACACAAAAGGCACGAATTAAAAACATCAAATGGCACGTGATGCCGAAAACTATGCTGGCAGAGGACAAAAAAAGGGTTTCCTCCTACACGAGGCATACGGCGGTACCGTGCAGCTCCTCCCCCACGCATGGCCTTTACAGAGACGGCGGTGCGGGGGCTCCGTCACAGGCACCATAACCCTCATCACCATCGCTGTACAGCAGCTTGTCCACAGTTATGTCTTCGTCACTGCCAGTGTCCACGTTTTCAGTGAGTTCTGCCTCCATCGAAGCATCGGGAATCAGCAGCGGCTGAAGCAGCAGCACTAGTAAGGGCATGACACCACTGATCAGGCACGCCTTCCAGGCATTGGTAAAATCATCTGTCTTCCCTTGACCAATGGTGTCCATGCCCAGCCAAGACAAGAGATAAGCACCAAAGTACCCCGCCATAATGTTCCCAAAGTTGGAGAAGCCGGCTAGCAACGCATACACCGTGGCCTCCAGACCTCGAGGACAGACCTGAGGGACAGGGATGTGCTAAAAGAACAGGCTCGTGAGTGAAAACGGCGGAACCCATAACCCCCAGTGTGGATGTGGATGTGTGCGTGCAAGCGTGTGTATATGCATACGTGTATTATATGGGTATGTGTAGGAGTACGCAATCTCACTGCTGCTCGGGGGAGGATACCTCACCATGGTGTGGGGGTGTAACTAGGCGCCCCCCCCTGCCAACATGCAACCTGAGGGGCGGGGATGCCCGCGGGATATCTGGCCCTTCCCAACCACCTGAACCCCTTCTCAGTGCCACAGCGACCTGAGTCCCCCTGTGGTTTGGGGATAGGGATGGCCAGCGGCAGAGGCAGGTGAGTTGGTGAAGGGGAAAGGTGTTGGTAGGGACTCCCAATCCCTACCGGTCACCACAGCGGGCTGTGCCCGGCGATGGTGGGGCGGCATGGGCTCCACCAGGGGTGGGGAGAACCCTATTTGGCTTCTGGGGTCCCGTAGCCCATTTCGAACACAGCGGCAGGGGCACCCCCCCCACACACCAACTCAGGCTGATGTGCTACGTAGACCTTAGGGCGTTGGCAAGGAGGGTTTGTTGCATGCCCTCCAAAAACGGCCAAAATGGCCGAAAATAACAAAACTGCCGCCCTCCGAAAACGGCCAAAATGGCCGAAAAGAACAAAACTAGCGCCCTCCGAAAACAGCCAAAAATGGCCGAAAATAACCTACGAAAAGAACCTAAGAAAATAATCTAAGGCACCTAAGAATTGGCAGCACGATCAGACCGTTTCATGTGCCAGGGTGGCCAAGGCGGCTGAGGGAGCGGTGGTCTATCAGCAAGGGTGCCCCGTAAGGTCACCTCCACCCTAGAGGGCAATGAATGCCCTCAAATGGACCTTCCCTGTGACACTCGCCTCCACTACTTGCTAGTGGCCGTCCTACACATTCAAGTGCAGGTCAGCCCCCCCCCCCCTTGTGTACATGAGGACCACCTGCTTACAACACTGCACCGCCCAAGGCTTGGGAGGGCCCACCATGGTGTGGCTGAGGGCCCTTCCGCAACAAAACTACTAGACATGGGCTGCCCAGTCACCAAACCCCGGTTTCCGTTTGGGACACCCTGCCGGTGGAGCCATGGATCACCTGTCACCGAAGGCGGTCGCTCGGTTCCAGTACCCCATGAAATGCCTCACCCATCAGTGTCATAGTCACCCACACTGGCCCTTGATGTGTACCCATGCGGCTTGATGTGTACCCACGGGTCTTGATGTGTACCCATGGTCCTTGATGCGTACCCATGGGTCTTGGTCTGCACCCACGGCCCTTGACGTGTACCCATGGGGCTTGATGTGTACTGACGCGCCTTGATGTGTACCCACGGCCCTTGATGTGTACCTAGGGGCCTTGATGTGTACCCATGGCCCCCCCTGTACATGACCATCCACACCGCAAGGCGCCTACCAGTGGAACAGCCTCCCACACTACGAACTCAGCAGCGCAAAATTTCAGCAAGTACATGACCCTAGCTCCACATCGCAACCCCACGAAGGAGCCCCCTAGCCAGGAGCCAAGCATACGGTTCCAATATCCGGCTCTGGTGACTATCCAAGGGCCCAGAGTTGTGGTCAACGCAAGAACATCCCAGCTTGCACATGGAGGGGGGGCAGTGCAAAGATGGCATACATCACTAATACATCCAAATCTTGCGGTGTCTACATATTGGGCACAACTGCCATCAATATTGTGACTACACCGTCCCACTAGATCACCGAGCTCAATATGGATGTGGCCATGAAGGATGGCCTAGAAACCCACCCGACCTAGCTTTTGCGGTACCCATTCCTTTGTTCCATGGAGAAGTACGGGTACCACTGCCAGTTGCCCCGTTAGGCCTACAAGACTGGCCGCATGCCTAGGCCACCATCTTGGTGCTGATGCGTGGGTTTGCCTTTAGACTGGTTCCAGTAGTGGCACCTCACGGCCCACATAATCATCAACTTGCTCACCATGAAAGTACTTGTGGAGCCATCCACACACCATAATACCACGTCGTGTACTATGTGCCTCTACAGTGACTCCCCGGCGATGGCCGCTTACCTCTGAATGTGCAAGGCGTAGCCCCATGAGTGGTGACCAGCCATACAACGATTGCAAGCATGGCTAGACACTCGGATCGGCCAACATCTCTGGGAGCCTTGGGTGTTGGGAGCAATGGGCGGGGCCACTGCTCCATCCTTGCACCAAGCACACATGGAGGTTATGGGGGCCAGGGCGTTGCTTTAATGTTCATTTCGGCACGGGGGGTGACCCCTTCTCCCTGGACCCCCTCCCCTCCTCCCCTAGACCCCTTCCCCCCCCCCCGCTCTAATTCAACACTTCTTTGGTCACTCCACTCATATCATTTCTTCCCTGTGTTGCAGACACCATGCCCAGCGTCCCATAAGTACGTTCTTCGGCACCCCGTCCAACCGTGTCCCCGCGCAAAACGCAACGACATTACAAACATGATCCTCTATTTTCACTTCCAAGATAGATGGACTGGGAAGAAAAGGCAAGAGGCATACAAATGTTGCACAGAAAGCATGTTCCACACTTTTCTGAACACTCCAATGGCGGCTCTGTGCGAGTTTATAAGACAAGCAGCCATAATGTCATGACAAGACCGTGAGGTGTGCTGCCTGCAGCATGAGTTCGCGCTCATGCAACCTGGTGTGCGTGCATGCTAGGCAGCATAGCTGCCAGGAACACGGGCTCTGTTGCAACGTGCGGATTTTTTGTCTTTCACAGCCCCAAAAAATCTGCACTGTCCTGCACCTGAGGTCCCAGACCAGCCGAAAAAAGGAACCCCAAACAAACCCCAGAGGGAAAGAGTAGTTGCACAGCCATCGACTCCCACAACACCAATAATTGTCCTTGAAGTTCCCCGAGAGGAGTTACTACACAGTGTCAAAAGGTGGTAAAGGTTACCACAGGGTCACCTCTACAAATCTTCAACACCAACCAGCGCCTCGCCTCACACTTGCAAAACAAGGTGCCTGTGGGCGTGCAGCAAAGTTTTGTACTTGCCATGGGTTATGCAGACTCAGAGGCACTGGAAGCCATGAAGTCTGTGTTGCCTCGTGGTGTTTACGTGAGGGCACAATGCATGGACCCAAAAAGATGAGTTGATTACCTGTCTTCAGACATTATGACAAATGTATATGCTGAATGGGTCAGTGTGGTGCATTTTTGCAATTCCTGGTGGATATGGTTCATTTCGGCAGGTAGGGGGGGGGGCTCCCCCCTGGACCCCCTTCCCCCCTCCCCTGGACCCCCTCCCCCCCTCCCCCCTCCGCTCAAGCAACGCCCTGCATGGGGCTCCACACCATGGGAACCCAGTTCACCCACCAGTTCCTGGACGAGACCATGTGGGTGTTGCTCACGCACAGGCATGCGCAACACTCCTCAAGGCCTGTGCAGGGCCTCAGGGCACAATCGTGCGAGCCCTTTAGGAGCTGCGGGTCCGGAGGGGCGAGGAGTGCCCAAGGCCGCCCTCGACTGACCAATGCTGTGGTGACAACCAGGTCTGCACAAGGACGGGCGCCACACTGCGCCCCAGTCCCCGCCGCAGGGTATTGTAAGGCATAGTTCAGGGTTAAACACAACAGTTCACCAGTTCACCATAGCAACCCCCCCTCCCGAGTCGGCAAACCTGGCGGCCAACCAGTCGGCGAGCGAGTTGGCAGCGCGTTGTGCCCAACTTGGAGGGCAGGATCAAAATTTTGGAGGTTGGCACAAAGTAAAGCCTATTACGCGGTGTTAGCTGTGTAGCTATCATTCAATTTTGCATGGCAATCCTCAATCAGTGCTGCACCCAAAATTTTGGTTTGAGGCAACTTCGCTGAATTCCGCGGACTCGTTGGGCCCCTCGCCGACTCGGGGGGGGGGGGGGTGCCATTGATACAACATGCCGGCCATGGCCTTTTGGCAACAGCACACGCATGCACACACGCACACGTACACCTACGTGCACGCATGCACATACCCGCACACGCACACATATGCACACGGCAAACACAGCAGTTTTTCAGCCCTGGTACCACACAACAAACAGCACTTCTTCCCCGTGTGACACACAGCCAGTCACAGACCTTAGAGATGAGGATGGTCGTGGGCATAAAACAGATCATGCCCACGGTATTCTGTACAGAGGACTTGCCCACCATGAACACCCAATCCGGAATGCCGAGGCCCACGTTCCAGCGCTTGAACTGAACCACGTCCAAAAGACTAGTGCCAAAGGACAAGATCACTGACAAGGACAAGGCACTGTGGTAGGTCCAGTCCCGCATGTACGTCCGGAAGATGGTGGAGCCTACCACCATCATGACCGAGTCCAACACCCCAATGACAGTGTAGTAGAAGGTGGCAGTAAAATGGGGACAGTCCACACAGACGGGATAGCCCGAACGCGCCGACTCTTCGTGAGTGGCCGGATCCAAATAGAAATTGTCCACAAAGCCACCGGTGCTGAGGCTCAGAGCATTGGCCACAAACATGTAGACCATGGGTTTCCAGATGAAGCCCGGGAGCAGCAGCATTGCGGAGCCAGCTGCAGACATGTGTTGGGGGAAGAGGGGCAGGTCAACATTAGATGAGGGGAGGGGGGGGGGGGCTGGGACCCAAGAGTTTGTGTCCCTGTTGTAAATTTCGTTTTTTCCCGCTATGGTCACTTTGGTTGGTGGGGGGTGGGGGCTCCTCCTGTGGTTGTCGGCCGTTGTAATGTTAGTCCGGGAGAGGCTCCCATTGTGGGAGTGTGTGGAAACGGAGGCTGCTGTTGATGTGGATTGACGGGATTGGCAGAGGCCACATCTGATGAAGAGCTGCGCCATGGAGTGCGGTTTTCAGGGATGAGTGTGTGGGGGGTCGGGGGTATGGGCATGGGGATGGTCGAAGTCCTTGCGCTGAGGGCCTGGCATGCGCTGCCGTGCGCCACTCCCCTCGCAGGTGCCTTTTCAGACTCGTGAGGCCAATGGGGTCCTCACTGCTGCTGCCAAGGGCAGGCGAAGCCGGATACATACCCCCACAGGGGGGTATGCCGACTGCCACTGGCCCTTTCGGCTCCCCCCCCCTCCCTCCCATCCTGCCTCTCCCCTTACCATTAGCTCCAGCCCCCCCCCCCCCCTTGGCTGGCCGATATGCAGAGTCGCCGGGGCAGCCAACGTGCTCCACCCCAGGCGTCCTGTGGAGGACCATGAGAGGAAGTTGAGAAGCAGAACGGCCCTCCAGAGTGTCGTTTCTGGATGGACGGATACCCTCGGCAGTTACTAATGTGGGCCCAACCAGTCCCTCTGACTGCAACTGCCACAGTCTGTACCCCGCCACCCCCACCACAGATTTGAGGGGGGGGGGGGGGGGGCTGGATATGGATTTGGATTTGGTGGCCGATCCTTAGGGGTCCCTGCACCCCCAAACCGCCAAACCTCCAAGGAAGGACAGGAGGGCTAACCACAGGCCACGTTGCCCTCTGTGGCTCCGCTGCAGCACCAGGCCATAGGGGCTGCCATTGGGGGGGGGGGGGGGGGGCTGCCCACACAAGGTGCCTGGATGAGTGAGTGACGTGAGCGCTACAGCTTTGCACTAGCCGGAATTACACACTGAGGCACCGCAGGGGCCTTGGACCCCTGGCCGGTGTTTGCGGGTTTGTGCACCCGTGTGACGGACGGTTGAACTGAGCTCACCAGGAGACCACAGTCTGTAGCCCCCCCCCCCCCAACCCCCTCACCACCGCCACACACCCTTCATCTGTCGGCCAGTGAGATATCTCTTTTGGCGACCTTGGGACTGGGCACTGGGAGACGTCAGCCTGAGCAGTGCCATGCCAAGCAAGGTGCCCAGCCCCTGCCCAGCAACAGGCTGCATCCCAACCAATTCCCCACCCCCTCGTCGGCCCAAATTTAAGCCACCACAAAGCGAGGCTCGAGGGAGGGGGCACCTCGGAAATTCTCCCCCAGCAGCCCTGCCAACCCCAGACCACCCACCTTCACATCACAGCCACGCACGTTCACGTTCCTTGCACCTGCTTGCAGGCCCCAAGCTGTCTTGGGTCAATAGGTATGGTTTTGGTGGCAGGGCTGACATCAGTGTTTGCATCAACATTTGCCTGGAGTACTGGTGGTGGTGCAGCCTTTGTTGTTGCTCATGTTGTCATCGCCAAGAAAGGGTAACACACACACACACACACACATAGTGCACACAACTTGGCCTCCTCAAACTTTTTTGGTTCTCAGACTTATGAGTGTCCCGTAAGTACCCGAACGTTGTGACCAGGCCTTAATGGGAGATCAAGTACAGCATAGGTTGTCCTGTGTGGGACCACAGGCCGCCAGACGCGGTGAGACGTCAGAATTTGATTCAGAATCTGACATCAGTGCATGCAGCGGGATGCTCCTCAGTGGATCTTGCCCCTGTAGGGGGTGTTGGGACAGCAGAAATTGATGTCATGGCATCAGGGCAATCGATAGTATCATCAAGTAATCCAACAACATTAATTGATTGAGGAATGCCAAATGCTTCTGTAATCCGAGCCACCCCAGTGCCACCGTAGAACCCCTGAAAAGCCAGCCAAGAGTCACCCTACCAGATGCCTGGGAACACCTGTAGACTGCCCTTGACGTTAGCTGATGGAACGTGCAAATCTGTGGAAAGAGGCAACACTGAGGTCGTGCAACGGAAACAAGGGAGGGAGGGAGAGAGACTTGGCCTCTCATGAAATCTGGGCACCAGCAGCTTGTCCAGGATAACTGGGGTCTGTGACAGCGGACCCTTTGCTGCCACAGCAGTTGGCCTTCCAGAGGGTGCTGCAAGGCCAACCAACAGCTGCTACCTACACACCATCGCACACTTCGTCACCTTTGCTTCATTCGCCTCACCCCCCCCTCTGTCCTCATTCCTAACTGCCTCAACCCACACCACAACCCACACAGCACGCACCCGCACAATCACAGCACCAGAACTGACTGGTCCTCTGAAGGTCATACGGACGGACAGAGGGGGGCAGGTAAATGTCCGTTTGAGCACTGAGCGGTTCCAGTTGCACTACGGGGCCCTTCCAGGCCTCCATCCCCGGACCTCCTCTGGTCAGTAGGCGCCCTACTCACCTCTTGGGGCCGAGTGCAGGTGCAACCCCCCCCCCAAACACACCCCACACCCGGAAGCAAAGCAGTGCACACTACGGAAACGATGAAATGGAATGAGCGTTGAAAGCTGTGCCCCCCCCCCCCCCCGCGCCCCGTGTCCAGTGAACAATAAAGTCTTCAAAACATACGGTCCAATCAGCAGTGTTCGTTGGGCACGCCATTCGGTACCTACTTAATTCAGTACCTAAACCCGATGCCTAATTAAGGAGGTCCCAAAAAAAAAACACGGTCTGAACGGAAGTGTTCGTTGGAAAAGGCATTTGTTGGACACGGGGGGGGGGGGTTGCCACATGGCCTCGCTATTAGGTTGTTTGCCTTTGGCGGCGCCTATTGGCCTCTCGCGACTGCTCATTCTGACCCTCTGTGGGTCCGAAGGTGTTTTGGTTGTGTCAACGGAGCCCCTGGATGACTTGTCCTGTTTGACTCTAGGGTCGGCTGTCCCACAGACAGGCTGCTGCCCGTGCCGTTGGGGGGCAGCCGCCGATGGAGCTAAGTGGACAGTCCACGCCTGACCTTTTGCAGCCCGCAACCAGGGCCCGATTACCCCGACCCACTCCAGTATGAGAAATCAGCAGAATCAACGGTAGCTGAGGCGGGTGGTGGTTGCCACTACGTGTTGGTGCGCAATTGTGTTGCTCGTTTGCAGATACTGCCTCACCAGGCCATTGCTTAGTGATACTGGGGGTGGGGGGGGTTGGCCTCCCCGGGATTTTGGCTGACCCATCCACCCACCCACCCACCCACCCACCCACATCTTTTTTTTTTTGGACTGACTACAGAAGTTCATAGAGTACTCAAGACAGTTCTTGGAAACATGGGGGACTCCACCCACATCAGAAAGTTTTTCCTGAGCAAAAAAATTAAATATCAAAGGGGCCCAAACTTGGAGATCAATTGTAGATACACAAACTTTTTTTGGCCTTCGACCCCCGCCCCCCCGGTATAGTATCAACCAATCACTAAGCAATGGCCTGTCCCTCACTCCCTCCTCGGCTCTCCCGCCGTCCCACTTGGCGGCCTCCCTCGCATTTACCTGCCTCTTCTCCTCCACTTCTCCGCCGTCCTCCCCTCCCTCCCCCCCTTCCCACCGAGCGGACGGATGCGTACGCACCCGATCGGGAGACGTCCCCTCCTGCGCGGCAGACCTGTGAGAAGCGAAACCACCAACGCCAGGACGGCCTGCGGCACCGACCCGATTTGGAGCAGGCCCGAGACCATCGTGCACAACACCCCCAGCGTGAGCACCAGCGTGCACGTGAAGTACTTCCATTGGCCGCCCATGCTCTGGAGGCCAAGGCCGCGGGGCCCCGGCGGGGCCCGCTCCTCCGTCATCCAGCCCATCAGCGCCGGCACAATGATGCCGGCGGCGAAGGGGATGGCGAGGGCCAGCACGGGGATGGGCCCGAAGAGGTCGATGCCGGGGCCCGCCACGAAGATCCCCAGGAGCCCGAAGAAGCCGATGCCGCACCACACGAATGACACGATGTCGGCGGAGTGCTCGGGGGCGCGGCGCATCTTCTCAGTGTACGTGGCCTCGATCATGAGGTCCGTCCAGGACAGCTGCACGTTGCCAAAAAAGAAGCAGAGGCACACCAGCGCGCCCCCGAGGGCCCGGTGCTCCGTGATGAGCGTCATGTAGGCCGTGGTGGCCACCACCGCCGTCAGCACGACCCTATGGTACGGACCATGTGTAAACTGGAGGTGGGGGCAGGGAAATATTAGAAGGGCAGGGAGGGGAATGAAGCGCCGGATACTCAGCTACCGTATAGCCACGTGTCACCGGCATACGGTCAACGCCAACCATCAGTTCCGTATGTTGCCTTGAGTTCGCCACCCACACAGGCGAATATCGAATGTTTCATGGGCTGGTGGGTTAAGAATCAGAATCAGAAATTTTCTGTCTTTTGTTCGTGGACCATGAACAAGGTTCACTGTCTGCAGACGAACATGAGCCCCCCGACGCATTTGAGTCCGTGTCATAAGAGTCTGGCATTTTTTGCAGCCCCAGGTCAGCCCAAATGTCTGTGGCAGACTTGTGTGCTGTCACTGCATGCTTCGCTGCTTTCGCCCCTTGGCGTGCATGCAAGTCTGCCTGCTCATTACGATCCACCCCCGCGTGCGAGGGCACCCACTGTATTCAGACACTATCTCCTAGCAGGAGCCACTCCGTCCACAGTTGCTGCCAGCCTGCATGGGCCAGTGGCCCTCGTGATCCCACCCACTAGTGCTGTGACCATTGATCACATTCCCCCTATAAACCCATGAAAACCAATTCCGAATCTGTGGCCAAATGTAACGGAATTCCTGGGCACTTCTTCTGCAGTCAGCTCAGCTCTGGTAATGGACTGTCTGCCCGTGACCAGCAGGGGCGAGGACTCATTCCTATCATCTCCCTCCCCAAACGACACCCCATATCCAGCAAACGCAACCCCTCCCGGGAATCTCGTGACCCATCCACAAACGACACATCCCAACCAGCCCCCACCTTTTCAGCAATCTGCCGCTCCATGTCTGGGAGCAGGTGTGCCCACTTGTCTTTCTTGGGCACTGCCACTGCCTTTGCACGTGTCACTGCCCCCTGTGCAAGCATCTGGGGAGGAAACATTGGTGTCCCCTGTTCAAAACGCTCAAGACAGGCAGTGAGATGTTGTGCCTCTTGTTGTATGAATGATGTCTGCGGGGCAGACGCCCAACCCTCCACATTTGCACGCCACGTGGTGGGAAAATCAAAAATAGTGGTATCCAGCCCCCAAAATAAGCCTCACATCTTTAAAACCCACGCTGCCCGTGCTGCCGCCAATAAAGCCAGTCCCTGTGTCGTCTTGAGAGAGAATAGAGGCTCCTTCACCAACAATGTTTGCATCTCACGCAACACCCCAGTGGCCCCCCACAGGGGCCCAAACGCCTTGAGCACTATGTTAGCAGCCAAGAGGTAAAATTTGCAGGAGGAAATGGCATGACTCACTGTCTCCAGAAGGGGAGAGAGGGGGAGGGGGGTGGGGGGTTGGGTTGGCTTGGGTCTCGGCTTGCGCCAAAGGCAGTGTCCCTGCACAGCCTGGCCCCTACCTCCAGTTGTCCGGTCTCACAGCCACCAGACTGCTGACGATCCCCGAACCTCACCAAGTGCTGGCGAGAGGGAGATACCACCGTGCCTGTGTGTGTCGGTCGCACACGCCCCGGGCGCCGGGGGGGGGGGGGGGGGAGTTGTGTGTGCCTGGTGCTCCAGGCCCGGCAGCGGGGCTTGGGTGCCCTACCATAGGGCTGCTAGGGGAATCTATGGGTCGGGTCACCTGCAGCTTCCTCCAACCCACAACTCTGAGGCGCTCCTTGACTGGCCCAGAGGGTCATACCTGGCGTTGCACAGAGTGCTAGACCGGCTGGTTGCGTCCCAGTGGATGGAAGGTCCTGGGGCGTGCTGCGCACTTCCTTGCCCGCGACACCTTGGTCACCTCTGACCAGACGGGACACCGCTCACCAACCCCTCCTAAAGAGGGAGGGAGGCCGCAACAGGTCATCAAAGCGCTCTACACATGCACGTCCTGGTATGCATATGCAGCAATGTTCGGTAGTTCCATTCACACATTGTCCATCGACGGGCTAGATGTATGTACAGGCTTGCCAACCTTCTCTGACCGGTTCCCTGCTTAGCCGCATTTTGTCGGCCAAGACCTCTAGCCTACATTCCACAATACTGAGGCAGCCACCGCTTCACCTGAGGACCCTGCTCTGAGGCTGGCACCCAATCGGCCAAAGGTCAATAGGTTAACTGGTGCTGGAGGGGGGAGATGAGAGGAGGGGAAGGGAGGTACAACTCTGTTAACATACCAAGTTCAACTTAGGCAGGCATTGTTGTGAGCACAATAAAGGTGGCAAGAAAAAATAGATAAGAGAAAGAAGAGCTGCCAGCGCCATTGTCTACACGCCGCCGGGCATCGAACCTACGCCCTCCGGGACGAAGCCCCCGTGCACTTCCAGTATGCCACGCTACCGATGTGGTTAAGTAACCTATTTCATACCCACCATTATGTACTGTGAATTCTACACCGCTGGTACTAGTGTTCAGAGTCGTCGCCACACCAAGAGCAGCAGCTATTCATGAGCTGCTGGCCGGCGCCGTCGCCTCCACGGTTCGCGACGGCCCGCGAAGACGAAGCGCACTGCGGGGCCGGGCCCCCGTGCACTTTTAGGTATGCTCGCACCTTAAACCACACAAGTCAAAACTAAACATCCCCGAGGTCTCGGGACATTCGGTGGTTCCCAACCCTCCCCGGGGTTCGAACCACCCTATGCGGAATGGAAGAGTAGTGCACGACCGACTACACTGTGATGATTATTCGCAATACCGCACGGTTAGCCCCTTGAGTAAGCCCCCATCTGGAAAAAGGTAGATTGCTAACCGCGGCCCCTGGCTATCTTGAACCGCGCGGCTGTCTTTTCCGGGTGGAACTTACATCTGTACTGAACTCCAGGTCTGTAGGCCCATCAGAGAAGGAGAGTTCTGCAGACTCGTTTCGTTGGGGGGAGACACAGGGGAGGGGATCGGCGAGTCTGCTTCCATGACATCCTCAGACTCTACCTCTGAGTCATACTCAAACCGCCTGCGCACCGGATCGATACCTATAGCCAATTCATTCTGTCAATCGTGGGAACGTAGCATCATTGGCGTGCCTACATCTGTGGTGCACAGGGATTGCACCTCCATTGTCGTGTGGACAAAGTCATCCGGGCTGACACTCACTTGCACTGGGGGGGTCATCAGCGGTGTGTGAGGGGGGGGGGGGGAGGTGGATTTCGGGCCGTCCTGTACAGTGGTGACATTTTGCGGCCTGCCTCTGCAAGGAAGTCCGCTCTCTCATTACCCTGCAGACCCGTGTGGCTAGGGACCTTGATCCAAGCTAAGTGAGCTTTCGACTGATCAATCAGAATCATGAGACGAATCCACATGTCCAGATTCGTGACTGGTCCTTGGGCTGTGACCCAAGAGTTGGCTCTCCACTTTAATGCACTGCCCTGCCCCCCACAATAGACATAGGAGGAGTCCGTGGCAGTCGCCAACTTGATTTCCATATGACTAAAATGTTCAAGGGTGGTGATTACAGCTTGCAGTTCCGCTCTATTTACCGTCTGTCGTTCATGTGGGGGAAAGTAGGAGGAGCGTTCCTATCCGGTGGGGCTGTGGCAGCCCCATCCCCCCACCCATCCGACGCCCTGTACCCACTTAGCTGAACCATCTGTGTAAACCATGGTGTAACCTTCCGACTCATAGTTTGAGATTTCGGTGACCGTTTTGAGTGCCAGCTCTTTCTTGCGTGTGTGTCGCTTTTGCTGTTTAGCCGCACGTTCCTCCTGCTCATCTGTCGAAGCCTGATACTCGATACGCTGGTGGGGAAAGAAACCGTGATTGCGCTGGTGAACCAGTGAGGTGTAAAACTGCTGAAATGCTGCTGAGAACTTGGCTAGCGGTTCCCAGGCCATAACGGTTCCCACGAATTGAATCCATATATTGAGGAAAGTTTCAAGAGAGGCCACCCCCCGCAGCATAGAGTTCCTCGGCGACCAGTGGGCTGCCAGGGCCGTCGAGGTCATTATCCCCAATGGGTGCGTGAAGGAGCTTTCCTTTGGGAGGGTACGGGCTGAGTGCTGCATCTCTCCAATTTGCACCGGTGCCCGGCCTTTTTCCAAGGCATCGAAGCACACAACATGAAAGCGACGTAAGGATAAAGCATGAGAAATAGATTCATTGATCCCACATATGGGGCATTTGGGGTTCTTAGTCCATGAGCTGAGTCTCTCTGCAACTTTGAGCTTGTCCCAAAGGACCTGAAAACAGAAATCTGCCAGAAGGCTCGCCACACTTTTGGGGAACACCTAGTTTCAGTGTATGGATTGGCAGCGAGGCGTTTGAGCGTCAGAGACTTGGCCCACGATCCACACGGATGGCAATAACCAATCCGTGATTGGGACCTTCAAAAGGTTCCGAGGTGCCCGTTGATAAAGCATCTGCCAGGTAAGCCTGATATGACACATCAAATTCGCATGGGGGTTGAGGGAGGAGTCATACAAATCAGCCACCGTCAGCACTTTCATGGACACCAACTTTGTGCTGTAGTAGGTGAGGCGTTTGTCATTCTTGAAGGCGGCAGAATGCCACAGGGGCACCTGACCGATTTGTAGGGGGTGTGCAAGACCATCAATGATATAGTGACGGGCTGACGAGAAAGATTTCGGGCTGCATGAGAGAAAATCAAAAGTTTTGTACGGGACACGACCTAACTGCAAGTATGGGATGGCCCATGAATGGAGCATAACCCCATAGCGCGAGCACCATTGTTGGAACCTCTGCACAAGTGTGGGAGAGAAAATTCTTGGATCTTTGAGGTAGGCATGAAACGCGGTGCCATATTGTGCATGTAACCAGACCTTGGGTGTTGGCAGCCGGTATCCCCCCCAGTTCGGGCTATTGTGAGATGTGGTCCAGCGTAACTCCCCAGCTGTCCAGCCCTAAAGCCGTATTATACACCAGTTTCAGGGACTTGATGGACATTTCCGAGGGGAAGTAGGACCGGGCAGTAAGCAGGATGGTGGGGAGGATCCAAGTCTTAAGAAGCAGTAACCTTTTTCGTAGACAGAGTTGCAGGCCCGCCAGCTGCGAGGCCCGCCATTGTGCTTCGGCGAGTGGGAGGGAGAAAGCTTCATCAAAAGTGACATTTCCCATCATTACCCTAAACCTGGGCAAATGTGGGATGGTCATTAAAGGGCAGTTACATGCCTCTGGCCAGGCCTTGGTTGAGAGCACCTAGTCTGGTGAACTTCTCATGGGCATCCCTATTTGCAACCGAGTCAAATACTTAGGAGCAGGAGTCCAGAAAAGAGTCCAAAAGTTTTCATGCAGTCACAGATCTCACTCAAAAGCAGAGCCAGCTTCTTACTGTCAATCAGAACACAAAGGTCGTCCGCATACATACATGGGACGCTACAAGCTACCTTTTCTAGCGGCAGTAAAACAAAGGACACACAAAACGAAAACAGAACCGGCGAGAAGGGATCACCCTGTCCTATCCCTGCTTCTGGTCGGAAGGCAACCTCCCGTACTACCCCCTCCAAATGCAGAAATGGTAGGGGGCCGTTAGGGTACTAAGTATGAAAGAAATGTAAAGGATTGGCAACTGTATCAGCTGTAATACTGCTGTGATAAATTGGTGGGTGAGTGACGGAAAGGAATAGGCAAAGTCAAAGGTGACGAGGGCCCCATGGGTCATGGCCTCATAGCCTCACGTGACCCCCCACACATGATGCATCATCTGCCTTCCTTTGACACACCCTACCTAGCGTTTATGCGTTAGCTGCTGCAAAAGTTGCTCTACTTGAACACAAAGGATGTTCATCAACAATTTTTTCTTTACATTTTGTAACGCCATGGGTCTCACGCGGTTGATGGTTGCTGCTCCTGCTGACTTAGGGATACAGCTGGTCAAACCAATTTCCCATCCCTCTGGCAACGATCCTGACTCAAAGGCCCCCCGAGCTAACTCCATCATGCGTGGCACGAAGAGGTCTTGAAAGACTTTATAGACTTGTGCCCCTACCCCATCATCCCCTGGAGAGACATTGTTGTAAAGGCGATCAAGTCCTTCCTGGACAATTTCCTTTGTGAGGGGTCGGAAGAGAGCCTTAGCCATGGCCTCAAAGGTCCTGGGGAGACCCAGCCCCTACAAGAATTCGGTACACTCAAGAACTGTTTTTTTTCCTTCCACCGATACGGAGGACCAGTGTTTCTCCAGTGCCTTGGCTATCTATATCGGCTTACTTAGTACCCGGCCACCTTTGTCTTTGATCCACCCCAACTTCCTGCGGTGCTGGAGTTCCGTCATCAATTTGTTTACTTGTCTTTGTCTATCTTTCGGTGACTCCTAGCTACTGTCTTGGCCAGCCAGCAGGCCCTTCAGCTGTGAGATAAGCCGCAGGCCCGCTTTATCTCGTGAGCCTTGCTCTATTAAAGAGACGAGAAGGGAGTATGCACTCGCATCAGACTGCGGGGAAAAACCTTTTTGTCTCAGGTAAGCCCATCCCTGCGGACATACCCTGTGTACCGTGGAGGTCAGCATGACTCCCAGCAGGTTGAAACTTTGTGGGGTGGAGACATCCCGTTTGTATTGGATGGAAGGCACATATGGACTGGAGCGCTGAGTCCCACCATTGGTGTGCTGACCCAGGCAGTTCCTGCAACAAAGATGTGAGATGTTAGGTAGCTTCCTCATCACTGAGGATATCAGTGGGACAACGGAACTTGGACGTGGTGCATTCAAATTCAGGCGGTTTACACAACGCAATGACCGCCTTGTGATCCGCCTTGGCAATGAAGATAGTGTGTGCTTCCGTGAGATGAGGCAAAAGCGACAGAGAGATGTGAATTCTGTCTATACAACGGAGGTTGTGAGGGACCTGTTCCTTGTCTGTATGTGAGTCTGAGCCTGAGTCCTGTGTATCATGGATACCGAAGCCATACGTGAAACCGTCCGGTGGTATCTGTTTGGGGTCACCATGACCGCTGTGGACTTCCACATATGCATCAGCCATCTGCAGTTGGTGCAGGGCTTTGATTTCAAGATCTCTGGCCTGAACAATGGAGTGTACTTTATCATCAAACACTGGATTTGAATCCCTGGACGGTACCACAATGGAATTGTGGTCCGCCAGTAAAATTTTGTGCTCATACGGGAGTGCTGCTAATGTAGTGTACAGTCCATTCCATTGTTCCAGCCGAATGGCCGATTTGTGGTGAAAATGTGCACTTGTGATGCACAGTGTTTGCCCCTCAGCATTTTTCAAGATCACAGTCAGGATTCTGGAGCCCAATGGAATGGCTTCCACCAGCCCCCAGCCATGTTTCCATAGCACAGCCCCCCCCCCCCCCCCCGCCTTGCAACATGAGATTGGAGTGCAGTGTGTAACTTGCCGTGTGAAAAAACTTGGTAACATGTTCCATGGATTGGTTGTTCCCAAAATGCGGTTCTTGAATCGCTACCACATCTAAGTCCTTTGCCCTAATGTATTGGGACAGCAAAACAAATTTGGGGACTTTTTCTTCCCTTTTCCTTTTCGGACTTTTGTCATCATTCTTCCCTTTTCCTTTTCGGACTTTTGTCATCATTCCATTCATGTTGAGGATCGTCACTGACAATGACCCAAAGAGGGGGGCCTGCTCAGAGAAGGAATTCTTCATGGTTTCTGTTTGCCTTTCACCACTTACACAAAACTGGATTTCCACTTATTGCCTGATGCCTGTCCTGAGGGTGGTTGTGCAGCCGTAGTCCGGCGTTCACCAATTTTCCGCCGGTGTTTTGTGGCTTCAACAGAATAATGTGAGAAACTAATGATGTACATGGGCTGCTTACGCATGGGTCCCGGACAACTACGCCATTGAGATCCATCAAATCACCACCTGTCACTTGCCAAGCTGATAAACTTATATCACCAGAGGTCCACGATAGCCTGGCTGCAGAACCTACTTCTTTGCCCTTGGCCGTGAACATTTGCTTGATGTCCGAGGCTTCCAGGCGAGGCGGTAAATCATAAAAGACCATCTGGTTAAAGGTTTTGGGAGAGGTAGATTGGGGCATAGTTGCAGAACCAGGGGCAATCCTGCATCTCCTCACCTCCAAACTCATCCTCCCTGGCGACTGAGGGAAAGGACATCCTTTAAAGGCCTTTATCATCTGGGCACGGTCATCCGTATTTAATTGATGCCACACGACACGTGCACCCCTGATGGTCGTGTGTGGGTTGGAAATACATTGGGGGCCTACTCTGCAAGTCCTTGCAGGATACCTGGGATGGCCCGGTCCTCTGCGGAAAATGGCGTACCATTGTGTTTCAAATTGTGGCAACTCCATCTGAATATGTACTGCCCAAAGTCGCTCCGCCATTCATGTCCTTCGATGGAAAATGGGTTGCAAGTGATTCTGTCTGCTCTTCTGAGGCGACAAGGCAATGAAGCCATAGAGGGGGGGTCCTCCGATGGTGCTGAGTGGCCTGCTCAACTTGCAGACCTCTTCCAGGTGCCAGGGCACTTGTTTTTCAATCATGGGTCCGGCATGGGGGAATATGGAAACATCTTCCCCTACCAGGATGAGAATGTCACACCAATTAATTTTGGCGTCACGCAGAAAAGAGTCACCCAGCGCGGCCAATTGATTCGTTTCGTTATAATTAACCACTAGCAACACATCATTTGACTCACAGGGGAACAACTCAGAAATCTGTTGCGGGGAAAGCTCATGGATGTGGGACCATCTCAAGGCCCGTTTGTCCACGGAGAGGCGGGTTTCCTCTTGGAAGATCCTATCAAACTCCTCCCACAAAAACTGATAAACCAGTTGTTCTTGCTCCCCTTGCTGTAGCGGGGGCACAACAGCCGGTTCACATCGGGTTTCAGCCTGTACCCGCGCCTTCTGTACATTTGAGACTAGAGTCTTGGCAAAGAAACCTCCCTTGGGGGGGCGGGGTATCCCCTGTCACTTCCCGTGCCCTCTTGTGCTGGACGTTATGAGGATTGCTGTCGCTGTTGTATCAGCACCTCATGCTGTGCAAGTGTTGTTTGTTTTTGCTCGGTGACAGACTTAAGCAGTGCTTCATCAGGGGATACAAGTAGTTGCAGTACATGATTCTCCGCTTCATGCACCTGTGCTGCGATAGTGTTCCACTTCTGTTGCAGTTTACTGGCGGCTTCAGGAGATGTGTTTGTAGGCAGGCTTTTGTGCTGCTTCCATACCTCTGCCTTTTGATGCTCTAGAGCATAGAGGTTGTCCCGTGCCTGGGACAGCGAATGGTCTTTGGCAACATCGAGCTTCTTCACACAGATGCGTGTTGCAGCCGCGTAGTCACAGGCTGCTTCCTGGCATTGCCGTAGTACGGGTTCGTCAAGCACTTGTGGTTGCGCATTGGAAGCCCGGGCTTCCTGGTATCGATTTAACAAGACGGACATATCATGGTTAGCATGGTTAGAGGTCGAGAATGTTCACATCACATACAGGGGGAGAAGATGAGGGCGAACCCACTGCGAGAAGCATCTCCTGGGTGCTGTTTTCCATGTCCGTCATGTTGCGGGAGAAAGCAGCAAAGAGAGTTCACAATGAGTAGCTCAGAGTTGCATTTGGTTCAGGGCAGGCACCGACCCCGTTTCTCAGTGATTCAAGAGTATGCCGAGAGCAGGATAGCAAGATCGTGTCTGGAGTAAGATGAAAACTGACTCCACTAGTTGGAAAACCCAAACCACGTGTTCCTCGTGAACTGGATCCAGGAACTCGACGATAACGAAAATCGGTTCCTAGTAATTGCACACCAATTTTGGGGCTTGAATTGCCATTGAGTGCAACTGCGCGGCACGAAATCGTAGAGCAAAGCGGGTGTTTGCAAGATCGATCCTAGCGCTTTTTCGAGCTGGCGAGGTTTGTGTGCCGGCTGTGTGGATCACTAGCACTGGTGTTTGAATTTGGTCGTGGGGGATAACAGGCAAGCCTAGATCAGAGTAGAATTCCAGGGCAGCACAGAGATCAAATTGTGGAAGCACTGTTTTGCTCGGGCTGTCAGCCTCTTCAATTCCCTGGAACCACTGTGCGGCGGCGTCATCAGAACACGCTGTTCTTTTAGGCTGACACTTCCCGAGTGCCATGACATGCTCAATACTCGCGGACCCCGATTGGGCCGGGCAGGACATCATGACAAAGCATCGGAAAAAAAATAGACACGAAAAAATAGACAGTCGGAAAGTGAGTGAGGGGGGGGGGGGGGGGTTCTCTGGGACCCAAAAGCCTGTGTCCCAAAAATGGCCCGATCAAATTGTCCCTACGAGAAATTTCGTTTTTTCGCATTGAGGTCACTTTGGCTTGGAGTGGGGGGGGGGGGGGGGGCTAGTAGCCCCTTTCCTCCTATTGTGTACGGCCATTCTAATACTTCCCAAGCATGGCATACATGCCGCTGGTCCAATCGGAAAAGCTCGGGTCGCAGTGCATGGCATGTGTTTTGCCTGCCCCAGCCCTACACCCTGCACCAAGACATGAGACGCTGCGTTTCACATTTCACGGACAGCATGGTAACCATCTATCCCCCCGATGACCCGCCACAAGCACAGAATAAACAAAGGACTGGGTTGGGGTAGGTGGGAAGGGAGCAATGGATATGTCAGGGGGGGGGGGGGATAGTGCTGGGGCCCCCGGTGGCAGAACCTGCGTTACCCCACTTCGCTAAACTAACTTCGGTTTGCACGCCCTTCGAGGGTGTTGTTGCCATGCGCACACTGTGGCAAGAATGGTGGTCCAACACCAGCAAACCATCCCTGTGAGAATTATTGGCGACCAAACAAAAAAACCCGGGAAGTCTTGTGCTTGCAACGCTTTCTAGGGTTCATTGGGCTGTTTGGGTGGGTGCATCTTGGTGTTTGGGTAGTTTTTGCCTGCTGATGGTTGCAATCATTATTGGGGCCCCCAAATATACCCAAAGTTTGCACCCCGCACGCACCGTGGCAGGAGCACCCTCTTTGGGACAGTGTCCCCAAATGGCAAAGAAAAATCATTGAGCGGGGACATGTTTGATTGCTGATGTCAAGGTCTGCTTGCCGGAAATTTTGGCAAAGGTGTTACAGGGCTAATCATCGCATCAGCTCATCACAACCAAGTCATGCAGACTTAGAGTTCTTGGGGGGGGGGGGGGTTCTTGTCTCACAAATTTTAAATCTACAAATTCCGGTGCATGATAAAAAAACCCGTGCCTTTTCTGTTAAATGAGCAAACAAACTATGCATGCTTCCCAAAAATTGGTCATGAGAAAAAGTGGGCGGTTGCTATTATTTCCTAGTGGCCTCTGGCTCTGGATGGTTGCTCATATTTCTTGGTGGCGTGGTACAACTGGGCAAAGGCATAGCCTAACGTAAACCTGTGCAACTCCTTGCAACCATAGAACAAAGTGCACACAAAAATTTCGCGCAAAATGTGCGACGCAGAAATTCTACCCTATATAACGCCCCCACCCACCCACCCAATAGGAGCAATTCTCAGGACCGACCACGAGCAAGCCATTACCTAAGGACCGGGGGGGGGGGGGTCCGAGCAAACAAAAATTGTAACAATCAAAGATTGCATTAAAGTCAAGAGTCTCTGGTAGAGTCTAAGATGAGTCATTTTGAAAGAGGTGGAATCACAGGTTGGAAGGAGTGGTTGGAGTTGGGGGTTGGATTGAATGGTGGAGAGTGGCACATCCACCCGCAACGGATGCACAAGGATGAACAATCTAGTACTTGGTCAGCTTTGCACAAATGAAAGTCGCACACAACAATTGTTCGGAAGCTCCTTGTAGACAGGGTCAAGCAAACCTGACGCCAACCTATGGTGGCGGAATCTGCACCCTCACAAATGGAAGTACCATCGCATGTTGACACTCACCCAAGAGCCTACACAACTAAACGTTCATTCCCTTCTCGGGCTTACATTTCTTTGCCATTGCCACTTGCTCACCAGGTAGATATATGAAAGCCCAAGTGGCCACAACTTGGTGGTACAAGCGTTGCACCAGCTTAGCCTTTGGCCTTCTTGTGCGAAGTTACAAATAGGTTTCCCATGCCGGCAGCACAAGCACCAAGATAATTGCGGGAACAGCCAGCGGGACACACTATCAATAGCCCAACAGGGCAATAAGTCCGTCCCCTCAAGCTTTCGAACCGAAAGGGTCTAAACAATAGTTACCGGGCGGGAAGGGTTGGGGAGGGCACTCATAAAGGGTGAAAACCCCCATACACACCAAAGCGCGGCATGTCCCGAGGGACCCAGAGGAAAACAATTGTCCAGCATCTAAGCCAAACAGTCGTTTCCCATGTCGGCAGCACAAGTACCAAGAGAATTGCGGGAACAGCCAGCGGGATATATTCTCCACAACCTCACACCGTCTTGGCGGGCACAAGGTTGCCAAAACTTGAGGGCCTAGGGCTTACCCCACGAATGTGAACCCCACGCCCTCCCCCCACCGCCCTGAGAATACACAGAAAACAACCCTGTGTGTCACAAAGCCCGCCCCTCGGTGTCATGCCTGCAGCGCAATACTGACCGCAACACCTAGCTACAGCAATTGTGCACGCTCACAAAAGTGTTCGGTAGCTGGGCCGCGTACTAGACCATACTCTTGCAGTATACCCAGAAAGGCCGCACACTAAGGGCGGTGTTCGAACGGTACGACCCTTCAACCAGGGGCAGTGCAGCAAAGGCAGTATAGATACACCAACAACACCCAAAAGAAACAACAGGGAGGTGGGAATCACCAGGCAAACCCCACGGCCGGCGAGATGACCACCGTTGTGATTCTGAAAATGCCGCGGGGCCTTTCCTGGTTCGGCTCCCCACCTCCCACTCGCAAAAGTCCACAAAATGGCAAAACTCAGACACGTCCGTACAGGCAGTTCCTTGGGGCAGGCGGGCAGCCTCTGCACACGTTCCGATAGAGTGACAGCCTGTAGTCGCCACTTGTCAGTTGCAGGTACGCGTGGCACTGCTGACACGCCCTCATCCTCCGTTGAAGGGAAATGGTGGCTCTATGCAGCTCATCATACACCGCGTCCTCCTTATCGAATCGGTCGAAGGGCTCGAATTCTCCAGCACCGTCCGCCACTAATTCTTCAACGTGTGGTTGAGGATATAGTCCGCTTTGCGTGAGGACTCTACCACCTTGCCTAGCGCCATTTGAAAGTATCGCACAACGTTGAGCCCACACGACCATCATTGAATATTCGAGGAAAGCCAAGCATCACCGCCCCCCTCGCTAGAGACCCCACAGCTGCTACTCCCACAGGCTGACTCACGGCACAACTCAAAAAAGTTGTGCGCACTGAGGGGCCTTGTGTTACTGTCCGTGTGGCAATCTACCCTGCGCCCGGGGCTGTCAAAGCACCCCTCGGGCGCTGACCCACCGCGACAAGAGGTGTCTCCGTTCAGACTTCTACGCTTCTTGTGTGGAGGCTCTTGGCGTTCGGTGTCAATAGAGCACATCGCGTTCGGCTGAGTGGCCTTGGTATCGGCGGAACACATTGCAGAGACAAAAGCGAACACTCATAAAGGGTGAAAAACCCTATACACAACAAAGGGTGGCATGTCCCAAGGGACCCCGAGGAAAAACAATTGTCCCAGTGTCCAGCATGTGAGCCAGACAACCGTTACCATAGAATACAAAAATGCACGTTTTGCATTGGCCGTCCATGAGCTTGCTCTTTTATGGCGTAGCTGCTCAAGGGTCGTGGACTCCACATTGGCGGATACAACCAAATCACGATAAAGGCGCACATGACACATTGAAAGGAATGACACAAAGTATTCCAAAGTGCAGGCGCAGCCCTCAAATGGAGAATGCGACCTAAATTGGCCCCCACATAATCCTTTTGACTTAGTGTACACTTGTGCTAATTTGTGTACCATATCGCACACCAACGTCCAACAACAAGGCCATAATGGCTCCTTGTTGAGCCATGCTCGGGGCCGTGCCAAACTTGGGACCCCAGGAGCACGCCCGGGTGGCCGAGCCAAATGATTTTCCCCAAACACCTAGGCATATTTCTGTGATGGTACGGCCTCATTGCCAACTTTAGCCACTTGGGAACAACATTGGCAACAAAGGGCGTAGTGGGGGCTAAACGGCGACCCAACAGGTCAATGGTTTTGCACATCCAATTTATGAATTGAGTCGAAGCAACTAACTTTTTGAGCTAACAACGTAGCCCTCACGTCGCAGCACACATGCAATGCACTCAATGACCGAGCTGAGAGTGGGCCGGTGATTTCCCAATTGTAAAATATTGTCCGGGTGCTGCACAATAATGACACTTGCTATCCACAGAGTCAAGGACGCGAGGGTTCATATGTTGCACCAAGCTAGGGGCCTAGTGCCATCCGAACGGTACTCAAACGATGGTGTAGCAGCCGGCACCGACTGCCACACATATGGCTTTTAAGTTTTTTTTTTGAGTTCCTGGCGCCGAAGGTGTCATTGAGTGTACTTAGGAGAACCCCGAATGGTAGAAAGTCGATTTATGTATAGTGGGTGCATCCGAACGCCGGGTGGACCTGAGGTCCTAGCAACATACAATCATAACATGTGTTGACCCTTCATACAGCTTGGCAGTCGGTCTGCCACGCCCATCCGGCATTCATTCGCTATTCAAGTGCCACACGTCCGTCCTTTACAAGATGGGCGGGCAAATGCAGTGACCAATAGCAATTTTCGAGATTGAGCTTACACGCCCGGCCGTGACGAAAAAAAGGTGCGGAGCGTGGTCGCCAATCCCTCCAAAGTGGGAAGTCTAAACGGCCACACTTTGGGGGAGCCCTTCCCGGGGGGGGGCGGCTACAACCGGTCCTGATGCGACACCCCCCCCCCCAACTATCTGTCAAAACTCAGGGGGGGGGGGGGGGGCAGGGGGTGGTTTTGGGGGGGGGGGTCGGCTGGCGGTGTAGGGGGGGATTTCGGCCGTGGGGGGGGGGGTTCCAAAGGTGGGGGGGCTTGCGCGCGACCCACTACTACCACATGCACACCTCCTGGGGGGTTGTGTGTCTGGGGGTTTGGGGGTACGGAGGTATGTATGCGATAATAGCGCTTTCTCGTCCTTGCCGAGAAGAAAGTCTGATGGGTCGCCGTGTTGCCCCCCTCCCCCCTCCCCTCTTCCCCCTTCCCCCTCCCCTCTTGTTCCCCCACGCCCCCCGGTTAGTTTGTGAGAAAAATTCCTGAAGCTTGGTTAGAGTTGGAGGTTAAAAGAAAAAATGGATGAACTTCTGCTTAGAGGTCCTTGAAAAGCTCCCCCTCTGAGGACGAGGAGGAGGAGTCTCGGCGGGCGCGCTTTGAATGAAGCTCCCGTTGGGCTTCGTCCCGCCTCTTCTTGTTGCGTTCCCCAACGCCTTTAAGCGGACGGGATCGCTCAGCCCCGGAGGTCGTTGCCTCTGACTCACTTGGGAGCAGGAGGCTTTGGCTGGGGCAAAGGCAGGGGAGGCAAGCTTGACGACGATGAAGCAACGTCGCCAGGTGCAGATGAGGCCGCTGCATCAGATTGGGCATCATCAGCCTGTGCGGGTGCATTGCCCTGATTTTTTTTCTTCGCCTTGTGAGGCATCCAATTCAGCACCGCCTCTTGCTCTGCCTCTGCAATGTGCATCAAATCAGGGTGCCGTGCATTGTCATGCACATCTGCATAGTGCTGTGCCATGCAGTATGACCAAACTGTCTTTGTGCATAGCGGACAGCGCACAGGATGATTCGTGCACGGGCTGCTTGCAGATCTTTTTGCAAGCGTGTTCCAGCGCAGCTTAGCTGGTTGACTGGGACAGTCAGAGATCATGAGGGTGACCAAGGCATGTGTCCGCTTGTTCCGCATCACGACCTGCGTGGAGTAACCGTGGTCAAACCTTTGTCACCACGATCTGTAGTAAACAGGCCTTCATAAGGCTCACACTTAAGAGGAGGCACCTTTTGAGGTGCGAATTGGGCACACCATTCTGACAAGGCACCCAACCGACTAGTTGGTGCATACCATTTGCTATCCTAGTTTACTTGCAAACGAATGAATTGGACAGAGGTACCGGGAAACGACATTGCGAGTGCATGAAAACGGTCATGCCAAAAATGTAATCCTGCGCTTGCATAACGCTCAAGGGGCATAAACTGCCCATGGACTGTCAAGTGCGCCGCACCCTCAATCTCAGATGTGGGTGTGTCCATGGCAGAGTGTCCTGACGAATCGGTGACAGCCCGAAGGTAAAAGATGCCCAAACTGAGCTTCTCCTGTTGGAAGCACACACAAGCAGCAAATGTGTCACCGGCCACAGGCATGTTCTCCGCTTGGGGAGTCACGGTCAATGTGGGCAACTTGCCTGGCCGTGGCATCTGCAAAGCACGCATGAGACGGTCCCGCGGAGCAGAACCCGCGGGTGTGTTAATGAGTTCATTCAAGACCTGTTGTTTGGAAGTCAGTTTTCCCTCAAAGAAAATCATGGAGTCATTAGTGAATGTCTGCTCCAACTGATCCTCCTCATCACACTGAGGGAGATCATCGGGGTCATCGAGAATCTCCTCGGCATCATCCACTGTGCCGACCTCCATCGGAACACCGAATGGGCTGAAGATGCCGACCCCTCCAACAGCCATTGCACCCAAGTCTTTTTTTAGTTCCGCACTTGCAATATCCAACCCGGCATTCCACACTGCTGCACAATCAATGACATCTGTGCAGCTACCCGCTGTTGCAGGTGTGATGTTGTCACCCGTGGTAGCTCGTTTTCGGATGACCTTCCATTCCGGGTGTTTGGCATAAATGGCAGACATCTGTACTACAATTGCCAACCGGTACCGCAGTTGAACAATATCTAGGCAACCGCCGGAACCCCGACCCATTCTACACACAGAGAACGTGCCTTCGAGGCGGTCGTTGCCTCGGTGGTAGATGAAAAAGGGCTCACCCGGAAATTCACGTTGAAAAATCTCAACTTCGTCGAGCACACCACAAAGTTCTAACTGCCAATCATAGTACAATGCGGGATCGAAGGGAGCAAATGCCACCTGCAGAGCAAACAGCTGGTCAACAGCTGTGGCAGCATGCTTCAGCCTATCGAGGAGGGTGTGAGTGTTTTCGAAGTAGTATGCATGCGCATGCTTCAGGAACAAGTGCAGCTTCTGCATGGCGCATTGCTGCTTTCGCCGCGACAGATCCCGTTGATCCATACGCCACCCGTCTTCCACACTGCCACAAGACACAATGGCCCTGAGAATAATGAGGGCATCAGGGACACTCATGAAATCGGGCCGTTGCGAGGCCGCACTCAAGGCATCCACATACCCGAGTTTCATTGTTTTCCCCAAACCAACAAGGACATCGGGCGAACGAAAACTCACTTGATAAGGGTATGGTGTCCTTCTTCGCAAGGGCGCGGCAGTGGCTCAGACTCGGCAAAAGGTGGGCGTGTGACAAAGCATGGCACACGCTGGGACCACCTGCACGATATAAAAGGACACAAAGATCCTTCTCATCGGCACTATAGCGGGTCCGGTTGGCTGTGGCAGCATCCTCCACGAGACCTACCAACCGCTTCAACCCATAGCCCCTTTTTTTGGCCGCATTCAGAACCGTAGCAACGTGTGGCACATTGTTTGTTTGGATAGCCTCCACCAGACGTTGATGGTAGGACACCTGTGAGCGCAAAGGCTGAAAGGATCGCTGCATCGTGCGAACATAAAAAAATGCCTTTTGGTCCATTGCACGGTATTCGTGCAGACGTGCGTGCAATGCAAGGGTCCCGCGGTACTTATACTTTGTGTGCGGCTCCGGCGCCATTGCAATGCGCAACCTCTGAGCAAGAGCAGGGCAACGCTTCAAAGAAGCACATCCGGCACAAGAGTGGCCATCGTACGACCAACCTGTGCAATGGCGCGAGCGAAAACCAGCCAATCCCTCCATCCATTTCCACGAATGGATTGTACCTTCGGCCAAGTCTTGTGCATCCAAAAAAAAAAGGCCAGTTGAGTATCAACGGCTGTTGTGTGTGACCTTCCGGCGTGTAACCACCACATGGGGTGGGGTGCCTATCAGGAGGAGGGGGCAGAAGGATCGCATCCTCTGAGGCGGGGACTTCCGGCTGAGCATCGGATGGAATGTCGGGTGCCGCCCCTTCTACCACAAACCGTTCAACGCTACCAAAAATTGATGGTTGGGGTGGAGGAGCATGTACCCATGCCTCGTGCTTCACCGAAGTGAAATGCTGTAACCTCTCACCCCCTAAACCCGACCCTTGAAACGGTACCCACAGCCACAAATCTCCTTTGTGCATCCGCATTGACCAGAACAAGCATCCCTGTGGCCACATTTTCCACCACAGGCAGCATGGGAAGCAGAGTCTGGGGCGAGAGGTGGGTCATTCTCCGCAGGTGGGACAAGGGCGACTTCGGGTTGAGCAGGGGCTGCTGGCGGGTCTGGAGAAGCTGCTGGTGGCTATTGTGAAGAGGGGGCTGCAGAGGGGCAAACGTGTCCACAGTGGTTGTGGTAGGCTACGAGGCATGTAACACATGTCTTGTGGCAGCCCTTCTTGTTGCACACCACACAACTCCCTCGCTTCAGCGACTTCTCAAGATCGAGAGTCGCCATGATGTGTCGCTGCGCTGTACAAAGGGAGCAAAGCAAGGACCAAACACATGGCAAACTGTTGCAAAGGGACACATAAACGACGAAAAGCAACGTACTATTAATGCGCTATTCATCGTTGCACGGACCAACATGGTGCCTAGTACCGTCGCTCAACGGCGAGTGCTTTCCTGGGTGCCTACTCCCATCGCTCTGCGGCAACTCCTTGTGTTGTGGTTTAGGTTTCCGCACACACAGGTTTGGGTTTGGGCACCGTGCTGGCCTTTGAAAGATTTTGCAAGGGGAACCGCCGCATGGAGCACTTGCCTAAGAAAAACGGAGAAAAACGTCGCATGGATTGTGAGTCCCTAACCCCAACTCGAGGGGCCACGCAAAAAAGCGTGGATTGTGAGTCCCTAACCCCAACTCGAGGGGCCACGCAAAAAAGCGTGGATTGTGAGTCCCTAACCCCAACTCGAGGGGCCACGCAAGAAAGCGTGGATTGTGAGTCCCTGACCCCAACTCGAGGGGCCACGCAACAAAGCGTGGATTGTGAGTCCCTAACCCCAACTCAAGGGGCCACGCAACAAAGCGTGGATTGTGAGACCCTAACCCCAACTCGAGGGGCCACACCGAAGCGTAGATTGTGAGTCCCTAACCCCAACTCAAGGGGCCACACCGAAGCGTGGATTGAGAGTCCCTAACCCCAACTCGAGGGGCCACGCAACAAAGCGTGGATTGTGAGTCCCTAACCCCAACTCGAGGGGCCACGCAAAAAAGCGTGGATTGTGAGTCCCTAACCCCAACTCGAGGGGCCACGCAAGAAGACGTGGATTGTGAGTCCCTGACCCCAACTCGAGGGGCCACGCAAAAAAGCGTGGATTGTGAGTCCCTAACCCCAACTCAAGGGGCCACGCAACAAAGCGTGGATTGTGAGTCCCTAACCCCGACTCGAGGGGCCACACCGAAGCGTAGATTGTGAGTCCCTAACCCCAACTCAAGGGGCCACACCGAAGCGTGGATTGAGAGTCCCTAACCCCAACTCGAGGGGCCACGCAACAAAGCGTGGATTGTGAGTCCCTAACCCCAACTCGAGGGGACACGCAAAAAAGTGTGGATTGTGAGTCCCCAACCCCAACTCAAGGGGCCACGCAACAAAGCGTGGATTGTGAGTCCCTAACCCCAACTCGAGGGGCCACACCGAAGCGTGGATTGTGAGTCCCTAACCCCAACTCAAGGGGCCACACCGAGGCGTGGATTGTGAGTCCCTAACCCCAACTCGAGGGGCCACGCAACAAAGCGTGGATTGTGAGTCCCTAACCCCAACTCGAGGGGCCACACCGAAGCGTGGATTGTGAGTCCCTAACCCCAACTCGAGGGGCCACACCGAAGCGTGGATTGTGAGTCCCTAACCCCAACTCAAGGGGCCACACCGAGGCGTGGATTGTGAGTCCCTAACCCCAACTCGAGGGGCCACGCAACAAAGCGTGGATTGTGACTCCCTAACCCCAACTCAAGGGGCCACACCGAGGCGTGGATTGTGAGTCCCTAACCCCAGCTCGAGGGGACACGCAACAAAGCGTGGATTGTGAGTCCCTAACCCCAACTCGAGGGGCCACACCGAAGCGTGGATTGTGAGTCCCTGACCCCAACTCGAGGGGCCACACCGAAGCGTGGATTGTGAGTCCCTAACCCCAACTCAAGGGGCCACACGGAGGCGTGGATTGTGAGTCCCTAACCCCAACTCGAGGGGCCACGCAACAAAGCGTGGATTGTGAGTCCCTAACCCCAACTCGAGGGGCCACACCGAAGCGTGGATTGTGAGTCCCTAACCCCAACTCGAGGGGCCACACCGAAGCGTGGATTGTGAGTCCCTAACCCCAACTCGAGGGGCCACGCAACAAAGCGTGGGAAGGAGAAAGACAGATTGAACGAATGTGTTCGCCCCAGAAAGAAATTGGCGCTACACTCGGGCCGGGGTTTTGCTCCGAATGCAGGATCTTCAGGTGGCAACAAACCATTTGTATAGCACCTTGTCTTGCCAATCCGCGCTGAAATCACGTCGCAACAAACGACATTTGTATAGTGCCTCGTCTTGCGAAATCTGGCGCTCACACTAAAAAAGGGGGGCGCCGTTGGCGCCATGCGGAAAAGAGGGGGTGCCGTTGGCGCCATGTCCCCAGCCGACCATCTCTCAAAACCCGGGGGGGGGGGGGGGGCTGAGGGGTGTCGCATACAAGGACCGGGCCCGGCCGCCCCCCCCCCCCCCGGGGGGGAGCCCTTGCACTGTGCGCCGAGTGCGCGCTACTTTTTGGACCAAGTTCCCCTTGGAGAGTCCCCAAGCACACCCCTTCCAAACGCCCTTATATCACCCCTACCTCAGGAGTACGTCCCACTGTAGACCTTAGGAGACCTCCTTCAGTGGGGGCGGAAGGTGGTCCATCTCCCATGAATGGGGGTGGTAGGATAGACCCGGGGGTACTGGGTATGGCTGTCTAGCATAGCCCCGCTGCCGACCGTCTCGGGGTGATGGCATGGTACGTCTTGGCTAGATCAAGCCCGTGCACCTTCGATTATAGTACTTGAACATGATATAGCACTTGGAGACGATGATAGATTGTCCCTCGGCCTTGATCATCATCCTGATGTCCGGCATCAGCCGTGCCTGCTTGAGGTCCCCATCGTCGGGGGGTTAACAACAAGGATACATCACCTTTGCCTTCTTGAGGTCCCATGTTGGGGAGAAATCAACCTGGGAAAGTGGATGCGGTGGAAATGGGCAAAAAAAAAATGCGGGGGAAATGGAAATGGATGAAACTACGTGAAAATCCGAAAATGCCATATCCCCAATGTGGAAGAAGTATCAAAACGTACTCTCAAACAAGAACGATGTATCACAAAGTATGGGTCTCTAGTACGGCCACATGCCCAAATAGTTGCACCGTGCGCGCACTGCGCTAAGTGCGCCCCCTTTATATTTACAGTGATGGTTAAAATGGACCATGTTGACAATTAAGGCCGCTTTTTCACCCAACATGTACTATACAAAGGCCTACACATCCACGGGATCCGACGTGGGGGCCAACAAGCCATCACGAAAAACGGTGTGGAGCATGGTCCGGGCCTTAGGGCGCTCTCAGGGAAGCTGAATGGGGGCATGAACACTAGCCCATTGAAAGTTCAGATCACCCTGTTTACGCCACAAACCCAGCGCGACATGGACTCACCCACCCAGGCTGTTGTGGACTGTGACACGGATGGATTCTATATCGAAGTCGACACTGCGGTTGCACTCGGACTCGGACTCGCTTGGGCCAACTTGTGGCCTTGTCCACCGTGGCCGTGAGGGACAGCACGTCTTGGTCGCCTTGCTATGGGTTTGGATCCGGAGGTCCATATTCCACGAGCCGGGCGAGCGCGCCCCAATTCCCTGGGGTGGGATACAGGGCTGGTGGGCTGGAGGTGCTCACTAGAAGAGTCCCCGTCCAAGGCAATGATGTGTGGCTCCTAGCAGGGACTCAGGCCACAGCTAGAACGGTGCTATTGGTCGGAACTTGGTCTTCCAGCCACTGGTGGGCCATGGCAGGTCAATGGGGAAGGAGACAATCCAGTGCAGGGGGGGGCATAACACTAGGCCTACCTCTCACTACGCCGTCGGCGCTCGCGCATGCGAGGAGGGCAGCGCCCAACCGCCACCACACGTGCCAACCCATACTGGCGGGAGGACTGCATCACGTCAGACGTGGCGGCAATCGGTACATATTGCGACCGGGATTGCACAAGGGGGCAATGGGCAAGAGCTACATGCCAAGACTCTCCCCATGCCGCAGGGAAGGCAACGATCCACTGACCAGCCCTCTGGGAATGAAAGAAGGCCACGTGCTGAGGCGTGGCAATATCCGATCGACGAATTGAGGCCGCCTCCCCCATGCGGAGAAGGAGGACGATAGACAAATTTGCCATGCCACGGCTGACAAACAACAAACAATGGTGTCCATGCGTCACTTGCGGGGTTACCCACACTGGAGTGGGCACGGGATGGGAGTATAGCTCGTCCTCCCTAGGCACCATCACAAAACATATGGGCTCAACCGTGGGCGCTAGTACTCCCAAGGTCTCGCACATGCGAACTACACTGAGAACTCCTCATACTGTGACGGACTTCTTTCCCTCCGCCGCCAACACTCTAGTGTGGACAGACAATGCCTCACACCTAGATAGTTAGGGTACGTGGCCACCATGGTGGACACAGTCCTTGGCCCAGTGTCCAAATAGCCCACATCTGAAACAGACCCCAAGCGGGCCTCCCACCGTGCGAGAATACAGTTGTGGCTCCGCTAGCATACCATGCGGAGCAGCAGATGCGGACTTGTACACCAGCTTCCAGGGGTCTTCGGCAAGGGCTCAGCCTTCCTGAGCAGCTTTGGAGGAATCAATTTTCACAAAGTGCATGAGGGCAATCACGCCATCTTGTTGCCAACCCATGGGAGGGACCCATCCAGTAGCTGCGTCAATGCCCGGATGGAGGGACGGAGGGGTGCCGGGGTTTAGCCAAGCGCCTCTTGCATTCGCTGATATGATGCCAAAGATCTCTTTCATTATCGAAGCCCGTAGAGGGCGTTGAAACCAGAACAGGGCGTGTTGACGGACTAAAAAGCCGGCTTCAACTCTCCTTCATAGACATCCAACTCGAGATTAGTCGCCTTCTCGAAGGGAGACAAATACAAGAGGGCTTTGTGGGCTTCTAAGTCGGGTGCGGCCCACTTGATAAGGAGGTCGACGGCGGCGAGGTCGAGGCCAAGCTGGACCAATCGCGCATGATAATGGGCAGCAACAACCCCCTGTCCTCAAGTCAAAGGAAGGCCACAACGGTGCTAGCGGTCACATCTCTCCACTCCTACCAACGCTTATACCTATCTATATCAGTGGGGGGCATGTTAGTGTCCGCGGCAAACACGATTTTCCATCTTTTGGCCTCCGACATGTGTTCCCAATTGCGGAGATGACAAACGGAGCAAGCACAGAGAATTGTACTGCTGACTGGCGATACAATCATTAGAGCTAAGAACAGTGGTTGCAGCCCCTGCCATCCCCGGTCCCATGAATGGCAACCCTCTAGAACCATAAATGTGCTGGCAATCTCCACCCCATGGCTAAACTTTTCTTTATTTCTGAACATGAGTTTGGGCTCTGAGGGGCCAGGCTGGGAAGCGGGAAAAGGGTGAAAAGAGCAGGGCGCACGCGTATCCGAAAAAATGTTGCCCTCTTCATTTTTGCTCAAAAGCATGAAGCATTTGGAACTTTTCAATTTTGAGACCGAAAAGTCGTTGTTGGTTCCGAAATTTTGGCCCGGCCATGGCCGGCCAGGCATGGATGGGGCAGGGGCAGAGGGCAAGGCGGGGCAGGAAAAACCATGGCGTGCGTTTGTAGCCCCCGCAGTTGCTGGCGTCACTCATGAAGGCATAGACAGGCTTGAGGCCCCACGCAGATGAAGAGATGGCCTGAAACATGGTCTTATTTCTGGCACCCACATTTAGCTTCATGTAGATGAGGCCCTCCACGACCATTAGCCCGGCGCCCCCACCCCCCGCCACAAAGCCTTTCAACAGGTGCTGCCCAAAGACGACCATGGCAATGAAGCGGGGGTCGAAATTGTCGCACAGGAGCCGCATCCACGCCAAGAAACTGAAGAGGGGGAACAGCAGGCGGTCGCCAAGCGTGGGGTGGCGCGGCAGCTTGTGCACCCAACGGGGGTTTGTGATTTGGGCCTCCTCTGAATAGTCCGAGTAGAAGAAGGAGCGGGTCTGAGAGTTGAGGAGGGACAGGGTCTTGTCGAGGGGCGTGGTCAGGAGCAGACTGGAGTCGACCTTGCCACCGAAAGACGGGGTGGAGTCCACTAAATGACGCGACGCCATGTGATGCAGCGCCATGTCGGAGGAGACGGTGCAACAACAGTGACACCAGAAGTCTGTGACAGGTGACAAGGAGATTGAGGGTGGAAACCAGACAGAAATTGCACCCAGCATCAGTGACATCAGTGACAGAAGCAAAAGAGTGACTTTTTGTTGTCTCAGATGCGCATGTCCTCCGGACCAGTCAACCAACATGATACAGCAGCGGCAAATGCGGACAGTATTGGATTTCTGGGCAACCTCGAAAAATGAAGAAGAGGCATCACATTTTGGTATGTTGGGGATATGGATGCCCATGCGAGATCCATGCATTGTGAACCAACCATGCCCATCGCTACAGGCCCTGCAAGGGACAGCACGCCACTTTGGGCATATGGACCACAGGTGCCCACTGATGACTAACGGGTTCAAAAAGTGGGCTATGGGCTACTATCAGATGGCGGTGTGTGCTAATACTGGGCACCACTGCAGGCAGCAGTAGGGCAAATGGAGAGGTGGAAAGCAGGGCTTGCTGCAGCAAAGACGACAGCAGGAGGATGCAGAGGGTGAGAAGCATGATTTGGAACTTAGCGGTGACCGAACCAAACAAGGGTCAGACAGAGCTGGCAAAGACAGAAAGACAGTGTCCATCAAGGGCACTGTACACCAAGGCACAAATGCAGGGTCAGGAGATTCTTTCACCATTCTCTTCATCCCTTTGTTGTGCACACCTGATGTTTGGAGGGTGTGCTTTCTCCAGATCCAGCACACTGGCATCCCATTTTGGAACCACCCTTAAGCGGTGGCCAAACTGCATACTGAAACCCTTCTTCACAAGATGTTGTGAAGACCCGTGGTTGAAGCAGCAGCAGGCACATCAGATGACAAACGACATTTTTGTCAACTTTTTTCTTCTATATGGACCCCTAACCACTGATGGGGTCCTGGGTGCTATCTCCAACTTTCCAAGACCCCCCCCTGTATGGAGCCCCACAGGTGAGGACTTAGCCGTTTTCAGGCCAGCATGGGTTGGCTGAAAAATCCCGGTTTCAGGGTGACCTCCGACAACGGTTGGGGACCCTTGGGCTGTTGGTGGGTGATCGTTTCATGACAATGGGAGTGCGTAGAAAGCCATGGGGAGCCATGTAGCACCAGCTAGGCTATCCTAGTGGTGCTTGTTGGCTCTGAAAGCGTCGTTTTGGGCCTGTGAGCACAGTGGTGGGCAAAATTTGGTTGGCCAATAGCCCCCACAATGCATCGATTCGGATCTAGGTCCCATTCCACTTTTTTCTTTTGGGCTGACTCATGCTTGTGCTAAGCAGAGCACTCAAGACAGTTCTTGGAAAGCAGGAATCAGACTTATATGATACACTAGATTTGTGGCGGGACCAAGACAACTTAAAATGCTATGCTGCGATATCCTTCAGGGTCCTGCACGGTGTCAAGATATTTGACGGCCTTCACCTTGATGTAATATGTGTCTTCGCTCTCCAAGAGCCGATCGTGATCCCTCTTACCGGCTTGCTTGTCAGATGACGGTTGCCTGACCTTGTTACATTTCTTGTCACCTGGCTTGAAAATGACCTACTGTTGCAATGCTTGTACTGTAGGATCGTAGGATCTACGGAGCATGCCCTTGGTCAAAGCGCCCAGCACCACGCAACAAGTAACTTGCGTTGCTAGGTCTCACCTCCGTCCCGGGGCGGCATTGTTAGGTCCTTTCGTAGTTGGCAACATCATGTACTAAACACCCCCCACCTATAACCCCCCACCACCACCACCTATAACCCCCCCCCTCCGTTGTTTTCAGTCATCCGGGGACCTATAGACCCCCCCCCTCACCCAGCTTCAAAGACGAAGCTGTGCAAAGAGTCGGAGCAGCAAAGCGTGGGGGCCACAACTTCAGGATACTTTGCTGCCAGTTACTTCTTCCACATCTGCATCAATGAGGGCTGTACCCTTTTCTTTTTTGCTAGTGGCTGGTATCCATGAGGGGAAAAGAAGCAGAAACTGAAAACACAGAACAAACAACAGATGGCATGAAGCGCCTAACGCAAAATTGAACAAACGGCTGACCTATAACCCCCCCCCCCACCTATACCCCCCCCCCCTTGGCTCGGGCATTCATCAAGAATACTATAACCCCCGGGAGGGCTATAGGGGGGGGGGGGGGTTAGTAATGGGCCACCCGTTCCCGAAATTGCAAGCCTACGCCCTCCGGTGTCCGCCCATAGAAGGATTCGGGGGTCCTAAGGCACACCACATGGTGCCAATCTTCTGGGGTTGTTGTGTCATACCAATCTTCCTCATATTGCGGCCATGAGCCCATGAACGTGTCCATGCACACTTGAATTCTAGGCCCCACTCAAGACATTGAATCGCATTCGTGCAAGGTCGTGCCATGCTGGTGTGAGCACAAAGGACACTGAAGTACATTATGGTCCCTAGGTGCTCCGCACCCATCCCACCTTTTTTCGGGTGGGCTTCTACAACAAGGGCCAATGAAAAACTCTTCTCCATTTTTGTGGCGTATAGTGCAACAGAAATACTTGCCCCCCTTGACGAACCCCCAAGGCACGGGGGGGACGTCTCCTCACTTTTAGACGCGACTCCCCCCCCCAGCAGGAGGGGGGGTTCAGGGAGGGGCGATAGGGGGGGGGGGTTGGGAGGGTCGGCCGGGGGGGTCCAGGTGGGGCGGTTTGGGGTGGTGGCTTGGGGGGCGGGGGGGGGGGGGGGGATCATTGCTCTCCATTTTGGGCCCCAACACTCACTCTAACCCGAGCCTTGGGTGAGAGCTAGGGCTAGGGGCAGGGCTAGGGTTAGGGCTAGGGTTAGGGTTAGGGTTAGGGTCACCGAGCTGGTGGAACCAGTCTTGGTTTTATAACCCTTTTTAGTGTCTAGGGTGGACCTACCAGGTTTAGCGGCAGCAAGCAAGCAAGCAAGCAAGCAAGCAGCAAGCAGCACGCGCGAAATGGCTAAAAGGCACAACTCCGTCGTGGATCTTCGGATTCAGGTGAAATTTTGGTGGATGATACCTATGGGTGTGAAGTACAATCACACAAAGTTTGAGCAAGAAACTCAACGGTGGCGGCCGGGAACGGGATTCGCAAGTGGCGGACCTCGGTTTCAAAAACTGCAGTTTAGGGCCAAAAATAGCCATTTTTGGGCCAAAAAAGCCCTGGAACCCATTCAAAACGGCCAAATGAAGGGGAACGGTGGGTACACTCCACGCGCGGCCTGACTTCCCCGTGTCAACGAGCCCTTTGCGGCGCTCTCACTCCATGATATGTCCCGGAAACGGCCCAAAAAGCCCGCAGAAGCTCCAAATGCCGACAGCCACAAACCAAGAATAGGCCATATCTTTGGCTACATGGCTCAAAATGCGATTCCGAGGGCACCTAGTCCACCCGCAACCCCCCACTTTTTGTGGTTTCCACCCCTCATAATTGCCCAAACGGACGCCTAGACCCCAATACCTAGCCCCACTAGGCCGCGGCAAGCTACAAGCTCAAGCCCAAACAGGTGGGTGCCCAAATGGGTCAACAGGGTCCAGTAGGGGCAAAATGATGACTTTTCTTAAAAATGATCCCAGACCATGTGCGACGCTAAAACAAGTATTTTTGCACCGTTTTGAGCTTGTGGTGGCCCATTTTGGTCCTCCGAAAATCCCAAAATGCCTTGAAAATGGGCTGTTTTGGGACCAAAAATGGGTCAAAAATGGGTCAAAAACACATTTTTCCAAAACTCATCCTAGACCATTTGGGGTGCACAAACGGGTGAAATGAGCCCATTTTGAGCCCATTTGGGGGCATTTTGGCCCCCCAGAAGTCCAACAAAAGCCTTGAAAGTGGGCCTTGTGGTGATGGGGTTCACTTGCAAGCTGATTTCACTTTGTCAAGAGCCATCAATGTGTGAATCATTCTTGATGTCCCTCACCAGTCATAGCTGATGTTCCCTCCCCCACCAGCTCGGTCCCAATATTCAGGCTGATTAAGGCTAGGGTTCGGGTTAGGGTCAAGGGTAAGGTTTGTGGGTAGGATTAGGAGTAGGCTGAGGGTTGGGGTGGGCATTAGAGTCAAGGTTGGGTTCAAGGATAGTGTTGGGGTGCAAAGTGGACAAAATGGGCAAGGGGAATGAAAAAAAAATAATTTCGGGCGCCTTCGGCGCCGCTGTATGTATGGCCAGTAGCTGTTGACCCTTGGCAACTAAGTGGGCCCGGAGGGCAGGGAGGGGGGGGGGGGGGGGTCGCGTACCAGAACCGAGGAGACGTCCCCCCCGTGCCCCAAGGGTCAAAGGTGGTGGCTCTCCAAGCTATGCTCTTTTTTTTTTGTTGCATTCCGACATTGGTAAGTTCTGCCAACAGGCAACAGTGTGCGTAGGCGCCATGGCCTAGGAGTATGTACAGTCAGAAAGGCTTAGCCACTGGAGTGAATACGGATGAGGTATGTCCCTGGGACTCAGGGAATCCAGTGGGGGCGCCTGCCCATTTAATACTGCACATTATATGTAGGAGGTGAGACCTGCCACGACCCTGGGGTCCACACCTGAACTGAGAGAGTTTTTGCGGTAAGAAACACACAAAAGAAAAGAAAAGAAAAACAGGGCATGAAGCATAGGAAGTAATCTCTCCAAGCTATGCTCTATCACTGGAGGTCCTAGGAATGTGCTGAGTGCTACCCTATCGCAAGACACCTGCATGAGAGGCCCTTTGTGTTGTGGCAACCTCTAATGGTGATCATCACGAGGGCAGACTCCCCAAGACACATCCTAGGGGCCGGGAGGTGGGCTAGGGTGGGGTGGGGGAGCGATGATAGTGTTTGAGGGACGTACAATATGTCATGGCATGACAACCACACCATGCAACCTTGAGTCCCTATCCCCAACCAACGCATTCTAGCAATGTAATTATGGCTTGAGAAACCTTGCGCATACAAAATGTGACACGCATACCATCTAGCTTGCACTCGGTGAGGAGATTGGTGTCTCCAAATATAGTTCACTAACCCTCCTAGAAGTATGACCTTTGTCTTTTTTTTGTGTTCATGACGCTCAAGGTGTCATTGAGTGTACTCGGGAGAACCCCGGAAGGCTAAAAGTCCATTTATGTGCAGCGCAGGTGCACTCAGAAACTAAGCAGACTAGAGGTCCATGCATGCTGGCATAACATGCGTCGTTCCTTCACGCCAGCTAGCAATTGCTCGATGTGAATATGATGGGTGTGTGTGTCGTTCGGAGGACGAGTATCTATTTGACTATTCGGATTGCTCTCGGGCACGTGTGTTGGCAATGCCTCACACCGGATGTGCGTGCGTATGGCGTAGCGGGTGGAACCCATATGCGGGGCCCTCTGTGTGCTGTACGCGTCAGAATGTAGCGTGTCTGAGGTTGAGAGTGCCCCCGCGGGTAACATATGTGTATCTATGCATGTGGTGTCCGACAAGGGGTACATGTGTGCCCGCTTTAGTGCGCATTGCATGCGTGAAATGCCGCACACAAGGTGTGTGTTAATCCGGGTGCCTGAGGATGTAACAACGCATGCAACAGTAGGACGGTGGGCACCATATATGTTTGCCAGGGGTAGAAGACAGAAAGGCAGGTCTCCGGGATGCATGTGGCAAGTCAGGAAAAGTCTGTAGTCATTGTGTCGCCCTAATCACTTGTGGTCACATGCAGGTAGCGTGCGCGTGGTGCACTGAGTCAGCGGCATGCATAGGGGATAGCATGGGGCCTAGGCTTTGCAGGACGGCACAGGAACCTCGGCGGGGAGGAGTCACGGCTGCGGTCCTGACATGGTCTGGCCCGGCTAGCAGCGGTCCAGAAAGGCCTGACTACGCGCGCTGTAGCGCCCCTCCAGTCCAAGTTCCTACATGGTTCCTGAGAGTCACCTTTTGCCATGGCCGCGCTCAGGGCGCCGTGAGGGGAGGAGCCAGACCGTCCTGTCCCACCCAGTGTTCCTGTAGGGTGGGGGTGGCGAGGGCGGCGGTCTCCCAAACTCTAATTAAACACTATCCAAAGGCCATTTGGTCTCATTCGACGTTTTCAAACGCTCCCCTCAGCCCCTCAAAGCTGGGATCGTAGCCACTGCAGTGTTCCGAAGGTTCTTGGAGTTCATTATGTACAGTCAGAGGTGCATAATTGTTGGCTTTGTGGTGGCCTGCTCTGCCTGTGACCTGATCTGTCCTGCTGCTTCCCCCTACTTGTCCCCCTGTACCCTTGCTAAGCCTACGGTCAAACATCAGGTAGGGCCCTTTAAAGCAGGGCCCTGTACAGCTTTTGTCTCATCATGCTTTCGTCTGCTTGATTAACATGTATATCCACCCTGGGCGACAGGACACCCTAGGCTGCGCCCATGGGAAGGCACGTGGCTCTTTTCATTAGGGCTGCCTGGCTGAGGGGAGTGTCAGCAACTACATGTGGAGAGGAAGTGTCGCATCCCCTTGAGCGGGGTCAGATGCATGGTACGGTGCCTGCTTAGAGTGCCTCAGCACTTCTGGCCTCCCTGCATACCATATGAGAAAGAATTCCCATAACTACATTTTAGTACATTTGACAAGATCTGCCCTTGGCGTCAGGACACCCTGGGCTGCGCCCGTGACACGACACGAGGCTCTGCAAATGTACTGCTTGACTGAAAGGAGCGTCAGCAACAACGTGTTCCAGTGTGCCTGATTAGCAATGCCCTGGGCGTCAGGACACCCTGGGTTGCGCCCATGACAAGACACATGGCACTTCATTAGTACTGCCTGACTGAAGGGGGCGTCAGCAACAACGTGTAAAGAAAAGCGCGTCGCGTCCCGAGAGATGGGGTCAGCTACATAAAACAGTGCCTGCTGAAAATGCTTCAGCACCTCTGGCATCCCTGCAAACCAGGCGTGATAACATTCCCTTGATCCGCCGGCTGACGTGCGTACTGGCCGGCGCCCCGCCGCAGTGGGGACCATCAGTGTGGCCTCCCAGTTGAACGTGTGCAGTTGGTCCTCTCTTTTACGAGTCCAACTGGTGCGCATGTTTTCACACACGCGCTGTTTAAGCATCCAACAAATAGCGACCATCAACGAAAATAGCTCCTGATGCGCCATTGGCTCTTTGACTAGTGACTAGCAACTTGTTTATTTTGGTGAATTTTTTTGATTTTTTCCCCTTTTTTTAACAAATTGTTTACAAAAATGGCCATTCTGCTGATGCGTGCCTCCTTTTACCTAATCCTTCCATTGCAGGTTCAAAGGACACAACTTTGTGCCATGTGGCTGGTACCATTGAGCTCTATATAACTCTCTAGTACATCTTCAGTTCCATGAGTTTCACCTCCTCGTTCCCACAATGTGGTGGGATCCTTCAGAGGTTTCTTGCGGAGAGCAAAAAGGACTATGGGGTGCTAAATCTATAGGCTAAAAGTAGGGGCACAATTTGGAGATGTCTGACAAACGATGCCCACCGGCTCATTTTAGGATTAACAAAGATTTCCTCATATTTCCGCACTCCAATCATCACAATCGGCCGGGAACTGCGCCATTGCGACCGGAGGGCCATGAGGCAACGGATACTGGGCTCGCATACGCCCCCATGTCACAGGCGCATGGTCATCACCACATAGTTCAGTGTTTTTCCTCGCTGCACTGCAGCGCAGAACAGTACCATACCACTCCAGGTGGCTGCTGACTGTGCTTTGGCCTTGGCCATCTGTACATTGAGGTCAGCTCACACCCACCACCCTCCCACAGTGCCGGTTAGTCTCTAACCCTTGCCCTGCAGGTCTTGCTCTTGCTGCTCCTGTCTTGCTCTTGCTCTCTGGGGGGTGAAAGGCCATGAGGCAACGGATACTGGGCTCGCATACGCCCCCGTGTCACAGGCGCATGGTCATAACCACATTGGTCAGTGTTTTTCTCGCTGCACTGCAGCGCAGACCAGTTCTGTACCACACTAGGTGGTTGCTGACTGTGCTTTGGCTTTGGTCCTCTGGACACTGAGGTCAGCTCGCACCCACCACCCTCCCACAGTGCCGGTTAGTCTCTAACCCTTGCCCTGCAGGTCGTGCTCATGCTGCCCCTGTCATGCACTTGCTCTCTGGCACGTGAGGATGTATCGTACCCGAACTTCGGGGGCGCAAAGGCGCCTATGGTGGTGCAAAGGCGTCTCAACGTTTCAACAAAAGACCGGAGGGGGGGTGGGGGGGGGCTTGCCTCCGCGTTCAAGCCCCGTCTTAAGCTCCGGCAAGGCCTCCCTCTAATGCTTGAGATGGGGCCAGTGGTTGGCGACTCACTAGGTGTGAATATGACACCCAGGTAGCGGACCACCCCAACTTGCAAAAGAGTCGGTAAGTTTTCTCTCCCAAATACCCAGAGACTGGTACCACAAATGCACACAGACTGCTACCACAAATGTCCACAGACTGCTACCACAAATACCCACAGAATGGTACCACAAATACCCACAGACTGCTACCACAAATACCCACAGACTGCTACCACAAATACCCACAGACTGCCACCACAAATACCCACAGACTGGTACCACAAATACCCACAGACTGCTACCACAAATACCCACAGACTGCTACCACAAATACCCACAGACTGCTACCACAAATACCCACAAACTGCTACCACAAATACCCACAAACTGCTACCACAAATACCCACAGACTGCTTTTTCGTCTGGTGGGGGGCTTTATCAAAAAACCTTGCCCAAAGCGGTCCTCTTGGGAGGAGTCTGTGGGTATTTGTGGTAGCAGTCAGTGGGTATTTGTGGTAGGAGTCTGTGGGTATTTGGGGTAGCAGTCTTTGGGTATTTGTGGTAGGAGTCTGTGGGTATTTGTGGTAGGAGTGTGTGGGTATTTGTGGGGCCACCCATTGTTACAGGTTCCGGCCCTCATGGGGTGCTAAATCTATAGGCTAAAAGTAGGGGCACAATTTGGAGACGTCTGACAATCGATGCCAACCGGCTCATTTTACGATTCACAAAGATTGCCTCATATTTCCGCACTCCAATGATCACAATCAGCCGGGAACGGCGCCATTGCGACCAGAGGGTGGGGCCATGCCTCCGTGTTCAAGCCCCGCTTTAGGTTCTGACTCCCTCTGATGCTTGAGATGGTGCCAGTAATGTACCGCACTGTACTGCACTACACTGTCGTGTACTGTATTGTACTGTATTGAATTGTATTGCATTGTCGCGTCATGTACTGTACTTGTACTGTATTGTGCCGTCATGTACTGTACTTGTACTATATTGTACCGTCCTATATTGTACTGTACTGTACTGTACTATACTCTATTGCACTATGTTGCACTATACTTCATTGTACTATACCGTACTGTACTATACGATACCGTTCTGTACTGTACTGTACTGTACTGTACTGTACCGTCCGGTACTATACTGTACCGTATTGTATTGCACCGTCCTATATTGGACGGCACTGTACTGTAACGTCTTGTACTGTACTGTACTGTACTGTACTGTACTGTACTGTACTGTACTGTACTGTACTGTACTGTACTGTACTGTACTGTACTGTAATGTACTGTACTGTACTGTACTGTACTGTACTGTACTGTACTGTATTGTACTGTACTGTACTGTACTGTACTGTATTGTACTGTACTGTACTATATTGTACTGCACCGTACTGTACTGTACTGTACTGTACTGTACTGTACTGTACTGTACTGTACTGTACTGTACTGTATTGTACTGTACTGTACTGTACTGTACTGTATTGTACTGTACTGTACTATATTGTACTGCACCGTACTGTACTGTACTGTGCTGTACTGTACTGTACTGTACTGTACTGTACTGTACTGTATTGTATTGTATTGTACTGTACTGTACTGTACTGCCCCGTTCCACCAGTGCCGTTGTATCAAGGGCGGTGAGCGCAACACAAATGATGCACTGCACGTGCCCATACACAGATTTATCCCAACTCAGCACCATGCACCACACCTGTGAAAACAACTCATGCAATGCACACACGATAAAAACAGCGGCAAGAGTCACCAAAAGGTCACACGGCAACTTGTGATCACGCATTTCTGCAAGCAACCTCATCTTAATCGAACAAATTGGTCCACTGCACAGGGCAAAGGGGGCAACACCGGCCGGAAATGGTCACGGATGGTGGTGGTGCACTTTGTTGCATGTGCGGCCAACACAACACTATCATGCCATGGCCAGCCGAAGAAATCCAAAAACCTTGTCGCCTTAGCGACAGGGTAGGTCTGTTTTGAAACTCTCTGTTTTGAAATGCCGTTTCCTTTGGGGCCATGAGGCAACGGATACTGGGCTCGCATACGCCCCCGTGTCACAGGCGCATGGTCATAACCACATTGGTCAGTGTTTTTCTCGCTGCACTGCAGCGCAGACCAGTTCTGTACCACACCAGGTGCTCGCTGACTGTGCTTTGGCTTTGGTCCTCTGGACACTGAGGTCAGCTCGCACCCACCACCCTCCCACAGTGGCGGTTAGTCTCTAACCCTTGCCCTGCAGGTCGTGCTTATGCTGTCCCTGTCATGCACTTGCTCTCTGGCACGTGAGGACGTGTCGTACCCGAACTTCGGGGGCGCAAAGGCGCCTATGATGGCGCAAAGGCGTCTCGACGTTTCAACAAAAGTTTTGGCAGCCGGACACTTCAACAGGTCATTGCTGTTTGATGTACTGTGTGTGGCGCATACCTTTTCCGCACCACACCATGCGTGCACAGGCCGCCCACATTTTCATGTCTACCTGCTTCCAATACCCTCACATGGGCCGCATTCTCGCTGCCTTTGTCATGCTTCGGCTTGTCAACACGTAACGACGTGTCGCGCCTGTGCTCCAGGGGCGCAATAACGCCCCGTTGTGTCACCATTAAACTGCTCTCTGTTGCCATGGCGTCCCATACACGCTGGTCAGCTCGAACCCACCACCCTCCCTTTGCGCCGGTTAGCCCCCGACTCTTGCTCTGTGGGTCTCTCTCCCACTCTCTCCCTCTCTCTCTCTCCTGCCCTCTCTCCTGCCCTCTCTCTCGCTCTCCTTCTCTCCGTTCCTTTCCCATTGCGCCCCACTCTCTCTCTCTCTCCTCTCCGTTCCTCTCCCGCTGCGTCCCACTCTCTCTCTCTCTCTCTCTCTCTCTCTCTCTCTCGCTTAAAAGGGGTTTTCGGGACGTTCGGTGGTTCTCTATCCCCCCCGGGGTTCGAACCTTCCTCTACTGGACAGAAGAGGTGCGGTATATCCACTGGGCTACCACGAGTTGTTCTCTGCATCACTTGCTCCAATCTGTCCTATTCCCCCTTGCGTGTCATCCCCTGTCATGCATATCTCCTTTCGCACGGGGGTGTGCTCAGCAGCGTGTAGAGGAACCGCACAGCGTCCCCGGGTACCGGGTCCGCCTGCCTGAAAATCGTTCTCTGGAACAGCCTCAAGAGGTCCGCTCGGCCCGCCATCCACACATGCATGCAGTCTCCAGTTCTGCTCACAGAGGAGGGCACCGCTCTGTGTCCCTCTGCCGTCGGACAGTGGAGGATCGCCTCCCACTAGAACGGATGCCACTTGCCTGCACTTTTGGGTCGCCACTGGACCTGCATGTTCGCCAGAGCCTGAGTCTTCAGGGTCCAGTTGATCTGGACCATCACCGAGTAGAGCTCCTGATTGCTCATCAGCAATGGTTCCCCATGATTGTCCACAATCTCACAGTGCATCCTGGTGCTGTGTGGTTGGTCCAGTCGGAGCCAGACCTGCTGATTGCGGGCCCAGGCCATTGTGGTTAGCTCTGCTTCGACTGCCCTCAGTCCTTCATTCGCAATGGCGTCCAGCTGGCTCAATGCTTGCACCTTGAAACGCGGGCGTTCTTGCTGAGGCTTGACCTTCTTTGGGGCTGGCTGGATGTGTGTGTAAGGGCCATGCCGTTGCTGACGTGGTCCCTGCTCCTTCCATGTCCTTCCCGGCGGCACTACGCCCGGAAGCTTTTCCGCGACAGGACGCGGGGTGTGTGCCGGAGTTCTGCCGCTTTGTTGTCGCTACTGGGTGCTGCTGCTCGCCGCGACAGGACGCGGCTCTTGTGACGAAAAGCTCTGCGTCAGAACGCAGGTTTCAGACATGCAGGCATTGTTGGGCTTGAAACTTGTGAGTTATCCGCACCAGAATGCAGGTGCTATAGGTTCTGTCAGTATCGAACCTGTCCTGGGTTCCTGCTTTTCCTGAGCTTTCGCCTCTTGCGCTGCCGCCTGGGGTCGCTCACATCTGTGGTGAAGGACAGTGTTTCCGCTGCAGACAGTTCATTCAACAAACCTCCCTGGTGTGTGTGTCCTGTCCTTATGTCCTCACTTTCCGAACTGCTTGAGGTGTATGGACCCATTCCACGTGGCGCTGGTTCCCCGGATGCTTCCCCTGTCAGCTCATCACTATCCATGGGTACCATACCCAAGGATGACCAGAGTGCTTTGGTGTCCTCTGATTCGGATCCTAACCCTCCCCTCAACCCTACCGTAGATTCCGACCCTGATGATGACTGCTGTTCAACATGCTGAGACCACATCGGGCTCGAGCACATGCCTTCCATCGCCAATCCATTTGCCACCTCATTCCCCTGCACGTTGACATGTGCTGGGACATACTCCCACCTGACTTCTCTTCCTGGCGTCGCCATTTCCTGGAGCAGCATTTCCCAGACGGGAACGTGGACCTGCAGCTTACCAGACGTGGTTGTCCATCCCTTTGACTTCCAGTGTTGGGCCCTGCCAGTCGCTCCCAGTTGCAGGTACTGTGAGTCGGTGAGGATTGCCGGTTTTGGCACCCAGAACCCCTGTAGGGCTTCCAGTGCTGCCCAAAGCTCCGCTCCGTTATTTGTTTGCCTGTGGCGTGTTGGTACGTAGCCGCAGAAACGCATCTCTGGTCCTTGCTCATCTTCCGCTGCAAATACGCCAAAGCCCCCGGCCCTGCGCATGTCCTTGTGGCCCAGTCGTTTTGATGACCCGTCCGTGTACACAATCCTGTAACCCTTTGCAACCATGTCCCGGACTGCAGACTTCCCGTTCCCGGTTTCCACCAGGCCATAGTAGTGCCGTATCACCGCCGCTGCCGCTTTAAACATGGGGCACTCGACCATCGCGTGCTTGACCGTCTCCTTTTGAGAGCACACCGGGCACTTGTCCTCTTGTAGACTCTTGCATGCACGGTCAGTTTGTGCCACGGCACTTTTTGCGCAAAGTCCCGAACCCTCGGTGGTAGCTGTGCTTGTGCCCATTGCTCCCATACCTCCGGTGTTTGTGGGTCGCGGACACCCGGCTGAGAGGCGTAGAACTGAAGCAGCCATGCCCTGGTCCAGTTTTGAGCGTGGACTGCGGGGGTATCAAACCCCCCTTGTGACGGGACTTCATTGAGGAGTCTTCCGCAATGATAGTATACCCCTTTCCATGTTCGAGGCAGTGCATTCAACAGCCTCACGTCCTCCAAGGATTGCAATTGACCCCACGTTAGCACTCCCTGCCGGATCATTTTCGTGTTGTAGTAGGAGCAGTTGAACTCATTTCGGAAGTACACAGAGTGCCACAGTGGCACAGTGGTCCCCGTTTGCCGGGGGGGGCCACCTGTGGGGCCACCCATTGGATATATGAGTGTGCCTTTGCCGACCATCCCAAGAACGTCAGCTCCGCCGTCCGGACCATGCCCAGCTGGATATATGGGAGGTTGTCTTTGGATGGTGTGAACCCGATGGTTGTCGCCCATGCATAGAAGGTCTCCACTGCCTTGTCGGGATACTTGTGAGGCTCTCCCAAGAGGCTGACGAACGGAGCCGCTGCCTGGTGCATGAGAAACAACTCCGGTTCCGGCAGTGCCAGTCCCCCTCGAGTTCTTGGCCGTGAGAGGATTGGCAGAGTGCTTGCACAAGCAGAGCACAAGAAAACTGCACAGTGAAAATGGGGGGTGAGTGCCTGCATGAACTCCAGGAAGAGGGGGGGCTGTGCCTGCACCCTCCCACCCCTGTCGGGACCCTTACAGAGGGGGGGGGGGTGGCGACGCCACTGGGCCCGCCCGCCCCCAAGCCTTGGCCTTGAGACGCTCAGCTGCAGCCACGAAGGCACCCTCCACCGGGCCTTGCGCCTCCGGCGTCCGGACATGCCCGCCCTGCCCGAGCTTGATGCGCTTGGGCTGCGGCGTTCCGATCTGCTGGGCCAAACGAGGTCTCCCAGCTTGACGGCGTGCGGGGGCTCGGGATCGCACGGCCTGCGTACCACCCAGGACCACCTTAGCGCGACGCGGCCCCGTGTACGTGCGGTGGACACGGCCCACCACTCCAGCTTTCGAGCCCGCTGCGGGTCCTCCTCTGACAGGGCCAACGGCTGCCCTGGAGGACCACGGTTTACGCTCCCGTCCAACGAACCTGGCAACTCCGGCCTGTCGACGCCCGGGGAAGCCCCTGGCGCTGCCGACTGCGAATTCGCCGGAGGGCTCGCTTCCGGAATCCTCGCTGTTGTCGTCGGTGTCCACGTCGGAATCGACATTGATGGGCCCGGCTGCCGTCCCCGGCCCGCACGCCCCCCCCCCCCCCCCACGGCAACCAAAGGCCCCGCCACCGTGCACAGCTGACCCGCATCTTCCCGAGACACGGCGCCGCGCTCAATGGCAGAGGCCAAAGGAGGAAGTGGAGGGAGGGTAGGAGCTGTGTCAGGCCCCAGGCGCATCTCAGCAGAGTCGTCCCTTGGGGATTCCTCCAGCTCGGCCGCGGTTTGGTCTCCGTCGCGTCCTCTCCCAAGCGTGCCGCTCGCAGTGGATTCCAGCTCCTGACCTCGAGGAAGTCTCGGCTTGCGCTTGGTCGGGGTGTGGAGGGCGCTCGCGATACTGGGGAACATCGGGGATCCCCACAGGGCCAGGACGCCCACGCGCTTCGGAGTCGGCAAAGGCCCCTGGTCACGGGACCATGCGGGCAGCACCGTAGGGGCAACGACTCCAGGGTCTGTCCATTTGGTGCCGTATTGGATCGCCACGGCCGTGCTCTGCCATCTGCCCCACCATTTGTAGTAGGCGAGGTCTGGTTTACGGGCCCAAGTCGCTGCGGCGCCTCCCCTGCGCAGGGCGTGCCACCTGGCTCGGAAGTGGGCGGTGCTCGCCAGGGTGTCGGCCATGCCTGCCTCCAACCCCGCTTCCCCTGACTGCCAGACGAGCATGTCTGAGGACCGGCCCAGCGAAACCATGTGGCCATGAAGCCACGCCCGGACGCCGTCCGCATACCTGTACAGGGGGCGGGTGGTGTACCCCTCCTCCCCTGTCTTGGAGTTCCAAAACTGGACAAAGCCTGGCATAGCCAGGTCAGTAACCCTGATGCCAGCTGCTTCGCCCACCCGCAGGTAGCATACCCAGCTGATGATGGCCAACGCGCTGAACACCGCTCCGTGTCTGGAGTCTCTGGCCTTTTCGACCAGCTGGAACAAGCCTGCTGGGGACAGATAGGGCTGAGAGCCCGAGGATGCGGCTCCCGCCGCAATCCGTTTGTGCAAGGTGGTGACTGTTGGGGGCAGCCACTGGAGGTCCTCCACGGCCCTGACCGCGGAGGTAATACCCCGCAGGGCCGAAGCTGTAGCGCCGGCTTGCGCCCGCTCTGCCAGGAGGCCTGCCAGTGCTGCGGCTGTATCAGGCGGGCCCGTGCGGCCCGCGTAAGCCGCCAAGGCCCGGAGTCGGGACGCGTACTGCGAGCGGGTTCTCGGTCTCCAGGACTGCATGGCACTTTCCTCCGGTGAGCAGGGGTCGTCTGACCGGGCTGCTGACTCCCAGCGGCGGGCGAGCGCTCGCAGCTCTGCTGCCGTGTCCGCAACGCCGGAGCCCGGGGCGGCCGGTCCGGGCTCCAGCCGGTCCTGTCAGGACCAGTGTGGGCATCTAAAGTGCCAGTGGCGTTCGTCGGGGGAGCCCCGCTGCGCGCACCTCTGGCACCCTCCGCTCGGCGGCGAGTCCACAGGGATCCACTCGCCCTGCCTCGACTGCCATTGCAGTACTCCTCCCACCTCCCTGAATTTCACGCTCCGCCACGTGAACGCCGATCCTTGTTCCTTCCATGCCTCCTCCAGCGTGGTGTACTGGTTGGACTCGGAGCTGGATTTTCCGTGCGTCCCTGCATACCTGCGGGCATACGCCGCCTGGGACTGGGACACGCAGTCCCAGACCCTCCACGCCAGCTGCTCTCCTGGGTCGACTGCGGCCTCCGTCGCCTGGCCGCCAAACTCACTTGGTCGGGGGATCTCCCCCACCTCACCAGCTCTAAGGCGTACGTACGCCTTGATGTTGGACAGCATAAGTCTCATCCACTGTGCCAACTGGGGCTTCTCGAGGGCTCGGTTTACTTCTGGCACGCTCAGTGGGGGCAGGCGGGGCCCCTCCTTCACCGCCACTCGGGCGAGTTGCTCTCTGAGTTCTTGAATTTCCTTGGCTTGTGCCGCCAGCCGCTCCTCGGCTGACTCTTGTTGGTTCTGGCTAGGCTGCTCAACCCCGTCCATGGGTTAACAAAAACGAAGACAGGAAAACTGCCTAAACATTGGAGACGCAAACAAAAGTTGAGACGAGGCACAACTAGTGATTCCCCAACTGTTAGTGCCCATGGTCACGTGGTACACCAGCTTAAGCTCCCTGATCATTGAGACTGGGGCATAGTATGCCTTGGATACCCAGGCCACAACGGGCACGATCCATGATGTCAGCATGAAAGCTCGTTCGTCCATCGACAACTGCAGCGTGGATACCACCCGTGCGCGACGAAAGGCCTCTTGCAGCGCAGGTGCAAAAGCCTGCTCTATTGTCAGCCCCCATCCCTGGTCATCCTGGTGGTGCCGTATATTCCCCAAGCGTACACCCGGATACTTGACGAAGTTTTTGACGTCCACCCCAATGTCCCGAAAGCACCTCGCCCACTCCATTCCCCCACAGTTGCGAACTATCGCCGCTGTTTTATTCAGGTTGACCTTCAGCCCAGAAAACCGTCCAAAGCAGGACACTTCCCAAACCCTCCCCAGCAGCTGTGGGTTGGCCTTTCCGTCCAAGAAGATGATGAGGTCATCCGCATACATCATGATAGTCAGCCCTGGACCCAGGTCTTGTAGCGGGAAAATCACAAAGGATGCCACCAGGGAGAACAGTGCCGGGGAGAGTGGGTCTCCCTGGCGCGTGCCTGCCCGCGGATGGTGGTAGACCCCTGGAGCATATCCCTTTCCAAATGAGTACAGATACGGTGCACGTAAAAGATGCAGTATCAGTCGGATGTACAGGAACGGTATGCACATTAGACCCAATGCCGCCGACACCATCTCGTGAGACATCGTGGGAAACGCATTTCTGAAGTCCACTGACAACGCCGCTCCTTCACTTAAGCCATCCCAGAGAGCCCGTGACCCATAGACATGCTGGAGGATACTTCTGTGACGAAGGAAACCCGTTTGCTGCGACGGGATGCAATGGAGAAGTACATCCTCCAACTGGATCAGGAGAATGTTGGTGAGCCACTTCTGCCGTGTCATTTGCAGCGCAATTGGTCGGAGAGAATCTGGCGTTTGCATCGCCTTTGTCTTGGGGAGCATTGTCACCACTCCCGAAGTCCATGTCTCCGGCATGGTACCCGCGTCGAGGAAGCGTTTCAGTGACTCATACATTTGCGGCTCGAAAATTTCTGAGAATCTCTTGAAGAATTTTGCCGAGAAGCCGTCCAGTCCAGGGGAGCTGTTGCTGTTCAACCTCTTGAGGCCTTCATGTACTATGTCCTAGGAAAGCTGCTTGAACAGGAGTCGACCTGCCTTGCGCAGCCGTTGTTCAACTCGTAATGCCTTCAGATAGGCCACACATTCTTCCTCCGTGGCTCCTGTTGGAGTGGACACTTGATTCCAATGTGCCACCAACTCTTTGGCCACCGCCTTTGCTCCCCGTATTGTTGTGCCTGCCCGGGACACCAGCTGCGGAAGTTTCTTTCGCTCCTGCAGCTCCCGCATTAGCCGGTACAACTCGTTTCTTCGCGTTCTCAGATCCCCTGACGTTTCCCCCGACGTGATCACCCCCTTGAGCTTGGAGCCTGGAGCTTGGACCTTTTCATATACCCCAACCAGGAGGGTATAAGCCGTTGTCGCTTCTGTCGCCGCAATTCCCAGTGATGAAAGAGATTGATAGACCGCCGGTGTGATGGAGTCCCTTGTGGAGCCACGTAGGAGCCGTAGGGCTTGTAGTTCAACCGTCTGCTTTTTGTTTTTGTGTTCCCTTTGGTAGCCGACCGCCTTCGTTTGGATGCAGCCCAGTGCATCTTCCCACCATTGGTCTTCCGTCGAGGTGATAGACTTGAGAGAGGTCTCCAGGTCTTCCATTGCCTCAGAGTCTTGGAGGATGGTCTCTGGGCAGCAGAATCTAGGAATTGTGTCCTCCGTTTCGAAGGATGGGGGTGTGAATTCGGCCAGGATTGCCTTGTGGTCCGAGTTGGCAGCAAACATGGGGTACACGCTGGTCGCCAAGCTCAACAAATCAGACGTCGTGTGTATGCGGTCAATACGGCGTAATCTCTGCGGATTGAGCCGCTCTCCTTCTCGAGGGTAGCCGTATGTGAAGCCCGTTGGGCACTATGACTCTTTGTCCTTGATATCCGTCAGGGTCGGACAATGGATGTCCACCCAAACGTCCTGCAGACCCGCTCTCGCCAAGGCTGTAACCTCCTGTTCTCGGGCACGTAAAGACGTGTCATGCTCAAACTCTGGGGGCGCAAAGGCGTCCCTGCGTTTCACCACTAGACTATTGTGATCAGCACATAAAATCAGGTTCGGTCTATGTAACTCCTTGGCGATGTCCTTCCATTGCGACTGCCGTCGCATGTGCTTGTGATGGAAGTGGGCCACCACTAAAGTGATCTCCAGTGGACCACGCGACAGTGAGGCTTTCAGCGCCCTGAGAGACAAGAACTTCATTGATTGTAACGTCCACTTGGATGTTTTCCACGCCAGTGCCACTCCTCCCCGTCCTTCTTCATGAAGTGGTCCGTCCAGGCTATACCCGTACTTTGATAAGCATTGCATGCCCGCTTGACGATCCTCTACCGTGACGAAGTGGGGCTCTTGGATGGCGAAGAAATCCACCTCCAGGGAGCGAAGTAGTGACCCTAGGGCCACTATGCGTGTTTGCTTCCGCTTTCCCATGGTTATTTTCGTTTGAAATCCATTGATATTTTGGGACAATACTCTGAGCGTGCTGCTCATAGGGATGCTGGATGCAGACGTCATCGTGCTACTCCATTGGACGACGAGGCCTCATCCTCCTTCAAGTCCCGCTTGCGCTTGAGGGAGCTGATGACCTTGTCGACTTGGTCGTCCAACTCCATGGCCTAGGCCATTTCACCTGCCGTGATGAGGCCTTGCCTGCGTGACTTTGTGTCATCTGTGTTCCTGGGCCGGTCCGTGATACGCTTTTTTCGCGCCTCATAGTCCGCCTCGGAGATCACAAACATCGGAGGCATTCCAGAATCCGACAAGTAGACTTTCCCAATCAGCTGCGACACACTTTCCCAGGGCAGCCGCCATGTGGCCGTGCGCATCTCCCCAACACTCCACCTGACACGGTCCGCGATATATCGGCACTGTACCGAAGGAGCAAGGGCCTCAGTCACTTCCGAGAGATACCACCAAGGTGCCACATCCAAGATGTACACGGTGCCCACCAGTTCCTTCTTCCACGTCGAGGGGACCGTGGGCTTGGAGATGATGTCTCTGTCGAGGAATTGTCCTGTCTCCAGGTCCTTGAAGACAGCCCCGATGGCAGCCACTAGTTCACGGTACCTTGTCTTCAACAGTGAGTGCCCGGTTTCCGTGAGACCCAGCAGTACTTTAGTGGGGCCCAACACATGGATTGTCACTGGCGATTGCGCTTGCAAGACGCCGGGATCGTCCAAAACATCGCGAGAACTGAGGCATACAGCATGGGCGACCATGTTTCCTTGTGTGTCTTCTTTATCTAGACCTCATAGACAGCAGACATGTTCGTCAAGTTGGCCCCACGATACCATTCCACTGGCTGGATCTGGAACCTTGGCTTGGATCCGAATTGTGATACCACGGTATTCACTTGTTCCTCATTCAATTCTGTGAAGAACAGCTTCGAGTTCCGTGGGTCCGTTCCCGGAAGGAGATGGACTTCATCATAGTTCAAACCGATAGACCCCAACAGCCCGTTGATCAGGTCATTGTGGACCTGGATGGCGTACTGATTATCCCGCACATCTGGTTCATGGAACACCACCTTGTCAACCTCTGCCCCGGGTGTCATAAGCCGCAGGAGCTTGTACGTTGGGGGCGGCGACACGTTCCTGGAGTCCCTTGTGCTGCTCGCGATCCAGACATCAAATCGAGCATGTGTGCGCATGTGCATGAGGGACCTGTCTGCCATTTGCAGCTTGTCACACCCGAATGGCAAGTTGGAGTTGAGGGCGAGTGCCCGATTGAGAAACGATGGCTTGTCATCTTCATCGCTGACAGGTTCAAGCAGGATGGCAACAAAGCGACCCAGCATGGGCAAATCAGCAAGCAGCCTCTTAATTGCATTTTGGATTTTTTCATACTCAGTCGTTTCCCCAACGAGCACAATGTTGGGGCGACTGCCGTAAAGGACGGCAGCTAGTTTTTCGGACGAGTCGCAGTCCTTCAAGAGGTCGTACGACAGGGAGGCGGCCTCTGGAACTCCACTCTTCAGCACCACTTCGTCCTGGATGATGTAAGTCTGCGTCATCGATGGCTGCCAAACACGCCAATTGACCGGCGTCGGCAGGGACGATGACCTCCTCGCCTGGCGTGGCCAGACGGGCCTGGGTGTCCCGGACACTCATGCGGTCAGGGGACAGGGAGGTGACGTCAGCGGCAATTTGTCAAGGCCCAGTGGCCCGGGCAAGCATGGACAAAAAGACACCGAAAAAAAATAGACACTCAGAAAGTGTCCTTTGGGGGGGGGGGTTAGACGGCCGGTGCCTCGCAGCACAAGAGGTGCAAATACCATTTGTGGTGCACCCTGGATGCACACGGAAAAGACACTTGCGACATTCCGTATTGAGGGAGGACACTTTCTGTCCACGGGCACGGCAGGTGCACACAAAGCAGTGCACGTTTGATCCAACCATGGTCATGCACGCCTCATCAACCACCTCGTGCTACCTCTTACATGAATGCTTGGTGCCACAAATGTTTGCGCCACAACATGCACATTGTACAAGAACAAGAAAAAAAGGACTTAGGGGGTGGCGCGTGAGGGCGATGGAGGCGGGGCAGCCGGCGCGCCTGCACTAGATGACGGCTTCTTCATGGTGAACGCCCAGCCATCCCGCGTGCCATCCGTCTTGGCGGCTCGCATGACCTGGGTGTGGGCCAACTTTGTCAATGCCCCACCGTCTGGGGAGTGCAGGTACCGGAGGGCAGCCGAGGCATTGTTGAAGTGCATCCAATCGGCACCCTCGGGTGCAACCGGACCAAGGCGGCGCATCCATACATCCCCACCCATCCCGAGACGCAAGACAGGAAAAGAGGGTATGAAGGGTGAACAAACAAGAAGACGAGAGATGATAATTATTCTAGGAGAATGGAGAAACATAGGAACCACCGAAGTTCAGGTTTTGTTCATTTATTTATGCTACTGCGCACGGACATGCACCGAATTACAAGCGAGAACTTTGTTTATTTCGGGTTGAAGCTTTTTGTTCAAATGTGGACCTACAAATGCAAGCTGTCACGAAGTGCCAAGAGGCACATTTCCATAACCTCCTTGTTCTGAGCGGTCATGTGTCCGTGGGCACCAGATGTCAAGTATGATTGTTGCTTTAGGAAACCCCATGTAAGTGACACATCCCTGAAATGACGCCTATCAAGCGAATGGCCCAACGAGGCAACCCAAGCCAGCCAGTGCTAGGGCGAAGGACAACGGGAACGTCGCGCTCTCCGACCTCAATACAACGGCGTGTATCTCGACCATGATATTGGTCGGCCGATCCTTGATGACAGAACAGCAAGGGTGGCTCCCGCTGCATAGCACCTATGAGTCACAAAAGTGCAGTAAAGGGATGGCAAAAACCATAACGTGGGTCGAATAATTGCCTTTGTGGGAGTGGCTCTGGCCAGATGGCCTGCGCCGGCCGGCGGAGGTCCACATCCGGGCCCTCTCGCTCCCTTCCACACAGCATGTCCTGCACCCCTGAGCTGTCGGTATCGTAACCTGTAAGGTGGGCATTGTGGGATCCCATACTACGCATGCATTTGGGGCAGGCAAACAACTGACACGGACACCTTGACCCTGCGACATAGCTGGTGAGGGGAAACCACCCGTCGCATGCGTCTACGACTTGCAGGTATCACCCTCTTCACGCGACCGTTTGGCACCTACCCGCCTACCATGCTACACGCACATTGGTTGCATCGCACAAGACAAATCATAAAGAAGATGGCATTTGTCCCAATGGTTGGATAGTAGGGTAGCCGCTTGCTAGGTGATGGAGGCCATGGCATGGTGCGGATGTACACGTGGCTCCCTTGCTACCCGATGGGATGTGTGTTGTCAGGCCATTTCGTTTTCGCACTGGGCCCTCTCGTGATCAGTCTTGCGGGCCTTGGGGCTTTTGGTACACCACCTTTCCACCTGTGCACAGAGTGGTCACAAATAGCATTGGAGTGATGACGAAGAACCGCCCTACTTTCATGAATGGTGGATTGGTAGAGGCGCTTAGTGGCCCGCAACCATTTCGTCAATTGTCGCGCTCCATGCACATCCAAGTGACGATCAGTGAGCAACAAGTGACCACGAAGGCAAATAGCTGAAAGTTCTGCTCTCATTGCAACCAGCAATTGCGGGTGGGTGCGGTGTCTGGTAGTTGTGTATGCGCTATCGTAGTTGGCGACGGTCTACAGATGTGTGGTTGAGTAAGGTAATGGCATTATCCCTAGCCTGATGCGTGTGCGGCTTAGATAGGACCTTGGACACATGCGACAGAGCGAGTGGCGATTGACTCGAGTCTTTGGTCCTGGTCCAGAGGTACATGCTTGTGGACGGTAGAGCACCTGCTCGTACAGGTTTTTGGACATGGGGTGGACTGAGACCTTGTGGGGATACAAAGGTCCACACCAAGCAGAGACGGATGTGGATTGATAATCCTCGTTGTGCATGAGCAGTGGCATTTGGAACCCCCCCCGCATCACGTTACCTGGAGCATCATATTGTATTCATGGTGCACTACCCTTTCGCAGAGGCACCGTCGTTCCCGCATGGATCGATGATGGTATCCATAAAGGATAAAGGACTCCGGTACGTGTGGCTTGGCCGCTTGCATTCTGTCACGCTGTGGTGCTCTGTCCCACCAAGGCTGAGCACGTGTAGACCACATTCCCCATGAGGCAACCCATGCTTTCCTCGCCGTCGGTGCCCATTTCCCGCAAGTAAATTAGGCGGGCGTGTACCGTGGTCCCAGACAGTTCATGACAGATCGGACATTCTTGGATGGTACGGTCCTATGGTGCACCACAACCCTCCTAGCGGAGGTTGCCCCATAGCAAGGTGAGCCACACCATGCGGCGTGTGCCTTTGAGTGGTAGCCATGAGGACCACTGTGCCCCTTCAAAACCCCTGATGCACCTCCTGCTGGCCACCAAATTTTTTTACAAGGGTGGGTATCACGCCTGTAAACACCTGAAAGTCGGCCAGCAAGGGGGGCAGGGGTGGGGGTAGTGGTAACAGGGCTGTGATCTGGGCCAGGTGATCCACTGTGTTGTTGGCCCCGCTATCTTGGACGTGCTGCACCGTGTCGTGGCGTTGTACCCTTTGATGACGGGGTATTCACCGGATGTGGATTGGGGTGCACTTAAAATTGGCATGAGCCTCCCGCCGCAAATCCATGTCATCACATGTCCTGTGGAGGCATTGTGTTGTTGTGCGGACCACTGCCTGGTTGGCGCGCCAACGCTTCCCCCTAGGCTGGAATCCATCGGCCTTTCCTTGCCCCAAGTGTGTGATGCCCTCCACCCTCGGGGGGAAATGCAACGAAATGACGAGGGGGGGGGGGGGCAAGGGTACATGAACCCAAACCCAAAAACCACCCCGCCCCCCCCCTTGCGCAAGCACGGCCGCGGTCCCCAGGCAAAACATCAGTTCAACGCCCACCAGGTGCTTGGACAAGACCGTGCTTGTGTGTGGTACACATGACAACAAACACACATGAATGCCCACATCCAGGTGAGCCCTCAGAAGCAGAGGGTGATAGGCTGTGGAGGAGGAATGTTAGGAATGGCTAAGAATCGCATCAAAACAAACATCATTGGGTGGCAATGTTTGGTAGAATGGTTTTAAACCCCATGTTATATGTTGGACACCCAAAATAGTGGTCCCCAAAATTCCTAAAAACAGCGCTTCAACACCCAACCCGTGCTTAGCCATAATCCGACGATGGCCGTCAACCCCGGTATCCCACCGGCAGGAAATCAATGTTCTCGTGTCCCGCACAAGCGGCGGAGCCGCGTCCACAAATTGTTCATACGCGGCAAAGCCGCGCTCATGAGTCCAGCACAGCGGTGAAGCCGCCCTCTCGTGTGCACACACATCCCGTGCATTGCCCCTACCTCCCTGTTGGATAGGGTCTTGTTGCCACTCAAGCTCAAGAAAAAGTGTGCCCCTCGGAAGAGCTGTGTCATGCCCGTCGGCGCCATGTTCTACACACCGGGCATCGAACCTGTGCTCTGTGGCATGAGATCCCCGTGCCCTTCTAGTATACTACGCTACCGATGTGGTTAAATAACCGCCATCCAGCCCACCCCCCTACACCTCATTGTCCGCATCCCTGCTGTCCCCGCATCTGCCGTGATCGCACAACAGCAACAGCTCTTCATGATCCACGGCGCCGTGGCCTCCACAAGCCATGATGACGGAGCGCACTGCGGGGCCACGCCGCCGTGCACTTTCAGGTATGCTCGCCCCTCACCTTTCATGCGCGGCCATAAAAAACAAACATCCTTTGGAGCTGCAGGACGTTCGGCGGTTCCCAATCCTCCCCGGGGTTCGAACCACCCTTTGTGAAATCGAAGAGTTGCGCATGCCCAACTATGCTATGTTGCTCCCCTCGCTCTTTTGCGCTCCCGTTGCCGGTCGCTGACGTCCCTGCTGAAGCTCGACCATAACTGGACGCACTCACCCAGTTTGCCGTGGAGGAACCTGTCGACGCTCCTGCTGAAACGGGGGGCTCTGTCGACCCCCCACCCCTGCCGAGAACGAAACATCGGATCGCATGGGCAGTAGCCCCACCGCCTCCCACAGCACCGGTAGCCTCGGTTCCTCTGACCTCCGTTTTCTATTATGTGGATGTTGCAACCTGCCCTCCTCCAACCCGTGCATAGACAAGGCCGTGCTTGCGCAAGGGGGAGGGGGGGTTACTTAACGTGTGTCCCTATCCATTGAGGGTGCATAGGCAACACACAAGGTAGACCCGCGTCCAAGTGCGTGGCTTGTGCCCTCCAATCCATCCCTTGAACGCCCTCCCTTCCTTGTCATCACCCACCCGTGCCATCAAGGCTGAATGATCCCTGCAACACTGAGGTGGGGAATCAATAGCTAGTGCCCAGGGACCCAACAAACGATCCGGAAGGCAATGTCAATTGAAGCAGAAACCGAGAACGGTGTTGGCAATGCGTTCAATTTGCTCAGTGTTTTTCATAGGAGCGGCACGGGAACGTTCTGCAAAAGGGTCTTTTCAATGCTGGCCCGAGATTTTAGAAAGTTTGTTTTTTGGAAGTAACAAAAAGAAAAAAAGAGCTTTGCATGTGTACACACCTACAACTCCCCTCTTCTCTCCAGCACTGCTTTCTTCCTATCTGGGTCCACTGATGTGCCATCATTGCCCCACGTGTTTTGAAGGCTTCAAGTGTGGCCTTGGTTCTAGGATGTGTTGTCCTTCATCTCCAACAAGAGGCCAAGGTACGCGGTCCCAGCCAAAGGAATCACGCCTGCAACGGTCAAGCTCACGGCCCCAAATGTATGGAATCGCCTGACGGGGACATATCGCACACAACATAAGCAGCGCACACGTTGGATGATTTGCGGCAGTAGGTCACATGACAACCTTGATGACTAATCGATGTCTCTCTTTCCAAGGTAGGACAATGATTCTATCATTGTACAATGAGATTGGTTTTTGTGTATGGCATGCGGTAATTGTTGCGATTTGTTAGCCCTAACAGTGGACAACATTTCCTTCTTCCCCCATGCAAAGATTGGCACAAAAAAAAAGATGTATTGTGGCTCTCATTGGCAGATGTATTACAACCCTCACCAACCCGAAAGCATCAACGGAGTGCCTTCCTCGCCCGCGACATGCTTGATCGCCTCATGCACCACAACCATAACAAAGATGAAGAGCGTTACCAAGCCGACTAGTAGACTGGCAACACCATTACAATATTCAATCCCCACACTTTTGGAACTTGTGTGGTATGCCCACCACTACTGCAGTTGGAGCATCCGTCATGAGTTGAGGCACAAGCACCTTGTTGGGACTTGGGGTACAAGCGCACTGTTTGGGGGGCGTGTGTCCACAGCGCGCACATTGCAGGGGTAAAATTGGGGATTGTTGCTACCAATTAACAATATTCTTGCCTCTGTGGACCATACTACACCCCCACAATGTTGCACAACCTGATGTTTCACCCCAAACCACGGTCACGGGCGAAACCCATAGAAATGCCGTGTGCTGGAACAACACAGTAAATGAGAAACAAATGCTCCCTACGGGATGTTTCAAAGCCCGTCTCGTTGGTAACAGAGGATATGACTCGGCAATGGTTATGTTCAAAGTGTTTGGCTGTAAGAGGGATCCTAGAAAGTGGGACATTCCAATGCCATAGATGGGCAAATCAGTCGAACGATAATGTTGCCCTCCTTCTCGTTCTGAAGGGAGCGTGCCGTAGTCTTCGGAGGGCGCTCTTTTGGGCCTCGGCTTTGATGTTGAGTGTGAAGGCGATCTGCCCCGTGAGCGTGAACATGCCGACCCTGATGCCGACCGCAAATGTGATGTCTGCTGCACCAGTACAGATGGACTACCCGCGGTCGAAGCAGAGGGGGACCGTGCCGGTCGGCTTGCCGTGTGTGGTTGTGACACCGACTTAGACGGTGTATTCCACCGCTGCATGGTGGGGGATCATGCCCCTTAGCGATGCGAATGATGTCGGCGATGCGAGGAGACTACAGCCGGGCTGACTGGGAGAGGCTGGCGGTGAAGGTGACCGCATTGTTATTGATACTGGGCACTACTATGCACTGTGTATATGGTCCTGCACAAACTTTGTGCTCGGCGCGCAATACGCCCCCTTGTTCCTTGTATAGCCCATAAGATACCGTGCCAAGGCTCTCATGGCTAGTGGAATTAGCTAGTATTTCATGGCATTGGGTTGTCCTTGTAGTGTGTTGGAGACAGCCTCAAGTCATTCCACTATTGCTCCTAGTTGCGCATGGAGGACACCCATAGAAGAGGACGACAATAAATCCCCGGACCCAGGGCATAATCATTATTTCACACCACAACAATTCATACGTGTGTGGCGAACATGTACACTTTGGTTGGTCTAGCAGCCCCCAACCCCAATTTCAGGGAATGTTCCACCAAAACGGGGCAGCAAATCAGGCCAGCACTTTTAGCATGTTTTCAAGGTGGTTTTTAGGGGTCCAGCCTATCCCTACTGCATTCCCACCCCTAGAGAGTTTGGGGGGGGGGGGGGGGGCAGTAGCATAGCCCACGCATGGAGCATTGGAAACATGGAAAATTTCTATGAAAGTATTGTGCCGATTCAGGAATACGCTCATTCACATTACCATTGACCATTGTAAGCACATAGCCAATCTGGGTGTTTGTGTTCATAGAGCGGCGATCATCAGTCAATAATCTTTTAATGGCACGAAAAGATCCTGCCGCAACACTGGTGGTCACTTGGAAGGTGAGGGCATTCAAAGCCTTATCAGCCCTGTTTCGAAGACTCATGAAACTGCCTGCATTTTCCCACCATCCCAGGAGGTCAAACAGCAGGTTGGGCAGCAAAGAACGGAGCTGGTTGAGTGTAACGCATACAGAGTGAACACAGATGTGCATCTGCTGGCACTTCAGGATGGTGTTGTGCAACTTGGGACTGGACAGAAGGTGCAAGACCTGTGACACCCTGCAGGCTAGACCGTTTGCAACGACCAAAATAACCGGCATGCAGACACAGGGAAGGGTGCTGGAGGGTACTTAGTTTACCAATCCATGAACCAGAGGGTACATTGTTATGTCAATACGAAATGGGCACCTGCTCTTTTTTTCCAAGCTTTTTTGCGCAAGGTACTCCGCAGTGCAAGGGAGGTATGTGTAGTGGAGGCACTTAGGCCTTAATCTGCCTCTGGTGGGAGTACATTGGCGCATGGTACAGTCGGCGCATGGTCAACCTCTGCACCGCATCGAAGTGTTTGGAATGCATCTTACCACAGCAAATGGCTACAATCTCAGAGACTCTCCCAGCCATTGTCCCTCAAACTCTCTCTCTCTCTACAGGTCACAGTGGCAACAGTGGAAGTGGGGCTTGCCCTCCCAAGATGACCCTAAGGCCGCTAAGATTGTACGGGTAAGTCCATGGAGGTAGAGCAGCCTGTCCACACAAGCAGAGAGCGTATAGTATAGTATAGTATAGTATAGTATATCCCGGGAGAACCCCTGAAAACCACTCCCCTACAGGAGCGTGCGTGATCCATTCAAAACAGCATCGGGGGTGCACAATTCAGGGCCCTGGTACTCGTGGCAAGCACCAGACTAAAACAAAAAATCCCTGGTGTACCAGCAGGGGCTGTAGGGTTCAGAATTGAGGACCCTGGGACCCGTTGCTACCAGTGGTGAAAAACAGCCGACTTTTCGCACAGCATGGGCACAGCGCACGGTGCACCCCCTTTGCCGCACGCTGCTTTTGACAGTGGGTTACATTACCCCGGAGAGGGGGCACTGTGATGCTTGGTTAACAGGATATGCCGTCGTGCTACAACAACAGTTTGGTGAGCGCTACTTACTTAATTTGCCTCACCCTTGGCACCAAAAATGCCTAAAAATGACAGAGTTAGCGCCTGATGGTGTTTCGCTATAGCATGCAAAGCACAATACCACTGGTTTCCTGCATAGCAAACACACAGACCTGCTGCCAACTGAGCCAACACCTACTACTACAAATACTATCTCCTGATGTGCACAGGAATCACTAAAGGTCATTGCGAAACAGCCCTTTCAGCAAGCATAAAGGGCAGTTTGTGTGCACCTTTCTTTTTATTGTTTCCCCATCGGTACAACATTGATGATATATCGTGTCGTTGGCCCCCGCACGCCACTGTCATTACCCCCTAACCTGAGTTGGGCGGGGGTGGGGGGCTGCGCAAGGGAAGGTACTGTTCAAGGGGGGCGAGGGGGAAGAGTTACCAGGCAGCATTGAGTGGGATACCATCATAATTTGCACAAGGGGACATAAACAACAGCAGCAGCAGCAGCAGCAGCAGCAGCAGCAACAATGATAGAGCGAATTGGGACAAGGGCCCAGCTCAACACAAAGACACGGTGTTTCAAGGCTAACGCACAGCAAGTATCATGGAAATTATCAGGGTACGTTGTGCAGTCACTGCAGCCAGGGTCAGTTTGGTGTGTTGGGTCAGTGGGTATTGGAGCGGGAGGAACAGGGCAATCTTGAGTGCGACATGTCACGGTCCAGTTAAAGCATCTGTCTGCAAAACGATGCCTTCGCCGTATAAAGCCATCACTCAGTCTACACCACCCCACCGCAACTCTGCAAATAATCAATATCTGCTCCAATCAACTGTACAATAACCCAAGCCATCACCCAAAAAAAGGTCATCCTCCAAACGCAATCTCTACGTTCCTTCCATCCAAGTGACCACCACTCTTTTGGAATATCACACTCTGTCATCTTTGCGAGACGCCTTCTATACCATCACCAATTTCTATGTGACTTTCCTATTGTGCGGACTGCTAAATGTCATAGAGGAGAGGACAGGTTGTTGCAGCCGTGACTGAACCAGTGTGACATACCCAAACCTAAAGGGCCACAAAAAATCTTATCTGATAGAAGCCTGAACCTCCCTCGGACAGGAGCGCACAAAGAGGACCCAAATGGGTGAGATTGTGCACCCCCTCGATGCCTGCAGCAATGACAACAAACTTCTCGGGCCTGGAAGTCAGCGGAACAAGGAAAAGAATCGTGTGTGATAAAGAGAGCTTTGTAAACCAACCGCAGAATCAGGGCAGCAGAGAGCGAGTTGTGAAAGGGGACACCCTTCGTTGTTGGGGCTGGCATAAGGAGTGGTGGGGGATCGGTGGTGCACCATAAAGGCTGAAGGAGAATGCCCGTTGGTACTTCCGGGTGTACCTTTTCAGGAGCGAATCCTCCACTCGTGGAGAACCAACCCACCCATTGGGTGGGGGCTGAAGAGGGCGGGGTGAGGGGGGGTTGGGTTGGGTTGGGCTGGCGGCCTCATGCAGGAGCAGGCCCTCGGGTGTGGGCTTCCTTCCCTGCCCCACCACGAGGCTGAACTACCTGACTGTCCGGTTCCAAGGCCGAGCGGACTATCGACAGCCACCAGACCCCACCGAAGCGCAGGTGGGCAGAAGATACCGTCCTGTGTGTAGGCGCGCGCGCGGGCAGGGGTGTGGGCGGGGGCTGGGCCTTGCCCGTGGGGGGCAAGTGTGGCCTGGTGCTCCAGGCCCGTTGGGGAGGCCATGGGAGCCTGACGCTGAGCCCACCGGGGAGTAGTGGGCCAGGGCGCTGCCCGCCCGTCCCACAACTGCGTACGCACGGGGACGGGTGTGCGCCGGGCACGACTGGGGGGGACCCGCGCTCCTTGAATGCCTGTAGGCACAGGTGGCGCCGCCGTACTAGCTGGGTCCCGCACTCCCACGGCCTGGGGCACTGGTGGCAGGTGGAGGGGTCCCTGGGCGCACTGAGCGCTTCCCTGCACTGCGACCTGCCCGGGAAGGTTCCTGGGTGCGGCGCTGCTGCACCGTTAGTCCTGGGGGCCCATTGGGCACACCACCGGACTGGCCCCTCCAAGGGGGGTGAGGGGGGGGGAGGGGGAACAGAAAATGATTACAGCGTGCCCACCGTGTGCACAGCCGTCAGACATTGTTCAACGCAGAGCTGGGTCACCGGTCCATGTTGACATGCTCTGTGATGCTTCGGTGGCCCTGAAAGGCTGGGCGGTTACGGTGTAGTACCACGGGTGACCAAAGTAACGTCTTTTCTGAGACCTTCTTCCTGATCAAAGGTCAATTGGTGTATCTCCGAGAGTAGGGGAGGGAAAGTGCACTTCGTGTGGGCCAGAGTGGGAAGGAAGGCGTAGTTTGGAGCGCAGCCGTTGGGCCTTTTGGGCCTGCGAGTCCTCTCGTGCTCTCCAAGGCGGGTGGCATGAGAGAAGCCACCCGGTCTACCGACAGAGCAAGAGGCGCTAACTCTGCAGCCTCAGGTCTGCTCCCTGGTTGCTCGGCCGTGGCCATCCGCAAAGATGCCATCGCCCGCTGTTTTTTCTTTGGTTCAGACCTGGACAAGCTGGCAAAGCCCTCTTCCCAGACGGTACTCGAGAGAGTTCTTGGAATCAGAGCCATCCAGTGCTACAATTGTCCCACAGCTCAGTGTGGTAGCGGACATGACATGAAGGTAGGGCGAGCTAAATCTGAAGCCAGAAGATGCAGCGGGAACTGCCACGCCCGCAGGCATCCCAAGGTGCTACTGGAGCACGCAGAACACTGAAGGCTGAGAAGAATCAGCGGGTTGCATTGCATACAATAACAGCACCAGAGAGGGATGGGGACGTGGATGTCATCGCCCGTTGTTTGTGTGGGTCAGAGTAACATGTGTCCTGCTGCTTACAACTGCACCATACAGCCACCATGGCCTACTCCCCTGCCGGCTCACAGGCTTCACATGCAGTCATGTCCGAGGTCCGCGACCTTCGCAGTGTGCTTGCAACCACTCGTAGAAGAACCGTAACAGAAGGGGCACAGAAGTGAGGGGCAGGTGAGGAACTGCACCAGGGTGTGTTTATCACAGAAGCGTTGCCAGGTATCCAAATCAGTGTCCCGGCCATCCATCCCCATGCTTTACTCCCACAAACTACTCACCCCCGAGCCACATACTGCAAATTCAAAATGTCAAAACGTCACAACTTTGGTGCATCATGCACACCTCTTCCACAAGTGTGCGGGCTAATACGGTACAATAATTCTCATTGCACAAATCGCAGGGTGTGGTCGTGGTGCATGTGTGACACCACAAACCACACCCATCTGCTTTATCCTCACAATCATCAAGCGCGGCAATGCTCCAGGCATCAACAGTTGCCCAAGCATGTGGAGGCCATGGACCATGGACCATGGACCACAAGGTCCATACCAAACTTGCCTCTTCTTTGCGAACAGGATGTATAGCCGAAGATGGAAGTAGAAAGTGGATTGCCCAATACTACAAACACCTGCATCAAATTCCCTACAACCTCTCATCGTGGTACAAGCACAAGGCACTACCAGGGCAGTAAATTGGCAGAACATTGGGGAAAACTGGGAGGCAAGTTGCCCAGTGCGCCCAGCCCACAACGTCGCCTCTTTCAGAAGAGGGAGGGGGGGTGGGGCTGTGACCCATCAACCCAAAAAAGAGTTTGGTGTGGGAAAAATCAAATACCACCCACAAAGAATCTGCAGGAGGTTTTCTCCTATCATGGTGAATGGGCAGGTGGTTCAGGCACCCTACTTCCTCACATGACAACGAGCCAGCCCAGTCATGTACTGCCAGAGTTTGCCTACAAAGAGGCCTGCAGAACGACATGAAGTGAAACGCCCCCGCCACACCTCTCCAAAGCCCCAGAAACAAAAACCTCCAGTGACCCCTCCCAGAGCTCCAATCCCAACACGTCTACAGAGCAGGTGGGGACTTGAACGGATCGACACTGCGAATTTTGGTTTGGATGGGACCCGTTTAAATTGTCAAAAAAAGCTTCAAGGCCTCGCCTATGTGGCTGAGCGACGCCTCCCCATGCCAGAGGTGCTTCCCTTTTGGCGGTCACTCGGCGTCATGGGCCGACTTGGCAGCCTCTGGCACGACCCACCTAGACCCCCCTATCCTCCTCAGAAAACAATTGCTCGCGTGAGCAGCAAGCCCAAGACTGCAGTTTGCACAGGCCAGACCAAAAGGTAATGGAAAAGTGATTTGCAGCATTGAACTCCAATGTGCAGTGGTCATCCTGGGGAACGGTTGCAAAGGGGTTGTTTGTTTGTTGACTTGCAGGCCGCAGACCATAGGAGTCGATCCAAAAGCCCATTTCAACCTCATGGCGCGGTTGTCGGTAACAAAGGCCCACGCCCTCCTACACTCATCCCACCTCCAAGCACACCAACAACACATGCAAAGACTCCCAATAGCGAGCAACCTACTACCCCGCCCAGACAGACAAACGCATGCAAACATTACTTGGCGGGCTATAAGTCAAGGTCAAAGTATGCAGGCATTTGGCTGGGCCACAGACTAGAGGGTGATACATTGTGAAGCAGTGGAAGTCTCCAGTTCACTCTGAACGGCAATGAGGGAATCTGGGGTGCAATGAGGTGAAAGACTTTGGAGCGACAGCGTTTGCGAAGCTGCTGAGGCTCCCCGTCTTGCTTTAGGCACCCAGGTAACCTTCCTGCCTCGCTGAAGTGTGGAAATCACCACACTGTTTGTCACCATTTCACTGTGCTTTATGCCTGTCATATGGCTGAAGCTATGACTTGCTCAGTCTCCTCACAGCGAAGGCATGATGAGACAAGACTTTCATACCACACATTTGGCGAAAGAGGGGACGCCTTGCAGGCGGTGCGCATGCAGTGCGAAGCTTTTGTACTGCGGAAGTACCGGGACCCTTCTTCAAGCCTCACTCTGCTTTGGATATAAACCAGTCTCGGGCTGATGGGCAAATGAGGATGCCGGAGAAGATGATGACCACATGAATCGTGTTTTGGTCCAATCTTTTTAAGATCTCAGGAGGTCATGATGTTCATGAGCACTACAATGACGGGTTCCTGCAACAAATTTGCACACAGTGCCCACGCAGCGCAAAGATGTGCCCTGCGAGGGAGTACTCGCACCATGCGCGCACCCCTCAGGGTAGTTGAAGGATTAGCCCAGCAAAAGGGTCCAAAAGGGTCCACACAGGAAGGTCCTGTAAAGGCTGGAGGGTGTAGCTTGATGGCTGCCTATTACTTCCGAGATGCTTGCTACTGCTGACTGGATGGTTCATGGTAATACCCGGTGCCCTCTGGATGCTTTGGGGGTTCTCCACGCATACCTGGCGGTGCTCGGATATTTGATGGCAACAACTTCAGTATACGAACCACACGTGCACCGTGTGCGCACCGCGTCCGGCACTCCCTCTAAGAACGTCCCCCACCCACTTCATCAGTTATGTATCCGCATACTTCTGCAGACACAACAATTGATTTGTCGACACGGCGTGACAGCCTGGCCGTTGTGGATTATGCATGCGTTGAGAGGGAACCGGTGGCAACAGCTTCTTCTTCCAGACGCATCCTCCGCAGGGCAAAGGCATATACATGCGCATATGTTCCAAGAGATGGTCCAATCCCTTTCGAAAAGTGTCGATTCATCAACCACTTCGGGGGGTCAGTCAAAAACACGGATCGAGGGTGTCAGATATCGGGGGGACTGCCTGCATGTTGTGGGCACGGTGTGCAGAGCAAAGAATCGCAGGGGTTGGATGAATCGCAGGTATAATGACGCCATCACATCAAGAAAGGAGGCAGTCTGGGTGTCACTGAGAGGGGGATAGAAAGACGACCGGGTATGCGGTTGTAGAATCAGGACAGGCTGTGGTGGCAGCACTGTGTGACAGGTGCAAGGCACACACTGTCACATTTCCATTCAAGGGGTTGCGGAGTGGCTTTTCTTGCGAGCCTGGGCCAATGTCTGCTGAGCGTGTCGGACAAAGTCGATTCCCTCTTGTGCTCTCAAGGGCGGATTGCGTGAAGGGACCCTCTCTGCCGACAGGGCAAGAGGCTCAAGCTTGAAATAAACACTGGCCAGAATGGTTTTGGCCAGTGGCCAATAGATGATTTATTCGGGTGTTTATTTTTGTGCTTTTTGTTCGTAGAAAAGGTATAAAAAAACAAAATGTTTTGACTGCTGATTCTTTTCTTGTGAATGTGGCCTCAGATCTATCCGTTTGTTGAGCATCCATTGGGGCACATCCATGCATCAGACCCCATGTCGAGAATTGAGCAAGGGAAAGAGTGTCTGAAAGATGAGCAAAGCACAAGAATGCACACAAAATACATGACAAAGGGGCTCAAAACCATCAGCAACCAAAACACAAATATCAATAAGCACCAAGAAACATCAATAAACACGGATGAACAACAGGTGTTCACCAAAAAACGGGCATTTTGGAAACGCACATATGTGTTTATTTGCCATTTGGCCAATGGCCTGGCCGGTACCTAATTCAAGCTTGAGAGGCTCCCGCTTTGCAGAGATGCCATAACCCTTTGGCGAGCACTGTGCTGCACACTGTCGTGTGGTGTGTGGGGGAGGGGTCCTGCCTGCTCTGACCTCGGGACATCCCGAGCACTTGGCACCACCTGTCGTGAGGCAGCTGTCCTGCCAGGGCAGGTGGTCCCCCCGCGCTCTGCTGACCGAGTTCATGCCAGCGGGCCCAGAAGGGCCATGGTGCCGGATGCCTGGCGGCGTCGCTCCGAGACGCCACTCGGGTGGTACCGCGGCCGGATCCCGCTGAAGTCGTAGAGCCGTTGCGAGGGCGGCACCTGACAGACCGGCCGCAGATCCAGGCTCCTCCGGCGCTCCCCCTCCCGCGCCGGCAAGGACGGCGGTCGATCGGGCGACGGGTCCTGCTCCGCATCGGACCCGGCGCCGTTGGCCCCGTTGACGGGCGCCGTGTCGGTGGCCCCGCTCGGGTGGTCGGCGCTGGAGCGGGACGCCCGGCGGACGTGGCGCTCGCGGCTCTGCCGCGGCACCGACAGGCTGCTGAGGGCGGCGGCGTTGCCCGCAGTGGCGGTGGCCAATGTCAGGCTCGCCCGACTCAGGCTCCGGGGGCCCGACATCCTCCGCATGGATCCCTCCTGCAGCTGCTGATGCAGAAAATCGCTGCTGGTGGTCGGGGTCTTGTCCGACACGCGACAGGGGAAGTTGGCCGCCTGGCTCTCCGTGAGTGAGCCCATGGTCTGGCTCGTCTCCAGCGACGGGTCCTCAACGTTCAGGTTCAGGCTGTCCTCGACGCTGCGGACCTTGGTCTGCGCCATCACGAACTCGGCCGTGAACGCACCGCGCCGGGCCGGCTCCGGCGCGGCCGGCTCGGCGGCGAACACCTCCTGGAAGGAGCTCGGGACGACGAAGGGGATGGCGTGGGGGGCGGGGGCTGCGGCGGCCGCGCCCTGCGGCGACTCCGGCACCCAGTGCGGGTGCTGCTGGGACTCGTGGCTGGCGTCCGCGAAGTCTTGGGAGTCCCCGTACTCACTGACGGTCATCATGGACATCATCCGCCGCAGGCCCGAGGCGAGCTGGTTGCTCTGCACGATCTGATCGCTGTGCTGGCGGAACGTCTGCACAATCCCGGACTTCTCGCCGCTGGACCGGCAGTCGTGCGGCCGCACCTTGTACTCTACCGGGATGGCGCTGTAGCCCGTCGGGTGGTGCAGCCACGTCTGCACCTTGCCCTTGCCCTTGACCTCTACAAGGCCCCGGGATGCGAAGTCGCAGTGCGGGGCCAGCAGGTCGTGCACGTCCCCGGTCACCTGCATGGAGAGAGAGAGAGAGAGAGAGAGAGAGAGAGAGAGAGAGAGAGAGAGAGAGCAATGGTTGGTTCAGTGGAGATTGAGCTGTGGTTGTTGGTCGTGGAGTTTCACCAAGAGAGCGTGAGAACTGCTTTGTGGCAATAAGGATTAAGTTTGTAGAGCACCCGTGATGGCCAACACAGCCCTTTCCAATCCTGCGATTGTCAGAATTTTGTACTGGGTTCTCATTTTTGTTTGCATTTTAGGCTGATTTCCAATCACAGATTTGTGTTTTGCATTTTCTATCATGGGACCTCAGGACCACTTTGTACGCATTGGGTGCCAAGCGAACTGCATGCATTGTTTGTCATCTCTTTCCGCTGCTTTTCCCCAGACTGCAGTGAGTTGATTACTGCACGAACCTGACCCAGCACGTTTTTTTAATCATTATTTGTAATGTGCAGGGCTTGTGTTGCCCTGATGGAAGGGTTCACCTTGAACCCCCCCTCACCAAAACTGCCGCTGTAGTTTTGGACTGATCATCAGACACCACAAACGCCACTATGTTTGTGCTGTCTTGGGAGGGGGGTGTAAGCGGCAGTGATCTGCGTTCCACAGTTTGGGGCTGGATAGTTGGGATCCCCTGGGGTGAGCAGCAATTGACACTCTGAAGTCACGACAGCCCTAGTGTGTCGCAACGGATTTTCCAGGTTGTCTTGTGCTTTGTCATTTAAGTCTGATTCGTGTCTACGATTACCGATTGAAGCATCTGGGTCGTTGAATTGTTTCATCTTCATTCCCATCGATAATTGCCATGACTGGTCCATTCAGGGTCCTGTGGCACTTGCCATGTTTGTCGTGTGATTCCATGTTTGCATTCGTCTTGTCGTTGGGGTCCTGCGCGTAGGGAGGTTTCGTGACCGGACGTCTACGGGTCACACTCCCTAGCTCAATTGCAAGTGGAGAAAGCAGGGGACCTTTTCGACAAGATCATACTAATTTTCCTAAACCCTTCTTGGGTCATTGGAGTTACAGGTGACGTGACCGTAATTGAATTGATAATTGTGGAAGTTCTTCAAGGAAAAGCACTGGGAATTAGAACAATCGTAAATTTGGGTTCCGATCTCAATCGATACAAGCAATGAGCAACAGCGTGAGGAATCACCTGCGTGGCCCCAGGCATCCCCGTGGACTCCATGCGCGACGCCATGTTGACAGCGTCCCCCCAGATGTCGTAGCAGAACTTGGTCTTGCCGATGATGCCTGCAACCACCGTCCCGCAGTCCATGCCCGCGCGGATGGAGAGCTCGCGGTGGTCGAAGGGGGAGGCCTGGATGACGGTGTGCATCGTGTGGCAGAAGTCCAGCACCGCGGACCCGGTCCGCACGACGTCGTGCTGGGCCACCGGGAACCCGGCGACCATGTAGCAGTCCCCAATGGTCTTGATCTTCTCGATGTCCAGGACCGAGCACGCGTCATCCAGGTAACAGAAGATCCGGTCCAGGTAGCTGACGAGGTGCGTGGGGCTGCAGGACTCGGCGAGCGGCGTGAAGCCCTGGATGTCCCCGAAGGCGATCACGACATTGGAGTGGGTGCGGGCGATGATGCCCTGGGGGCTGGAGTACGCCGGGGCCTGCGAGTCGTCGTGGTGGGTGGCACTGCAGACGCTGGCCCGCAGGCCGGCCTGGGCCGGGTTCCGCGACCGGCCGGAGGTCTGCAGCTGGATCAGCTCCCCGGCCACCGCCTCCGGCAGGATGTTGCGGATGAGCTGCCGGTTCAGCGCCATCTCCGCCTGCAGCTGCCGGCGGTGCTGGCGCAGCTTCTGGTCCACCTCCTCCCGCATCCGCTGGTCCCGCGAGTAGAACTGCGTGATGCGGCACACCAGAATCAGGATTGGGACCGCGCTGCAGCAGAAGACGAGGAGGCGGTAGACGGCGATGCCCCGGCCGATGTCGGCCAAAGGGAAGAGGCGTGCCGGCCCGCCGTACCCCTGGACGGCCAGCACGGCGCACTCCTTGGCCATCACCAAGACCACCGCGGCCAAGTTCCACCACGGCTTCAGGTACACGGCCGCCACCAGGGCGGTGCCGAGGCTCAACGTCTGGAATGACACCACCCCCACGTACAGCACGTCCGCGGCGACCATCCAGCCGAAGCTGAGGGGCAGCAGGAAGAAGAAGCAGCTGACGCAATCCGTCAGCACGTGCAGGCCCAGCAGGAGCATGAGCAGCGGCACCATGCCGAAGTGCAGCCACACAGCGAAGGGGTGGTTCACGAGCGGCATCGCTGCCTCCAGGATCCCCAGCACCAGCGCCATCAGCAGCATCCCCAGAAGGTACGCGCGCGTGACCATCAGCAACGGCTGGTTGTCATGGAGGACCCTCACGTGGATGTGGCAGATCTCCCGCAGCCGCAGCAGCCACGCCGGGACCTCTCGTACTTGCGAGGGGAATTGCAGCGCAGACACGGACTGCGAGACGTGGATGCTCGGCACGGAGAACGTGTGCGACGGTGACACCCCCATGCCCGAATGAATCGGAGTTGAAACGGACGCTCAGAGATAAGTGTTGGGTGCGTGTACAGACGCTCCTGGACACTCATTCAGCTGTGGGTGCTGAAATGCGTGCTGGCACCGTCAGGGCCTGCCCCCCCTGGGGCTTTAACATGGCAGACAAGATGGCTCTGAAAAACAGACAATGGGGCGCCATCCTTTTCACAGCTGCCGCAGTCTTGAGTGTCTGATTGCCATGCAGCCACTGGCAGTGGTGGGAAACACCCAGCAAAAATCCTTGTGGCACACCCGGTGCTGGGGGAAAACAGGGGGGGGGGGGGACGGGGAGAAACGGTGGGGAAACAGGGGGAAGAGGCCCGGGTCCGTCCCTCCACAATCCGCACAATCTTGCCCAACATCTGGGGAAGTGAACCATGCAGGTCTCCGAAGGTCTGGTCTGTACAACGCAGCTATGATACAGTGCACCACCTCCCTTTGAAGAGGGCAGCGCATGCGGAGTATCGTGCAGTGTGGGGTTCGCGTTGGAGAGGGGAGGTAGTCCATCACTTCGTGCATTCTGCCGGTTCTACCGGGGGCCACTCCCCCTGGAGAGGTTCAGCAGCGTTTGCCCCCCCCCCCCGCCCCCCCCTTTTGCACTACATCGGCTCAGCATGGCCACGCCAACATTCACTTGAGACACAACACAAAACAGGCGACGGTCGGAGTAACAAGATCTTGGGGGGGAGCACGCGGAATCCAGCTCAGGACTCAACCCCTTCTGGTCTGATCACTACTTGGTGCCACTGCAGGGCTCTTCGCATTGGTCGTCAAGGACAAGACGCGCGTTTGGGTGGCCCCGTGCAGCTGGTGGCACGATCAGGCCAAAGCGAGTCAAGTCTTGCGGAATGATCCAAAACCGGGGCTGACATGGCCACACGGAGTGGGCACTGGACTGAATGGTCTCTGTGGCCTTACAGCAACAGTTTGTTGGGCCGCTTCAGCTCTACCAGGGGACACCCCATCCTCCTGCACAGGCAAACCTTTGTCCAAGGAGCACTGGGGCGTGAACTGAATCATCCTGTGGGACTATGGATTTTGCGGTTCGTCTTGGGTCTTTGTGCGCTGCCGCGCCGTCCGCTTGCAGCTGTGCCCCTGTCAGCTCGGCAACCCCAGTCCGTCGGCCCCCCACCGATCCAAGCCCAGCGGTTCACCACGCAGCACCAGGCTCCTGTGCAGTGTAATGACTGCATTTGGGGCAGTCAAGCATGTCCTACCCATGGGCTCACCAAATGCTCCCCACACAAGTATCTCGCACAAACCCACCCATCACCCTTCACTCCAGAACCCCTTGGCCCCTCCGGCATCATTCGTAGTATAGAGCACCATACGAACCCTCCGGCCAGTGTGCACAAATGCCCCCATAAAGGCTGGGTGGCCACCGGTACACACGAGTCAGGAATGCATATCTAAGAGGATGGATCATGAGCCAAATGTTACTAGGTGCCCTCTCCTTCACATCCAAAGAGCTGTGTGTTGGAAGAGGACCCCACCCAACCAGAGCAAGGGGCTCTGCCAGTTCAGATTCCGATTGTTGGCCTGTAGCCTCGAGCATCCTGACGTGTGCATGCTGCATCTCATGAGACCTCGCTGTACATCATCGCACAATGCTCCTAAGTCGAACCCGGGTGATTCTGAATCACGTACAATGCTTGACATCACAACAAATTGCCGAATCTTCAGAAACCCCGAAACATTCCTCCCTAAGTTCAGGTTGCTCCATCTGCCTCCTAGGTCTCTGCTTGCTTCGTATCATGCGCCTGACAGGCAACGCTGGCAAAATGGTCTTGTCGTGGACGTGGGATGGGGGATGTTAGGGGCAGGGGCAGGAGCACTTTATTAAGCGCTGCTCTTCCTCTTGTTGCTGCAGGCTCGAGGGGCAGGGTGGATGCAGTTCATGTGTGCTGCCCCCCCCCCCCCCCCCTCCAGCTACCCACTTTAGCTGGTCGAAAAAGAGCTGCCAACTGGACAGGCTGTAGGTCCACGTGTTTGTTTGGGAGCTATCCTGGTGACACGGCTGCAGGGAACCACTTATCATCCAAAGACTGAGTCCCAATTGGAAATCAAGACGTTGCGACTGGCAACCAGTCATCTACTGCAAGCGTGGCAGTGATTGATTTGCCCAAGGGTGCAAACAGCACATGTGCTTATGTCCATTCAGAGACTAATCGGTTCACAGCTCTCACGGGCATCATGTCGCTTATCGGATGTTCAGATTTGTTGCAACAGCCCGCAATTCATGGCGGGATGACATGCAAGGAATCATCTCTGGGGTTGCCATGCCCTGTGCTAAGCACAAACTGCCATTAATGTGGTGATCGTTGTGATTGTTGCGATTGCTGTAATCATTGTCGTTGTTGTCGTTGTTGTTGCTGTTGTTGTTGTTGTTGTTGTTGTTGTTGTTGTTGTTGTTGTTGTTGTTGTTGTTGTTGTTGTTGTTGTTGTTGTTGTTGTTGGTGCTGTTGTTGTTGTTGTTGTTGTTGTTGTTGTTGTTGTTGTTGTTGTTGTTGTTGTTGTTGTTGCTGTTGTTGTTGTTGTTGTTGTTGTTGTTGTTGTTGTTGTTGTTGTTGTTGTTGTTGTTGTTGTTGTTGTTATTGTTGTTGTTGTTGTTGTTGTTGTTATTGTTTGTTGTTGTTGTTGTGGTTGTTGTTGTTGTTGTTGTTGTTGTTATTGTTGTTGTTGTTGTTGTTGTCGTCGTCGTCGTCGTTGTTGTTGTTGTTGTTGTTGTTGTTGTTGTTGCTGTTGTTGTTGTTGTTGTTGTTGTTGTTGCTGTTGTTGTTGTTGTTGTCGCTGTTCTTGTTGCTCACCAGTCCTCCAGCACAGTCCAGCAGCAGTCCTCCAGCACGGTCAAGCAGTGTTGCAGGGATTGGGTAGAATGAAGAACCAGTCCAACAACCATCACAGGGGGAGTGTTTGCTTGGCGCATATGCGCCACACTACTTTTGTACCAAGAATCCCAATTTTCGCCCCAGCTCTACCCTACCCATGAGAAGCCCCAAGCAGAGCAGAATGAAGCCCAAACCATTCCCTCCAGAGCACACATAAGACCAAGCGCATGTCACTTCCTCAAAACACGTGACAAATATTGTGCAAAATAAACAGTTTTGGGGGCATGTGTGCACAGCGCGCAAAACGCCCCCTTTGTACCACAAATGTGTGGGTCAATACACTCAGCACAATAATTTTCATTACATTCACCACAAAATGTGGTGGTGTGCTTCTTCGAGCACAATGCACAAACATCAACCTCATCCACTGCATCATCTGTTCCCATGGTCCATAAGGGGGGTGAGAGATCTGAAACTAAAACTGAAACTAGAATGGCTACAGCACCCCTGCCTTCTCAGGGCCTCCAAACGTGGAGAAACGGCATGGTCAGGAGAGGAATGGCAACATAACCTTGCCTCACATATCTCTCTGGGACACCGGATTTCATGCCAACACGGAGCGTTTTCAGGGGTTGGTGCCTTTCTTGCCTCATTTGTGCCCGCTGAGTGTCCCAAAGGGGGGGTTATGTGGGGTATATTCAGAAAGTCCTCAAAAAGGGCTTTTCGGAGATGGTTGGGTTAGGGGGGGGATCCGGAACCATATTTTTTCGAAAATTGGCCATTACCGTTGACAGGTTGGTTTTTTTTCACCTGTTCTAGTCCGGTTTCAGACAGACTGCACCGCACCCCTACCCCCATTACTCCAACATATGGGCATATGAGGGTCAAGTCATTCGGGTGGATTTGTTGCATTTGATGTGTAGAAGACATGTGCAACATGGGTCCCCTCAAGACCCCGATATGTTGAAAACTTTGACCAATAACTACCCCGCCCCCCCCTTGCGCAAGCACTGCCTTGTCTAAGCACATGAGCCCGCGTTACCGTCGTTTTGGTGGTCGTTTTCTGACCACGGTTTTTATGGTCAGAAATGGAACATTGCGCGTCGGCTTCGCTTCTAGGGGGGCTGCATCATGCTTCTAGTAGTTCCTCCTGCTCATATTCTGCTTCCAATTGCAACCCAATGCTGTCTGTTTTGAGTTTTGTGTTCAGCCATGGCTCAGTTTGCTACACCTGGCATGTTTGTTAGGTACATCCGGTCCACCGGTGAACATGTCTCCGCAACAATCATTTGTCCTTCTACTCGTGGGGATGATTTCTTTCATGGGGATGGGCATGAGCTTGAGCTCCTATGGACCGTGTCCTTTTCCCAATCCGCAGCCCTTCCCCAGAACCTTCAGAGCCCTCTCCAAAACGAGGGCGATCAGCAAAGGTGACACATGTTTTTTTGGTACCGCTCGTCGCGCGCAAGCACGGGCTTGTCTAAGGCTAAGTGTTTGCACTGCGTGGGCACTGCGTGGGCACTGCGTGGGCACTGCGTGGGCACTGCGTGTGCACTGCGTGCATATTGCGCACGCAGAGGCTAGGATACTCACCCAAGAATACCTGTCACCTGTTTACTAGCACGGCAAAGCAGCAAAGCCCACATCAGAACAACAAAACTGCCTTCAGCTTGGTAATCAAGTGTCGTTATGAACAAGCAAATCAGCCTTATAAAGTACAACTATGCAAGGGCATGCAAGATGCACACATGTTCAAGTTCTGGCTTTTGGTCTTGTGAGCATTGTGTTAAGTTACTTACACTCATGCTCACAAGTACACAAAATTAGCGTTTGCGCACGATAAAGACTTGGGTTTTCGACACCCTTAAGTGGCCCAAAACACCCTTGTAAGCCGCTTCCCCAAAGGAAACGATATGCCCATGTGAAAGGGGTATGAAAGGAAGGCAAAGGGGGGAGATGTAGAGTTCCCAACGAACTCGTGGTCCTTGGTAACCATGAGTTCGGTCACTTGACGGAAAAGCTTGCGGGGGAGGAAATTAGGGGGAAATGGTTGACAATTCAAATATGCCACATCCTAAATGCTTGGGAAGCCACAAAAACCCTGGTACGGAACCAATAACTTGTGAAAAGGGGCCAAAACTAGGGTTTGAGTATTTGCCGACATCCAAAACTTCGCACTGCGTGCATGGCATTCCCTAAGCACGGGAGCCCGTGTTACCGTCGTTTTGATGACTTTCAGGGTGCTTGCGCAAGGGGCGGGGGGGGGGGGACCTTGGACACCCGGGTGATGCCTGGTGCAACTTGCAGCCTCAAGCTCACCAGAGTGCAAGAAATCAAAGATGGCAGAATTTCTCAAACAGGCTGTCAAGTTGGGACATGAGACCACAATATTTGGATTCAGCACGTCAAAATGCATCCATTTACCTCCTTTCACTTTGCTCCAACTCCACAATATGTCGGAGCACCCAGGGGAAGACCTGTGAGTTGGTGTCCCGCACACGTGAGCGACGCACCCTGAGGCCCGAAAACCCTGAAAGGCCGAAAAGTTCGGCCTCGGTACTCAAAAATATGGTCACCTATCCCCCCCCCAACCCATACATTTCTGAAATGGCCTTTTCTCACAGATTTCGAAAAGCATACACATACCCCCCCCCCCCCCCAAGGTAACGACATTTTGGTGCATTAGGCCAAAAGTTGAGTAAAGTCTGAAAAAATGTGAATTTGCTCCCTGTTGGCACGAACTGAATGTCCCAGAGAGATATCCAGAGCACAATGGTAGGAATGCATATTAAAGAGCATAGCCTATAGTGTTGGTCGGGGGCACTTTGGCCAACAAAGATGCCTGATGCACGCTTGGGGGGTGCCCGGGGCACTAGCGTTCCCCCACAAAAGATCAAAAGCTTGAACACAACAGCCCACCAGCAGCAGTTCAGGACCAGCAAGAGCATGATGGGCATGGGCATGGGTGCTTGTCGTTGTTAGTGCCGTTGCTGTTTTTGGTGTTGTGTTGTTCTCGCCGTCACTTTTGCTTGTTGCTGTCATCGTAGTTTTTCGTTGTCGCTATCATTGTTGTTGTCGCAGCAGCCACCGGGACAAACAAAATACCCGTTTCAGAGGTCATTGACAGGCTGATGGCTTCATGCGCAGAAATTTTGATTTTCTTTGACTTCCTTGGGTGCCTTAGTTTCTTTTTTTTTTGTAGCTTCTAGCTTTTCCACCCCATTGTCATTGAGAATGCTCCCAAGCGCTCTGCGGGCGTGCCACAAGACGCTGCAAGTGCTCCGCAGGTTTTGGGTTTCACTATTTTTTTTGGATCACCCCACTACTTCCCAATGTCAAACAAATGGAAACAAACAAGATTGGCGGTCAACATCCCTTCAGCCAAGCCCCACGTTGCAATGAAATGCTCAGCAACATCATTCCACTCAATATGCATGTCCATAAATGCTAGGACTTCGCAATAATCAATAGCCTCAGAAACCTCACTTTGTGTTCGGGAGACCTTGACGTGCCATCTTGCTTCCCGGCCTTGGATTGGCCTCTATCGCTAGAGCAGGATCTCCTTTGGCCCCTCATCATCCGATGTTTGTGGCGATAATGATGCCATAAAAAAAAGGGAGCAAATAAATGCGTGTCTAAAATGTAAAATGGAAAAGCAACACAGCACCCCAAAGGGGTATCACCTCCATACTGGGGTGCTCTTTTCACCTGCATGAACACAAACCATTAGAATCGTCAGGGAGAGACGAAAATAAATAGGGAATGGGATTCTTGGGGTCTAAGATGTGCACCTAAACAAGAAATTCCACGTGATACAGTTGTGAGTGCTACGCAAAAAGGGAGCAAGACTAAGCAGGACTAAGACACTACAATGTTCTGTCTCCTTGCAAAATCTCTGATAGTACAATGTAGGGCGCGCCAAAGGCGCAGCAGGAGAAGCGTTCTCATTGGTACAAAGCTTTTTGGGGGTGTTTTTGATGGGGGTGGGGGAAGGAATCCTTTGAGGAGGCTTTCAGAGGGTTGCTGTACATTCCTGGGGGTTTCTGGCTGCCTGCTATCATTTCCTTGAGGCTTTTGGATGCCTGCTGTTGTTTCCTAATGGTTTCTACTTGATTGCTGTTATTGCCTGTTGGCTTCTGGATGATCGCTGTCATTTCTTGGAGGCTTCAGGATTCTTGCTGTCAGTACCAGTGAAAAACACAAACAACCTGCAGACAGGACAACACGGGGGACCGGAGGTGGGGGAGCGGAAGCAAAAATAACAAAATGAAACGTTATTTTCCAAAATGACATGTGGCGTGACGGGCATTTAATTTGTCCCTGGGTCACTGTCCGTTAGTGGACAGTGCCCCAAGCCCCCTTGCCTAGGGACCAAATTGCGTTCATCTACTTATCTGGGAAAGAAAACTTGGACCATCTGGACCGAGCCCGTTCATCTGTCAAACTAGTCTGCTTGACACTAGTGACTAGCCAGCAGTCTAAGCCAGCCAATGGCGGTAGCGGGGCTGACTGATAGCGGTTGGGCACGAATTCAGCAGTTTGACTCCACTTGTCTACAGAATGAAAAACCTGCTGGTGCTCTGAAACACGCTGAAAGCGCTCCTAGCCCTGGAAACAGCAAACACTTGCAAACAATGGCACAGCGACAGGGGACATCATTTCTGTGTGCGAAGCGGAGTGCAGCTAGGATCAAAGCAGCAAGGCTGGAACCCAAGCAGTGCAGACGAGTGGAAGAGGGGGGGGGGGGGCTCAAGGCGCCTCTTAAACCACGGGGCTTCAGTTGGCACACACTGACATATATAATCATGACCATTCTGCTTCCAAAGAGCTGCATCACCGCGAAATCTTGCAGTCAAATTCAACAACTCTCCGAGGTTCTGCACGCAGCTCCCGTTCATGGACCATGCTCTCAAGCCACTGCTGCATTCGCACTGCCTTGGAGCACGCGGCAGCCATGTGGTCGGACATCATTGAATTTCCCCTGGAGCGTCGTGTTGCCCTACTGCTCCTAAAACCAGCTTTCCTCACTCCTGCATGAGCAGGGCTGGACTGAGCTTCCGGGAACTGCATCAGAGGTTCCGTTTTCAGAAAAACAACAACCACCTGCAGCCCCTGGTGAAGCAGATAGGAGGGCTGCCCCCTTGATAGGCCCCTAAAGAGCACTTCAGGCTCCTCCGCTAGCCTAGTAAAGGGGGCCAAACGGCAAACACAGAGAGAGAGGGGGATGGGGGGGGGGTGCTTTAGCGGAGGGGGGGGGGGGAGGGGGGGAGCCCCCCCCCCCGACCAAATGCAGCATATCCGCAAGGAACTGCAAAAATGTACCACACTGACCCATTCAGCATATACATTGGTCATAATGTCCGAAGACAGGCAATGCAACTCATCTTTTTGGGTCCATACATTGTGCCCTCACCGAAACACCACCAGGCAACACAAACAGGAAATGCGGAGGAATACTCGTTGTCATCGAATTCCTCGTCGAAGATCAATCAGAGTTGGACCCACCTGAGCTGAACTCACCATTGTCATCCTCTTTTGAACTGGAAGAGGAACCAGAAGAATCTGAGCTGCATGATGATCCATTATGGCTGCTTGTCTTACAAACGTACAGAGTTGCCATTGGAGTGTTCAGAAAAAGTAAGGAATATGCTTTCTGTACAACATTGTATGCTTCTTGCCTTTTCTTCCCGCTCCATCTATCTTGAAAGCGAAAATAGACGATCGCAGTTGAAATGTCGTTGTGTTTTGCGCAGGGGCACGCTTGGACCGGGGTCCCAAAGAGCGTACTCATGGGACGCTGCAACATGATACCTGCAACACATGCAACACAGGGAAGAAGTGATACGAGTGGAATGACCAAAGAACCCTGCTATAGGTGCGCCAAAGGCGCGGGAGAAAAAAATTGGCCCAAGCGAAAAAAGGTTCCCACAACCCTGATTCTTATGTGATTTAGAGCGAGGGGGAGGGGGGGTTAGGGGGTGGGGGGGGGAGCCCCCCCCCCCCCCCCGGCCGCCGAAATGAAAATTAAAGCAACACCCTGCGGGGGGGGGGGGGGGGTTGGCGGACTGAGAAGGGAGCTCAGCATGGGTCGCACGGGCACACAGCGGCCAGAGAGGAGCACCGACAGGGAGCTCCAACATGCCTGTTTGCCTGTACCTTCTCCAAGCAGCCCCCCCCCCCCGACACACGCACGCGCGCGCATGTGCGACACACCCCCACCCTCTTCAGTAGAAACCCCTGCCAGTGCCGTCTGCTCAGAGCAGAATGAAATGTGTCTGAAAGAGTTTAAATGGTACAGTTGGCCACAAATTTGTACAAATCTGGTGTCCAGAGGGGCCACACACACACACACACACACAGGCGTGTGGATTGCAGCACAAATCGGGGGATTAAGTATGCACACAGAAGAGAAGGCAAGAGAACATTCAAGTCTAAGGATTGGGGTGGGGCATTCGGATGGGATAATGCACGAATGCATGCATCCTGCAGCTCTGGGAGGCGCTGGGATCGTGGTGGTAGGGGGGGGGGGGGTGTTATGCCAGACAGGCAATCAATCAAGCAAAGCCGAAACTGGGGAGGGGGAGTGTGGGGGTCAGGGTGGATCATGGCACAAGTGCGCGCATCCCGCTGACAAGGGGGACGGGGTTTTGCACTTGTGAAAGAGAGAGCAATTGGAAAGTAGGGCTGGATCAGTGCACAAGTGCGTACGTACAGGTACATCAGGACATCTGTTGATGTAAAAAGGTTGCCTGAAAAAAAAAACTGGTGGGCAGCTCACATTCAGCATGACGAGCCAGAAGACTGTCTTGAAAACTGCTGGGGAGCGGGGGGCGGGGTGGGGCAGGCAAAGAGACGGTTGCGGCCTGTCCTCTAAAAAAACTTCTGAAGTCTGGAACAATTAATGAATTGGCCGTGTGATTGTACCAGAAAAGGGTCGACAATGCGTTGGCCGGGCGTTGTTTCCTGCCCAGGCCTCAATGTGGTGCGTTTGAACTTTCACAATCTATACCCACATCCCATCTCATGCGACGTTGTTGGCCTTTGTTGATGAGGGGATTGGCAACCCTAAGGGGGCAAGGGGTGGACGGGGGCGATGCTGCTGCGGTTGTTGCGGTGTGCCTCGGTGACACAGCGCGGGGGTTCCTCCTGGCCCTTGCGTAGTCATACCCCCCGCCCGGCACCCAGGCCACCAATGCATATCAGACAACGGGTGGCAGGAGGACATACAATTTGCTCAAGAGACCCGGAACTAGAGGCTGATTGTAGTCACACAAACTTCATACGGGCCTCTGACCCCCCACCCCCAGCCCCAAATGGGTAACAGATGCGTGTGCACGACTGTGTACAGCGCGGGGCAAGAGGGAGGGCAAAGCAAAAGTCAAAGAGAAAACATCTTCAGTGACATGTCATAGGCGCCTTTTCATTTTTCACTGTGGCAGACAGGCGGAGGAGGAAACGCAGTGCAAGTCCACTACATTACTGCCTATGACCTAAATTCTGGCCGGCGAGGGGCCACAGATTGCGCAGCCCTGCACCGGGATCAATCTCATCATGAACCTCAGACCCCCCCCCAGCCCCTCCTCCAAAACCCGGGGGGATCATTGCACGTGAAGCCTGCCAGCGCAGGCTGGGGAGTGGACGCGCCATGGAGGCACTTGCACCCCACACAAATGACCTCAACCCGGGAGGTCACACGAGAGACATGGCTGTGGACACCGGTCATACTACACGGGCACCAACCATCCTTTATGGAACCTACACACACCGGAAACCCCCGTGACATAATGGCCTTCACACCGCGCTTTTACCCTTCACAGCGCAGTTGTCGGGCAGGGGGCTCCCTGGATAAAACAAGGGGGGAAATCGGTGCCCCGGTGGGTGACCAAACACTCAATCAATTTCGGGCAGCCATTGACGGCGGTTGGACGGTTGCTGATGGCGGTGGGGGGTCGGGGGGGACCGATGGGGGTTGTTTGGAGCGCTCCTACCGCAGAACACGAAAAGAAAAGACAGTAATACTTGGTGCGGTTCCCTGGACATAATCAGACATCCGCCGGGAGGAGACGGAGAAGTTGCCACGGTTTGACCGGTCAGTCGAGAACAGTTGTTGTGCAGCCTCTGCCAATTCCTGCTCCAAAACTCCACCCGCCTTACAACAGAGGACCGCAGCATCCCTCCAGGTAACAGCAATAAAGAACCGGCTGGTGACAGGCCCCTGGTTGAAGTGAAGCAACCAGAGTGAGAAACAGAATTGAAATGCATTCAATGGCAATGGCCCTGGGCTCTTCAATGTCTAAATACTGCACAGGTGCATAGAGATGTACAACGGCATGCCACGCCCGCCCAGCGGTGCGTGACTGCAAACATCCCATTCAGCCCCCCCCCCCAATGCAACAGCTGCCCGCTCCCCACAGCCCCAAACCCCCGCATGGCTGTCCCAACCTTCATGATGATCTCGACAGGACCATGTGGGTGCCCAATCCGGCCACTCACCGGCGCAGAAGTCGTGATAAACGCATGAATGCAAAGATAAAGTTCTCAGAGTCCACCATGGCTTCCTGTTCCCCTGGGAGGGGGGGGGGGGGATGGCAACCTTGACTCCTCCGCCTGACCCACCCACCCACCCACATCAAAATCCTCCTCAGGAAAAGGATGAAATTTATCAAAGGGGCCCGAAATTAGAGGTCGATTTTTTGGCCTCTGACCCACCCACCCAGCCCGCCCCCTGTGAAATTCGCCACTAAGCCGCGGCCTGCTCGAGTCTCTTCAGATTCCTTCGATGCTGATGTCCTACTGATGCTAAACCTCGTGTGCAGAGTTGAGGCTAGACTCCGGCAATCTGATGACCGCCAGATGCGAAGGCAAACCCGTGCCGGGCGCTCTGCCAGAGGCTGTTGGATGCGGTTGTTGTGAAAGTTGTGGATGTGCATTGGTTGTAAGGCGCTCTCCTGGGCTGAAAAAATGGTAGCCTTGCCAAGGAGGTGGGTGGTTGCACATTTCCGACCCTGCAGCCCTCCCACTTATGCTTCTGGGAGGGTGGTGCTAACCCTGCTGGAGGCTGCCGCATGCCACGCAAGTCTCTGCCAGAGGCTGCCAGATGCAACGGCAACTCCCTGCGGAGGCTGCCGGATGCAAACCAAGTCCTTGCTGGAGCTAGCCTCAACTTTGCTCGTGTGCCTTTGAGGGTTTGTACCTCCTGCAGCTGCCTTGCATGCAAGGGCAGGTGCATATACACCATCAGGGTCCAGACACACATGTACATGTGTCTATACAAAACACAGAAACCACACCCCACTCACCTAGGGCTGCTCACGTGCCCAGCCCCTGCGCTACAAAATGGTGCAGCCCACCGCACATTCCCGGCCCAACGGGTCCCGGGTAAATTCACACAACTCGCCCGGGGTCTGTGAGGGCGGATCGCCGCGGCCCGGCGTGAGGGAATCGGAGTGGGGGCTCAGAGGCTGTGACTGCGTTGCACTGGCCGTAGGGATGCGCTTGAGGGCACTACCAGAAGGCATGGTCATGGCAACAACGGGGGGCTCCGGCATGGGTGCAGTCTGAGGACTGGCAATGGTCTCTGGCATGGCGGCAGTGAAGTTTGTGGCAGTAGTGCTGGGCTCCGGCAAGGCAGCGGTGCTGGGCTCCAGCACAGCAGTAGTACTGGGCTCCGGCACGGCAGCAGTACTGGGCTCCGGCACGGCAGCAGTACTAGGCTCCGGCACGGCAGTAGTACTGGGCTCCGGCACGGCAGTAGTACTGGGCTCCGGCACGGCAGTAGTACTGGGCTCCGGCACAGCAGCAGTACTGGGCTCCGTCACGGCAGTAGTACTGGGCCCCAGCACGGCAGCAGTACTGGGCTCCGGCACAGCAGTAGTACTGGGCTCCGGCACAGCAGTAGTACTGGGCTCCGGCACAGCAGTAGTACTGGGCTCCGGCACAGCAGTAGTACTGGGCTCCGGCACAGCAGTAGTACTGGGCTCTGTCATGGCAGTGCTGGGCTCCGTCATGGCAGTCGTCTTGGTCACCACTTCATCAAAGGGCTCCGAGGCGGCTTCAGGCACCAGAGGCACCGGGCTGAGCATCGGGCTGCATGTGTGCAGCTCTGGTAACTGAAGGTTGTGCATGGGGCTGTGCACACACGCCTCCAGTAAGTGGGGGCTGTGCATACCGGGATCGGAGCTTGTGGGGCTGGGCATGGGCAGCCTCACTGCGTCCTGGTAGGCCAAAAGCTGCAGCGGCGGTGGAGACTCTGACGAGTTGGAGCGCGGGCTTGGGTCGCTGAGCACTCGTGGGGTGGACTGTAGCGGAGGTTTGTGCTGGGCATGCTTTGCCTGAGACCACACATTGAGAGGGTGATCGTGGCTGTTGCATGAAATGGCACAAGCTGCTTTGCACCACAGTGGTTCCAAGTGGGCCTCCACACTCCGAAGGCACAGGGGCACAGAGGCAGAGGTGCAGGGGCACAGAGGCACAGGGGCATAGCGGTACACCTGGGCTTGCTGTGTATCTGTGTGTCTGTGTGTCTTGGGCCGCACACAGGTCAACAAGCGCTCCACATACGCACGTCCTGGTATGCATATGCAGCAATGTTCGGCAGTTCCAATCATCGTGCTTTCTTTCCCTGACCGCTATGTACACGTATTGAGTCACATGCTGTGCCATGGCTGCCGTGTTTTGTCGACCACCAAAGGCAGTCTGCATTCTACTACTGGGGCAGCTTCCGTGTTCCGTTTGACCCTGCACTATGGCTGGCACGCAATTGGCCACAAGTCAGTCGGTAACGTTAGGCTGTAGGATGGGGAGTCGGGAGGCAGGCAGATTTATCGGTGATTCCTACGTTTCCTGGTTGAACTTACATCTGTGCTAAACTCCAATGCAGAGACTTCATCACTGGACATAAAATCAGGCTCATTCTGACAGTCTGGCGACTCAATGGTGGACACCTGCGAGAGGACAAGCGAGTCGTCAGACAAAGGGTCACTAGGTAGTACCTCAGACTGACTCTCTGCCCCAAATAGTCGCGTCACTGGCAAATCGTGTTGATGTGGCTGCGGGTCCTGGAGGGCCCGCAGCGTGAAGGGTGTGCACAGATCCGCATCACAGAGGGGGGTGACCTCCACTCTTGTGAGTCTTGAGCTAGGCTCACCTTCCAAAGGGTCCCTTGGGGGGGTAGCCAGGGGGGTGAGGGGGGGGGGGGTACCCTTGCCCGGACCGTGGCGTACAAGGGGGAGGATAGTCTTCCCGCTAACGCCAATTCATCTGCTCTGTCATTACCTGGTATTCCTGCGTGACTTGGCACTTTGACCCATGAGAATTGGGCCAGAGAAACATCCAGAATCTGCATCAAGTCAATCCAGAGATCTACATTCGTGAGTGGGCCTTGGGCAGAAACCCAACCATTGGCACGCCACCGCATGGCATTGCCTTGCAGGCCCGAGTGCACATAGGAAGAGTCTGTCATCACAGCTACCTGTACCGCCTGATGGCCAAAGTGCATCACTACCTCCAGCATCGCTCTCAGCTCCGCTCGATTCACTGTTTGTCTGGTGTGTGGTGGTAAGTGTGAGGCCGACTCCCACCCCTGTGAGGAGTGGCATCCCCACCCACCGATCCATCCCACGCCTTTAACCCACTCCGCCGATCCATCTGTAAATACTAGGATGCGCCCTGCCGCCTCATGGGTGGCTATTTCAGACTTTGCTGCTACTGCCAGCTGCAGTTTGTGAACCTGTTTACGATGTCGCTTGGCTTCTCGTTCCTCGGCCTCCTCTGCTGGTGCGGCATACTCAATTTTTTCCATGAGAAAAGAGCCATGATTTTTTTGGTGAACCAGAGACGCATAAAACTGTTGAAAAACCGCTGAGAATTTAGAAAGTGGTTCCCATTCCACCAGGCCTTTTACGAATTTAATCCAGACTGTGAGGAAGGCGTCAAACGTGGCAATGCCCCCCCTGAGGAGGGAGTTGCGCATAGACCAATGGGCAGCTCGCGCTGTCCAGGTCATGATCCCCACCGGGTGCGAGAATGAGTGTTCAAGTGGCAACTGCTGCGCACAGTAAGCTGTCCCGTCAACAACAGTCTTGGGGGGGGGGGGGGGGCATCCATTTTCCTTAGAGTATCCATGCAGGTGCAACCTTTTGCTGGCAGGCGCCTCCTCGTGCGCGTGAGGTCAGTTGGTACCAAAATCGGATCCAGGTCCCTCAGTTTGCCCCCTTTCTGACCAGTTTGCCCAACTGACAGCATTGTCACTCGGTGTGCAAAATACACCCATCCGTCCAGCCCACACAGTGCTGGCCCCCAATGCAGCCAGCGAGCCATATCTAGTGATTATGTGCCGGGTGCAATCACCATGGCAGGCTTTGCCTGGCGCCACACAAGGCAAGGGGGCCTCTTTGCTGGTCATGCGGCTTGATATTTGGGATAAATATAACTTGGAATAGATGGCAAGACCACCAGCCATAAATGACCTCAAGTTGATAGCGTGGACCTGCCAGTGGGAAGAGTTCACGAAAAGGTGGCCTCTTGACGGTGGCACCAAAATGGTTTCCGCTGCCAAAGTAACCCCCCGTCTAAGCTACGGAAAAGTCCCAACTTAATACGGTCCCTACGCCTACAGTAGCGTAGACAAGGCCATAGCTTGCGCGTACCACACACATGGTGAGCTGGTGCAAGAATGGGGAAAATAATGCACAAATATCCCAAAAACCAGAGCTATGTGGGCTCAAGTGGGAAACCCCTCACAAAACATGTGTCCGTGACTCTATGTAATTGGCAAATTCGTCACCAAACCCATCTCTTATGTGGCTGCACTACATTGGGTGCCGAATTGAATTAGGTCCAAATTGCCAAATTAATACGGTCCCTACGCCCGCTGTAGCTTAGACAAGACCGTGGCTTAGACAGGGGGGGCGGATGCCGATAATGTAGCATGGACAACAGGTAGCCTGGACAGAAGGATCACTTCATCAGTGTGTTGGCCATGTCTCCCCCACTGTGTTCTGTGCAAGACAGATCTCCCTCATCCCATGTTCTGAATGGGACATTGCATTGGAACAACGTCCGAAAACACTGCGAAGCATGAACAAACATCCTCCCAGGAACCGTTTGGAAATGGGGAGTTGGGTTTGGGAATGGTAGCCACAAGAGAAACATGGCCAAATAGATCAGCTGGAATCTGATGATGAGGAGGAGAAAGATGAAGATGAAGTTCACCCTGATCAGCTTGAGGATGAACACTGATGCAGCTGGAAGACACTGATCATTGTCTGGAATGATTCACTCCTCACCAACGGCAAAATCCTCATCAAATTGCTTCGTCCTCGGAACTCCTTTATCATTCCTTGAAGGCCACAACCTGCAGATGTGGCTTTCCTTGTGCCAAAAAGCAAAAACAGTCTCATAATCATACACTGATCATGGTCCCGCATCCTTGGTTACCACAAGGTGATGGACGCTTTTTCTGCTTTACGTTGCAATAACATGAAGGCGGCCTGGTTTCCCCATCGGCTGTTGCAGGTTGTCACTTGATCATTTTTGACACCATTACCCAACCTGACCATATCCTACCCTCCTCATCATCATACCATCATCCCTCATCACCCCAACCCAAGCACAACCAATGCCTCATTATTTGAGAATCCCTGTACTGTACTGCAAAGAAACAAGAGGGAGTACAGGGCAAGAGATTGCCCCGACCTGAATGCATTGTATCTGTTTGTTGCTGTTGATTTTCTTGGGGGGCAGGGGGATTGCATATGCCAACGTGCTCCCATCGGGCAGGGGGATTGCATATGCCAACGTGCTCCCATCGCTCACACGGTGGCCTTGACACTACCTTTCTCTTGTGCGGACTATTTTGATCAACAACTCCAATAAATGTGGAGATATCGGCCTTGGTCCACGAAGCACTTTGTAACAACTGAAGACACGTGAAATGAAGAACAAAGATGTGGGCGCGTGAATGTCAAAAAGTGAATGAATACAGTGCAACGCAAAGGAGATGAGGCAGAGCAGCAATGTGACGCATATGAGCTGGTGCAGTCTACACAATTGTGTGTTCCTCGACCTCAGTACAATGCACACAGCCAAGCAGTGCCTACCAAAGTCCTCATGATGTGCCGCATGAAGATTCTAGGAGCATGATCTGATTTGTGAGATAACCGAACGGGGCACACAGTCATTCTACGTGTGGTTTGGGACGCCACAATGTCCACAAAGGCCAATCTCCGCCACCTCCAACTCCTCGGTCACCTCACCTTCGCGATGTTCACTGTCATAATCATCATAGTCCTCATCCAGTGTATCCTAATCAATCTGCAGCAGTCGTGGCACTGCATCCACCAACAGCAGCATCCACGGTCCCTTCTTGTGGTACTCAAACAGCCGCTGACGTCCACAGAGTAACAGTGTTATCAAGACTTGAAACATGTCACCCTTGGGGACCGATATCCCATTGGCCACGCTGTGCGCCACTCTCCATGCCCGTTCACGGCATCGGCGATAACTAAACTAGTCCATACGTCTAGTGCTAGGGTCCAAGTGGACCAGTATACTGGCAGTACTTGTGTTGCCATTAGGGCACTGCCCAACACAATGCTTATCGCTTATTGGCCACCATGGGGTCGTTTGTGGGCCGTTGGACTCCGCCGTGTCCTTTTTTGGGTGTCACTGTCATCGGACTCGGCGTCTAGTCCCCCCTCACTGCCATTGATGTCAGAACTCTCTCCAAGCATGTCATCCTTGAAGAGGATGTCCGGCCACATGTCCCAAGCATCCAATCTGACGGATCTGCTGGATAGGGGTCCCTTGCTGAACGGGACTCAGCACTCCTAGCCAGTTCAACACCAGTTTGATGTTGTCCTCGTCCGGGCACTCCATGTATTCTTGTGCAGTGGCCGTTGATCGCCATCTAAACCAGGCCTTGATGGGTGACATATGGCCCCCCGCCTGGAATAAGATCACCGCTCCCCGCTGCCTCCACCCGTGCCATTTGACTTCACTCCACTTAGAGTGCTCCAGCAGCCTGGCCATGATGCGCTCCAATTGCCGTGGCCCTGAGAACAAGTATCTGATTCCCCTTGCCGAGTTCTTGAATGGCCATCCAATGGAGGAAACGAACCCAACGCATGACCCATGGTCCGACTCTCTGGAGGTAGAACTTCCTGGTTGACCATTTCATCCCCGAACATGACACTTCCTCGGATACTGCCCAATCCTGGCCATCTCCTCCTATAGTGGGAGGCTCTCCCACTCAGCTTAGTCCAGGGCCCCCATATGTCGCCATCCCAATTTTTTGAGCCCTGATTGGTAGGTCGCCAGGGTGGACATCTTCCAAGCCAGCGATAGGTGGGTTTAGGGTGTACCTTGCCTCCCCCCCCCCCGCTTGTCGTCACAGCTTATAAGTCTATTGAAGCTTGCCCGTCTGTGGGTTTCATTGGTCGGTCCCTTCACACTCAGGTGAAGGGTTTGTTGCCCTTTCTCCATTGTAGCTTAAGCTACATTCTTTGTTTTTTGATTGCGGACACCGCTGGCGACCATGGCAACGTCGCGGTCGAGGCGCTCTTTACGGAGGGGAAGGGTGCTTTTTTCTGGGGGGCCTACACCATTCACAGCACTATCCCCACCCCTGTGGCCAAGCAACTAAAAGCGTTCTTTCACGAGCATAGGCAGGCGGCCCGGCGCGCTACCCCGCATTGGGACCCGGGCGACATGCCCTTTCACTCCTTCTCTGAGACAGCCCAGCGGGAGCTGTCGCTGGCCCTAGGCAGATTCATCGATCATAGCTGCCGCAGCGTGCGCCGGGGGGCCTTCGTCCACGATCCCTGGGCAAGGGCCATGGACACGGAGCTTCAGTTGCTGTCCGGTCACAAGTGGCGGGATACCCTCCTCCGTTACGTCGGCTGGGGGCATGAGAGCACCGAGGCGTCCGGGGCAGCCGCCTCCAGGGCAGCTAAGCTCTCACGCGCTGCTGGCCCGACGTGCGGCGATGTGGCCACCCCCATTAAAATGGGTCGCTGGTCGGGGTTCAACGGGAACCGCGGTCGCAGGGCCACCGTCACTGTTCCCGCGGCAGGCGCCGCCGTCGGATGACCTGGGGCTTGGTGGTGGGTATGATGGGACGCAGGATGCCTTCTAGGGCTGGACTCTTCATGCCCATCGCGTCTCCACGGTCGAGTTGCTTGCTGTGCGCGCCTCCATCGAGTCTGACGACCTCCGGGCCGCCTTTGATGGCGCTGTCCACCTACTCCAGAACACCGACATGGTGTTGCTGACCGCCCGCCCCTTACCAAGTCGCAAGTGCCCGTCTCCAACTTCACGTCCGGCCATTGGTTGCAGTTCTTGGAGATGGGAAAGATCCGGCCCTTGGGGTCCCAGGAGATTTGGTCAGGCGTCCGTCCGGGGGTTCGCCGTTCCTCGGCCGGTCAAGCGACGATGGCGCCCCGTCTTTGAGACCCTTTATAATCCCTTCTTCCGGCAGTCGCTGGTTCCCCATCTCTCTCTCTCTCTCTCTCTCCCCCCCCCCCCGTGTTGAACGCTGGCGTTGCATTTCGAGGTATACCTACCGCTTGGAGCTCGACCACTTCGCCTAGTTCGACCAGTTTCCATTGCTTGACGTGGGCAGTTACCATGTGGTACGCTCCGCCATGCCGGTCCGTTGGGGAGGCGAGGATCACGAGCTCTTCTGTTTGGAGCGCCTGTCCATGGGTGCTACACCATCTTGTGGAGTCGCCAATACGACGACTTGGGCACTCATGGAGCCGATCATCCAGATGGAGGGTGTGTTCGTTACCTCCATGGTCGACAACGTCATCATCGGTTCCGACGATCCAGAGCGGTTCGTGGAGGCGGTGCAGTCTTACTTGGCGCGTGCGGCTCCGTGTTCGGCTGATCTGAACGAGGTCGAAGTCGCGGGACACAAGGTACCCGTACCCTCCTCTGCGGACGACATTCTACGCCTAGGCGCGCAGCTCGGCTCCGGGCCTGCAGCGTTCTTGGGGGAGGAATATGTAGGCCGCCGGGTGCGAAACCCGAAGCCCCGCAAAGTGGCCAAGATGGAGGCCGCCTTTACCCGCCTGCGTGAAGCGTGTGAGGACCCACGAGTCGTAGTGACGTGCCGTCAGCTGGCCTCCTTCATCGGACTTTGCTCTTGGTTGGCAAACACGCTGAACATGTCGCTGCGGGAGCATTGGGATGTTCTGCGCTTGTTCTCCCGCGTGGCCCAGCAAATTGGTGGCTGGGACATGTAGTTCCCCATCATGCCCCGGGTCCTCGACATATTGACCCCCCTATTTTCCTTTTTGGCGGCCAACAAGCCCGTGGTGCCGCACTGCCCACCCTTCCCTTCGCTGGTAGACGACGACTGCGGGGCAGTCTTAGGCAGCTCTATACGCACGTAGCAAAATTGCCACATTTCCCAAATGGGTACCACCCCAAAACGGGGGCTGAAAAACCACTTTGAAAAATTGCACAATTGTGCTCTGCAAGGAACACCCCCAAAAACCTGTGAATTATCCAAAATGACTGTGTGTAGGGGGTACTACATGTGCCAGTCAAAAGTCATGTATCCCCTTCAAATTTGGGCACTGCAGTGTCCATCCGAAGAAAAATCCAATTGTTCCAAATCATCCGCTGCTGCATTTCAAACCACACCGCAAAATGCAACCTAAAAAATGAAGCAAGGAGGATGACAGGCAAACACATGCAAAACTCTGGTTTGCTTTTGGTTACCGCGCCTGCTGACCCAGTCACTGTGATTGTATGCGAAGCGTGACAAATAATGCACCACCAGTGGTGCCGACAAACAACAGAGGCGCCGCCAGTGCAGCCAATGCAATAATAAATGACGGCAACAATGCCTGCAAAAGAAATGGCGCAGCAGGGGTAAAAAAAATGGCGAGTCGCTGAATTTGGGCACTGCAGCGCCCAAAATTACCAAAACATGAAAAAGGGCACCAGTCTCACACCTGCATAGAACAGGACGCGCGACAGTGTGCAAAACGAGGCGAAAAAACTACTGACATAGACACAGGCAGTGCCAACCGCGCAACGCAGTCTACTTCTTCTTTGGGGGAGCCTTCTTACCCTTGGCCTGACCTACTTTGGCGTGAAACATATTGAGGGGGGTATTGTCCTTGGCCTTTTTGGCTGGCCTTTTGGGGGGACCATCAACCTCATCCCCACTGTCGTCGGAGGACAACTTCTTCTTGCTGGGTGTGCTCCTCTTCTTGCTGTCACCACCTCCGACCATCGTGATCTCCTCCTCCTCCTCTTCCTCCACATCGTCCCCCCCCCTCCTCATCTTCCCCGTCCCCAGGCCGCTGCACCACAACTGGCATACAGTCCCTAATCCTTGGCATCCAAGCGTCCCAGTTAACCAAGTAGACACAGTCCATCTCCTGCACATACGCCGCTAGCTGTTCACAGAACTCGTTAAACAAACCCTGGCGCCCAGTGAAACAAGCTGCCAGACAGAGGGACTCCGGAAGGCAGGACAGGAGCTGTGCTGGCAATACATCCGATGCTGTCAAAAGCAGGAGCCACACTTCATCCTCGGGCTGTCTGTCACGTCGGGGAACAATACCAAGCACACGCAGGAGCCAACCAGCCGCTGCCAGACCAATGGTGCTGCCGTATGCACCCTGAAAATATTCGGGACCTTCACCCTAAACTTGTCTGGGACACAGAAGCAAATAGTCCTCTCCTCGAACCGATAGGTCGGGTGACGATCGCGCCAGACCCTGTCGCCCCATAAACATACGTCGAGAAGGATGGATGAGCGTGTTGTCCGGGTGAAGGTACAGCATCTCCCACAGGCGGTCCCGCTTCAACAGTCTGGTCTTGGCATGTAGTCTTGCGATCTTGGCCCCATCTCCAGCCATGTACAGCAGTATTTCATCCATCTGGTCGCCATGCAGTCCCGTCAACGGCCGCAGAGTGTAGGGGTTGAGCACTGCAGTGCAAAAATTAGGGTCGCATCGAATTTGGGCACTGCAGTTCCCATGAACACCAAAAGACGACGAAAACAGCTACTCAGAGGACACAGTACCTTCACCGGCAGTCTTCTCGAAGGTGTCAATAACCTCAGCCACGCGGCCACCAGATATCTGCAGTAATGAAACCAGCGGTCTCTAATTCTTCCAGATTGAGTCCTGGCAGGCATACAGTGTTGGACAGGCCACAGGTACGCAAAGGACTGACAACGGTGGTCTCATCGTGCATCTCTCATACCACAGATGTTTTCTCACCCAGCCGGCCACACTTCCGCAGAGCCACCAGCAGCATCTCTTTCGCTTTGCCCTTCTGCACTTCAGTCCAAATTCCAGCGGCCACTTGTCCCATACTCAGCTTGGTCACTGAGTGTTGTACCGCGTTGTGATCGCCTCCAATAATCTCTCTGATGTCAACAGGACAGTCGTGTCTGATCTCCTCGCAGTAGACGTGTTGTAACCAGTCCGGCACTGCCCGTGAGTTCGCAAAGTATTCTCGGTGAACTCTTTGGAGTGCCGTCAGGATATGAGCCCCGCCCAAGCAATAGGGAATTTCAGCTGATACAAAAATGCACCACAGGGAGATGGGAGATGGGAGATATCAGCGAGATGGGCACTGCAGTGCCCAAACGACCAGAATGTGTGAAAATGCCAACGCGTGTGTGACAGGATGGTAGTGTACCTTCGTTTCGCCATATGAGAATGTTTGAGATAGGCCGGCAGGGTGGATTTGTCCTCAGGCTTGCGATCTGCGATAGTACTGAGTCCTCGTCCCTCTCTCTGGTCTGCCCACGCGTGAGGTCGGTGTCAAATTTTATCTTGGTCAGCTGTATCTTGACCAGTTCCTTTTTGATCCACGTTGTCCAGAATGTTTCCGTTGCCCGGTCTGTCCCCGTCCGCTTCACTGGAGCCTGCCCCGACTGCGCCCCTGTCTTCTCTGCTGTGTGAACGGCTTGCGATGCGGTCTGCTACTCATCCCCTTCCGGCAGTTCGGTATCCGAAGGCATAGCTTAGCAAAGGGGCTAACAAAGGGTCACACGGCACACTACAAAAGGCCACAGGGCTGCAAATTGTTGATTTACACGCTTCTAATGTTGATGACTACTGGCAGCGCTCGACGATTGAACACAGATGGCAGAAATAGCATCACAGTCGGATGCACCTGGTAAAAATCGAGGGTCAAACTCATTCAGCTCCGAAAGGACAGCCACGGGGGCATCGGAATCATCACTGTGAACGGACACTGCTTCTGGAGGGGGGGGGGGGTCCGGGTCCCATCCATCATCACCCACAAAATCAGCAGCCCTCAGGTCTGGATCTCCGGCTGCCCCACCAGCGGGGGGGGGGGGTCCTCATCACTGTCACTATCGCCATCAGCATTGGGGGGGGCGGGTATCCGGGCGGGGTCCCTTCGCGCAAAAGCGCGTGCTGGCCGGCGTCGCTTGTACCGGTCTGGTGTATTACATGCGCGTAACATGTCTTGTGCCTGTGCTACTGTGGTGTCCATATCACCTGGAGGACGTTGTGGCACGTGTCTACCCAGCTCTGTCATCACGTCAGCATCAGCTTTAACAGGTTTAACAAGTGTCTGCAATGTCTTGGCACATAGATCTCGGTAATGCTCTGCAGTGAGCACCGTATCTAGTGCGCAAAGAAAATCCATCTTGGCAGGATCCCACCTGTCTTGCACGATACTCGACTTCTGATTGGACCATACCAGGGGGGGTATAACACCAACATCAAATCGCGCCATCAATCTGGTGAAACGACGATCAACCAGTTGTGGCAGTCCCTTGGAAACATTAACGTACTGCAGGTCCTTTGGGGTCTGGCCTGCAACGGGAGTGAGTATAAACACGTCATGCACTTGTTGCAACGTACAGTTCCCAGGGTGTTGTGCCATTAAGTGCACAACACGGCTTAACAGGGCCTCACATGGTTCCTCACTGTGTGCGACCCCAGGTAAGCGGGCAAACCACTGGGACCACAACAACCTAGCAACAACAATGGTGCGCACATATTCAACCTTGTCCTCATAACCTAAGGTGAGCCTCAGAAGGACGTGTAGGCAACGGCTCAGCAATGGCCCTGCAGCGTGCTGCTCTCCCTGTGCAGACCAATGACAATCCCTCACTTGCGACCCAGTAATAAACAAGGCTGGAATGTAACCATAAAGCAGCGTTACCAACCCTTGCACCTGTGTAAGAAGTGTGCTGTGATTAGCGTTACCCGGTCGGTGCAAACCCCTTAGAGTCTGTAACTTCTGTTCCAAAGGTTGGCGCCACTTATGGGCCAAGTGCAAGAGCACCAAAATCATACGCTCCATATAGATGAGTTTCGGAAAGTTGGGCACTGCAGTGCCCAAATTGAGTGAACCATAGGAAAAATAGGTAAATAAAGGGAAGAATCTTCTGTAGCACAGGGTTACACAATATTTATATGGGTGCCATGTGCCATACACTACCGGGGTACGTGTAATGAACAGGGGCACGTTGTACCGAGCATAGCTGATGCTGTAAACGAGCTTAAGGACACGGTAGTGAATATTTTCGTCGACCAACAGTGGAAGACGGTGCTGTGTGTGCTGCTGCACCACCTGGAGCCCGTGAATAATAGAGACAAGGTCGGGGGTAGCGGACACAGTTAGGTCTGTGAGAAAAAAGGGGGTCCAAGATGGGCTGGTAACATTAGCCCGTCGTATGTCCAAGGGACAACGAACATGTTGAAGGCGGATGGGGTCGTCCATCAACCCTTGCAAGCCATCAATGAAGTTTTTATGGCTCTGCACCAACAAGTCTGCAGTGTACCCAATCCTCTGCCGCAAAACCGAGAGGCTAGGAAAAGACGGCATAACGTCAACAGGTCGTTTCAAGAGTATGATAGCACTGGCTGTACAATTAAGCGACCGGTTCTCATTACCAGGCACAGGCCGGAAGTTACGTCTATAAAAATTATCGAACCATAGGACAGCCGGTTTACCTTCCAAGGTCTGCCAAAGACTGGTGCACGCAGTTGCTCCTTGAACAGCAAAGGAGGGTACATTGTAAGAACATTGACCCATGTGAGCCAAACACCTACGTTGCACACGACTCTTGGGTTGGACACCTACATCCCTCTTGGCACGTGGACGACACCTCTTGTGTAGAACAAACCATATATTAAAAACCTCTTGCTTAGCAACACGGAACCATTGGTCCGGCAGACAATTAACGGTCCGCCTGTCCCTTTGTTGGATGTACTCACCAACGGACCGCCTACTTCTCCACTCGAACCGGAGATCTAACACCCACGTACAAAACTCATCGGCACCCTTATCCCTACCCACAGCCTCAGATAGATCCTCCTTTGAAGCATATACCTTCGAACTAAGGAACTGCCGGAAGGGAGCCGCATCCATGGACAAAAGTCTTGTTTGCAGGCAGCAAAGGTAAGGGGAAAAAGGAAACAGAGACACCATCACAAAACAAACCTGATGCGGCATAGACCAAAAGCAGCTAGCGAAGATCCAAACAATGTATCCCCCAATGGACGTGGAACGTTCCAAAGCCTGGGTACACTCCAAGGTGGCAGTCAGACAACCGGCAGTATATTTCCAATGAGCAGAGGATGAGTACCAACGTCCGATGATTCATACGTCCTTTGTCAGGTGTTGCGCAATGGGAACCAATAGGAGTGAAATGCGGAGTTTTAAATTTTTTGGACACTGCAGTGCCCAAAAGTACTGGAAGTCCATTTTCAAGTGCACATTTGGACAGGAATGGAAGTGATTGGGCAAGGTACATTATACGTGGCCTTCCGAGTATAACACCGCGGTGCGATGACCCATTGATAACGGGTATGCCAAGTTTTGATGCCTGCTGCTGCAGTAGGACATCACCTGTGGAGATGACTACAGAGGTGTACTGGAGAACCCGCTGAAAAAAGCCATTTCAAATTTTTGGGCACTGCAGTGCCCAAAAATTTTTAATCATACATTTTTCAGCCCGGAATAGGGGGTGTATATGTGCACCTCTGGAAGCAAGAAAAGGCGAGGTTGTTGTATCCCACGATGAAAATACACGTGGAGTTGGCCGACAAAATGATATGCTTTTTTTGGGTGCAAAAAACGGATGTTGAAATCGCCGTGAATCGTGCCTTTTAGCAACGAAGTCTACGTGCGTAAAGAGCCGCCTAAGGCAGTGGCCATCGTTGACGCCAGCGGCACGGGGTATGGGGCGTATGTCCACTTTGCCGACGGCCGCATTTTCGAGATCATGGGCGGTTGGTACGGGCACCTGCGGCACTCGGTGTGGGCTGAGCCCATAGGGGGCGCTCCAGATCGTGGGGTGGCTACAGGGGCGTCTGGCCCAGGGCTCACGCGTAGCGTTGGTGACCGACCACAGCGCGATGTGCCAGGGCCGGCCGCGCCCGGGCTCTGCCACGGGCGGTTTCTCCCTGGCCTACGACTTGAACGCCTTTTTCCGGGCCCTCTACACCTTCAGCCCCGACGCCGCCGTCTTTTATGTGGAGGGCCCCGAGAACATTGCTGACTCGCCCTCGCGCGCTGCCCGCTTGGGCAGCCCACAGATTGTTAAGGAAGTTTTTCACATGCATTTCCCGTCTTTGACATCCTTTTTTCATCCATACCTACAGCCCAGGGAGCGCCCTTGGTGGTGTGTCTGAGATCCTGATGCCTGTGGACAGGCCCTATTTGTGACCCTCTGGGTACATGGGGGCTCTATACTGTGTGACATGCACTCATGTATGGTGGGAGTCTTTTCTCGCCATATATGTACCGATGGGTTTCAATCCAAGGTCATGCCTTTACGTTGTTTTGCCTATCTGTTGGTTCGTGGTTGCTGCAGTGCAACGGCTTATAAGTCTATTATAGCTTGCACTTCTGTGGGTTTCATTGGTCTGTCCCTTCATGCTCAGGTGAAGGGTTTTTTGCCCTTTCTCCATTGTAGCTTAAGCTACATTATTTGTTTTTTTTATTTCCACCGCCGCCCTCGTACACCGCCTGTTTTGTATTGATTACCATTGTGTCAGGGGCGACCACTATGTCGTCCTGCGCCTGCTTTTGTCAGAGCGTCCACTGGGGCGTCGTGCACATGCTTTTGCCAGGAGTTATCCCCCAGCGCCATTTGGCCTGGTGGGGTCTTTTCTCGCCACATATGTACCGATGGGTTTCAATCCGAGGTCATGCCTTTACGTTGTTTTGCTTGTCTGTTGATTCGTGGCTGCTGCAGTGCAACGCCACTGCACTGCCTATACTCCTGCCACACCCCTCCCTGCCACGCATGCACAACTCAAGTCCTGCAACATTCCCGGGTCGGCCTACAGGTGCCGCTGCCACCAGCATCCACTAAGCACTAAAGGAGGGAGGAGTGCCGGGGGCCTAAAATGTGGTTTAAAAGTGTCTAAACCTAGGTTTGCTTGTTAGGGACCTTTCCACACCTTCGTTGTTGTAAGATTCCACCCACAACCGACATCGCTATCCTGTATGTTTGCCAGCTCGTTGGGAATCCCCACCTAGACTCTACCTCATAGATTGACTCCCCTTGTTGCTCCTCTAGAGCATATGCATGGCACTTGATGCCACACTGCCAGTCTCGTTGGGTTTGAACTTGGATGGATCCCTCTGCGCCCTCCACCACCCCCTAGTGGCCAACCGTTTGTGTTTCCAGGGGGCCACCCACCTCGATGATCTTACCCCTTCCCAACATGTCGTAGCGCCATGCCCAAGGGGTTTGGCGCATTCCCGGCACTTCTCTAGGTGGTCATTCTTGACGTTGTAGGTGTCTCCGGCCTTCGGAACTTGTCCCCGTCATAGTCACAAACCAAATCTACCCCGGCTTGGTGTTCTCACGGTACCTTTTTCCTCCCCGTTGTAACATCTTGTCAACCGGCAAGGTATGGCGGTTTTGTCCTCGGTCTCCTTGGGATCCGTGTGATTGGCCGTCCTCCTAGCTTTTCTTTGCCCCCCTCCCTTTGTCCGCATACTTGTTCGCATACACCTGCTTGGAGTCCCACATGGTGCTCCATCTTTCCTTAGACTGGAATAACAGGGGTTGTTGCCCCTCAAGTCCTTCAGGCTATTTGAACATCTTAACTAGGGCCCCGCCCAGTCGCTTCCATCCACTTTGGGATAGTGTCCTCAGTTATGAATGTCTCCACCGCCTCCTCAGCAGTGGGGCTGTGCCTTCTCTTTAAGTCCCTCTTGCAATTTTGCCTCCGGCTCTTGAATTCCCTTGGTCGGGTCTTCCACCACTTGATCCGGCTCCTTTTTTGTCTCCCGATGGTTTCCTCTCCTTCACAAATGTTAGGGTTTCCCTTGAGCCACGCAGAGATACCTGTAGTTTTCGGTCAATATAGAGTTCATATGCTGCCAGCACCCACACAATGTCCTAGTTTGTGAATCCCACATCGTCGGGATCATGTCCCTGACCATGAACTTCTCCACCTATCGCTACCATCTGCAGTCCCACATCGGCCGACTTTTTGCCGATAGTGTGATGTGTGTTGCAGAGATGAAGACCTCATATGCTACCGCCACAAACTGCGCCAGCACCTTGATTAATGACCAGTTCATGCTTACCAACACGCTGTTGTGCTTGCCCTCAAACTCCGGCTCCTCCACAACCCCAAATTCTCCGGTCGAGTGATCGCCTTCAACAAGTCTGAGTTGTCCCCATGGAACCCGCTGGCCTCCTTCAGTTTGTGCGGCCACTTGTCCTTGTCAATCTCCACAGCATTAGTTTTGTTGAGTACATATACCACCGAATCGGCTACCCACTCCACTCCCTTTGGGTTGATAAACATCCCCATCTCCCGCGTATTGACCAATTGGATGGACGCCAACTCCTGGACAATGTTGTGGTGTCCGCAAACATATAGGCAATGAGGCATCAAATGGTCAGTCAACTGAACTTGATATCCCTGCCATAGAAAGTTGCAGCTATTGTTCATCAGCACGTTCACACAATGTCCGGATTTTTGCTAGGCGATTGTCCCGTGCTTCCGCCCTTGTCCGAGTTGCCTTCCTTCTATATGCACACTTGCCTATGACCACTCTTTGGATATTCGTTGTCGTGGTCTAGACTCTACCGGGTGAGTGGTGCACATGCCGGTCAGAGGTCAGTCCCTTGGTGTATTTGCTGGTGGCTGGCCCCATTCGGCCAATACCCCTGGGGACAATTGCCGTAGTCCTTGGGTTGAAACCCCCAATGGGTTCATGTTTGGTTAAGGTCGGGTACACACAACACACACCCATTTAGTGTGGACCCGTCAGTGTCACAAGAGATTGTGGTCGCCATGTCCAACGTACTTTGTGGCCCTTTCGCACCTCCCGCTTCTAAAAGGTGTACTGGGAGTACCATCCCTAGCGAAACAGACCCTTTGGGCTTTGGGGGTGGGAGATTGGTTGACGGACAAGGATATCATGTGCTGATTGAACCAAGAGTCATGGATTCCAGCACGGAATTGCTGGGTGTCTCACATTGATTTGGCTCTTGTCCTTTCAGAATCTTTCATTAATTTAGGGTGGTCACCCGCCCCCCCCACTGCCAATATATATGGTGGGGCCGATTCGACAAACGTTCCAGACACCGGTGCGGGTGTCGCTTATGTCTTCGGAAGCCTCGATGTGTTTGCTAGATGCACTACACCTTGTCATCATGGAGGACATGCCCCCCAAGCCTTTGGAATTTTGCACAAGCGATACCTCTAGCAGCGTACTCAAGGCCTTTTCTCCCTTCACCTTTTTTCTGTGGCACAAGGGCCATAGGAGGAGGCACAAAGAGGTCAGCTCCGAATCAAATGACTAGCTCTATTTTTTCTTCACATCCTTACCCGGGGATGAGGCCAAAAAAAGGGTTAGAATAGAGGTTCAACTCCTTGTCACCGAACACGGGTGGCTTGGGGGGGAGGGGGGGGTTGGCGGTCAAAACCTCTTCAACGCTTACCTCCCAACACCACTTTTGAAACGGCCACTTGTCCGTGTTGGGGTGGGCCCTGCCACTAATAGGACACACCAAAGTGGACAGGACAAGCCACACCCTTCACAATGCATGCACCATAGGTACACGGTCTTGTGACAATGGCCACACACATAAGGGGGCCGAAAGAGGTTTAGGCAATGCCAGCTCTTCTGATGCACCTCCATGCCGTCAACTTTTTGGGGCGCATCAGACTCACCCGCCAGTCCATATCCCCAACTGGAAAGGGGCTAGTAAGCGCAAAGGCAAAAAAAAATTGTACAATCTGTAATTTTTTTGCGGTAAAAGCGTGTAATTTTTTTCGCCATAAACGCGTGTACAAAAGAAAATTGGCCCGTCCTGAAAATATTTTTTGCGGCAATTGCGAGTACAAAAAAAAATTGTCCGGTCATGTCTTTTTTTTTCCTCCGGGTAACGCGAGTAAGGTTTACTCGCAATTAGCGCAAAAGGAAATAATTACACGACATAACGATTTTTTTCTTGCTCGCATTTACCGCAAAAAAAAACTCCACGACTTACAACATACACCCATATCTTTGTGGGGGTGTAGTATTGGCTAGATAGGCAAGAATATTGCTAATTAGCCAAAAGGTCCCCAATTCTGCCTTGTAAACTGCGTGCACGTGCTGCGCGTGCTGTGTGCACTCTGTGCACAAACATCCCCAAAAAATAGGGCCAGCGGTGTGCTGCTGTCATGGTACCATGGTAACATGGGCCATATTTGCCAAGTATGCCGATGCGGGATATTTTGGCTGCTGCCTTGAAATGGTACATTCGCCCCTCGATCGAATGGGTGGCATTCAAGGGAAATAAGTTGATAGACAACTCGCCGCAAAGATCACAAAGAACTCTCAGAGGTAATATCATATCCGCAGTGCCCAGTCCATCAACAAAACTTTGGCACCCAATGTGGTGCTCAATTATATGCAGTTGCAAGAAGGGACACCAATAAAATATCCAGTTTTCTGGAAGTTGATAAATGGGGCTTGCATTGTCTGATCACAGCCTCACAGCTTTCACAGCCCCCACAGCCCAGAATACAGACGAATGCACAAGCCCAAGATACAAAGCCTACACGGCTCCACAGCCCCGGAACTCACTGCACAACCGCATAGCCTCCCAAATTCCCACAGTGCTATAGCTCAGCAGAAGTGCAATCATGCACATACCACAGAAGATTTTTTGCTACCAGACTTGAGCGGACTTTGACTCCCATGTGCTGGACCATTTATGGGCTGCAGCGGGGTGCGTGTCGCAGGCATCGTGGCACAGGCCTGCACTGTCAAAGAGGTCTGCACAATGTCAAGTGTGGGCATGTATGTCTTGTCACCCCTAAAATACTTATACCCCACCCTCCAATGTGAGACAGGGAAGGATGCATGCAGGACCTCCATCACAAGGACGCCAAGGAAGAGGCTTTTGTGTAAAGTAGAGGTATGTACTTAAACCTGCAGCCATCATTGTGGCCATGTACACCACCCAGAGACATGCATTGCGGGTTTAAGCAGGCGCAGTGGAGACATGCCCAGCCACTACAGGTGTGCTGCAGTTTTGATGTCAAATACTGCTTTTCTTAAAGCTTTTGTGGGTTTTGGAGGGCCTTGCACTCCATGCTACTTTAGGCTTTTTTGTTGGGCTAAATTCCCTGATTACGTCTCCCACAGTGGAAGAAAATTAAGGGCACATGTGATACTTTCTAACCCCTGCCTTTGCCTAGGGCTTCCCAAAGCTCAGTAAAATCAGAGAATAATAAATACAAATTCATCCTTATGGTAGGCAGCGCTTTGGAGGATGCCTCTGAGGGATACACTCTGGGACCTGTGTTCGTATTTCATTTGACCTTTCGCTTCAGGTACCAATTGATTGGCACTGGATGCTGCGGAACAGTATTGAGGTGGTACGGTTCCTTGACATGCCTTGGTGAAGTAGGTAGGCGCAGTGCAGGTTCCCATGGGCATACCGCATGTATGCAGGTAGCATCCAAACATAGGCGATCGTAGCAATGCATCAACATTTGATCTGCTACATGTGCACTGCAAAGACAACCTACTTCTATATCGGCGCACTTTCATATTAGCTCATCCGAATGTATTTCCTCCTCCAGGGCATTTGCACACAGCGCACGTCATCGAATTGCCCAGTATGAATGACCATTTTGCCTGTGGTTGTAGGGGTAAAACACTCTACAATGGTTGGCAATTTGCATGTCCATTCCATAAGCATTTGCTGCTAACCCCCCATACCCTTTCGCCTGCAAAATTCACCAGCAACATCGCCCCTAATGGTGCAGGCTATTTTACCGTCAAAGCTGCTTGCAGGCCAACAATGGTGCAAGCGATTCTGAGGGCAGTTTTGGCCGCGGGCTCACATGGTGCCAGTGGTTGTGCAGGCAATTGCACATAGTTAGGGATGTCTGAAACAGCCAACCCAACGCAATCCCCAATCCCCTTGCCTCCTTCATGTGTGCTTAAATGTGTGTGCAAACTCCCTAACACACACACACACACACACAGTCGCTCACTCACTCAGTCACTCACTCACTCACCCACACCTTTGTGTCACAGAACCAACCAGTTCACTTAGGTAGGGTTTAGCAAGTGCCATCAGAATTCCTTGCAAAGACATGCAATTTTGCCTGCAGACCACAATGGTGCAGGCAACTTCATGCGCAGTTTCAACTGCAATATTACATGCTCCCCAGTCTCCACACATGCACCACAAGCCCCATCGCAGTCATTCCATGTTGCCGCAAATGCAGGGAACACTCGCAAGCCATCCTCAGAAGCTACTGCCCCATCTCCCAAAGGGCAGCCCCAATCCTTTCGTCCCCTCCCTCTCTCCCAAGCCTGCCAGCCACTTTTTTAGTTATGTCTGCAGCCCTAGGAGACATACGGCACGTGCAGATCCCATGCTTGGCTCAAATGAGCCAAGTTCCCTCCCCCCCCTTGTCTAAGAGGGAAACAAACGCACCGCGCGCACCGCGCATAGCACCGCGCGCGCACCGCGCGCTCGTTTTTGGGTTGCTGTTTTACGCATTTCTGGCTGATTTTCAGTGTGGCAGAGACGCGGTGGCTTGAGGGGTTCACATACAACAACGGAGGCCTCCACTCCATCCTCCTCACCATTGCAATGGTGGTTGTAGCTGCCCACACCCCCTGCCGGAAGTGAGCGATGTGCCCGACGTTGATTCCGTGTCGGATGATTCCGAATCTAACGCCGGAGGCCTGGTTGCCTTTGGCTGGCCGATCACGATGTTGGGGCATTGCACAAGAATAGCAAAAAAGAGATGTGAGCTGTAATGCAAAGGACCAAAGGAGTGAAGGTAGCCAAACTGAAAAGTAGGATTCAGCACCTTGGTTTCTGCGGTGCTGGGCTCACAACTCCACACCCATCATTGTCAGGGGCGATGGTCTCCAGGTGTGCCTCCCCTTGCCGAAGGAGGTGGGTGATCGCAAATTTTTGATCCCGCTGCCCTCCCACAAGCTCTACTTATGCTTGTGGGAGAGTGGTGTTTACAGCCCGCAGTGACTAAATGAAAAAATGGTGGGTAAAAAAACAACGCGCACCAAACCGTGCGCACCGCGCGCACACCGCGCATAGCACCGCGCGCACCGCGCGTTCGTTTCCCTCTAAGCTACAGCCTTGTCTAAGCTACAGTGGGCATGGGGACCATATTAATCCTGTACCTAATTTAATTTGGTACAAAATGTAGCGCAACAGCTTAAGACATGATTTTGGTGACAAATCTGCCAAATTACATGGAGTCATGAACACATTTGTTGTGATTGTTTGCCCACTTGAACCCATATAGCTCTGATTTTGGGGATATTTGTGCATTATCTTCTCCTTTCTTGCATCAGCTCACCATGCAATTGTCTCTTTTTTAACCTGAGCGTCCATTTATTTTCACATGTTCCACCGGTGAGCATGTGGATGCCACAATGAAGGGACGGAGAAGGGGGAGTTGTGTGCGGTGTTGGAGTACATGAAGGTTGGACAGGTGGTCACACACCCCTGTGTCCCTCTTCAAAAAATCGAGTTCTTCATGCAATCCCCGTCACCTTCCCCCGAGCACACCTACCTTGCGCACACGCATGTTTGTGCCGGCAGTTGTACATGTCACACGCAATCTATGGCCTTGTCTAAGCTACAGTAGGCATAAGGACCGTATTAATTCCGTACTTTTGCGCAGCTCAGACAGGGGGGTGGGGGTGATCTCAGTGAGTTGCCAAATACCCCAGACCCTGTTGTGCGTGTGGGAAATGTTCTGGCACCCCTCGCGAAAGCATATGCTATTAGTGACAACTACTCCCCAAGCAATTGGGTGCCAGCTGCCACAATATGCATTGCTGCCATTCACATGATGCACAGATGCCTCGTGGCACATGCCACTCTGATGCACAACGACGCCCTGCAGCCTCCTGATGCACTTCATTCACCAATCTGGAAAGTACACACAAACTCAAACCTAGTAATACCAGACTGCCCCACAATACCAGAGGCAATGCATGCAAATCTCATTCAAGATGTGTGCTTCTTCGCCAGTTGCCGGTAATATTGCTTGAAAACCCCTGTGCCAGTCATATATCACGCCATCGTGAGTGAAGGAGCCAAGAAACGTGTAGCATGAGCCACGTACAACCAGAGCATGTGGAGAGGAAGGAGCAGAGCTTCACCAACAGAGAGGGATCGTGGCTACCCAAGAAAGGGACTCGTTCAGAAACATGCCTACCCCAAGCAGGGCACTTACTTCTGGGATGTGCTCAGGGATCCACCCACAAACAGTAGCAAAAGTTTGCTTCCCCTGTCCCTAATACCTATTACAGTGTTTTTGCTGTTTGGGGGCCACTTCCCAATCTATTGAGGTGGCTCTGGACTCCTAGGACCTGACTTTGCATTGTGTGTGCATTGCGTACAGATTTGTTGCTAGAGAACACCAAAAGCACCAAAACACAATTCATCTGAAGAACCAAATCAGTGTAAGGCAAGACTTGTCTGTGAAGGACCACTGTTGTTGGGGCCCCCATTGTTGAGGCCGCTTCACAAACCATTACAGCAGTGGTGTGGCCGGAACAGTGGCTTCAAACTAAACCTTTTTTCCTGGTTGTCACAGGGGCCCGGCATTAGCAAAAACACAAATATTGAAAGAAACTGTCTCGTGTCAACAACACCTCATGCCCATATTTCAAGTGGAACTCATCTGCCATCACACAATTCATACCAATGAACTTCACTTGCTCATGCAGTTGTTTGTAAGTCAGTAGCATGGCTACTGCCGTGTTGGGATCTCCAGTGGAGAGATGTGATGTGGCTAAAAAAAAAAACATTCTCATATGGGGGAAACACACAACACTGCATCACGCAACCCTTGAAACCTCCGTTTCATATGTGGAGGATTGGCCACAACTGGCAATTTGCCCACCTCATAAAATCAAATCAGGAACAATAAGTGCCCGAATTGGGTCAAGCTCCACGGTCGCACAGCGTCTCGGATCCCGATCTGTTAAGCAAACAGGCAAACAGAGCTCCACTTAGGGGGTGGGGACTCCACACGAGGGGGTCTGCAGTTCAGTTCTAGACACCAACCCCCGGGGCGGGGGGTGGGATGGGATGGGATGGGAGTGTGTCCAACACCTGCCAGACACGTCGCCAGGCCGACCCTATGTGTCAGCGGCTTGTGCCACAGGCTGCCCCGCGCTGGACTCGGAGCCACGCAAACCACCACTGACCCAGTCCGAGACCGGCGGGTGAAGTTTCCATACCCACACTCCTTGGGGACCCTGGTCGGCGTCTCGTCCGGGGCTTCCGGCCCACACTCACGCACACACACACACACACACCATGTCATTCCATGGTCCTGACCGGGGGGCATGGCGTGCCCCACGCAAAGCAGTCAGTGGAGTATCCGCTCTCACCCGCAAGCAGTGGCAGTCACTGCAGGTCCCACACCGTGCCACACAGGCGGCGGTGCACAGTCCGAGACATGATGCACGAGGTCAGGGCCGAACCACTAGACCACAGGAACAGGTCTGCAGGTATTGAGACTGGTGAGGTTTGCCAGAGGACATCACACTCACCGCGGCTCCGGGTGTGGGGGCGGGGGGTGGGGGAGGGGGGTTGGGGGGGGGGGGTTCCCCGTTTTGGGGGCATTTTTGAGTTCCCCGTTTCATTCTGAACATTTTGAAAAGACACAAGTGGGGTGAATTTTGGTTTCACCGGTCACAACAAATGAAAAATAGTGCCGTATTCCAACAGAGGTACCCCCCAAGCAGCAAAGGCATCCCGGCTAGCAGAAGACGAGTGGCAACATCAAACAACAACAACTGGGTCCATTCTTTCGAATGTAGCGTCTTCATTCCATCCTTACAAACATAGCCAAATACATATATATATGTCCATATATGTATGAACAATTTAATTGGGCCGGGTGATATGAGGGCCCACTACCCGCGCACAAGTGCACTTGGGGTTCGGGGATGACCACACACCCACCTCACAATGGGTTCGCTTATGCTTTGCCATCACCTGCACTCTTGCTTGGACATCCTAAGCCCATGCCTTGGCATTCTCACTAGGTGGCCTTGGGGTGGGTTTAGGACGGGGCGGTGCTTCCTCATAGGCAGCAAAGCGCCTTCGAGCCTGCTCCACATCCGAGTCATCACTCCATTCACGCAATTCCCGGATTGTGTCACCCCCCTTTCCCCTTCCCCTTTACGGGTGTTGTGGTCCGCTTGCACTAGTTACATTGTGCCCGCTCGGTCGGAATTGCTACGTCACCCCTGCATTCTCGGGGGTCCCCAACGCCAAGCGCGGGGACAAAATCAGAAGTGTGGGAGTCCGTATCCCCAATTCAAGGTTCCACACCAAGGCGTGGGGAAGAAAGAAATGACCCGTGTGGGCCAAGTGCAAAATTTCCGGGTTGGCAGTTCCAACCATATTCTAAATAGTATGGGCCGGGGGGTCCACATGGGGGGGGGGGGGGGTGTTAGGTCTCATAGGTAAGCCCCCCCCCCCCCGTGGGACTCCAGCCCTCGAGCCACTCCAAATGGTCCGAAAACTGGTGGGGACGACTCCTCAGTGGGAGGCGCGACTCCGCCGGCAGTAAAAGGGAGCCCTAGACCCTTTTGAGGGTGTAGGGAGGGGGGGTCATAACTATTAACGAGGGCTTGTGGGCTATGGTGGAAAAGGGGCGAAAACCAAGCAAAAAAGCTCCTCATACTTCATCCATTTTCCCCAACAACCGTCCTAACTTTCGTAATCCTCAAAAAATACATGCAGTGCTTTCAGCACCGGAATATTCTTGCCCCACTTTCCCCGTCACAACCGTAACTTCGTTTCAGAAAAGAACAGGCAAGAGGAGTTTGTAGCATGCCCACCGGTGACAAATACCCAAAGGACAATTATACTGAAGGTCTTGGGGGTGCCGCAAGCTGTGCCTCACGTTTGGAATTGGGAGGCAGGTAGTAAACCCCCAATCAGCGCTGCATCGTCCCATCTTGTTCGTCGGGGTCAGCATACACAATGCGAACCAAGAGGAAGAAGAAGGTCAGCCGAAACAGGGATAAAGTCGCGGGTTGCATGAACAATTGCTTAGTCAGAAAGGCGAGGTTATGAACAGACACCACAGGTCACATCACAGCTTGGTGGTGTTGCGGTTGTGGCAGGCGGAGCTAATTTCCATTAGACTCAGGTTGTGGCTGAAGATAGGCTGCATGAGTGATTGACTTGCTTCCATGCCATGCTTCGCCTGTGTGGCGGACTGCGACACTTTACACGGGATCCAGCATGGCCGCTTGGTTGAGCGATCCCTCCGAGGGTGGTATGGGGCCTTACCCAGTGTGGAGGCAAACGTTTGCTTTGTAATGCTGGGCCACGGAGCCAGTGTGCTGCAGTGATGACTGCCCCCATCCAACAGACTGAACTGAAACGGACTTGGTGCACGCCATCTCGTGGAGGCCGTCTGCTTCTAGAGGTAGGAGCAGGGGGAGGGGGGTCGGCAGTCGACGATCGCAGCAAAGGGCATCGGGGATGCGGCATGGTGTGCCAGGTACAGGGGGCATGGGGCACAGGTACCGCACCGTACCGCACCGCACTGTACCGTAACGTCCCATACCATGCCCCACCACTTCATTGTTGTGTGGCACAACCGGATGGACCACTGAATTTCACACTGCGCAAACAGGCATTTCACAAGGAAACGGAAGATGCCAATGATAAGTAGCAAGCGGCAAATGAATCAGCAGTTGCAAAACCAACACATCTGAAGCGTTCTGACATGGCTTTGTTTTTAGGGGGAGGGGGGGTCTCTTGGCTCTGAGACCCACCCACCCAAAAAAAACCTTGACCCAAAATCTGGCTGAGGGAAAATCAAGTTTGAAAAAGTGACCCTTTGTAGGACCCACCCAGAACTCCCCCCCCCCCTTCATCCCTGATAAACAAGGCCTGGTGGATATCTGTGCAGGCGCCCCTAGAGCAACTGCTGCGCACCAGGGCTCAGAAATTGAGGCGTCTGTCTCAGCTTTTGCAGCAGCTCCGGCAGCCCTTGACACGCACACACCATTGGATGCCGCTGATGATGCAGGGCTATGATGTATTCAAAGACCTCCTGCCACGCACTGACCATGTCCGCCTCCACAGGGCATTGGAAGCAATATCCCTGGAGCACCGTGGCCAAAATGCACTGTAGAATGCCCTGCGCCACATCTGGCACCAGCACCAGCCCCTGGAGCCGGTGCAGGCGCGTCAGCGCAAGGGTGCTGCACCCCAGCGCCCGCAACGCCTCCGGGGTCTGCGGGGGTCGCCCGCACACCTCCATGAGTTTGGGCGCAAGCGCCGCTACGCCAGGGATCACCATTTGAAGCGACGCGTCCCCTTCACCGGCCACGGCCTTTAAAGTTAGAGCCAGTCCTTGCGCCGCGAGGCTTGATGCCACCTCACTGTCCGGCCCAATCGATGCCCCCAAGGCTCTAACGCAGCGCATTGCCTCCTTGTCCACATCTTTGCCCCCATGCTCCAGAAACGGCAGCAGCACCTGCAGCACAATGCACAATGACGGCAGACGGTTCAAGGGCAAGAGTAGTGGGTGGTGAAGGAGGAGCAGTTTGCCGACCTTTTTTGGGAGGTACAACGTTCCATTTACAGCTTTGCACCCGCCGTTGCACTGGGCGTGGGTGGAGAACACTGCCGGCTGGTGATGCTGAATTTGATGTTTGGTTAGGGTCCCCTTCGCCATTGCATGCTTCCCCCTGGGCAGCGCCGCGCTGAGCAGATCCGAGGGGGGCTCCGATGCCCTGGGGTGAACTTTGTCTCAGGCCTATGGCGCATGTCCACACTTCTTCCCTGCAGAGAGACCCACGCGGCAACCATTTTCGACCGTTGTGTTTCGTCGCATCATCATCTGGAACCTGAACCTGGCGCAGCACGATTCCCCCCACCAAGACCACTAAATCTTCCACGGAATGCACCTGCCCACGATGCAGCACGTGCAGCTGCGGCCTCCCTGCTCCGGAGTGCCCTTGGCGACCCACTTGGCCAGGTTGCCTCTTTTACCGCTGCCACTTGCTGTTGGCGCCTCGCGCGACCATGGGGCGCATCTGAAGTTTGCAGTTTCCACGGATTGGTGGGGGTGGAATGCGCCACTTTCTGTATTCTGTTGAATCTGCATCCACCCTCACGTGCTGTGTGCAAGCTCTTATTCCTTGTATCCTTGGCCAGCCACTCACCACATTGAGCCACCAGCACCAGGCAAGGGCATTGGGCAGGGGCTCCCCACAAAGACAGTCCCAGAACAGGTAGATTCTATTTGTGGGGGATGGGAAGGCACCTGCAGCGCGTGGCAGCGCATATGGGGCTCAGGTGCTGGCAGTGCGTTCAGTACTGTGGGCAGCATGGCACTGCAATAGTGACGGGGAAAATCCGCCTGGGACCCCAGCAGCCACCGGATGCACTGCACAAGCGGCTCCGTGTGCTCCAAAGCAGCACACCCACTGTGGTCGTCCGAGGCCTGGTTCACGGGAACCATGCGGTTGAGGCCAGTGGCAAGGGCTTGTAGCGTGTCAGAGGGCAGCTGGTGCCAGAACTGCAGGTGCTCAAGGCACCCCTGCAGGCACTGCAGCAGCGCGCACTGCGTGTCATACACAGGCTCGACCTGCAATGCACTCAGGAGCTCCGGCAGCACCTGCCCCACAAAGCTGTGCGTGGTATCCGGGTCCTCCAGCAGCGCTGCAATCTGCATGACAACCTGCAAGGTGCAAGGACACATGGGACCGGGGGTCTGCAGGGCATAGGAGAGGACAAAAAAAAGATTCGCAAGCGGAGTCGGGGGGGGGGGGGGGGGCTGTTTGAGGCCCTTTTGGGGTCCCTTCCCTTCCAGTTTGGTGTGATTGGCAGCAGCGCACGGTTGTGGCGGCACCCCCCATGATCCTCATAAGACCGGGGAGGGGGGGATGCTGACCTGTACCGCACACCGGGTGTTCGATGAGATGGGCCCTGGCCTGTGCCTGACTCCTCCTGCTGCCCGGGACGCAGCCCTGCCCCCGCCATTTGGTCCCCGTGCCTCTGCGAACGGAGCATCACTTGTGCTGGAGGGGGCCCAAACCTGCGCCCTGCGCCCACGGGGGTGTGCCGACCTGTACTGCACACGGGGCTTTGATTTGAATGTGCCTGCAGCGTGGCGTCATGGGCTTGTGCCTCAGTGCACAGGGCCTGCTCTGGTTGACGTGCCCTTGTGCATCAGTGCACAGGGTCACACGTCATACATCATTCCTCGAGTCGGATGGGCTGGATCGGGCCCCTACCACTGGGACCAGCCAATACGGGGCACTCCTCCCAGGGACGGTGCTATCCAGATGAGGCAGAGGTAACCCAGTTCCCCAGCTCAAGCCCCGTCTGGGTCAGGTAGCTTCTCCACCGGCTGGTACCCTCTCTGGGCCTCTGAGTGTGTGTGTTTCGGCCAGACGGCTTGCCATCGGACGCTTGATAGCGGGCTGACGGACGGTGGTAGCTGGCAATACCTGACCTGACCTGACCTGACCTGACCTCATACATCTTTCCCAACCTGGGGCTCAGATGTCCCGGTTGGGGTGGGGGGGGAGGGGGGGTGGCTCCTCTCCTGGCAGTCGGCGGCGTCAATCGACTTCTCGCCATTCACAAAGATCTCGACCAGGACTTCATTCACGGAGGCCTGCCTGGGTCACAAAGATCCACTAAGCCGCTGTGTGTTGGCCCACCGTTTCTGTTTCTCCATCAATGGCAGGTTGTGGCACCAACAAATCAAGGATCCACACGGCAATAATCTTCAGGGCGGAGTGCAAGCACACTGGCACAGTGGAGCGCCCCGCAGCTCTCCACAAGGTTGTTGTCATGTTTGCTGTTCACTGAAGCCATACCCCTGGCTATGTCGGTAGCTGCCTTGGGGCACTCACGCTCCACCAGGGATGAGGGATGAACAGCCAAGGTAGAGTGTGAAACCAGTGTCTCAAGGGGGGGGGGGGGGGGCTTCGTGGGTTCCTCCCTTGCCAACAATAGTGGTGGTACCCCCCCCCTTGTCTAAGCTACGCCAAAGTACCAAATTAATACGGTCCCTACGCCTACTGTAGCTTAGACACGGGCGTAGCTTGCGCGCGACATATACAACTACCGACACACACGTAAATGAGCGCATAGTATGAGTGCACCTCAACCTCCACCCATGTTCCCAAAGGCATGCAAACACAAGAAAGCGATTGAAACATGGAAATTCAGGTTCACACCCATGGACTCACAAGCAATGAAGCATGAGAAGCCTACAAATGTTCGGCTTGGAAACCCTTCTTGCGATGATACACCATGCGGAACAATTGCACATGTTCGCCACTTGAAGATGCCTTTGAAGATGCCTTTGCCCGAGGTTTAGGGGCTGCTTTGGGCTCGGGCAACTTCAAATTCTTGGGAATGAAATTGCCTTGCATGTGGTCTCTTGTAAAGTACAACTTCCCATCAAAGACATGGGCCATTCCCCACACACCTCGGGCAGCCTTAGCCCAAACAACTTCAGTGGGATCATCATCGGAGTCACTAGAATCATCATCCGAAGAAGAGGACTCTTCAATGCAATCATCCGCATCGGTATCCGTTCCGGAATCAGAATCAGAATCAGAACTTGAATCGGAATCAGAATTACCGAAATAGGTCAAATCCTCAAGCTCCGACAACTTCATCCCTTTGGGAAAGTAGGCCGCACGGCATGCGGCCTTAATATCATTCTCGGTGATTGCATTAAATGCCTCCAAAACCCACATGGCAGTCTCCTCCCGCGAAGGGACGGGGACGGGCCCACGTTTCCTTTTTTTCCCCATCAATTTATCCTCTACCCACTCCGCATAGCTCTCTTCCAAAGAGGATTTGAATGCCCCATTGACCATCTTTTTATCACATGCTTGAATGTACGGCGTACAATTTGGGGCAGTGATGTAAAGCCACAATTTGGCATTCCTAAATGCAAGGGCAACGGATGCATGCATGTGGGCCGGGGCCCCATCAGCCGTAAAAGCACATTGCTCACCCTCTTGCAAAGGGATAGCATCTCGCAAAGTTTCCTTAACAATAAATAGCATGGCAGCCTCATTGGTCTTGCCTTTTTTGGTGACCGTTTGCACCATGCGCCGCATCTTGCGGTTCAAAGCGGTGACTTCTTTTTTGATTTTACCTTGGGGTTCACCCTTCCAAATTAACACGGGTTTTAGCTTCACCACCCGTCCGAATTTGATGCACGGGTCGCCGTCCTCATCATGCCCGTGTTCCAATTGAACCGCGAAGTGCAAGAAGGCGGTGATGTTGTTCTTGTGGCGGCCGTTGATGCGCACCACAACCCGGTTGGCGGACTTGTCATCCAAACACTTGCCCGCAACCGGCTCCAATGAGACTTGAGTCTCGTCACCGTTGGCCAACCAATGCACCTTCTTTGTCCGAATGGCCCGATGCAAAACTGCCCGGTACCTACAGCAAAGGTTGGCAAGCATCAGACTAAGCATCATCATCTTCTTGGTCACCAGAATTTGGCGATTCCGACGGCGGATTAGCCATCGGCGAAGGATGCCCTCGGTTTCATGGTACCGAGAGCGTTTCCCGGGGTGGAGCGTCTTCCAGTGCCCACCCTTCATGTGGGCCAACTTCTTCAACTCGTCCTCTTGCTCCTCCCATTCCCCGATGTTCTTGGGGGACTTCACATGATACTTGTCGGCTGCACGGCGCAGCCCATGTTGCTTGGCGTAGTTGATGATCTCCACTTTTTCGTGCGCACTTCGAACACGACGAAGGGGGGCGGCTGCGATCTCCGCCCTCGTGCGGCGCCGTTTGGACTTCACATTTGTGCAGTCCATGGAAACGGCCGTGGACGCGGAGGTGCTAGTGGCCTCCACGCACGGGTACTTGGTGGGGGGCTCACTATCATCCTCATCATCCTCATCATCAGAGCGGGGGCGCATGAAGAAGTCCTTCATTGTGAGCTGCCCCGCTGCAGCAGCCCGGGGGGGGACCTTTGTGGTGTGCCTTGGCCTTGGCCTTGGACAAGGTTGCGCAACCACCTCTGGTTCAGCCGGAACTTCAGCAACCGGCGAAGGTGGTGGTGGTGAGGTTGGTTCCGGGGAAGGGGACGGGGACCAAATGAAGAACTCAATCTTTTGAAGGGGGGCACAGGGGTGTGTGACCACCTGCCCAGCCTTCATGTACTCCAACACCGCAAACTGGTCCGCCTTCTCCGATGGTCCCTTCATTGTGGCATCCACACGCTCACCGGTGGAACGTGTGAAAATAACCGGGCGTCCGGGTTCAAAAAGAGAAGATTGCATGGTGAGCTAGTGCAAGAAGGGGGAATATAATCCACAAATACCCCCAAAATCAGAGTTATGTGGGTTCAAGTGGGCAAACACTCACAACAAATGTGTACATGACCCTATGTACCTAGCAAATTCGTCAAACCCATGTCTTATGTGGTTGCACTAAATTTGGTACCGAATTAAAATTGGGTACCAAATTAATACGGTCCCTACGCCTACTGTAGCTTAGACACGGCCGTAGCTTAGACAAGGGGGGGGGGGTACCTGTGTATGTACCATTCCAGCGGCATCCACCAACATAAAACAATAGTGGTGTAGAACAGAGTTAGGTCCAAAACATCAGAGGATTTTGAATCAGAGTCAGAATCACAACTGGCAAAGTGGAACTGCAGGCTCAGAACCAGACTTCGGGAAGAATTGGAGGACATGATGGCACTAGAAGAGGTAGCATGCAGTCGCTGTGCACACTGAAATGAAATCTGGTAAATGCACCAAAAACAAGATGAAACACCATGGAACGATCCCATTACCATTAAAAATGGGGCAAGGTGGCTTGGGTGAGCCATCACAGGCCCTGAACAGCCACCCATTGCTCCCTTCGTCGTCGTGGACAACGTCCCATCCCCTTCGCTATTGCTTCAGCTCCCTCAGCCCAAAATCAGCACCAGGCCTCTCTGATGGACGTTCAGGACAGAACATGGGATCACAGAGAGGAATCTCAGCGACGAGTAGCACAGCACGGCTTTCAGTGAACATGCAGCCGAAAGCATTCAAGTGGCATCAAGTGAGATACAGAAACTTTTACTAAAATCCAAGATTCTGCACCAATTTTCAGTTTCACATTGCGTCTGAGATCGGAGCACCTTTCCCAGACTATCCACCCTTGCACAGGTGGATCTAATGGGTGACCCCCCCCCCGCCACCCCCCCTTGGACGGGATGGGGGCCTGGCCTATCCACCGGATCCACCCATCCACTCCCATCAGAGAAATTTTTCTCGGGGGGAAATGAAATTCTACTGCGCTTTGCGCTGTGCACATCACCAAGCATTTGAAAAAGACATAAGGAGGGCATAGAACATGCTTTACATAAGATGTTTGATCATTTTGAGTGATTACAATATCAAAAAAAAATCGGATTGGAAATTTCTATTTTTGAGTTGTTGAGGGTGGAAAACTGCATCAGCCGTTTGTGTTCCATCCCCTTAAAGAACCCCCCACCCCACCCCAACGCAATACTCAAATCAAGTGGAAAACAGATGATGAGGGCCTAAAACGAGACTTGCAACTAGGGCCGAGCTGGGTCCTTATGGTTCTCCTGAACCTCGTTGAAAAGAAGATCATGGTCACCTCAAAATGGACCGCCAAATGGACCATCATCCCAAAAACAGGCTGGAAAATGGCTCATTTTCGCCTCAAAATGGACCACCGGATAGCACCGCGGCGTGAGAGATGCCTGATTGAATACCCATTTGCACGGCAATGCGCTGTGGAACAAGGAAGTCGCCACAGTGCCAGGCCAGCCTCAGTGTAGCCATGCATTTGCTGCAGAGAAGGTGTGAATGCCAAGTTGCTTTTGCCTGGGCAGGACATTCATCGTCATTCACAACAACAAAAGAAGTCAATTGGAGGTCTGCCACGTCTGAAATGGCAATGTAATTTCAGCATTGCAATGCAAGGGCACGGGGCAGACGGCACATCACCTCCAAAGCGGAGCGGCGCAAGGCAGCATGATACCGGAAGTGGATGAGAGGCACTGTGATCTCCGCAGCGCGCGGCAGGAACGGCCGCAACACAGGCCCCACTCCCGTCAAATATGCCGAAAGTGTCAGGCACGCCTCACTCTTCTCGTTCAGGAACTCCGTGTGGATGTGCACGTGCTGCGTATCCTGCCCCTTGACCGCGAACACCGCGACCTGGGCCCCGTCGAGCCCAGGCGCAGCCCCGGTCGCAACGCCCCGCGCAACGTCGGCGATGCTGTCGAGCAGCGGCGGGATCACGGATGCGGCAAACGGCGCAAAATCGGCGCCCAGGACCTCCGCGATGCGCGCTTGCGCACGGCTGAGGCTTGGCAGCTGAGGGTCCCCGTCCTGCAGCTGCGGGCGCAGGCCCTGCAGCAGCGTCATGAGCGCAGCCCCGTCGCTTAAAAATCGGGCTTTTCCGACCGCTGCGCCCATGTGCGCGGCACACAGCATGGCGCGCGCGCGCACCGTCTGCCAGCCCCGGTCGCGGGGCTGCGCGGTCGACAGTGCCTGCGTCGCCTGCCGCATCGTCGCCTCGTAGAACGGGGCGCACGCCTCCTGCGCGGTCTGCGCCACCGCGCACAGCGCGGTCCATGCATTGGCGTGCAACGCGGCGGGCCCGGCGCCCGCGAGCACCCCCAGCGCCGCGGCCCCGGTGCTGTGAGCGTGCCGCGCCGCGCAGTCCGACGGAGCGCCGGCGAAGAACCGGGCGGTGGCAAGGCAGGCCTCGGTCGCGACTTTGGCGACGGGGTCTGTGAGCAGCGGCTGCAGCCCCGGCACGAGCACGTCGCCTGTGGCGGCCTGGAACTGCGGCGGCAGGTGCGTTGCGAGGCGCGCAATGCACTTTGCGGCCGCGTGGCGCACGCGCGGGTGCGGGTGCTGCAGCCCCGGCATGACAAGACCCTGCAGGAGCTGCTGCACCACCGCCGCGTTGTCCTCCAGGAACTCCGCAACGCCCTCCGCGATCTCTGCGAGCATCTGCACGGCGGCAAAGCGCGCGCGCCAGTCCGCGGCGTCGCCGCACAACTGAGACATCAGCGGCAGCGCCACGGACACGAGCGGGTCCGGGCCCAGTGCGCACGCGACGCGGTCCAGCGCCTCAAGCGCGACGTCCACGTCGGAGGGCTCCAGGTCATCATCATCCTCCTCCACCCACTGCTCCGTGCGGTCCACTTTCAGAAGAGGCTTCACGAGGAGTGGGAGTGTGGCCTGCAGGAACGCTCCGAGGAACTCGCACTCGACCAGCGAGTCGGGGTCGCCTTCCACCACCGACAACAGGCACTCGATGGCCTGGTTGTGCACGGCGGCGTCCATCCCTTGCGCACTGACGATGCTGACCAGGCGCTCGAGGATGCCCGGCATGGGCTCTGCTAAGAAGGACGGCGCGGCCTCGGCAATAGTCACGACCACTGCTAGACACTGTGTCGCATGAATCCAACGCGCGCGCTGCACCGCCTCCTCGATGGCCTACACAAACAACATCATACACATACCCCGGCACCGTCATGTAATCACAATTTCCCAAACCACAACACCGTCATACACACAGCACAGCACTCTCATATAACCACAGATGCAAAAAGCACAGCACTGCTACGCACACCACAGCACTGTCACATGACCACAGATGCACACACCATATCACTGTTATGCACATACCAAAGCACGGTCATATATCCAAAGATACACCAACCACAACACTGTCATACACACGTCATACGACCATAGCTGTCATACGACCACAGGTGCACAAACCAAAGCATTGTCATACACACACCACTGGCACACACGCGCGCATGCGCGCGCGTGCCACTGCGCTGCCATATACATCACATACACGGAAACCACAGCACTTTCATACACCAACCCCAGCATTGTCATTCACAGCGATATATACACAGGCCACAACAATGCCACATTTTACAGGTACACAAACCACAGCACGGACAGACTCACACAGTAGCACTGTTATAATCTCATCACAGCACTATGATAGTACCCTTGAAAGGCAAACCACAGCACTGCCATACCCCAAGCACAACAGCATTGCACACACACCACAGCCTATCAGAAAACCGCAGATTTACAAACCACAGCACTGTCATCTACATACAGATACACAATCAACAGCACTGTCATACAAACAGCAGAGTATTGTAATATAACCAGAGATACACAAACCACAGCAGTGCCAGATGGACACCACGGGACTCTCTTAACCAATAAATACAGAAACCACAACATTGTCATAGGCATACTACATCACTGTCACACAATCACACATACATCAACCACAGCACTATGATATGCCAACCACAGCACTGTTGTACACAAGATAAACCACTGTTATGTAACCGCAGATGCACAAACTACATCACTGTCATACACACACCACAGACTGTCACACACACAACACAGCGCTGTCATATAGCCACAGACCCACAAATTACAACACTGTCAGATACATGCCGCAGCACTTTCATACATCACGGATCACAACCGGTAAACGCAGCTACTGAGGAGGAACCGGAGGTCAACCTCACCTGGTTCTCAGGATACCCTTTCTCTTCATCACGCCAACCACATACCGCAACCACTCCGATCTTCAGAGCCGGCGACACCAACAGGCGGCGACCACGGCAGACGTCGTCAATGAGGTCCGGTGGGACAGTATCTCCCAACCAGGCCTGGGTTCCCACGCGAACTGGTTCAAGAACCGTCAGCAACGCCATATCACAACACATCACATGTGGTCTTGGCTGAACGGTCACAGCACTGTCATACACACACCACAGCACTGTCCAGATCACCACAGATCTGCAAACTGCGGCACTGTCATACGCCAGGGATTCTGCTATTTCTTGGAGACCTCTACAGGGACACTGTTAATTTCTGGAGGCCTCTGGATGGGCACTGTCATTTCTTGGAGGTCTTTGGGTGGACACTGTCAACTCTTGGAGGTCTGTGCATGGACGCTGTTGGCATCATTGGCATCCGTGGCGTCATTGCAGTCGGAATCACAGTCAGACATTGATGCGTTGTGTGCGACTGCACAGGCCATAAGAAAAATTGGTAGCAGACCACAAAACCATAGCACTGCCAACACCTGTTCCCGATTTGTAATTTCCCATGATATTCCATGAGTTGACCAGAAACCCATTTCTGTGACTGCCCGGGATTTTCCGTGCTGTGCCGTTGGATGGATGAGAATCCCTGCATACACACACCACGGCATTGTCGTGCAGACCAGCATTCTCATGCCACCACAGATCGAGTCAGCACAGCACTATCAGCGACAAATCAGCCTTATCCAGTACACGCCACAGCATATGTCATGCACAAACCTGCATCACTGCCGTTACACAGGGGCTGAAAGGCTGCAGCAAATGTGGCGATTGCAGTGTCTGGGCCAGGGCTGCCAACACCTCCGCGGCACTGCTTTGCAATTCAGGGGCCGCTTGCCCCCCCAAATGGGCCTGCAGCATGGAGTGGAGGGGCTGCAGGTGGGGCTGCAAGTATGACTCCGAAAGGTACGGGATCAATTGGGCGACAACTGCCAGAAGGTTCTGTTTGGATGAGACTGCAGAGAGCTGCTGTAAGAGGCTTCGCAACAGATCCGGCCACTCACCCTCACACTGCAAGCCCCCCAGGTCCGCTACACATGTGGCCAGCAGCCTCCCGATGGCCGGACACAAATGCTGAGAGAGCAACCGCAGCAGCTCTGCCTTGACTTGCGTCTGCGTCTCGGAGCGGCACTGGTAAAACACTGTGGCCCGTGTCTTGCCCACCGCCTGCCGCAGCAGCGCAGCCGCCAAAGTGCCCAGGTGGCCGTCGCTTTGGGAGATGCATGCCACCAGCTCCAGCAGCACCTGGTCGGGCGACTGGGCGCAATGCTGCGTGAACAGCCCCTCGGCAGCCACTCGCCGCGCATTGTCATGGTGCAGCAAATCCGGCAGCAATTGCGGAAGCAGCGACATGCCGGACGCACTGAAAACAGGGTGGGCCCGGGAACTAAAGAGAGTGCAAGTTGGGCGTACTTGAGGGGAAGGGGGACTGAAGGGGGTTTTAAGAGCGGCTGCAAGAGCGGTTACTGGCGGTTGCAAGAGGTTTCAGTGGCCATGCTTGCAGCTGCCAAGCATTCGGAAGGCAACAGGTGAAGGTTAGGGTTAGGGCTAGTTAGGGACTGACGAGCTTGGGGTGGAACTGACAGTCAGCCTTCCCTCGAAAGCACTGTGCGGGGTGGCCCAGACCATGCAGCGGACGACGTCCATGCCGGCGGTGGCTACTGGTGTGCCGGTGGACGCACCGTTGTTCGCGGCCTCTCACCTGATAGTGCCACCACCCAGGGCTGTAATGTGGTAGAGCAGTGGCAAATGGCACAGGGCCAGGGCTTCCAGATCACCAAGTCATACCCATTTGTGGTGTGCAGCATCTGCATGTGTTTTGCCTTTTGATGGAAAAGCAGGGGTGGCTTGGCGTTGTGGTTTCGGGTTTTGTTATTCGTGCTTGGGGAAGGCTCAAAAATCAAGGGGGGGTGTTGTTTGTATGTCTACCACATGCACAAGGAGTGGCAAATGGCACATTGCAGGGCATGCTGTGCTGCTCAGGGCCAAACACCGCACAGCTTAAGGCAACTTGCAACCCTCTCCCATATCCACAGCACAGTCACAGACCACAATCACAAGGGGGCATCACCGTCCATTCCATTACTCAACCCAATGCCAATCTACCAGGGGACAGCCCAGCTTTCACCCCAAATGGGTGCTTTTCTTGAGCAACAAAAAATTACGAAAATGTGGATGACTTTTCCGTCCTACATGGAGCAGTGGTTATAGTGTGTTCAAAAGTGTGCAGCACTTGGGGCAAGGGTTGGTGATGTTGCCAGCCACCACTCTGAAAATCTAAAACTTACTGTGCCTCAAAAGCACATCAACTGCCTAGGCCCTGCTGCAAGACCCCACTTGAACAAACACCCAAAGAATTTAACTACACAAGCCGCACTCTGGGTCCTAACACACATCCAAATACACATTGGAACCACTATGAATCACTGGCAGAGTGGTGTCTGGCACCCTCACAAGCCACTGCTCCCATTATTCTTGGGGTCCAAAGAGAGCAATAGAGAGCATCCGTCCACATTGATGACATATAGTTCTGTCATGCGTCCTTTCTGTACGTTTGCAAATTTTCTTTGCGCCGCTGCGTGTGTGCGTGTTGGATTTGCTTGCTTCGCCTTTAGCGTGGTGACCCCCAGCTGGCTGACGTTTTTTGGACTGCAGTCGTTGTGGTTGAGGCGTGAAATTGACGCAGATGTGAACCCAGTGTAGTGGGAGCGAGGGGCTGGGTCTTGTACCTGAGAGTTGTCGCTGGTCCCAAAAACATCCTGCTTCGGAGTGCAATGCATTTCTGCACGCATGCAAATTGGAGTGGCTGGGACTGGCGATCAGCCTACATTCACCTTGGGCCCATAAGTACGGTGCTGTTAGCACAGAGTCCGCTCTGCGCTGATTCCTCAGACCTGGGCCGTGCTTGCACAAGGTGTGTGGGGAGGGAATGGCGGAACAGAAAGGTAGAAAGAAGGGCTACATGGACAAGGACCCCATACATATTTTGTGATTGTGTGCATTAGAATGTTGCTCACCTTCATATCCCTTTGGAATGCAATGAGACTGCCCGTGTACTACGCGCATGCCGAAAACGGTTGTCCATTGAACACCGGGTGATCCGACCATATGGACTTGGCACTTCATTATTTGCTGTCAACGGGGAAGGGCTCTTGGGCTAGCAGTCGCACCGGGAATGAAGAGAGCAGAGGCTTGCGCGGGCTGCATGCCCGGGCATCTGCGTGTCTGTGCAGCAGGGTTGTGGATGGGGAGTGGAATGCCCGACCTCTGTGGGAGTGTGGGGTCAAGGGCGCCTGGTACACAGCAAGCCGATGCGCATTTGTATCCATCAACTGGTGCCAATTTGGCTGATTGGTGGTGACTGATGGCGCTGTGCGGTGAAGCGCCCGCATGGGTGATTGTTGCGATTCGGGGACCGGAGAACGAGGTTCTTGTATTTGTTGCCATTGAACAACGTCCTGCATGTGCGCTGCCTCAGCCTCACACTATGTTTTGAAAGTGCTCTGTAGGCCTGCACTTGAAGGTGGTGTTGACCCCCCCCCCCCGCCCCTGCAACCCAAACCACCCAAAAATCTGCAAAAATTTGCAATTGTTCAAGATGAGGCGCAAGGTTGGAAAGGGCTTTATTCCAATGCTCTTGATGCCCTTAATGGGCAGTGAGGACCTCCAGAACTTGCTGAAATTTGCCTACACAATGTGTTCTAGTGCCCTGCTGTGACTATTGTGTTAAGGGTGAGGTATGGGCAGGTTTTCGGGACATGCGTTCTTTTGGTACCGCGTGTCGCGTGCTAGCAACGCCTTGTCTAAGCACCAGGACCCAGTTTGACAGTCACTTTCCTGACTTTCATGGTGCTTGCGCAGGGGGGGGGGGGGGGCTACTATTGCTCATTGATTCACGCACGACTCACTAGAGTTGACCATACTAAGGGGCCCCTAATGGGATGGAGAGAGACCGTGCTCGCACCAACATCCCAATGAAACACCGTTTCATACGACATTAACACTGCTGCCGTAGGGCTGCTGAGAGTTGCGGATTCTCTGTGGTAGTTGACCGCCATGCCTCATTACAATGACGACTCAGTAGTTTGTGATAGGGTGGCGACCATCGCTAGACGTGGCCTATTATTCTGTTGGGTAGACCACCAGACTTGTAAACTGGAAGCAAACAACGTTTATACCATCTTTGGTTGACATCCTGCAATGTCCCATGACATGCTTGCACCACCCTTACAACCCCCCCCCCCCCCCAGCTAGCGAAATTCGGCGAAGTTGCCAAAAAACAAAAAATTACTGTGCACTGGGTCCTTGCCATGTGCCCCACGTTGCGGGGATCCCCCGTATCATATGCTGGAGTCGCCAACTTTCCCAAGCACAGTCTTGAGTACTCTTTGAGCTTCTGGAGTCAGTCAAAAAAATATTAGTGTGCAGCACTAACCGAGGAGTGCAATGCAAACTGGAATGATACCTGCACGGCTAACACCGCATAATAGGCCTTATTTTCTCCCGGCCTCCAAAATTTTGATCCTGCCTTCAAAGTCGGGCAAAACGCGCAGTCGACTCGCTCGCCGACTCATTGGTCGCCACGTTTGCCAACTCGGGGGGGGGGGGGGGGGGGCTTAGCAGAATCCATTTTGTCATTTTTCTCACTTTACTTTGGCATCTTGAGGTCTCCCACGACATTAATGTACTTTTGCTGTACAACATTGCATTCAATTTTGCTCCCATCACTCCCTCCTTTTCACATGAATTGTGATTTTTTCGGCATACGCCGTCGATTTATGGTGGAGTGGTCGTGGTTTTTTCTTTGGTCAGACAGAATTATTTGCCTCATTCTGAGGGCTGTGTTAATGTGCAATCTAATTCGCATTAGATCTAATACGTCTAAGATCTAACACGTCTCTCATAGGGCCCTGAACATTCACCCGTTGATCCTTTGACGACGTGCGCTGTGTCCAAGAGGCTAAAACCATGCATCCGCCCTCTTCATCGTAACGTCGATCTTCAACCACGTTAGTGCTCCCCATGGTGCAATCTATATTGTCCACAGTTTACGGAGGATATCGGCAACTATTTGGTGGCAGCGCACTTATGTCCTAAAATGTGATGGATAATCATTACTTTTCTTCAGAGCTGTCATGGATTGTCTACTTTCAGTGTTTGCTTTTTTCACTTATCAAGCATTATCAAGCACGGCACTTTATGAAGTGGACACCCTAAGGCCAAAACGTTCTTTTGTAGTTCCGTTGTATGCTTTTACATTGTTGCATTCCTCCTTCTCGGGGGCTCGTAGAGAGGAGTAACATGGAACCATAGCCCATACTGTCAATATTTAACCCCCTCATGAAAGTGATGGTTTACCTGCCCCCATGGGTACTATACACGGGTGGGTACTAATCAAGGGAGGGGGGGTTACTATGATACATGATTGGAACGTTGATGCATGCTCCCCCCCCCCTCTTGTATAGCCCCCCTCAATGTCGTGACGGTCCCCCGCGTGGGTGGGTGGCGGGGCGGTCACCAAGTGACGGTCCCGGGGGGGGGGGGGGGTTGTGCACCACTGAATTTCAAGAAAAACTCAAGTCAAATTTTTCTCCAACGCCTTTGGCGCCTGTGATTTCCTATTGATTTTATATTGTTCATGGGCAAAGCGATGCCCCTCCCCCCCCATGCAAGGCCGCAGTCGTCCACAATCCGCCATACCAACGGGTGCTTGTTGCAGTCCAATCGCATATTGTCCTCCTCTTGTTGCGCCTTCTCGTCCTCCTCGTCCCGCAGTCATCCTGCCTTCTCGTCCACCTGCTCCTGCAAGCGCCGCTCCTTCTCGTTCTCCTCGTCTCGCAGCCGTCGCGCCCTATTGTCCTCCTCGACCTGCATCCGTCGGGCCCTCTTCGCCTTGTGCTCATATTCCTCCAGCTTCATCATCTCCCATCTCCTCTGCTTTTCGTCATTCCAGGCCTCCCGCTCCCGCTTTGTGCGTTGCTCCCAGTCCTCCAGATGTATTCGCTGGAGCGCCTGCAGTTCCTGCAGATATCCGCTTTGCTGCTCATGCAGCTCCCTGAAGACCACCACTTGGCGTTCCAACCCGGCAACGGCCGCCTGTGTGTGATGGTCTGAGAGTGTGGAGTGAGTGTTCGAGGGGGTTGCGTGCGGGACTTGTTTCTTGCTCTGCACACGTGCACGCACGCATCGTCCCTGGTCGCCGCCGCTGCTCGTCGTTGTTGCCACCAGCTGGCCTTGAGCAGCCCTAAGCTATGCTTAACATACAACATCATGGTGATTTCTCAATATTTGTTTCCTCCTTGTGGGGTTACCATTCTGCAACCCTTGGGGAGAGTACAACCGTTGGGGGGGGGGGGGGGGGACAGAATTCCAAACTCGCAAAATTGTCCTCCATCACCACTCAACGCAGTTGCTTCTGCCCCACCGCTGTGCATGGCCTCCCCACCCCGTTCCCCATTTGTCGGGAGGGGCAATGGGAATCTAGACAAAATAGAAGATACATTTGCGGAATGTGTATCTCCTATCCATACAAAATTTGGTCTATGCCAATGTGCATATCTACTGGGCTTAATCTTCAGTCCCCCTCCCCCCCCTGCCTCCCCAAGCTGTGCTGTAGCAGCCAAGTCAATTCTTTTTGCGGGGTGCCATGTTCGCTTCCAACACCGAGCGTTCATTGTACAATGATGCTAAAACACCCCCCACCCTCCCCAAAGGAGCATTTGAAAAACCAGGCGGAGGTTCCATAATGGCGAAGTGGACACGATGGTTTGTAACTCTGGATGTGCGCAATTGTTTAAACTTCAGAGAGGAAAATGTGTACATTGTTTGCCCCCAGGAAACACATTTTGGTAGGAGAGACTGGGGCTTTACTGGTCCCTCTGCCCACAATTGCTACTTCTGCTCCTGTGGTGTCCACTACACTGCCAGCATCCGGCATCCTTTCCTTGTAGCCATTCCCAGGCAAGGAATATTTGGAGGGTGCAAAAAAAATGTTTTAGAAGAAAGTTGGAGGTTTGCGGGTGAGTAGTGGGCCCCATCAGGGCCTAAGAGGGGCTAAAGATAGGGTACTAGAAATGACCCTTTTATCTGTCCTATGTTGCACAAACACATATTAGGGGTAGGGGACACTATGTTTGGGAATTTATCCTAAGTTTCCCTGTTTTTGGTGCTGTGGTTGGGATCGTGCCGTGGGTGATATCATACACAATTTCTACACCTTCCGACGCCTTCACAGGCCTCAATACCAAGCCCCATCCATCCAAATACCTTCCTAAGCATGCTTCGGCACCCTAAAATAGGGCCTTGGCTAGGTCCGCACTTGCCCCCTGAAGCACAGCCAATCCCCGGAGGGGGGGGGGGAGATCATACAATTGCTGTATGTTTACAGGGTATCATGCTTGCCGTGGATTGCAGAATATAGGCCCCCAGAGAGGGAACGGATGTTTTGCAAACTACAAGGATGTTGTGCATCAAGCATAGGTCACGGCTGGTTCAGGCTACACACACCTGATAGTTCCACCACCCAAAAGCAGGAGGCGGTGGAGCAGCCGTAACTGGTTCCACTAACGACAATTTGCACATTGGGAAGGGAAGGGGTGGTGGTGGTGGATCTGCAGGACTTGCACCTGCACTGACCGGGAGCATGGCACTTGACCACCAACCCCAATATTGACCAACAACAGTCACGGGGGGAAGTGAAAGAGCAAGAGGTCCCCGGTGGCAGGGGGCAGAGAACTTGCACAATGTGAATACTCCAGAGGTCTTAGCTCCTTCAGTGGCCATATTCTGGCGAGGTCCACACCCAAATTAGTTGTCCCCTACCCCCCCACCCCCATGCAAAAAAAAGGAGAGTTGCGCTACAGCAAGTGCTGCAACTCCTGTAGGTCGGGGTGCACGCACCCAAAAGCAAAGTACCTCACTGGCATTGTGCTAACCCGCTAACCCCTGGCCCTCCCGTCGCAAGAGCGACCACAACACTAAAAGCAAAATACCTCACTGGCATTGTGAGGGAGAGCCGCCGCATGGCAACTCAAGTGACTCCCAAGAGCCAGCGTGCACCTCTAGAAGTTACCACCAGCAGGAATCAATCCACCCACCCCACACGCATATGACCTGTGCTTGGACCATTGACCTGCACCGACGCTGGCAGTGGTCATTCGGCCCTGTCCACAGACCTTGTGTCTATCTGCCACCGCACCTGACCAGGGAGAGACCCTACATGGCAAGTCACATGCCTCCCAATGGACGTGTACACCTCCGGCGGGAGCCGTGCTACAGCGAGTCCTGCGACCCCTAAAGTGCACCCGACGTCTGCACACAAGCACTGTGAGGCAGTGTCGCTGCATGGCGAGCCCAATGGCACCCAAGGGACGTGTGCACCTCTGATCATGCGGGCAGTACTGCACATCCGGAGAAAAAGGGTGTGACCTTATGATATGAGGTGGTGGTCGTGTGGCCCTGTCCTCACACCCGGCCCCTACCTGCTCTCGCAGTGGCCTGAGGGACGGGGTGAGCCACACCCTCAGAATGCACATGACCGTACAGCCTGTGCCTCGCGGCGCCCGGGTGTCCCCAAGAGGGGACCTCAGACCCCACCCATGCCCCATCCATCTGGGGGGGCACACCCAGCTAATGCCTGAAGGAGGAAGGTGGGGGGGGGGGGGGATACACTAGGGCATGTTGCCCAAGGTGTCGGGCCCCACTATCTTGGTGCAAAAGCTTTGCCCTGGTTTCTGATCTTCCTAAGCACTAAATGACCACGCTAGCCCATCTGCAGCGACACCTCTGGTATACATGTGGGCATATGCTGACACAACAAAACACCTCAAACAAATCCAAATTCGCCGGGATTCATATGTACCACAAATATAGACCGCATGTTGTGGACCACAAAAATGATGACCTGTACTGTGAGCTCACCGGATTAAACCGGACTTGGGTTTCAGCGGACTTATCGGCTCGGCGGACTTTCGGCCGGCCGAAAGTTCGGTTTAATCCCTACCCAACTATCTTTTTGGCTGAAAAAACGGCCGAAAGTCCAAGATTTCCGGCAGGCCGATCGGCCGGCCGAAAGTCCGGTCTATCCCCCCCCCCCCCCCCCCCCTGTGTGTGCACTGCCTTCTGTGTGTACCGCCTTGCCTGTCGCCCCTTAAATAACATGACTCCTGCGGCGGCCACAGGCCGCCTTTTGTGTGTCCCGCCTTGTGTGTGCACCGCCTTCTGTGTGTACCGCCTTGCTTGTGGCCCCCTAAATAACATGACTCAGTGGCCACAGACCGCCTTTTGTGTGCACCACCTTGTGTGTGCACCGCCTTCTTTGTGTACCGCCTTGCCTGTGGCCCCTCAAATAACATGACTCCTGCGGTGGCCACAGACTGCGTTTTGTGTGTTCCGCCTTGTGTGTGCACAAAGGGGGCGGGGACGGATTAAACCGGACTCTCGAAGGTCCGCCGAGCCAATAGGTACGCCGAACCCAAGTCCGGTTAAATCCGGCCTGTACTGTGGACGGGTCATATATGAGGGCGTTGAAATGGCTGCATAGTCCAAGTGGGACTGGACATGCATCTGTTAAGGACCTTCATGCAATCAACTCCGGGAAATAAAAACAGAAATGTGGGTTACCATGGCACCAATTACTTCATTGGCCTATGTCCATGCTTTGGTGAAAAACAGTGTTAAGTTGAGTGTGTGCAACCTGTTGGCGAACGCTGCAAATCGGGGCTCACGCATCAGAGCCCATGCCAAATGGTCAAATGGTCACAAAACAATGAATTCACACATAATGCACCACAACGCACAGCTATTGGCGCGCAGGTTACACCCATTCACATTATTTACAATCAAATCGTTCATTGGCACCTGGGCCAGCCCACCTTGGGTTGTCCCTTTCTACTGCCAAAAGGACTTCTGGTTTTGTGGACAAATACCGAACTCCCCCCCTGACGCTTCGTCGCGCCAGCGGAACCCAAAATCAGGCATGGGGATCCGGTGCTGGTGCGCCATAGTATGACCAGAAACGCGTGCACTGCAAGCCCCACAGACCAGTATACTCACAAGATTAGCCAATGCTGAAAATTACACCAAACTAAGCTGAAATAGGTCTCGAGCATAACATTGTCATCAGCAGAAACAGTTCTCACCCGCAGGATCTCACACAACCGGTTTGCACACATGTAATCTTGCATCCTTGCTCAAGAGAACTGCAGCTGGAAAAAGGGTCTGACGGTCAGAGCAGTGCGTAGACAAGGCCTGCGAACACACTGAGGGGTGGGGTAAGGATTACCATGCACAATGACTGCTGAATCGGAGCACGCGGTTGTGGCCACACCAAGTGGGGCATTGGCGTGCCAATGCAACATTTCTACGGTCAGACTTCAAAGATTAGCTAAGATCTAGAAGGGTCAAGATGCCTTGGTGTGTGTAGCCGGGCTCAGGTGCACCAGCGGCACAGGGGGGGGGAGGGAGAATGGGGTGACTGGAAGTGTGAGCATTGTTATGGACATGTTCCCAGGACCCAGGCGCCACGGCTCTTGGCTCCGCAGTGCCTGAGTCGAGAAGGGGCAGAAAGGGGGAGAGAGGGAGAGGGGGGGCGGGGGGGAGAGAGAGAGAGAGAGAGGGTTGGGGGATAGTTGAATTGTCAATCTACAATGGACCATTCATACTTTTTTCTTGTGGTGACTTCGCCATACACAAACTTTTGCAAACCAAATTCAGGGGCCTGTGCTCAGACCATACAGGGTTCATGAGGTGAGAGGACACTGCCTGAATAATGTCATGGTACCTCTAAGCCCGGCGCTCTTCTAAAAGTTACAAGTCAAGTTCGAGAGCATGTAACGCTTCCTTCCCGCTTCCATCAGCCAATGTTGCTTGGCATGCCATGGCCCTTGGCAGGGAAAGGGTCAGGTGCTTGTTGAAACCTCGTATACTTCGTGCATGGATTGGCTTGGCACAAATACACACGTGGGCTCTGTACCCAACGATATATCACACCCTGAACGTCCAATGTGGGCTGCCTAGCCCAAAATTCGTGTCAGTGTCTATCTTCTGACCCATAAATCAATCTACCATCTCGGGTAGTGAATACCAGACTGATCAAATTTCTGTTCACCTGCAATCTTAACCTGCACCCATCCCCAAATATTAGTGATGCCCACCTCAGCAGCAGGTTCAAACCAAATCTGCTTTCGCCGCTCAGATTCCTGTTGCAAGCGCAAAACAATCAAACATTGCATGCAAAACACAGATGAGCACTACTTTTATATCTCTTGGACATCAATAAGGTCAGCTCTTCTGCAAGATGGGTCGCGTTGCAAGTTCGGAGGTCAGAAGGCATGCTTGGATGAGATCTACAAAAAAAAAAGCCAGGGCAGGCCACATATGGCCAATTTACAGGGATACCACTTTGGATGGATCGTCCTGTGGCTTCTCCAGGTGCTGCAGAATCGACTGTCGAATTTGCACTCAGTGACATTGAAGCTGCAACAAACAAATAAACAGCAATCAGCTCACAACAATGAGCATAACCCGATGGCATGGACTTCGGTGCAGTGAGGCTCATGGGGTGAGGAAACATAAAAATGCACGCCAGTGACCACCACAATGGACAGTCCTATCCCAGTTCATGCCCGTGTCCGAAGAAACCAGAACGTCTCTGAGGTACCGCATGCGCATTCAACAATGGTCCATACAAGTCTCTACGAGGGGGGACACCTCGTCCAGCGGGCTTCGGCCTGACATGACCGCCGGCGCCGAAGGCACGGCAATGAAAAGTCTGTCGATGGCGGCCTACCACAAAAAGTGTCCATGATGCATGCATGCCCACCACATGTGGCTGGAATGATGGGATGCATGGTTTTCCTCAGGGTGTGTGCACACAAGCCTGCCAAAGAACCCTTAACAAAACTGTAGATTGGGACTACGCCGATGGAACAAGGAAATTCACAAAGCACTCTGGGCAATGTGCACAACCACCTTGCACCTTAGTAAATGTGTCAAAACGGACGAAAAATGGGCTAAAAAATGTGTCCTGCGTGCTGGGTGGTCGAGGATCACGTTGGGAAAAGACGGATGTTTGACACATTGCCATTGCCGAAAACAAGGCATTTTCAAAATTCTTTGGGGGCGGAAAGAGGCGAAAGAGAGCCAGAACGGTAACAACAGCTGCGAAACACCATTGCTACCATCCTAGGTGGCATGTATTCGGTTTCGACCAATCACCCATTGGTGAACCCCCGCGACGCTAAAACAATAGAAAAAGAATTGTTGAAGTGTGAAAGTGGTGGGCCAAGGGTGGTCAAAATGGAGCTCACATGGGCCAAAGCAGGACTTTCCGGAAGTGGTGAGCATCTCTTATGGAGAGCCACACTTTTGACCTATATTTGAGCTCTTTTTCCCTTTTTCGCCAAAAAACGATTTTGGGGTAACAGGGTACCGGTTACCGGCTGTAGCCGTTCATGGCTCAAGAAACCCTTTTTCCCATCCTGGGTGGTTGTCGATCAATTTTGGAATAAGCCCTTTGGGCCCATTTACAACCCAAGGTGATAAGGTGATGACCCATTTTCGACCCTGGGAGGCCCGCGATCCCGTACCACAGTGCGGACAAAATGGGTCGCAGACCAGTGTCATTGTGGAGACGGTTTCCACTATGTGGAAGGCTAAGGCAGGCGGCAGGGCACTCAAAGGAAGTCCCTGCCCTGACACCCCCCGCGCACTTCCCAATACCGCCTGCACAGCCCCAAGACCCTGCGCACGGCGGCCCAACACTCCACCGCGTGCACCACCCTTGCACCGCTGCATTGCTACAGACCCTGCATACGAGCCACATCGGTTGTTGCCAACTCTCTGATTAACGCCTCGAATGTGCAAAATACGCACAAAAGTGACCCCTGTGAGCGCATCGTGCACACCTGCGCAATGGTCATGGCGATGTACTCGAGGGCAGTGCTGTGTGTCCGATCTGTGTGTCTCATCAGACACCAGCCCACAGACCTGACAATGGGTTCTTGTCTATCTTCATGGTCATCTCCTCCTCCAGCTGCTTCATTCGTGATGCCCCCTCTGCACAACAGAGGTGCAGCAGAAAGCGTAGGGGTTCCTGAGTGGGCGGATGTGTTCTGCCTAGCCACAGTGGGAGGGGGGGGGGGGAGGGGGCGGAGCCAACCCCCCAGATTTTCAGAAAACTCAGGGCCCCAAAAATGTCCCACCCCCAGGGGGGGGGCGGGGGGCTGTTGGGTATCCACCCGGCCATCCATCGCCTCCTTACCACTAACCAGTGGGCAAAAAAGCTAAAAAATTTCTTACGGCGTGTTAGGCGCCAATGTAAAAAGCCCACCCATAGGGTGGTGGTGATGGGTCTGCAGGAATTGCACCCACACTGCACACTGGGTTGGCCAGGAGCATGGCTCGTGACCACCCGGCCCACTGTTGACCACCGACTGTCATGCAGGGGGGGGGGGGGGGGGCACTCACTCTTTCCCCGCTGGACAAGGGAAGTTGAAGTGAAAGAGTGAGTGGTTCCCGGTGGCAGGGGGCTCAGGACTCGCTTCCCCTCCAGACAGGTGGTTATAGCCATCCGCGGCTGCGTACGGCTGCGTATGGCTGGGGCTTTTCTCTGCATACAGCTGCATAAGGCTAGGCTCAATGCCTGCGTACAGCTGTGTACAGCTAGGCTAGGCTTGCTATGGTGATGCGGTGGTCACAGCCTTACATACACTGGGGTCATATTGGTGCTGGAGGTATTTGTGTCTAAGGGCACTACTACGGAAGGGGGGGGGGAAGGGACCCCCCAGTCAATCCCCACCCCATCCAGTGCCCTACCAATAGACACCTTCATCGGACGTGGCCAGCATTTAAGGGGTACCGGTCAACAAAAAAAACCCTGTGTACGGCTGCATATGGCTGTTGTTGGCTACTCTGTATGGCTATGTACGGCCAGGGCCAATGCTTATGTACAGCTATAACCACGGGTCTCCACATATTCCAGAGGTCTTAGCTCCTTCAGTGGCCATATTCTGGCGAGGTCCACGCCCAAATTAGTTGTCCCCTACCCCCCCACCCCCATGCAAAAAAAAGGAGAGTTGCGCTACAGCAAGTGCTGCAACTCCTGTAGGTCGGGGTGCACGCACCCAAAAGCAAAGTACCTCACTGGCATTGTGCTAACCCGCTAACCCCTGGCCCTCCCGTCGCAAGAGCGACCACAACACTAAAAGCAAAATACCTCACTGGCATTGTGAGGGAGAGCCGCCGCATGGCAACTCAAGTGACTCCCAAGAGCCAGCGTGCACCTCTAGAAGTTACCACCAGCAGGAATCAATCCACCCATCCCACACGCATATGACCTGTGCTTGGACCATTGACCTGCACCGACGCTGGCAGTGGTCATTCGGCCCTGTCCACAGACCTTGTGTCTATCTGCCACCGCACCTGACCAGGGAGAGACCCTACATGGCAAGTCACATGCCTCCCAATGGACGTGTACACCTCCGGCGGGAGCCGTGCTACAGCGAGTCCTGCGACCCCTAAAGTGCACCCGACGTCTGCACACAAGCACTGTGAGGCAGTGTCGCAGCATGGCGAGCCCAATGGCACCCTTGGGCACCCATCGGGCAGTACTGCACATCCGGAGAAAAAGGGTGTGACCTTATGATATGAGGTGGTGGTCGTGTGGCCCTGTCCTCACACCCAGCCCCTACCTGCTCTCGCAGTGGCCTGAGGGACGGGGTGAGCCACACCCTCAGAATGCACATGACCTGTACAGCCTGTGCCTCGCGGCGCCCGGGTGTCCCCAAGAGGGGACCTCAGACCCCACCCATGCCCCAGGGAGGACACGCCTGGCCGATGCCTAGAGGGGGGGGGGGGGTCCATCCAACCCCCTTCCCGTAAGGGTAGGCCAAGCACTGAGCAAAACCCTGGTTCTTCCCACACATGACAACAAGAAGCGCCGTTTACGTCTCATAGCTCAAGGATGAGAGCCCCTCCCCTCATCCTGCCCCCCCGTCCCTCTGCCACACCTTCATTCCGCCCCACTCTCTACATCTGCGTTTGATATCAGGTGTGTGGTGGGGTGACAATGCGAGCAGAACTGAAGCGAATGGAGCGGTGCACGAACTGTGAAAAAGCGACATGCCTGTAGTTGGGTGATGTGCCCTCGGGCCACGGATTGCAAAGGGGATTTACTTCATAAAAGGAGGCCTTCAAATCTCAAGATTGGTGTTTTAATCACTTCAGCCACAGAGGATGCGCCACGGGAGGCGGACACTCGAAGACACCAAAATAACTCCGATGTAACCGTATCCAACGCTGTTGGCTCTACTGAATGAAATGAATGCGCCACAAAAAGGACGCAGGCTGTGTGTATGAGCAGAGGGTGGCCAAACAGCCAACGAACTTCCATAGATCAAACACCAACAGGGTCCCCGTGAATCTGGGAAACAGAAGCGGAACGGAAAGCGAGAGAAAGATTGGCTTTGGTACGGCTGAACCCTGACAACGCATGCAGCAATCGGCAATGGCTGTTGGCTGCCGGCCTCAGGTAGCCTCGTCTGGCTTTAATCATTGCCGTCCGAAGAACGCCGCCTCCTACGAGTCGCACAGACCGGTGCTCAACGGGGAGGCTTTAAGAAAACAACAGCACACGACTGATCTCTGCAGACTGTCCCGGACGGGAAGTCTCCAAATACTTCCCTTGGGGTGGGTGTGCTTTCAACTTTGGGGGGTCGATACAGCTCTCTGGCTTGACGCCCCCCCCAAAAAAAGGCTCAATTGACGGGCCTCCGAAAATCCTACCGAGACCCAGACCCCCGGGCACCGGAGGTGACCTGGACCCGAAATTCAGCAAAAAATGAAATGGGATTTTTGGACTCAGCCCACCAAGGTTCAGAAAAGTCATCATTTGCCATGTATTTGGTGAATTTTAATTCTTTGACCTTTGGCACCAGAGTTCAGAATAACTGATTAATGGTCCTATCAATTGAGCCCGTTTCCTGAACCCCCCCCCCCCCAGTTTTGGGGGGCTCTATTGACCGCCCCCCCAAATTGAAAACCCGACCTCCCTTGTACCTGTGAGAGGTTGGGCAGGTGACGTGACTGCGTGCTCTGCATGGGGGCCTCGGGGGTCATGCGCAGGGGCTGTGGTCTGTCGCTACAAGAAGTTCACGTCCATTGTGCCGCTGGCCTCAGCCATGTGCAACGGCATGTTCTGCATGAGCGGCTTTGCGGTGGGGGCGCCAGGCTTGGCTTCTGCCGCTGCGACAGGTTGCGCCCCCTGCCACCGCATCACTTGGACCGACTTCTGTGCAAAAAGGTGATGGCACTGCGGCGGAAGGGCAACGCTTGGTCCGTGGGTCACGGGACGGCCACTGCCTTGGCACCTGTGGACCTTTTTGACGGCTGCTGACGTTGCATCTGTGGTTGTGGCATCATTTGCTGAAATTGCAATGTGGATGTTGGGGAAGGCTGTTGCTGCTGCCGTTGCTGCTGGGCCTTTGTTTTTTTTTTTTGCCGCTGCTGCTGCTTCCAGTCAGTGCTGGCACCCATGGACCAAGGAGTCGCTGCCACAACCACCACCACTGCGATTGGCAAGTACCAAATGTCCAGTTCACAACCGACGCCGTGCCACTGCCGGTCTACTGTCCACCGCTTACGCCGGTGCCAATGTCAATGCCAATCCCAATCGCCATCCCACGATTGGGTCGACCGTGCTACGCGACGAGCCGCACACCGGGCGATAGGCCCAGAGCACGGCACGGGTGCACTACCGCGATGGTGCATGTTAGGGTCAGCAAACAGGGCTGTGGCCCCAGACCAGGCCCAAACGACACAGCCTGGCCATGCCTTGCAATGCCATGAAATCGATCGGTGGCAGACCAGCCAAGAGAGACGACAGGATCCGCTGTGCAGTGGCTCTCTCCAGGAATGCAAAGCCAACAGTCACTCACTGGGCCCACCACTCAACGACCAGGCAAGAGCTCACCGCATGCGACACCACATTACCCAGCCCACAGCCGCCCTGGAAGTACAGCAGATCACGACCCTCAAGCCCAGGGAAGTAGAAAGGGGGGGGGGGGCGGGGGGAGGGGGGGGGGGTCTGGGACCCAAAATTTGTGTCCCAAAAATGGCCCGGCAACGTCTTCCCAATGGTAAATTTCGTTTTTTCCCGCGATGGTCACTTTGGTCTGGAGAGGGGGGGGGGACCCGTGGTGTACGGCCATTCGAATACTTCCCTGCTCAAGCCCACAAAATACAAAGTACACACACTCGAACAAGCCAACAGAGGGTCCAAACACCGCCGGCCACCGCTGACAGGCATCACCACAAGGCCACACCACGCCACGCCATGACCACGCAGCGCGTACAACCCGCAGCATGGTATGGTAAAGCCAAGATGATGACCGCACAACGGCACGGGATCATCCTCCCAAAAAATCCCGAAATGGGGACTCCGGTGGAGGAGACTGCTCAACACGACTTCTAGAGCCACGGCAACGACGCGAACTTGGACAGGACCCAGAGCAGTGGGGACGACGGAAAACCCGATATGCTCCGCACAAATTGAAGGAGAGTTCAGGGAGCAGCCACATTGGGAGTGCTTACTGCGGGCCGCAGGGAAAGTTGAGGATGAAATTAGTACCACATCAGTTTACCTCAATTTCGGGTGAAGGAAGTAGGAAGGAACACACAACGATGCATGACTGAGCCCTACATGAGCCCCAAATGCATATGTCCATTTAGCCATGAGTGAGCCGCAGGTACAAAAGGGTACAGTTTCCCCTGTTCCACGGTAATTACTCAAATTGCACGCCGCAGGCGCCGCAGGATTAGCACCCCCAGTGGCCATCGACCAGGGCTCTGTGAATTGGTACTGAAAACAACAAATCGTTCGCTCCTCCTCCTCCTCCCTCCCTCTCGTCCCCCTTTCCTACTCGGCACCTTCTGCAGCTGTTCCTCCATTTCTTGTGAAACTTTCTGCTCCTGCCGATCTTCCTTCCGCTCTTGACGACGTTCGGCGCGCTGGGCCTTCTTCTCTTGACGAAAGCTCTTCTGCTGCTCCAGGAGGCGTTCAGCACGACCAGTGGTCTGCTCTTGGGCCTGGGAGCGTTTCAGAATGCTCGGACCCGAAGACCTGCCAAGCCCTGGTGGGCGCTTACTGCGCGCAGCATGTGCGGCAGGGGAAGGGTACTTAGCTTGAGGGCAGTTAGCACCGCATCAGTTTACCTCAATTTTGGGTGAAAGAAGTAGGAAGGAACACACAACGATGCATGACTGAGCCCTACATGAGCCCCGAATGCATATGTCCACTCAGCCATGAGTGAGCCGCAGGTACAAAAGGGTACAGCCTCCCTTGTTCCACGATAATTACCCAAATTGCGCGCCACAGGCGCCGCAGGATTAGCACCCCCCTGCCCTTAGTATCCTATTGACGTGCTATGAAGTCTTTGGAGGCAGAGATTGATTGGTTGGGCAAGTAACAAGGGGGATGCACAGAGCACAGGGGACTGGGGCCTGAGAGGCACCACAGACACCGGCTGCATGCATATGTACATAGACAGACACAAACTCTAACCCCTCCCCCTGTGTCACGCAACATACATACCCATACCCCCCCCCCTCCTTGTTAAGCTGCGCAAAAGTCCCAAATTAATACGGTCCCTACGCCTACTGCAGCTTGGACAAGACCGTAGACCCCCAGTTTCAAAAAGAGAAGATTGCACGGTGAGCTGGTGCAAGAAAGGGGAATGCAATGCACAAATATCCCCAAAATCAGAGCGATGTGGGTTCAAGTGGGCAAACACTCACAACAGATGTGTCCATGACCCTGTGTAGCTAGCACATTTGTCACCAAACCCATGTCTTCTGTGACCGTACTACATTTGTACCGAATCAAATTAGGTACCAAATTAATACGGTCCCTACAATCGCTGTAGCTTGGCCAAGGGCGTAGCTTATACAAAGGGGGGGGGGGACTTACACACACACACACACACAATGAGAACCGCGAAAACAAGAACAGAGCAAGAAAAGCGGTGAAAGAAAACTCCTCAGGAACAGCAGAGCTGTCCTAGACGTCTTTCGGTCTGTTGATGAATGCGGCGTGTGCAGTACTGAGTTCGGCGGCAGCTCGTCCCTTGCTCCCTGACCTGCTCCTAAATCTGTGCTGCACAATCAACGGACCATAAATTAACCTATCGAGGAGGTTGTGTCTTGATGCTCAATTAATGCAACTTGTGCTGGGTGCTTCCACCAACCGCACACACACAGGGGAAGGTGGCAAGCAGTAATAGTTTAGGCTGGTGTGCTGCACACACACACACACACATATATACACGTACACATCCACACATACACAGTTACATACTTACACACATTTGCACACAAAACACTCACATGCAAATATACACACATACACACTGCGGGGAGGGGGGGGGGTGCCTGGGGGAAAATGCGATTCAGCAAATTAAACCGCTGTCAATTCCATCACAAGCCTTAAAACCCAGGCTTTGAATTATGTCCCAATTCGGAAAATACTTTTCCCTTGTGCAGTGAAAGTCCAATTTTGTGCGGAGAATTCTGAGGACCGCAGTGCTGGATGCTTGCTGTTAGTTCCTGGGACCCTGTGGATGCTTGCTCTCAATTTCTGGAGGCTTCTGGACGCTTGCTGCGACACACGACACCACATTGTGCAGAATAATCAATTCGAAATCAGTAACAGGGTGGAATAAATATTGCGAACACAAAACAAGGTGTTGCAGACAATGGCATCCATGGAGGGAGGCATAAATAATACCTCTGGGCACATAAGCACAACGTGTACAGATCTTTAAAGGAACATATGTGTGTACACACACAATAATAGGACAAATGGTGCATCAGGGGGACTGCATGGTGTTTGACACATCAAATCGAGGAACTAGGAAGCGTTGCAAGCCAGCTGATTGGACAAAGCTGTGGCATGATTCAGTTTGAGACACGCATGACAAATCGTGAAAGCCATGGTGTGCGGAAGTGCTGACGAATCCCAAAATCGGTGCGATGAAGTACCAATCCTTAAAACCTGCCTGTTAATTACGTCCGTATCTCTGGACATACTTAATGATTTGAGAACTTTTGGGTATAACCTCCGCCCCCTCCCCGTGCAGACGTACACGCTGACACACGTGCATACCTGCACATGCACGGATGCACACACAACCACACACACATACATACACAGGTAGACACAGACACCATGCACATAGGCACACACATACATACACATGTGCCTGAGGGTTTTGCACGGCTGCGGCTAACTCACGCCGGAGTTGTACAGCCAGGGCCTCAATAGTACAGCCAGGGGGAGGGTTCTGGAGGTTCCGTCTCGATTTTGCAGCTGAATGCCCTTTGAAATGGCATGACCACGGCACGGGCCCATTCCCTCCAGAACCCTTCGGGGTGGGGGGGTGGGGGGGTGGGGGGCAGACCCACGCAGACTTCAAAGGCTGCTGCCTGCGCTTAGACAGAGGCTTCGCAAGTTGTGCCAACTCCTGCAGCTCATCCAGTTCCGTCGGGTGCGTCAAGCGCTGGAACTGGCTCGACGAGGCGGTGCTGCGCACAGTGGACGGCTCCTCTACGCTGGCGGTCGCCGCTGGCGCAAAAGAAGCGGTGGTCACCAGCAGCTCCGGGGCCGAGGACCCATGCTCCACAGTGTGCGTGGCGGGTGACTCGGGGGTCACAGGGGTGCCCGGCGACGAGGGCTCGGAGCCTGTCTTGGCAGAGGCGATGGAACTGGCTCGCCTACGCCAGCTGCGTTGCTGTGCAGCACGCGATGAGAGGATGAGGTCCTTCACCCGCGACTTGCCGCGTTTGGAGGACTGCAGAACACGAGACAGATAAGTGGGCGGGTCCCCCTGTGCACACACAGCCCAGTGCGCCCGGCAAATAAGACACACCCCCCAACAAACTGTGGCGAACACCGGCAAGGACCATCAGAGCAACTCGGACAGATGCAGCAGCACATGCCTCTTGGGACTCTCCGGCCATCGCACTGATGCCGGCTATGGCCTCGCTGCGTGACGACCGTACCGGGGCGACCGAAAGCGATGCCGGCCCCAGATCTGCGGCGGGCACGTCAGGCTCGCTCGCGCTTATGCTCGGCTGCTGGACGAAAATGGGGGCCCGAGCTGTGCTGGACTTGCGGGAGCTGATGGATCTCCGGCGGGGCCCCCCAACGGACCCTCGCCGCGCGTCGGCTGCGCCTTGAGCCAGTGCCCCTGCCCCGGGCACAGAGCTCAGACGTCTGCGCGCACCACCCCCTGCGCCTTCACCCGTGCCGCCCTGCCCTCCGTCTCCAGCATCCTGCTTCTCTGCAGAGGAGCAGCGACGCGCGGCAATCCCGCCTGCAGAGGAGCGGCGCCGCGCGACCCGTTTCCCGCCCTCCTTCCGGGTCTCCGTTCCGCCCTCTGCGGGGCCCTGCACGTCAGCTGCCTCATCCTGGTTCCCGGCAAACAGCTTGTCCACGCTGTCCCACACTTCCGCAGCCGTCAGCCCCGCTTTGGGGGAAGTGCGCTGCAGCACTGCTGCCTCGGCCTTCACCAGCGCCTCCTTCTGCTTTCGCCAGACCACACGGTCTGCCACCCGCTCCTCCGCGCGCGCCGCTACGGCCGCCAGCTGCTCGCTGACCTGCTGCCTCCGCTGCTGAAGGGTGGCGATGGCTTCCGCAACTGACTCTCGAACTGGCGTAACATCGTTGATCACGATGTCATCAAGAGTACTCGACTCCACCTATTTGAATTTGTGGAGGACTTGGACGGTTGCACAGGAGTTGCATCTGAGTTGCATTTGAAGTTGCATGAGATGTATGGGAGTTGTCTTGGAGTTGTAAAGGAAGTTGTCCGGGGATTGTATTTCGGGGTTGTATAGGGATTGTGTGGGAGCTTTGTCAGAGTTGTTAAGGAGTGGTAAGAGCTGTGTGGGGATTGTACAGGTGTTGCATGGGAGTTGCCTTGGAGCTGTATAGGATTTGCGCGCGAGTTGTGTGGGAGATGTAGGGGAGTAGTACAGGAGTTGCATTGGAGTTGTGCATGGAAATTGTATAGGGCTTGTCTTATGGTTGCATGTACAACTCAATACAGCTCCAAGACAACTCCCATGCAACCCCAACATGACGTCGGTACGACTTCTTACAATTCTTACATCATTCCTCTACAACTCCTACCCAGCTTCCATGCAACTCCGATACAACCCCTAAACGACTCCAACACAACCTCTAGAGAACCGACAGAGGTTGGAGGGGAACCGACGCCAGTACCAACAGTGGTTGGAAAGGAAATAGTGTGTGCTTCAACATATCCAACACAACAACGGTGCCGCCAAAGAAGGGGCAGGTGCTTGATTGCAGGGTTTGCTGGTGTTCACAGTCCACCCCACCACCCACCCTACCCCCTGCAGTGTACTCTGCAGTCATGTTAGCACTGGGTTGTCTGGGCCAGGGCGATCCAGAACAGTACACAAAACTGCGTGCTTCCAATATGCCGCCATCGGTCATGGGCTGGCATCAACAAACCAAAGGCAAAATTTTGACACATTTCCTTGACCAGGACCGTTCAAAGGAGGAACCAATGATGTTCCGTGACACTTCACAAAGAGGGGGTTGGGGGGGCGCCGTCAAATGACAGCGTAGCAGTCAACAACAGCCGTCAGTTTGACACCGAGGCCAATTGGTGGTGACCGGGCAGCAGTTCACAATTTGGCCATTGATTGCCTACCATTAAATGCAGGCAGTTGCCCAGGAAGCGCCCACCTAGAGGGCAATGCTCGGCAACAAAATCTGGGTCCCTAGGGACAGCCCCTCCTCGGTTATGACATGAAGTACACCCCCCCCCAACTACTATTGGCCCCCTTAGGCGGGGGGGGGGGGGGGTTGCGCGGGGATACCCAGGTTACATGCCCCCAGCTTAATGTACAATGCTCCGCCCCTCCCAAAAGGCAGGTGCTCCAGCTACCCAAGCCACGCGTTGGCTCATCACAGGCCCACAATCAAAAGGCCGACTCACTGCGATGATGGGGGCGGGGGGGTGGGGGGAGAAAATGGCTTCGTGATGCGGCTATAAGCAGCCAGGGGCAAATTTTCCTTCGGGCACCTTTGGCGCCCGTGGACTCCTCAGGCATCTACCTTTGGCAACCAACTGTGGCCGGAGACCGCCCTTAGGGGGGGGGGGGGGCTACTTGGCGTCCTGGGACCGGTAGTGCTGCCCCCACATGAGCACGGGATCGGTGCGCTCCTTTCCCACGGGTGTTCTAACGGGACCTGCAAGGTCTTGCGTAACACAAAAAGTTTCAGGCTATCAAAGAGCTTGGACAAGTGCGCGATGATGGACCGTGCCAGACGCTGCGTGTGGTTCCGGATCGCCATCTCCGAGTCCGCCGTCGGCACAATGTCTGCGACAATGTCCGCGTACTCGTCCTGCAGGGGCTTGTGCAGACGCCGAGCCCGCTCCTCGTCGCTGTACGTCGGCCTGATCTTGGCCACCCACTGTTCCAGCCACTCTGGATTGTTGACGTCGTTGCGGTCTAAGAGGTCCTCCGCCAGGCCACAGAATTCCCGCGTCAAGCGATGGCTACGATACATATCCTGCTTGGCAGCGACCGCCAGCGTCGCAAGCGCATCGTCCCTGAAAGTGAAGAGAAGAAGGTCCCACACACTCTCTGGCTGGGGCATACCTTTGCAAACCTGAGGTTGCGCCAGATCATGGAACAACATGATGGCATGGTGCGGGGCTGTATCCTATGATGAACACTGCGTGGCAGTGCCCCGCAGGGCCCATCCAACTGCACCCAGTCTCGGGGGTTATGCAAGTACAATACCGGGCCTTTGCTCCCCTGTGGGCTTTCTGGAGCTTGATGTGCCTCAAGGGAGATGATAGCGAAGACAAATCTGTGACAAGCAACACACAACAACACCCACTACCCCATTTGGCGGTGCTAGCTCGCCGGATTAAACCGGACTCAGGGTTCGGCGGACTTATCGGCTCGGCGGACTTTCAGCCGGCCGATCCGGTCCCACGTAACTTTTGGACCGAAAAAAAGGCCGAAAATCCAGTCTATTCTGGTAACCCCCCTGTATTATTACCCTGGATTTAACCTCCACCCCGCTTGCAGCCCGCCTTGTCTGTGGACTGCCAAACCACCCCTTGCTTTGGCTCGCTTCGCTTGACGCGGGGGCCAACCCCCGCACCCCCCTTAAATAACAAGACTCCTGCGGTGGCCACAGACCGCCTTGCACCGCCTTGTGGGTGTACCGCCTTGCCTATGGAGCACCAAACCACCCCCTGCTGCAGCTCGCTTCGCTCGACGCATCTTTAGTAAGAAAAGGGGGGGGGGGGTAACGGATTACAGGTTAACGGGGGGGATTAACCCGGACTTTTGGCCGACCGATCGGCCGGCCGAGGGTCCGCCAAGCCGATAAGTCCGCCGAGCTGATATGTTCACCAAACCTAAGTCCGGGCTTAAATCCAGCAGGCCGGCTGTGCTCCTCCCGACAAGAATCATCAAAGGAGTGCAGCGAAAACTCTCTTCGAGGTGATTTGCGGAAAGTCTGCGGAAACATGCTAAAATATGCAAAAATATGCGGATTGCATCATCGGTGCTCTTGGCGGACAAGAGAGTAGCGTGGAGCTCCGGCGTGAGCTGGCGTGGGAGGTGCCGGAGAAGCAGCAGCACATTCACCAAGTCCACCGAACTCCGGCGGCGGGGGTAAGTGGAGGAGAGAGGTGCAAAGAACAAAGTGCAAAGGGCACGAAAGAGATGGTGCGGGTGCATCCGCCCTAGTCACTGTCACAGCCCTACATTTCCGACCCAAAAACACTCAGTGGGCTGCCCTGGATGAACGGTCGCAACTTCTGTGTGCCCTCCTACTGCCCGCCTCTGAAGAAGAAGACGCAACCAATATATACAAAAAGAAACAGGTATGCTACTGTGTGCACTCGAATGCAGGAGGACGCAGAGTATGGTATGGAGCTCTCGGCGTTTTTCATCGTGGCTGTTATTGACATGGACCAAGCCAAGCCATGGACGCATATTACGGCCCTTGGTGGTGCCTGTGTGAAACAAACAAATCCTTCAGGGCCGTCAAATTATACTCCATTACTGCAGCATGTGTACCAACATGTCATGCCATTGTCACAAGTCCCTCCATGTGCTCAGGGGCTGTCGCTTGCGTCTCCCGTACGGGGCGGGGGCGACTAACCCCTTGGTGAGTCAGACAACTACTTCAGCAGAGCACACAGTAAAGGGATGTTGCTGAAACGCGTACTGCGTCGGTCCCTTCAGTCCCTTGAGTAGGATGGATGCGCCCCCTTACTCCCCATCTCCCTGCAATCAGTGGGATGTAGCCCCATACTGCACAGCCTTGTGCCATTTCAAAATTTGGCCGTTTTGACATAGGGCCAGAATAGTACTTACTATGCAATCCCCGCCCTGACCGTAACGACTTACTGCCAATCACCCTTACCGAGCTTCTCCTGCGCTATAGCATCAACCTGACCACCTGTTCCATAACTACTTCCACCTGAATTTGGTCACAATCATCAGCAGATACTCGGCAACGCATGATGCCGACAGCGATGCTCGCGAACAACGTTGGTGCCACGCTCACCATCCTGCAGTAGTGCTCAAACCCTGAACTGACAGCAGCTCAGTTAAAGGAGGTCGTTTTGGGTCTATGACCTAGATCTCAAGCAGAACCATGAATATGGAAAATGTAGGGCGAGATCCGACCGAATGCAGGATGTAAGGCAGGTGTAAGAACTGCACAAATTACATGGGCGGGGTGGGGGGCAAATCACCCAGCCCACCCCTCATGGGGGTGCCCTGCCACAGGACACCCTCTGTGACCAATGGCGAGCCTGCTCTGTGTCTTTGGTTGGCACTGCCAACGCACGCTCGCTTACTTCCATAAAGAGACCTCTCCTGTGCTAGTGGAAAATGAAGAGTGCAGTGCATGGTACCTTGCGCCTGTCTCCCGCACCGCTGTGACCACATTCGCGCTTTCCATCCCCTCGGGATGGTCCTCTGATGCCATCTCCGCTTTGGACTGTTCATCCTCTTCATCGTCTTCCTCATCCTCCGCATCTTGCGCAGCGGAGCCCAACAGCACAGACCCACGCCACGAGGGCACTGACTCCCTCGGCGACGTGATGGGCGACGCCTGCAAAAGAGGTGGCAGAGGATGTTGTGAGACAGAGGGTTAGGGTACAGGGGAGGTTGTGGAGGGAGATTTTGAGAAGGGTAGGCAAGCAGGCACTTTGGATTGCTAGGTGCCTGGCTCCAGGATTGAGCTGCGAAACAGTAAAGATGGCAATTTCTCCAGCCCCATCCCCCTTCGCCACGTGCCGGCACTGCGAACAATTTTCATGTCAGCACACACACAAAAAGAGGTCTGTACATAAACGCACGCATGCCTGTACACGTATGTCTTGGGAGAAAATGGGCATGAACTAAAGTGTGTGCCCGGTGGTGCAGCACCGCCGCACAGCTGCTGGCCAGGTGACATTGCTGTTGTATGATTGTATGGTGTATGCTATGCCTGCGCATAGTGTCCACTGTGCACCGGTAAACACTTGTTACTCAACTACATGTTCGCACTTCGCTTCTTCTACGAAAAACAGAACTCCCGCTTTTGGCCTCTCATCATCCTTGTCTACAAACCACAACCATCTACAGCCTGTTCACCCCACCACTGTGCAGCACTACAAGACGGGGGTGCAGTGCAGGGTGTCTGCAAACTGTACATGGTCTACAAACTGTGCGTTTGTCTACAAACGATGCGCAGTGTCTACAAACGGTGCACAGTGTCTACAAACGGTGCATGGGGTCTACAACTGTGCACGGTGTCTACAAATTGTGCATTTGGGATCGACAAATTGTGCACAGTGTCTGAAAACTGTGCACGGTGTCTACAAACGATGCAAAGTGTCTGCAAATTTTGCACAATGTCTACAAATGATGCATGTTGTCTACAAACCGGTGCACAGTGTCTACAAATTGTGCAACGTGTCTACAAACTGTGCATGATGCCTACAAACAGTGCACCAAGAGGTGGGTGGAGGGGGGCAGTGTCTACAAACGTGCGTGCACCGCTGGGGAGTGTGGGGGCCTGTGAAACAGTGTTGTTGACCCTGCCACCCACTCCTTCCTCATATGCACTAAAATGCCTACAAGGCTGATCCACATCGGAGTTGTCACTCCATTCATGCGACTCACACTAGTGAACTCAGTGTGGCTCCGTAACCCCAGGCCAAGGGGTCCCCATAGTGGGGAGAAATCAATATGGCTCCACAAATCAAGGCCAAGAGATCCCCTTAGTGGAGAGAAGTCCATAGGGCTCCATAACCCCGGGCCAAGGGGTCCCCAAGGGGATAAAACAACCTTTTCCTCCAAATTTGAGCATTTTGGGCATTGGGGACACGTGAGGTGAAACACGACCCTTTCCCCAAAGGCCTAAAACATTTGCGGGCGCTGTTGGCGCCGAAATTGGTTGTTGCCTTTTGTTGGCAATTGGTGTAGAGTGGGGGGGGGGGGGGGGTCCAGAGGGGCCGACATGTCAGCGCCTCCTGTGGCACGTGGAAACGCACATGTCGACACAAGAAAAGATTCTTTCTGGACCACCATACTGCAGTAGTGCAATGGGACAGGGAGACAAGGGGGAAATCAGTGCAGTCGGGCGGGAGGGCAGGGGGGGCAGGGGGGAGGTAACTACAGGTGCGGGTGCAGTGGGACAGGGAGACAGGCCACTAAAGTGGGGAGGGAGGGAAGGGGGGCAGCAGGGAGGTCACTGCAGCAGGGCAGTAGGGCAGGACGGCAAGAGAGCAGGGGGGGGGGGGGGGCTGACAGCTGAAGGGCGTCGGGTAGGCACACCCAAAACAGTCAGGAGCCATACCGCATTCCCCTTCAACTTGCATGGCACATACACATATGATGAAGTTGTCAGAAATGCCACAAATGCATGCAAATATTGTAACTTCGATATCTGGTGAAGCATGCACTGATATCCCGGCCACACCTGCGGAGACTGCATGCGCAGCTTCTCCACAGTCCCCATGGACGTCAGCAGCCGGACCGACTTCCACTTGCTCTTGTTGCTATCTACCTTCTTGAGGGCACTGCGGAAGGTTTCGGCCTTAGCGCCCTCGCCAGTTAAGCTGCCAGCACTCCCTGTTTCAGGTGTTCCAGGCGGCTTCAATGGAGAGTCGTCTTCGCCAGACTCCTCAACCATCGGAGCCCCAACGAGGTCCATTAGAGGCGCCGGCTTCTGCTTTGCCGCGGTCGGCTCCGGCGCGCGTGCATCAGCCGCCGGAGTGTCCATCGAGGCCTTGACCACCGCGTGGAATCGCCTTCCTTCCTCCTTCTCCTTCTCCTCCTTCCTCTTCTTCGGCAAGGCGGTCCCTTGCGTCGACGGCCCCTTTTGCACAAAGCTGGCGCCTTTGGTGGGGGAGGAGGCAGAGCCTTTGTGCCCCGGCGTCTTGGAGGTCTTGGGGCTGCCCGTCGGGCTGCCTGTCGGGCTGCCCGGCGGACTGACCTTTTTCTCGGCCTTGGTTGGGCTGACTCTGCCGGACTTGGACTTGGACTTGGACGCCATCAGCGAGCTCGGGGAGCTCGGGTGGTTGGTGGCAAAGGGATCATGGCAGGCCATGAGGGAGGCCTCCGTGGCCTCAAGCCGCTCCAGCACTGCGTGCCCAACGTACAGCTCCATGACGCCATCGTTCTTCAGTCGCCGCTCGGCTGCTGCCCACGGGAGGCCCCGCCGCCATTCGGTGACTCTCTCTACGTTGGCCTGGAACGACAGCGGCATCGACAACAGTACTACTTCCCCTGCCCCCCGTGCACGCACGAGCGGGGGGGTGGGGGGACAAGGATCCAGTACTTAAATACAGCGTTGCTTGCGCAGGACCCACGGCAAGTAGTACTTGGCGCCAACATTCGCCGACAACCATGACGTTTTTTGATTAAAAAAAAAAAAGCTGGCGTGTCCGCTGGCGTGGTCAGCCAAATCTTCACATTATGGCCATGGCGGTTCCACCAGGAATTTCTAATCTTTAGTCTGATGCAACCAGTATGTACCAACATCCCCAGTTTTGCTCATTTTGACGATTGCTGTTTCACCAGGAATTTGTTTGTTTTTATTTGCAGCACCCCATATATCCAGACATCCCCAAGAACCTTGTACCAAGCAGTTTGCAAGCATTGGAAAATAGCCCCAAACGAACCATTCACTGTGGTCACTTCCCACCAAAATGTGCAACGACCCTCTCCAAAAGGTCACTCTTCTGCCCGTGCAAATCCAGATAATGACCACGGCAAACGGACCGCAATTCTTTGACAGTCCATTCATGGATGGTATGCTACTCAATTGCATGTGCCCTTTGCCAGCCTTGAGGGTGCCATGCGTATTGGGCATTGCACACACAAGTGGTGCCAGAATTTTGCATGGTACCCGTTTGGGGCTGGCCTGGGGCTTGCCACAGGCTGTGGCATCGCCTTTTGATGTGTGGTTGAACGCTCATGAGCATCAAGATCTGAGTGCTGCTTTGAACCCTTGCCCAACGCCCATCCACTGGGTTCCTCCCCCAGCCTCCAAGGGCCATATTTCGGTTGATGCGCAATTGGTACCGGCTGCAACGATTTGGGCCCAAGGGTACAGAATGTTGATGGGCAGCAAATGGCGCAAAGAGGGAATGGCAGGTGAATTAGAGTGGAGGGGAGAGGGGCGGAGGGGGTCCAGGGGAGGGAGGGAGGTGGTCCAAGGGGGAGGCCCCCCCCCCTGCCGGAATGAAAATTAAAGCAACGCCCTGGGGTCCGGGGTTGGGGGGTTGGGGGAGGGCAAAAGACCTGGAACGGCTGCATGCGGTACTTCAGGATGCTGTTGCGCCCTCTGGTCAGGGCCTTGTCCAGGTGCGATAGGGTGCTTTCCACCTTCAACCATTCGCCAAGGGGTGGGGCTTCCTCACTTGCCGCCTGCCCAGCCCCAAGCCTGCATCCGGCGGGGCTTGATGCAGCCCCTGGGCTTGATGCAGCTCCTGGGCTTGACACACCGTCCGTGTTGGGGGGACTATTGGACTGGTCACTGGCTGGGGCCTCTTTGGGGGACTCAATGAATTCAAAGAAGCTCGATGCTTGCCGCAGAGCGAGGACCTCCTGGCAACTCTTGATGGCCCGCTGCGAGGCCTTGGTCTTGTACTTGGCAGTGGCACCGCCGGTGATCTTTCGGAAAGCTTTTTGAATGCTTGTGAGGGTCGCATGCAGCTCATCCTGGGCGACAAAGAGAACACAAGTGAGCCTCCCCATGCACTACCCTCCCTACCAACGCATCACCCGTGTTCCTGATGCACTTATCTCATCCCCCCCATTCTCTCCATTCACTGCAGTTCCTGGCTGTGCAGAATCCCTCACAGCTCACTCCGCTTGTGGGGGTGTGGTGTGCAACCACACTGCACACTACACCATACCACACCGCACTTGTAGACACCAGTAGACAGGAAATGGGTACAGCGCAGACCTCAAACCGCATGGTGAGGGCTCCGCATCAGGTGGTACCCTGAGTGCATGCCTCGCCTGTGGGCATAACGAACTCTTATGCCACCCCTCATGAGGTGGGTTACCTATGTGCCCCGGGGATACCAGTGGCACAGGATTCACGGCATGCCAACAGCAGCAACGGATTCGAGCTAGAGGACGGTGATCACCAATCCCTTTCCATGTCAAGCAGGGGCACAGGGGCGAGCCAGTCATCCACTTTTGGAGCTGACCACCACATTGGGTGGTGATACAATGCAAGCAGGTGGCACGAAGGGGCAAAGAGGAATGCAATACAAAGGCACAGGGAAATGGGGAAGCATCATTTTGTGCCTACGCATGCATAATGGCCCAGTGTGCCTGCCCATGCATACCAGCCCACCCGTGTGCACCAACCACATTTGCCATCAAATCCGCTCGCCAGACAGGACTGCACCCCCCCCCATGAAGGAGAAACGCACCCCACTCTGCCCTCATGGTAGATCTAGACATCATCATCGGCAGGCACACCGTGCTTCCATCAGTGTACTGCCTAAACTTGAATAGGGGTGCCTACAGCACTACCCGCAACGGTAGGCCAAGGTCCACAGCCAGTTGCAGACCACAACCACCATGTGGCATCGGGGCATTCTTGCGGTCCTTCCACAGTGGTGTGGGCAATAGAGGCCAGCGAGGGGAGTGCAATCAGCTAGGCCTCTTGGACCACCATCACAGAGCGGAATACATTTTGCACTGCCACCGCCTGCATGCTGGTGCGAGCGGGACCTTACTCTGTGAGGACATAGTAGACGCATAACCTAGGATCTAGACACATTGCATAGCCATTCCGGTCGAGTGTTAGGCTTGTGCATCCTCCTACAAACCATAGCTAGAGCCACTCTACCCAAAGCCTAAAGCGTCCTCCCACGTGCCTTGGTGGCAAATTAGGTGATAGGATGCATTGTAGATCAATACTGCTTGCTAACAGCCCCGACATCGCCATGCTAGATGGGCGCGGACCAAGCGCAAGTATGATGCACGCTTCGTCTTGGTCAGGCTGGCCGCGGATTGCCACATTGAGGGTCGGGACATTGGCCCACAAGTTGATCCCCATTGACAGATCCTTGTGGTTGTAGGAGATACTCTACATTCACGCTCATTTGGCCGGGCCCCGCCAAACAACCACCCATCCAAGGCACCCAAGAGGATGTCTAGTAGCATGAAGAACTCCTTGTACCCCATCCCTGTTGACGTGACCACTACACCCGTGGTGCAAGTCAAACCCATGATGGCCTAGACGCCATGATCATTGTACCCTTCGTGAATGGGCGATAACGTTCCTTTTGAATGGGCGTTGAACCTAGTGTGAATGGGGCCATGTTTCGTCATAAAGTCCCCCTTCCCACCCCTCTTACAAGGTAGCTATGTGCCCAAAAATTCTAAAAAAAATATTTGCTAGGGTCCCACAAACAGGGTTGACCGATCCTTGGTGCACTACAGCCTCATTGTCCCCATTTTTCTTCCATTCAAATGAGTCCAAACCTGCATCCTCCTTGTTAGCTTGTGAATGCGAACTTAGTGTGAATTGTGTGCAAATTTCGTGCGAAATTCGCACGAAATTCACACTAGGTTCAGTGAATGCCCACATGACAAGACACACGACCACAAGGTATGCGAAACAAGAGGCACCATTTCCTGCTACGGTTTCTGAGTCAACGCCGCCTCTTGTGGGCCTAGAATCACTGTTGTAAGATCTTAACATAGCCTAGGTCGCTAAGTGCCTTTCGGCGTGCTCGAGCGGCAAGGAGTCGCACACTTAGGGGCCCTTGGCCGCGCATGCTCCGCTTGGTGGGATCCCATCCCTCGCGGCGGAGACTGTCATCAATGGTGTGGTTATCCACAACCACCTGCAGGCCCAACCTGCCCCACAAGAGGCCTAGGCCCCCACTATTGCGCAACATGCGCTTCAGTCGCCGGTGTCGCCGGTGTAAACCACCGTGTCTGCCATGCAAACACACACATGGCACTAAAACTGGTCCACCACTTGCAGCATACGTCCACCCAGAGTTGTCTTGCAACACGTCCCCCTTCCATCTCCCCCTTATGGACACACTCATCTATTGGGGTTTCCCACCCCTTGTTCCGCATGAGGTGCACTGCTGCAACACACTCAAGTCGGACCTTCCCCTTTTCGTTGGCCCCTTTAGAATTTACAGCCCCTCGCGTACATGTTTACGCCGCCAGCCGGGCCACATTTAGTATAGGTTGGAGGAGGGTGCGGGCCACCACAGCTGGCGACTTGCCAGTGGCTGCGCTACCACTACAGAATCCCTCATACCATATATACCACATATACAAACCTACATAACACCGTGCAACCCGTAATCGGGGTTGCGGCGTGCGGGCGAGATGTGCCGGTAAACAGCACTGATGGGGAAGGTCGCATCCCACATCATTTCTATTGTTTGCTTGGTGCCAAAATTGGCCAGGCAATCCGCCCTATTACGGCCACATACCCAACACACAATTGCGTGTGGGGATTCGGCCTTCCGGTTCTTGCACCCACTTAGTAAGATTTGCGCCTTTCCATCGGCGCAAAGGAAGATGAGGGGTTGTCGTGTTGCCCCTGCGGCGTCTACGGTGGTGACCTTGCTTGCGTCAACGAGCTCTTGGTCAAAATCCACTTCTTGCGCTAGCGAATAGATTGTGCTCCACTGCTCGGAGCCTCCCATCAGCCACCAATTTGCCAGTTCGTCAGGAGCCAGCCTCGTGCCGGTTGGTGCCGTCAATGGCTATGGGAAGCCAATGGTATTGGGGGGGTCCAAGCTGCTGTGCATCTCTAGGAGGTACGGGCGGCACTCGTACAAGTGCCTCACCCGCGCGGGCAAAGGGCATGCTGCACCGTAGATGACGGTGCCATTCCCATCTACCGCTTCGAGGGCTCGAGCGGGTGGTTGAGCCAACTGCCGTAGGGTGTCGTAGACATCGGGCCACGTTACGCCCGTTGCTAGCTGCGGTGTGAGGTGTGAGGTGTGAGATGTGAGGTGTGAGGTGTGGGCCTCCATCCGCGATAGGTGGAGCGACCGGAAGCGCCATACCGCGCAGACAGTCTTGTCCCATAGGGTCGGTTCCGTGGCCGAACCTGGCGACGTGCTCTCCTTCTGGGGGGTTAGCACTATTTGCCCCGTCTCCGGGACAAGTTGGCATGTGTCAGGGGCTCCCAACTCCTTTCCGGCTACCTCTTCGAGTGGCTTCAATCTACGGTGGATGTGGGTTCGGGAACGCACCGTGTGGAAAGAACCAGGGGCCTTGCTTGCAGTGCCGCGGGGCATTGTGCACACGTTGAACAAAGCAAAATGCAATACGGTTCACTGGGACAAACAGTTGGATGTCTGCACTGCATGAGTATTGTTCATCACAAGCCCCCGGGATCATGGTTCCATGGCACGAAAGCTCCACGAGCAAAATTGAAAAAAAGTTCATTAAATTCGCGCGATCATTAAATTCGCGCGAAATTTGCACAAAATTCACATTCACAGCCACATGCAAGCACACATGTGCTGCTGTGGTCGTGAATTTCGTGCCAATTTTGCGCGAATTTCGCGCGAAAATAGTTCACACAAATGGATACCATAGTGCACATGAATTGCAAAGTGCCTCGCATCACAGCGGGCCTCATTGGTCCTAGCTCCCTGCGCCTTGGCTGCCTGCTGCCTGGCTGCTGTCACCCCCCTGGCTACCCGCGTGTGGGCTTGATGGCTCTGTAGGGATCCTGCAACTGGGGTCCATGGCCGCTGCTGCTACACGGGCCAGGGTGTAGTGGGCTTGAACACGCGCATGCGCCTCCAACGCAAACCCCACGTGCGGCAGAACGCTGGCAAATGGCGTGTTGGGAATGGGCCCCTGCAGCTGGTACCGGACAAGCCCCTCCGCCACAGCTAGCTGCCCCCGGATGGTCTCGGCCGCCCCCATCCATGCTTGCGTGCTCGTAAGCAAAAAAACGAACCCCCTCGGCGTTGGTGGGGGTGGGGGGGGGGGGGTGCGCCCGGCTTACTACAGCTGCTACTACTGCCTCTGCTGCTGCTGCTGCCAAGGACGGTGCTTCAAGGCGTCCACCTAGCCCTGAAGCAGGTCCCTCTCCCGCTCCGCCACCCTCCGCGCCTCCACGGCCACATGGGTCTCGCTTTGCGAGACCTCAAGCTAGCTGCACAAGGATTCCAACTCCTTGTCACGCTGCTCCGCTTGCTGCTGCTCCCGCACCCAATGGGTGATGTCGGGGTGCAGGGGGGGTTCCTGTGGAGCTGGGGTGCCTGCTCGGGGGACTTTCCTTGGCCATCCGGGTCTGCGGGGGAGGAGGGGGCTCCTCCCCTGCCGACTTCCCCCCACCCCCCCCGCTGACGACCAACTCCTCGCATTGTCATCCCCCTCCCCCTCTTCCTCCCTCCCCTCAGCCCCCCCCCCCCCCCCGCCGGAGTCCCCCAACTGGCATGGTTACGCATGCAGAGCCATGCATTGTCCAGCCAGTCATCTTTGCGTGCCTAATGGCATTGAGGGGCAAAACACCAGCCCGCTGCAGAACCCCCCCCCCCCCAGCAGGACAGTGGATGGCGGCATCCACTTTCCAGTGGCCGCTCTTGAGGCGGTAGCCAAAGCGAGCCACCAAAACCTCATTGTCCCGCGCCCACCCCACGGCAAAACCCTCCTTCATGGCCACCGGTCGGGGGAAGCTGATGGTGTGGGGGGCATCGTCTTTTGCTTGATCGGGGGTGGTGACATTCAAACACCAGGCTGGTGCCAAAAATTCACTTCGACGCCCCCTCCCCAGGGGCAGCGGTGCCTTCCAGGCAAACGGCGTGCCCTGGTGTGGGCAAACACACAGCTTGTCAAACTGGGGCCCGCCACACCCCGTGTCCCTAGTGCCACGATTGGGCATGGGGATGACATGGATCTGGCGATCTAACCCGGGCTCGGGTTCGGACTCGGCCTGGGGCTACGGGCTGCACTGCGACGCCGGATGGGACCGGCTGGAGCTATCAGCCTGCTGCGCAAGCCCCTTCTTAGAGTGCTGCTGGGTGTGGGGCTTGAAGCGCCTCTCAGCGTGGGAGGAGCTGGAATGAGGGCTTCAACAATTGAACTTCTCCTACAAGAGTTGTGCAGTAGCCATGTGGAATTGGTTTGAAATTTGTGCGAAATTGGTGTGAAATTCGTGCAAAATTCGAACTAAATTCGTGCTAAATTCGTGGTACAACACATTCGGCTCAAAATTCGGAATATGTGAAATTCGTGCGAAATTGGCATGAAATTCGCACGAAAATGGCATGCAGTGTGCGCACGCGACCAAGTGTGCACCCCAAAGGGGTACCTGCACGTCACACGGGCATGTGATAGACCATAGACCCGATTTTGCTTGCTTCGGGGGCCTCCAGGCAGGGACAGCGTTGATGAGCTGCCATGCTGTTGCGGGGCGGGTTGGTGGGGTGACACCACCGAGGGCAAAGCGGACAGTGGCATCCGCGTCGGTGGGCCCGATCTTGCGCACCTCGAGCTGGTAGGTCCCCGCCAGAAAATGACTTGGCCTTCCCCAACTGGGGGGTAGGTGATGTGGGGGCTACTCTGCGAGAGGAATGCGGGATGGAACGCGCAAGTGTGAGCAACACCGGGTTCCATGGGGTCAAAGATGGCATCCGTCATATCCTTGTTGGCAAGCCCCACCGTTCCCTCAATCCCCCTCCCCAGCCACAAGACTTGGTGCCACGTTGGCACCCAGTCTTGATCTAGGGTCCCTGTAAAACCCTTGACTGCCGGCACCGGCATAGGATCAAGATGTGTTGCATTCTTGACAATGTGCCGGTGATGCTTGTCCGGCGTCCATTGGGTAAAAATTACCCCCTGGCGTGGCATCCCATTGGGGGGGAGGGGGGGGCATGCCATGGCGGCGGCATGTGGATACCACCACCAGTAGATCCCCCTGGGTTAGGTGCAACTCATCAAAGCGTGTCTCGTTTACCTCACCGTACGCAGAGCCTGCTTGGACTGCGATCCGGTATTCGGATGACAACACAAGGAAAGTGGAAAGATGACAACGAGACACCTGTCCATCAGCAAGGAGCAGCACAGAGGGGTCCCGAGAAGTATCAGTATCGTCAAGTTGGTCAGCCGTATCCTGCGACACAATCACTGGGGTTGTGGTCATGTGGTGGAGATCTGCAAACCCCCCCAATGCGCGGGGGCAGCCTCTCCACCACCTTGCGCGGAAGTCCCCGAGTTAGGGCAGTCGAATTGCTGGGCTTCGACTGCCATCTCTGGGGGAGTTCTGGCGTGCGGCGACGAGCCTCTGCAGACTCAACGTTGAAAATGTGGTAAAAGGACTGGACCACCTTGTCATTCCCTCCCTCGAAAACTTTTCTACTTTGGCCCATGTTGGGCCACACTCCACCCCCAACAGCAAACCCTTCACGACGGTGTACCCTCGAAGGGGGGGCGCGACCCTACTCTCGTCCAAGGGGGGGCGGGGGGTGGCATAAAGGGGGGGGTCGGGTAACGGGCTTTTGCGGAGAGGGGGGTTGTAGTGATGAAGGGGTGGGGGAGGGCCAAGCCTCGGTACCAGGCTTGGTATGTGGTGGAGTAAAGGGTGGGGGTGGTGAGGTTAGGAAGGGGGTGCTCGGGGGCAACCCAAGGGTGGGTGGGGGTGATGGCAAGATCATCCCACCAGTTTGGCTGAGAGATCTGCCATCGAAAGGGGAGGGTGCAGTGGTCCTCCTTTTCAAGAACGTCAAATTCTTGAAGGGCGACCATGTCACATCCCAAGGGGAGGGTGATAAGGTTGTCCACGGGATACACCTTGCACACACCCTCCCTGGGCTTCCCTCCCTGCCCATGCCCCCCCATAATCCCCAGAAGACTTTCCACCGTCTTCTCCCCCGGAATAAGCCTAAGGGCTAAAATCCCTGGAAGTGCCCCCTTCAACCCTACCCACGGCCTTGTACTCCACCCCTGGCAGCAGCAGTACACTTGAGTGTGATCCGGAGATCGGATATCAATGTGCACTACCGCCCGGGGGGGGGGTTGCTGTTTGCCCGCCCATTCCACAATTGACCCCACGTGGAGGTCATCGGAGTCGTAGGTCGCCTCCTCCAACTCATGGGCAAGGATGGGGCGGGATTGGTAGTGGGAGTGGGTGTCAGCGGCGGGATTTGGCAGGGACCCTAGCTGAGACAAGTGTTGCGACATCTCATGTACAAAGCTTTGTTGCACAAGGGAAACAGTGTGTGTCATATGGGAAACACATGTGACACGATCGTGAGATGAATGCTAAATTCGTGCTAAATTCGTGCTAAATTCGTGTTAAACTCGTGTGAAATTCGTGTTCGTCTAAATTGTGTGAATGTGCGTGTGAATGGGAGTGTGAATGTAATTTTGTGTGAATGGGTGTGTGAATTTCAACTCCAAAATGCCTTTTCGAAGTCCTTAATTTTGTTGAATTTTAGGAGAAGAGAGCACGGCAAACGGGCACAGTATCAAGGCACAATGTAAAGAATGAGTCAAAAATAGGTGAAATACGACCCGGATTCAAAAGGACGGTTCACAAAGGGTACAATCATGAGCAACTTGCGATAGCCCATCCGAACAACAACGAGAGCAGGACTAAGGAGTCCCACCAAAGGCATTGAACCCTCCGCCTCCAAGGCCCGGGAAGGCCTCATTCAGGCACGCTCAGGGCCGGGGCCATGCGGCAATATGGCGTGGGCATTATGGGAGCTACGACTGCACCAGCAAGCAGAGCGGCAAGGAGTCCCCGGGGCAGCCCTGAACTAAGGCCGCCGTGCGAAGGGACCACTCTTGCCCCGTCGAGGGTGCACAACAAACCACACACGCCATGCGCTCAAACACACGGCCCTCCTGTTTTGCATTACCCGTATGCAAGGCATCCCGGCCATTGCCATTTGGTAACATCGCCTTCGGCACAGCAAACCACACCACACCACACCGAGGCGGTCATTGGTGGCCGAGGGGCCAAGACCACTCAGCGGGTCTTCTACCAATAGGGCCGCGCGCTCCAACTTACCATGGCCATGGAGGATGCCATGGCCACGCTGGTTGGGCCGCGGTGCTCATAGTGTGCGAGCAACCAAAGAACGGCTTTCCCTGCGACACCCGCCTGCACAGGCTACTAGTGAGCCTCTTGGACATCCATGTGCAGGTGGAGCCCCCGTACATGCGTGCCTACGAGTGGCCGCGTTGCAGCAGCTCTAGACTGGTGGCACATAGGGCCCCACAATGGTGTGGCACCGAATCCTGCGAGGGGGCCGGTATTGGGAGTGGGCATCCTGGGCGCGGCACACGGTGCTTGCCATCACCCCACCAAGCCACCGGAACCGTGGATAGAGCTCCAAGCAAGAGCGCTAGCACTCTTCACGTACCCAGCCCGGTGCCTAGCGCACAAGTGCCCCGGGCACCCAAACAAGGGACCCCTTTACGTGGCCCTCCACACAACGCATTGGCTGCTGTCGGAGCTGCGGGAGCATTTTGGGGGCAACGCAACATTGCGCCCCAACAAGGCCCCCATGGCAGCACCCCAATGTATACAGCCCCGGATAGAACCGGGCATATGGTTCCGTGAGCTACCGCCGCCGGCAACCATCTTGGGGCCATTGTGGTGACGGATGCTGGGACGCCATGCCGCCACACCCATCCTGCGGGGATGGTCATGGCGCTAGCACACGAGAGCGCGCCGGGGGAGTAATGTACCCAGGTGGCCTCCACAGTGAGGACCTCCCAAAGAGGGGGAGGCTATGACCCTGCTACTCTATGTCCAGCGGCTAGCACATCACCGGGGCGTCTGCTGGGTGGTGTCTGACTCCAAATCCACCATGGGCACCCTAGGCACCTACCAGGGGGGCGGGCACTGCGGGGAGGGCAGACATCACCATTATGCGCAATCCCTCGGGGTGGAACGCCTCGCCCCGCGGGCTGCGATAAACATCGTGGTCACACCCTCGCAGTGGATGACGCCAATCAACGTGCAAGTGGTGGACTTTAAAGAGGCCGTCTTGAGCTTTGTTGTGGGCCAGCCAGACCTTCTGCGACTAGGACAGTTCTTGTCGGATGAGCTCCATTCCCATGTCGCGTGGTTCCGCGAGCCCCATATGCGCCTTCCGCATGGACGGCGTCGCGATGGCTGTTGACCACTGTTCAGGCACCGCGGGGTCCCATAACTGGCCCTACACTTGGGATGCCCGGGGCCCTACGTAGGTGCTCAACCATGTGTGGAGGCATTGACGGGCCGGTCACCACTCATGGGACTGCACTGGGCACTCCTAGAGGTGTCGGGCCGTCTCCGGGCTACCTCGACGGAGTAGACATCGTGTGCACAGCTGCATGTTGCGGTGTTTGGAGTGCTCCCGTCATGGTGGGGAGGTCGTGCATCCAATGGACCGCCAGGTGTCTATGCTGGTCACTACGGAACCAGTCCAGTGGTAGACCCAGACCTCGCTCATAGTTGGATGCCCACCGGTGCTCATACTACACCCAAGCAGGCATGACCACTTGTTCATGCAGCCATCCCTGCAGATCAGACAGGGTCAAGCCAGCAGTGGTCCCAGACCTTCCCCGCGGGCAGGAAGACGTATGGGCGGCGTCATGGGTGCAAGAGGGACGATGGCGTGGGCACCACAAGAACTCTAGCTGTACCAGCAAGTGGAAGGCATCCCCTAGGCAGCCCTAAACTGAGACTTGCCCCATCACGGGGACCTGACCTCGCCTTCCCAGCTGCGACACACACTACACACAGCGCGCATTGAGACACACAGCCCACCCGGCTTGCATTTTTCTGTGTGCAAGACCATCCCGGCCATTGCCATTTGGTAAAAGCACCCTGGCACACCACACCACACCACATGCCACACTACATCACACCACAGGTTTGGCTCCAGGAGCAGGTGGCAGTCCTGGCACAGGTGGAGTACAAGCACCGGTGGGACCTCAATTATCAGTGTTGCCTAGGGTTGACACTGGACTGGTTCACAAGTGACCGGTAGCGGCACCTTGTGGCCCACCGCATGCGCAACCTCCCCACCTTGACGGTACAGGCGGAGCGCTCGGAGCACAGAAATGTCCAGCTATGCACTTTGTGCCTGCTGTGTGGCGACGGCCCAGAGATGGCATGGCACATCTAGGAGTGCCGAGTGCAGTCCCATGTGTGGAGGCCCACCCAACAACGCCTTCATGCCTTCATGCCTGGCTGGGGGTTGATGTAGGGCCAAGGGCGGCGCCAGCGCAGCAGCAGCTGTGGGACACCACGGTGCTCAAGCAGTGGGCGGCAGGCGTTGCCACACCATCCCTGCACAGGGCGCGCACGGGGATAGCCGGACTGCATGACATCGGGACAGGGTTCATTTGGCGGGTGCTGAATGAGTCCCTGAAGGTCTGGCTGGCCCACACCCGGGCTGGCGCCGACCTCATCAAAGGGCCCCAAGGAACAACGGCATGGGCCCTGCGAGAACTTCAACTGCACCCGTTAGTGGAGCAACAGGGCGTCCCCAGGGAAGCCTTGAACTGACCTAGCTCAAAGGGGGGCCCTGGTCCTCCACTGCAAGTGCAGAGGGCTTACGGTTAGACGTTAGGGTCAAGGTTCAGGGCCCACCCATAATGCATTTTCCTGTGTGCAAGACGTCCCAGCCTTTGCCGGTTGGTCACAGCACCTTCGGCACACCACAACACACCACACCACACCAACACCACAGCACACACGATGCCCACTCCACACCATGCACCACCTCAAACTATACCAGTTGCTGCTGGGACTGCTTTAGCACCATCTCGTTGACCCACCGTTGCGTGTTTCGCTCGCGGGACTCGTGTGTACTCTTCGCACTGGCAACAGAGCATATGGATGCGTCGCGGCCAAATTGAAAATTTTGGAGGCTGCGACCGGTCTCGACTTTTTGCATGGACTTCCTGTTCTCTGTAACATGGGACCAGTTCTTGACTGTGCCAACGACAGCCTCCCCCGCAGAGGTTTTCTCAGCCGGCGCCTTCTTCTCCACTTTCTCTCGCGACGCAGCCTCGTCTGCTGGCGAATCCGCCTGCAGTACAAAAGCAGAGGACAGCAGCAATCCAGCAATCCAGTGGTGAAGGATACAGATGCAGCTTAGGCAGACACAGTGCCGCCTTCAAGCTCAAACCCGGCCCCCCTTTCCAGACACGGCGCATGGAATACAACAGTTGGCATTGCATGCACCAACAGGCTGTCAGGAGCCTGGCAGCGTGCGTACTCACTACTTACACACACAGCTGGGTGCTCGATAAAAGCTGACTAGGTACCGTGTAACACAACCGGCGCCCATTGCTTTTTCTCTGTAGTATACAGGGCTGTCCTTGGTGCTAAAAAAACCAGTGGCGGACTCCAGTACTGTGGTTGGCAGTCAATTGTGCCTATCGAAAGTGAGAGAGGGAAAGTGCAGTACTTTGGGTCACAACTGCTCACCATTGCACCATGCCACTCCGAAATTCTATTTGCCTTCGACAAGGCACCTCCAAGAGGGATTTTTGTGATGGGTTTGCTCTTGTTGTTAAGACATGCATTGTCCACCAGCTCCTTGCCCCCCCCCTTTTAGATTCTCGAGCCAAAACTCACTTTCATCCCAAACCGAGCACAAAAGAGGCACACTCTAGGCTGTTGCAAACACAACTGTACAAGTCATTTTTGTAATTGGTTCAGATTCAGCATCTGCAATTTTGGGATCATCTGTCATCATCACCCATCATCCAAACCCCAATCAGGGTGACGATTCTAGGTTTGCAGGCCAAAACCCACTTTCACAACAAACCAAATGTCAAAGCAGGCCCACTCTACACTGTTATAGACACAACTGTACGAGTGGTTTTTTGGGATTCAGTATCTCCAATTTGGGGATCATCCAACATCCCCCTTATCCAATCACCCATTTGGGTCACAATTTCAGATTCTCGCGCCAAACCTCACTTTCATACCAAACACACGTCTACATAAGACCACTCCAGACTGTTGTAAACACATCGCATAAGAGGTTTTTGTAAATTGGTTCAGTTTCAATCAGTCTTCGATTTTGGGATCATCCATCATCATCATCCACCATCCCATCCCCAACCAACGTCACAATTTTAGATTCTTAGGCAAAAACTCACTTTCAGACCAAACAAACATCAAAAACAGTCCACTCTACACTATTATAGGCACAACCATGCAAGTGGGTTTTGGATTCCGCATCTCCGAGTCTGGGATCATCCACCGTCAGCATCTATCATCCAACCCCAACCAGGGTCACCATTTCAGATTCTCGGGTCAAAACCCACTTTCACACCAAACCGACCACAAAATAGGTCCACTCTAGGCTGCTGTAACCATACAAGTGGTCTCCGGGATTCAACAGCTGTAATTTTCGGATGATCCATCATCATCATCCATTATCAAACCCCACTCAGGGTGAGGATTTCTATATTCTCAGGCCAAAACCCACTTCTACACCAAACTAAATATCAAAACATGTCCACTCTACACTGTGACAAACACAACTGTGTAAGTGGCTTTTGGCATTCAGCAACTGCAATTTTGGGATCATCCATCATCATCATCCATGCAATTTTGGGGTCATCCATCATCATCATCCATCATGCGATCACCAATCAGGGTCGAGACTGTTGCAAACACAACTACATAAGTGGTTTTTGCAATTTAAATTCCAAAAGTCATGTTCACATCAAACCGACGTTGAAATGGGGTGATCCTGGACACAACTTCATCGGTGGGTTTTGGAATTGGTTCAGACTCACAATCACCGATGTTGGGATCATCCATCGTCACCATGCATCACCCAATCCCCAATCAAGATCACGGTTTTGGATTCTTGGGCCAGTAGGCAATTTCATACCAATTTGACGTCAAAGCGTGTTCATTCTAGCCGATTGCAGACACAATTGTGCAGGTGGTTTTTGGAATTGGTTCTCCAATTTTGGAATTAATCTTTGTCATCTTGCATCATCCAATGCCCAATCAGGGTCACGACTTTTGGATTCTTGGCTAAAACTCACTTTCACACCAAACCAACGTCAAAACAGGTCTAGATTGTTGAGACACAACTATACAAGCAGCTTTTGGAACTGGTTCAAATTCCATATCTCTGATTTGGGAACATCCGTCATCATCATCATTCATCATCCAATACCCAAGCAATGTCATGATTTAGATTGTTGGGCCAGAACTCACTTTCACACCAAACCACCGTCAAAATAGGGACCCATGGGCATTTTTGTACCCTATGATCACCCAACAACGGCCCAAGGGTCCCTGGGGGTCGTTGGAGCCCCCCCCCCCCCCCCCGCCCTCCAAAAAAAGCGGGGGGGGGGCGGGGGGGCTGGAGGAGCCAAAATCGAAAATTTCATTGGGGGATAGTTTTGTCTCCGAAAATGATGATTTTACAGGGAGTTAAACATCCGCTATCATACGTTGAGGTATGCTACGCAAACGACCCCCAAACTGAGGGTTAAGTGGCTCTCGCGCCTGCACTTGATCTAACAACCCTCTTCCAGGTGATTTTGTGTACCAAAAATGGCCTGTGCTCCCACTTTAATAACAACAATATGTTGGTGAAGGGGGGGGGGGGGGGGGAGCTCTGCACTTCTGCACTACACTTAATTTGTCCCCACAATACTCGCACACAATGCTGCCAATGATATTGTACCTATTACCAGTCCCATTCAGGCTTGTTTTAGGAGGGAGGGAGGGGGGAAGTGGGGGGGGGGGGGTCTAAGAGTATCCAAGAGTTTGTGTACCAAAAATGGCCAAAAATCTTTTCTCTTTACAAATTCTAATTTGTCCCCTGAGTGATTTTTTGACAGTCCTGGGGGGGGTGAAGGGGGGGGGGGGGGGGCTCCACCTCACCTTGTTCCGATTCAAGCACAAGCCGGGTCCCATTGTACTGCCCTGCTAAAATGCTTCATACTTCTGCACATATCATTAACAATACAAGCTGCACATGAAGTGTTTCATAAAACAATCTCACTCCCATGCCAAAAAAAGGGGCGCAACGTGAAGGTCACCGACAGCGGCTCGTGGGTCAGCAAAGGAGGATGGCGGTCAGCCGATGGCGGTTGATCGCCGACCGCTAGCCCGCAAGGGCGCTGTCGTCAAGGGCTTGACCCGGAAACGAACGGCTCGTTCCTGAACCAACATGCCGAAGGCTGACGCTAGAACAGTACCACACCTTCGGGACGCTGTCGCGCCCCACGGTATTCGCCACGCTGCGGGCCGTGGTGCGGGCCGTGCCCTGCAGGTCACGCCGCGTGAGGGCGCCCTGCTGCCGGCCGGTAGTGGGCCTGGCGGGCCTAGACGTGGGCTTGGGCTTGGGAGAGAGGCTGCGCCCAGACGTCACGGGACTCGCGGGCTGGCGGCCGCTGCGGCTGCTGGGCTCGGCCACAGGCATCTGCAGGATCATGGGCACTTCCATGTCCCCTTTCTTTTTCTTCTTCGACTTCTTCAGCTTCGCTTTGCTGGCCGCTTTCGAGATCTTGGTTTTGGTCTTGGGGGTCTCAGGCTCATCAGTTCCACTGGCCGAGGACGTCAAGAACTCTGGGTCCACCTGAATACCACTGGGCTCTGGGTCCTTGGCCTTCAGGGAATCCAGCGGCAGTTTCAGCTGCTCTTTAATTGTCTTCGGCGTCAGGATCTGCGAGACACGTGAGGAGCACAATCTCTTGGGGCTTTTGGAGATTTTCTCTCGTCTATTGGAATGGATTTCCGATTCGCAAATTCTATTGCCTTCAGCAAGGCACCTTGAAGAGGGAATCTTGTGATTTCTTCACCCTCCACTACAAAGCTCCCATGGCTATATAAGTAGCCCCATTGCCACCAAATGATTACCCAACAACAGCCCAACGGTCCACCGGGGTCACCAAGGGTCACCCCGAAAACTTTTCGGCCAACCCACACCGGCCTGAAAACAGCCAAGTCGTCACCGGCCCTATGGGGGGGGGGGGGGGAATTGGACATAGCACCCGGGACCATAGTGGCATAAGGGACATAGGTGACACAACACAGGTGCACAAGCACAAGCACGCCTCCACAAAACATAAAACGAAATTCTTCATAAAAATTTTGTCCTGCAACATGCCGTTCGGTTGTTTAGCTTGAATGCTCTCCTTCCCGGTACAGGAGGTGGCCCACGATTTCGTGTTGCCCCCGAAGTTTTGTCGTTGGAATAGAAAGCTTAACACACCACAACATAACACAACACAACACAACACAACACAACACAACACAACACAACACAACACAACACAACACAACACAACACAACACAACACAACACAACACAACACAACACAACACAACACAACACAACACAACACAACACAACACAACACAACACAACACAACACAACACAACACAACACAACACAACACAACACAACACAACACAACACAACACAACACAACACAACACAACACAACACCAACACAACACAACACAACACAACACAACACAACACAACACAACACAACACAACACAACACAACACAACACAACACAACACCTAACACGACACAACAGCGGCCCTGTGACACGACACAGCCTAGGTGTCGCACGGCACAGCCCAAGTCCCCCCCCCCTCCATGGCTGGGTAGGCCCGCTTCTTTGGTTAGGGGGTCCATATACAGGGAAAAGGTGGACTGGGACCTGGGTCCGATCGACACACAACGGGGGGGGGGGAGTCCCTAGAGGTGGTTGCACAGCACTAGCAAATAGTTAGATTGCACTGTTCACAATGTGGTGGGCATAGCAAATGATATCGTGCCATCCCATGCCTTCAATGTGAAAATACATCGCTTGGGTGGTCACAATAACAAAAGGCTTGAAAATGTTGATTGTTGAGCTGTTGGGGCTGAAAATGCATGGGCAACTCATACACCGTTCTCTTGGAAAGGACCCACCCCAGCCAAATGGGGTGAAACACACACACACACACACACACACACACACACACACACACACACACACACACAGAAGGTCCAAATCATGCTTTACATGGGATATTTGATCATTGGAGTGGTCACAATATCGACAAAAAGAGTTTTGGAAATTTTGAATTTTGAGCTGCTGAGGCTGAACACAGCATGAGCAGGTTGTGCCACTAAACAGGCTGCAAACAGCAATTTCAGGGGTTTGGGAGGGGGTGGTGGCCCTAACTACACAAGTCTGGAAGCCGCTACATGGGTCCTTATGGGTGTTAGAGCACCCGTATTGTCACCAAATGGTGACCCAAACCCATACCAAACCTGTCAAAAAATTTCGCAAATTTTCAAGTGCAACCCAATAGCCTAACAACTGCACTTAGAGCCCCCACTGCCCAAGCAAACCCCCACAGTGAGGAATCTGAAATCTCAATATCGAAAATTTTCAAAAAAAAATCACGACTTTAGGATCAAAAATGGGAGAGTCAAAAATTTCGATTTTTGACCCCACCTCCCCAACCCCCAAAATGGTACCCAGCTACAGGAGGAGAGGAGGGGTCAAATCTCAAAATCATTCTGTCTCCCAGGATGATGATTTCACAAGGGGTTAAACATCCATTTTCATAAATTGCGCTCGTGCCTATGCTTGATCTAAAAATCCTCTTTGAGGCGATTTTCTATCTCCCGCTCTCACCTCCACCCCACCCCCACAAGCGGTACCCAGCTGCAGGGGGGCTGAGGTGTCGGTTTGCAAAATTGCTCAGGGGATCATTTTGCCTCCCAAAATGATAATTTTGCACAGGGGCTGAAAATCCAATTTCAGACATTGCCGCATACTATGCAAATTCCCTCAAACTGGGGGGGGGGGGGGGGGGGTGACCTAATTAAAATGGGGTGGAAGGGGGGCCGTGGCCCTAGCTACATGGGCCTAGCAGCCACTACGTGGGTCTTTATGGGTGCTAGAGACCTGTATTGTCACCACATGATGACCCAAACACATCCCAAAGCCCCCGGAAGGTTGCTGGAAAAGTGCAATATTCGAAAGCGTTCAAATGCCACTGAACAACCCAAAAACTGCATGAGCGCCTGAAGCCCAAACTGCCCAAGCCAAAACCAAAAAATGGGGGGGGGGGGGCAGCTCAAAATTGGGAAATAAAAAAATCATAACTTTGAGGTCAAGAAACAGGAGGGGTGAAATTTTTTTTCGATTTCTCCAAACCCCCCAAACCCCCACCCCACCCCAACAGGCAGAACGCAACTACAGGGGGCTGAAGAGTCAAAATCGAAAAAATCATTGGGGGGGGCAATTTGGATCCCAAAAAAATATACCTTTACAAGGGGTTGAACATCCAAGTTCGTACCCTGGCGTATGCTTGGCAAATATCCCCCCAAAATGGGGGTATACAGCACGCGCACCAGCAGCTGAACTGACAACCCACGTTGAGGTGATTTTCACAAACTTGCAACATGAGAAAACAGCAGGCTGTGTGTGTGTACAGGAGGTTGCGTGTGTACAGGGGGTTGTGTGTATACTGGGGGTTGTGTGTGTACAGGGGGTTGTGCACAGGGGGTTGCGGCAGGGCAGACCTCAGACAGCTCCTTGCCCTCGCCCAGATCCAACTGTCTGGAGGACCCGGAGTCCAGGAGTGAGGAGCTGCCCTCGCTGCTGCTGCCGCCGCTGGACGTTTCGCCATCGCCAGACGTGGCCATTGAATTGGGCTCCGATGCATCAGCGGTCGCGGGGCGCTGGGAGGCGACGCTGCCATGTTGACCCCGTTGCCAGCGCGCCGAGGCCCGGTGCGCCGGATGGGTGTGGTCGCGTCGCCCGGTCGTAACAATGCCCCCAGGGCGGCTCTGCTCATTTCCCCGAGCCTCCGTAGCCGAGCCTGCGACCGATCGCGGTTCAGTCACAACTGGGGTCAGGGCCGCAACAGAGGGAGGGACCTCGTGGTGCCGGAGGACGTCGTACAGCAGCGAATAAATGGACTGCTTGATCTTCTGCTGGTGCTGCAATTGGTTCAGGAACTTACGGGACATGGATTCGACCATGGGCTTGAGGGGCGGGGACTGGGCCTCCTCCGCCATCATGTTAACGTCGCGGTATTCCTGCGTTAAGGACTGCACACGCTGGTCCACCAGCACCAGCACCTCCTCCAGCGCCAGCCGCATCTGCTTGGCCATCTTCTCGGTCTCGGGCAGCACATCAAACAACGTTGTGTTCTCGATGGTTTGGGTCTGGGCGTCAGCGTACTGCTTGATCTGCAGTCCAAAGGGGATGCAGGCCAGGAATCTCTGGGTGTTCCTCGGCGTACCTCCTTGCGTGCCTCCAGGGCCTCCAGGGGGGGGATGGGGGGGAAGGGGGGGGGGATTGGGACCCAAAATTTTGTGTACCAAAAAATGGCGACAAGATTTTCCCTCTTGTAAATTGCGTTTTCCGACGATGGTCACTTTGGTCTGGAGGGGGGGGGGGGGGGTTCTTCTTGCTGGAAAAAAAAATTAGGTGTGCCCCATGTAAACCCCCAGGTATGCCTCCATGGACCCCCCCCTCCTCCATGGAGACCCCCCCCTCCTCCCGGTGACATGATCGAGTGACAATATCAGTGCCCCACAATTGTTGCGCATTCCAGATGGAGTTAATGTGCATTCACATCTCAGGACACAGACTGTGAAAAATGTAAGTCGTGTACAAAAAAATCGTCTAGTCGTGTATTTCTTTTTGCGGTAAGTTGTGTGAATTATCAAAAAAAATTTGAATTTTTTTTGCAGTAAGTCGTGTAAATTTAAAAAAAAATTGAAAAATTGAAAAATTGAAAGAAATGCAACCTTTGCAATACATGCGCAATATGTACAGCTGCCCCATAGCGACCTTAACGATGGGACACCGAGTCCACAAAGCACATAGTACTCTGCGTGGCCACCAATTAGTTGGGACTCGGGCCAATATAACATAGTTTCACATGGTGTCACTAGACACAAAATCAGGCCCAAGAAAAGGGTCGTGACAGGGCCATGGCCAACATCCACTGTGCCAGCACTGGGAACAAAATCAGGCTCAAGAAAAAGAGTCTTGACAGGGCCATGGCCAACGCTAGTGCCACCATCATAGGCCACCAAGGCACTGGTGTGGGGCCAATACAACATAGATTCAGAGGGTGTCATGGGCACTAGACACAAAATCAAGCTCAAGAAAAGAGTCGTGACAGGGCCATGGCCAACATCCAGTTTGCCAGCACTGCAAACAAGATCAAGCTCAAGAAAAAGAGTCCTGACAGGGCCATGACCAATGCTAGTGCCACCATCATAGGCCACCAAGGCACTGGTATGGGGCCAATACAATAGCACTCTTATATGCTCCACCGATGGTACACCAAACGGGCGGAGGAAAATAGAGCCCACAAAACATGCACCCGCTACAAGTAGTTGCAGAATGCACACTTGTAGATCAAGTCCGTTTTTGTGTCGCTGGACTTGGGCTTTGCAACAAGATTGGGGTTAAACTGACGAGCGGCGCGCAACTCTGCTACTAGCTGCTTGGACACATCATTGATGAAAAGCTGGTCACGCTCCAGCTGGCCAGATGCATCCACTGGGTAGCCACCCCCACCCCACTTGAAGGCAAGGAGGTCTGCCGAGCGGAGCGTGGAAAGCCCGGAGGCCAGGCCGCAACCTTCCATGGCCACTCCCACAGAGGAGGACACCCGTCCCAAGGTCCTCATCCGTGGAGAGTGGCGCAAGGTGCCGGATGGCTCCTGAACACTTTCCTTGATAGCCAAATGCGCACCTTCAACTTGGGTGCTAGGGGGGGACTCACGAGGGCCAAGAAGCTCAGTCACACCCTCCACATCATCGCCGGGCGCTTCAACGACCCACATAGCACGATCAGCACTAACAATGCTGAGCAGATAGTCCACAAACCGGGACCCATTGGGACGAGGGGCACATCAAAAAAGGTACCCTGGTGCTCAACCACCAGCTTCGCGATGTTCAAGCTTTGAAAACCACAAGACCAACCATCCGTTTGGAATCCCAAGGCGTGGTGCTTGGTGGTTAGTGAAAGCTTCCTCCTCGCCATCAAGAAAGGATCAAATGAGTGGAGCTTAGGGGTTCCCAAACCCAAATAGTGAAAAGCTCCAACCGGACACAACAATCGAAGGCATGCACAAACCACCGGGGCCCTTCCTTGTCATCGGAATTAACCACAAAAAAGTGGCGGCGGCACCAAGTCATGTTGTCCAGTCTTGTGCCGGATTCAACTCTCTGCATCCTGTCGACGATGCCACTTCCAAAAGGTGTACTCGCATCACCATCGCGAGCCAAACAACCCCTTAGGGGGGTGGGTGATTGCTTGATAGATAAGGATACCTTGTGTTGGTCGAACCAAGACGTCTGCTACAATCAAATTGATGAACCCCGTGCGTGGACTCTGGCGGTTCTATATATCAAGAAACTGTGCAAGTGCATGCACTTGGCAAAGCCATGTTTCCTTTTACCTTCACGGGGGGCATTGGGCAAGGCCTTCAATCCGATCACCTTTGGGGGGGGGGCTTGGCAAGACGCGGATTGCCGGTCCCTAACCCCAACTCAATGGGCCATGCAACAAAGCGTGGATTGCAAGTCCCTAACGAAGAACTCAAGGGGCCACACAACAAAGCATGGTGTGCAAGTCCCTCACCCCATCTCAAGGGGCCACACAACAAAGCGAGGATTGAGAGTCCCTAACCCCAACACAAGGGGCCATGCAACAAAGCATGAATTGTGAGTCCGTAACCCCAACTCAAGGGGCCACGCAACAAAGCGTGGATTGTGAGTCCCTAACCCCAACTCAAGGGGCCACGCAACAAAGCGTGGATTGTGAGTCCCTAACCCCAACTCAAGGGGCCACGCAACAAAGCGTGGATTGTGAGTCCCTAACCCAAACTCAAGGGGCCACGCAACAAAGCGTGGATTGAGAGTCCCTAACCCCAACTCAAGGGGCCACGCAACAAAGCGTGGATTGTGAGTCCCTAACCCCAACTCAAGGGGCCACGCAACAAGGCGAGGATTGAGAGTCCCTAACCCCAACTCAAGGGGCCACGCAACAAAGCGTGGATTGCGAGTCCCTAACCCCAACTCAAGGGGCAACACAACAAAGCTTGGTTTGTGAGTCCCTAACCCCAACTCAAGGGGCCACGCAACAAAGCGTGGATTGTGAGTCCCTAACCCCAACTCAAGGGGCCACGCAAGAAAGTGAGGATTGAGAGTCCCAAACCCCAACTCAAGGGGCCACGCAACAAAGCGAGGATTGAGAGTCCCTAACCCAAACTCAAGGGGCCACGCAACAAAGCGTGGATTGAGAGTCCCTAACCCCAACTCAAGGGGCCACGCAACAAAGCGTGGATTGCAAGTCCCTAACCCCAACTCAAGGGGCCACGCAACAAAGCGTGGATTGTGAGTCCCAAACCCCAACTCAAGGGGCCACGCAACAAAGCTTGGTGTGTGAGTCCCTAACCCCAACTCAAGGGGCAACGCAACAAAGCGTGGATTGAGAGTCCCTAACCCCAACTCAAGGGGCCACGCAACAAAGCGTGGATTGAGAGTCCCTAACCCCAACTCAAGGGGCCACGCAACAAAGCGTGGATTGAGAGTCCCTAACCCCAACTCAAGGGGCCACGCAACAAAGCGTGGATTGCGAGTCCCTAACCCCAACTCAAGGGGCCACGCAACAAAGCGTGGATTGTGAGTCCGTAACCCCAACTCAAGGGGCCACGCAACAAAGCGTGGATTGAGAGTCCCTAACCCCAACTCAAGGGGCCACGCAACAAAGCGTGGATTGTGAGTCCCTAACCCCAACTCAAGGGGCCACGCAACAAAGCGTGGATTGCGAGTCCCTAACCCCAACTCAAGGGGCCACGCAACAAAGTGTGGATTGAGAGTCCCTAACCCCAACTCAAGGGGCCACGCAACAAAGCTTGGTTTGTGAGTCCCTAACCCCAACTCAAGGGGCCACACAACAAAGCGAGGATTGAGAGTCCCTAACCCCAACTCAAGGGGCCACGCAACAAAGCGTGGATTGAGAGTTCCTGGCCCCAACTCAAGGGGCCACACAACAAAGCGTGGATTGTGAGTCCCTAACCCCAACTCAAGGGGCCACGCAACAAAGCATGGATTGTGAGTCCCTAACCCCAACTCAACGGGCCACGCAACAAAGCGTGGATTGAGAGTCCCTAACCCCAACTCAAGGGGCCACGCAACAAAGCATGGATTGAGAGTCCCTAACCCCAACTCAAGGGGCCACGCAACAAAGTCAGGATGGAGAGTCCCTAACCCCAACTCAAGGGGCGACGCAAGAAAGCGTGGATTGTGACTCCCTAACCCCAACGCAACGGGCCACGCAACAAAGCGTGGATTGTGAGTCCGTAACCCCAACTCAAGGGGCCACGCAACAAAGCGTGGATTGAGAGTCCCTAACCCCAACTCAAGGGGCCACGCAACAAAGCGTGGATTGAGAGTCCCTAACCCCAACTCAAGGGGCCACGCAACAAAGCGTGGATTGAGAGTCCCTAACCCCAACTCAACGGGCCACGCAACAAAGCGTGGATTGCGAGTCCCTAACCCCAACTCAAGGGGCCACGCAACAAAGTGAGGATGGAGAGTCCCGAACCCCAACTCAAGGGGCCACGCAACAAAGCTTGGTTTGTGAGTCCCTAACCCCAACTCAAGGGGCCACACAACAAAGCGAGGATTGAGAGTCCCTAACCCCAACTCAAGGGGCCATGCAACAAAGCGTGGATTGAGAGTCCCTGACCCCAACTCAAGGGGCCACACAACAAAGCGTGGATTGTGAGTCCCTAACCCCAACTCAAGGGGCCACGCAACAAAGCATGGATTGAGAGTCCCTAACCCCAACTCAACGGGCCACGAAACAAAGCGTGGATTGAGAGTCCCTAACCCCAACTCAAGGGGCCACGCAACAAAGCATGGATTGAGAGTCCCTGACCCCAACTCAAGGGGCCACGCGACAAAGCGTGGATTGTGAGTCCCTAACCCCAACGCAACGGGCCACGCAACAAAGCGTGGATTGTGAGTCCGTAACCCCAACTCAAGGGGCCACGCAACAAAGTGAGGATGGAGAGTCCCTAACCCCAACTCAAGGGGCCACGCAACAAAGCGTGGATTGCGAGTCCCTAACCCCAACTCAAGGGGCCACGCAACAAAGCGTGGATTGTGAGTCCGTAACCCCAACTCAAGGGGCCACGCAACAAAGCGTGGATTGAGAGTCCCTAACCCCAACTCAAGGGGCCACGCAACAAAGCGTGGATTGCGAGTCCCTAACCCCAACTCAAGGGGCCACGCAACAAAGTGAGGATGGAGAGTCCCTAACCCCAACTCAAGGGGCCACGCAACAAAGCATGGATTGAGAGTCCCGAACCCCAACTCAAGGGGCCACGCAACAAAGCATGGATTGAGAGTCCCTAACCCCAACTCAAGGGGCCACGCAACAAAGTGAGGATGGAGAGTCCCGAACCCCAACTCAAGGGGCCACGCAACAAAGCTTGGTTTGTGAGTCCCTAACCCCAACTCAAGGGGCCACACAACAAAGCGAGGATTGAGAGTCCCTAACCCCAACTCAAGGGGCCACGCAACAAAGCGTGGATTGAGAGTCCCTGACCCCAACTCAAGGGGCCACACAACAAAGCGTGGATTGTGAGTCCCTAACCCCAACTCAAGGGGCCACGCAACAAAGCGTGGATTGAGAGTCCCTAACCCCAACTCAAGGGGCCACGCAACAAAGCGTGGGTTGAGAGTCCCTGACACCAACTCAAGGGGCCACGCAACAAAGTGAGGATGGAGAGTCCCTAACCCCAACTCAAGGGGCGACGCAACAAACCGTGGATTGTGAGTCCCTAACCCCAACTCAACGGGCCACGCAACAAAGCGTGGATTGATAGCCCCTAACCCCAACTCAAGGGGCCACGCAACAAAGCGTGGATTGCGAGTCCCTAACCCCAACTCAAGGGGCCACGCAACAAAGTCAGGATGGAGAGTCCCGAACTCCAACTCAAGGGGCCACACAAGAAAGCTTGGTTTGTGAGTCCCTAACCCCAACTCAAGGGGCCACGCAACAAAGCGAGGATTGAGAGTCCCTAACCCCAACTCAAGGGGCCACGCAACAAAGCGTGGATTGAGAGTCCCTAACCCCAACTCAAGGGGCCACGCAACAAAGCGTGGATTGAGAGTCCCTAACCCCAACTCAAGGGGCCACGCAACAAAGCGTGGATTGCGAGTCCCTAACCCCAACTCAAGGGGCCACGCAACAAAGCGTGGATTGAGAGTCCCTAACCCCAACTCAAGGGGCCACGCAACAAAGCGAGGATTGAGAGTCCCTAACCCCAACTCAAGGGGCCACGCAACAAAGCGTGGATTGAGAGTCCCTAACCCCAACTCAAGGGGCCACGCAACAAAGCGTGGATTGAGAGTCCCTAACCCCAACTCAAGGGGCCACGCAACAAAGCGTGGATTGCGAGTCCCGAACCCCAACTCAAGGGGCCACGCAACAAAGCGTGGATTGAGAGTCCCTAACCCCAACTCAAGGGGCCACGCAACAAAGTGAGGATGGAGAGTCCCTAACCCCAACTCAAGGGGCCACGCAACAAAGCTTGGTTTGTGAGTCCCTAACCCCAACTCAAGGGGCCACACAACAAAGCGAGGATTGAGAGTCCCTAACCCGGACTCAAGGGGCCACGCAACAAAGCGTGGATTGAGAGTCCCTAACCCCAACTCAAGGGCACGCTTTGTTGCGTGGCCCCTTGAGTTGGGGTTAGGGACTCTCAATCCACGCTTTGTTGCGTGGCCCCTTGAGTTGGGGTTAGGGACTCTCAATCCACGCTTTGTTGCGTGGCCCCTTGAGTTGGGGTTAGGGACTCTCAATCCTCGCTTTGTTGCGTGGCCCCTTGAGTTGGGGTTACAGACTCACAAACCAAGCTTTGTTGTGTGGCCCCTTGAGTTGGGGTTAGGGACTCTCCATCCACGCTTTGTTGCGTGGCCCCTTGAGTTGGGGTTAGGGACTCACAAACCAAGCTTTGTTGCGTGGCCCCTTGAGTTGGGGTTCGGGACTCTCCATCCTCACTTTGTTGCGTGGCCCCTTGAGTTGGGGTTCGGGACTCTCAATCCACGCTTTGTTGCGTGGCCCCTTGAGTTCGGTTAGGGACTCACAAACCAAGCTTTGTTGCGTGGCCGGATTGTGAGTCCGTAACCCCAACTCAAGGGGCCAAGCAACAAAGCGTGGATTGTGAGTCCCTAACCCCAACTCAAGGGGCCACGCAACAAAGCGTGGATTGTGAGTCCCTAACCCCAACTCAAGGGGCCACGCAACAAAGCGTGGATTGAGAGTCCCTAACCCCAACTCAAGGGGCCACGCAACAAAGCGTGGATTGTAAGTCCCTAACCCCAACTCAAGGGGCCACGCAACAAATCGAGGGTTGAGAGTCCCTAATCCCAACTCAAGGGGCCACGCAACAAAGCGTGGATTGAGAGTCCCCAACCCCAACTCAAGGGGCCACGCAACAAAGCGTGGATTCAGAGTCCCTAACCCCAACTCAAGGGGCCTCGCAACAAAGCGAGGATTGAGAGTCCCTAATCCCAACTCAAGGGGCCACGCAACAAAGCGTGGATTGTGAGTCCCTAACCCCAACTCAAGGGGCCACAAAACAAAGCGTGGATTGAGAGTCCCTAACCCCAACTCAACCGGGCACGCAACAAAGCGCGGATTGAGAGTCCCTAACCCCAACTCAAGGGGCCACGCAACAAAGCTTGGTTTGTGAGTCCCTAACCCCAACTCAAGGGGCCACGCAACAAAGCATGGATTGTGAGTCCCTAACCCCAACTCAAGGGGCCACGCAACAAAGCGTGGATTGAGAGTCCCTAACCCGGACTCAAGGGGCCACGCAACAAAGCGTGGATTGATAGCCCCTAACCCCAACTCAAGGGGCCACGCAACAAAGCGTGGATTGTGAGTCCCTAACCCCAACTCAAGGGGCCACGCAACAAAGCGTGGATTGCGAGTCCCTAACCCCAACTCAAGGGGCCACGCAACAAAGTCAGGATGGAGAGTCCCGAACTCCAACTCAAGGGGCCACACAAGAAAGCTTGGTTTGTGAGTCCCTAACCCCAACTCAAGGGGCCACGCAACAAAGCGAGGATTGAGAGTCCCTAACCCCAACTCAAGGGGCCACGCAACAAAGCGTGGACTGAGAGTCCCTAACCCCAACTCAAGGGGCCACGCAACAAAGCGAGGATTGAGAGTCCCTAACCCCAACTCAAGGGGCCACGCAACAAAGCGTGGATTGAGAGTCCCTAACCCCAACTCAAGGGGCCACGCAACAAAGCGTGGATTGAGAGTCCCTAACCCCAACTCAAGGGGCCACGCAACAAAGCGAGGGTTGAGAGTCCCTAATCCCAACTCAAGGGGCCACGCAACAAAGCGTGGATTGAGAGTCCCTGGCCCCAACTCAAGGGGCCACGCAACAAAGCGTGGATTCAGAGTCCCTAACCCCAACTCAAGGGGCCTCGCAACAAAGCGAGGATTGAGAGTCCCTAATCCCAACTCAAGGGGCCACGCAACAAAGCGTGGATTGTGAGTCCCTAACCCCAACTCAACGGGCCACGCAACAAAGCGTGGATTGAGAGTCCCTAACCCCAACTCAAGGGGCCACGCAACAAAGCTTGGTTTGTGAGTCCCTAACCCCAACTCAAGGGGCCACGCAACAAAGCATGGATTGAGAGTCCCTAACCCCAACTCAAGGGGCCACGCAACAAAGCGTGGATTGAGAGTCCCTAACCCCAACTCAAGGGGCCACGCAACAAAGCGTGGATTGAGAGTCCCTAACCCCAACTCAAGGGGCCACGCAACAAAGCATGGATTGAGAGTCCCTAACCCCAACTCAAGGGGCCACGCAACAAAGCGTGGATTGAGAGTCCCTAACCCCAACTCAAGGGGCCACGCAACAAAGCGTGGATTGAGAGTCCCTAACCCCAACTCAAGGGGCCACGCAACAAAGCGTGGGTTGTGAGTCCCTAGCCCCACCGCAACGGGCCACGCAACAAAGCGTGGATTGATAGCCCCTAACCCCAACTCAAGGGGCCACGCAACAAAGCATGGATTGTGAGTCCCTAACCCCAACTCAAGGGGCCACGCAACAAAGCGTGGATTGTGAGTCCCTAACCCAAACTCAAGGGGCCACGCAACAAAGCGTGGATTGCGAGTCCCTAACCCCAACTCAAGGGGCCACGCAACAAAGTCAGGATGGAGAGTCCCGAACTCCAACTCAAGGGGCCACACAAGAAAGCTTGGTTTGTGAGTCCCTAACCCCAACTCAAGGGGCCACGCAACAAAGCGAGGATTGAGAGTCCCTAACCCCAACTCAAGGGGCCACGCAACAAAGCGTGGATTGAGAGTCCCTAACCCCAACTCAAGGGGCCACGCAACAAAGCGAGGATTGAGAGTCCCTAACCCCAACTCAAGGGGCCACGCAACAAAGCGTGGATTGAGAGTCCCTAACCCCAACTCAAGGGGCCACGCAACAAAGCGTGGATTGAGAGTCCCTAACCCCAACTCAAGGGGCCACGCAACAAAGCGTGGATTGCGAGTCCCGAACCCCAACTCAAGGGGCCACGCAACAAAGCGTGGATTGAGAGTCCCTAACCCCAACTCAAGGGGCCACGCAACAAAGTGAGGATGGAGAGTCCCGAACGCCAACTCAAGGGGCCACGCAACAAAGCTTGGTTTGTGAGTCCCTAACCCCAACTCAAGGGGCCACACAACAAAGCGAGGATTGAGAGTCCCTAACCCGGACTCAAGGGGCCACGCAACAAAGCGTGGATTGAGAGTCCCTGACCCCAACTCAAGGGGCCACGCAACAAAGCTTGGTTTGTGAGTCCCTAACCGAACTCAAGGGGCCACGCAACAAAGCGTGGATTGAGAGTCCCGAACCCCAACTCAAGGGGCCACGCAACAAAGTGAGGATGGAGGGTCCCTAACCCCAACTCAAGGGGCCACGCAACAAAGCTTGGTTTGTGAGTCCCTAACCCCAACTCAAGGGGCCACGCAACAAAGCGAGGATTGAGAGTCCCTAACCCCAACTCAAGGGGCCACGCAACAAAGCGTGGATTGAGAGTCCCGAACCCCAACTCAAGGGGCCACGCAACAAAGTGAGGATGGAGGGTCCCGAACCCCAACTCAAGGGGCCACGCAACAAAGCTTGGTTTGTGAGTCTGTAACCCCAACTCAAGGGGCCACGCAACAAAGCGAGAATTGAGAGTCCCTAACCCCAACTCAAGGGGCCACGCAACAAAGCGTGGATTGAGAGTCCCTAACCCCAACTCAAGGGGCCACGCAACAAAGCGTGGATTGAGAGTCCCTAACCCCAACTCAAGGGGCCACGCAACAAAGCGTGGATTGTGAGTCCGTAACCCCAACTCAAGGGGCCACGCAACAAAGCGTGGATTGAGAGTCCCTAACCCCAACTCAAGGGGCCACGCAACAAAGCGTGGATTGTGAGTCCCTAACCCCAACTCAAGGGGCCACGCAACAAAGCGTGGATTGAGAGTCCCTAACCCCAACTCAAGGGGCCACGCAACAAAGCGTGGATTGTGAGTCCCTAACCCCAACTCAAGGGGCCACGCAACAAAGCGTGGATTGAGAGTCCCCAACCCCAACTCAAGGGGCCACGCAACAAAGCGTGGATTCAGAGTCCCTAACCCCAACTCAAGGGGCCTCGCAACAAAGCGAGGATTGAGAGTCCCTAATCCCAACTCAAGGGGCCACGCAACAAAGCGTGGATTGTGAGTCCCTAACCCCAACTCAAGGGGCCACAAAACAAAGCGTGGATTGAGAGTCCCTAACCCCAACTCAACGGGCCACGCAACAAACCGTGGATTGAGAGTCCCTAACCCCAACTCAAGGGGCCACGCAACAAAGCTTGGTTTGTGAGTCCCTAACCCCAACTCAAGGGGCCACGCAACAAAGCATGGATTGTGAGTCCCTAACCCCAACTCAAGGGGCCACGCAACAAAGCGTGGATTGAGAGTCCCTAACCCCAACTCAAGGGGCCACACAACAAAGCGTGGATTGTGAGTCCCTAACCCCAACTCAAGGGGCGACGCAACAAAGCGTGGATTGTGAGTCCCTAACCCCAACGCAACGGGCCACGCAACAAAGCGTGGATTGATAGCCCCTAACCCTAACTCAAGGGGCCACGCAACAAAGCGTGGATTGTGAGTCCCTAACCCCAACTCAAGGGGCCACACAACAAAGCGAGGATTGAGAGTCCCTAACCCCAACTCAAGGGGCCTCGCAACAAAGCGTGGATTGAGAGTCCCTAACCCCAACTCAAGGGGCCACGCAACAAAGCGTGGATGGAGAGTCCCGAACCCCAACTCAAGGGGCCACGCAACAAAGCTTGGATTGAGAGTCCCTAACCCCAACTCAAGGGGCCTCGCAAAAAAGCGTGGATTGAGAGTCCCTAACCCCAACTCAAGGGGCCACGCAACAAAGCGTGGATGGAGAGTCCCGAACCCCAACTCAAGGGGCCACGCAACAAAGCTTGGATTGAGAGTCCCTAACCCCAACTCAAGGGGCCACACAAGAAAGCGAGGATTGAGAGTCCCTAACCCCAACTCAAGGGGCCAGGCAACAACGCGTGGATTGCGAGTCCCTAACCCCAACTCAAGGGGCCTCGCAAGAAAGCGGGGATTGAGAGTCTCAAACCCCAACTCAAGGGGACACGCAACAAAGCGTGGATTGTGAGTCCCTAACCCCAACTCAAGGGGCCACGCAACAAAGCGTGGATTGAGAGTCCCTAACCCCAACTCAAGGGGCCACGCAACAAAGCGTGGATTGAGAATCCCTAACCCCAACTCAAGGGGCCACGCAACAAAGCGTGGATTGAGAGTCCCTAACCCCAACTCCACGGGCCACGCAACAAAGCGTGGATTGTGAGTCCCTGACCCCAACTCAAGGGGCCACGCAACAAAGCGAGGATTGTGAGTCCCTGACCCCAACACAAGGGGCCACGCAACAAAGCTTGGATTGTGAGTCCCTAACCCCAACTCAAGGGGCCACGCAACAAAGCTTGGATTGTGAGTCCATAACCCCAACTCAAGGGGCCACGCAACAAAGCGTGGATTGAGAGTCCCTAACCCCAACTCAAGGGGCCACGCAACAAAGTGAGGATTGAGAGTCCCTAACCCCAACTCAAGGGGCCACGCAACAAAGCGTGGATTGAGAGTCCCTAACCCCAACTCAAGGGGCCACGCAACAAAGCATGGATTGAGAGTCCCTGACCCCAACTCAAGGGGCCACGCAACAAAGCGTGGATTGTGAGTCCCTAACCCCAACTCAAGGGGCCACGCAACAAAGCGTGGATTGTGAGTCCGTAACCCCAACTCAAGGGGCCACGCAACAAAGCGAGGATTGTGAGTCCCTAACCCCAACTCAAGGGGCCACGCAACAAAGCTTGGATTGCGAGTCCCTAACCCCAACTCAAGGGGCCACGCAACAAAGCGTGGATTGAGAGTCCCTAACCCCAACTCAAGGGGCCACGCAACAAAGCGTGGATTGAGAGTCCGTAACCCCAACTCAAGGGGCCACGCAACAAAGCGTGGATTGAGAGTCCCTAACCCCAACTCAAGGGGCCACGCAACAAAGCGTGGATTGTGAGTCCCTAACCCCAACTCAAGGGGCGTTGCAACCAAGCGTGGATTGCGAGTCCCTAACCCCAACTCAAGGGGCCACGCAACAAAGCGTGGATTGCGAGTCCCTAACCCCAACTCAAGGGGCCATGCAACAAAGCGAGGATTGTGAGTCCCTAACCCCAACTCAAGGGGCCACGCAACAAAGTGAGGATTGAGAGTCCCGAACCCCAACTCAAGGGGCCACGCAACAAAGCGTGGATTGAGAGTCCCTAACCCCAACTCAAGGGGCCACGCAACAAAGCATGGATTGAGAGTCCCTGACCCCAACTCAAGGGGCCACGCAACAAAGCGTGGATTGTGAGTCCCTAACCCCAACTCAAGGGGCCACGCAACAAAGCGTGGATTGAGAGTCCCTAACCCCAACTCAAGGGGCCACGCAACAAAGTGAGGATTGAGAGTCCCGAACCCCAACTCAAGGGGCCACGCAACAAAGCGTGGATTGAGAGTCCCTAACCCCAACTCAAGGGGCCACGCAACAAAGCATGGATTGAGAGTCCCTGACCCCAACTCAAGGGGCCACGCAACAAAGCGTGGATTGTGAGTCCCTAACCCCAACTCAAGGGGCCACGCAACAAAGCGTGGATTGTGAGTCCGTAACCCCAACTCAAGGGGCCACGCAACAAAGCGAGGATTGTGAGTCCCTAACCCCAACTCAAGGGGCCACGCAACAAAGCTTGGATTGCGAGTCCCTAACCCCAACTCAAGGGGCCACGCAACAAAGCGTGGATTGAGAGTCCCTAACCCCAACTCAAGGGGCCACGCAACAAAGCGTGGATTGAGAGTCCATAACCCCAACTCAAGGGGCCACGCAACAAAGCGTGGATTGTGAGTCCCTAACCCCAACTCAAGGGGCGTTGCAACCAAGCGTGGATTGCGAGTCCCTAACCCCAACTCAAGGGGCCACGCAACAAAGCGTGGATTGCGAGTCCCTAACCCCAACTCAAGGGGCCACGCAACAAAGCGAGGATTGTGAGTCCCTAACCCCAACTCAAGGGGCCACGCAACAAAGCGTGGATTGTGAGTCCCTAACCCCAACTCAAGGGGCCATGCAACAAGGCGTGGATTGAGAGTCCCTAACTCCAACTCAACGGGCCATGCAACAAAGCATGGATTGCAAGTCCCTAACCCCAACTCAAGGGGCCACACAACAAAGCGTGGATTGCGAGTCCCTAACCCCAACTCAAGGGGCCACGCAACAAAGCATGGATTGTGAGTCCCTAACCCCAACTCAAGGGGCCATGCAACAAGGCGTGAATTGACAGTCCCTAACTCCAACTCAACGGGCCATGCAACAAAGCATGGATTGCAAGTCCCTAACCCCAACTCAAGGGGCCACACAACAAAGCGTGATTTGCAAGTCCCTAACCCCAACTCAAGGGGCCACGCAACAAAGCGTGGATTGAGAGTCCCTAACCCCAACTCAAGGGGCCTCGCAACAAAGCGTGGATTGCGAGTCCCTAACCCCAACTCAAGGGGCCACGCAACAAAGCTTGGATTGACAGTCCCTAACCCCAACTCAAGGGGCCACGGATTGAGAGTCCCTAACCCCAACTCAAGGGGCCACACAACAACGCGTGGATTGCGAGTCCCTAACCCCAACTCAAGGGGCCTCGCAAGAAAGCGAGGATTGAGAGTCCCAAACCCCAACTCAAGGGGCCACACAACAAAGCGTGGATTGTGAGACCCTAACCCCAATTCAAGGGGCCACGCAACAAAGCGAGGATTGAGAGTCCCCAACCCCAACTCAAGGGGCCACGCGACAAAGCGTGGATTGCGGGTCCCGAACTCCAACTCAAGGGGCCACGCCACAAAGCGTGGATTGCGAGTCCCTAACCCCAACTCAAGGGGCCACGCAACAAAGCGTGGATTGAGAGTCCCTAACCCCAACTCAAGGGGCCACGCAACAAAGCGTGGATTGTGAGTCCCCAACCCCAACTCAAGGGGCCACGCAACCAAGCGTGGATTGCGGGTCCCTAACCCCAACTCAAGGGGCCACGCAACAAAGCGTGGATTGCAAGTCCCTAACCCCAACTCAAGGGGCCACGCAACAAAGCGTGGATTGTGAGTCCCTCACCAAAACTCAAGGGGCCACACAACAAAGCGAGGGTTGTGACTCCCTAACCCCAACTCAAGGGGCCACGCAACAAAGCGTGGATTGTGAGTCCCGAACCCCAACTCAAGGGGCCACGCAACAAAGCGTGGATTGAGAGTCCCTAACCCCAACTCAAGGGGCCACGCAACAAAGCGTGGATTGTGAGTCCCTAACCCCAACTCAAGGGGCCACGCAACAAAGCGTGGATTGAGAGTCCCTAACCCCAACTCAAGGGGCCACGCAACAAAGCGTGGATTGTGAGTCCCCAACCCCAACTCAAGGGGCCACGCAACCAAGCGTGGATTGCGAGTCCCTAACCCCACCTCAAGGGGCCACGCAACAAAGCGTGGATTGTGAGTCCCTAACCCCAACTCAAGGGGCCACGCAACAGAAGCTTGGATTGCGAGTCCCTAACCCCAACTCAAGGGGCCACGCAACAAAGCGTGGATTGCAAGTCCCTAACCCCGACTCAAGGGGCCACGCAACAAAGCGTGGATTGCAAGTCCCTAACCCCAACTCAAGGGGCCACGCAACAAAGCGTGGATTGCAAGTCCCTAACCCAAACTCAAGGGGCCACGCAACAAAGCGTGGATTGTGAGTCCCCAACCCCAACTCAAGGGGCCACGCAACCAAGCGTGGATTGCGAGTCCCTAACCCCAACTCAAGGGGCCACGCAACAAAGCGTGGATTGCAAGTCCCTGACCCGAACTCACGCAACAAAGAATGGATTGTGAGTCCCTAACCCCAACTCAAGGGGCCACGCAACAAAGTCAGGATGGAGAGTCCCTAAGCCCAACTCAAGGGGCCACACAACAAAGCGTGGATTGCGAGTCCCTGACCCCAACTCAAGGGGCCATGCAACAAAGCGAGGATTGAGATTCGCTAACCCCAACTCACGCAACAAAGCGTGGATTGAGAGTCCCTAACCCCAACTCAAGGGGCCATGCAACAAAGCGTGGATTGAGAGTCCCTCACCCAAACTCAAGGGGCCACACAACAAAGCGTGGATTGAGAGTCCCTAACCCCAACTCAAGGGGCCATGCAACGAAGCTTGGTTTGTGAGTCCCTGACCCCAACTCACGCAACAAAACGTGAATTGTGAGTCCCTAACCCCAACTCAAGGGGCCACGCAACAAAGTGAGGATTGAGACTCCCTAACCCCAACTCAAGGGGCCACGCAACAAAGCGTGGATTGAGAGTCCCCAACCCCAACTCAAGGGGCCATGCAACAAATCGTGGATTGAGAGTCGCTAACCCCAACTCACGTAACAAAGCGTGGATTGTGAGTCCCTAACCCCAACTCAAGGGGCCATGCAACAAAGCGTGGATTGAGAGTCCCTGACCCCAACTCACGCAACAAAGCGTGAATTGTGAGTCCCTGACCCCAACTCAAGGGGCCACGCAGCAAAGTGAGGATGGAGAGTCCCTAACCCCAACTCAAGGGGCCACGCAACAAAGCGTGGATTCTGAGTCCCTAACCCCAACTCAAGGGGCCATGCAACAAAGCATGGATTGAGAGTCCCTAACCCCAACTCACGCAACAAAGCGAGGATTGAGAGTCCCGAACCCCAACTCAAGGGGCCATGCAACAAAGCATGGATTGAGAGTCCCTAACCCCAACTCACGCAGCAAAGTGAGGATTGAGAGTCCCTAACCCCAACTCAACGGGCCACGCAACAAAGCGTGGATTGAGAGTCCCCAACCCCAACTCAAGGGGCCATGCAACAAAGCGTGGATTGAGAGCCCCTAACCCCAACTCACACAACAAAGCATGGATTGAGAGTCCCTCACCCCAACTCAAGGGGCCACGCAGCAAAGTAAGGATGGAGAGTCCCTAACCCCAACTCAAGGGGCCACGCAACAAAGCGTGGATTGAGAGTCCCTAACCCCAACTCAAGGGGCCATGCAACAAAGCGCGGATTGCAAGTCCCTAGGCGGGAAGAAAATTGCTTTGCGGGGGGGGATGGCACGCAAGCCCATTTGCCCAACCCCCCCCTCCCCCTCCTTGGTCGCGGTGGTTCTTCGGTGGTTGGGGGTGGTTGTTCAGTGGTTGGCGGTGGTTGTTCGGTGGTAGGTGGTGGTTAGGTGGTTGGCGGTGGTTATTCGGTGGTTGGTGGTGATTGTTCGGTGGTTGGCGGTGGTTGTCCGGTGGTTGGTGGTGCTTGTTCGGTGGTTGGCGGTGGTTGTTCGGTGGATGGCGGTGGTTGTTCGGTGGTTGGTGGTGGTTGTTTGGTGGTTGGCGGTGGTTGTTCGGTGGTTGGCGGTGGTTATTCGGTGGTTGGCGGTTGTTATTCGGTGGTTGGTGGTGGTTTTTCGCTGATTGGCGGTGGGACAGGGGTTTGGGCTGGGGCTGCCCTACCTGCCGTGCCGGGGGGGGGGGGGTCCAACCCCAACATATATGGCTCAAAATGATCCCCACGTCGCGCTGATCATTGTGACTACACATATGTGGGGGAAAAAATTTTGAATGAAAAAAATTTTCCGGGCCAAAATTTGTGTTCCGGCGCAACAACCGTCCTTACACACACAAAGGGCCCGGCACGGAAGCCCATTTCTGGAACCCCCCCCCCCTCCTTCGCCGGACGCCCATGCCATCCCCCCCCCCCCCCCCCCCGCAAAGCAATTTTCAGGCCACCCTAACCCCAACTCAAGGGGCCACGCAACAAAGCGTGGATTGTGAGTCCCTCACCAAACCTTAACAAAAAAAAATGTGGTTCCTTAAGGACCGCCCTGCAAAGGAGAACAAAATCAGAAGTGGCTACCTCACCCCTGCTTTGTCAGGGACCAGAAGAGGGCAGAAGTGCTACGTCACCCCTGCATTCTCGGGGGTCCCCGACGCCAAACGCGGGGGGAAATCAGAAGTGGCCCACAGGTGGGCACACCGCCTGCATGCACGCATTTTCAGTAAAATTGGTAATTGTCTCTTTGCGGTAAGGTCGTGTAATTTTCTTATTTTTGCGGTAAACGCGTGTAGGGGAAAATCGGCACATTGTGTAATTTTTGTTGCAGCAAGTCGTGTAATTTTTTTTTGCGGTAGATGCATGTAACAAAAAAAATCGTCACACCGTGTAATTTTTTTTTTGCGGTCATGGCTTACACGACTTACGGCAAAAAAAAATTACACGACTAGACAATTTTTCTGTTACACGCATTTACCGTAGCAAAAAAATTACACGAATTACAACACACACGCGCGGACTGCACTTCCGACAAGGGCGTGCCTTAGTCAAAGGGTACAAACGGCCAGACGGAATGTTCAGGGAGCAGCTCAGCACGATGCCTGGTTAGGGACTGGCAGGACATGCCTGGGTTCCAAAGAGCCGATACTGACGTCAGAAAGTCCACCTCACAGACAATTGCTCCGAACAACGAGCCAAAAAGTGAGCCCAGTTTTGCCTAAATCTGTACAAATCTAATACAGGGCAGGGGGATTGGGTGCCTAGTCAATTTGGCGGTGGTAAATTTGGCTGTGGGAAATTTGGCGGAAGCAAGGAACAGGCAATGAGATATGTGGAGCATGCAAAGCACAAGGGGATAGGAGGACAAAGCAGGAAGCCCCTGGATTTGGCGTGGGAAATTTGGCAGCCAAATTGAAACGCCAAATTTCCCACACCACATTTACGGCCCACCAAAATCCCCCCGCCCCCTCTGTAGCCTAAATTAGCCCATCAGGGGGCCCATAGACGCCAACCAGTGGGCCCAATTTGTGCAACCTGTCTACCATGGATTTGCATGTACTATCATTGCTGCTGCAGGCCTTCCCAGGAGTCGTCAAAAATCACCTAACAAACACGACCTTTCACCCCTGCCAACCTGAAAACTGCCGACCTGAAAACGGCCTAGTCCTCATGGGTGGGGCCCCAGAGTGGGGCTGATCGGTGGTGCCCAGAGATAGGGCGCGGGACCCCCACCAGAAATCGAAGTGGGGAGGGGTGGGGCCGGGGGGGGGGGGGGGCAATGTCATTAGGTCTCAAGCCCCCCCCCTTCCCAACAGCTCCAAGCCAGCATACGCTGGGGTGCAGCCAGAGAATGCCCCTTTGCACATGGTTCCCCACTCCCAGTGCCGTGTACATCACCACACAGCGGCGATTAAAACCAGGTAGGCCCGCATGCATGGGAAATACCAGCTAAGTGCTTAGTGAAGTGGAACCTGTAGGGCATTGGGGATGGGGGGATAAAGGCTGAGTGAGTATCCCAGTTAATACTTCCGGGTGTATGCACTTGTTCACCTTTTGAGGAGGGAATCCTCCATGTGGCCAACGCCAACAGCCGAGGAAAATTATTTTCACTCGGTGAGAGTGGGTTGCCCGACAGTTGCCCCTCTGCTCACAAGTACTGCTTCTGCCCCTTGGCATCCCTCCCGCGCATGGGGAGGGGAGGGGGAGGGGGTGCATAACAGCTAAGTAAGTATGCCGGTTGGTACTTCGAGTGCCAGTACCAGGGTGCCTGTCGAAGAAAGTCTGATCAGCGGGAGACAAGGAACCCCAAGGGACCACAGAGGCACCTTTTTGTGGGCAATAAAAACACTTCATAGTGTCAATATGCGCAAGGAACATAAAAAAAACATGAATTCTCAAATTATCCAAAATAAATGATGCGCATCTCGGACTGTTGTACCTACTTTTCTTTTCAGCTGCCCCAGAAATGCAAACGAGTGGAAAGACCCAGAAACCCAACAAATCAGCAGAAGAAGTCGGCAGAGTCGGCGAAAGTCGGCCGCCAATTTGGTTGGAGGGGTTGCAAGTGCTGCTTCTGCCCCTTAGCGTCCCTCCCATGCCGGCGCCTGCATGCTTCACACCAAGGTCTTCGTTTGGATGGTGCTCACCACCACATGCGGGGGGGGGGGGGGGGGCTGGAGGGCGTTTGTAGTGGCAGACAGGGAACATGGTGTGGCATGTGACGCCACCTGAATCAATCCCCTGTGCCATGCAGGTCCGCATCATAGCCCTTGTGAGAGGATGTTTTGGGGGCGGGTACTACAGGACGTCAAGGGGGTTTCTCTGGAGGAGTTGGAGAACTCGGTGACATTATGGGACGGCGAGGCGGTTCCTCGCGAGAACCTTGAAGAAACCTTGGGTCCAGGGCGATTAGAAGGGAATCCTGGGGTGTCCTGCAGAAAGGCCAGGGTATCAGTGTGCAGGAGCGGACAGCACCTCACGGTACTCCGAGTAGGGCTGCTGCACGCCCCCCGGCAGATCCAGCCAGACGGAGCGCGAGGGAGCCTCAAGCGCCGCTGCATCCTGATGCTTGGCCCACCACACTCGAATGATATCAGTCTCTTCGAGGCTGCAACTGCCGCGTTGCGCAAACATGTACGGCATGATCGAGAAGGTGGCGTCGGCACAGACGCATACTACAAAAGGAAAGGCGTGTGGTTCCAGTGCAATCTCCTCTGCAAAGAGCTGTGCCAGCCATAGCCATGGCCCCCCCCTCCGCGGCCCATACTCCTCGAGGGCATTGGTGTGAGGACTGACCGACAGGACCGGACCGTCGCCATCTTGTTGCCACTTCTCGTCCCATGATTCACGGAGCCCCACGTTCCATCCGTCGGGGCTCGATCCGTTCCTGTTGCTCGTATCGCTCTTGCTTTCGTCTGCTTCATTGTGCGCGTTCTGTTGTTGGAGTAACGGCGCCCAGTAGACCTTCTGCGAGGCCGCCCGCTGCTCCAGAATTCCGCGAGGTGGTGCTGGGGTTTCGCATGAGGACTACGGCTTTCCTCGGCGTGAACATGTGGATGCCCCATGCCAGACCCACCGCTACTTGGCCCAGCCCGATGTCTGTGCGATCCTGCGAGAGGCCCCTGTGTGTGCTCATGTGGGCCTGAAGCCGGCCAAATCCCCACCAAAACGGGGGGCGGGGGCGACCAGGGGTACCCAGAGATAAGCCCTCCCCCCCGTCCCCCCACAATTGGATAGGGAGGCCGCTGAGAAGAACCCTGGCATGGGTGTGTCAGTTCGGGGGTCTTGGGGGGGGTGGGGGGGTCGTTGACAAAAGCAGATTATGCGATGCCTTTGCTGGACACTGCACAGATGTAACAAGGGGACCCACAATTTCCCCCTCTGGAACAAAACTGTGATAACCTCTTGCGGCTGTTCAGGCCAGAAACCTCGTAGCCGATGGCCGGGGGCTGGCTCGTATCTCTAGGTACTTCCGACAACCGACAAGTGAGTACTTGGTCATTTTCAGGCCTGCAGGGGTTGGCTGAAAAATCGCGATTTTTGGGCTGCCCATGACGGCCCCCCGGAGGGGTGACAGGACATCTAAGCCCATGGGCAGCCATGTAGCACCAATGAGGCCCCTCGGTGGTTGCCGTTGGCGCTGTTTGGGCCGTTTTGCGTCGCAGTAGACAAACCCTGGTTGACCTACTGCGGGCCTAATGCAGCAATCCTAACACAGGTCCTGTTCAGGTTGTTGTACATGAACCTCCTGACCAGTCGTGGGGGGGCTGGGTCCAACCTCCAGGTAACCCCGACCAGCCTTTCTATGCGGCCCCACTGCGGGGCAACTGGTTAGGACTTGGCCATTTTCAGGCTGGCAGGAGGGCGAAGAATCGCATTTTGGGGGACAGCCTTGGATCATCATTTGGAGACAATGAGAGCACATACAAATCTGCTGGGAGTCATGCTGTACCAAGTAGGCTCGCCTATTGGTGTCCATAGGCCGCTTCCAAGACTGTCCGCGGGCTGTCTGAGCCCATTTCTAGAGATCCAAGTAAAACACGGCACCCACTGCGTGGTAAATTGTTTGAAAATGCTCTGTGAAGTGGACTTGCTCAAAGTGATAGAATCACCTTGCAGAGGTTGTGAGATCCACACTAGATGGGCCTGCATTTATGAGAAGCGCCAAATAACCAAAAAATGGGGTCTATTCATGAGTCAAAGCCTGCGGGTTAATTGCAGGTTTAATCGCATGCAAAGGCTGTTTGGCAATATAATATTGTCCAAAAAAAAACTGAGATTGAACCACCTAGAGTATGCCATGCGAATACCCTCTCAAAAATGGGGGAATATGTCGCTCAAGCCTGCCCTTGATCTAACGACCTCTCTTCGGGTTGATTTGCGATTTGCAGCTCAGCCCATGCCCTTTCCTGGCTCTCTAAATGGTCCTGAACCATCCAAGGGGGTCTTGCATTGCCCGCCATTGCTCGTCATGCAACTTGGAGTGCTGGATGTTTGTGAAGGCCGGCAATCAAATGTCCACTGCGATTCATTAATGAAGGCAGTTGACGGCTGTTGGCAGTTCACACCCTCCGGGACCCAAATCTATCGTGAATCTGCTGTGACCCTTTTGGTGAACCTCATTAGGCCCCATACCGGTGGATGATGAGACCTGGCGTGGGCTTCTCTTTCATAAGAAGCAGGTCCAATTCCGCAATCTTCAGCTGCAGGTCGTCCAGAGCCCGCGCAGACATCAGCAGCTCCCCGCAGTCAGCCCAGTACTGCAGGGCCTCTGCGCGCTCCACCACCGGCCCAAAATACGACCCACGCCGCGGCTCTTCCGACACCATCACCAGCTCAGCATGCCCCACGTCAGCCCCCATCCCAACCCGTGGACCCCGGACGACGGGTGCACCGTTGCGGTCACGCTCTATCTGGCAGGCGGGGAGGCTCAGCACAGCATCGTCCCACGACTGCATCATGAGCTGCCCCTGAACGGTACGACGGGCCATCGCTGGAGCAGCAGCAATGGGGCAGGGGGGGGGGGAGGGCATAGGGGGAAGCCGGTACATACACCAGGCCCAAAGTTTTTAAGCCAGGCTCGACATGTCTGGCTGGTGACAAACCGTGTGGACCGAACCTCCAGAAGGCCAACCTGATTTAACAAAGGGCTTCAGGAACCGGGTCCCTCAGAACAATTGAGGCATCTTGCTCTTTGCCTTTGATGAATTACGCATTACAACAAGCCCGCCGCAGTCCTTAGAAAAGGGCAGTCTGAGGACCGGTGATGGCTTTTTCAATAATGGGCTGCAAGCCTGCAGGGCAATTGTTTTTGGGAAAAAAATGTGCGTGTGACACATGTCTTAAAAGGATCCACGCTTTGTGGCGATCATCGTGAGGAGTCTATGTTGGGGTATCAGGCCTTTTGGGGGCCCATTTTGATCTGCCGAATTTCGTAATTTGTAACTCGTCTCCGAAGGGGCTGGGGTGCTGGGAGATGGGGTCCCCTTAACATCCATTCCTGGTGAGGGCACTCCCCCCCCCCATCTCGCCCCCACCCAAGTAATGGCATAGATCTAGTAGATAGTAGATAGTAGATAGTAGATAGTAGATAGTAGATAGTAGATAACATACCCAGCGCTGTATGACTTGGCACCCCTACTATTTCTGTCGGCGTTCTTTGTCTGCAACCTGACCACCCCACCCCTTGGACACACTTGTGCGCGGGTAGCACACAAATGTTTTACTGCAGCATGGGCATACCTTCCCCTCTTCCTCTCATTCTCCCCGACTGAATGATGGTGACAGCCATGCTTTGGTCAGGAGTTCATGCTACCTGCACCCCTTGAGTAATGTGCAAATTCCTGCAGTAGTATGTGTGAGGTGGAGCACAGAGCCCAAGCTGGGGTAAGCGTCCCAAGACCCTTCGCTGGTCGGGTGGCCAGTATACGCTGGGTCACCGATCCTCCTCCTCCTCCTCTTCCTCCTCCTGGACCCTCTACCCTGCCCCCAGGCCCCCCATTGACCATAAATGCACCCATGAGACGAGATGCATATGCATCCCCTGCTCACCCACACCCTGGATAACCATGGTACAAAGCCTAGATGAGGCAAAAACTCAGCCCCCATCCACACACATGTGTCTAGGTTTAATGGTATCGGCCTGAGCCCTGGCCACATGCACGTAGTCAAGTCGCAAATTCCACTTCGGGGTCGGCAGGGAGGGCGGCTCAACTCAAAGAGCTCTACAGACAAAGAACAGGGGTATCTCTGTGTATTAAACTATTGTTTATTGCATAAACAAGGGGTTACCCAGCCAAGCACTCTCCAGTATCTATGATCATGCAGGCTTGTTTCCCACAGTGCTTTGTCTTTGCTTCTGTTGTACCTTGTTGTGCAACACTTTCCCCAGAAAAACCGATCGATTGTTCAATGCAAGCCTTGTAGCTCTTTGAGTATGGATATCCTCCCTTGTATGATGCACCCCCCACATCAAATACTGGGGAGATCTAACCACCAGGATCATTGGCACTGACGTTGTGACCAATTTGTTTTGTTCTATGTGTGACACCTTGTGCTGCCCCATTCGAGTGCACATCCTTACTTGGAGCAGCAAGCCGATTTTGGGTTTCAACTACTAGGTTTTCTGGCCCCTGTTGTGCTGTTTTTCTTCTTTTGTGTCCAGCCCCATTTTCCTTTCCATTGCGCCCCACCCATGCTTTGGCTTGTTTGCATTCGTACCATGCTCTGTGCTTGGTTTGTCGTCTCCCATCTGTCCCTCTAATGTTGGGTTTGTACAAATGCCCTCTGATGCCAGGCTTGTAGTGGATAATTGGTTGCTATGTACTCGGGCAGAGTACGAGAAATTGGACCTTTCATGGACCTAGTGGAATAGCATCATCCTCCCTGCATGCTGAGGAATGTCCTGGGCCTCTTCCCGGGCATGGGGCAGTGATGTCATCCATGGGTCCATCCAATTATACCATCTGTTGCTGAGGTATCCTATTGTTTATGTTTCTTTTACGCTGCGCACTTCTTATTGGTGTTTGTTGGTTGTGGTTGCTTCTGCCAAGAAAAGGGAGGAGGGGGGCTTCTGTGTACCCTATTGTACAACCGTGAGGCAAGGCAGGAAATTTGAGGGATGCAAACCTGTAATGTTTGGTTTTGGTCTTTGGCATTCGGGCCTTTCGCCAGACCAAAATCACCTACAGAAGGTTCCCTAAGGGGGTTGTAGAGAAGAGAAGATGAAGCTTACACACCCACAGAAATATCAATGTCTCTTAAATGGGACATTTGCCGGTCAATATGCTTGATCTATGTCATAATACAGCTTGGAATGGGTGGAAACAAGGGGGGTTTTTCTGCATAGCGCGCGCACAGCGCCAAATAGTATTTCTCCTTTCCCACGACCACCCTGAAATCCACCCACCTCTGGGGAAGCACACGCGCACATGGGGAAAACAAAGAAAATCCTCATGGGACCCAGCCAAATGTCATGCACAACCCTCTATAACACCCATGAATATCATTGTAGCCTTCTACCAGTCAGTCTATGTCTTGCAATCAATGAAAGGGACGTGGGAATGCAATCTTCCCTAATATGCACCATCATGTTTACCCACCTCAAACTCCATGAAATATCTGTTGGTGCGTTGTGGCCCATACTTGTCCCATATCTTAACATTGGCACTCATACTGGGTAAGACTGGACATATCCACACAATGTTAACCAAATTATCCACTGCCACTGACCTTCCACAAAATAGCCTACTTTTCACACAGCGCACAGTGCGCCCCCAAGGCAACCTGCCACGAGTTCAGATGACAGCCATTAGCGTGACAGCCTCAACACATAAATACTGCGCACACAAACAGCAATTCGCCTCAGCACTCCTGACCTACACCTTGTCTAACTACACGGCCCATGCTTTTTTGGCACTTGAAGAATTTCCACAATCTCAGTGTACTCCCCAAGACTATTTTTCTCCAAGGGCGCCAGACAGACCTGCACACAAAACACACACACAGATGATGCACAAGGGCAAGAGAGCCCTGCATACCAAACACGCACATAAGCAGGAGCAGGAGGAGGAGGAGCAGGAGGAGGTGTGGCCGAAATCCACACCATGCGACCCATGGTGCCTGACAGGGCTGCTTAGCCTCACGGCTACCGGCGTGCCCCCAAGGATGGGACCTGTGCCATTAGCATCATGGCAGTGCCTCTCTCCCGGTTGTACCTCGCCCGTTGGGTCGTCCCTGGTGCCCTTGACCCAGTGAGGGGATATTGCCCTCAGGCTGGCTCTACATCCGGCACTGCAGCCGGCACTGCAGCCGCCACCAGGGTGGCCATCTCATGGGTGTTGGGGTTAGCCCCACAGCCATTGAGCTACGCACCTGAAAGCTTGGGCCGACAGCTTGATAGGGCATCCTGGCCCCATCCGGATGATCAACCCAACTTTGTCCTTGCCCTTCATCCTGAATTATGCCGTCCCTGTAGTTCCCCCACCCTGACACCTTTCATTCACAAAAGCCAGACTGTCCTACACAAAAAACAGCACACACACACTTCACAAGAGCCAGACAGCCAGCACACAAAAATACACACATACACACTGCATAAAATAAAATAAGGGTCCAAGGGCACTGAACACAAAACACACATACAGACACTGCAACAAAATATGCAAAAAGACGCCCTTGGGGGTCAAGCATCCTCGTTCACTTTTTCCCATTCCAGCAATCAGCCTCCGGGGGGGGGGGGGGGGGATGTGCCTTCTTGCTGCCCACAGTATTTTACTTGCTCTGAATTTCCGTTGACTGTTTGGCTCCTGTGTTTTCAATTGCCACCTCTATCCCACTGGTTTGCCGTTCAGGCCATGCACGGGGCTGCCTGTGGATTTGTTGCACTGCTCTGGACACCTGGGTGCTTAGGACTGTCTAGATGGATACCAGCTGAACCTCGCAGCAGGGCTGAGAAGCTAAGAAAGCCTGCGGGTTGAGCTATTGGCTTTGGGGATTGGCGACCCCGCCCCCCCCTTCTCTTTTTGAAGAAAGGGGTCCATGTGCTTGTGTGCATCCAGGGACCCCATGTCTGGTTCCTCGGAAGAGCATAGGGTATCCCACCTTTGTCCGTGACAAAGGTCCAGGATTCCCCAGTGTGAACCCTGGGGAAGGGGGGAGGTGGCAACTAAGTTCAACCGGAATCTCTACATACCCAGGCATACATGTGATTTCATCTTCCCCTCTTGACCGAATACAGTTCCCCCTCCTAAACACAGTGTTCCACGCAAGCCTGATGGGATGGTAGCGGAGCGTTCCTTTACTGTTTCCAAAAGGAGCGCTGCTGGTTGTGCGCCAAATGCTGGCAGTTACCTAAACCCATCCCAAACCATGTGCGAAACCCTGGTACGATGAGTGATAATGTGGCCTGGTGTCCTCCACCGATCTCAATCCCTGTTCTTAAACGTTGTCCGGAGGTCTTCCCCCAAATCCATCCCGAGATACCCAATAGTGATACCCCATGGAGATACCCTGTGGAGATCACTACCTCTACCAGTAACCCGCTTCTTTGGAACTGTCCTGAGGAAGTTGTGTCATGCCAAAACCTCGTTGCCACAGACAGTGGGGGCTAGACCTGAACCTCAGTGCCAAAATTGACCAAATCTGGCGTGGCACTGAAGGCGACAACGATGCGGAACCCGTCAATGGAGATGGCGGTGCCTTTATGCTTCTCGACGTGCCGCAGCACTGTGGTCTGGTACAGCCCAAGGGACGTGCGCAGATCGCACACGTTCAAGTCCCAGATGTCCTGGCCCTCCTGCACATCGCACACAATCACCGCCACCTCCGACTTCTGATCAGGCACGAACTTTAGGTTGAAGAAGTTTTGTGTGGTCTGCTCCTCCACCAGCGCCTCCAGCGCCAATAAGTCTTGCTCCAACTGCGTTCGGTCTCGGAGCCAACAGTAAACCAGTTGACTCATGCCCTGGCTGCGCACGTGGCGCGGCTCCTTTTCCACATTCTCCAGCCGCACACAGCGGGCGGCGAGGGATTGTGGCAGCACCTGAGGGAGGCGAAGCTGCGTATTGGGCAGGGCATGCGCCGGCTCACTGAAGGCATGCATAGGGCACGCACAGGGCACAGGGCGTGCATAGGACGTTGCACAGGGCATGCACGGGCACAATCAATGAGCAAAATGTGTTCCCTATGGATTGTGCCCGTGCGTGCCCTGCGCATTACCCTGTGCATGCCCTATGCAGGCCTTGCACACACCCTGTCCTCCCAGCAAATTTGAGCAACTGCAGCATGCAGAAAGCTGCTTCATGCTACGGCATCTTTCAGACATAGATGGGGGGATGCTCAACTGCCAAAAGCGGCAAAGGCAGCATATGTGAACCCTGTAGTTTGGGGTAGGTTCGATCCATAATCACAGCATGCATGTCCCTGTCAGTGGGTGCCAGAATGTTAGTCACGTTGAAACTCAGGTAATTCGCCAGATACTTGTGGGCCTCGAAGGTTGGGCAACTGGGCATATTCGTTGGGGCACACCTCAAGGGAGCTGTATCTTGGGTCTAACCAACCAACAATGCCCTGAGATGCAAATCATCGAGCCCTGTACTTCTTGACACATTGTTGATATGTTATGTATGTTGATGTATTCTTTAACACCTGAGAGATCCACAGCTCTCAAGAGACTGCCATTCTTGTTTCTTTGGATACCTCCCCAACCCAACCCAAGAATCTTGGCACAATTTTTGCTTCCACCAGCGCCGGCCTGATTAGCTCAATCTGTACACCAGCCAAGTCTAGCCAAGAATGCATCCATGCAGACGAACTTCCCATGCCGAGTGTCCATGTAAGAATACCTCCCGTACCTACCTGTGCCAGAGTACAAAGGAGGTTTCTAAAGTTCCCAACTGCAAACGCATCCAAAATATACACCCAGAAATACCAAATATGGTCCTTATTAGAGAGACCTTCTTGTGCCCTAGCACAACAAAACAAAAACAAAACGAGCCACACCAGCCAAAAAGTGACCATGTTGCTTGCGTTTGCTACCCTAAAATGCACACATAATCTCTCGTATGTAGTATTCCCACTTTTTGATAATGATAAATTTGTCCCTCTCATGCTTCCCATCAAGTAGTTTTCTTTCGCCATCGATCTCCCTGGAGCCACCTGGAGCCCCAACCACCATAGACCTGATTTGGATAGTTGTTAGCACCTTTTTTGGCTGTCTTTGTGTCTATCTGTCTGGGTACAGGATTGTTTGTTCAGTTGTATTTTTTTTAGGCTCAACAGACCTATGCTAGAGAATACAAACCCGTGATGGAAAATATACATGTACTTCATGCGGGCTGAGGAGTGCATTGCCTCATTTTGCTTTCTCTGCAGATCTGCTTCTATTTGTCATCTCATTTCGATCAATCAATCCTCTAAATTAGCTTCTACCCCACCATTTTTGGCAGTTCAACCGGCAAACCACATACCCCATCATGGGGAGAGGGCTCATGGATCTCAAGATCTTCGGCAAGCGTTCCCCCTTGAAACAACAGCCAATATGAAGAATGCTGGGGCCTGTTTGCAAATCTCACGGGGTCGGCTTTCCTAGCGCGTGGGGCATCAAGAGAGCCCATGTGCATTCATCCTCATGGCGTATGGGGCATCTAATGAGCCCATATGCATATGTTGCCTTGGTGTCTAGGATGTCCAAAGAGCTCAAACGCAGTCATCTTTTTTTTGCACATAGGGCATCCAGAGACCCCACGCGCATTCCTCTTTTTTGGTGCACGGGGCATCGAGGGAGCCCATACGCATCCGTACCCATGGCGTTTGGGCATCCAAACAGCCTAAATGCATTCATCTTCTTTGCGTACAAGGCATCCAGAGAGCCCACATGCTTTCATCTTGTTGGTGTGGGGGGCATCCAAGAAGCCCAGATGCATCCAGTTGATGTTTTGTGTGGGGCTCCGCTGTGGCTGTGGGGGAGGGTCCCAGACACTCAATTCGGGGGGGACATTTTTGTCTTTAGCATGCTGCGGTGGCTTTGAAAGAGAGCTTGTTACATCAAGGATGGGCATGAGTGACCTAAGGGATTCTCAAACCATTATTCACCTTATGGCATGTCGTGGCATGTGGCAAACCCCACACCTACAGTCCTGAAAAGCTGCCCCCTCCCCTTGCAAGAGCAACACTAAAGTTCCAAAACTTGGTGGAATCAACACCTAGTGTTGCTCTGACAAGGGAGTTGTTTGCGCTCACCCTGAGAAGATACAAGTAGTGGCCATTGCATCGAGAATGCACAAAATCGTCTGGTGATTCCCCAATCTCCACCTCCAAAAGACAAGTAGGGGTGAAAGTGGCCAACACGGCAACAAGCAGTATCCCTAAAATGCCATCCCCAGCCTCAAATCACAAAAAATACTTGATCTTCATGGACCACCAGAAAGAGGAAGTGCCAAATTCCATAGTTGCGGAAACAAGTCAGCCTATTTTGGTCCCGCATGCTGCGCGTACAAGGGTTAGTGCACAGACATGACTCGGCATAGCCTCGGGCCATCTCCCTATGCATCCCCGCTAGTGTACACGCGGCGAGGGAAGGACCCTTGCCATCCGCCGAGGTGCCCTCACAACAAGACCTCCCGTGGCCCTCACTTGGGGCCTCTGAGCCTCTTAAGGGGGGTCGACGCTCTCCCCCACTCCTCCTCTTGTGGCAACGCCGCATTCGACGCTGACTTGGTGAAGCCTAGGGCGAAAAGGCCGCGTGATACGGCAAAGCATCCCAACTCTAGCCTGGTATTCCCCACCACCCCGCAGTCCGACTTGGACTTGCCGGGTGTTGCCCGCAGCTGACGATTGTTGCTTCCCTAGAGGGTGGGGGGAGGAGGAGGAGAAGGAGGATCGGTGACTCAGGATTGCCTGTTCACCTAGCCCAACAGGGTCACATGACGCTGGTTGGACGGACCCTCAGTGCTCCGCTTGTCACTTACTCTAGGGAACTGTTGTAGTCACCCAGATCCTCGACGGAGACGGTTTCGGGAACCCCGGGACCACTCACCCACCCGCGTGACCATTTGCATCCCGGGCCTAGACGGGGAAGAGTAGGGGGGTCGCTTCACGCATTGTGTGTCCCGACTACCCCTTCTCTGGCCATCCGGTACCAGAACCTCGTGACATCACCGGGTACTGACAACATGCACAAATCCATTGCCTCACCAAACAGATTGAGATGTAACTGACAGTCGATAATGTTTGTACTGAAGTGACACCGGTATCCCCAGAGTTTCCAGGGTCACCTGCATCACCACTTGCATAGTCCTGCCCTTACGGAACCACTCTCTTCCATTATCTTGATCGATGCATGTTATGTATTGTTCATGTTCGTCATACCCATACTCCATAACCCACACCCTATCCTGCACTGTTGTAGGAGTGTCTACCAGCAGGAGGGAGGGACAGCCACAGGCTCATCTAGTTGGCATATCCAACCACATCGCGGTCGCTGCCGATGCGCAGAACGTTTGGCACCAGCGTCCACTGCGTCTAGAATACCGTCCATAACAATTCCTGACCGATGTGAGTGAATGTGTCGGGGGGCGGTGAAGGATGTGGACATGGCACGACAGTCCATTCACAGCCGATGAATGAGGGGGGTCCGCTGTTGATTGGAGGATTCTAGTGCTAGAACATAAGAGAGACAGCCTGTGTATGACGAGGCTTTGGTTACCTAGTGCCCTTCCGGGCGGTTTAGACTGGCATGCCGGGCACGTAGTACCGTCCATGCTACATACAGCTCCACGGCAAACGAGTGATCGAGGTACAGGGGAATGTCAACTTCATACAACGTATATTCATAGGTCTGCATTGATCCCACTGCAAAACATTCCCCACACTTGCCGTCATCAAACCAAGAACCATCGGACATGAAAAAGGGGTCTTCAGGTATACACAAAAGCTCGGGTACTGTGCAGTGCAGAGCATGTGAAACAGGAGGTTGCGGTCTCTGTGCATTGAATTGCCAATCTGACAATGGCCATCCAGCCTTCTCAGCCTGCACTATGGTCTGATACCCTTCACTCATCCATGCATGGACCATGTGTGCCTCTGCCGGATTTTGACTCTTCCACATGGGGTTTTGGTCATCATGCACTGTGCTAACACTCGGGAAGTGGATAGTGATGCCCAAATGATGAGCAAGACACAGAAAACGATCATGACCAATGCTGTGAACCGGGCACATTTCTGCTAAGACTGACTGAACACAAGGCATCTGACAATAGAAGGCTTGATATGCCCTCCATAAACTCCTTGTGGTAGAATAGCGAACTATGGGGTTGGCATGGGACAGCTGTTTCATGTAATTCAACATAAAGTGATGAAGCATGGAAACTGTCGTGGGAACTAAGCCTGTCCAACCAGACCGAATAGGTTGCATGAAAAGAGGAGCCGGCGTGTCCATCCATCGACCGTACTGCCGAAGCGGCGGGAAAGTCTGCTGTTTTCATTACTTTATACGAGGGAGGTCGAATCCCTCCAAACCACCAATGAGATCCACGTGCTGATGCCCAATACATCAGTAGGAGGTAGTGTGCTGGTAGCCTAGTGTAGCGCAAAACCATACTAGCCCTTCTAGAGGCTCGCATGAGCTTATGAAAGTCTTCAGAATGGTACACATGCGGCAAAGCATGCCGACCCAGGAGCCGCATGTAGGTTTGAGCTGATGCCACAGGGGCTGAAGCACCTCCAGCTACCAAAACTGGGGGATGAAACCGAACCTGCAGCCCTTTTTTTGGATGTGACAACCACCAGTAGCTTGGTAGTAGCTGAGTGCAAGTGTGTGAGAACTCCAGTGTGCTGTAGATTAGCACGTACTTTTTGTACCTCATCCAGATCCTGTAGCAAATAGGTAGTATCATCCATGTATGCTACATGTTTGAAACGGCCACACGTACTGTACGGAGTTTGAACATTCCATAGTGCAATAGCGATCCTCAGTTCCAGTACTAGGCAAAACAGGAGTGCCGACATGGGGCATCCTTGAGCTATCCATGCACGAAAACGAGCCAAAGCTCGGCGCACTCCAGCAGTGCCTCCCATGTGCAAAATGGATCCAGTAGCTGCTGAAAGGAGTATGCGAATAAGTTGGTCGGGCAAAGATTTTGTAAGGCTTCATGTTGCACTGAACCACAGGCATGTCTGACATCATCTAGCAACAACAGTGCATTGATTCCTTGAAACCATCTGTCCAGGACACGATCATGGACCACACGGAGAACATCCACTGCGGATGACCCTCCGCACAAAGCAAACTGTAAAGGTGGAATAATACCAGAGGTACATAGGACAGGCGTGACGTGTCTTTTCAGCACTGAAGAAAAGACTTTCCATAACGTAGTGAAATTGAGGAGCAGTCTGGCATTTGCTATGGGGCCGTGAGGAACTTTATTTGGGAGTGCATAAAATTCACCCCAAAATATAGAGGAAATGTTTTCCCTTGGTACCATCGTTGGTACATTTGAGCGAGACTGTCTAGGTGCTCATCCGCTAAAATGCGGAGAAAACGATACTCCGGGCGATCATGAAAGGGCGCAGAGTCAGGGCTCTCTCGCAAAACTTGCCTAGTGAGTTTGAGTGGCGGCAAAACGACCGGCTGCCATGATAAATATTTGCGTATGTCCGTTTGAGACATATGGAAGGGGGCCGACAAATGGTGTTGCCTGAAATGATCCATGCCTATGACTCCCATAAATCAACTGAAGGGGACACCCCTGCCACATAAGTGGGTTCCACACGAATGGTTTGTGTGTTACGAAAAATTCTCCGGTACAGGGGGCGCCGGGGTGCGTCCTTTCTTGCTTGAGCTTTGGGCATGATGGGTGAAACTTGCAAGTGTCGTTCTATGTGCACCAAATCCCAAGCTTCTCGAAGTTTTTGGCTTGAGCTGGCCGTGTGCCTGGAGAGTTTGTGTTGTTTCCACGAATCTGAGTGTACTCACAGAAACGTGTCAATACAGTACTGTATTGAGGTTACCAAAGCTAGTGCGGAATTGGAATCTGTTGGTTCCCCAAAGATAGAGGTTGCCATTTGGACAACTGTCTTTGAAAAATGACAATTTTACGCATCGAGAGTATCTGATTCTCGAGTTCTCAAGAGGTCAGAAAAGAGTTGCTGATACTTGTGAGCATACTGGGTTGGAATGACTGGGGGCTGGGATGCGACTTATTGCATGAAGTGTCTTTGGCGGTTCCACAGCCGGTATACCTTGTAGTCGTAAACAGATCGGAAAGTGATCCGACGGAAAAACCGATTCGGTATGTATGGTGACCATTGCCGAGAATTGTGCTATCTTAGTGATCAGGAACTGGTCCAAAGACCCAAAATGCCCTTGAGGCGAGACCCACATAGGACCCGGTTTGGCCTTTGACACCACTTGTATGGGTGTTCCCTCAAAGACATCCAAAACGGATGCACTGATGGCTGATCGAGCCAGAGGGCAACTCAAATCCCAGCCAGGATTGACATCAAAGTCTCCCCCCAGAATGTGGAAAAAGTCTGATGCTTGTAGAAAGGGCTGAACCCACAACATAGTGAGCCGGATTTCATGTGGCTCTGCACCAATTTGAGATACACATTGCACAACTGTACTCGTTCTTCCATGTAGAGTAACCGAATAACTTGTGCCCAGTTATCTGGGAAGTAAAACTCCTCTAGGACTCGAAACTGTGGACCTCTGCGGATAAGTATGTTACAACATGATGAAAACAAGCAAATACCTCAACACAAGATCAACAATTCAATTGCAACAAACTGTCACCATCGGCGAGTCAGAAGGTAGACGACCCATTGTTCCAAACTCTAGAGAGGTATAAACAAACGTGCAAGCATCACGACGGAGTTCACTGCCACCTGGGTGTGATATGCTGTATACAGGGGGTGGAAAAGATACTTCTCTGATACCTTACCTATTTCCTGCAAAAAGATCACTGGCGGATAAGAATGCTGACGCAGTAAATACTGCAGAGGTCTATGACGGGACGTTGCATTCACTTGCACATTCAATGACAGGATCATAAAGCTTGTCTGTTCTGTCGGAATTTCGATGGGACTGTGGTCTGATTGATGCATTTGAGCTTCACTGATCATGACCTGGCCAAACATTTTTCTGATGCGCTCAGGAACACGCAAAGTGTTGCCCAACATTTTCTTTATAGTATGATGCTTGAAGGCAGCGAAAATCAGCACCTGACTTGTACGTGTTACCATACAATAGGTACAGTGTGTCTGGTGCACCATCGTTTGGGCAAAATCATTCCCTGTCTGGTTGTAATGGTATGGGGTCCACAGTGACTGGTACGAGTGCTCCCCAAAACGCCGGCAGTGCAAGTCAGCCGATACACGTGCATCACCTCTGCCCACTTGCTGAGGACACTGAAAATTACGTGGTCTGATCTGATGTAACACATATGAGTAAGTCCTAAGTGAACACATTGAAATGGCAACAATTCCAGAGGTATTGCTTAGTACCCATAACATGACGAGTTATCAAGTTGAAAGCCCCACTGGTGTACGGCGTGAGTGACTGGAAGTTGTTGCAGAAATCGTACAGCTGCAATCACCGGTATCTCTGGTGCCATGGTGTGTCCCTCTGGGACGGTGTTTTGTTTACCATTGCCATGGCTGTTCCCACTGCCCTCCTTTTCGTGGATCCGCTTGATGTTGCCAGGTCTGTACATGTTGTGGCGCATGTGCTGCTTGTGGAGTTCCATAGTGTTGGTGTTGTACACCTGCCATCTCGAGGGGGGGCGGGGGGTTGACCCGTTTGAAGTGTATGATCTAAGTTGGGCGGTATCATACCCGTGTGTGGTGGATGATTACGCACTGCAGAACGAGACTGTCTGGGTCTTCTCGACCGAGACTTGGAACGAGATCTGCGTGTTCTGCGCAAGGCTTGCTTTTTTGGCTTGTTTTTGGAATCCCGATGTCTTGAATGTGAATTGCTGACTAAATTGCCTGAACTGATAGACCGTTCTCGCTTGCGACCCCGTTTCTTTTTGTCCGTTTTGGACTCTGGTGCTGGAGAAGGCGTTTGAAAGATCTTGCCTGGCACCCAAGGAGACCAAGGTGCCTTAGTGGCTTTTTTCCAATTTATTCGCCACCCCTGGATGTTTACTGATCCGGGTGTCTCTGCCAATTTGGCCACCTCATTGGATACACCCAAATAAGTGAAGGTGCGGTTCGTTTTTAGATAATCATCCGTCACCAAACAAAGGTTCTTACCAAAAACGGGACGTAAGGCAGTCCCCAAGATTCGCGTTGTGATGGGCGCTTTGGGAGGATCATCATAGGAAGTCCAACCTAATAAAATACTCAGCGGAAACTTTCCTGAATCATTCACATGTTTTGCGGATATGGGTGAAGACTGAGGCGCATTTGAGGGGGATGAAGCCGCTAGAGTGACACTGTCTGTTACTGGTGGACTCTTTTTCTCTGCATCCAGAAGCTGGGATAGAACCTGAGTTGCTTGCGGGGATAGGGTTGCTGTCTCCAAAACACTCCACTGAGCATGAAGATCGGCATACGGCATACCAGTAATGTGTATACCGTGTGTGTACGAATGCATATGTAATTTTTTTCCTTCTCTGTCTGCCTGATCTGATGGCTGTTCATTGACCCAGATTAACAACCAATTGAGGATGGACTGATGTATGACTGTTGGACCCCCACTATCACCAGGGGTGATCGGGGCTGCCGATGTGTCATGAGATTGTTCTGTGTGTTTTGGGGGTTGTACTGGTTTGTGCTTGGTAGGTGACTTTGAGGTAAATTTGAGTCAATTCACGGTCGTTTCTATCAGGGGCTTTTCCCAATCCAATGCCTCCGGAATTGGTTGAAAAGAACTGACTCCTGTGGCAACAAAATATGAGACCATGATGGGCAAAAGTGCCAGATAGTATTTATGTTGAGGAGGCAACGGTGTGACATGTGACGACAAATGCCTGTCCCAAAAAGAGAGAAGTGTGTCTGGGGGAGGCCCCTTCCATGCCTGAATCTTATTGTGCAATAATATAAAAGATGGAATGCGAGATGCAAACAATGCAAAAGAAGGCACTGTTTTTTGTGGAGTTGCCTGCGCCTTATTCTTCCATTTTACCATGTCCCGCTCAAGCTGAGAAATATGTTGAGATTGACTCTCTATTCGCCTGTGCAATTTATTGCATTCACTCTGAACTTGCTGATAAGACTGTAGAGAGACCGAGTTTTCTTCGGGCAGCTAAGGAACACCATTAAGAAGAATAGATCCAGATGAAAACGGCGGATTTTGACTCACTGCAAGACTCGCAAAGTCTATATGGTCTGAGAAATTCTTAGGTTCTCTAGTCGGATCTGGCATCTGCTCTGCCGCATCTGGAACCATGATAGCGTAGGTAGGAGCTGTCACCCATGACGGTAGCCGATCTCCATCGAATTGAAATAAGTCTTCAGTGGTTCTGAGGCGCACGACTGAACTCATAACAATGTCTCGTACTATCTCGTGTGTAGCCAACGAGATGAGTCCTTTTTGTCCAATGGCACACTTGAAATGTGGGAGAGCAATAGCATCTGCAATCCATGCCAAAAGGAACTCGCATAAATGGTGATGGTCCACTGCTGATAGATCACCACTGAGTTTTGGGGGCATAAACTTCGGAAATTCAATCAACTGGCTGAAATTTTCTTTTATGCCCTGTTTGTTGCAGTCTGCCCAGGGCTTTTTGAGATGTGCTGGCAAAACGTCACGCACCGGGTCTCCCACATTGTCCATGAACGTCTTGTGCTTGGTCTTCAAAATGTCCCCATCTGGCGGTTGCAAAACTCGGTTCAAAAAGGAATGTACTTCCTTCTGTGGAATAGCCCGGAATACTGAGTCCCACTCTTGAATGACATTCTGAATATGCTCCATTTGGAGTTGTGTGTGCGCTAAAAGAGCCGGAGATCGCAGTAAAGACACAGGTACATGTTCAAATGTCTCTCGTACACCATCCGAAAGCACTTCTGCGGTACCAGTGAGATAGAGCCCATGTGGTGACAGAGCAGAATGTATAGACGAGACATGCACAATTCTCCCTTTCATTCGGGTCCAACGTAGTGCATCACACACAAATTTAGCTTGTGTTTTGAAAGCGAGTGGAATTGAAAATTGAGCCTCTGAAATAGCATCTGTAGTAAGCTCTTCCCGCAAGATTTGATAGGCATGAGAGTGTGCATGGTTTGTCAAATCTCGCAGAGCTACTAGAAACTGCGTGTAGAAGAAAGGATCCGGCATCAGTAGTGCAAAGTCTGTCGAACATGGAAGGTGTGATTGTACTCAAATGACTGAAAGAGTGCCATAGGAGTGACGAGATGAAGAAAGCTGGTGGTGCCCCATGATGCTGGGCCTCTGACAATAAGACTGGCTCAAGGAAATCTGCCCCATGATGTTGGGCCACTGCCGAATTTGAATAGTAGCTGTCTCCAGTAGTCCAATTGGACCTACATCAGAGAATAATCTTGACACATGTTTCCGGAACGCCGCAAGTTAAACTAATCTAGTCGCTACTCATGTGAAGGGAAAAAGAAACATTCTTCGCGATTTATGATACCACCCCAGGAAGCAATCATGATTCCACTGGCACTATGGATTGCTGGCAACAATGCTGGCTGTAGCTTGCTCAGGGCTGTCAGCCCATAGGATAGGTTTTTGGCTCCGTACTGCGGCGGCTGTGCAGCCGGCCGCTGCTCTGAAGACGCCGGTTCGATTCCCCTAGAGGGGAATACAAGGAGGAGATGCGGCTCCCATCGGCCGGCGGTACCGGTGAGAGGGCGAGCAGCTGCAAGTGTGCGGTTCCTGGTGCCTTATTTTTCTATATGCAATGTATCATGTCATAAGCTGCGTTGACAAAAACTACGAGGACGAGACACGCCACCCATCCACCGGCGGTACCGATGGTGGAGGGGGATGCTGAAGGGGGCGGTGGCGGGGACCTCGCCAACGGGCCCCTTGACGGACGGACGAACCGGGGCTAGAACCCCCAACAACGACGAGCACCAGCCCATGGCACATACCACTAGACCGTCCATGCCTCTTGCAGTATATAGTGTGAAAAAATTATACATCCAGCGGATCGATTCATCAGGGGGGAGCAAAACAGAAAGCAAATCAGTGCCTGGCACCATCGTGTGGCTGCCAGGGCAAGAAGGACAGCTGAAGCAAATCCAGGAAAAGTCATGCGCTCACAAGTAGTGTTGGGAGAGGGCCGCAGGCCTGGCCCCTATGGTTTAAGTAGACCTATTGTGCCCATCAATGTGAAATTCACACGAACAGTCTGTAGAGCAGCTACAGTCACTGTGGACCTTGTCAATACGGACACTGTCACGCGGGGACCCAGGTGTAATTGTACTCAAATGACTGCAGGACTGCCATAGGACTGAGGAGATGAGGAAAGCTGGTGGTGCCCTATGATGCTGGGCCTTTGCTAACTAGACCGGATCAAGGAAATCTGCCCCATGATGTTGGGCCACTGCCGAATTTGAATGAGTCTGTCTCCGGTAGTCCAACTAGACCTACATCAAAAAATAATCTTGACACATGTTTCCGGAACGCCGCAGGTTAAACTAATCTAGTCGCTAGTCATGTGAAGGGAAAAAGCATTCTCTCTTAGGGTTCAGGATACCACCCCAAGTTGTCCATAGGCATGGGGGACTTGTACCATCTTGAGATACCACCGCGAGGATTTTCTGAAGTTAGTCCATATCACTTATGACTGCTTGTCTCCTCGAATACCTCGGGGTGATGGTGCTGCCTTTGCGCCGTGATCCCTCTACCATCTGTAGTAAGATTAACACGTGAGTGGGTTGTGTAGGCATTGGTGGGGGTAAGAGAGAAAGTTGATACGGTGTACCGTAAATGTGTATGTCGCTCCTTGCTCCCCTCTTCTGGTCTGTTCGCGCAGTCTGGGTGACTGTCAAGCCCTCACACCACGTCAAGGTCACCGGCCCAGGGTTTAAGGGGGCGTGGAGGAGGGTGGGGGTGGGGGGGGTGGGGGGGGTAGGACCCGCCCCCCCCGTTGTGGAGTGGCCGGCCACCCATACCCCTGTGTTTGTGTCCCCCCACCCGTGGAGGGGCTAGCTCTACCGGCGGCGGCAATGGTAGCTTCTCCCAGCCAATGGAAGCTTCAGCCCGGGTGGCCGTGCGTGGCGGCTCTATCTCTGTGCTATCTTCCTGCCGCAGGCACCAAAACCATCCCTCCACACAACCGCCACGTCACTTGGCGCCAACCGGCGAAAACCTGGCCGCGATACATACCGTCCCCGGTTCCCCAGCCGCAGGTGGCCAACGTGGGCCTATCTGCAACAGTTGGAGACTCCGTGCCCGGTCGCCCGGCAACAGCTGCACGATGGTGCACCCCGCAGGGTGCAAAGGCCGCTCGCAGGTCCTCTGCCCTTGCCAAGCCCTCACGTGTGCGGGGCGGCCTCCGCTGTGGCTGACGAGGATGTTGCCCGTGCAGGCACCGGCGACTTGTGCAGCGCTTGAGCCCCCACTAGTATGGTAGCAATGGCCCTCCCACTCCCACTAAGCCGTGGCCCTCCCACTCGGGAAGTGACCCATAGGCACGGCATGGAGCTTGACGGCCCACTTCAACTACTCATACATCCCTTGTCGCGTGTGTTCCCCGGGTAGAACCCCGGCTTGGAGCAACCACGAACACAATATCCTACGGCATCAGGTCGATACACCACTTGTTGACCAGGCCCATGCCGGCTAGGCGCCACCCCTTGAGGCGCCCCAGCTCCAGTAGCAGCTGCGCGACCGCTACGCCGTCCGCCGCACTGCGGGCCAGTAGCCAAAAGCCATGGGGTCCACCCACCGCTCTTGCCAATCCATGGCTACCTTCACCCCCGCCCAAAACCTGCAAATGACGAACAAGATTGTAAGAGGACGTGTGTTGAGTGCCCCCGGCGGCCCCTATTTTGGCACCAGCGCGGTATACCTGTGCACTAGCACTACGGGCCAGTGTCTAGCTTGCTCGACCATGCGCAAAAAGTCGGCTAGCATGCTCAGCACGGCCGGGGGCATGGTCCTCTTATCCTTCACGGACCATCCGCCCAGCCCCAGTGCTAACGGGCGCATACCTTTGGCCCGCCGCAACAGCCGCTGTCCCATCAAGGGGCGGCTCGCCATGGGACGTCTCAGGTGACACCCATGTGCCTCCATGACTGTAGCTACGCTAGGCTCGGGCTTCGCCGTGTATTTGCAGTTTATCATCCCCCAAGAAGCCTGCAGCAAGCCATCTCGGCGACGTTCGCCGTGGCCGTTTCATCCGGGCGTAGCAAAAAGACGACCGGCAGTGTTGGCTCATCGCCCCGCAACCACTTGTAGATGGCACCCTGGTCAGTGAACCAGTGCTCTGCTTGTTGCCACAGGACCATCTGCTCCTTGGCCCTCAAGCGTTCCAGTGACTTGAGGGCTAGTAGACTGGCCATGAGTCCCGGGATCACGTAGCCCCTGTACTCATCCCCCACAGCATGTAGACACGTCAATTTGTCTTGCACCGCCCTGCAGGTCAATTGCAAGCCACCCGTCCACGGCCCCAGCCTCGCAGGTGCCGCCAACAACTCCTTGCGGAGTCCCCGTATTGTGCCCTGGAATGCATGGATCCACGCCAAGGGGCAGATGAGAGGTATCCCCTTAGTGCACTGTTGCCGCTAACAAAGCCTAGCCCCACACACTAGCTGCATCATGCCCTGCCCCGCTCTTGCTTTGCTAGGGCCTTGGGCAACGGCAAATCCGGGCAGAGATCGTGCAGCCGGCCTGCCGGGTGGGGCATCCCAGACCCCCTGCTATGCGACTGTGCACCAAGAGGGGGGCTCCCCAAAAACACCCGCCAATCCTACTGCCACAATAGCACCACAATGGCGCATTGTCCTCACGCCGTAAGGCGTGTCTGAACCATGATGGCAACATCCAGTTTCCAAGATGCCACTTCGTTAAGTCGCACCCTCAGCACGGTAACATTGGCAATGGCCAGGCAGATCATAGCATTTCATAGTTGGTTGCGGTCCCCTGCTTGTTGTGCTCCTCATCCACCACTGGCTCGTCGCCCGCTTCGTTCCCAGGGACATTGTCGTTGGTTAGGTCCACTGCGTTAGGCGCACGCTGATTTGGCTGATCTATTGCGGTATTCCCGTCGACCAGCACGATGGCGTCACCCCTCTTGACGGGGCGGTAGCCTTGTTTTTTGCACACGCGGTCCAAGCGCTAAGAAATGCAATGGGGCCAACTGGAGTCGTCAACCAACAGCTGGCCCCTAGCCAATCACTCAGCACACCCTGCACTCCCAGTGTGAAAACTGGTTTCTCCGGCCCAAATGCGGTCAAGTGCGTGCACAATTGTATGTGAATGGAGGCCGCTTGCTGGTCCCCAAAGACTGCCCGCAGCTCTTTGGGCACATGCGTGTACACCCCTTCTGGCAGTGTGAACGCCGTTGTGTACCCCCAGACGAACTGAAGTCCAAAGTCCCACGCCGTTGGGAGCCGCGCCCCCAACACATCTGCCATCACTTGGAGGGTGTCCCTCGTAGGCTCTGCGGTTCCCCTCCAAAGGTTGCAGAAATAACACCTACTATTGCTCAAACAAGGGCGTTGCTCTCACAAGAGTGGGGATAAGGGCCTCGGCATGCACCGGCTGTAGGTCTGCCCCTATGGGGCAGGTACACGCACCGCCATCGCACCACGCACGTTCTATCCATCGGAGTCTTGAAAAATTTCAGTGAGTTTTTAGGTTGTCAGGGACGCAGTGCCTTAAGGGTTTTGCATGTACTGTAGCCCTGACCCGCTGTCCTGTACTGTCCCGCCCTATCCCACACAGGCAAACACAAGTCATACATACCACCTGTCTGATACTCAAGGCCCCCCCCTTGAGGCAAAACCTAGGTTATTGCTAATCTAGGGTAAGAACACAACAACGGAGGCCTCCACTCCATCCTCCTCACCAATTGCATGGTGGTTGTAGCCGTCCACACGCCTGACGGAGGGGGCCATTGGTTGATAATGAAAGGAGAAGGATCCGCTCTCTAGCACGGCCCAACACCGCGGACAGATTCACGTCAACAGATCGTAGACAGTGGCGTTGCGCCTTCTGATTTGCATGGTGTGGAGGAGGCATCAAAGAAAATAGAAGAAAAGAATGTGGAAGACTTTCTGCGGGGAGAAAACAGTGGCATGAAACAACAAGCAACAATTACTATTTGGCATACACGCAAACAATGCGCACATCCTCACCCCCTCGTCCTACGTGCCCTTCCGCGGAAAACGTTTGTGCCTGTGATTGTGGGTTGGGTGATTTTTCCGGCAGGGGGGGGGTTGAGGCACCCCTGACTATTGTCCACCATCGCGACAGCCATCGGAACCTGGCTTGGCGCCCTATCCCGCAGCCACAGAAGGCAGGCTCACCGGGGGTGCTACAGGGCCAGTGAGGTACTGAGAAAAAGCACGAGGGGTAATTACGGGAAAAGAGTCAGCCGCACTACCCAAAAGACCGCGCACCGCACATTGCAGCGCGCTCTGCACCTCCCCCTATGCGTGCCCTGTGCATTGTGCCTGTGCATGCCCTCAGGGCATTGAACAGGACATGCACAGGGCACCTACAGGGCGTAGATAGGGCCGCAGTAATGAGGTTGTTCTTCGCCTGCAACCCCCTGCCCCCCGTTGGGGCAGCCCCTGGCGGCCCGCTATTGGGCCACCTCAGGTATACCAAGTGCAGCCAATACTCTTTGAATTTCCAATGAGGTATATTGCAAACAAGTGGTTCTCTCCCAGCCAGATGCCAGCAGCCATCCACAGGCCCTTCGGCTCCTCCACAGGTTGAACATTCCATTCTTATGGGGGCATCCCCTGGGCCTGAGGACAACAACATGGCAGCACTGAGGAAAGTCTGAGCCCCTGCCCAACACCATGAGGCCAGCGGTAGTGGCTGGATGATATATTATGTATCCAACTGGAAGAAGAACACCTGCAGACGGCCAATTCACTGCCAGGCGCGTTGTTTTGACGGGTTTGTGTCCGGGGGAGCACACACCTGGTAAATGGTCTGTTCCAGCTTGACACCAGCCCAGCGCTTCCGCGACTCAGGCAACTGCGTAGCGCGGGCCTCGGGCTGGTTTCGGGTCATGCGCCATGTCAGTGTGGACATGAGGATCTCGCCCCCGACAGAGATGTTCAGAATGGCCCCACACTCCTGCGCGTACTGTCCGCGGACGTCCACCAGCTGATGGTCCAGATCGTATTCGACCTCGAGCTGCTCATCACGCTCTACGCTCTGAATTGCCATCCGCACCCGAGGGCCCCGGTCGGAGACGACCTGCTGCGGGGGTTTGCCATAGGCCACGGTTCTGACCTGGAACTCGGGGTGTTCGGCCAGCAAGGTCTCGTCCCAGTCCTGTCGCATCAACCCCTCTTGCACGGCCATGCAGTACCCCAGGGCCTCCCGCGCGCTCATGAACAGCAGCTTGAACATGTCCCCGCTGTTCTTGAGCAAGAAGCCCTGGGAAGTGTGGAGGAAGGGGGGCCGGAGGGGGCCACGCAGCAACGGCGTCGGCGGCAGCAAAAAGCACCCTTCCCTTTAAGATCCCTCCTTGAACCTGTGAAGTAGTACAGGCGTCATGCACCTGAAGCACGCACTAGAGGAACCTGGGTCGGGTCCCGTTAGCAGGAACGCATGGCTGTCCTAGGCGCTCGGGTGACAGTGACGTCACGAGCAGGTGTGAGGGATAAAGGGTGACTTGACGCTAGCGTCCCGAGACCTCACCTCACCTCGGCCACCTCACCGGTTTCAGGGGATTTAAAACCATCAACAAGGGCTGTGAAAATTTGGTTAGGGGTGTGGAGGATAAAAGAGGGTGGTGGAAAGTTAGTGAGAGTCAGCAAGGGATACTGAGGGTCACCATGACTGTGGAGGTTGGCATAGAATTGGTCTCTCGCCTGCAGACATCCCCGCACCCATTTTGGGAATGGCAAAGGGGAACCCGAGCACGCAGCCGAGCATGTGCCCAGAAAAAGGGGGGAGGACAACTACAGAGCCCTGCCCCTGATGACAGGAACCAGACTCGGGGAAATTGTACTCAAGGAACAGGCTTTTATCCGAAACCCCTCCAAGAAAATCAAACGTGCAGAACTAAGTAAATGCTTGAAAAGGCATGGCAAATTGAAGCGATGATGGCTCATGATGGTCGGTGAGAGTTGATGAGGGTTGTTGAAGGTTGGTGCGGGTCGGATTGCGGATAAATGTTGAAAAGGATGGGTGAGGATTGGCGAGGGTTGTGAAGGTGCAGCAAATTGCCTTAGCAGGGATGACGAGAGCTGATGGCAGTGGAAATGTCACTGAACCTTATCAACCCTGGCCAACCCTCTCCAAACAACAAACTTCACGGGTCAAGCCGACACTCCTTAACCTGACCGACAATTTCTCATCAATACTCAATTGTGCACATCAACCCTTACCAACCCTTGATGAGGTTGATGAGGATTGCTGAGGGCTGGTAATGGGCTGATGAGGGTTGATGAGCGCCCCTGCATTCCTGAGTCGTATGCTGCTGCCATTTGTCTCACCGGGATAACCAACTCTCATCAACCCTCATCAACACTCAAACCTCATTGACCAATGAGGGTCCGCCCTTCACCAAACCCGAACGACCACTACGCTACACAACTCTCATTGACCCTGACTCACCCTCATCAGCGGGAAGCAACACTCACCAGTGCTGACTAATCATAACCTAAATGGAAAACATCTACCTCTGCTTATTGTGACCCTCTACAAGTCTCCACAACACATTGGTGATGGGATGACCGCTGAAATATCCTCCAGTGTGCAAGCAAGACCTGTGGAAGGCCAAATTTTCCCTGTTGGCTATCAGCTTTTTTATTTTGCGATCGAGGAGCTCTGCTGTTGTGGGTCACCGCCAGAAGGGCTGTCAGATGCTAAGGGGCATGGCAAGGAGCCCAATGAATGGTACTTGCCTGATGCAGGGGCTGATGTGCTTCTTGTATCGTCCGTTGAGTGTGCAAACCCACCTGAGTAGCAAACAATTCGCAGCATTTGCCGTCAGACCAAGCAAAAAAAAAAGAGGGGTTGACAAAATATTCAGTTGAAGTAGAAACGAAAAACAAAGCACTGTGACTCATCATAGCAGTGCCTCACCTATTTCTTACCTCACAGCTCTTTGGCATCACAGAGAAATGCCCCAATACACCGCCAATGCTCCTTGACGAAATGTGAAGTGCCATGGGCCTGTTGGAGGGTTGAAGATGATTGTTGGAATTCCACATGAGGGTCGCGAAGGGTGTGTGAAGCAATGGCCGTTGGGAGGGATGTGGAGCACCAGGGAACCACAATGTGTACAGTGTGAATTGTGTATGGATTAGCATAGGACCACAGAACCGCAGCATAGAGTCTATTGTCCCAAGTGATGTCCCAAGTTCACATGTCTTTGGGCTGCAGTTTAGGGTTCATGGGACAAAAATGCACAAAAAAAATTCGCTCGCCGCAGCATTGGAGGTTGACCTAATCTGTAAATCAGGAATTGGGGAATAAATCAGGGTGGGCATGGTGGAATGTGCCCATTGAAAATGGACCAGTGCTGAGGCTTGGCATGCAGATGCAAAGGGGCCCCGTGGCACGCACAGGACGTGAGCTTGCGAATCTGTGCTGCAGCTGCGCCCTTTCGTGGCAACCCAACGATCAACAACTCCAAACACCCTCACAAACCTCCACAACCCTCAGGCATGGCATGAATATCAGTATGGATGTGGACACAGATGCGCTTCGGCGCGGGCATGGGTGCGGGCATGGGTATGATGAGCATGGGCGTGGAACTGGACGTTGACGGGTGTGCTTACGAGTGCAGAGATGTGGGCGTGGACAAGGGCATCGTGATGGATGAAAATGAGTTGTGGGCCTCCGCAAAGGTCCACGAAGGTCCGCAAACGTCCGCAAAGGCCCGCAAAGGCCCGCAAAGGTCCACCAAGGTCCGTACAGGCCCGCAAAAGCCGCAAAAGTGCGCAAAAAGTCCATACAGGCCCGTACGGGTTCGTAAAGGTCCGCAAAGGTCCGTACAGGTCCACAAAAGTCCGTAAACTGGCGTGGGTGGAGAGGGCACTGGTGTGGACACGCGCATGAGCACGGGTATGGACGGGTGTGGGCATGGGCGGACCTGATACAAATCCAAATTGGTCTTGATCAGCCGATGGTACGCCCGAAGCATCTCGCACATTTGCTCACAATGCTCCCTCCACCCGGCCGCACCGCCATCAATCTCGAGCAGCACCAGGGTCGTGCCCTGCCCAGGCGTGACGGGCACGCCCTCCTTCCCCTCGTCCATCTCCTCCTGGATGGCCTTGGTCACCTTCAATCGCTCCCGCAGCCAGTGCTTCTTTGCGGACAAGAAGCTCACAAAATTCTTCCGTCGCGCCACGTTGGTACCGCTGTTCTCTCGGTACAGCTGCGCCCGCTGCGCAAGCGTGACCGGAAGTCCCGGCCCCGTCTCCGCTCCATCTGCAAGCCATTGCCGCCCCTCTAGACCCTTGGGGACAACCTGGACACAGTGGCAGGCATGCGGTGGAGGATACCATTGAAAGGGGAGACAGAGGGCGGGGTATGGGCAGAGGACTGTTTTCCCCAATGTGATGTCCACAGTGAAGGAACGTTGAGTATTTCCCGACACTCCACAACGCTTCAGGGCCTTCCCGCCCGAGAAGGGTCTCCAAGTGTTCGACAAAAATACACCAAGCATGCATGGATTCACAAAGGGGCTGTCGCATGTGCATGGATTCTCAAAGGGCTTGTGGCGTGTGCAGGAGCTTCGAAAGGCGTCGTGGTATGTGCAGGAGCAGAGGGTTTGCTGAGGAGAATATTCCAAAAGGCGAGGTGTCCCAAGGGCCAATGCGCTCCTGGTCGTGGTGAATGTCTGGATTGCCTGTCCTGCATTGTGTGCCCCCCACCTCCCTTTTTCCTGGATCCCCTCGCACACTGCCTCCCTCCTTCACTCGTGCCCCCACTGTTGCTGTTTGTACTGCCAAGCGCATCAGCGAGGTTGGCAAAAGACTGAAACAAATCAACATGCCGCCACACACGGATTTCCTCTCCGTGGAAATAGGCTATGAGACGCTACCATGTGGGGCAGTAGGCTCTGGTGCAGTACGCTCTGGTGCAGTATCCTCTCTCAACGCCCCATGCCTCACAGCATACTGCCCCAGAGCATGCTGTATCACAGCCTGGTGCACCACCCCACAGCCTACCGCCTCACAGCCCCCCTGGCCTGCCCCTGAATAAAGTTTGTCGTCCTGGAAGGGACAATCGTCTGTCCCTTCCTTCCCCATCCTTCAGCGCCCGTTCCCTTCGAGCTACAGCGCCTCCAACCAAGCATATGTTTCTCTCACCACCGTGTGCACCAGTACACACTGTCTCTGCTGCAGCTGGGCACACACCATCAATGCCTCGTGTACTGTCGTGATTAGGGTTGGCAAAGCACATGCTCTTGCAAATGACCATGCTGTCGGCTTCCTCCTGATGTGGGCAGGGTGGGCTAAGCAATATGTCGCAAAACACCCTTCAGTGCAACCAAATACAGATTCTCCCACAGTGATGGATTCTACTCCATCCCCCAGCGCAGTCACCACGCCGGAAAAATCCCCACCAGGAAAACCAGGATCCCCTGGATACATTCCAAGCACATTCAAAACATCTCTGAAATTCAGTCCAACTGCACACACCCTGACCTCCATTGTGCCCGGTGATGGTGCTGCCCGTTGAGCCTCCACCACGCTGAGGTTGGAAAGCTGTCCACGTCCAGACATATGCAAGGAGCCAACAACAGGTGGCAAACGGACTCCAGAAAGTCGCCTCACACTCCATATCCCATCGCTCAGCCTCCATTCCTCATTCTCCCCATCACTTGGGCTCCCACCAGGATCACCCTCACACATCACACATGTGACCTTCCACATCGAATACTCTGCCTTCAAAGTCCTGACATATGCTGCCAACTCCTCATCTCTCACCAATACACACAATGGGGCTTGTACCTCAACCCTCTGTAGCACTGCATCATGCAATGCGCTGACACTACTGGGCTGTATCCTCTCTACATTGTCGTCCAGTGGAGGTGCTGATGGGCACTCTGTCCACTGATCGACGTAAAAGCACTGCTGGGGCTTTGTCTTGATGACACCAGCTTTGAGACCAGAAATTTGCGCAACAGGCCGCCATTCATCATCATAAACAGTCACATGACTCCAATCTTTACTACTATCCATTTGCATGTGACTCCAAACCTGCGTCATTCGTTTGCGCTGGGTTCCAAAGAACTGAAATGACCCAATACCTGCAAGATACATTGCTGACGTGTGGTCGTCGAATAAGGGGCAGTCAACGTGTGTGCAGCCATCTAGCCATGCACCCGTCAGCAGAAATGATGGGATCTTGCTGTTGCTGTACTTCAGTTCAACCCGTCCAATCAGATCCCTCTCACCCCGCCATACGGTTTGCAATGACCGGAAATCACCTGTAAAGTCATTCCCTGATCCCTCATAAAAATCCTCACCACAGTCAATTTGTTCAGTACAGCTAGCAAACACCGTCTGAATATTCACAGATGTGGGCAACGACTCCTGGAGCTGCAGCTCCATAACCGCATGCAGTGTCCATTTCCTGTCAGCTTCTCGCATGGACTCAATGGTCACCTGCCATGCTAGTGCTGAAGAACACTCATCATCTGCAGGTTTGAGGGGTGGGCGGGGGGTTGGTGGTCCAAGCTGAGGGGGGAGGGGGGGGGGGTCAAAATCAAACTTGCTTCATCACCCGTGCTGTCATGGGGTCCCCGCACACACCACGTCCCCCATAGGTGCCTAGGGAATCGCCCATAACACTTTTTTTACCACTTCTAAAATTTGCGGCATTTGCGCTAAAAAAAAAATACTGCGCGCAGAAAAAAAATGTCTGAGTATTTTTTTTTAGCGCGGAATATTTTTTTTTAATGCGGAATTTTTTTTTTAGTGCGGAATATTTTTTTAGCTAAGAAAAAATATTTCCTCTAAAAAAAACAATCCGCATCTAAAAAAAAATACAGAACCTTGGTTCTTGGGGCCTTTCCCTGTCATTCCGCTTGATCGGGCTCGCCCCCTCCCCCCCTTGTCCTCTTTTTGGCCCCCCTTTTGTGTGTGTCCCTTGTTGCGATTTATGCTGCTGGTTTCAGCCCTTGGGCCCTTTGCCTATGTTTCACGCGTATTTTTTTAGGCCATATCCTTGCTCCCGGCTGCTTGCGCCTGCCAATCCCCCACTTTCACGCGCTCCTCCCCAGCTGACCCTACCTCGATTGCATTGCAAGAGCACCGTTACACTACATGGTGGTCAACCCGTTAACTGGAGATTGGCAAAAAGCGGGGGAGGGGGATTTCAGGGCTGGTTAGAAACTGTTTCCCATTGCACAAGAGGAAAACCTTCATGCCTGATGTTCTTCTACAAACCAGGTTAGGGTCCATGCATTCATATCCACTGACAAATGTACACTGTACATCATATCACTCACTGTGAACCGGCTGACTGGGCTCCCTGGTCAACTGTCTGCACATGCAGGCAAAAAAGCTCTTGGGGTAACATACGATGAGCAGATTGCTAAAAGCTGTAGCTGAGTGAAAGTGCTTTCCCGGGGGTGGGGGGGGTTCACTGCCCAACCTGCACATAAATCTGCAAGCACAAAAAGATCCCATGGACTCGACTGGACACACGGAGGCCCTTGGACAATCAGCCACCCGGGAAAACTGAATACTGCGGCAATGTTTCCATCCCACGCAACGCGGCGCTTGCAGGGATTCACCCTTGATAGAAGCATATGACTATTGCACACATTGAATGGAAAGCCGCTGCCACCAGGTCATCAACTGACAAAACAATGCATTGCACAACACGAGGCAGGCAAATCGATGCTTGCCTGATAGATGATTGAAGACAGAGAGCCACTCCATTTCAATGTGGCACACACATCCAAAGACAACACGATGCGATTTGAAATCGTGTCTTTTGAGCCAACTGAACATGGTACAACTAAAATCTCACCCCTGGGCATTCAAAATAAGCAAAAAAAAATACAATCCTGCAAAATTCCTGTGTTCTTGCTGTGATTTGTCTCTGGGCTGTCGGAAAAGCAGTTGAGCGCGGTGACCATCCTCAAGCTAGACCTTGAGCAGGGGACTGCCCTCGGCGTTTGCGGCTGGAGGCAGGGAAGACCTGGAAAACCGCCACACATTCGTGGGTGGTGCTCACGTAGGCCATGCCCTTGGGTAGCACGTCCACGTGGCGCTTCAATTTCTCAAGGCCGGCCTGCACTGCACTATACGCCTGCTGCGTGATCAGGATCTGCCCGTCCCGCGCCGCAGCCCCGAGGCCCCGCACCAGCGCGTAGTGATACCCGAAGAATCGCGGCCCGCGCTCACCGACCGGACGGTCATTCACTGACCCATAGTGTACGGCCATCGCGACCCGTGGTCCGCGCCACAAGATCGCAGTCACGTCCTCGTTGTAAGTGACGCATGCGCTCGGCCGCTTTAGAACCAATGGGGGCCACGGGGCCGAAAGCAGCTGCCGCTGCCCCTCTGCACAGAACTCCACTGCCGCCGTGCAGCTTTCAAATGTGGCCACCTGCGCAGAACAACGTGCGCCACTGATTTACTCATGTGTGTCTCCCTTACCACAATCCCACAGGCACCCGGCAAGCGATGGTAGCAGGACGTGATTGTTTGGCTCGGATATGGAAGCAGCTTCGCCGCATGGATCTCGTGCGCCATTGGCTAGTCCACCGGGCGTGGCTAGCTGTCAACCTATGCTATTTCTGGGGCACCGCAAAGTCTCAAGAGTCCTGCACTGTATACAACACAGTGCAAAGTGTCAGTGGTGGATGGGGCGGGGTTGGTAGCTTCCAGTGACACAATCAACACGTTTAAGATGCACGTGATGCAATGTGGCAACAATGGATGGGCGAAGAACCACGTGACAACGCGGAAGCGAGCCGCCCTAAATCTAGCCAAAAATTCCAGATCACATCACTTCCACATGACCGCTTATGTATTAGAACAAAAAAATTGGATCCGTTCCACAACACCGGCGGGTTTCCCGGGGCTTTATCGGCCCTTGGTGTTGGTCACCTAGATTGTTTCAATGCCGTTTTTCTCTAGGTCAGGTCATCTATACATTGGGTGTTTTGTGTCGGTGTGGTTTTATTTTGGCATAGCGGTCCCACACACGCTCTTCCTCTCACATGTGTGTATGGGTGGGTGGGTGTTTCCTTCATGTGTGGTAGTCACCCTTAACCTTCATTACCGTTTATCGTGACGCAAAGCACCCTTTTGCGTACGCAAATGTAGAGTTGCTGCGTTTTGGCGCACGCAAAAGGGTGCTTTTTGCGTCGCCTCGCCCACGGGGAGGGAAGTTGTAATAAGCATGGCAAAATGCTTCCATGTTCACCCATTTGCATGCAAATACACGGTTCACTCCGTCCCGTGGTGAGGCAACCAAAAGCACACCGGGCGAAAACTTGATTTTTCATCGTTTTAGGTAGGTTTTTGCAAAATTGTTGGTTGAGAAACATTTTTGATCGTTGCTTCGCGGTTACAAATATGCTGCACAAATTTGGTTGGGCAAAGAAATCCATAATCCATTCATGTGTTCGCGTGTTCTTCTTGTGGCCCAACTTAGCATAGCTCAACCGTTCATCCGAGCCCGTGATCAATTTCCACACTATTAAGACAAACAAGCAAAATCCCAAACCCACACGCGCAATGTAATAGCTGATGCGCGTATGCGTCATCAAAACACATCGCATTGGAAATGTTACCACAACACGCATCAATTTAAACTTTCCACACTTACATGTGATGTTTATAGCGCAACGGAATGACACAAGCATTACAACATGCCCAACAGCTAAAAGCATCAAACATCCGAAGACACATGTGATGCTCACAACATGATGCAAAGCAATAACACAGGCAAATGCTCAGTAGCTTACCGACAAACAAATCGTAGCAATCTACGGTGCCCAAGAGTAAATTCAAGGTTACGTACATACACGCCCATTGCGGCCTCCCACACTCCAAAGATGCACGCCCATGGACGGACACCACCTTGGAAAGTAAACAACAACCATAAGCGCAAAACATCCGCAGCTTTTTTCTATCTCGCGTGAACACAAGCAACATTCAAAGACAACAACAAATTGCATTCAACCATGGTCCTGAACACACCATTTGGTCCCCGTGGCTCTCCACCTCATGGCCCCGGTAGACCATTAGCAACGACCGCAAGACGTTGTTGAACACACGGAGGGCATCTTGCATCGCCACTTTCTCCCCGTCCCACACCCCAGTGGCGCCGTCCCCGGAATCCCAAACAAGCACGTGCACCATCGCTAGTGGGCCGGCTTGGGATGCGGGCACCGGAACATAGGGCTTGCCCGCCATAGGGCCCACCAACACCGGATTGGAGACCGTGGCTTGGTATAGCAAGAGCTCCCGCCGGCATTCCTCAAAATCTTGCACAACTGCCTCCAACCGCCGCTTTAGGGTTTCTTCCGAGGCTTGGGTGGCCCGGGCGGTTTGCTTTTGAGCCTCAGCGTCTTCACGCAACGGCTTGAGGCTGGCCTTGGAGGATTGCACGAGGTGGAAGGCTACCGTGGCTTGGTTCTCAAACCGCTTGATTCTTTGTATGAGACTACACAACAAACGGGGATGGGAATGGGCATACGACGATCCCGCACACGTGCACACGCCGTGGCACCATAAGGCAATCCCCCCCCCCCACACACCCATCAGTTCCTTCCTCCCGCCTATGTTTTGCCCGCCGTGCAAAACATTCATGTGTAAGAAAACAAAGAACACCAAAGGAGAACAAATGTGGATTTGACGGAATTTGTCAAGAGAAAATGTTTTCGCCATAGGGCCCACCATAGCCCCTCAACATAGGAGCTTACCCATGTCACGGCACGTGCCGCGGCACACTTTCGGATGCCATTGCACACCGATAGTAGCACACACCCTATGTGGCGGCACCGTGGCACGGCACGGCACGGCCCGCCCCCCCCCCCCCCCGTGGCTCGGTAAGCTCCATAACCCGTTCCCAAAAGCAAGAAGAAGTAATGTTGAGTGTTGAGTAAAGCTATGAAACACATTTATGCACGAAAGCAACCAAGCTAAATTGCTTGGTCCGGTCGGTTACGACATATGACAGTGGTGTCAGGCATTTGCATTTGCGTATTGCGTGGGACGCAATAATCTTCGTGTTACCGTTCCCTTACTTGCGGATGCAACTCACAAAAAATCAACGTGATGCACATCGTAGAAAAAGGGGTCAAACCTACACCAATTGAAAAACTTCTTCTTGCTCATGATTAGTCGGTACTGGCCCATAAAATCCCGTAATCCTGATCCACGATGGACTATTCTAAGCCCCACGGTCTCAAGCTTCACGTCGATTGGACTAGATGATTGGTAGAAGCGGAACAACAAAGCGTGATCTTTGGCCGACCCAATCGATCTAGGACTACCACAATTTTTTTCGAATCTGTGGACCCGCACCCATGCAACGCAGTGGGCTATCCTTCCACCCTCAATACAAAACTTGCAATCTGTCCCAAGTCAAATGTGCAAAGCTACGCCCAACTTCCGCCTTCGCCATGCTTATCGAGCTCACATCCCTCCTATCCTCGGAAGTCACAAGGTTGGCCACACCTTTCGTTGGTTGCCCCCCTTGCTCCTCGGTTAAGCAACTCAGACAATGCCCCCATCTTCATGTTGACCACCTCCCAAGTCGTAATCGTCCCACTTGCGATCCGTTGTTGGATATCCCCTTCTAATGCCTGCACCCGCGACCACATTTCTGCCATCTCTGGGTTTTTGAATTGGGTACTTTGATCCGGTTGGTCGGCATTCTGCGGTCGGAGCTCTCTTCCAACCTCGTCATTTTCTTCCACAAGCGGCGCCTTCGTGAATTCCTCTAAACATTGGCGCTCATGTGAGTTCTTGAAGCTTTCAAACTCGTCGAACCCCTTCACAATGTCATGCTCTTGGAGGAACTTCCAATGCGTTGTCCGGACGTTTGTCGCAGCCATACTATTCTCCAATTCCGTCCGATCCCCACCGAATTGCCGTTTTTCATTCTTCATTTCAGCCACCCATCCCTCATAGCCCCCGATCACGGCATCACTATTGGCGACTAGCGATTTGAGTTGCTCACGCAATTGATTCTCGCGCTCAAACATTTTGTCAACACCCGCCGCTGCTTCGTACAACATGACCTCGGGCTTTTTGTCACCATCTTGGCCGTTCGACACACGAGCAATCCCTTGCGATGCTTCCCCTTCAGGTTGGGTATGCACTAATCCGGGGCGCGACTTCACGGGGCCTCGGAGATGCGGAGGCCGTTTGTGCGTTGTTGCAAGTCGGGTAGCCATGGCGTCTCACGGGAACACCTTGTGTTACCCAAACCTAAATTTGGATCACAAAATATTTTGGCGTGTTCATAAAAACACAAGTGGATCGCACTAGGTAAGCATGAGAAACCACGATACGAGGAAGTCTAATGCCCTTACCACATAGAACCACATGCTGAGCGATACGACTACTTTGTGCTCATGCGCGATCGGGACAACGATCGTAAGGCATGATTTAAATCCCACGCGAACAACGAATAGTTTGGAAAGTGCCTCGTCAATTCTTTGAACCTCTCGTTGTAATTTGTATGCACATCGGCGACTGAATGGAAGTTCCAAATGATTTTGTGCCTCGAACAAGAGGGCGGTAACACGACAAAGCCCCATGATCCCGAGAATTTTGGGAATCAAGAAGAAATCATCCAATTTTTGATATCAGGTTGCACTAATGTCCCCTGCCCACCGGCTTTTTCATTTCACAACCATACTTCAGCGTTTACGTGAATTCGGGACGGCTACTCTGAGATCCCGACCTCTCGTCGTCTTTGTTCGTCATTCTCGGCAAGCTCATAAGCCGCCAAAGAAACAAACCTCAATGAAAAACAAAACAATGGTCCAAGAACAATGGTGAACACGACGTTATGGCACTCATTTCCATTTTCTGAAGTAAGCACCAAAAACAACACTCTTGAACACCCCAAACTTGGACCAAAAAACAACCACCTGGAATCGTTTTGAAAAAAATCCAAATAGTGCACCGGTTGAAACAACATTTGAAAAACATATTTCGAATCTGGCTGGTAACAAACAAAGACTTCAGAGATTGGTGTGCGCCGTGCAACCGTTGCCCCGGTGAGCAGCCCAACTTACAACGCAAGTGTTATCCGGAGAAACGCGTTTTCTCCGGATAAGGGCTTAGGGTGATTTGCCGAACTCCGAGCGCTTTCCGCCCGTGGGTCACAGTCGCGTCGATTTCTCAAGATTTTTTCGGGATCTGCAGGATTTTTCTAGATAGATCTACAGATTGAGAGCCAGGCTCTCGATTGATGTTAAAAAATCCAGATTTGGTGGTAAAAATCGCCAAATATACCGCTGGCAACAGAGCGCCCTCACGGGATGTGCTAGGGTGATTTGCCGATAAGCCAGCTGTTGCCAAATGACGTGTCCAGAACTGCGCGGGTCACGGTCAAGCTTAGTGAGTGATGTCACCGATGAGCTGGCAAAATCTAAACATATGTACGCGTAGGGCTTGACCCAGGCTACTCAGAAATGCCTTCGTTGGTTTGTTTTAACACGATTTACCCCATGGAGGGAGAGGGTTTTGCTAAAGAGTTCACTGCCCAACTGCAGTTTTTTGCTGATTTCTGTTTAGTACCGGTCACGGTCGCGCTTCGCGACAGGGTTCATTGGCTCACCACGCAAAAACCAAGTTGGTCATCTTGTAGAGGACGATCCACCCTACTCATATACACCGATTTTTCATGAAATGGACACATCTACCCCAAACTATGAGGAGCGAATGTAGATATAGCTGAAATCTGCATGCTGCCACAAATGTGGTCTGCTACACTAAAGGAAGGAGGGTATACCTTCGGCGCATGGGTGCTCTCACTAGGCCTTTTTGTCACGCCAACGGTGCTCATCTACGCACTGGAACAATGCTTGCTCAATACAATGCGGCAAGGTTGGTTTGCGGCCCGGGGTGCTTAGACCGTTCCGCAACCTTGTCATTCTTGCCCAGACCGCAGATTTAGTTGTGTGATGCCGGGACACTTGATGAATCGTGATTTTACCAATCATTCGAGCAACAGCACGATCAACGTTGCTCATCCTACGATCTTTCACTTGCAAATACCTCAACAGCAACTTTTATCCAAGTCTTCAACCTCACTAGCAGAAAACAGCAGTCCCTCTGAACTGCTTGACTGCTCCCTGCTCAAGGCCACACTATTCTCCGTTTCATCGAGTAGAGTGGCCACAAAAGGATCTTTTTGAGCCAACCAGAGACTCATGGAATCTGCCCACTTGAAGGACGAAGAAAACTGTCCTTCATCAAGACCAAGGTTGTTGTTTTCCATGGACACCCTTAGGAAAAACCACAAAAACCGTCGTGAAAAGCACGAGGTACCACTAGTGCCCAAGGCAGAAAAAGAGCCCAACCAGAAAAACCCACAGGATTGTCCCTCCTACCTAGCCTGGGTCCGTAGCTACCCGTAGAACCACGATTTACAAGATTTGGTGCTATGTAGCGCTCAAACGAGCTGTCACTGTGACCTGTGGCGCCATTTGGCAAATGCCGCATTTAGCGCATCCCCTGAGGGCGCTCTGTTGCCAGCGGTATATCTGGCGATTTTTACCACCAAATCTGGATTTTTTAAAATCAATCGAGAGCCTGGCTCTCAATATGTAGATCTATCCAGAAAAATCCTGCAGACCCCAAAAAAATCTTGAGAAATCGACGCGACTGTGACCCACGGGCGGAAAACGCTCGGAGTTCGGCAAATCACCCTAAATGCGGCATTTGCCAAATGGTGCCGCAGGTCACAGTGACAGCTCGTTTAAGCGCGATAAAGCACCAAATCTTGTAAATCGTGGTTCTACGGGTAGCTACGGACCCAGGCTAGGTAGGAGGGACGATCCTGTGGGTTTTTTCTGGTTGGGCTCTTTTTCTGCCTTGGGCACCGGTGGTACCTCGTGCTTTTCACACGGTTTTTGTTGTTTTTCCTAAGGGTGTCCATGGAAAACAACCCCCTTCGTCTTGATGAAGGACAGTTTTCTTTGTCCTTCAAGTGGACAGATTCCATGAGTCTCTGGTTGGCTCAAAAAGATCCTTTTGTGGCTACTCTACTCGATGAAACGGAGAATAGTGTGGCTTTGAGCAGGGAGCAATCAAGCAGTTCAGAGGGACGTTTTCTGCTAGTGAGGTTGAAGAGTTGGATAAAAGTTGCCGTTGAGGTATTTGCAAGGGAAAGATCGTAGGATGAGCAACGTTGATCATGCCGTTGCTCGAATGATTGGGCAAATCACGATTCATCAAGTGTCCCGGCATCACACAACTAAATCTGCGGTCCAGGCACGAATGACAAGGTTGCGGAGCGGTCTAAGCACCCCGGGCCGCAAACCAACCTTGCCGCATGGCATTGAGCAAGCATTGCTCGAGTACGTAGATGAGCACCATTGGTGTGACAAAAAGGCCTAGTGAGAGCACCCATGCGCCGAAGGTATACCCTCCCTCCTTTAGTGTAGCAGACCACATTTGTGGCAGCATGCAGATTTCATCTATATCTACATGCGCGCCTCATAGTTTGGGGTAGATGTGTCCATTTCATGAAAAATTGGTGTATATGAGTAGGGTGGATCGTCCTCTACAAGATGACCAACTTGGTTTTTGCGTGGTGAGCCAATGAACCCTCTCCCGAAGTGCGACCGTGACCGGTACTGAACAGAAATCAACAAAAAACTGCAGCTGGGCAGTGAACTCTTCAGCAAAACCCTCTCCCTCCATGGGGTAAATCGTGTCAAAACAAACCAACGAAGGCATTTCTGAGTAGCCTGGGTCAAGCCCTACGCGTACATATATTTAGATTTTGCCAACTCATCGGTGACATCACTCACTAAGCTTGACCGTGATCCGCGCAGTTCTGGACACGTCATTTGGCAACAGCTGGCTTATCGGCAAATCACCCTATCCGGAGAAAATCGGCGCCGCAGCCAGATTTTGGTCAATTTCAGCCCATTATAGGACAGTACAGTATATTTTATATTTTTCTACATTTGTATTATTATTACTGTTATTATTCTATGGTACATCTGTTAAATTTCAGATGTTAAATTTGTCAAAATTTGTCTCCTTAGCCTTTAAATTTCAGATTTTAAATTTGTCAAAATTTGTCTCCTTAGCCTTTAAATTTCAGATTTTCGATTTGTCAAAATTTGTCTCCTTAGCCTATTGTTGCAAAATTACTATGGTGCAATCCCCCCCAACCTCCGACCAATGACGGTCCGACCGCTCCAAGCCGGTGTGAGACGGCCTAGCACGGCCATGCATATTTGAAAAGTAGACACCTTAGGCTTTCCAATGGTCCAAACGGATTGGAAAAACACCACGGTCGCGCCAAGTTACCCCCCCGGGACTTCTGGCAACCCGGGTTTCAAAAAAAAAAATTTTGTCATTTTTTTGACCAACCTCCAACCAATGACGGTCCGACCGCTCCAAGCCGGTGTGAGACGGCCTAGCACGGCCATGCATATTTATAAAGTAGACACCTTAGGCTTTCCAATGGTCCAAACGGATTGGAAAAACACCACGGTGGCGCCAAGTTACCCCCCCGGGACTTCTGGCAACCCGGGTTTCAAATAAAAACATTTTGTCATTTTTTTGACCAACCTCCAACCAATGACGGTCCGACCGCTCCAAGCCGGTGTGAGACGGCCTAGCACGGCCATGCATATTTGAAAAGTAGACACTTTAGGCTTTCCAACGGTCCAAACGGATTGGAAAAACTCCACGGTGGCGCCAAGTTACCCCCCTAACACCTTTGCACCATGGTTTGTCAAAAACACTCTTGGGTCCAATAAAAGGGCACTTCCACCTTGTCCCACACCCCCAAACCTGATTGTAAGGCATTGCAGTTGTGGACATGTGTCGTGCAATGTTGTGTGCAAGCCCCATTGTGAGTTTCCGGTCAGTGTGGCCCCGGGCTTGGCCCGGGGCCTTTGGTTTTTTTAAAAATTTCACTTTTCTCTAGACAAATCTATATCAAATAATTTTCGGAGTGGTATCAGCGCTGCAGCAGCTGAGTGGTAATGCGGCGGTCTCTGAAATGGCAAGCGGCAGAATCCATGGAGCTGACCGACCATTATGCTGTGCGCAGGGGCTGGAACGCCGCGCGCTCTAAGGAATTTACTGTTGTGTCCCCGGCGTACACCGTCACCCCTGGCGTGCTGTTGAAGCGTATGGTGCCAACGGTGGGACCGCAAAGTCCCATGCCGCGCGCACCGTCCAGCCCAACCCCCCTCGCACATCCTCCCACGCCGGGTGCTGTACCCCCCAGGCATCGCAGCACGCACAGATCACCATGGCCCGCCTGTGAGGAGGCGGCATTCGCAGCCGTCACACACTCCTGGAGATGCAGCACTGCAGGTCGTAACGAAATCGCTGCGATGTGTGGAACGGGTCAGACGGCACATGAACCAACGCCCAGGGCACGCGCACACACACTGCTCGCGGGTCATTGTTATCCGGAGAAACGCGTTTTCTCCGGATAAGGGCTTATCCGGAGAAAATTGGCGCGGAGGCGCCAGAACAGCCGCACAACAGCCGCCAGAGTCAAAAACGTGGGATTTTCCTAAGTGCGCTGGCGCTGGCGGCTGGCGCAAAACAGGCCGGTGGATCGAACCGCCGCTTGCCATTTCAGAGAGCGCCGCATTACCACTGTGTGTGTGCGCGTGCCCTGGGCGTTGGTTCATGTGCCGTCTGACCCGTTCCACACATCGCAGCGATTTCGTTACGACCTGCAGTGCTGCATCTCCAGGAGTGTGTGACGGCTGCGAATGCCGCCTCCTCACAGGCGGGCCATGGTGATCTGTGCGTGCTGCGATGCCTGGGGGGTACAGCACCCGGCGTGGGAGGATGTGCGAGGGGGGTTGGGCTGGACGGTGCGCGCGGCATGGGACTTTGCGGTCCCACCGTTGGCACCATACGCTTCAACAGCACGCCAGGGGTGACGGTGTACGCCGGGGACACAACAGTAAATTCCTTAGAGCGCGCGGCGTTCCAGCCCCTGCGCACAGCATAATGGTCGGTCAGCTCCATGGATTCTGCCGCTTGCCATTTCAGAGACCGCCGCATTACCACTCAGCTGCTGCAGCGCTGATACCACTCCGAAAATTATTTGATATAGATTTGTCTAGAGAAAAGTGAAATTTTTAAAAAAACCAAAGGCCCCGGGCCAAGCCCGGGGCCACACTGACCGGAAACTCACAATGGGGCTTGCACACAACATTGCACGACACATGTCCACAACTGCAATGCCTTACAATCAGGTTTGGGGGTGTGGGACAAGGTGGAAGTGCCCTTTTATTGGACCCAAGAGTGTTTTTGACAAACCATGGTGCAAAGGTGTTAGGGGGGTAACTTGGCGCCACCGTGGAGTTTTTCCAATCCGTTTGGACCGTTGGAAAGCCTAAAGTGTCTACTTTTCAAATATGCATGGCCGTGCTAGGCCGTCTCACACCGGCTTGGAGCGGTCGGACCGTCATTGGTTGGAGGTTGGTCAAAAAAATGACAAAATGTTTTTATTTGAAACCCGGGTTGCCAGAAGTCCCGGGGGGGTAACTTGGCGCCACCGTGGTGTTTTTCCAATCCGTTTGGACCATTGGAAAGCCTAAGGTGTCTACTTTATAAATATGCATGGCCGTGCTAGGCCATCTCACACCGGCTTGGAGCGGTCGGACCATCATGGGTTGGAGGTTGGTCAAAAAAATGACAAATTTTTTTTTTTTGAAACCCGGGTTGCCAGAAGTCCCGGGGGGGTAACTTGGCGCCACCGTGGTGTTTTTCCAATCCGTTTGGACCATTGGAAAGCCTAAGGTGTCTACTTTTCAAATATGCATGGCCGTGCTAGGCCGTCTCACACCGGCTTGGAGCGGTCGGACCGTCATTGGTCGGAGGTTGGGGGGGATTGCACCATAGTAATTTTGCAACAATAGGCTAAGGAGACAAATTTTGACAAATCGAAAATCTGAAATTTAAAGGCTAAGGAGACAAATTTTGACAAATTTAACATCTGAAATTTAACAGATGTACCATAGAATAATAACAGTAATAATAATACAAATGTAGAAAAATATAAAATATACTGTACTGTCCTATAATGGGCTGAAATTGACCAAAATCTGGCTGCGGCGCCGATTTTCTCCGGATAAGCCCTTATCCGGAGAAAACGCGTTTCTCCGGATAACACTTGCGCTAGGGTCCCTAGGCAAATGGGACTCGCGCGCAGGGTCTGGAGTTTTGTAAATGTCTCAAAATTTTTAGCCGATTGAAAGGCGAGGAGCTGGGGGGTTCTCGCAATTCTTCGAACCGGCGAGCTCTCCAAACCGGCCCTGACCAGGCAGCCAGATTCGTGCAATTCAGAGTTACTTCCTTTGGGGTCCTGTCCTTTGGGCGTTTTCAGTGTTGGCGATTGCGTCTCCAAGCCCTGTTGTGACAGTGGTGGCAGCTGCTTGGCACCTGACGTTGGTGGCAGCTGCTTGCACCTGACGTCGGCTTCTTTGGGATACTCAAGGAGTCATGGATTATTCAGTTTGAGAGTCACGCACTGCACTTGCACACTTTAGAGTCCGAGAGATCTCTTAACACGGGCCTGTGAGTGGACGTGCACTCAAAGCTGTCACAAACTGTCGTGGAGAGCAACGGTGCTGTTTGCGCCACACGCACTTGCCGAGGCCTCGTGAACGTTTGCATCCTGCCTAACCAGGACACTTCGTGAGTGGAAGCATTTCGTTCTCGCAGAGCCTCCTCTTGCAAAGCAATGCCTGCTAGCGGGACCTTCGACTACGTGACAGCATCGCCGGACGTCCTGTACTCGCAAGCACTGAAGCGCTCTTTGGGTGCAGATGTGCACATGGCCCATGAGATAGACACAATCATGGAAGAGTTGAGGGCAAAGGTTTGGGCCGAGGTTTCTTCTGCCTTTCTTTCCCTAACCCCTTCCACTGACTACGTTGAACCTGGTGCCACCTTACCTCATCAAGAAATGGGCAGGGGAGGGCAGGGCTTTCGCTACACAAGGCCCGTGTTCGGAGTAGAGGAGTCATAGAGACGGCATGCATGGCCCCGAACCCATATGAATGCACTTCAGAGACGAGTGCACTGCCAAAACCAAAATACTGTGCTCCTGTTCTGCAGGTTTTTGGCATCCGTTTGTTACGGCTCTGCCTTTTACAGCAATAGTGCTTGTGCTTTGTTGTGAGTGCAAAGATTGTCCTTGGAAGCAACCTGTGTCGCTCACTTTCAAAAAAGAAAGTTGGAGGGAAGGTGCAAAGTTGCGGGAAACGAGGAGCGGACAGCCCACTGCAACTGGATACGCTTGGGTGAGAGCCCAGTTGAGGAATACGGGCAACCACACTATCAGAAGGGATGTGAGGGTGCAGCTGTAACAGTGCGTAATCCAAAGTCTTAAAATATGCAATGGATCAAATGCTGATCTTCGCATCAAGGCTCAGTTACGAACTCTGACCGCAAAAAAATAAAAAGAAGTGCAAGTGCCCGACAGAAAGTGCAAACAACAGTTTAATATGCCGCTTCAGTACGCGCTGCTTGACGTCCTTTTTCGATGGCTGGATCGCATACTTGCTTTTAGTGGACGGACGTACCGACTGAAAGCGTGAGCTGTGATACCAGTGACAGCCTCGGTCTTACGGAGAGCGTCAGCGGCCGCACGTCGATTGACTCATCGTCCTCTCAAGACTCGCTTAAACAAGAACGGAACCCAAGAACCGCGGCCTTGGACGACAGAGGTGCAGGGTTGTTGCACAACAGCCTTGAGCAGATGATGAATGATGCCGCACATGAGAAGCTGGCATCCAAAGACTGCCTTTCAGGGCTCCAACCAGCTGACCTCAAATTTGATGCTGGCCTGATCGCCTTGCTGGCTGAGAGGCTGCATGCATACAAACGACAAGATTTCAGCTGCCCTGAGTCTCTTGAGCGTGCTTCCAACCCAGGGCTTCCAGTGGAAACACCGCAGCCTGACGACAAGCCAGCCAGGTGTGTTCTGCGAAACTGGCACAACCGCTGCTGACGTGAGCATCTTTGAGTGCTACACATTTACGGTCGATCTATCCTGCAGTACATTGCACGTCAGGGTCTCCCTCATGCACCAGGTTCAAGACCCGTATCTGCCGCAACTGGTTGCATGGTAACTGCGAGTTTGGAGCCAAGTGCATTTTTGCCCACGGAGATGCGGAACTGCAGTTGTCTGAAGTTGGGCCTGCAACCCAGAAGCCATTGATGTACGATTCTGCCTTCAGGTATGTAATCTCAGTCCACAACCGCAAAAAAAAAAACTGGTTTGGAGTGTTTTTTTTATTTTGCAGAGGTTTCTATGGACCCTTACCTCTGTCTACTTGTGACTTCTGGCAATCTAGTACAGTCTCTAAGTGGTGTTTCATTATCAAATGAAATTGGTAGGCCCCCGCATCACAATCTGGTGAGGATCCTTTAGAACCCCTTCCCAAATGCGAATTTTCCTGCCCCCATGTCAAGTCCCAAAAAGTTACCAGGATTCAGCCAGCGGTAAGCAGCAGCAGAAGCAGTTTTACAACGGTTTTAGAACGTTTTACTGAGAACTTTGTAACACAAAAATAGTGCTTTAAAATGGGATGTTGCGCTTTGCTGTGGCACGGAGTGGCGTGGGGAGATGCTGTGAGGTGTTTTGTGGTGTGGTGCATGGTTGGGTAGTTTGGTGTGCAGTGGTGGTGTGGTGTAGAGTAGGGTGGTGCAATAAGGTGTGGTGTGTTTGTGGTGGGGTGTGTTGTGGTGTGTTGTATGTACTGTGGTGCCATGTGGAGTGGTGTGGTGTGGTGTAGTGTGTGACGGTGTGGTGGGGTGCAGCGGGGTGCGCTGGGGGGTGACATGCATGCGCCAAAATGTGTGGTGCAGTGCACTGGTGAGGTAAGCTGTTGTTGTATGGTGCAGTCTAAGGTTTTGGTGCAGGGTGTGGGGGGGGGGGGGGGGCTGCAGTCAGGCTACGCTCTGAGGAGTTCGAAAAGCACACGCAGTATGACACACCGGCCATGAACACCAATTTTTCAGCCTTTTGGATCTGGCGGAGATGTCCGCCAAGGACCTTGATGAGGTTCTGCAGGCGCGGGCCCTCACTTCCAGAGTGCGGGATTGGGTGTGCGTGTTTGGGCAGGGGTGCGAGGCACAATGCAAGTGAGTGGGGCCAGGGATTGGGTGTCTGTAGGGGGGAGAGGGGTTGAGTCTTTGGAATGGTTGCAGGAATTTGTAAAAGTTTTGCAATGTTCTGTTCTAAATGATTTCGAAAGCGCCTTTCAGGCACGGTGCAATGCGGTTTAGAGTGGTGGGTGGGCTAGAGTGGGGTGTTTTGTGAGGTGGTCTGGGTTGGTGTGCTTTGGTGTTGTATGCTCTAATCTAAGACTGTTCCTAATTGGCCACATCACACCACACCGCACCGCGACCACAACATGCCACACCACAGTACACACTGCACCACACCAAATGCAACACACCACAACACAAGACACCACACTACACCACAACACAACAGACCAAAATCACATTGAACCCCATCCCACCCCATCCAACCACACTCAACCACACCACAACACAACCCACATCAGCACTCCATAAATGATAATTCCGAAACCCTTTATAAAAGAGGCATTCTAAAAGTGGTGTAATATGAAAGTGTTGCAAATTCTAATTCTAATTTCTAAAGTCAGGAAAAATTTAGATTCTAATTCTAAATTCTAATTAGAAGGACCTTTGGTTTTTGAGTGGCGTAGTGGGCCTGGTTGACCAAATTGGGTATGACACCATGCAGGATGCACAACTTGCATCTCAAAGGTGCAACTCGAGAAGGTTGCGCAACGAAATTTGTGGCCCCTGCAAGTTGAGAGTTGTTCAGGCAAATCGAGGAACCTTGCTAGTTCAGACTCTGGACCAAAGCCCAGTCTCATTTCGCATTTAATCAGGCATTTGGCAGGGGGAGAGGGTGTGAGAGGCAATGAGTGTGTGTGGGTGGGCCGGGGTGCCTGTGTAGGGGGGAGAGGGGTTGAGCTTTTGGGTTGGGTTGTAGGACTGTTCTCAAAGTGTTCTAATTCCTCAGACCGGGGTTTTAGAACGTTTATGAACAGCTGAAGAACAGTTTTATGACAGAGCAATACGACGCCAGACCACACCAACCCAGACCACCTCATACAATACCCTATGCACAGGGGGTTGCTCCGCCGCCAGATTGCATTAATCTGTCTGCATTTTGCAACCCTCCTTCCCTCCCCCTGTATGTCATATTCGATGTTGAAATTCAAGTGTTGTACCCCCCACCCATAAACCTTGACCACACCCCAGCGTGCCAACACTGAGGGAAGCGCCGTGGGTTAGGAAACACCCCTAACCCGCTTTGGGGAAGGTGCGGTGCCCCAGCTGCTTCCTTCGCGGGCCGCACATCCCCCACTGCCTACCCCTTGTACAAGGCGCCCCTGCTGCCTCCCTTGCCAAAAGTTGCTGTTACTCTTTGAATTACAATTAAAAAAAATCAGAACAATTTTTGGTTTCTAGCAGGTCTCTAGGGCAGTCCCAAGGTCTTCCTCAGCAGCAGTCTCAATTTCAGTTTCCCTCTCAGAAAGTGAATTTGGCAGGTACAAGACCCGCATTTGCCACAATTGGTTGAATGGTCATTGTGATTTTGGGGCTGGTTGCATTTTTGCCCATGGCGAAGCTGAATTGCGGGCCTGTGAAAATGAAGTTGTTGATAACAGTCAAAACGATCCCCGGCCCACTGCAGTTGGAGATCCAGCCAAGTATGTCCAGCTTTCCACAGAATTGCTTTGGAATTCTGGAACCTCACCCTTAGCCTCTTTAACATCCCTGATTTCCTGATTTTTCTGCATTCGGGTTGTTTTCTGACCGACAGTCCCATTTTCCTTTGTGCCCCCCCATTTTCACTTTGATGCATCTTGGGTGCAGCCATATTGCACATCAAACAGGCACCACACGGACAACAACAATCAGATACCCTCTCCAACAAGCACACACACACACACACAGCCGCACTATGCAGTCTGAAGGTGATTTAGATTATTTGGGTGCCACACACACTCACTCACTCACACACGCACACACCATTAATGCACAACCCTTCCCCTGAGCGACCTGGACCTGAAAAGGCTCTTGCCCTTGGGCAGGGCACCAATGCGCTTGTCACGGAGGTATGCCTGTGCCCACAACAGGAACCAAAAGCAGGGGCCCTGCTGGCGAGTCTAGGCTGCAGGCTGCGGGAGGAATGGTGCTGCAGTGGCAGCCAAAGCGCTGCCGAGACTGCACCCTCATGCTGAGGCGCTCTTCCCCGAGGATGGTGGCAGAGGCCTGTTGGCCACCAGGCCACTCGCAGTCCTGTTCCTGGTGCACAGGCTGTGGTGGGGGTCTGCCTGCACGAGGTCCCTGGCAGGACGGCAAGAGGCATTTGGCCTCCGGCCAGTGCACAGTTCCCTGGATTTGGTGGCCATCACCTGCGTCCTGGAATTGGGTCCTGGAATTGGCGTGCCAGGTGGTGGGGTTGAGCCAAGGCTCTTTTTAGTGCCGCAGATACCCTACCTGGGGCTGGGGGCTTTGAGAATTGAACGCTCACCCTGGGACGGGTTTTTTGTTAAGGACCGTTTCTAAGAACTGCATTTTAGTACATTTTTGCAGAGGCCGATCTTGGCCAATTATGTAGCCATCTTGATTTCTCCCCAGGTTTCAGCTCCTTGTGGGTTTTGTGGTGATCGTGTCACTTGCTCCACCCAGGTTGTGATGCGTAACAAGCGGACACATGCCTTGGTCACCCTCATGATCTCTGACTGTCCCAGTCGACCAGCTAAGCTGCGCTGGAACACTTGCAAAAAAATCTGCAAGCAGCCCGTGCACGAATCATCCCGTGCTGTGTCCGCTATGCACAAAGACAGTTTGGTCATACTGCATGGCACAGCACTATGCAGATGTGCATGACACTACAAGGCACCGTGATTTGATGCACATTGCAGAGGCAGAGCAAGAGGCGGTGCTGAATTGGGTGCCTCATAAGGCAAAGAAAAAAAATCAGGGCAATGCACCTGCACAGGCTGATGATGCCCAGTCTAATGCAGCGCCCTTGTCTGCACTTGGCGATGTTGCTTCATCGTCGTCAAGCTGCCTTTGCCCCAGTCAAAGCCTCTTGCCCCCCCCCCCCCCCAACTGCCAAGTGAGTCCGAGGCAACGACCTCTGGTGCTTAGCGATCCCGTCCCTGTAAAAGCGTTGGGAAACGCAACAAGAAGGGGCGGGACGAAGCCCAACGAGAGTTTCAGTCGAAGCGCGCCCGCCGAGACTCCTCCTCCTCCTCCTCAGAGGGGGAGCTTTTCAAGGACCTCTAAGCAGAAGTCCATCCATTTTTTCTTTCAACCCCCAACTCGAACCAAGCCTCAGGAATTTTTCTCACAAACTAACCGGGGGGCACGGGGGAACAAGAGGGGAGAGGGGAGGGGGGAGGGGGGCGGGGGGCAACACTGCGACCCTTATGACTTTCTTCTCGGCAAGGACGAGAAAGCGCTTTTTTGTGGCATACATACCTCCGTACCCCCCAACCCCCAGACACACAACCCCCCAGGAGGCATGCATGTGGTAGTAGTGGGTCGCGCGCAAGCCCCCCCCACCTTGGGAACCCCCTCCCCCCCCACAGCCGAAATCCCCCCCTACACCCCCCAGCCCCCCCCCCCCCCGAGTTTTGACAGATAGCTGGGGGATATGTCGCATCAGGACCGGTTGTAGTCGCCCCCCCCCCGTGGTAGCTTTTCGCAAAAGCAGCAGCCCAAAAGGAGAAAAAGGCGTCACGCCGCAAGGAGAAACAGGCGGCACGCCGGGCAGCAAGAGACGGAGACCAAGAAGCAGAAGCAGTTGTGGAGGTACAGGACCAGCGGGACGCAGACTATCAACCATGCAGCAGCGGCAAAAGCAATAGCGACAGCGATAGCGGTAGTGTCAGCAACAGCAACAGCAAGGACAACAGTAGTACGAGCCGCGACAGCAGCAGTAGTAGCAGCGGCAGCGGCAGCAGTAGCAACAGCAGCAGCCGCTGCGACAAAAAGCCGGCCAAGAAGAAACCGGCGGGGAAGAAGGGCAAGAAGGCCAAGAAGCGGTAGGCAGGAAAGAAGCAGCCGCGCAACCCAAACCGCAAAACGTCTCGAAACGATTACCTCCGGGGGATGGGCACCCCCTGAGGTAGGGGTACGCACTCCACCTTTGCACCTACCCCAAACCAAAACGCGAAACGCACGGGGGGGGGACGTCTCCTTGGTTCTGGTACGCGACCCTCCCCCCTCCCCCTGCCCTCCGGGCCCACTTAGTTGCCAAGGGACATCAGCAACTAGCTACTGGCCATACATATGGTGGCGCCTAAGGCGCCCGAAAATTTTTTCTCATTCCCCTTGCCCATTTTGTCCATTTTGCACCCCAACACTGGCCTTGAACCCAACCTTGACTCTAATGCCCACCCCAACCGTCAGCCTACTCCTAACCCTACCCCCAAACCTTACCCTTGACCCTAACCCTAACCCAGGCTCTAACCCTAACCAAGACTCAATATTGGGACCGAGCTGGTGGGGGAGGGAACATCAGCTATGACTAGTGATGGACATCAAGAATGATTCACACATTGATGGCTCTTGACAAAGTGAAATCAGTATGCAAGTGAACCGCATCACCACGAGGCCCACTTTCAAGGCTTTTTGGACTTCTGAGGGGCCAAAATGCCCCAAAGTGGGCTCAAAATGGGCTCATTTCACCCGTTTGTGCACCCCAAATGGTCTAGGATGAGGTTTGGAAAAATGCATTTTGACCCATTTTTTCTTACCAAAACAGCCCATTTTCAAGGCATTTTGGGATTTTTAGAGGACCAAAATGGGCCACCACAAGCTCAAAACGGTCCAAAAACACTTGTTTTAGCGTCGCACATGGTTTAGGATCATTTTAGAGAAAAGTCATCTTTTTGCCCCTACTGGACCCTGTTGACCCATTTGGGCACCCACCTGTTTCAGTTTGCAGCTTGCCGCTTGCCGCAGCCTAGTGGGCCTAGGTATTGGGGTCTAGGCGTCCGTTTGGGCAATTCTGAGGCGTGGAAACCACAAAAAGTAGGGGGTTGCGAGTGGAGTGGGTGCCCTCGGAATCGCATTTTGAGCCATGTAGCCAAAGATATGGCCTTTTCTTGGTTTGTGGATGTCGACATTTGGAGCTTGTGGGGCCTTTTTGGGCCGTTTTCGGGACATATCATGGAGTTAGAGGGCTCGTTGACACGGGGAAGTCAAGCCGCACGTGAAGTGTACCCACCGTTTCCCTTCGTTTGGCCGTTTTGAATGTGGTACAGGGCATTTTTGGCCCAAAAATGGTTGTTTTTGGCCCTAAACTACAGTTTTTGAAACTGAGGTCCGCCACTTGCGAATCCCGTTCCCAGCCGCCACCGTTGAGTTTCTTGCTCAAACTTTGTGTGATTGTACTTCACACCCATATGTATCATCCACCAAAATTTCACCTGAATCTGAAGCACCACGACGGAGTTGTGATTTTCCCCCATTTCGCGCGTGCTGCTGCTTGCTTGCTGCTTGCTGCTTGCTGCTGCTAAACCTGGTAGGTCCACCCTAGACACCAAAAAGGGTTATAAAACCAAGACTGGTTCCACCAGCTCGGTGACCCTAACACTAGCCCTAGCTCTCACCCTAGGCCTGGGTTAGAATGAGTGTTGGGGTCCAAAATGGAGAGCAATGATGTGGCAAAAGCAACCATGAACGAAATTTGGGGGATCTTGTGCAGCCCAATTACATGGCTGGCATGGCCAAACCAACTAGCTACAAAGGTTAGGGTTAGGTTTATGGTGATGGTATGGTTAGATTGAGGGTAAGGGGAGCTTGTGCCCCCCCCCCCCCCCCTCACCACCCTAAATCGCCCCACCCAGGCCCCCCCTAACCGACCCTCCCAACCCCCCCCCCCCATTGCCCCTCCCTGAACCCCCCCCCCCCCCCCCCCACCTTATGGACGAATGCTAATTTATTGATCCTAGTTGTTCTTTAGAGTCAGCAGAAAGGACAAGCACTCAAGTGACCCGCAGAGCTAACCGCAAAAAACGCCTCACTGTACTTTACATAGTGGAGCACTCAACCAAGAAGGGGACACGTGCATTGATTGGACTTCGCAGTACTGCTGGACTAATGGATGGAATTGTCTATGGCGGGGACATTCAATCTATCGGAACCGACCATTGATCCCCTCTTCGGCCCACTTCTACTGCGGGGGGGTTGCGTATAAAAGCGAGGAGACGTCCCCCCCATGGCGAAACGTCTCGAAACGATTGCCTCTGGGGGATGGGCACCCCACGAGGGAAGGGGGAAGGGGGCAGGCCCGCTGCCAAGGACAGGGGGAAGACGATCACAGTGGGTGGCACAGATGGTGGACAGGTGGTGGATCAGAGGGAAAGAGAGGGAAGGGCGCAGGGTAGGGGGATTGGCGGCGGGCCGGGGGGTTGGGAACCTTGCGCTCCGTGAGTCGGCCCTATGATCGGGGGCGTGTGATTGGCCACGCCTGGCCATGGTAGCCGGGGCAGCCTCCACAGAATATCATTGAAGTTTTGTGGAGGTGACGGAGCATAGAAGTAGGCAAGGACACCCCTTTGCGGCCTAGAAAGTTGGGAAATTACTCATCCACCTTGGATCATCACAAATTTTCAATGATGAACCACACATCCACCTTGAAACGGCTTCGTTTAAAGGAAATGTTGGGTAAATGTGCAAGGAAAAAATTTTGTAGGGGGTGGGGGTCTCAGGCCCGCCCCGCGAAAATAGCGTTGTAGCCCGGTATCAGAAAATTTTTTCCACCGGCACCCTGGACCCAGCCCGACGGAAGGACAAGGGCGCCATGGACAAGTATCCTCACCCTCCGCCCTTCCATGGCCCTGTTGCAGGCCGCTGGCGCCCCTGTGGCCGGGGCGCATCCCTCTGCCCCTGCAGCTCCCCCACTCCTCCCCCATGCACTGGGGGCATGGGAGGCACATGGTCCTTGCTGTGGCTGCAGCCTGCCCCCTCGCCTGCCACAAAGCATCGAGGACATTAACAGCCAGCTGCCCCTGTTAATAGTACCGTCGCAAGAGTCGCCAGGACATTAAAAGCCGCCAACCGTTATCAAAATACACTCCCGTCGCAAGAGCGGCCAAGACAAAGTGTAAGTTGCCAAATCCCTTGTTAACAGTACACTCCTTCCGCCGCGCCGCGACATACCGGGGGGCCAGGGGTGGGATAGGGTAGGCTCTAACCCGCTAACCCCTAACCCCCCCGTCGCAAGAGCGGCCAAGACATTAAAAGTCGCCAACCCTTGTTAATGGTATTCCTCCCGTCGCAAGAGCAGCCAGGACATTGTAAGTCTTCAACCCTTGTTAACAGTATACCTCCGCAGCTCAGGTGGAGCTGGACCTACCCTCCCCCCCCCCGGGGCCGTGCAGGGGCAACCAAGGCAGCTTCTCCCTCCCTCCCCCCACAGAAAAGCGCACAGCGGGTGGGGGGGAAACGAACAGGGCAGCCACGGCGCCCTATGCAGACCTTGTGTGATGAGCTCCGGGCCCCAGCGTGCAAGTCATGCAAGGGGCACAGTGAGGTACGGCACTACTGTAGCCGCCACCACGAGGGGCATCCTAGGGTGCTGGGGGGGGGGCCAACAGTGTCTGCCAGTTCAGGGGGGGGCGTGCAGCAGCAACTGGGCACTATGCCCTTCGGAGGGCCGGTGCGTGCACCGGCACCCTCGTCCGGGGGAGGGGGCAGCCAGGGACTTGCTTTAACTTTCATTCCGACGGGGGGGGGGGACCCCTCCCACCTGGACCCCCTCCCCCCCTCCCTTGGACCCCCTCCCCCCCTCCCCCCTCAGCTCAAGTGCAGCTGAAAACCTGGGTTTTGGGAAATTTTTTTGGCGACGGGGAAAAATTTTCTGGGCGCCTTCGGCGCACGCCACACACTGTTTACTTATCGTTTTATGTGTACTCTGCGTTCCTTGTTTTGCAGATTGCCATGACCCAACGCTCGTTGTCAGTGTATTTCTGCTCCCCAGTCCAACCGTCGCCACGCGCTAAATGCAAAGACGTAATCGACGCGCTGCTTTATTTTAGGTTTAAAGATAGGATCGCCGGAAGATGGCCGGAAGAGACAAGAAGCACACAATGAGGCACAAAAGGCGTGTGCCACACTGTTTTTGAGTGTGCCAATGGCAACACTTGTCCGATGTCTCCCATTCAGGCAGTGACTCAGATTCCTCATCATCATCAGGTTCCAGCTCCACTTCCACAACAGATGGAGACTCCAGGGGAGTCTAATTCTGATGGACCATGATCGCTGTGAGTTGGCATGAGGTGGTGAATGTCCCGCTTTGTCGTATTTGTTGTGTCTTGATTAGATGAGGGAACCCTGAATTGACCTGCAATGATGAATTAGCTTTGTTTGCTACCAACAAGATGACATTTCCATGTGCTGAGTGGTTCGTTGCCCAATAGATTTTCTGTTCCCTGTGGACTAGGTACGTTCCGACAGGGGGGGGGGGGCTCCCCCCTGACCCCCTCCCCCCCTCCCCCCCCCCCCCCCCCCGCTCAAGCAAGTCCCTGGGGGGCGGCGGTCCGGCATGGCCGGGGGCAGCAGTGCTGCCGCGCGGGGGCACGCAGAAGCAGCAGCGCGGTCACGGGAGGGCCTCAGAGGAGGGCACATAACCTGAGGCGGACATCCCTCCGCCGCGCCGCGACACACCCGGGGGCCGGGGGTGGGATAGGGCAGGCTTCAGGCAGGCTCTACCCCGCTAACCCCTAACCCTCCCGTCGCAAGAGCGGCCAGGACATTAAAAGCCATCAACCCTTGTTAATAGTATAGAGCACACACCCACACACCCACACACACAAAGCGGTGACCCCAAGAAAGGGCTCAAGAGGCCCTTGCTGCCATAGTATTGGACACAGGGGTCAAGCCACAGATGTACGGGCCACACCTGAGGGATGCACAGGCAACACACCTTGGACCAAGTATCAGCAGTAATGTTCTGGTCAAGGGCGGGGTCGTTTGTGCCCAGCACTACCTCCTGGACCTGGCTGGGTGAGATCCATGCTGAGTGGGCAGTGTTGTCCCAGCCAGTTGCTCTGCACATGTCCATGGATGGTCCCCCCCCCCCCCCCCGTGTCCAAGAACCACCTTGCGCAAGAACCAACCCCTGGTTCCGCGGTCAAATTCTCGCATCACTTTTTTTACCAGGGTAGTGGGTTTTTCATGTTTCTGGTGGATGTAGGACAGGTATTCAGGTATGCAGGACATCATTTCATGTGTGACTACGGGTCCCCCCATCATGGGGGACCCTATCAGTCACTCACAGGCGCACATACCCCTTGAACCCCTCCCCCCCAACGTGGTTAACTGTGGGAAAGGAGAGGGCACGCATGTCCCGATGCAAAGCGCCGGAAAATTTTGTTTGCGGCTGTGCGCAAGAACCAACCCCTGGTTCCGCGGTCAAATTTAGGGGGAAAAGTGTGCGCAAGAACCGACCCCTGGTTCCGCGGTCAAACATTGCTGGTTCCTGGACACGGGAGGGGGGGGGAAGTGAGGGGGGGTGTTTCAGGCCTTCATCAGTGAGGGGCCCAAGGGATAGCATGGATGTATGAAGCTGAAGTTGGCCAGGGGATTGCAAATATACCCTTTGCGGGTGATTCCAGGCAGGCTGAGTTGCAAGAATACAATGCTCATGCAAGAACAGACTGTGTGATTCAAAACAACCCTCAAATATTGGCATTTGACTTTGGCACACACACACATATTCCATTTGTCAGGTACAAGACGGCCATCTGCCGGAATTGGTTGACTGGCCAGTGCGATTTTGGGTCGCGTTGTTTTTTTGCCCATGGCCAAGCAGAGCTTCGGACTCTCAAAGAAGGAAAATTGCCAGGAAACAGTTGTCAGAGCAATCCACAACGCAACACTGTTGGGGATCCAGCCAAGTATGTTCTGCTTGGGATTGAGAGGGTGGAGTTGGGGTTGCCTTCGATGGCAGCACCTGTCACTGGCCAGCAACAGCCCTGCCCAAACTCCGCTGCTCCATTTCAATATCTGAGAGCATTTCTCTGCTGTCCTGAGCCTTTGTCCAAGGGTGCATACCACTTGGTGACCAATGTCGGGTAACTGTAAGCAGGTTGGAATGTTGAGGCCCAGGTCTTCGAGCAAGTGTTGTGGCTGGTGCTATTCCTAAGGCCAAGGAGAAGAAGGGGTTGACAGTGGTGGCCTGCGTGCTTGCTGATGTCAGGAAGAAGGCAAGTGGGAGCAAGGGACGTACGCTTGGGTTGAGGATGCAAGTGCTCTCAAGCCGCATCAGGAAAGCATCTTGTACATTCGCAACAGACACGCAAAATAGTCATGCAATCTCGGGGCGTTTTTGGCTTGAAAAATCCTCCCCGGCCGTGGCCGGCCGGGCAACTAAAATTGCCATAACTTGGTTTAGGGGCCCCAAAACGCGCGGCACTTTGGACCATCGGATGCAGAATTGCGCGCTCTTCAATTTTGTCTCTCGCAAAATCACCTTGAGGAGAGGTTGTTAGATCAAGCGCAGGTGCAGGCGTTGTATACCCCCCTTTTTGGGTCATTCGCGTAGCATACCCCAAGGCATGATATTTGATGTTCAACCCCTCGTAAAATCATTATTTTGCCCAATAAGACCATCCCCCAATGGATTTTTTGATTCTGAGGCCTCTATGCCATCAAATTGGATATCATTTTTTTGAGGGGGTGGGGGGGGGTCAAAAGGTTTTGCTCAGAAGGGTCCAAGCAGTGGGTGGCCCATTGCTTTCACATCAAACGCCGGTCGAATGGTAACACAGCCGACTACAAAGTTTTAGGTCGGCGGTTTGAATCCTGGTCGATCGACTGCCGTCGGCGTCGGCGGCGTCGCCGCCATATTCGCCCAACTGAGGTTCGAACCGCCGATCGGAAGGCCTGTGGTCAGCTGCATTACCATTCGGCCACTGCGTACCTGGAGCCAAAGGTTCTCCCCACTGCTTGGGCCTGCGTCTGCCACTCACAAAAAACTCAAACTGTGTGTTTCTGTCTGACTGACTGCTGGCCTGGCTAATTGACTGATTGGCTGACTGTCAGCCTCTCTTCGAGGTGCACTGCCGAAGGCAATAGAATCTGCTGAAACTCAAAAACCTGCAAACCGAAGTCACGGCCAGGGAAGTTTTCAAGCCGAAAACGGCCCGAAATGGCAAAAAAACTGCGATTTCCCGGGGCTACCTGCACCACTCTTCGTCAGCTCCTGCTGAACACCAGCCATCAGCATTCTTGCATAGCATGGAAACTACACAAATTAATGGAAAATGACATAATTGTTGCATGCAAGAGGCATGTCCAGATTGGCAGCTTTCCTGTCTTACGCTATCACCTGCCGTTGTGGCTCGGATGGCAATAAATCGCGATTTCCCAGGGCTGCGTGCATTTTCAGCAAATTTTGCGAGTCACAAAATCAAACAGCGCAAAATTCCGCATCCGATGGTCCAAAGTATCACGCGTTTTGGGGCCCCGAGACCAAATTATGGCCATTTTAGTCACCCAGCCTGAGCATTGCCTTGTATTTTGATTGTTCACATCACTTAAGACAGCAAGGCTGAAAGTTCTCTTTGTGCTACCGGGAAACAAATCAAGTGGCAGACAACAAATTGTGTGGACTCCTGCACACCCTTTGACAGGACTTCCCACCTGAATGACATGTTTCTCTTTCTGAGGAGAGCAGCCTTAGGGGTTAGGATAATCCACAACAGTTGGTGCTCAAGCGATGTTGATTGGCAATCAACTGACGGCAGTGGTTTGAATGTGCTATTAGGCACTGGTTGGAGTTGTTAGTGATGTTATTTTGGTACCCTCCCCCCCCCTTGTCGTTCCCCACCCCTTGTCATTCCCCGGGGGGGGGGGGGGGGGGGGTTGGGGGACCGTCACTTGGTCAACCCAAAATTTTTCGTTGCGGGTCATTGTGTTGCTATTGGGTGACTGTGTTGTGGGGCACTACCACTTGCATCCCTTGCACTCATGGCAGGACATTTTGCTCACTTTCGCTGAAATGGAACTTGATAGCACAACCATGTTTCCCCTTGGGACAAGTGTGATGTTCATCCGCTCCACGGGGGAACCTGTTTTGGCGCAGGTCGTTGGACATTCAGAGCACGGTGATGCATATTGCCGCATCACTTATGACCGTGATGGCAAGACCGTCTTGCACGACCGTGCGTCTGTTCGGCGCCTCTCACTGCCACGTGCTCCCTCTCCGCCCCGCCCTGCCCTAGGGGTGTGGTCCCCCAAGGGGGGGGTGGGGGACCGTCACTTGGTGACCATGCCCCAGGGGTGTGGTGGGGGACCGTCTTCCCTGGGGTGGGGAACGACAAGGGGGGGGCGGGAGGGTAGGAAGGACTGCCTTGATGTTCAAGCCTTTTTGCTGCTGCAAGTTCCCAAGGTAAAGTAGGGAGGGTTGCATGTGTTGTGTTGAATTCACGTGGGGTGAATTTATGGGCGCCACGATTACTGGTGTGCTTTCAATCCACCTAGCTCAATGTCAGCTTCAGTGCCCATGCAGGCGTCCCCAGATGGTTCTGTAAATGCAGCTGACAGCCACGGGGGGGACGTCTCCTCGGTCCCGGTACGCGACCACCCCCCCCCCCCCCCGCCCCCCCTCCAGGCCCTCCGGGCCCACTTAGTCACCAAGGGTCAATGGCTACTGGCCATACATATGGTGGCGCCAAAGGCGCCCGAAAATTTTGTCCCCTTTGCTAGGGACCCCCGAGAATGCAACCACCATTGCATGGTGAGGAGGTAGAGTGGAGGCCTCCGTTGTTGTAGAGTAACCCCTTAGGCCACCGCGTCTCTGCCAGACTGGACTAGACCTCTGCCAAACCCTCTCCCCTAGCCCCCCCCCCGCCCCCCTAGCAACTAGCAGCGACTAGCTGGTCCCCTCGGCGGCTAGCCCCCCCCTCCTCGGCGGCTAGCCCTCCCCCCCCCCGGGGGCCTTCGGTCCACTTCTACTGGGGGGGGGGGGGGTCGCGTACACGGGCGAGGAGATGTCCCCCCCGTGCTGACAGCCCTTAAATTGCATGGCGATGGCTCGGCGATGAAGTTGAAGACAAAGGAAATACTCGCTTCGCTCCTCCAGTCCTCTCGGCTGTTTCAAAGAGAGGATGCTCTCCCGCGCCAATGTGGGGTCTGTATCAAAGGGCTGCTATTGGTGGTTCGGCAATGGATCCTCACCAAATTCATACTGCGGGTCCCACCACTAGAGCTACACCCCCCCCCCCCTGTCGTTCCCCACCCCTTGTCATTCCCCGGGGGGGGGGGGGGGTGGGGGACCGTCACTTGGTCAACCCAAAATTTTTCGTTGCGGGTCATTGTGTTGCTATTGGGTGACTGTGTTGTGGGGCACTACCACTTGCATCCCCTGCACTCATGGCAGGACATTTTGCTCACTTTCGCTGAAATGGAACTTGATAGCACAACCATGTTTCCCCTTGGGACAAGTGTGATGTTCATCCGCTCCACGGGGGAACCTGTTTTGGCGCAGGTCGTTGGACATTCAGAGCACGGTGATGCATATTGCCGCATCACTTATGACCGTGATGGCAAGACCGTCTTGCACGACCGTGCGTCTGTTCGGCGCCTCTCACTGCCACGTGCTCCCTCTCCGCCCCGCCCTGCCCTAGGGGTGTGGTCCCCCAAGGGGGGGGTGGGGGACCGTCACTTGGTGACCATGCCCCAGGGGTGTGGTGGGGGACCGTCTTCCCTGGGGTGGGGAACGACAAGGGGGGGGCGGGAGGGTAGGAAGGACTGCCTTGATGTTCAAGCCTTTTTGCTGCTGCAAGTTCCCAAGGTAAAGTAGGGAGGGTTACATGTGTTGTGTTGAATTCACGTGGGGTGAATTTATGGGCGCCACGATTACTGGTGTGCTTTCAATCCACCTAGCTCAATGTCAGCTTCAGTGCCCATGCAGGCGTCCCCAGATGGTTCTGTAAATGCAGCTGACAGCCACGGGGGGGACGTCTCCTCGGTCCCGGTACGCGACCACCCCCCCCCCCCCGCCCCCCCTCCAGGCCCTCCGGGCCCACTTAGTCACCAAGGGTCAATGGCTACTGGCCATACATATGGTGGCGCCAAAGGCGCCCGAAAATTTTGTCCCCTTTGCTAGGGACCCCCGAGAATGCAACCACCATTGCATGGTGAGGAGGTAGAGTGGAGGCCTCCGTTGTTGTAGAGTAACCCCTTAGGCCACCGCGTCTCTGCCAGACTGGACTAGACCTCTGCCAAACCCTCTCCCCTAGCCCCCCCGCCCCCTTAGCAACTAGCAGCGACTAGCTGGTCCCCTCGGCGGCTAGCCCCCCCCTCCTCGGCGGCTAGCCCTCCCCCCCCCCGGGGGCCTTCGGTCCACTTCTACTGGGGGGGGGGGGTCGCGTACAGAAGCGAGGAGATGTCCCCCCCGTGCTGACAGCCCTTAAATTGCATGGCGATGGCTCGGCGATGAAGTTGAAGACAAAGGAAATACTCGCTTCGCTCCTCCAGTCCTCTCGGCTGTTTCAAAGAGAGGATGCTCTCCAGCGCCAATGTGGGGTCTGTATCAAAGGGCTGCTATTGGTGGCTCGGCAATGGATCCTCACCAAATTCATACTGCGGGTCCCACCACTAGAGCAACCCCCCCCCCCCCCCCTTGTCGTGCAGCACGGAGGGCTCACGGTGTGGAACACCGGACCCCAGCCGCCCTTTGTTTGGCACGCCATAATGCACGCAAGCCCACACCGCCATAGGTTCAGACTCCAAGAGCGTCACAAACCCCAAACAGGGCAAGAGACCGGCACGGCCCAGTAGTGAGAGCGGTAGTATTCAGTTGTCCAGTGCGGGGGCTCGAACCCGGGAGCTGGTGCTCTTGGGTTCCCTGCACGTAGAGCTCTCTAGTCGGCGTCGTGGGAACCACCCCCCCCTACAGCAACCCGCGCCACCACCGGTACCGGTGGATCGGGTGGAGGTCTCGTCCGTTTTGCCCCAACCCCCAAAAAGTGACACGCAGGAACCACACACACCTGTAGCAGTGCGCGCCGCCACCTGTACTCGAAAAGGTCGACAGGAGGTCCCGTCCGGTATTCGAAGGGATCGGTGGGAGACCACCGATCCCGGGACTCGAACCACCTCCCTCACGGCAAGCGCCGGGTGCGCTGCCACTTGAGCGGCCGCCTTCTGAGAAGTGCTGGAACTTGGCACAGGGAACAACCGCACACGCAAACACACACACCACACATGCAGGCGCCTCGGCGCCGCCCAGCCTTCCCACCCTCTGTATGGCTGTATGTTGACCTCCAAAAAGCCAGTACCCACTGGGGTTTTTAAATCCTAAGGACCTAAATAGCCCAGGGCCGGTGGCAGTGGCCCACAAGGGTGACCTCTGACCGCCGCACCCCCCACGACCAGGTGACCCGGAAGCACAGGTGTGTGGCCGAGAGGGGCCAGCGCAAGCGAGCATGCCAGTGCGACGGTGGGAGCCAAAGTGGGACACAACAAACGCTACGCCCCAAACTCAGTCCGAAGGCGACAATGCCCTGAACCCTGTAGAAGCAGCCCGACTCTTACCCCATCCAGGGACGAGGGACGGGACGAACTGCAAAGCACTGTCTGCGTGACACGGACAATCATGGAACTGAGATGGCGATGAAGGTCGTGAGGCAGGCGCGGCTGGAGCTAAGTGGCGGGTCCACACCTGACCAATTGAGGCCCCTTGTCGTTCCCCACCCCTTGTCATTCCCCGGGGGGGGGGGGGGGTGGGGGACCGTCACTTGGTCAACCCAAAATTTTTCGTTGCGGGTCATTGTGTTGCTATTGGGTGACTGTGTTGTGGGGCACTACCACTTGCATCCCCTGCACTCATGGCAGGACATTTTGCTCACTTTCGCTGAAATGGAACTTGATAGCACAACCATGTTTCCCCTTGGGACAAGTGTGATGTTCATCCGCTCCACGGGGGAACCTGTTTTGGCGCAGGTCGTTGGACATTCAGAGCACGGTGATGCATATTGCCGCATCACTTATGACCGTGATGGCAAGACCGTCTTGCACGACCGTGCGTCTGTTCGGCGCCTCTCACTGCCACGTGCTCCCTCTCCGCCCCGCCCTGCCCTAGGGGTGTGGTCCCCCAAGGGGGGGGTGGGGGACCGTCACTTGGTGACCATGCCCCAGGGGTGTGGTGGGGGACCGTCTTCCCTGGGGTGGGGAACGACAAGGGGGGGGCGGGAGGGTAGGAAGGACTGCCTTGATGTTCAAGCCTTTTTGCTGCTGCAAGTTCCCAAGGTAAAGTAGGGAGGGTTGCATGTGTTGTGTTGAATTCACGTGGGGTGAATTTATGGGCGCCACGATTACTGGTGTGCTTTCAATCCACCTAGCTCAATGTCAGCTTCAGTGCCCATGCAGGCGTCCCCAGATGGTTCTGTAAATGCAGCTGACAGCCACGGGGGGGACGTCTCCTCGGTCCCGGTACGCGACCACCCCCCCCCCCCCCGCCCCCCCTCCAGGCCCTCCGGGCCCACTTAGTCACCAAGGGTCAATGGCTACTGGCCATACATATGGTGGCGCCAAAGGCGCCCGAAAATTTTGTCCCCTTTGCTAGGGACCCCCGAGAATGCAACCACCATTGCATGGTGAGGAGGTAGAGTGGAGGCCTCCGTTGTTGTAGAGTAACCCCTTAGGCCACCGCGTCTCTGCCAGACTGGACTAGACCTCTGCCAAACCCTCTCCCCTAGCCCCCCCCCCGCCCCCCTAGCAACTAGCAGCGACTAGCTGGTCCCCTCGGCGGCTAGCCCCCCCCTCCTCGGCGGCTAGCCCTCCCCCCCCCCGGGGGCCTTCGGTCCACTTCTACTGGGGGGGGGGGGGGTCGCGTACACGGGCGAGGAGATGTCCCCCCCGTGCTGACAGCCCTTAAATTGCATGGCGATGGCTCGGCGATGAAGTTGAAGACAAAGGAAATACTCGCTTCGCTCCTCCAGTCCTCTCGGCTGTTTCAAAGAGAGGATGCTCTCCCGCGCCAATGTGGGGTCTGTATCAAAGGGCTGCTATTGGTGGTTCGGCAATGGATCCTCACCAAATTCATACTGCGGGTCCCACCACTAGAGCTACACCCCCCCCCCCCTGTCGTTCCCCACCCCTTGTCATTCCCCGGGGGGGGGGGGGGGGGTGGGGGACCGTCACTTGGTCAACCCAAAATTTTTCGTTGCGGGTCATTGTGTTGCTATTGGGTGACTGTGTTGTGGGGCACTACCACTTGCATCCCCTGCACTCATGGCAGGACATTTTGCTCACTTTCGCTGAAATGGAACTTGATAGCACAACCATGTTTCCCCTTGGGACAAGTGTGATGTTCATCCGCTCCACGGGGGAACCTGTTTTGGCGCAGGTCGTTGGACATTCAGAGCACGGTGATGCATATTGCCGCATCACTTATGACCGTGATGGCAAGACCGTCTTGCACGACCGTGCGTCTGTTCGGCGCCTCTCACTGCCACGTGCTCCCTCTCCGCCCCGCCCTGCCCTAGGGGTGTGGTCCCCCAAGGGGGGGGTGGGGGACCGTCACTTGGTGACCATGCCCCAGGGGTGTGGTGGGGGACCGTCTTCCCTGGGGTGGGGAACGACAAGGGGGGGGCGGGAGGGTAGGAAGGACTGCCTTGATGTTCAAGCCTTTTTGCTGCTGCAAGTTCCCAAGGTAAAGTAGGGAGGGTTGCATGTGTTGTGTTGAATTCACGTGGGGTGAATTTATGGGCGCCACGATAACTGGTGTGCTTTCAATCCACCTAGCTCAATGTCAGCTTCAGTGCCCATGCAGGCGTCCCCAGATGGTTCTGTAAATGCAGCTGACAGCCACGGGGGGGACGTCTCCTCGGTCCCGGTACGCGACCACCCCCCCCCCCCCGCCCCCCCTCCAGGCCCTCCGGGCCCACTTAGTCACCAAGGGTCAATGGCTACTGGCCATACATATGGTGGCGCCAAAGGCGCCCGAAAATTTTGTCCCCTTTGCTAGGGACCCCCGAGAATGCAACCACCATTGCATGGTGAGGAGGTAGAGTGGAGGCCTCCGTTGTTGTAGAGTAACCCCTTAGGCCACCGCGTCTCTGCCAGACTGGACTAGACCTCTGCCAAACCCTCTCCCCTAGCCCCCCCGCCCCCTTAGCAACTAGCAGCGACTAGCTGGTCCCCTCGGCGGCTAGCCCCCCCCTCCTCGGCGGCTAGCCCTCCCCCCCCCCGGGGGCCTTCGGTCCACTTCTACTGGGGGGGGGGGGGTCGCGTACAGAAGCGAGGAGATGTCCCCCCCGTGCTGACAGCCCTTAAATTGCATGGCGATGGCTCGGCGATGAAGTTGAAGACAAAGGAAATACTCGCTTCGCTCCTCCAGTCCTCTCGGCTGTTTCAAAGAGAGGATGCTCTCCAGCGCCAATGTGGGGTCTGTATCAAAGGGCTGCTATTGGTGGCTCGGCAATGGATCCTCACCAAATTCATACTGCGGGTCCCACCACTAGAGCAACCCCCCCCCCCCCCCTTGTCGTGCAGCACGGAGGGCTCACGGTGTGGAACACCGGACCCCAGCCGCCCTTTGTTTGGCACGCCATAATGCACGCAAGCCCACACCGCCATAGGTTCAGACTCCAAGAGCGTCACAAACCCCAAACAGGGCAAGAGACCGGCACGGCCCAGTAGTGAGAGCGGTAGTATTCAGTTGTCCAGTGCGGGGGCTCGAACCCGGGAGCTGGTGCTCTTGGGTTCCCTGCACGTAGAGCTCTCTAGTCGGCGTCGTGGGAACCACCCCCCCCTACAGCAACCCGCGCCACCACCGGTACCGGTGGATCGGGTGGAGGTCTCGTCCGTTTTGCCCCAACCCCCAAAAAGTGACACGCAGGAACCACACACACCTGTAGCAGTGCGCGCCGCCACCTGTACTCGAAAAGGTCGACAGGAGGTCCCGTCCGGTATTCGAAGGGATCGGTGGGAGACCACCGATCCCGGGACTCGAACCACCTCCCTCACGGCAAGCGCCGGGTGCGCTGCCACTTGAGCGGCCGCCTTCTGAGAAGTGCTGGAACTTGGCACAGGGAACAACCGCACACGCAAACACACACACCACACATGCAGGCGCCTCGGCGCCGCCCAGCCTTCCCACCCTCTGTATGGCTGTATGTTGACCTCCAAAAAGCCAGTACCCACTGGGGTTTTTAAATCCTAAGGACCTAAATAGCCCAGGGCCGGTGGCAGTGGCCCACAAGGGTGACCTCTGACCGCCGCACCCCCCACGACCAGGTGACCCGGAAGCACAGGTGTGTGGCCGAGAGGGGCCAGCGCAAGCGAGCATGCCAGTGCGACGGTGGGAGCCAAAGTGGGACACAACAAACGCTACGCCCCAAACTCAGTCCGAAGGCGACAATGCCCTGAACCCTGTAGAAGCAGCCCGACTCTTACCCCATCCAGGGACGAGGGACGGGACGAACTGCAAAGCACTGTCTGCGTGACACGGACAATCATGGAACTGAGATGGCGATGAAGGTCGTGAGGCAGGCGCGGCTGGAGCTAAGTGGCGGGTCCACACCTGACCAATTGAGGCCCCTTGTCGTTCCCCACCCCTTGTCATTCCCCGGGGGGGGGGGGGGGGTGGGGGACCGTCACTTGGTCAACCCAAAATTTTTCGTTGCGGGTCATTGTGTTGCTATTGGGTGACTGTGTTGTGGGGCACTACCACTTGCATCCCCTGCACTCATGGCAGGACATTTTGCTCACTTTCGCTGAAATGGAACTTGATAGCACAACCATGTTTCCCCTTGGGACAAGTGTGATGTTCATCCGCTCCACGGGGGAACCTGTTTTGGCGCAGGTCGTTGGACATTCAGAGCACGGTGATGCATATTGCCGCATCACTTATGACCGTGATGGCAAGACCGTCTTGCACGACCGTGCGTCTGTTCGGCGCCTCTCACTGCCACGTGCTCCCTCTCCGCCCCGCCCTGCCCTAGGGGTGTGGTCCCCCAAGGGGGGGGTGGGGGACCGTCACTTGGTGACCATGCCCCAGGGGTGTGGTGGGGGACCGTCTTCCCTGGGGTGGGGAACGACAAGGGGGGGGAGGGTAGGAGCGGATGCATGAGGTGGGCATGCTTATGTGTGCTGAGGACAACCAGGAACTAAGCGTAGCTACTCGCTCTGTACCAAGTATTTGGGAATGATTTTCAAGTGAAGTCCTGTCGTAGTTCATGACGGAGCATTTGTGGATCCAATCCAGTTCTGTTCCGTTCCGTTCCAAAAATGGAAACATGTAAGTACCGGCACATGACTCCAAACAGACCCTCTTTGGTGTCGGTTATGGTTCGTTGGTGACACGTTGCTTCTCTCTCACATTGTGTGCTGCCAGGATGCATGCATGGATTCTGCACGCTGGGCTTTTGCAGGTACAAAACGGCCATTTGCCGGAATTGGTTGAATGGTCGGTGCGAATTTGGAACCAACTGCTTTTTTGCGCATGGCCATGCTGAGCGCGTTATCAATGAAGAAAAATTGCCTAGAGACAGTATGGAGAGCTGTCAGCACAGTGCTGTTCGCGATGCGAAGTATGTTGCAAGCAAGCTTTCTCCTGCATACCATGATAGAATCGAGAGAAAGGGAATCCAGTGTATTTGGCACTGATTGGTGGGTGCATTCCTTTGCTAGTCCTGAAGCCTGGTCCCTTGCGTAGATATTACGCTGGAACCTCTCAGGCAGTTGAGATGGATGAATAGTGTGCTAAAGAGTTGCGACACCAGGGTTGTGCTCTCCACAGAAATAGCTGCAGTTGGCACAGGCCACTGGTCCAGAGTACAAAGGCTCAGAAAATCAGGGCTCCAACATTCTAGAGAGTCTCCAAAAAATGCGGTCTGCAAACTGCGGCACCAGTGTGAGGAAGAAAATTCTTTCAAACAGTGCGGTAGGGGAGGAGATGGTGGGAAGGACTGATTTGCATTCAGAGGGTTGACGTGCAAATTTAAGCCATTCAATTCCACACTGCCTTGGAGAGCCTGATATGGCACGCCCTGACCAACCAGCATACTCTTGCAGCCTTTACGGCAATACTGCACCCCCCCCCCCCCGGCCTCCAGCTCCACATGTTACTGGGTGCTTATGGAAGGGAGGGTGTGGTTGCGTCGCTAGCGAAGGACATTGCACATTTTTGGGGTGCTCGATCATCTTGTCACCACAGCCTGCAGTCATTGCACATTGCAGTTGGTCCACCTCACACACATCATCTCTTTCGGGTAGATGATTTGGCACACTTTTATGGTCTGTTTCCCTTGGGGCTCTTGGCTGCGGTCAATTGGGTAGTTGAGTCATCAACAGTTGGCATCTTTGGAGTGGTCTTATTTGGGGGTTCAATGCTGAGATGTTTATCAGAAACGGGTGAGCAGGACAAACAATTACTCCAAGGACAAATACCCATGTCTTATGGGCTTATGGGCTGAACTGCAAGGCCAAGAAAAAAGCGTAAATCACCTCGCAGAGGTTGTTAGATCAAAGCTAGGCAGGCGTATATTGGGGAAAACGCCACATACCCCCCCATTTTGGCCTTTTTGGGCCTATTCGCGTACCCTACCCCAAGGGGTTGAATTGTTAGTTTAACCTCTTGTAAAATCATTATTTTGTCCAATAAATGCATCACCCAATGAGTTTTGGTCCGGACCTCCCCAGACCCCCCCCACTTGAAACCCACTTTTTTGAGGTTTTGAGGGGGGGGGGTCAAAATGACACGCTTGGGCACGCTTATGAGACACAGCGTCCAAACCATTGGTGGTCACTGCACACGACCAACCAGGGGGTGGACTCACACGAGTCCCTAGCTCCGAGGCGTGGACAGCCCGGAGTGAAGTCCTCAAACGGGGAGCCCCTCAGCAGCCCAGAAAGCAAAAGAGCAGCAACACAACACATTCACCCCAGAATAACCCCAACAAACACCAGTGACAGGTCAGTTTGTAGATTTGGAAACATGTGCAAAAGTGCCCGGTGCCCTTGGCACCACCCAACTGCAAATGGGACAACCCGACAGCCACAATGGGATGCAGGGAGCGACATGTTACCCCCCCCGGAGCCGCACCAGCAGAAAAAGAAAGAGCCCAAAACTGGGAGGAACGCATGCAGCAAAACAACTGGGCACAAGGCCGCCCTACACACGGCAGTGAGACGAGCCCCAGCAGGACACACAACAAGACACAAGGGAACCATGAGGTGCGAGCACTGCAGCAACCACCAAATGCAGCACATGCCGAGCGAGCCATCAGCAAACACCCCCCCTCCCTCTACAAGGTGCCCACGTACTCCACAAGGGCGGGGGCTGCGCCCCACGCACCGGGAGGTGCCCGCCACGGGGGTGGCAACAGGGCCATGAACAGCCAACCGCGCATGGGACAATCCACGTTGTACGGAGATGTGAAATCCTTGTACACGGGGGCAGGCGGGTGGGACAGGAGGGGGTAGCCAAGGTTCGTTTTGCTCATCCTTGTCGGAGGTCAAGGCAATGCTTGGTGATGATTGGGGGCAGCCACTACATGGCAGGTTTCTAGGTTTGTTGCTGCAACGATATGAGTTCGAGGCGCACCATTTTAGGGATCTCATCACCGAGAGCTATGTCACAAACTATACACACAGAACGCGGGAGCCACACCAAGGGGGACAAGGGCGGGCACACCAGACAAGGAGGAGGGGCACAGCAAGGCAGGAGAGGCTACCAACGGCGGGAACCGGGAACCAGAATGGAGCGGATGGTGGAGTGTGCGCATGGGAGGCAGCGACAATAAAGGGGATGGCTTGGCCAGCCAGCCCCGTCGCTACTGGGCCAGGGCAACCCCTGCTCAACCGGCATCAGGTGGGGGGTGTCTCCCGCAGCCCAGGTGGGCTGTTTGCGCAACAGGAGCGGGAGCCCATCAGGGGCAGACCAACCGTGAGGGGGAAAAGGACATATGGTGGACGGCCCAGACAGCGCGTGGAGGAACAGGGCACCTGGGCCGCACAGAAATACAGCGAGGCAGGCTATGGACGGCCTATGGACGGCCCGTGGACAGAGGTGTGTGGACAGCAAAAACAGTCAAACGACCCCGGCAACAAGCAGCACATCCTCAATACGCCAATTATTGGGCGCCGCTGACGCGCAAATGGCACACCATGCCACATTCAGCACAGTCCCAACACACCAACTACTGGGCTCCGCGAACGCGGAAATGACACCAGCAAGAGCACCGGCCGCAGCGGCTGACAGAAAGCAGCGACCCGACGCAACATGCGAAGGGAAGAACGGGTGACTGTCCAGGGTCCCGTAAAGGAGCAACAACCAGACGTAATGTCACACAGGGGGTCAAAATGACCCCCCCCTTTTTTTGGGTCGAAAATCACGAATCTTTTGGTTTTTTTCGATTTTGAGCCGAAAAAGTGTTTCCGGGTCTGTATGGGGCGGAGTGGGACGAGCGCTGGTGCAATTTATGCACTTTGCGGCCATTTTTGGTATGTTGGCGGTTTTGGCGACCTTGGTGACCCCGTGGTACCCACTCCGAGCGGTGCGAGTGGGGATATTGTGACAGTATATGCCTACTAGGATACGGAAGGACGTTTTTTGCAGTCTGTAGCTTTGCCGAGGGCCGGTCAAATGCCCGTGCCAACGACGCGAAATGGCTGTTTCAACCAATAATGGCCTAGTGAATGGGCCGGTACACAACCTGCTTATGCAGTTTTTCACTCTGGACAGCTCAAAAATGGAAGTCTTTGAAATTTATTTTTTTGATATTGTGATCACAAAGTGACCGTCCAAGCTATGTAAAGCATGTTGTAGGCCTTATTTACGTGTTTTTCACCCTATTTGGGTATTGGGCGGGGGGGGGGGGGTCTCCCAAGGGATTGGTACACAACCTGCTTGTGCAGCTTTTCACCTTGGGCAGCTTCAAAATCGAAGTTTTTGAAACTTATTTTTTTGAAAGTGAGTGTTGCCTTGAGAATCTAGAATCTAGAATTGTGACCCTCATTGGGGCTGGCATTCTGGATGATGATGATGTAGGATCCCTAAATCACTTTGCAGAGGTTTGAGATCATACCACGCAAGCCCGCATACATGGGAAAACGCCACATACCCCCCCCCCCCCTCCTTTTGGGCCAATTCGCGTAATCTACCCCAAGGGTTGAATTGTTGGTTTCACCCCTTTTAAGATCATTATTTTGTCCAATAAACACATCCCCTGATGAGTTTTTGGTTGGGACCCCCCCCCCCCCCCACCACTTGAAACCCTTTTCTTGAGGGAGGGGATGGTTGTAGGGGTGGGTGGGGTCAAAAAAATCCATGGCGCCCATTCTAAGGGGTACAACCGGGGATGTTGTGACCATACACACATACTAGCATACCAAAGGATGTTTTTTGCAACCGCTAGCGCTGTGTAGGGCCGGTCATGGCTTGTGTTAAATATGCGAACTGGCTATTTCCACTAAAAAGGGGAAATGACCTACATGTGTGGGGTGAAAAATGCATTTTTTGCGACATTTGGGTCGCTGTTCGGTCATCATTTGCTGACAATGGGAGTCCCCAACCAATGACAGGACCTCTAAGTCTCCCAGACCCCCCCCCCCCCCTGGGGCCGCACCAACACGTGTATGGCATCTGTTGAGCTTGGCTGTACACACATTGATGCCCCCAAGGCAATGAGGTTTTTTTCAGGCTGGCATGGGTTGGTTGAAAAATGGCAATTCTTGGGTGACCTCCAACAACCCCTGGAGGTCCTTGGGATGTTATTGGGTGATCATTTGGTGACAATGGAAGTACGTGTAAACCCATGGGGAGCCATGATGCTGATGGATGTGCTTGCCCGGGCGGGCGGGGGGTGGGTTGAAACCGCCCCTGATGTGACCCACCCACCCTCTATCTATCAAAAATGGGGGGGGGGGTTATTGGCAGTATGGCAAGGGGGGGGGGGTGCTTCAACCCACTACTACCACATGCATACCTCGAGCTTACGGGGGTATGGAGGTACGTATGTGATAATAGCGCTTTCTCGTCTTTCTTGGGAAGAAAGTCTTCAGGGTCACCCGGTTGTCCCCCTCCCTCCCCCTGGATTGCTTAGAAATAGAGTTGGAGGTTAAATGAAAAAAACTCCCAAAGGCTTGATTTAGATGTGGAGTGAAAAATTCTTTGAAGATTGCACTTACCTCCCCACAATTTACTGGCAGGCAGATCTTTGTGCCATTTTTTCCACCACTCCCATGGGCGTAATAGATTGCGCTTAAGTTATGTTGGTGTACAGTGCTGTGAAGTCAAATGTGGAACATACCAGGGTACGTTGGTTGTGTGGCATTCGCTATGTCCATTCCTGCATCTGTGATACTTACTCCATTGTGTTCAGTAATGGTGTGTATTTTTGAGGGTTGCATAGTTTATCCAGCTTCAGCCAAATTTGGCCCAACACGCGAGTAGGGTTGACACCAGTGTAGTTGCCCATGCCGGCATCCCAACAATAGGCCTTGAGTGCCAATCACTGGAAGGGCGACTTACACTTTTGTGCGCCACAATCAAGTGAAACCCAAATGCACAACAACACTCACATCTGGCAGCCTCTGGCACAGGAATAGGCCACATCCGGCAGCCTCCGGCAAGAGGTTGCCTTCACATCCGGTGGCCGTCGGCATGCTCGAGACTAGGGTCAAGACTGCCCAGGTTGTGAATGATTTTTTTCTTGTCTATGGACTCCCTAACCAATGGCGGGGGTCTCAGGCCCAGACTCTTGGGCACCCTTGTACATATGTGTTCATCTTTGCAGGGTGTCAGGACATGCATTCCTTGTGTTTGGTTATGGTTTTGCCACCTTTGCAGCTCTTAGAAATTAGGTTACCCCCCACCTACGGCTTGAAGCATGCCGCAGCACAGCAAATTTTTCTTCGGTACTGTTGGTGCCTTGTGACCAATTTGTCAGCCAGAGCTCCTGCCTCTTGCTGAGTCTGTCAGTCTCATCAAATTCAAGTTTGTCAAGTCTATTTTCTATCAGTTTGGGATGGGCATCAGGTTCTCAAGGCCTTGGCCTGGGCCTTTCATTGCTCCCCTGTGTTGTGTTGGCTTTGTTGTTGCATCAACGAGAATGTTCCTGCACATGATTCATTTTCCAGGTATAAAACGACCATGTGCCACAATTGGCTGAATGGCCAGTGTGATTTTGGACGCAGCTGTAGTTTTGCCCATGGCCAGGGTGAACTACGACCTACACCTGTTGGTGAATGCAGCAATCTGCCATCACAGCCGAAGACTTTGCAGGTTTGCTTTGGCAGTTTTCGAATTATTTTTCACCCCGTAGGAAGCACCAAAGTGTAACTATTCAGGTTCTCAGTGAATTGTACTCAGCATCAGTTGATGGTCACCAGGTGGCATTTTTTGGTTAGAGGGTAGTTGACAGCATCCGCGTGGGGAACACTTTCATGAAGACCTGGGTATCATGCAAAGTGGTGTGTTTGGGCCATGCTCATAACGCCAATGCCCCAAATGATTGTGCGTCAAATTCAAGAGAGGCATGCTCGCATATTGTGGTGTGCAGGTGCAATTAAACAAATGCCCATTGATGCTGGCACAAACATCAACCTTTAGTGGCAAAGCGACAGCCACTGGACATGCACAACAAAACACCGGAACCATCAATGCCATGGTTTGGACTGTTGTTGTGTGGTACCCCCCCCCCCCGTGTCCAACGAACACTGTGTCCAACGAACACTACCCGTTCGAACCGTATTTTTTGTGTACCTAATTAATTCGGTACATAATTAGGTACGAGACATCAGAATTGAGGTTTCAGGCCAAAGGTGCGGGGAAATGAGGGGCTGTTGCAATGTATGTTGCAGAAAACTCTAAAGCAGGGTGTGGGGAAGTGGTGTCCCTCAACTACAGGACCTCTATTGCCCACTATGACTGACTCCCTACTGGCACCTGGCCGTGAGGTGCTGTACAAGCGGTACCACACCGGCGAGCTTGTACCAGCCACAATTCTTGGGCCTTCTGATGACGGTGATGACTTTGCCCGGCTGAAGTACAGCCGAAATGGGCGCGACTATGAAAACCCATCCGCCCCTCTCAGTGCGGTGCAGTTCCATCTGCGCTCCCCTTCACCGATGTCATCAATTTCATCGGAGGAGACCAAACGGTGACGACCAAAGGGAAAAACAATGAGGCAGCCATGATCTTCATTGTGCGTGAGGTTGGAAACTGGGTTGTGCGTGCTTTTGCGGCCATTACGGATGATGCCATTCGTGAGGCATGCCGCACCGCGTATTTTCCGAGTGGTTTGAAGGTGTCCCAATTGGAGGACACAGAATTTTTCAAGAAGCATGATCCTGTGTCCGACTCTGATGATGGGTCACAAACTGATACGGATGACTCAGGTGACTCCGATGATAGTAGTGGTGTTGATGACTCTGATAGTGACGATGATCGTGAGTGTGACGTGGTTTGGGCCAAGTCAGGGCGTGGGGTGTGGGGTTTGTGCCATGTTTTTGAGGACACCCTGTACCTAACCTGTGATTTGATGGAGGATAGTGCTGTCCCATCAAATCTGTCCGTCCCCAAGGTGAGCGACTCGGATGGGGCTGCCACTTCTGCCCGTGCCAAGAAAAGCCCCAAGCCCGGGGAGCACGTTCAGCTTTTCCGCATGAACAAGGGCTTCTACTCGGAAAAGTGTTAAGTGGAAGTCTCCAGCGCATTGTGCTTTGCATGGGCTGGGTATCTCGTGCACAGGGATGTGTTACCGCCGGTTCACAACATTGTCGCGCGCAACGAACACTGTGTCCAACGAACACTACCTGTTCGAACCGTATTTTTTGTGTACATAATTATTCGTTGGACACGGGGGGGGGGGGGGGGGGTACGGACTGTTGTGGGGTGCAGGGATGAATTGAACGCTACTGGCCGAATGGGGAATTGCAATGGGTAATTTTGCATGTAAATGCCTAAATTTTATGAACATTGCCCGTTTTTTGGTCTATGACTCTGTTTCTCAGTGTAAATCTGGTGTAAATTGGTGTATTGCTCTGTGTGCACTGCTTGATGATGGTTCGGCTTTTTTGTCTTCAAATATGCTTGCTTTTTGTCATTTTGTTCACATTACAGTCACTCTTTGTTGCCAATGCCACGGGGTTCTCAAGGGTGTTTTCAGGGACGGCCCCCTCCCCATTTGGGGCCAAAACAAGGTTGGTGTTGGTGGTTATAGGTGTAAATTCAGTGTAGATTGGTGTTATTGCTATGTGTGCACTGCTTGATGATGGACAAGGGGGGAGCACCCGACGCGGTGTGCGTGCAGTGCGGAGGTTCAGCCGTCTTGTCCGAACTGGCAACCGTAGATTAACTGGTGGCAAGGCCGGAAGAGCAATTCTTTCCCTCCACCATTTAGACAAGGGTAAGAAAAATTGCCAATCCAACAAGGAGACCCCAAACTAGGCATGTCGGGCGTGCAAGTGAGGGGGGGGGTCAATAGATCCCCCAAAATCTGAGGGGGGGGTTGGGAAAAGGGCCCGCTTGACGGGCACCATCAATCAGTTATTATGGACTTTGGCGCCAAAGGCGCTGAAATTTTTTTTGAGCATTAACATTGGTCAATTTTTTGTTAAAAAAATATATGTTAAATGATGATTTTTCTCAACCCCCTTGACGCGCTGATTCCAAAAATCCCATTTTCACTTTTTTTGCCGATTTTTGGGTCTAGGTCACCTCCGCGGCCCGGGGTCAGTCTCGGTAGGATTTTGGGGGTCCTGTCAATTGACTGGTCTAGCCAGGGGGCTGTATCGACCCCCCCCCCTCTTCAATTGCAAGGCCGGTTGCCCCTAGGGTGTTGGTTGCTCCCAAGGGGCCATATTATGTATTTTCACCTCAGGAAGGGATGGATAGGGCAAGACAGAGGGATGTTTATACGTAGAACTTTTCTGGGTTCCTTTCACTCCAATTTATTAGCCCCCCCCCCCCCCCAGACACAGGCAATGAAAAAAAACCCAGACGATGACACAGTGGCTTCAAGTCCAGAAGGCACCCCTAAAGTCGAGCGACCCTCAAGGAGTGCGGGGGGTACCTTTGGTCCAAAAACCCCTCGGGCCGGGGCAAACGCCAACTTTTTGATCTTGCTCATCTCATGGAATCGACTAGATCAAAAAATTGGGGCTTGTCGCCCGTACCAAGGGCACTTCTACGCATGGTTTTGCCTCTCCCTTTCCTTGACAGCCTCTTCGTCCTGTTGGTACAAATGAGGCCGACAGCATGGGTTGTGGAGCCCCAGAATGGTACTAGGGGTTGCCAGTCAAATTTTTTTGGGTTTGGAGCTTTTTGACCCAAAAACCAATCCCATCCAGTTTGTGATCTAGAACTGATCTAGTCAGAGCGATTGGTCCCTACTAAATCACTTCTCAATCGAGAACTAAATTAGTGGGAGAAGTACAATGCTCCAGTTGTGCAATTAAGGGCCTGGGTGGTTCCCCTTGCGTTTAGCCCTAGGATCTGCAACCGGGGAGCAGTCCATGCCAGTAATGCATGGTCTACACACACAGGCAAAATTTTGCACAGTAAACTACGTCCATTGGTCCATTGGGCATTGCCACGAACGCGCAGAGAAAACGAAGCACAGACAACAGTCGCAATGAGACAGCCAAGCACGGTGACACAGAGAAGAACACTAAAAAGATGATGGAAGGGGGGGGGGATACATATGTGTATGTTGGTGTGGGGGTGTTTGCGCATGTTTGGGTGTGTCAGTGCATGTGCATGTGTATCTCCGTCCCCATAGATTCTATTGTCACTTGTGTACAGTTTTGTTCAGTTGTCAGTTGTCAGGGGGTCATTGTAGCCCAGGGGCTGTGTTGACCCCCCCTGCCCCCCGCCGCCCAAGTTGAAAGCTCAGTTACCCTTGGGATGTTTGCTGCTCACAGGCACATGTTCCGTTCGCGCTCCTAGGCTTTGCCGGAAGGAGCTGCGGCCATGCAGCAAATGGCCCAGCAGGCGTCCGAGATCTCATCACTGTATAAACGATTGGGCAGCCACCAAGCCATCAAAGATCCCAAAACAGACCGACCACAAGTCATCGTTGACCTCAAGTTTTTTCAATCTTTACTTCAGACTGTAAACAGTATTCTGGTCGATGCCACCGTGGATCCGGAACAATGCCAGACTGTAAACAGTATTCTGTTCGATGTCACCGTGGATCCGGAACAATGCCAGACTGTAAACAGTATTCTGTTCGATGTCACCGTGGATCCGGAACAATGCCAAAGGCAACAGCAGCCATTGTTCAGCGAGGCCTCCTTGGAGCGGTTACTAAATTTAAACACGAATTAACATTTCTGGTTGATTGCAATGACTCAGCAGAGCACCTGGCCCTCAGCAATGTTCCAATGATGACGGGGTTATTGTCGTCAGTGCGCTTAGAGGCGGGGTGCATCAGGAGTGCTCCGCTAGTTTGGGAAAGGTTCTTCATCAGCTGAAGGGAAGGGACAGTGTAGTTCAACTCCTGGTCAACTTCCCCAATGCATCTTTAATCTGCTAATCACCAACTGCAAAGTGGGCATGCATAGCCTTGCTATGGCATCAACCTCTGCTGAGGGGCTTTTAGGTTAAAGACACAGCACTGGAGGATTAAACAGGGCACTGTGCTGCCAATCCGCTGCTTTTGCTGTTGATTCATGTCACCATTCCAAAATGGTCGATATTCCTGTCACTTAATATATTGCAGCCCCTGAAACGCGAAACTAATCAGCTTATCAACAACTGCCCTAACAATATAAAATGACGACTCCAGGGCTGTCATTACATTCTCTCTTTTTCCTTTTTTTTTTCTCAACAGACGGCTCCAGCTTGAGGCTTAACGGTCTGAGGGAAGACAAGACAACCTCAGTAACAGTTGCTGGTTGGCCGGCTGCTGCCTTGAGGTCAGCTTTGCACAACCCAAACCATAATCTGTTTCAGTTTGGAGTCGCAATCTGTCTGGATTCTCACAGCTGCATTCAGATATCTCACCCCTTGCTTCGGTGCGCATCACAGCAGGGCCTTGTGTGTGTGGATGAGTGTGTGCAAAAGTGTGTACACGTTTTTCTTCTGAGGTGCTGTTTTGTTTGCACTGTCTATTTCCCACTGGGCGTAGTAATCTTTTGTCCCCGTGTCGGGGTTGACAAGTTTGCGGTGGGTGCACTTCATGCTCCACCAAAAGTGGTTCAAGTTCACCTCTCTTTTATGCCATTTATGTGCGGTCATGTTGTGTGAAGGGTTAATATAATTGGTTTTCTCTCGATGTGCTGTGAACAATGAAGTGAAAGGAAGCCATCTTTTAAGCCATCAAAGAGCTTGCGCCAGACTTCACAAGTTGGGGAGACGTATTTCAGCTGCACGAGGAACACTGATTTTACTGTCTCCTCTATTTGGCCGTCACGAGCGAAGATTCTTGAAGACATAAAACATCTTGCACACTAAGTAATCCACAGTTTCTTCATCTTTTTGGGGGATTTTCTGCCAGTAAGGTGACAACTCTCTGCAAATTTTCGGCTGTTTAGGTCCAGTACCACCTGTTGTGACAGCAAGTTATCCTGGGAACCCCACCTCATACATGGTGAAACAAAAAGGAAAGGCAATGGTGTGTTTTGTTTTTGATACTTGGGCAGCCTTTTGTAGCAGGCCTTGTTGAAAGCAAATTTTGACATCTGGGGGTGCAACCAAAATCAATGGGCACCACTCGGGCTCTGATGTGTGTGCGGTGCAGCCAAAGATGGGCACAGTCATGAGGCCAGGGTTTGTCAGATATTGGATACTATGTGGGGCTTTGGAAGACCCCCGCCATACTGGAAACAATTCATTGTGGGTCACAAAATGGGTTTAGGGATACAAGCACCCCTATTCTTACTGCGTAGATTTTATGGCACAAAGAGGCCGTAGATTCGGACGCTATGATGAGGTGCGCCTCATTTACAAGTGCCCATTCAAGGTTGCCTCCAGGGGGTTTGAAAGCAGCATGGTATCCAATTTTTGAGGTCCCCCCGTTGGGCACATTGCAATCTTTATACAGAAAGCCATGCTAGCATCGGTATTACACTGCTGGGAAGGTGACAAGTCCCGAGCTTACAAACACACTCCTGTTGTAAAGCGGGGTATGCAGCTTACTCAGACACAGATGTAGCCTTGTAGCAGCCACTCAAAAAGCATGCCCAAGGTGGGCAATCCTCATCCTGTTTTCCCTGGATCACGGCTCTCTCAGTAGCCTTTTTGCTTCGCTGCCACTCGCCGACCCCTGACCACCTCCCAATTACCTTGTCATACGCCATTGTTTGCAACCGGATTTCGTTCATGATGTCGCTGCCCTTTGCCCACCACTGAAGACTGTCCTTGGATCAGGTGATTTCCATTTTCCCTAGTCGAACGGTCCTTCCTTCATCAAACGCCGAGCCAGCCCAGAGCTGGCCAAGTCCTCGAGTGCGGAGCTAACACTATTGTGTGAAGCCAGTGTATTCAGTTGCTGTTGCCTGGCTTCACCACCCTCCATTTCCACTTGTGACGGCTTACTCGGTGTATCATACTGTACTCTATCGGTGCTCTTTGCTCACGCCTCACCCCGACAGGAAAACCTGCATGACCTGGAAAATCTTTCAATTGCTGAAGGTGACCAATGGCCCCATCAGGTGGTAACATTCCGCTCTCTGTGTTCCAGTTCCGCTTAGCATTCCGTGAAATGTTATGCTCGGACTGCAAATTCACAATTCAACCACGGCTTTTGTTTCAGGTCATGTAATTGGTAGTCTCCGGCCCCTCTTTTTTTCCCCTCTACTGCCTGAAGCTGCATCGAAGTGATTTTATGAAGTGATTGTGTTGGTGCATATTTACTGTGCCGATGAGATCTGTTTGGATGTTTGCAAACATGGTGTGCTCGGGATATTTATCTTTTCATTTACTGTGCTCCTCAGTTCTCTTTTGCTCAACTGCAGGCAACACACCACTGCATGCGTTAACATCAAACATCACCACCTGCCAAGGAGTAATGGCAATGTGCTTTCTGTGTGGAGTGAGCGCGCAGTGCAAAGATTCCCCCTAAGGCTTCTAGAGTTCATGTGCAGTGTGAGCTTGCCAGTCCACACAATGCTGAGTTAATGCCGCATGTTTCAGCAGCAGAGCCCACCCTGTGAGTCATGCGCAAAGCTGGGTGGGGGCAGCAGAAGTGGTGGACAGGGGAAACCCCTCTCAAACTGTTGTTCAGAAGTATTTTTTTGGCAGGAGTGCCAGACACTCCTGCACCATATTTTATCAGCTTCAATTTCAGCAGCCTGGCGTTCTCACCGCAGCGCATCACCCGCAGAAGCCTGTTGGTGCGCTGTCAACTGCAGACTGTCAAGGGAATGTGTGCATGGTGCGCATGATGTGTGTTGAACAGATGGGGCCCCTGCCATCAGCGAATGTGCCACAATTTAGGTTTTCCTTTTTCAAGGAATGGAAATTTCAGCATTTGGATGCTTCTTCAAAGTGGGTGCTGTGTAGCTGCAGACACATGAAATTCTGTAAAACTCCACTTCTTGAAATGAACTCAGCATTTGCACCAGTAAACATTAGAAAAGACTTGTGCCAACACTGCATTATGCTCAGTAATTCTGCGAATTTTTTATCAATACTGCGGTGTGGTTGTGTGGTGAGTTCGGCCACCAGTGGACTGCAGCAGGGCGTCAATTTTTGTTGATGTCCTCCTTCCGGTTTTCTTTCACTCCGTGGATTGCGCCTCCTCACAGCGCCCATTTTACAGATCTGGTTGAAGTTTTTGTTTTCTGAGTTGTACCTCTGGACTCTTAGGATACTGTCTTTGATCGCAAATTTCTTTTTATCAATACTGCCACTACGTGGATCTGCTGATGTCTCAGGTTTTTTTCCCTCACTGTCCTCTCCCTAGTCTCTCCCATTCCATATGCATACAGCAATCTAAAGGTGGGTATTTGGGTAATGAACATTGAACCTGCCATGCCACCACAGATGCTGTCCCTGTGTCATAGATGAGGATCCTACTCCGCATCTCAGGCACCACAGCAGCAGCAGTTTGCCTTTTTGCACTGAAAGCCGAATGCATTGTTTGGATCTTCAATAAAGCCCTCCTCTTGCAATCTTCTTGCAAAGCTGACATCCTGCATACTGTTAAATCAGACGCTGTGCAGTACAATCTCTTCCAGTAGATGCATTTGAGCAGCCCAACTGCTGTTGTAGTCCCATTCCCCAGATGGGTGTACAAAGCTGTGTTTGTGGCCACCAGCTCCTCTTTTCCTCCATTAATCCCCAAGCCCCTAAGTTTTTGGTTACTGTTAAAGGTGTTGACAACTGTGCATCAGGCAAACCAGCTTCATGTTTTTGTATCGAAGGGGGCCCAGTCTTCCACCAGATTGTATTGTTTTTTTGGGGTGCAGATGCATCATTATGGCCGGGTCAAAGATACGGTGTCAGAACCATTTCACCCCTCTGGGATTTTAGGTGGCAGGACAATTGTCCAAATAGCACCCCCTGTGGAGCACCTGATGTGTATGATTCAGAACTGTGCTACCACACAGAAAACTAAAGTCTGGCCTGTGCTCAAATTCAAAATGTGATTTTTCAGTGTTTTCTGTCGCCTGCCATCCCCCCCCCCCCCCTCCCACCTGCGCATGGACGGCATTGTCTAAGCACGGGTGGGTGTTGAAACGCCATTTTGAGGAAATTTTGGGACCGCTGTTTTTGTGGTCCAGAATGGAGGATTGGGTGTCTGTAGACGGGAAAGAGGTGCTCAGTCATGTTTGTGATAGTGCATTATGTTCATAACAGCAGTGTACCACACATTGCAACCCCATGCTGTCTGTTCTGATGTGATTTTCAGGCATGGCTACATGGCTGTCGCGAACATTTGGAGCACTGGGGAACATGTGTCTGCCACTCTCGTCATGGGGACATGTACTTCATCCATTTGAAGTACATGTGGAATGGGAAGGAGATTGAGCACAATGCCACTTTTGGTGAAGTGCTCTTCCCCATTCACAGCCCCTCGCCATCCCCATCCCAGGTCCCCCCCACACGTGGGTGCTCACCGACATGCGGTGCAAACCTGTGCCTCAACCTGCTGCGAAACCTGCTCCAAAGCCAACTCCGAGGGGCAAGCATATCCAATTGTTCAAGACGAGGTGGAGGGTAGGAGAGGGTTTCTATTCCACAGCACCCAATGCGCCGACAGTGAATAAGGAAAAGCCGAATATTTGGAGAGTTGCTTGTGCATTGTACCATGCTTTGTGCAAGGTGCGTGCTTTGCTGCCATGTGTTTTGCGCGCATGCACGGTCTTATCTTCGTATCGGGTGGAGGATGGCAGGCTGCAACATCCACATAACAAAAAAACGGAGGTCAGAGGAGCTGAGGCCACCGCCGTTGTTGGAGGGGGTAGGGCTTCTGCCCATGCGATCCGATGTGTCGTCCTCGGCAGGGGGGCGAGGGGGTCGACAGAACGCCCCGTTTCAGTTGGAGCCTAGTCAAATGTCGGGGGCTCATTGCCCTTGTCAGAGGGGTCAGCCACGTTGACACGAACCTCCACACCAGACTGGGTGAGTGAGTCAAGTGATGGGGGTTGAGTTTCAGCACGGACATGAGCGATCGGCAGTGGGAGCGCAAAGGAGCGAGGGGAGCACCATAGCATAGTTGGGCATCGCAACTCTTCGATGTCACATAGGGTGGTTCCAACCCCGGGGAGGGTTGGGAACGGCTGAATGTCCCGCAGCCTCAAGGGATGATTGCTTTTTATGGCTGCTCATGAAAGGAGAGGTGCAAGCATACCTAAAAGTGCACGGGGGCCGGGCCCCGCAGTGCGCTCCGTCATCGCGCTCGTGGAGGCGACGGCGCCGATGCTAATGAAGAGCTGCTGCTTATGGTGTGGCAACGGTGGAGGCAAGTGACAGCAGCGGTGTGGCAAATGAGGCGTAGGTGGGTGGGTTGGACGACGGTTATTTAACCACATCGGTAGCGCAGTGTACTGGAAGTGCACGGGGAGAAAGGTATTGTGGTTGGCTTTGCTGGCATTATGTTCCCGCTTGCTTGGTGTTTTAGTTGACGAAAACCTTGACAGATTTTCCCCAAAATGCAAGATGACAAAGTAGAGATGCAAAGCAGCCCAAACACCGGAACAAAATCAAAGACAGGCAAACATTTTTCCATTTCAAAGCAAAAGTAGCAAAAGAGGGGCTGCACAATGACCAATGTAGGTTTAAGTACAAAGTTTCAGTCAATTATGAACAAAGCAATTGGTTTCATAAAGATAATTCGCATATGTTTGGCCCCAAGGATAGTCCCAAGCAGTTCGTGTGCACACGTTGAGGTACAATAGAGTTGGTTAGGAATCAGGGGTTTCAACCTCTTGGACGGGTGCATGTCCTGAAGGTTTCACACTATGGTGCTATTCCTGTGGCGTGGTCACGAGCTTTGCATGTGTTGAAAAGACGATTGAAATTTCTTCGTGATTTAAAACTGTTTGCCATCCTTAGGCCTTTACGCAACCTCAAATGTCTGTTCAGGAATTTAGGTCTGATTACCTTATCCAGCGGGCAGCAAGTTTGATTGGCGCGCGCACTTTGGACAGTGTGGACAGATTTGGGAATGCATCAGGATTTTATTCTAATTATCATTGATTTCAGCATGTTTCGATGGAATAATTATTATTTTATGAGCACTTTTCGGTAGACAGTTTTCAGCACGGTCCATGTGTTTGAATGTACCATACTCATGTTTTCTCTTGCTCATTTTGTAGCTGATGAGGGGTTGATAAGCCCGAAATGCGTACAAGTTCAAGGGACAACAACAATTGTGGGTTCATTGTCACGAATGTGCCTGTGTTGACTACTATTGAGGTCGAGATTTTGAAAAGATTTGGTGATTTCACCAAATCTATCAAACGGCGTCTAGTGGTCAAGCAAGGGTTGAAACCATCAAGGCTTTTGTCAAAAGGAGTGTATCAGTTACCGCCGCCAATTAAAACCTTCGTGACAATGAGTGCAAAAAGTGCCGACAAGAACAAGAAGGCATCCAAGCAACAAACTCATCGATGGAACCTACAAGGTGTACCCAATATCCTCAAGAGAGCAACTTTGGATTATCTCTTCGCTCATCGTGCCTATGTGTATAAAAAGATTGTCCCATTGCTTGGTACATGGATTTGAAGCGCATTGCTCATCTTTTCGAGATGGTTCACAATCAATCAAAGTCGTGATCGGCGAGAGTGAACAAAAAAAGATATGGGATGAACAATATGAGACCAAGATTCGATATGCGGACAAGGACATCAACGAAGCGGAAGCAAAAATGAAGATCTTATGCAACGCCATGTCGGAAAAAATTGACAAGCACTTCGTACAATTTGATAAACAATGTGGACGGCAACGTGCCTATGGACGATGATGCTATTGACCCTTGGGAACATGTGCAAGACAAAAACAAGGAAGCCGTGCTCATGACTATCACAAGTGCAAGGGTATCCACTGATGAAATTGCGGACAATGAGTCTGAGCGTTGGGAGCAAAATTTCACAACCAAACTTGCTATCAAGGCAACCAAGGTCAAGAACGATGCCCTTCGTGAGGAGATTGAAAAAGTTCGGAAATATGACAATCCCGTTGACGCCCAAAATCAACTTGATGTTCATGCACACAACAAACAAGTGGAGATGTTGAGCAAGGCAATGGCAATTCTCGTATTGGACAAGAAGGACAACAACAACACGCGGCCAAAAAACGATTTCAAAAACCCCTAAGGAGAGCACGTTCTATTTCCGTCGCAAAAAAAGGTCCAAGAGGCAACACCAACAAGAAGGAGAGAAGATCACAAACTCCGGGACGATCCAAAAGCAAGGAAGGCAACAAGAAGGCCGGCCGAAAACCCGAATCATGGAGTGCCCAAAGACGGAGGTCAATGCAACAAAAATCGGGACCAAGCAGAAAGAAAGGAAGAAGCAATGGCGGAAAGTAAAACGGTCAAGCCTACACTCATGCCCTAATAACGGCACATCATCGCTTGATATGCATGAGGCCCCTTTGGATTTGTCCTCCGTGTCATTGCATGGTGATTCAATAAAGCCCCCTCCTCCCTACCTTGTGTACCTTCGTCGCTTATGACCTAAGTATGTACCATATCTCCACACACGGAAATTTGCAATTCATCAAATCAAGGATTTAAACAAACAAATGGATGAATTACGCCGAGTGTTGGTATGGAGTTTGTTTCCGATATGTTGTCCACAACCCGAATCAAACAACAGCACTAGACCACCCTTCGTGTCGTTTCCCTACGCACGAGTGTTCGCATCGAAAGGTACTATTCCCAACTCCTGAGTGGAAGAGAAATTGGGTGGTAAAATGTTGATTATCAATCGTGCCGTCACTACGGTTACCAATCAATTGAAAGAAGCTTTGGATTTTACCACACGGAAGCAACACATACTCAAAGGTACATCTTTCTCACCATCCAATCTACAGGAATACCTTAAGGAACACATCATAGTCCAAGGGGATAAAGACGGTACAATGAACATCGTGTCGGTGGAATCATACGTGCGTGAAGCCGAAGGCCACATGCTCGAACGTTTCAACCGCTCACGCATGTACCTTAGGCTTAGGCGGCTCAAGTTGCAGGGTCGAAAACAACAGAAAAGGTAGGAAAACGACAGGTTTTGGAAAGCATCAAATAATAATTATTTAGATGGATACGTCTGGACCGTCGCGAACCAGTACAATGAAATGAATATTGTTGTAGAAATGACACGTCCGATGAGTGATATACGGAAAAGTATTGTTTTGTGTCCATTCTTTGCGCGAGGCCTTGCGCAAAGGCGTTCATTTGTGTCGGATTAATGTACTACAGCGCAACGCCTTAGGCAAGTTGTCCGAAAAGAGAAACCTATGGTATTTATACACAGAACCTTGCACCATTATCAGGATAGAGTGATAGAAATGGATCTATTAATGAATAAATCTCGATATGGCTACACCCGTGAATTTTGAAATGTATAAATGTTCCGGAACAAACTGTAGTTTCATGCGCGAGGCCTTGCGCATGGAATGGCGCATGAGAAACAATAAATTTTTAGTGATGTTTGCGCGAGGCCTCGCGCAATCAAGGTCATGAGCGCGCATAGAAACAGAAAATGGACAGATCCACCAACTACACAGCATGCACATTCCCTTTGATGGGGCGCTGCTGCATGGGCGCCCATGCAGGTCCCGCCGGCATCTCTAGTTTTCATACCGTGGTCACCGCTGACTTTACTGCCCAATAGCGATGGTAGCGCGCCGCCTTTGGCTACCGCAATTAGGCCTAACCAGTTAAATGTGGGACGACCAAACAGTTACAGTAAACCGAAAATGGTGCATGCGACCAGCGAATCATTGAACATTTGGTCGCGCAAAAACTGTTTGACATGTTGATGTTTCAAGCGGGACAATTTTTTGAACAGAGATTTTTAGGACGATACATTTACGCAATTTTTTTCACAGTAACAATGCCCCTGCGAAAAGTGTCGGACCTTGAGAAGACAGTGGCCGCAGCATCTGGAGTGTTCCGCGATGTCAGCTCAGAGGAACCGCCGTATCACACGGCAGAAGATTTTCTCGGAAGGGCTAAAACAGGGCGACGACGGCGCGCGATTGTAGTTTGTGTTTTTTCTGCGTCTGCGCAAAAATGAACGGACGCGTTGCAGCGTTGAAAAGGCAATCGCGGCAGAGGGTAAGAGGTGGGTTGCTGTTTTGATAGAAGAGGCCTGGCGCCTTTATTTACTGATGCGCCACCGCGCAGCTCGGTACCAGGGAAAACCAAAATCTGTTATTGCGATAGAGGGGAGTAGGGCGCAGCGGCGCATTTCAGCCAAGTCCGGTCTGGCGCGATATAGCGCACCTTCAGTGAAGGAAAGGGCCGCAGTCAGGGGACAGACTACATGGAACAAAAAACACCAGCAGTTGGTTGTGTTGTAGATGGACAACTGGTACGACAAACAATTTACCACGAACCTTGACAAGAACGAAAAGAGCCTCAACGCAACAGCGTTGGCTGTCTTGCTACTACAGGATGCACCACGCTACTGGCATGGTCATCCTAGCCCGGAAGAGCTTTAACGGCGTGTCCCTCTTGTTGCGCCTATGCTGGGTAACACCGAGGGAACGTTTGCAGGTATCCTGCGTGACCTCGGATTCTCAAGCACGCGGCCTGTTGTGCGAAACATCAGGGCACCGCTTGACATTATTCGCGCACTGCCTGCCAAGAGTCCGCATTGGCGGCCCCTCTGTCTAAGCAAAGAAAAGAGGGCTCGCGCTATCCCTTCCTCTTCGACGACCTTTTTGCTGTCACTTTGTGCGGCACATTTTTCCCTGTGATGCATTTTATTGTGGTGTTGTGCTTATGTTTGCGCGAGGCCTCGCGCAACGAAGGGTGTGAAAAAATGCTACTTGCGGTGCTGCGTGCAGTAAGAAAAAGTGTATTTCCCTGCCAGACGGTTAGCTTTAGTTGTTATCGAGAGGTCTAAAGGCATAGCACATCTTTATCTTAGTATTGGCCTATCCAAAAGGGGTGACAAGACATTTTTGCCTCTAAAACCAAGCATTGAACTATGGATGTTGTGTGGACCCCTTACCCCCCAATTGATTGGACTTATTCACCGTTTCCTGGACTGACTGAGGCGCTGACATTAATCCAGAGCCCATACAGTTGTCTATATTTTCTCATGATTGCTTAGCTATCCTAGTGGTCTGCACCCTAGGGGGCTGGGGCACCTCTTTTTGAGAGGTCCTGGGTTCAATTCCCAGTCAGCCTAGCTAAGTAGGAAGATGCCATGTGACATGGCAGTGACCTCAGCGCCACAAGCCATGCCACCTCAGCACCTATGGGATCCCAAAACAAAGAGTGCACATCTCTAGGTGGCACTATAAAAGAGAGGATGCCCATGTGGGTAGTTTTCCCAAGATTGTAGGACATATTCTAACTATCTTTTCCTAAATCTGTTTCCATTGTGAGTTTCCTTTGTTGCTACACTATCTCCGTTGACCGCAGCCCTTCATGTTGTGAATTTTATCCTGTGGTCCCTTGCTTGCACTGTGGGTACTTACATTTCTGGTTGATTTCATCAAAACACATTTATTTGGAAAACCTGAGCTACATTAAGAAGCAGCAGGAGCAAGCAGAGGCACAAACAAAACAATATCATCAAAGCACTCAACAGTGAAAGGCTGTTCTAACTGTCTAGTAGCACAGATTTTCAGTCTTTGCGTACCTGGGACCCCGTGCAGTACAACCAGTACGTCGAGACTGACTCCACTAAAGGGCGAAGAAATATATCATGGAAACCAAGGACACCGCCGAGACAACAACGCCCTCAGTGGCACCAGCCGAGCCGGCGCCAGAGCCCAAACCTGCTGGTGAACCTGAATCTGAGGAGCCTGTACCTTCAGTGCCGTTAAGTGGGCTGGGGGATGATTCCCTGGAGGGCTCGAGAGCTGCCTTTAGTGGACTCTCAGTTGGAGGACCTGAAGGCAAAGACAAGGAGAAGGAGAAGGAAGCAATGGACATGGGAGTCGAAGAGGTACACCCTGGAGATGGACATGGACCATCCGGCGAGGTCCCCTTTGGACGACAAACCTGTTGAGAGCGCACCGAGCGTCTCAGATTACCCCGCAGTACCCTCTCAAACAACCACTGCACTCCCAGACACACATCCAGCTACATCCTCACCCACAACCACGCCACCTATGGCTGAGGGTCTAGGCTTTACTGGTATGCCTTACCCCACCTACGGTGTGACTCAAGCCGCGACTGTGCCACCTATGGCGACTGCAGTCAGCGAACCAGTGGCATCCAGCTCCACCTACACCGGTGTTCCTGAGCCTATGCCGCGCCGCTATGAGGATGCCTATCACAAACCCGCGGCGGCCGCGTACATGACTGGGATACCTGGCTATGCGGCACCCGAGCCTGGGTATACTATGCCAGCACCTGGTTTCACCTCTCTGAGTGGCCTACGTGGCCCTGAGTCTTGTGGTGGAAGGAGCAGAGGATCAAGAAGATCCTCAAACCAATCCCTGACGCGGTCGGAGATTCGAGAGGCTCTTCGAGGAGCCACCTCTGAAATAGTTGGTGATCTAAGTCAAGAAATTCGGGCCAAATTGCAGCCCCTGATTCCTCCCCAAGCGTCACCTACCACCGTGGGAGTTTCACTTCATCGTCTACAAGCCAATCATTTGGTGGCGGGACTGACGAACACCCTGGGAAGCTTGAGGAGCCGACCTATGCCGACCCCTGTTGTGATACCAAGGAGCCCTTTCCTAGCAAGAACGGCCCAGCCCCCCTACAGCCACGTGGAGAACTCCACGCGAGCCGAGCTGGACCGGTTGGGGTTGACAGCCTTGAGGGCTATGGTCGATGTTGAACCCTACGGCTCTAGTGACCTGGGTGGAGATCGTCTGATGATAAGCCGCCATCTATGACGTCTGCTTCACCCTCTGAGGACGATGACCCTGAGGACTCCTAGAACCCGAGCGGCAAGAAGAAAAAGAAAAAGAGGAAGACCAAGCGCCATGAGGGACGCACGTCCCAGGAGGCTAAGGCTATAGCCACCTCCAAGATCGTGGTGCTCTTGCCGGAGTTCACGGAGAAGGACCCCAGCGAGTTCGCTGAGAACTTTGGCCACTTGCTGAGGATGACCGGCCAAACCCGTGCTAGTGGACGAGTGAAGTGCGATCTGTGTAATAGTCCTTGACTATTTTTGTTTCATTTTATGCTGCAAGTCCCGATCACTGCAAACATCTTTTGTTTTTGATAATCAAGTCCATAGTACTACCCAGATCCACGGAACTACAACATGGGCACAAAGGAGATCAGGAATCTTGTGGTTGAGTTGACAAGTAGTTCACAAACTATGCTGCATGTGCCCTACACACAAATAGCGCATGCAGCATCACTGCAAACAAACATAAAATCTCAGAATTAATAATAAAATCGACAATAGCTTTTAATTCTGGCTACGCTCGATCTGCGTCTATGCTACCACTACGGCTGCGACGGCGACTGCGACTGCTTCTGAGGCCGTTTGATCACCTGTGACCAGACTACTATTGTATTTTGTATACATTATATACTACACCTGCACTCCCATCACACCCCCTCCCTAAACTGCTGACACTATGTGTCAGGGTTGATACTACGGTGGAAAAACCCTGTTTTTTCAGCCGTACAAAATGGGGTGCAGTGTGTAGTACGCACCCCATGTATGGTCCTAGACACACACTCCCCCACTACCCTTTCAGACTCCACTCCCGAGCTTTTTTCCATCCCCCAAAAAAATTTGTAAAAGTTTTATGTACATCGTAAAGAAAGGAAAATTACCCTGATATCAGGGACCTGGTCCCTGGGGGTAGAGAAGTAGCATTTCTCATTTATTTAAGGGTTAAATGCTGACCTGGAGGGAAAAAAAACAAAAATTTGCAGGGAGGCCCTTGCTGGCGTCCCTTGGCAACAATATATCCTAGGGGAAAACCACAAAGCAGGTTCAAGCCCCTGGCACGTACACACAAACACACACAAAACACTGAAATCTGGTCATGTGTTTTGTCGTGTCACCGTACCACTGGTCCAATCCCAATGCACTGTGTACAAAAGTTGTCTTGGATATGTAACTGACTGACTGACGCCTCCTTACTGATCACGTCACACTTGTCGCTCCTTACCTCCAGCTTACGGGATACTCACGACCCCTCCATCAGCCTCGGCACTGTACACTCAATCTTTGGCGGCCATCTGCTCCCCCTCCCTGCCCTCCAGTGCCCGTCGGCACCCGTGGCCCGCTCCTCACCCATTTGGGCCTTTTGGCGCTGGCAGTCACTCCTCCTTCGACGTAGGGGTTTGAATTCACTGCCGTCGCGGCTTCCTCACACCACCTGTGTGTGGCTTGTCATCAGCATCGTCCTCCTTGCTGACGTTGAACACTTCCGAAACACATAAGTCCAACAGGGGCCTTCCTTGGCTCACCCTGCATGCAGGCTCTCACCTGGGGACTCGCACGTCTCCCCATGGCGCCTCCGATTTCGTTCCACTGTACCTTCCCTCTCCACAGTGCGGACTCTTCATGTCATCTTCCTCTGCATGTCGTCCGACGCTCGCGATGCTGCTTGTGCTGCACGGCGCTCATCTCCTCACGTACATCTCCTCGCATTGGATTGCAGCAGTACGCCACTGGCCAGTACGTCATTGACCGTCGCCAAGCAGACCACCAAGGTTCTACTCTTCTCCATTTCCATTTGACAATCAGTTCGAATGGTTGTTTTCTTGTTCAGAAACTTGTTCAGCAAGCGGCAATAATGCGGCGTTGCTTCGGGGTAACGAGAAGGAAGCAGGCGGCAACTTGCGGGTCTGCTCAGGCAGACCTGACATACTTGGCATATTCGCTGCGGCAGCGACAACCTACGGCAGCGGTGTTGTCTTGCAGCGGCGGATTTTTGTGGTAGTTGTACGTCTTGCGGCAGCGGCGGTGTTGTCCACATTGACACTGATTTTGTGGTACTCCCTGGACTTGCTGTAGCGGGGGCGTTGTCTCCTGCGCGTTGCCGCATTCGGCAGCGTCCTCCCTCGCGTTGACGCTTTCGGCAGTGTCCTACTTCGCGTTTACGTCTTCAGTAGCATCCTGCTTCGCGTTGGTGCAATAGGTTTGGCATAGAGAGGTACACGAAGCCATAGGAATAATAGCGCAGGCCCCCGACACAAGCGCGATCGCGCACAGCGCAAGCGCAGTGCCAGCACAGAAGAGATGAACAGAGGAAAAGGGGACTGTACAATAAATGTCGTATGTTGCAGTCTGTTTCATTATTCTGAATGCAATGCATTACTGTGTTGTTGTTACTTGCAGTAACAACAAGATGTTCAATTGATTCTGACGGACAAGATTATCAAAGTGCTCGTGGGAGATTGGGGTTGAAGGATTTTAATTTTATTATGAAAAACAAAGTGCCGCTGGGAACCAAAAACTCCGTTTGCAGGATTGAGGAGCAAAAAAGATAGACGCGAGGTCTGTTGGAATTATAATCTTGTTGTTACTGGGCTGCCGAGGATTCTGCTAGGAGGAGTGACAAAGAGGACAACGCCCAGCAGAGTACGGTGGACGACCCAACGACCACGAAGAGGTCACCGCTGAAGGAGACACCGTCCAGCCTGCAGCGACTACGGCAAGCAATAGCTGAAGAGGTTCGAGAAGGATGCATAAGCGCGGCGGTCGGACGTTTGCGTAACATGCAGGTATGTGATCACGGCCCAACGCCACATGTTGCCTCAGAGCGCCGCCAGTGACAGATGCAGGAGTTTGAAGGGTTTTGCGCTGACAAAGGCGCGCAGGCCCGGTGCTGCCAATATGACTGTGCCCGTCGTGAAGAGTGCCATGGTGCTTTGGCTATGATCCCCGGAGGAGTCCTACGTTTTTTGGTCACGAAGAACATACTGGTGCAGCAGACGACAACGCCCAAACAGCCGCCGTTGGAGAGGTCGCTCGAAGACTTGATTCACAAGCAAGCACGGCGGCGCTACTGGTATGAGAAGTTAACAGCGATCAACCACGTGGCGGCGAAGGAGATACAACGCCAGATGGAGCAAGCACAAGCAGAAATCACGCTGCGGCAACGAAGGCAATCCAAGAAATCGGTGGGATTCTACGGGTTCGATGAGGAGAAGGAGAATGAACAAGAAGCGCCGGACGAGAGTACAGGAGCTCCAGACATACAGCACGAGGGTACACAAGTCCAGGAAGCGCCGGACGAGCGTACGCGAGCTCAAGACACGCCGCACAGAAGTACACCAGTCCAGGGAGCGCCAGGCGAGAGTACTAACACCAAGGACCTGCCACAATTCCACGCGGTCCACACAGTGCGCCGACGCCATCATCACTCCAAGGGACGAGGACGAGAACGACAGCCTCCACAGTGCTGACATGATGACCAGTTCATTGTGCAGCATCAGCCAAAATGACTTCCACGCTTTACCCAAAACGTTTTCTTTCCACTTGATCATCACATTGCTACGGTACGGCTGTCGCCAGACCAAGGATTGTGATTGGGGCCCGAACCCCATGTCTGCCGTTGGACGCGGAGTGGTCACGTTGCAAGCGAGAGCCAGGGCCAGACTATGGATTGTGATTGGGTGCCGACCAACACGCATACACGCACAGGGAGGCAAGCCCCCCTTTCCTTACGCCAAGGCCCTCGCCACGTCTGACGACGCCGGATAGCTGGGGCAGAGGAAAGCCTAAATGGGTGAGGAGAGGAGACCCTGGGGCTGGAGCTAGGTATGCCTGCAGAGGGCCCTGCTTTTTGAGCCGCGCTGAAGTGTGCCTAAGGTGCGACGACGGCCCATGGATGGCTGCGCACCGAGACAGCTCCCATCAGGGGAGCGGGGCCATGGCAGGCAACATCACAAAAGTGGCAAGTCGCGGACTGAAGTGGGGATAGAATTCACCCCAGGAATCCACCAGTACCAGTGACCATGGCCATGACCGCCACGCGTGTGAGACGGACCAGCAAACAAACATCCGGTGGGACTGGATGCCTGGGAAGCTTATGACCGACACCTACCTGTATTGTGCACACTCCAGCGACCAACAAACCTGGGACTACAAGGAGAGGACTCTTGGTCTCTATGGGGGTTCAACTACGCCAATGAATACACTCGACATGGGGTTCGCCTACCTGGGGCTGCCTACAACAACGCCAGCACACACGCCCATGTCTGCCTGCTTTGGTCCTGGTTAAGAATTAATGACCTACAGGGTTATAATTTTGAATCTTTGAAGCCACACTTTTTTTCTGCAGCCGCGCCACTGAGCTCTGCACGCTCTTCCGGCGTTCACATTATATTATTATTTTTTTCTACATCCACAGGAACCTCCTATATAATTTTTTGCATTGTTTCAACATCTATCTGTTCGAGTTCGAGGAGAGAGCATGGCATACAGGCATGGCCTGGGTGTATATACCCGCAACCACAAGGCCAGCAATCCAAGCCAAGGCTGTACATGGTACAGTGGGCTGTCAGCGGAACTATAAACGGATGTCCACAAATGGGTGCAGGATATCCTGAGTCTTGCTTGCAGGGTTGCGGGGCTGCGGTCGGGTGAGTGTTTTTTTTGTGATTTTGTTGACACAGCAACAGTGGAATTGCCCGGGGTAAGTAGTAAATACCATGTCTTAGAGTAGAAGTATAGAGAGGGGTACCCACACCCACAAGACAGACCGGGTGGTGACCCCCCAGATGGGGAAAAGAATCTGAGTGTCTATGTGCAGGTGAGGTCCATGCAAAACCTATATATCTTTTTTTTGCACACAACAATACCACCCATTTTTCACTGGGTAGTGATAGTGACGCGTTCCCGTGGGGGGCCGGCCACGGGACGCTGCGGGACACGCGCAAGTGAGCAGGCAGGCAAAGCACTACGCTCACAGGGGCATCAATGCGCTCATGTCATGTGACAAAGCGTTTCAGAATCCTTGCCACTCTGCAAAGAGGGAACAAAAGTATGTACAACAACACATCAGGATATGTACACATGGGGTTAAGACTGGTCTGGGGTAAGGGCATCACAGGCCAATAGACACTCCATCCTAACTTGTATCCCAATTCCAGGTCCGACCCTCTCAGTGGCTGGTGGGGGCGGGGGCTCAAACACAACCCATGCCCTGCTCAGTCCGGACCCTGAAACCCTGCCAATGGGGGAGGCGTCCCGCACAGCCACAGGCGAGTTCCTGGGAACCAATGAGCTCCAAGGCCAACCGACAGTGGCTCCCTATGCTCCCTTAACGGCAGGTCCCAACTCTTCTCTGAGCCAGAGATATGGCCCCGCCATTATCACCCAGGAGTTGGTAGCTGAAAATGGGCTGTTTCAGCCCAAACTGAAATTAACTCAAAAATCCCCAAAATTGACCCCTCGTCCGGACCCGTCAGAGGTAGGGACGAGGCAACTGACCCTATGCCCTTCGAGTACGAACTCCCTGGAGCCCTCACCCAACCTGGTTCCCTCTGAGGTCCCGGCATCAGGGCAACACGGATGAGTCAAGTGGGGTCATGATGCCAAAATCACCAAAATTGGCATCATTCCCACGCGTGGCTCGCCCGGCCAAGGTAAGGCCAATGGCTCACAGGGTAGGAGGCAGGACCTAGGACTTATATCTGAGTGTACAACCTGGAGTTAGGTCCGGGCTCCCTGTGGGCTTAGAGAAATGGGGCCGCCAATTGACCACACGGAAGGGGGAAATTGGGGTCCCAAAATGGGGTCATTTTGGCTGCTCGAAATGAGCCAAAATTTGGGGTGCTCCCAATAGTGTATCTCCCCGCCGGCTTGGAGATCGGATCCGCCATTCCATACCCGATCCACTGGGAGTCCAACGGAGACTCCCATGCCCTTGGCTCTCAAAGATCTCCATGCTACTTGGCGTGGTGACGATCCCAATTGGGTCCACAAATGCAAAAATGGCAAAATTGCCCATACTCAATTTGGCCTAGCGCCTTAACGAAGGCGGCTCCGCTTCGCCCACGTGGTGTGTGGACCATGGGGACCATTACCCATAACACCCATGTCATATATGGTCCATTGGTCCATGCGTCCGGCGTGCACGAGGGTTAGAGCATAGTGCACGGCGGGCAGCAAAAGTGGAAAATTGCTCAAAATGGCCAAAAATGCGCACACTCATGGTTGGGGCAAATGAGGCACATGCCCGACTTGGACCGGAGTGTGCCATAGGATTGGTATCAAGTCCTATGTGTCCAACATATCTTTTGGGCGTCGCCCAACTCCTCCGGTTTTGGGAATGGCAGGGTCGCCAAGTGGGCCCATGATTTGGGATGGTCCCAAATCGCCAACATGGCGGCCACGGTATGCCAAGCTCAAGAGGAGTTATTCGCCGGGTCCCAGATATGTTGGGCACCGAAGTATGTACCCTCATATCATACTTGGGTCATGATGTCAATTGAGCGCAACGTTGAAATACAAGGTCGCCACTTGACATCATGACGGGCCAAAAACGGCAAAATTGGCACAAAGACACACAAAAGTGCATTGAAAGGTGCACAACTATATTATAATATCTTCGGCTTGGATCGTGCAATTAACTAATCCTTCTAAACACAATGTCTTGACACCAATGACCTTCGATCCCACATATGTGCTCCACTTGGGGCGCCTTGAAAGGTTACGAACGCTACTTCCCAAGTGGGCACATGAAAATATGGAAAATTGCAAAACACACACCTTGCTCCCAACGCATCGCTTCGGGATCGCCACACAAGCTTCCCTTCACGAAGGTTAGGCTTGCAATTGATCGTGGGGAGTATGGAGAAGGGGCTTGCACAATATCAGGTCCATTGGCGGGTTTGGCTTGGAGCGATAGACCCGCCAAATGGGCACGCAACACAACAAAAGGCACATACTCCATATTGCCCAAAAAGGTAGCTCCCACCACGATATGTCATGCCCCTCCAAGGGCATAACTTTGTGTCAATCGCTCATAGGAACTCAAGGAGAGTTCCTATGCAACACCAACACTTGCGCGCTACACTCGAAAGTTATCTTAACGCACGCAATGTCATGGCCAAAGAGTTATAACGCAAACTCTACCCTCTTGACCATGATCCACTACACTAGCGCGCACGTGTGGAAACGGAAGGCATATGATGCTTCCTAAATTACGTCGGGAGTATTGTGAATACCTCCCACGTTTCCTTATTGTCAATACTCGCAAGCGGCACGAGATATGACCCTCACAAGTGGCCTCACGAATCAACTTTGTTTTGCCCATATCTCTGAGTCAAATGGAGGGCAAGATAAAGGGGAAGTTGATTCGTGCATAGGGAAGCATGTAGGTCCACTCGAAAGAGGTCAAATCAAGTGCGGGGATGTCGAAGTCGAAAATCCGATTTCGACATCCTGAAAAATTCGGATTAAGGTTGCGAGTGTAAGATGTGAAAATTGCGGAAGCGTCCATGCAGTTCCTGAAGGCTTTGGAGCCTTCGTGACGGATTGCGTTAAAATTTCCATTATAAACAGTTAAACTGGCGGTTACGGTAAAGTCGCGATCCAACCGCCAGCAGTCAAAACAGTGAATATCAGAACGGAAGCGTAAAACTTGACGGAAACAATATGAAAATAAAACCCTGTTGATTCCTGACATTCTGATATGCAAATCTCCGCTGGCGGTGCATCGGTTGCCGATGCGGGGCTTTACGGCACTGATCACGCTCCCGCCGGGCTCGCACCGGGCGTCAACGGGTGCCTTCCGTACATGGGGTTAGTGGACCGGAGACCGGTTGTATGCCGTAACCTAGCCATGGGGTTCTGGGTACCGCTTCACCCCCCTCCTTAGAGCAAACCCTGGGGGGGGCTCGATAACACCCAAGCATGGCAGCGGGTACCCAGGACCATCCCCTGAAAGGGGGGGGCGGGGGGTGTCACATACTCACTCCAGTGAGTCACAGTAAGATAGGTATGATGCTGTATAAGCTCGTAGCACATGTATGGTATCAAGTATCAAGTCCCCGGTCCTGGCGGCGATTGTTCGGCATCCAAAGGACCCGTTAACCCATACCAGGCGCACCGGGTGCCGGCTGCTACGGTCACCACCACAGTGGCAGTGGCATACACGGCCAACATAGGGGACACACGACGACCGAGGTGGTCCCACAGGTCGAGAGCGACCACAAAGATCCATCAGGCTACCCCAAGCTTCCCAAGGCCCGCCGACTGGGGAGAGTCCCCACGGGTCCTTCCTCGGGCGCACCATGTCCATATCCATACGACGCGAGTCCAGAGTGCCATAGTCGAACTCCTTAAGAACCCCTGATCTTAAGGGAGCTCCTCCTTAAGGGATCGGGCATCAAGGCCGTCTTTTCCCTCGCCCTACTGCCACGAAGGCCATACATGAGGGAGTCCTCATGCAGTGTGGGCGGAGGCGTCGACTCCTCAAACCACCAGTTTCCCAGGCAGACTGACCGAGGTCAGGAGCACCGGAGGCCGCCATCCGAATGCAAGTGCGTCTGCGAATCGGTAGGCTCACACTGGGACTGACAGTGGCGGACCGCTGGGAGTGTAGTCAGGCAACTGGGCTTCCCGCCTGGCGCCATCAGGATCTCCACATCACAGCGAATAGGGCAACACGGTATCACGGGCACTCAAACAGTAGGATATGTTCTGCGGTACTGGTCCAGGCTGGACCATATGTAAAAACATGTAAACGGCGACTCAGGGTGCCTCTGTATCCCGATTCGTGGTGAAAACAGTCCATCCCTCAGCGATGGGCTGATGACACTTAACATACAGATGCACATATCCTGGAGGGCAGAAAAACAAGCAATAATCTGGGTAAATAGGCGTGTAAACACGCTCTGGACAGAGCGCCAAACCACGCCACGGTCAGGATAAGGCAATGCAGGAGGGTGGACGGGAAAACGCCTGAGTTCAGGCCATATATAGTCAGCTGACACACGTCGACTGGTCCGGATTCCGCAAGTGCCATGGAACCAGACCACACACCAAAAATTCGCAATGCCGATGACAGCGGCATCCGTTGCGCAACGTCGTATGGGCTTCAAGGCCCCAAGAGCTCAGAATTATGAAGGTCAGTCGCCCTACCTGGTTTCCCAAGGATTCAGCAGGGGGGGGAGTGACGAATAGAATTGAAGAGAGGGGCCATCCTCCTCTGGATTCAGCAGGGGGGGGTATATGGCCACTCTGTTACCGAAAGATGGAAGAGAGCAAGCAAGTAAGGGACGATTCGTCGGCCTCACAAGCGCTCAAAACGCATCAGGGGAGAGCTCAGGGCGCTGATCAGGCACCCCTGGCTGCAATCGCCCGGGTGAGTGCTGCCAAGTCCGAGACGTGGATCTTGGTCTTGTGCTCGCGGATGTACTCCATGAAGGGAGTATTGACCCGCGGCACGAACGAGGAGACGGGTTCCCAGGTATCGTGGGACGGCCCATAGCCTCGCCAACGAACCTTGAACTCGAGACCTCCGGGTGCCGAGGCCTTCGGACGCTGAGCCAGGATCTTCTCGACGGTATAGTCGTCCTGCTCAGCATAGTCGTCGTCCGAATCGGCCTCATGTGCGGCGTAGCTCAGGGACACATGTTGGCCACGGAGGTCGGGTTCACGCACACGGAGCTGACTCTCGTGGCGATCCCGGAACTGTCGGTGACCTACCTTGATGCGGTAAGTGTCCTCACCAATCCTGCGGACCACCTCGCCGGGTGTGAACCAGGTCTTGGTGCGGTGGATGCCCATGGGGCGGGGTCTGATCACCCACACCGGGTCTCCCACCCTGAACTTCTGCGCTGCCGAGCTCGGGGCAGACTTCTGACACTCAGCATGCTCCTTCTCGAGCTGCTGGCGGATGTCCCGCGCCGTTTGCTCTTGCCGCGCGAAGAATTCCTTGGCATCCATAGCCATGCCATCACCAGACAAGGGAAGTCCCCTACCCAGGGGGTCCCTGCCGAACAGAATCTGGTGAGGGGACAAACCGCCCGGAGTGGGGGTGTCATGATGGGCCTTCAGAGCAGGCCACATCTCCTCGAACCAGTTCCGCCGTGGATTGGTGACGTGGATCTTGCGCAGCTTCTTGAACAGCTGCCGTCCAGCCACTTCAGCACGGCAGTTAGACCGGCTGAGATAGGCGACGCTCTTGGCATGACGTATCCCCATGAGGGAACACATAGCCTTGAACCAGCCACCAGTAAACTGGGGCCCTCGGTCACTGCAAATGGTGCGGGGGATGTCAAAGACGGTCAGCCAATGAGGAATCATCATGACTGCCACTTCCTTGGCAAGCAACCCCTTTTTGCGTGCCGGAACGGCTACAACGTAGCCGCTGTGGCGGTCCACACAGAGAACCACACAGTCAAAGGTCTCCTTGCCAATGTGCACTTCGGGCATGGAGAAGACGTCCATGGCCACGCTCTCTATGGGCTGGTCAGGAACCGGGGTCCATTGGGGTTCCCCCTTGACGTCCCGGTTGTCGGGATTGCAGGCCTGACAGACCGAACAACCCTTCCTGACCTTCTTGATGGCGGTGTAGAGAACGATGTGGTCGATCTCGAACCGGCGCTGCATGTCAAGGGCTTGCTTCTTGACCCCTGGGTGCAGCATGTGGTGGTGCCAAGCTTCACAAAGCTCGAGCACCCGGGACTCCGGTACCAGCAGCTTACCATTCCGGTAGAGCTTGCCATCTTCCTCGGTCAGCCCCTTTGGCCACTTCTGCCCGTCGTCAGGGTCGGTCACAGCCCTATACTCGGCCGCAAAGGCCTCAGACTTGGCGTAATCGTCGGTCCAGTCGTCCTGGAGGCAAGACTCCGGGAAGAGGTGCTTGTCGGACTCAGCTCCCTCAGGGGCGAGTACTCTGACCGCTCTGCTCACCCTCGTTGCGAGGGGGGCATCCGCAGCCATGACGATGAAGCATTTTGCACCCTCCTCCTCCATCAGGCGCTCCATCTCGATGATCCTCTTGGCTTCAGCGGTCTCAGCCTCATCGCCATGGGCAGAGATGTCCGTCATGCCCTTGCTGGCGGGATAGGCCCACCTACTGAGACAGTCCGCCACGGTGTTATCCTTTCCAGGAATATACACAACCGTGAGGTCGAACTTGGCCAAGGTCTCATGCCATCTTGCCCGTCGGGAGGCGGGACCTGAGGGGGTGTCCACGTGCTCCTTGTGCCACGACTGCAGACTCTGATGGTCGGTGCAGACGGTGACGGGATGGAGGGCTATGTACCCAGCCCATTTCCTGAGAGCCATGACGATGGCATACGCCTCCTTTTCACGGGGCGTCCACGTCCGTCTCTGGCCTTCCGCCAGGACTCGGCTCCAGAAGGCCACGGGCACGTGCCTCCCGTCGTCAAGCACTTGCTCCAACACAGCCCCAATGGCGTAGTCGGAAGCGTTGGTGCGCAGGACGAACCCTCGGTCGGGATCCACGAGGTGCAGACCCACTGCGGATAGCAGCGCCTGCTTCATCCCCTCAAAGGCACGGTCGGACTCAGCTGTCCAGACCAGAGCCTTCTTGGACCCCTTCTTGGTCTCCTCTCGGTTGCCCTTGAGCATGGTCGTCATGGGGGCTGCATACTCGGCATACATTTTGATATACCCCGAGTAGTAATTGCAGAACCCCAGATACGCCCGTAGCTCAGAGACCGTTTTGGGCTTTTCCCAGTGCTCAATCGCAGCCACCTTGCCAGGTATGGGCTTTCGCTGCCCGTTCCCGACTACGTGGCCAGCGAAGACCACCTCGCTTACCGCAATGGTGGCCTTGTCACTGCTGCCCGTGAGTTTGTGCCGAACCAGAAGGTCCAGCACTCGAGTGACGTCCCTTTCATGTGCCTCCAGGAGCTCCTCGTAGCTCATACTGGGGTCCCCGGACGCGATGATCACGTCGTCCACGAAGGGGTCCGCACAGTCGCGCACCGGCTCAAGCAGGTTCTCCAGCATCCGCTGAGAAGCCGCATTGCCGTTGGTAACGCCCATGGGCATCACCTTCCACTGAAGGGGTCCAAGTGGGGTGCTCATGGCTGTGCAGGCACGGGACTCCTCGGCGAGAGGCATCTGATGATAACCATGTTTCAGGTCAATCACCGTGAAGATCCTCCGCCGGTGTTGCTTTTGCAGCATATCCTCAATGAGGGGCAGCGTATAGCTGTCGTGCTGCGTTTGGGCGTTTAGGCCGCGGTAGTTGACCACGAGCCGCCACTCACCGGCAACCTTCTTGGGGACGACGAAACAGGGAGAGGCCCACTCGGAGTGGCACGGCTCAAGCCAGCCTCTCTGGATGAAGTCACGGAGGATCTTCTTCATGGCCTCTTTCCTCTCGCCCCTCAGGGCAAACTCCCGGTGCCGATACACACGGGGGTCCTGCTTCAGTCGTATCTTGGCCTCGCCATACGGTCCACGCACCGGTGGGGGAAACACAGGCTTACCGCTGAAGAAGGTATCACCATACTTCTGCTTCAACCTGGCCCTCAATGCCTGGATCTTGGGGCAGTCATCGGACTCCGCCTTGGCTTTTCCGGGCACTTGAACCACGGAGCTTACTTGAGGGGTAGCGACCCCGCTCGCTTTCGGCTCAGGCGGTCTTCCCAGGTGGCCCAAAGGGCCATCTCTGGTCTTGCCTCGGAATGGATCGCCGTAGGTGGGTGGGTTACCCCCGATTGGCTCGTCCTGGCTGGACAGGTGGTCCAGTACCCTCCTTACGAAGGTATCTCCATCATAGGAACCAGAGACGATCGAGTCCACTTCCCACCAGGCTTTGTCCTGGCCTTTGCCCTCACGCTGGTTTCCCCAGTCGTGGAAGGGCTGATCCATATACCCCTGAACCAGATCCCACTCCTCTTCAGTGAGGGGCTCTTCCGATTCCGATTCTTCGATGTCAACAGGGGGAACCGCAAAGCATTGCCTCCAAGGCTCCGCTATGATACGGTTGACACACACGAAGTCCGTGGTGTCGGCCTGATCAAGGCCCCCATCCACATAGTGGAATTCCGTTGGCCATCTCTGGGGTGGCATGGGCTGTCCCTTAGCGTCCTGATAGACACTCTCACCAGCCGGTAGGACGACCTTGTTTAAGGTCATGTTGGTCAATGAGGCTACCCAATGTCGGGTACTTTCCTCCTCGGTGCATCCCATAGGAACAACCAGCACTGCCTTGGAGCGGTCCTTGCGAATCTTCGCTATCGCTCTTGGAATGTCCCATCGAGGGCAATGGATCCACATCAATCCCTGATGCGGACCCGAGTGCTTCTTCCACGCGGAGTCCAGTGCGCTCCAGTACTTCTCACACACCCGAAGATGGGCGGAGGTTCCTGAAGAGAACGCATCCAGGGCCAGATCCGACGCTCCCAGGTCCGCAACAACTCGGTTCGCCACTTCCGGCCTTACGCCGTACTCCTGGTTTGCTGGCCCAGTGGGCTCAGTGTCCAGCGCGGCCACTTCGAGCTGATTGCGTTCGGGGTGGATCCATTGGCATTCCACATGGTGCTCAGGTGACGAAAGCCACGAGAGCTGGTCGTCCTGGTACAGGGTCATGGAGGCCTGGGCCGGGAGGACGCCGGAGTCCGTCTCCATCATGAAGTCGTACCCGACGATCATGTCCCAGTCCATCTCGGCCTCGTAGAAGCGACCGTGCAGGAGGATTTCCTTGCCGAGGTCTGGGCGGCTCAGCTCACGATGGTTCACGAACTGCAGCCCAATGGCCGCTTCCTTCGTGCCTCCCACCATGTACTGGCCGTTCGCCACCTTCAGCCTGACAGGTTTCCGACTGTCGGTCAGACACTCTGGTGGAAGTAGGCCAGCCTTGACCAAGCTGACTTGAGCTCCCGTGTCGACCAACACGTCGAAAATCTTTTCCACTTCCCCGCATAAGGCACGGACCTTAAGATGCAACTGCCGCTCGCGACCGACACGGCGCACGGCGTGCAAACTCAGGATCTCCGGCCGCTCCAGAAGCTCAACAAGCGACTGGTGCAGGTCAAGGACAATGGGCTCAGGCTGCCCATCTGCAGCATCCAGCTGCGGTCCGGGTGATCCTCCGATACTCTCGGATAGATCCTGTAGTACATCAAACACATTCTTGGTCGCGAAGGACGGACGAGTGCAAGGGTTCGTGCCTTCACTTGCCCTCACCCCGCCTCCGCGACTGGGCGCCGGACCGGGCCTTCCGCCCGCGGCAGTCCCCTTGTGCTTATCGACTCCCGACTGGGATGGTTCGGCGCTTCCCACGTCACCATCCTGCGACCGCCCTAGCTGGGGCCCTTGGCTGCAGGGGCTCCGCTAGGGGGCGTCGGTTGTGGAAGAAGGGGTGTTCTCCTCGGCCTCAACCTCGTTGATGCCCTTCTTCTTTCCCCCTTTCTTACCCTTGTTCTTGTCCTTGTCCTTGTTCTGGTCATTCTGGTTGTTCTCCTTGTTCTTGTTGTCCGACCTGGGGACCCAGTTCCTCTTGATCTCCTGGATCTCCTTGGCCAATTCGGTCCCCACCGAGGACATCAGCTTGGCCAGTTCGTCCTTGTCGACCTCCATTTTGGCTTCCCGGATACTCGCGGGCGCACGCTTCTTCGACCCGTGCGCCTTCTTGTAAGCCTCCGTGTGGGCCTTGTGGACGGGGCATGTTCGGTGGTCATGGTTGAAGCCTCGCTTCCTCCCATAACACACGAAACAGCCCTGAGGGTGAGCTCGTATGAACTCCCCAAAGGACAGCGGAGGGTCGCCAATACGGCGAGGGTCCCTCTTCTCCTGCATCCTCCAACCCTGCTGCAGGGGCTTCCAGTTTCCCGGCTTGCTCCCCGCGCTCAGGTTCTTGGCCACAAAGGAACAAACGGCCACTTCGGCGGGCTCATCGTCGTCGTCATCGTCGACGAGAGTCTCATCGCCGCCGGCTCCCGCTGGGTCCATGGCGGCTTCCCCGCCAGGTCCCTCGCCAACGTAGTTGACGTCGCGGTCGCCGGGCCTCAACCCGCGGGTGTGGTGGAGGTTTCGGTACTCCTTGAGTACTTCCCCGCCAACCCACTCCAGAATCTCGTCGCAGCTCATCCGCGCCGGGATGGCCTGCAGACGGATGGTCTGGCCGCTCAACTCACACTCGTCAAGGCGCCACATCGCGGTCTTCTCGCGATCGCCCGAGACGGTGATGAGAAGAGCGTTCCGCAGGGAGTGCCGTTTGACATCCCGGGCCACGTTCTTCTTCGCCCAACCCACCACGTTCGAGTGATACTCTTTGGGGAGCATCATCTTGACCGTGTGGTTGGACTTGGCCCTCTTGGATTCCTCCTTGGTGACCCTCTTGATCCATGCTTCCGGCAGCATGGAGAGCAGGCGAGCCTGCTCGTCACCCTCGTTCCAATCCTCCACGTTGCGGCGGAAGAGGGTGTATTTCCCTCGGAAGTCTCGCCAATCTCGTAGGCGGATCTCCCCTCCATCATGCTCAAGCTTGATGGACTTCCAGCGCTTGGCAGCCACCTGCGGAGCGTCCACCCGCTCCTGCTCGTTGAGCCACTTCTTGGCTTCCTTGAGGGTCTTGATTCTCCCCTCCTTGGTCGCCACGAAGTATAGCTCTCCGAGCACTTCCGGCAGGCGGTACCTGAACCGTTTGAAGACATACTTCTCCGCATCAGCGGGAGGCAGGTCTTCAGTGACGGTCAGCCCCCAATCGTCCAGCTTCTCCAAGAAGCGGTCGAGGTTGAGGGGGTTGCCGTCGTACATGGGGGGCTTGATGTCCTTCAAGTCTTCCCACACGGCGGCATCCGCGGCCTTAGAGACCATGAACGCCGGCCGCGAGGTCGACCGAGGTTCCCATCGGCCTCGCCCACGGACTCCCACGGCCGCCACGTCCATCTCCTCCATGGAACCCCTGTGGCTACGCCGCGGTTCCTCCACGTACGCTGAACCAAAATGTTCACGCCGTACTGCATCCATGTACGCATCCTCATCACGGCGCTGGCGGCTGAGTTCAGCGGCCTCCCGTCGTACACCACGCGGCGGGCTGATGTCGAACTCCTCCAGGTCCAGATCCAGGTCCTCACCTTCACCGACATCCCACTCCACGTCTCCTCTGGGGACCTCATCCCTGAGTCCACCATAACGTCCTCCAGCCATTGGGACTGGCCCAGGGGCTGGTGCGGGGCGTCGGGGGCGTACCGGTGTCCGCGGTGGGGCACGGCGGCTGCGGTACTCCGCGCTGAGCCACTCATCACGCCATTCCTCACTGCCACTGCCGGGCGGCACGCGCTCGTTGCGGCGGCCCGCGCTGTGGTGAGAGGGGGCGGTGAGAGAGGGGGCACTGGCGCTGGGGCGGCTCCTGGGGGCTCCGCCGGGGGCGTGGGGTCTGCCTGGACCTGGTCCGGGTCCCCAGCCGTCGTCCGACGAGCCAGACTCCAGGGGTGGGTGGTCGCTGCCGACGCTCCCACGGGCTTCCAGCGCGTCCAGCCTCTGCTGCAGGCCGCTGACGACGTTGGTCAGCGACTTGGTCTCGGCCCTGGCGATGTCCAGCTCCTTCTGCGCGCGCGCGGCGACCGTGGAGATGCGAGCCATCTCGCCCTTGCCCGTGTCTACCTCCAGCTCGAGCAACTGGACTCTCCTGTGGAGGTAGACAATCCACCGCCAGGTGGTACCCGGGTCGCCGTTCCCTGGTGGGTCGTCGGGGTCCCCAGGGGGTCCTCCAGGAGGGCCTCCGCCGGGTCCGCCCGGTCCAGGGGGTCCTCCCCCGCCCGGTGTTCCGCCTCCAGGGGGTCCACTTGGTGGGCGTCCTCCAGGGGGTCCTGATGGTCCTCCGCCAGGGGGTCCCGGTGGGTCTCCGCCGGGTCGCCTCGGTGGGTCCGAGGATGGGCGCTTCCTCGTGATGCCGAAGTGCATGTCGTCATGCTCGTCCATGTCGCCCCACCTGGGCGTCTCGGTCACGGAAGACTCCGAGCTCCGGTAGGGAGGAGGGAGATCCTCATCCTCACCTTCCGGTTCCATGGGGACGTCTCCGCCTCCTCCGCCCGTCCAAGCCACCACTTGGCGATGCCGGCGGCCTCGTTCATCCCCGTCACTGGCGGTGAAGAAGGGGTCACTGTCATGGGGGTGTCCACCCGCTGGCCTCCGCGGCCTCTCGGGGGTCTTCCCCTTGCCCTTCCTCCGTCGATGGGCGGTGGTGCCACTGCTCCCACTGCTGCCCGTGTCCGCCTCATCCAGCGTCATCCTGGAGGAGGCGTCCCCTTCGAAAAGCTTTCAAAGGGTCTCCACTCGTGATCCTCCCGGGGGAGTCTCGCGGCGGAGTTTGGCCTCTGCCTCCTCCATTGCGGCGGCGGTGGTTGCGGCAGCTCGCGCTTCGGCTTCTTCCCGAGCACGAGCCGCCTCGGCTTCCCGGGCCTGCTGCAGCCGCGCCTTCTGCGCTTCCAACGCTGCCAGCTCCGCCTCCGTCTTGGCCTTCTCCTCAGCGACCTTCCGTCGCGCGGCCTCGATGGTTTCCTTCTTGGCGGCGTCCTCCTGGGCCTTAGCCGTCGCTTCGGCGTGGGCCCTTTCCTCCGCCTCCTTCTTTGCCCTCTCTTGGGCAAGCGCCTCCTCCAGCGCCTTCACCTCGGCCTCCTTGCAGGCAATGGCCTCCTGCGTCCGGCGGGCTTCCTCGTCGGTTGCCCTGATCCGGGCAGCCACTGCCTCATGGGCGGCCGCAGCCGTGAGACCGGCCGCGATGGCTGCCACTTTCGAGGCGTGGTAGTCCATGCCTCTGCCCCACTCGGTGGCCTCCTCATGGGCGATGCCGACGGCGCCCTCCACGGCAGCGTTCTGCTGCGTGGCCCGTTGCCGGGCAACCCGAAGGTTGCAGGGCACCCTGCAGACGCGCTCACAGGTGCGCGCCACGTCCCTTTGGGCGGGAGCGGCGCTGCTGCTGGAGCTGGCCTGGTCGGCGGGCATCCTCCCGCGGTGGGCCGACTCCACGTCACTGCTGGGGCCTGCTGAGGCCTGCTGGGGCTTCAGGAGCAGCGGACGGGGCTTGGCCTTGGTCTGCCTGGCGACTTTGATGTAGTCGCCAAGGGTGGTGGAGCCGGGGTGATGACCACCATTGGCCCGTTGGGGACTGGGGGCTGGGGTTCCGCCCTTGGCGCCTTGGGCGGCTTCGGCGGCCAGGGACTCCTGGTACTCCCGCCACCTCCGGTCCCGCTTCCTCTCCCCGGCGGACCGCTTCTCCGTCGCCGGAGACGCGCTGCTGCTGCCCTGCAGCCTGCGCTCGCTCCCCGGTTCCGGGAAGTTCTTCTCGATCACGTCCCACAGGGAGACGTTGATCGAGGCGCCCGACGGGTAGGCGTTGGGGTCCTCGTCCTCCTCAATCCCGTCGGGGCGCAGCGCTTCGCCGGGCCTGTCCGGCCGGGTCCACGTCCTCCAGCGCTTGCGGCGGAAGCGCCACTCGTAGCCTTCCGCCCGCAGCCACTCCTCCACTGCCCGCAGGCGGTCCTCCCCCATGTCCTCGCGGAGCTCGAAGCTCCCGGGCATGCCGCCTTCACACTGGGGGTGGCTGTGGCGGTAGTGCTGGTCCCAAACTAACCCACGCAGCAGGCGTGCCGCATGGGGGTGGGGCCGCGGCCACAACCTACCCGCTTCCTGCCAGTTTACCATGGCAGCGGGGGGCGTACTTGGTCTTGAGGTCCTTGGTGAGCACTCGTTCTACTCAACGAACTGGTGGTGGTTGTTGAGGCGGGTGCTGCAGCACTGGATTGGAAGTGCGGCTGGTGCTGGTCAGCCGGTGGTTGTGGAGGTGGTTGACGCGGCCTTGCTGGTCGGCCGATGGGACTCCGGGTCGGCCGATGGGGCTGATGCAGGAGTCCTGGTCTGTGCACCTCTTCCACGGTCGCTGCGCGGTCAGGGCGATGCTCTGGACGGCGCTGCGGGCTCCGTGACGAACTCGGCGCTGTCGCTGGGCGGCGCTGCGAGCCGCTGCGCTGCGCTGCGAGCTGCTGCGCTGCGCTGCGAGCTGCGAGCTGCGAGCTGCTGCGACGCGCTGCTCGGGGTTGGTGGCCCCGAGTGGCACGCGAGGGTTGGGTAACCCCGCGGCGGTGAAACGCTTTTGACGCGTTCCCGTGGGGGGCCGGCCACGGGACGCTGCGGGACACGCGCAAGTGAGCAGGCAGGGAAAGCACTACGCTCACAGGGGCATCAATGCGCTCATGTCATGTGACAAAGCGTTTCAGAATCCTTGCCACTCTGCAAAGAGGGAACAAAAGTATGTACAACAACACATCAGGATATGTACACATGGGGTTAAGACTGGACTGGGGTAAGGGCATCACAGGCCAATAGACACTCTATCCTAACTTGTATCCCAATTCCAGGTCCGACCCTCTCAGTGGCTGGTGGGGGCGGGGGCTCAAACACAACCCATGCCCTGCTCAGTCCGGACCCTGAAACCCTGCCAATGGGGGAGGCGTCCTGCACAGCCACAGGCGAGTTCCTGGGAACCAATGAGCTCCAAGGTCAACCGACAGTGACTCCCTATGCTCCCTTAAAGGCAGGTCCCAACTCTTCTCTGAGCCAGAGATATGGTCCCGCCATTATCACCCAGGAGTTGGTAGCTGAAAATGGGCTGTTTCAGCCCAAACTGAAATTAACTCAAAAATCCCCAAAATTGACCCCTCGTCCAGACCCGTCAGAGGTAGGGACGAGGCAACTGACCCTATGCCCTTCGAGTACGAACTCCCTGGAGCCCTCACCCAATCTGGTTCCCTCTGAGGTCCCGGCATCAGGGCAACACGGATGAGTCAAGTGGGGTCATGATGCCAAAATCACCAAAATTGGCATCATTCCCACGCGTGGCTTGCCCGGCCAAGGTAAGGCCAATGGCTCACAGGGTAGGAGGCAGGACCTAGGACTTATATCTGAGTGTACAACCTGGAGTTAGGTCCGGGCTCCCTGTGGGCTTAGAGAAATGGGGCCGCCAATTGACCACACGGAAGGGGGAAATTGGGGTCCCAAAATGGGGTCATTTTGGCTGCTCGAAATGAGCCAAAATTTGGGGTGCTCCCAATAGTGTATCTCCCCGCCGGCTTGGAGATCGGATCCGCCATTCCATACCCGATCCACTGGGAGTCCAACGGAGACTCCCACGACCTTGGCTCTCAAAGATCTCCATGCTACTTGGCGTGGTGACGATCCCAATTGGGTCCACAAATGCAAAAATGGCAAAATTGCCCATACTCAATTTGGCCTAGCGCCTTAACGAAGGCGGCTCCGCTTCGCCCACGTGGTGTGTGGACCATGGGGACCATTACCCATAACACCCATGTCATATATGGTCCATTGGTCCATGCGTCCGGCGTGCACGAGGGTTAGAGCATAGTGCACGGCGGGCAGCAAAAGTGGAAAATTGCTCAAAATGGCCAAAAATGCGCACACTCATGGTTGGGGCAAATGAGGCACATGCCCGACTTAGACCGGAGTGTGCCATAGGATTGGTATCAAGTCCTATGTGTCCAACATATCTTTTGGGCGTCGCCCAACTCCTCCGGTTTTGGGAATGGCAGGGTCGCCAAGTGGGCCCGTGATTTGGGATGGTCCCAAATCGCCAACATGGCGGCCACGGTATGCCAAGCTCAAGAGGAGTTATTCGCCGGGTCCCAGATATGTTGGGCACCGAAGTATGTACCCTCATATCATACTTGGGTCATGATGTCAATTGAGCGCAACGTTGAAATACAAGGTCGCCACTTGACATCATGACGGGCCAAAAACGGCAAAATTGGCACAAAGACACACAAAAGTGCATTGAAAGGTGCACAATTATATTATAATATCTTCGGCTTGGATCGTGCAATTAACTAATCCTTCTAAACACAATGTCTTGACACCAATGACCTTCGATCCCACATATGTGCTCCACTTGGGGCGCCTTGAAAGGTTACGAACGCTACTTCCCAAGTGGGCACATGAAAATATGGAAAATTGCAAAACACACACCTTGCTCCCAACGCATCGCTTCGGGATCGCCACACAAGCTTCCCTTCACGAAGGTTAGGCTTGCAATTGATCGTGGGGAGTATGGAGAAGGGGCTTGCACAATATGAGGTCCATTGGCGGGTTTTGCTTGGAGCGATAGACCCGCCAAATGGGCACGCAACACAACACAAGGCACATACTCCATATTGCCCAAAAAGGTAGCTCCCACCACGATATGTCATGCCCCTCCAAGGGCATAACTTTGTGTCAATCGCTCATAGGAACTCAAGGAGAGTTCCTATGCAACACCAACACTTGCGCGCTACACTCGAAAGTTATCTTAACGCACGCAATGTCATGGCCAAAGAGTTATAACGCAAACTCTACCCTCTTGACCATGATCCACTACACTAGCGCGCACGTGTGGAAACGCAAGGCATATGATGCTTCCTAAATTACGTCGGGAGTATTGTGAATACCTCCCACGTTTCCTTATTGTCAATACTCGCAAGCGGCACGAGATATGACCCTCACAAGTGGCCTCACGAATCAACTTTGTTTTGCCCATATCTCTGAGTCAAATGGAGGGCAAGATAAAGGGGAAGTTGATTCGTGCATAGGGAAGCATGTAGGTCCACTCGAAAGAGGTCAAATCAAGTGCGGGGATGTCGAAGTCGAAAATCCGATTTCGACATCCTGAAAAATTCGGATTAAGGTTGCGAGTGTAAGATGTGAAAATTGCGGAAGCGTCCATGCAGTTCCTGAAGGCTTTGGAGCCTTCGTGACGGATTGCGTTAAAATTTCCATTATAAACAGTTAAACTGGCGGTTATGGTAAAGTCGCGATCCAACCGCCAGCAGTCAAAACAGTGAATATCAGAACGGAAGCGTAAAACTTGACGGAAACAATATGAAAATAAAACCCTGTTGATTCCTGACATTCTGATATGCAAATCTCCGCTGGCGGTGCATCGGTTGCCGATGCGGGGCTTTACGGCACTGACCACGCTCCCGCCGGGCTCGCACCGGGCGTCAACGGGTGCCTTCCGTACATGGGGTTAGTGGACCGGAGACCGGTTGTATGCCGTAACCTAGCCATGGGGTTCTGGGTACCGCTTCAATAGTTGTGCCTTGGGAGGGGAGTGCAATAGGTTTGGCATAGAGAGGTACACGAAGCCATAGGAATAATAGCGCAGGCCCCCGACAGAAGGGCGATCGCGCACAGCGCAAGCGCAGTGCCAGCACAGAAGAGATGAACAGAGGAAAAGCGGACTGTACAATAAATGTCGTATGTTGCAGTCTGTTTCATTATTCTGAATGCAATGCATTACTGTGTTGTTGTTACTTGCAGTAACAACAAGATGTTCAATTGATTCTGACGGACAAGATTATCAAAGTGCTCGTGGGAGATTGGGGTTGAAGGATTTTAATTTTATTATGAAAAACAAAGTGCCGCTGGGAACCAAGAACTCCGTTTGCAGGATTGAGGAGCAAAAAAGATAGACGCGAGGTCTGTTGGAATTATAGTTGGCGCGTTCAACAGCGTGCTCCTTGGCGCTGATGCTTTCGGCAGCGTTCTACTTTGCGTTGACACTTTCAGCAATGTCCTCTTTTGCGTTGGCGCATTCGGCAGCGTGCTTCTTGGTGTTGACGCTTTCGGCAACCTCACACTTCGCGTTGACGCTTTCAGCAGCGGCGTCATTCGCGTTGGTAAACTCAGGTCGCTGGTTTTTCCTTCAGTGAAAACGTCCTTCAGCCTGTTGCTTGCTCACAACGGCGCCAGAACAGGGAACATACTGGTTGCAGCAGTAAATTCAGCGTCCGCTCCACGTCCCTCAGTTTTTTGGTCGCTGGCTTCAGCACGGCGGTGATTTTCAACCCCTGCGAGAGATGGATCACAAGTCGTTCGCAAAGAAAACCAGTTCAGACCATGTGTCAAGCAAACTGGCGATCTTCTCGACGTAGCCACTGACCAACTCAGCATAACAACAGGAATGTACTCGAAGCTCAACAGAGTCCGTGATCTCCAGAGGTCAGACCAAATTTGTGAACTGTAATAGTCCTTGACTATTTTTGTTTCATTTTATGCTGCAAGTCCCGATCACTGCAAACATCTTTTGTTTTTGATAATCAAGTCCATAGTACTACCCAGATCCACGGAACTACAACATGGGCACAAAGGAGATCAGGAATCTTGTTGTTGAGTCGACAAGTAGTGCCGTGCGGTGCTGAATGGTGCTGAGCTGTGCCGTGCGGTGCTGAATGGTGCTGTACTGTGCTAAATGGTGCTGTGCTGTGCCGTGCGGTGCTAAATTGTGCTGCTGTGCCGTGCGGTGCTGATTGGTGCTGTGCTGTGCCGTCCGGTCCTAAATTGTGCTGTGCTGTGCCGTGCGGTGCTGAGTTGTGCTGTGCTGTGCCGTGCGGTGCTGCATTGTGCTGTGCTGTGCGGTGCGGTGCTGAGTTGGGCTGTGCTGTGCCGTGCGGTGCTGAATGGTGCTGTGCTGTGCCGTGCGGTGCTGGATGGTGCTGTGCTGTGCCGTGCGGTGCTGAATGGTGCTGTGCTGTGCTGTGCGGGAGAGCTCAGGGAGAGACCTGGGAAACAGGGCAGAGACGTTGCCTGTTCCTGGGGTCGTGAACGCGTTGTTGCCGGGCTGCTCCGGAATCCTCGGATAGGCGATAGATCAGTGCAAGGAAACCTGTGAGGAAAGATAGGTCCTGATCTTGGGGATAGAAATGGGTCGGCTATCACTGCGGCACACTGATCGAGCAGCTAAGATGTACACACACAAGGACCTTTTCTTTCTTGCTCTTATTTGTTTCTGACTGTGTTATTTTTGTCCTCTTCTTGCCACATTTTCTGTTCATTGTTTATAGTGAGTTCTCGTGAGTTCTTGCTGTCGGGACGAGTTCTTGTTTTCGGGATGTCGGGACCATTTATGATCGGGACAGTTTGCAGTTGAAACTTATCTTTATCTTTATCATTTGGCTTTCATTTTCAGGTGAAATCTACCTGCTGAATGTAGTGATTCCATGAAAGATTAAAATTCACTAAATGGTAAAAGTTTATCCATGAAACAATGAAATGACATCTTCATAAGAATCCCAATAGATTCGGGCCACCTCGCCCTCCTGTCGTCATCCTGTCGCCTCCCTGTCGCCTCCCTGTCGCTGTTTTGGCACTTTCAGTCCCCTGTCGCTCCCCTGTCGCTTGCCTGTCGCTTCCCTGTCGCTGTCCTGTCGCTCCCCTGTCGCTCCCCTGTCGCTTCCCCGTCGCTTTCCTGCCGCCCTCCTGTCGCTATCCTGTCGCTTCCTGTCGCTTCCTGTTGTTTTCTGTCGCCATGCTACTTTTTGCCTGGCGCCTTCCTGTCGCTCTCCTGTCGCTCTCCTGTCGTTCCCTCCTGTCGCTCTCCTGTCGCTATTTCCTGTTGCCTCCCTGTCGCCCTCCTGTCGCTTGCCTGTCGTCTTCCTGCCGCCTCCCTGTCGCCTCCCTGTCGCCTCCCTGTCGCCTCCCTGTCGCCCAACGTGGTAACCTGTCGCTCTCCTGTTGCTTGCCTGTCGCTTGCCTGTCGCTTGCCTGTCGCCTTCCTGTCGCCTCCCTGTCGCCTCCCTGTCGCCTCCCCGTCGCCCAATGTGTTACCCTATCGATGGAAAGCCATAGATACCTCAAACAGGCAGTTCGATAGTACTAAAAATGTTCTTTGTTCATGCCAAATTGTGAGATCTCACCTTAGCAAACCTCCCCAAACGTGTGCAAAGCAATGATGCAAATCGTAGATGGATGGTTCAATCATTTGCATTGTTTGACAATCCTAAATTCCTAACACTCTTGGTGATCTACTATGCACATTTGCATGGCCGCTCAGCTGTAGGCTTGCAACCATTTTGCAAATCAAACTGAATCTCACAATTATGTACTACACACGCCGCCAAGAAGAAGTGGGTCAACTCATTATATTCGTACGATCCACCTCGGCTCTTTACTCGATGAAAAAGGCCAAACTTTTTGATGTTGGAGAATGCGTTTTCAATAGCAATGCGCTCCTGAGGTGCAATGATGAAAGAGCAACGTACTACACGAATCAAACATACATTTATTTGGCTTTGGGCTTTTGCGTACTAGCATAAATACCTTGGACACCATTCGATTGAACCGGCGAACATAAACTTCCGCTACCACTTGTTGTGCATGTTGCCCAGGCCGCTTCGACCATTGCCCAGGTCACCACCACGCTGAGCTTGACCTCTACCACCACCACCTGGACCTCCGCCTCTATCTCGTCTGGCTTGGCGCACACCGGGCTCCGGTCGTGGCCTCGGCAGCCGAGTAACCATGTTGGGACATGTCCGATAATGAAGGTCAGCAAGGCGCATATCAGGGCGAGGCCCATCCCACACCCACGGAAGAGCAGCATCCATATCTTCGTAATGTCTGCGTCGTAGGCCTAAAATAGACGAAAATAGGCAGTTTGATGCAAAGGTGGATGGCCCCCACCTTTAAACGCGACGATTTGCAGTCTTGAGGTGTCCCATACTTTAGGAGGATACCACCACGAACAAGCGATGACTTCACGGCCCGGATTGATAAAAACGTTAAAAATAATGGCATGACCCTTCTTTTCTCCCTTATTGAACCAAAGAAGCCGCCGTAGAACCCGATCTTGCGGTTTGGCGATGAACACATGAGTTGAGTCCACTATTGCAGAGATGTTTCGCATCAATCGGTGTTTGCCGTCTGCATATTCCCAGGACCGCGCAAATGGCGCGGTAAACAAATTGGTTCTGTCCAAGCGGTCAAACATGCCCTTGATGGCGGAGCGAACGGCCCGACGTGTAATGTCCAACTTAGACGCAACCCTACAAATTTGGTGGTTGATGTAACAACACGCGAACAAGAGTGAATTTATGCCGCGACGCAAAGGAGCTCAAAAACCAATCTGGTGAGGCCAAAATGCATACCTTCCCTGCGCTTGGCCATCCCGTAACAATGTTATAAAAATGATAAGTTGATCCAAGTGGATTCCAATGGTGGCAGCTGCGAATCGTAAAAATGAGATGCAGTACCCCGTCGCGGATATGTTCAACATTGGTGTTCTGAGCAACCCCTAGAGAGATTTGTGACAGAACATCGGATCTCATGCGTTGATACTGTTCCAAAAACCTTTCCTCTTATGAACATTGTCTTTGGACTCCAACCCATCCACTTTGCATCATTGCTTCATTGTGCTCATTGACGATAGCAAATGTGCCGGTTCGTGCTCGCATCACACATCAACATGGATTCCTCCATCCCTCCCCTTTGCATTCACACAGTGAAAACATGGAAAATGAATGGTTGCTTGGAAACAAAGCAGTTCGATGAAGAACCACATAGCAACAGAAAACGTGTCTTGGCAGAATACCGTCGGAAAGCTTGCTAAAGATGCCGAGATCGCAACCAGGCAATATGGCTTCATGCCACAAAGATACTTGACTTGCGATATTACAACATATATCGGCAAAACGGGTGTCACATTAGTGCAAAATATGAGGAATAAGAGCATTCCAAGTCCATTATAATAACGCTTTTCACCTAAGAAGCGCTCAATGAGCATCCGAAGAGTGCCCCGTACGAATTCGCGTGGTGCTCAGAGATGTGCCATCAGCAAACAACACCTTGAGGGGACCGTTTCCGATCCTCTCTTGCACAACACCTTCGTACCAACCAACAATGAACTTTACATGAACAACCTGACCTGGCACAAACTCAGTCGGTGGCCTATTGCCAATCCGTTCACAATCAGCCGTCGGCAACGGGTCAGACCTCGGTTCATGGGCCAACAATTGTTGGGTGTTGAGCTCCTGGGACAATGAAGCAGGGTCACCACTGCCACCACCACCCTCGCTTTCACTGACCGTCGATTGAAGCCCCAAACGGCCCTCCGCGGCGGCAGCTGCAGCAGCACGCATGGTTTGCGCCTGCCCCTCAACAACAGCTTCGTCCGCAGGGAGGGGCAAGGTTTGCCCCTGTGGCGGCGGAAACGACCAAACACTACCTGCGGCGAGGGCCACAAAGGCAATGGTGATTGAAAATTTCCGTCTTTGGTCGGCGAGCCATGCCGCGACCGATTGGGCGGCAAACATATTCGGAAACGACGGATGATGCAGCGGCTCCCGGCACGTGGGACAATGCTTCATTCGCTGTGGTACAATCTGCTCTTCTACCAAATGCTGGCACCGGATAAAATGCCAAGCCCGCAGTACTACATTGCCATTGTGTGATAATACACAAAGCTGCAGTTCCCTGCACAGCTAGCTGCCATTGTGCGATAATACAGAAAGCTGCAGTTCCCTCCACAGCTAGCTGCCATTGTGCAACAATGCACAAAGCTGCGGTTCCCTGCACAGCTAGCTGCCATTGTGCAAGAATACACAACGCTGCAGTTCCCTGCACAGCTAGCTGCCATTGTGCAATAATACACAAAGCTGCAGTTCCCTGCACAGCTAGCTGCCATTGTCTGATAATACACAAAGCTGCAGTTCCCTGCACAGCTAGCTGCCATAATGCAATAATACACAAAGCTGCAGTTCCCTGCACAGCTAGCTGCCATGGTGCAATAATACACAAAGCTGCATTTCCCTGCACAGCTAGCTGCCATTGTGCAACAATACACAAAACTGCAGTTCCCTGCACAGCTAGCTGCCATTGTGCAATAATACACAAAGCTGCAGTTCCCTGCACAGCTAGCTGCCATTGTCTGATAATACACAAAGCTGCAGTTCCCTGCACAGCTAGCTGCCATGGTGCAATAATACACAAAGCTGCAGTTCCCTGCACAGCTAGCTGCCATTGTCCAATAATACACAAAGCTGCAGTTCCCTGCACAGCTAGCTGCCATTGTGCAATAAAACACAAAACTGCAGTTCCCTATGAAACCAGACCGGGTGGTCAGGAGCAGAGGTCGCAGTGGCATGGGCAGCAACATTGCTTGGCACCGAAGACATAACGATAGTGTTGACTGAATAGTATCCTGCAAACAGATATGGTACACATAGCCAATGAAATACCTGATATGCACATATGAGAAATCCACCCTATCATCCACTAATTGATATAACTACTAAACATCCAAGATTGCCTTATCTATCCCACATCCTATGTTCCTAACAAGGAAATGGAATATGATCTACCCTATCCCACATATATCCCATATATAGGGCCAAATAATGCTCCTTTAGGGGTAAAATGCCAGGGTAGGGTTGTGACCTGCTTCACCCCCCCACTTAAAACGACTGCCACGGGCAGGAAGTACATGCCCAAGGGGAACGTAGCAGTCACAAACAGCAGCAAATCTCAGGTTAGCAGATTCCCTCCCATGGGAATCGAACCGACGCAGGCAATCTTGGAGCCGGCCGCACGGCCGCTGAAGTAGCTCTATCGGTGGGAATGGAACCACCGCTGGAATACACAAATTGACAAATGGGATCCCGCAGGTCCCGCAATAAGTAGTAGGCGAAATCGCGAGCTGTTGCGCGTAGAGTCTGGTCCCTGCGTGTCGCATGAGGCATGTGGGGTCCAGCAGGTAAGGGCAGGTAGTTTTTCAAAGAATTAAAACTAAAGGCAAAGTGAAATCACACTTTTAAACAAAACTGAAGGTAATGGTACATGCGAAGCGGTGCGACGCGAAAGTGCAAAAATTTCACTTTTTGAAAAAACTGCCAGGAGAATTGACGGGAGTGTCAAACAGCAACGTAGGACTGTGCCTGCACAAGGGAGCACGAGGGATAAAAGAGATAGAGGCCAGGGAAACATTCACAAGGGACACAACAAAACTTGATGGCCTTCGGCCAGGGGACTGTTACCACGGGGGGCTAACGGTCCTGTCTCGCAGTGCAACGCGGGGCAACCGTGGTAACAGTCCTTACAGCCACCACAGCCCTTTTTTCACACTTTGGAACAGTGAACACCGTGATCTTGCCAAATTGTTGCCTTGCGATGCATCACCGTCTTGTGCCTGCCTCTGTCTTGTGCATGCTTAGGCCCACTAATAAACACGGCCACGATGGCCCCACAGTGCGCGCGGTAGCTCACTAAGTAGAGGAAAGAGGTCACGATGGCCTCAGGGTAAATGATCGACGATCATTTAGGCACAAACCAAAACACGGGTACGATGCCGACACCTTGCACCCACGTGCTTTAGATCGTTTATGAGGGCTTGATGTGCTTGATGTTCTTGATGTGCTTGCCCGTAACGCTTGTAGTAATGAGTGAGCTCTTGCTTGTAAAAGACCGAGACAAGGCCTAGCCAAAGGCCCACTTGTCAAACAGACCAGACACCAAAAAACGATGATCGTGTGGAACGGACCAGGATGAATGAACCAGTCACGGTTGTGACTGTACGATACGGGCACGGCTCAGCCAAGGGTCGTGTCCGTGTGGATGTCTAACTTAGCATGTGTGTCACACGTGATGCACCACATAGAGGGTAAAGGAGGAGGTACGGAGATGGGATGAGGGTGTGAGTAGACACACTTAAATAGACAAACCTCATAACCATGTAATAATAACCTGACCTCACTGCTAACCCCTCACCTAGGAGCCATACTACGTACATATATCATATATACACATAATAGAGCGATGCACACCGACAAACACAAGACACACTTGTGCGCGCACACCCATTGGCAGGGCCCGGGGGCACACACTCGCCCGGAGGGCATCACAGAGTGTGGGTCTCGCGGTGGCGGCCTTCGGGGCACGTGATGGGGTCACTCCACACATACGGCACGTGCAAGAGCTTCCACAAACTACTCACGTACACACAACAAACAGTAAGCATATCCACAATAGAACACGTGTATAGATACGCCACCTTGTTGCTTGGTGTTCGTGTGTGTCTTGGGGGCGTGCGTATAAACACTTAGGTTAGCTTGCGTGTTACCTTTGTCGGTGGGTGTGCCACCGGTGGGCCGTAGCGCAGGGGGTCACCTCCAGGTTGCAAATTGGGGAGGTCGCCCGTACGGTCCCGCTGGTGTATCAGCCCACCCTGCTCCCCGGGGGCACGATGACACGCCCTGAAGGAGTTTTACTCCCCCAACCCCTCTACACCGTGTATGACGGTTCATGTTTACACCTCGGTGTGTAAACTTGGGCCGGTGTACACGGCTACAAAACCCCAAAGGTAGGTGTCAACCTAGGCCTTGCTTGTTCGGGGGGCGGGTGATAACCAACGTAATAGGCAACCATATAATCCCGTAACTAAATTAATGGCATGCGCACACACACGCTACCATTGGCCACGGGCACACCCGGTTTCGGTCTGTCTCGGACAGAGAGACTCGTGTGTGTTGTGGAAATCCAAGTCCAGGCACGGGTCTCTATAAAGAAAAATGCCACGCCCATATCCCAACCCGTTTGGTTGGGTGTTGGGATAGAGGACCCCTCGGGTGTTGTGGAAATCCAAGTCCACTCGTGGGGAACTCTAGAGAAAACATTAATATACATATTCTCTCATAAACATATGCATGTGCACACTCGCCCTTTTCATCATATTTTTTGTTCCCTCTCGTTGCAGGCAGGAATTCCCCAGCGAAATTCATCAAGGACATGAAGAGCACACCCAGCCAGCATGCGGCCCCATGCAATGGCAATGGAGGGTACCCACTCCCAACCCGGGCACGCATAGCGACCGGGGACAAATACCCAGGCGGCGGAGACGGCCCAAATCCGCAACGCCACTCTTTGCCTTTAGAAAAGTTTATAGTGTTTTCAGCACTGTGTTTTTGCTTCTCCTGCTGCTTGTTGTTGCTGTAGGGTGTCCTGCTGCTTGTTTTGGATGATGAAAAGCTTTTGTTTGTTGAAATACAGTAAAGCCAAGTCAATCCAGGATAGCCCAAGCCAGAAGTATGCAAGGAGAAGGTAATTCAGGATCAAAGCATGAAGGGCTGCAGTGTAAACAGTGAAAGATGATCGGATATTCACAGAAACTGCAACTCAGGTCAGATATGAATGCATATTCACAAAGATAGCTGAAATGTTTTAGGAAAAGAGTTAGAAAACTGCCTCAGGATCACTCTCTCTCCATAGTGCCATCTTAGGAGATGTGCACTCTTTGTTTTGGGTCCCATGTGTGCTGAGGTGGCATGGTATGTGGCGATGAGGTCACTGCCATGTCACATGGGATCTTCCTACTTAGCTAGGCTGACCAGGAATTGAACCCAGGACCTCTCAAAAAGAGGTGCCCAGCCCCCTAGTGTGCATACCACTAGGATAGCTAAGAATTCATGGAAAAACATAGATAAATTCATAGGCTCTACTTTAGGTATGTCAGTGCTCAGTCAACTCAGGAAAAGATGCTTTACTTCTGATTGAAAGGGGATTAAGGGGTCCACTCCATATCCTGATTGGGTGTTTGGTTCCATAGGCCAAAATGTGTTATCACCACTTTTGGTTGGACCAATACTAAGATAAAAATGCATGGATGCTCAGTGCATCTCTAATACAACTAGAGTATGCCTCAAAGCAATGGAAAAGCACTTTTTCTTACTCCCCCCTTGTGCTGTGGTGGCCACCACTGTCGCATTGTAGGAAAAAGGGAATTTTTCTTGGCCTTTCCTTGGTTTCCACATCTACTTTAAAATACCTACAGTCTCCCTCACACTCAAAAATGGGCGCTCACCATGGCTGGCGTCCTTTTGCTGCTCTGATTGTACAGTTTCCTACAGAAGACTCAGCGCTCATGGCGCTGCCGGGGCTCCTGTGGCTTGGTTGGGTTAGTATGGGAGCATGCCAAACATGTGCATATGCATCCCTCCCTCCAAGACGCAGCGTCGACACAACCCAAACGCAAGACACATTATACACACTCGCATGGGTTCTCGTAAACCTGCTGGCGACCTGTGACCTGTCTTAGGGCGAAGGGAGTCGAAAGAAAATTAAAATTGCCCCTTGGTGGGGTCTTGGTTCTGCTCAGTCTCTCCAGGCACCTGAGTTTCGGCCCGAACACGGCCTACTCAGCGAGGCTGCGCGTGGGTATCTGCAGAGGCAGGAATGGGAGAATTATCGACGAATCCACGCAAAAACGAAGCGACGACACCAAAATCCGTCAAATGACGGCGTAGAATTTTTCTGAAACGACACACCTGAGCAGAATCCAATTGTGCATCAGAAGCACATTTTTATAGAAATTATAGTCATCTCTGGATTTTTTAAATCCAGAAATTCATACGCATAAAATGGCGGCGCGCAGGAGCGGCTCCTAGCGAAGCGCCGGAAAATGGAGAAATAATGGAAATATAAACGTATGTCTCACGTAGTCTTGAAAATGACGAGACACACATTAATAAATAAACATACAGATTCCACCCACACTAATAGAAGCTTCAAAAATTCAAGAATTCGAAAATGAACCAAAAGACTTCAATGAATCAGGTATAAACTACAGGTATGTTCGTCTCGCATGCCGCATACACATTGCTCGTCTCGTGTCTCCGTGAACGAGCCTTGTAGCAGCGCTAACAAAGATAGAACGCGATTGAAAGTGCTGCCCTGGGTCGTTGTGGGTGCCGGAGGGCTCGGGGCCGGCAAGACCAGTGGGGCAGGCAGGCGAGGAGTCTTCCTGGATGTTGTTATTGGGGGTAGAACCAGAGACACGGACACCAACGGAGGCGAGAGCAGCGACAACAGAAGCAAGTTCCATGCTGATTGTGGTCCGGCAGAAAATCCCAGTCTATGAAGAAAATTGTGAGGAATTATTCTAAATACATCTGAGTGTCCAAAACTGTCTGAAAGAATTTAAATAATCCATTTATGTAAAAATGTTTGGCCGATCTGGCCCGCGAGCGCGCGTCAGCGGCAAATGGCGATTCCAGCTAAAATAGCGGAATGCGGTGGATTTACGGGAAATGGACCGCGGAATCAAATCCGGCATATCAGAAATATATAGGAAATATCCTGTGACTGAGCTGCGAGACGGCAATTCCGCCGAAGCAAAGAAAATGACCAAAATGTAGCCAATCTGGGCAGAATGTCTGAAAATCTGAGCAGATGGGGCTAGCCGCACTTACACTCCCCCTCCAAAAACACACTGGGGTGTGTCGCTACGTCAACGAAGAACGTAGTGCGGGTAAGTCCCAGAAAAACATAGAAATGTAGCCTCGATGGGGCGAAATCTGCTTGATCTGACCTGATTTGGGCTGAATTGGCACTGAATCAGGCTGGATGAACCTGAAATGAGACGGAATGAGAAGTGACGAACAGTCCTCCGTGCAGTAAAACATTAGGTCAAGGGCTAAAAAGCATGTAAACGTATCAAGAATCAATACCAAACCATGCATTGGTTGAGAATGAGGTAGATTACTGGTGGATTGAGTGGGGGGATCAAGAATTGGAGTGACATCTCAGCGCTCTGGCACAGTTTCGCTGTCGCGGGCACGCTACGGTGTCCTCGCCGAACTCTACATCGTGTTACCCCGCTTTTCTCGTTCTGAAAAGTACAGCATGTGGCTCAGATTTGGCGCATCTGGTGGATGATCACAAGATTCAGCAAAAATGAGAATGAATTTGAGCAGAGATTGAGGGGATTAAGCAATCACAGAGCGATTAAACAAATACACATGTAGTCTACAGACCCTAAGTGAACCACCGAAGGTAGAGATGTTCTTCTGTTCACTTAGATCTAAACAGATCTTCAAGGAATGAGAGGAGATGACAAGTAAATCAATCTAAATTGTCCTAATGTCAGCACATTCCCTAAGATGAAGGTGAAATGAAGCGGAATGTGTACAACTGAAACTACTAACACTTTCGTTTAGACTAAAGTTAATATATATTGTCGTTTATTCAGCTCAATTGTGCTTTCCGGCACGTTGGTTCGCGAGCATCAAACAGATTCTATCAAAATGTGGATCATGTGATGATGCATCATGATGGGACATGCTGGCCCTGGATCCTTGGCATGTAACGCGCCGAAGGTTCACTGAAGGCGCTTTACTGACAGTATATAACTGAGAGACACCGAATTTACAGTGGCGGCGGTGTCAATCGACTTGGACAAGGCCAATCTTTCGATGGAGTCCCACAAGACACTTGGATTCACCATTCTCTACAGTTTCTGGTCGGATTGAGCTCACATTGGCGTGTGCCAAAAATACAACGAAGCTTACGGACTTCAGAGGTTGCTGTTAGAAGTCCCTAGAGCTCCTATCTAAAGATTGTCTGAACAATTGACGTCTGGGTTTCGTACAACAGTGGCAGAATGAAGGACAAACCTGAGAAATTCAAGGTAAATTTGAGGATCCTGGATCTGAATCTGGACTTTGGCGTTAGCATCACAGCAAATGAAGGTACGATCTGAGTTCCTGGCGTCGCATCTGGTGCAGCCAGTACTACAGGGGATACCTGTAGGGGTGAATGTCGCTGGCCAGCGTTTTGATTATGTACATTTGCTTCCATCTGCACGAGTAGCCAAATTCCAAAGATGCACAGACCAACAGAGACAAGATTACCCCGAATCTGCCTGAATTAAGCCTGAGTTTGGTTTTTTCTGAACACGGCAGCACACTCCGTCAGCGTATCTACGCCTTGTCTGCCGAACGGAGACCAAAGAAAAGTTGATTGACGTCAAATTATCAAACATTCGCAGTTCTCCACATCATGACATAAACAGAAAGAATGAACAGTGGATTGAGCAGAATGTGGTAGGATGGCTTCCTCAATTCGGCCAAGCACGAATACATGTGACCACCAACCTGTCTGGCCTGGCCCTCGTACGGCTTGCGCGCTGCAAATCAGCGGCCGAACTCGAAGCTTGGTCCTCATTTGGCTCCTGGGCTGGCCTGACCGCAGGAGGGGGGATCGACGGATCAGCCCTGGAATGTGGCTGCTGAGGGCCGTAAAAGGCTGGATCTCGATTCACCACAGGTCGTTTTCCGTCGCTCTCCACTTGTCTGTCTGGTTTCGACAAACAATCTGTCAGGAGTACACCAATTTCGGGGTGCTTCTTCAAGAAGTCGATGAACCCCTTGGTGTATCCATGGACAAAAGATTGGGCTGGTTCCCAGTTGTTGTGACTGGAATCAAAGCCCCTCCACTCACACAGAAATTCCCATTCGCCCTTGGCGTCACGTCTTGCTTCAACAATCCTCTTGAGTTCGTACTTCCCCCCTTCGATGACCCGATCGGACAAGTGTTTCGCAGTCCAAAAAAGGGGTTTAACTCGATCCTTGGGGGAGGGGATCTCTCTCTTGAGGCGATCGCCCGAAACGTCAATTTCCCTGCTGACATCCACACGAATCCTCCACCTGTTCTCACCAAGACGCGCTGTAACAGCGAATAACCCCTCCCACAAGGGAAGAAGCTTGTCATCTCCGTCCAGGGTGGTTTCGGATTTTCGAAGCCAAACTCGATCATCGACTTGAAAATTGTGGGGGTTTTTTCGGCCTTGATTCTGGACCCAAAGCCAGTCAGCTTGATGCTTCTCAATTAATTTCGACACAGATTTATCTGCTCGTTGGACTTCGTCCAAAAACAGCGAAGCATCTTTACAGGGGCGAGGATTATTCAACGGCATGTTCCACCAACACTTCTTTCGTCCAAAGACAATTTCATTTGGAGAAAGGCCATGATACAAAGGCGTGTTGTGGTAACGGCGAAGCAATGCGAAGAGAACTTCCATCCAATGGAAATCCTTTTCACTCGCGAGCTCCTTACGAAGCATATCAATTATAGAGCGGCCGGCTCTTTCGCCAGGCAGCGCTCGATGCGAGTGGATTTCACATCGGAGGTGGTGGATTCCAAGGCGAGCACACAATTCTCTCCACCATTCGGAGGTGTACTCTTTGCCTGAATCCGTGACCACCTCGGATGGGACGTCCCAGCCTCCCATCCAGGTCTGCGCGCACCACTTGGCGGCAGCCTTGCCAGTCATCGACTCAATGTTGCAAGGCAACACTTGAATGTAGCCGGAATGACGGCACTGAATGAGGAGCACACCATTGACTTTTTTGTTAGTCCAATGGCACTCTTCGTCATCGAGTTCACCGAGATAGAAAAAATCACTCGTGACTCTGTTGAAGAGGCGCTCCGGAATAGGATGAGGCCTCAGATGGCCGTGCTTCTTCGCGCTGGGGGGCGTCGAGACAGCACATTGGGCGCATCCGGCGGCTACTTTCATGCAGTGAGTATATAGCCGTGAGCCAAACAACCTATGTTTAATCATCGACCACAGTCGACGGCCATGTGCGTGGGGGGACTCCCATTTGTGCCACCAGTTTAACACTCGGGGGGCTAGTGCGTCTGGCACACACAATTTACCCTCCATCCACAGCTTCCCCCCATCCAACGAGTACTCAGCAAAAATCCCATCCCTGTGAGCATCTTTGGATTTGAGATTTCCAAAGACCTCTTTAAACATGGGATCCTGCAGGTAATCGGACGTCCAGTCACGGATGATCAGGGAATCCTTAGGCAGGGGTGGAGTTTTGGCCGGATCTCGACGCTTAATGCCCTCGATCAACCGAAATCGACTTGCTTGTCGGGTATAGTAAAACCGTTTCACACTCCCTGAGGAGGGATCGGTGACTTTTTCCACGACTTTCAGCGTTTTGGTGCAGATCTCGTGAGCATGCGCTGGATCTGTGATGGCCGTGATGTCGTGACACGGCAATGCGTGCTGTTTAACAGCGCACTGCATGCATGCCCGTCGAATGAGTTTCTTTTCTTCCTGATCCCATTCGATGACGACATGGCGGTCCTGCTCCGTACCATGGATGTTGGTACTTTGCAGCCCCTCTGAGGCGGGGTAAGCCCATCGGCTCAGAGCATCCGCTACCGTGTTGTGTTTTCCAGGCAGATACGACACATGGAGGTCAAACAGAGAGAGAAATTCGTGCCATCTGGCCCGTCGACCAGCTGGGCTCGCGACAGTATCAATGTGTTCGGTGGCCCAATACTCCAGAGATCGATGATCCGTCAGGACCTCGACTCGATTGGTGCCAACCCACGATTGGTACTTTTTTAAAGCACAGATGATGGCGTAAGTCTCTTGCTCACGCGTCGACCATTGCATTTGGCGTGGGGCTAGCTTCCGAGACCAAAATGCAAGAGGGTGATGATCGCCGGTGGCTTCATCAACCTGTTCAAGGACAGCTCCGATCGCGTACCTAGATGTGTCGGTTCTAATGTAGAAGGGTCGGTCAAATTGGGGCACATGCAACGTGGCGACTTCGCAGAGGGCTGCCTTCAAGTGATGGAAGGCCTCCTCGCACTCGTCAGTCCACTTGACACGAACCTTTGAACCTGCCTTGCCCGCATCTCTCCCTACCTTCAATAATTCAGTGAGGGGGGCAGCAAATTTGGCATAATTTGGCACAAAAGTGTGGTAAAAATTGCAACAACCCAGGAATCCTCTCAACTCCGTGATCGTCTCAGGGCGCTTCCACTTCTGAATAGCGACGAGCTTCCCTGGACTGGGTCGTCGGGTGCCATTCTCTAGGAGAGAACCACAAAATTCGACTGATTTTAAAAATAATTTTCCCTTCTTTGGCCCACAAATCAGCTGATTGGCGTCAAGAATGTCCAAAACTTGGCTCAGCTGCTTCTCATGTAGGGCCACCAGCTCGGCTTCGGTCAGTCCCTCCCCCTCCGTCGCGATGATTATGTCATCTATGTACACACTCACGAAGGCACGAAGCTCAGGATGGGTTGTGAACAGCACATCCTCCATCATTCTTTGAAAAAATGAGGGGGCGTTCTTCAGCCCCATGGGCATGACAGTCCATTGGACTGGGTCACATGGCGTGCACATACAGGTGAGAGGTCTGCTGTCCTTCCTCAACGGCATTTGGTGAAAGCCGTGACGGAGATCCAGCACAGAAAACAAACGACCTCTTGCTCTCTTGGCGATTTCCTCCTCAATGAGGGGCAGGGGGTGTGAATCCGCCTTTGTTTCGGCGTTGAGATTGCGAAAATCAACAACCATTCGCCAACCATCAATGGTGTTCTGGTCTGCAGGCGGTGGCTTCGGGACTGTGAAGGGTGAACAGCACCATTCGCTGGTCATACAACCCTCAAGCCAACCAAATTCCCTGAGATTTCTCTCAATGATTTTTCTGAGAATCTCATGTTTGTGTCCATGATTTTCATAAGGGCGCTGTTTTTTTGCCTTGTACCCTTCACGAAGCTCGATGAAGGCTTCACCGAACTGTCCACGGACAGGGGGGTCTTTGATCAACTTCCCTGAAAGGGTTGTGTCCTTCCGTTCCTCAAAAATCTTTTCTCTTGACTTGGAACACAATTCAGTGTCCACCTGATCGCCAGGAATTACTGTCGAAAAAACCTTTGCGACTTCTTCGGCTTTGGCAGGCAGAATCTTCTTACGGATGTCCCTAAACAGGTCCGTATCAACTGCCTCCTGAAGATAGGTGGGTCGTGTGTCGAAATCCCAGAGATTCTCTTCGTGATCCAGCTCCTCGAAAGGATCCATGAAAGCTTCCACAGGGGGTTTTTCGTAAAAAACTCTGAATTTGCGGCGCGATTGGAGATTTTTCCTCGCCCGTGCACTGAAGATTCTTTTCGATGTCGACCGTATTGGGGAAGAGGGAGACGAGGCGGATCCATTGGACGTTGAATCACCTTGGGTATCTGACGGACAAAAATCAGAAAAAATAGATTCATCATCAGTACCACGCTCAACCTCAGATTCTGACCCAACACAAGAATCAGTACCAGAATCAGCAGAATTAGAGTCAGAAAGCTTTCCATCCACCAGGAATGCAAGCGAACTCCAGGACCGCTGTGGCAGGGGACCTGTGTCGTCCCTGGCATACAGCTTAATCTTCCTGGGAAGTTCGATGTAATGTACACAAATGTCTTGTAATTCCTGAAACCAAGGCTTGTCGTCCCACAAGGGGACAACTAAGATTGCCTGGGTTTTATCTTGCTTGATCTTGTGGATGACCTGCTGGATTAAGTGAAACGGAGGATTAATCCACAACTTCTTGTCCCATTTGTGGGTCCAAGCGTCGCTAAAGTGCTTATCAAAGCGCTTGTTCGTACGGTTAGCAAAGGCATCATACTGTGGCCAAAATGAATGGTGTTCATGAAAGTATTCACAAATTGCATCGCGCCATTTGTCGACAACTCTGTAGGATGAAGAGTGCCAGCGCGAAGGGCGTCGTGGCTGGGAGTCCCTACGAAGACATTCTAACTCTTGGGAGTAATCAGCACTCCCATTCACCTCTGCAATGGTGACATCTTCACCAAATTTTGGTGTCACCTTTTGCTTCAAAAATTCTTCTGCACTTTTAAACCCTGCGTGCAAAAAACGAAATTCAGGACGCTCCAAGGGACCTGACTCCAGCAAAAAACAACGACGATGACCTACGGGCGCTACCCTGTTCTTGCGAAGCCAAGGATGGCCCAAATAAAGGTCATACTTTATGTCAGCACGATAAAAGTAGTCATCCTTAAGGACAACTTCTTCCACATTTTGCTCTTCCCAAAGGTCTTGAGCGACCAAATGAGTTGATATATAACAACCGCGTTGCCCACCTGCGAGAGAATGTCCAGAAACTCCCTCGAGGGTAACAGGATGAGGCGATTCAAACACGCAGTCGTCGGGTAAGAAGGAATTGGATTGGAGATTTACCTCTGATCCATTGTCACACAAACAAGTGGCGAGGTGGAAATTTCCCTTGCAATCAGAGACCCACAGCTTTGTGACAAACTGACGAGCCCTGTGCTTGGACTGTACACCAACCTCGTCCACTACAACAGAAGGATCCGCTGCCGGATCCAGGGGAGAGGAGACAAGCGACCCTACATCAAGTAATGGTCGATCAGGAATTTGGGGATCATGCCTGAAATCGCCTGGGGAGGGGCGATTTTCGTGGCTCCCCTAGGCGTTCTGACCTCCAGCGGCTGCGTTAACATTGTGGACACAGCCTGATTCGTCGATCCACTCATCTTGGAACGGATCATCCGCTGGATTCAGGGCATTTTCGACATAATCTCGATCCGCATCGGACACCTGATCTGCACCTGAGACCTGATCCACACGATGATTTCCCTTTCCACGTCCACGGCCACGGCCGCCGGATGATGGGCCACCACCGTCGCCACGCCCTCTGCCCTTACCAGAGAAGGGGGTTCCTGAAGGATTTCCCTTACCCTTACCCTGTGATCCTGGAGCATTTCCTTTGTTTGTACCGGATTGAGGGGTTTGGCCTGGATTTCGATTTCCGCCTCCGGCGTTGACATTGGGACTTGTCTGGCCGTTTGGCTGTCCACCGGAGCCGGATGGAGTCCGATTCCCTTTGCCTTGGGACCCGCCAGGGCCTCCAGTATTTTTGTTCCCACCGGAGGGAGTCGAATTACCCTTTCCCCCCTTGGCACCATGCACCTGTCTGTCATTCCTGTCTGAATTCTGCGAATTACTGACATTTTCACCAATCACCTTGTGATCGTAAGCAGACCATCGGTGATTAGCAGTAGAATGCGTCTTAGCTCGGTTCGTAGAACCTAAAAGAAGACAGATGCTACAATGATCCTGAACATTCCGGGTGTCATTCACCTTTTTGTTGCCCTTTTGGGCCCCATTTTGGGTGTTCTGCTGGGTATTCTTGTTTCCCCCAAGACCCTCATGGAAATTTTGATTGGCGGCGTCAGCGAGCCGCTCAACCTCTTCCCGCAGTTCCTGCGGGGTAAACGAAAACACCCAGTTCCTGGCCTTCAGGCGATGGCCGTGGAAACTTACTCCCCTATTGAGGACTTGGACAAACAACTCCCGATCCTCGTGTTCATTAAACTTGATTTTCCACGTGTTCTCAGTGAATTTCACCTTGGTAAACGACGTGGGGGAGCACTTTTGAAGTGCCTCCCTGACCGTAAACCTGTTGGCCGAGGCGTCAAAGCCATCGACTTCCGCCCACCAGGTCTTGACCTTTTCTTCGGACTGTCTATTCCGAAGGGTGGCGGCGGTTTCTGAGGGGATCTTGTCAAAAATCAGATTTTTCAGCTCGGCACTGGAAAATTTTTCGCCTGAATGTTCAGATTCTTCTACGAGATTCCAGAAGCGCTGTCTCTTGTCCTGCACTTCGTGCAAGGTTAATCGCGAGAACGAAGGAAAATTCTTCAACATCTGGTGGTAATGGTCCTCAGGCAGCCGGGATCCACGTACCTCCAACTGTTCCCACACCTCATCAAAGGTAAGGGGGGAACTTGAATCTTCACGATCACTCCAGGTTCTGAGCCAAGTGTTGGCCGGCGCTCCCTCAAGGCAGTCCAAGAGCGCCATCAGGAACTGATCATCCTGGAGTTTTTGAGTCTTAACCCACAGTTTAAATTCCCGTTGGAACTGAGGCCAACGTCTGGGGTTCCCATTATACTTCGGTTGCTTGGCAACCTGACGAAGTCGCAATGAAGTAGGATTTAGAAGTGAATCCAGCCCAACACCGGCCGTAATGGCAGACACCTTGGCGGCATCCTTAGCCACACCAGCTCCGGCGAGGGTCTGGGCGAGCAACATCTGGGCAATTGCATTGGAATCAACAGCAGGAAGGGTAGTACGGGAGGCAGTTCGTTTGGCATTTTGAGCCTCATTCCTAGCCTTCACCGATCTACTCTGAGATCGAGAGATTGTAACCCTTTCCTTTAGCTTAGTCCTGCTGATCCTTGCGTCGGTGGTCTTAGAGTCCACCGAAGGAGCAATCGAAAAAATTTCTGTCGCCTCCTCCGACGGTTCTGTTGTTTGTTCCACCGATGATGCGCCCTCAGATCGCATGTGGGTCTTGAAAAGATCTTTAATTCCCAGCGTCTGAATGATGAGTTGCATTTGATCTTTGAGCAATTGGAGCTCAGAGTCTCGCTGTAATCTGCAAGAGCAGTCGGCAGGACAGTACATACCGTGTCCTGAAGGGCCTGAGCAGGCTGTCGGACCGCTAATCTCAGTGGTTCGCAGCCAGGAGTCCACTTGGGGAGCTCCTTCAGTCCTAATTTCCAGGCTTGCCTGCCTAGCTGCCTCTAAAATTCCTTCCTCAACCGCGGCGGCTAGATCGTCGCGGATGGAAACAGAGGGATGAGGGGCGGAGGGCCCGGCAACAGGTGCCTTGGTCTTCTCCTTCGGGAAGGGGCTTGCCTCCCAGATCTGCAAGAAAATGGCAAAAGATTCATCTTCTTGAGAACACCACCACATCCTGGTATTAATTTCTTCTTGAAGGAGGAAAAAATATTCGAATAAAAATTCAGAGGCGATTCTTTCTTGTCCTATCAGCTTAGACGTGGCTAATAGACACAGGGCCTCAAGACTCTGAAGGTTACGGGTCACTTCTGAAGACAAATGGTTGTCCCATTGTGCCCAATTGTCTGGTCGATTATAGGTAGGTACCTCACCTGGACCACCCATCTCAATGTCGTCAATGTCGGCGTCGATGGTCTCAAAATGTGGACATTGGTAGGGAGTATTGGTACCTGCCAAGTCCGTAAGCTCCACCGGAGCGTTGCCACTAGCGTAAGCTGGGAGATTCCAGCTGCTTGATGAACAATTTCGACTGGGATCTTGATTGTAATCTGGGCCTCCACAGCTGCTGATTTGTGTCCTTCTTGGGGAATTTGGGCTTGCGCAAGGCATTCCTCTCAAGGCCTCGTTCGCACAGCACCACGGCAGCGTAATCGTTACGTCTCCGGAGGTTGCGGAGTCTACGGGGCCGTACTGAGGGGCTAGCTGTGGTTGGGACACCAAAGGAACAACATTCAGGTAGCCTCTGCTACCATGAAAGTGCTGCCCTGGGTCGTTGTGGGTGCCGGAGGGCTCGGGGCCGGCAAGACCAGTGGGGCAGGCACGCGAGGAGTCTTCCTGGATGTTGTTATTGGGGGTAGAACCAGAGACACGGACAGCAACGGAGGCGAGAGCAGCGACAACAGAAGCAAGGTCCATGCTGATTGTGGTCCGGCAGAAAATCCCAGTCTATGAAGAAAATTGTGAGGAATTATTCTAAATACATCTGAGTGTCCAAAACTGTCTGAAAGAATTTAAATAATCCATTTATGTAAAAATGTTTGGCCGATCTGGCCCGCGAGCGCGCGTCAGCGGCAAATGGCGATTCCAGCTAAAATAGCGGAATGCGGTGGATTTACGGGAAATGGACCGCGGAATCAAATCCGGCATATCAGAAATATATAGGAAATATCCTGTGACTGAGCTGCGAGACGGCAATTCCGCCGAAGCAAAGAAAATGACCAAAATGTAGCCAATCTGGGCAGAATGTCTGAAAATCTGAGCAGATGGGGCTAGCCGCACTTACAGCGATAGAGGGATTGATTAGAAAGATTGCAGATGATTAGCGGTCAGATCAGGGTGATTAGACATACACACAAGTGCATAGCAACGTTCTTCGCGTGCGCCCCTTTTGTCCTCTCACCTTGCTTCACTTCCCAGCGGTAGGTAAGGTAGGTACGCCCAGGCGGGGCCACCCCCTGGTGGAGTCAAGATTGCGGCTGAGATGGGCAGGTTTGCCCAGGTGGGACGTGCATGCTCGTGCATTCACACACGCATTAAAGGGTAGGCCACGCGAAGTGCGCACGGTAAACCTTGTTTAGGCTACCCAGGGGCTCCTCGGTACGTTCTTTAAGAGAACCTGAGGAGTCCCTTAACGCTTGCTTGCTTGACAAGGGTAGCTGGACTTCCAGCGTGTTTGCGGACAGTGTATTATAGGTCACACTGAGAAGGGTATAATACCTGGAGTGTGGCTTGGTTCCTCCGCCGCGAACGCCCTTTCATTTGCCTTTGTTTTACAGGTGGGCAGGTAGGGTGATTGGTGCAGCAGCATTTTTTTTTATGCCCTGCTAAACAAGGGCGCAGATCACACAAACAAGTAACTCCGCTCCGCCTGTGGCAGAGCAGGGAGTCCGACTTCATCGACATCTGCGCCTTGCACGCGAGAGCACTCCTTCCCTCCAAGCCCTAGCAGGGGAAACGCGTTGTGGCGTCCCCTGTTAGGCCACAGTTGCTTAGCAGCGCCCTGTTCTCTTGTCATTTCACAGGAGGGTCGCTAGGACCCATGAGACCTTCACCTTCGCAACGCCCAGTAGAGTGTGCGTGTAGGAGTGGTAGTCCTGAGTGGGGGCTAGAGCCAGTTGCCCAGTGCTCGCCCACCAGGATGGTGCCACTGTAGGGTGTGTAGGACCTGTAGGGGGTGTGTCACTGTCCCACCCATTTCCTGCAATTTTAGCAGGGTTGGTGGGCTGTGACAGTGGTTAGGTCAGTGTTTTGGCCACATAGCAAAACGGCGTTTTCATGCCTTCATAGCTTTTGGCCACCCCTCCCTGTAGTAGACAGATAGGTAGGGAAAACAATACCTGGATTAGTACGCTGGGTATTCCTCCAAGGTTTTGCGCCAGCACAGAAATTGGGCGCATAGGGGAGGGGAGACCCGGGGCGTACCCCGTGGCATCAATAAGCCAACCCTCCAGGTTCAGCAAGGGCGCAGACTTGGGTATAATTAGGACACCACTTCTGCGGCTTGCTCTCAGGACCTTAGGACTAGCACACTCACACATACGCTTTGGCAGGTAAGGGTAAGGTTCAGTCCCTAGCTTTAGTCTTGGAGGCAAGTGTCTCAGCGAGCCTCAGCAACTCACCAAGGTTGTTCTGGGACAAGTAGTCAACCAGAACTGAGTTTAGGCGTCCTTCAGGTAGAACAAATGCAGAGAAGGGCTCCCAGGTGGCTTCTTCGACTCCAAACCCTTTCCAGAGGGTGAGGAAGCGCCAACCCTGGCGATAGCGGTGGCGTAGGACAGACTTCACCAGGTAGAAGCCCTCCTTAGCCATCTCCTCGGCGTTCATGTCGGGGAGTTCACCTTCAACTTCCATAGGGCTGGCAGCCCCTTGTAGGTCCAGAGCGGCTATTTCCTCGTCGTTCAGCTCCCACTCCTCCCCACAGAGGTCTTCAGGATCATGGTAGCGCTTCAGGTGTTGAGCAGCGCACACCAGGGTCCCCCCTAGACGGGGAGAACACCGCACGGTGATACGGTGTCCATCCACAGATAGGATCTTATACGGCCCGAAGTATGGGTCATCGCTGGTAGAGCGTGGCCAGGCGGGTAGTCGACTGTGGTGCACCAGCACCCAGTCCCCCTCTTGGTAGGTGGCCGGTACACGGTGCTTGTTCTTCTTGTTCCACTGACGCTCCCTCACTCTCTGGAGCATAGCCTTGGCCTTGTCCACCTTCGCTTGTTGCTCTTGGACCCATTCACCCACAGAAGAATGGGTGTCCTCTGGATAGGGGGCATGTAGGAACCATGCCAGGCGCCCCATGAATAGCTCATGTGGCGAGTAGCCAGTAGCTGAACTCTCTTGGGAGTTCATCATCAAGGATATGACGGGGAGTAGTCTCACCCAGTCTCTGGTGCGCTCAGTTTTGCACCATATCCTGACGTTCTCCTTCAGGACACGAATCTGTCGCTCACATAGGGGGTTGCTCGTGTGAGAGTAGGGAATCCCCGTAGACACCTGGACATTGAGGGATCTCAGGACCCTCTTGTACCAGCCAGTATCTGAGCGTACTCGTACGTCCTCGTCGGAGTTGATCTCCTTGGGCGCCCCATAGACACAAAACCACTCCTCCAGGAGTATCTTGATAGTCTCCTCCCCGGTAATGTGCTTGGTACAGGGGAACACCCTGGTAAACCTGGTCACACCACAGGTTACCACGAGGGCGAAGTCATAGCCCCCGAACTTCAGCATCTCCGTGTAGTCCACGTATAGCACACTGTTAGCACAGTGAGGGATGGGCAGGGTCGAGTAGAGACCTCTGTCCCTGATATCCCCTGGTTTACAGGACCTGCACGGGCACTTGTCCACGATAGGCTGGAGGGTTTTCGGCAGTTGGTCGTCAGTCCACGTAGTGTGGAACCACTGCTTGAACAGCCTCAGGGTACGGTCAGCACCCACATGACCACTGTACTCATGGGTCCACTTCAGCAGCGCTGGGACTCGGTCACTAGGCACCACGACTCGGTCCTCGTGCCAGAGGTAGAACACTCCAAGAAATGCCCCCTCCATACAGACAGGGACACCCTAGTGGGCTGGTCCCCGGCGGAAACCCTGCGACAACATGAAGGATGGCCAGCCCACAGCCAAGCACACCAGGCCACCGAAAACCTCTTCCGGGACCCCCTGATCAAAGAAGCCACCATGAGAGGGGCAGTGACACAGGCCCTGCACCGACACCTCACCAAACACACGGAAAGCCCCATGGAGGCAGCAGCACACCTCCAGCTAGAAGCGGTCCGCAGAGAAGCGGCCCAAATGGTACACCGCAAACACCTCCTGCTAACACACGCGGAACAACTCACCGACCCCACCGCCAGGGAACACATGCAGCGTCTCATCCATTACCATGCCGTGCATGACCCAGACGTCCACTAACCCGCTCCGCGCCCCGCACGCGCCCCCCGTCTCCATCCACAGGTCTCCAAGGCACCACCACAGCGCCCCGAGACCCGTCTCGCACCCAAGAAGCCACCCGGCACCGCCCAGTCCGGCCGAACCCAGCCAGCGCCAACCATCCATCGACATAGACGCGCAAGACCCCGGCAGCCCATCCAGCCCACCCCCCCCGGACCCGGGGCACCCCCCCCTCACACCGGCCACCATCCGCGACCCCGACCTCGTCCGAGCGACCCTCCAAGACAGGGCCCCGACCACCCCCCTGGGCTGGTACCGCCTACAAGAGGACTGGACCAAGCTCACCGTCAAAGCCCTCCGGGACCTGACCACCCCAGGCAGCGGCCTCCACGAGACCATAGTAGACCTCGTGCTCTGGCGAGCCCGCAAACACACCCGGGGCCAGCCCATCTGGATCCCCCCCATCGAGTGGGGCCAGGCCCTGACGCACGACACCGGCAGCAACGTCACGCGTCGAGGGACCGTACGCCTACGGCGGGCCCAAGCGGAGACGGACCACCCAGCGGACCCGAACCACCCGGAGCAGTGGGAACAGGCCACCGCGCCCAACCGCGACACCGCCCTCCGCGCCGCCGGCCTCCGCACCCCGGACGACGACCTCCCCCCCCCACCTACAGACAGTGACCACCCCCCGCCGGAGGTCTGGGTTACAGTCCTCGAGCGCGGCCACTACTACGTGATAGCCGCTATGGCTACGTCCCACGGCCCGCAATGGATCATCCAGGGGACAGACACCATGTTCGCCCCGAAGACCGCCCCACCAGGGGCAGTGGGGGACCCCACCACCCAGCACAGGATCCTCAGGGGTCTCCTCCAGCCAGGGGACACGCCCCCAGCCCGCGCCCTGGCCCAAATCACCTCAGGGAAGGCGGGCTACCACCTGGGATTGTCCATGCTCTGCCTAACCCACTGGATCCAGCGCCACTGGCCACCCACGGGGACCGTGCCCTGGGTTTGGGCCATCCCCACCGCCCACACACAAGTCGAAGCAGGCCCGGACACACGACCAAACCCCCCCCCCAGGCCGCAACAGTCCCTCACCTGCGGGTACCACGCCATCCACAGGGTCCTCAACCGCGCGGGTCTTAGCCCAAAGCTAGCATGCCCCCTTCCCACCACTGACCAAGAGGTCCACCAGATACGAACGCTCGTCTGCGACATCCTTGCCGCGGCAGCAGAAGACGGCAAGCTTCTCCTCCAAACCGCCCGGCCTACAACTGCCCACGCAAGCGCGCAGCAAGCGGACACATACACCGGCACAGCACAACCCCCCGCACAATCCCCGCCCATGCCCCCCCCCCTCTCACTGCTCAACCGGAGACCCACACACGCCCACTATCACGCGCACCCCCGGGCCCCGCGACACGGGCCTCCCCCACCCGCCCGAACACCAGCACACGCCCGCCACACACCCACCCACCGGCCACCCTTCACCGCCCCCCACACTCGACAACCCACACACACCCGCCAAGGGGAGCCCCACGCCCCGCGGCACGCCCACCCCACCCAGTGGCCCGCCCACGCCCCCCACACACACCCCAGAGGACCCAGGCCCACCCCCCCCGGCCCCTGAATGCAGCCCACGCGAACTGTTCCCCCCCGCTGACACCAACCCACACGACCTCGCACATTGCAGGACCCGGGCCCAGCCGAGCCCAGAAAGAGAAGGCCGCAGCCCCGCGCCTCCCTCCCCCGCCGCTGCCGACCAGATCGGCCTGCCGGGCCGCCAGGTCACGACCGGGCCCCCCGAGCCGCCCGCCCCCAACCTACAACCCGGGGACATGCCCTCCATCCTCCCCGCCGTGGCCGCAGCAGAAGCCGCCGCCCGCAAGCCCGCCCGCATCACAGCCCAACCCGCGTCCACCACCTCCTCCTCGTCCTCAGCCTCGTCCACCTCCTCCACCTCATCCTCCGACCCCCCCCTCCCCGCCAAACTCATCCTCAAGGCCACGGCGAAAGCCAAAGCCGCGGCCGCACGCACCAACCCCCCAACCCCCACACAGGCGACTCAGGCACACCGGCAACCCACCGGGACGACCCCCGACCCGGCATCGACGCCCTCACACCTCCGGACAGAGGTACTCCTCAACCTGAAACCGGACCCCAACCCCAAACCCGACCCCAAACCCAAACCGGACCCCAACCCCAAACCCAACCCCAAACCCAAGCCGGCGCCCACGCGACCAAACACAACACCGCATACGCAACGACACAAAACCACCCGATACCACCCCCGCCCGGGCCCTCGCCCAAGCCAGGACCCCCCACCCACCACGACCCGCGCCCCCCTCCCGCCGGCACCCACCACCACCGCGGAGACGGCCACCCAGCACGACCCCCTCCAAACCCTCGTCAAAATCCCCGTCACCAAGCGCCCCGTCATCCATCCCCCACAAACCACCACCACCGCCGGCCAAACCGACCCAGGGACGTGGGACCCCTCAACCATCGTCACCGTCAAGCCCGGCCCCCAACCCTTCCTCCATGCCCACCACATAGTGCAGCCCCGGGGACTGCCCACGATGCCCAACACCCCACCCCCACAAGGGGGACCGGAAAACCCACAAGGACTCCAAGGGCCATACCCGCAACACCAACCCCACCACTACACACACCACCACCACCAGCGGCCCCACCACCACCACTACCAACACCACCCCCACCACTACCACTGCCCACCGCCCTACCCCACCGGGCCACAACCCCCCGTACACCAACAGCACCAGCGGACGGGATGGCAGCCGCCGAACGCCCCGCCCGCATACCCACCCCCCCCCGTACCAGCCACCACCCCCGCACCAGCCGTACCCCCGCGGCCACCATCCGATGGCCGAAGGGGCCCCATGGACGACGGGGGACCTCCCCCCCTAACCAGCACCGCGTGACGCCCCGTACCCCCCCGGCCACCATCCGATGGCCGAAGGGGCCCCAAGGCCGACGGGGGACCTCCCCCCCCAAGCGGCGCCGCGCGAGCCCCCCCAGAGGCCGCCGACGCTTCCGGACTGGCCCGACTCGAGCGACGAGGGCCGGTCCCGCAAGCGGCGGCGCTCCCGCCCCCCCCCCGCACGGCACACTCGCCCACGGCGCCCACACTCCCACCGCGCCTCAACCACCCACTCGCGCCGCTCCCGCTCCCCCAGGTACCACCACGACCCCCAGGGACCCCGCTCCCGTCGCTCCCGCTCCTCCGGGCACCACCACGAGCGCCACCGCCGCCCCATGTCCCCCTCCCCCTCCCCCCACCGGCCACCCAGCCCCCGCCACCACCACTCCCGCTCCCCCCGACGCAGCCAGGCACGCCACTGCCGCCCCACGTCCACCTCCCCCTCCCCCCACACGCCCCGCCGGGCTCCCCGTTCCCCCCGCCACCCGTACCCATCCACCACCCCCAGCCCCCGCCACCACCACTCCCGCTCCCCCGGACGCCACCGAGCGCGCCACCGCCGCCCCATGTCCACCTCCCCCTCCCGCTCCCCCCTCCGCCCGTACCCGTCCTCCACCCCCAGCCCCCGCCGCCGCCGCTCCCGCTCCCCGAGGCACCGCCACCCCCGCCACCACCGCAGGTCCACGTCTTCCCCCCGCCGCTCCAGGACCCCAGGCACGGACCCCTCCCCCCCCCGGGCCCCCGCCTACCTCGCCTGGTGGTCTCCCTCCGCTCTGCAGGAGCTCCGCCGCTGGGTGAAATGGGCCGGAGGAGCGGGAAGGCACAAAGGGGTGCACATGGTGCATACCTTCGAGGAGGTGCGCACCCGCACCCCCGCAAACCCCAACGAGACCGCCCCGGAGGCCATGATGCCGCAAGCGGCATGGGAGGCCCTCCTCCGCGATACGGTCCAGGGCCTCCGCCCCCCCTACACCCCCCAAGCCCTCCGCCGGTGGCTCCAGGCCACCCACCCCCAAGCCTGGGCCACCGGCGCCCCCTCCCCACCCCGCCCCTCCCACCACCACCACACCAGGAAGGGGCAGGACAAGGGCAAGGGAAGGGCAAGGGGCACCAAGGACCACACAGGCAAGAGGGCACGGAAGGGCCCCAAGTGAGGGCAGGCACACGCAGGGACAGGGCGCCGGAAGCGACACCACATGGGGTCAGGACACCACCCAAGAACCAGGAAGGAGCGGGAACGGGGACCAAGACACGGAGGAAAAGGGCACCACGACAGGTGCCACGACCCACACCGACGGGAAGACCAGCGCCGCCCCACCCCCACCAAACACCCCAACACACACCACCGAAGCAAACATCGGACGCCATGCGGATCACACCAGCGCACGCCCACCGGCCACCGGAAACCACACGGAGAACGGAGGGCACACCTACACGGGGAGAACGGGCCACACCCACAGAGGAGGCCGCAGGGAACACCGCCGCACGGCACACCACCATGCCCTCACCGCCAGCCGACGACCCCGACCACCACGAAGGCCAACTCACAGGCACCGGAAGAGGACGAAAGCACGGCCGCGGCACCCACGACTACGGACCGACACCCCCAGAGGACACGGGACCAAGGCACAGGCCCCCAGGGAGGGCAACCCCACGGACCGTCACGCGACCACGCCTTGGGCTATAAGGGCCGGGCTGCGCTACCGTCGCGGTTTGACGCAGAGTATTGCTACGGGGGCTTGATCTCGGCTGGTCTCACGTCCGTGAGGGCGTCCGTCACCAACCTGTTGCGTCCAGTGGAGGAATGGCACTGCGGCGGCACACCGATCCCGTCCATGATGAATATCGAGCACCGCAAGGGGAAGCGAAACGCTGTGATCGATCGCGAAGGCTTTGATGCTGCTGGACGGTGCCCCCCTTCAAGGCCATCTCCGAGCGCCGTGAAGACTGGAAGTGCCAAGAATACTACCGATGCCCCGGACCCCAGCAGTCCAGCACCGGAGATATGGACATCCCCCTGACCCTACAGTGTGAGCTCATCCCTGCCGGCGGCACCGACCCGGACCCTGCCAGCGCAGCCGAGCTGCAGTGAAAGCCATTCGCCACTCAAACAGCGTTCGGAAGCCAACTCCACCGTCCGACTCCTGATGTCTGTTTGTCTGCCTTGGAGAAGGAACGCCTTTCCTACACCCCGAGTACACCTGCCTGTCTGCGAGGCCCGGTGAAGATTGAGTCCATGGGTGAGAGTCAGTGTGCACGCCCCAAGGACACCGTGATCAATCAGCAGAATTTCCCGAAGACCTAACCGACCCACACAGGCCAGGCTGACCTCCACTGACCCACCGCGGCACCACGCGAGACCACGGCACACCGCACCACAGCGCGCCACAGAGCAACGCACCACAGCACGACGCAACGCGACGCGGCACAGAGCGGCACAACACGACACAACTGACCCTAACCTGAGGGACTAACCGAAGCCAGCCACCGCACACCCGGGAAGGCGCCGCGCCACCACGCCACACACCAGCACCACAGGCCACACACGGGACCACAGCGCGCCAGGCGACAACGGTGACGGACCACCCAGAAGATTACAGCCGGCACCGCAGAGGGGTAAGGACACGAGCAACCCCAGCCCCCTAACCCAAAACCACAAGCAGCCGCCTGGCGCAGCCGCCCAGCCGGCAGAGCCAGGACCTAACCCAGCAAGAAGGGGCGCCGAGCCCACCGTGTACAGAGCCCACCCGACCCATGGGGCCGGAACATGGCCACACAGAACGCAACTGAAGACAGCAGCCCGGAAGACAACACTGAATACAGGCCAGTGCGTGCGCCAGCCCAGGGAAGGTAGAGGGAGGAACAGGCAAGCCCCCCCCCCCCAAAAAAAAAAAAAAAAGGAGGGGGGAAGGGGAAAAGGCACGAAAACAGCCCACAGCCGCCCAACCACCCGCCAACACCACCACAGGCGGCCAGCCCCCCCCCGCAGAAAGAAAAAAAAAAAAAAAAAGGGGGGGACCCCCGCAGAGGCACAGGGGAACCACCCACCAAAAACCGGCAACACCAAGCCAGTAACAGCGGACCACGGGGAAAAGGGACACGGAAAAAAAAAAAAAAGAGAGCCACCAGCCCAGCCCGCAAGAAAGGGGATGGAGGGACAGGGACCACAAAGCCCAGAAAAAAAAAAAAAAAAAAAAGAAAAGAAAAAACGAAAGCGCAAAAAAAAAAAAAAAAAACACACCCCGACAACCCAGCCAAGACGGACTGGGCACAGGCGAGACCCGGGACCAGCACACACGCCCACACCGCGCGCCGGAACCGGAAACGGCGGGGGGCAAGCGGGGCGCCCACGAAACCACACACGTCCCAAAAGCAGGCCGAAACCGAAGTCCAACCACGAACACCACAAATAGCCGACACTAGAGGGACAACACCACAAATCGAGCCCAAAAACACCCACCCTAAACCCCAGCCAGGACTGACGGGGTTAACAAAACCCGCACCCAACCGCCAACCGGACCCAAACACAAACACCACACAACAGTAGGAAACCCAGTGCCCACAGCCCGGGCACTGAGGCAGCCCGTGCCATGCAGGTGACCCGGCCAAACGAGATCCGGAGCCCGGGGGTAAGGCTGCATCCTAAGGCCTGCGCTGCTTTGGGACTCGAGGCGGAGCGTGCGACACCCAAGCGCCTCGGAACCCTAGTACCAGGAACGTGCATGCACGCCTTGGGAACGGGATACGCCAGGAAGTCCGGTGAACCCCTAGGGTTCCGCCCAAAGGAGGGGACGTGCGCAAGCACGGGGGCACACCCTCCCGGCGAGACAAGCATGTCACGCTGGCGGCGATCAGCCCTCCCGGCGTAGCCCGGGGCCGCTTTGTTGGGGGCCAACAGTCAGGTCTAGCGGGAAGTAAGCCGCCTCCCCTCTTCACGCGCGAAGCCTCTTCCTGTTCGTCACAGGGGCGACGCCAGGGGGAACCATGGGGCGCCTCTCCACGACCGAGTGCACCTACCTACCTGTCTCAGCGAGCCTCAGCAACTCACCAAGGTTGTTCTGGGACAAGTAGTCAACCAGAACTGAGTTTAGGCGTCCCTCAGGTAGACCAAATGCAGAGAAGGGCTCCCAGGTGGCTTCTTCGACTCCAAACCCTTCCCAGAGGGTGAGGAAGCGCCAACCCTGGCGATAGCGGTGGCGTAGGACAGACTTCACCAGGTAGAAGCCCTCCTTAGCCATCTCCTCGGCGTTCATGTCGGGGAGTTCACCTTCAACTTCCATAGGGCTGGCAGCCCCTTGTAGGTCCAGAGCGGCTATTTCCTCGTCGTTCAGCTCCCACTCCTCCCCACAGAGGTCTTCAGGATCATGGTAGCGCTTCAGGTGTTGAGCAGCGCACACCAGGGTCCCCCCTAGACGGGGAGAACACCGCACGGTGATACGGTGTCCATCCACAGATAGGATCTTATACGGCCCGAAGTATGGGTCATCGCTGGTAGAGCGTGGCCAGGCGGGTAGTCGACTGTGGTGCACCAGCACCCAGTCCCCCTCTTGGTAGGTGGCCGGTACACGCTGCTTGTTCTTCTTGTTCCACTGACGCTCCCTCACTCTCTGGAGCATAGCCTTGGCCTTGTCCACCTTCGCTCGTTGCTCTTGGACCCATTCACCCACAGAAGAATGGGTGTCCTCTGGATAGGGGGCATGTAGGAACCATGCCAGGCGCCCCATGAATAGCTCATGTGGCGAGTAGCCAGTAGCTGAACTCTCTTGGGAGTTCATCATCAAGGATATGACGGGGAGTAGTCTCACCCAGTCTCTGGTGCGTTCAGTTTTGCACCATATCCTGACGTTCTCCTTCAGGACACGAATCTGTCGCTCACATAGGGGGTTGCTCGTGTGAGAGTAGGGAATCCCCGTAGACACCTGGACATTGAGGGATCTCAGGACCCTCTTGTACCAGCCAGTATCTGAGCGTACTCTTACGTCCTCGTCGGAGTTGATCTCCTTGGGCGCCCCATAGACACAAAACCACTCCTCCAGGAGTATCTTGATAGTCTCCTCCCCGGTAATGTGCTTGGTACAGGGGAACACCCTGGTAAACCTGGTCAAACCACAGGTTACCACGAGGGCGAAGTCATAGCCCCCGAACTTCGGCATCTCCGTGTAGTCCACGTATAGCACACTGTTAGCACAGTGAGGGATGGGCAGGGTCGAGTAGAGACCTCTGTCCCTGATATCCCCTGGTTTACAGGACCTGCACGGGCACTTGTCCACGATAGGCTGGAGGGTTTTCGGCAGTTGGTCGTCAGTCCACGTAGTGTGGAACCACTGCTTGAACAGCCTCAGGGTACGGTCAGCACCCACATGACCACTGTACTCATGGGTCCACTTCAGCAGCGCTGGGACTCGGTCACTAGGCACCACGATGCGGTCCTCGTGCTAGAGGTAGCTCTTGTCCCGCTTCCACTGGTCTTGGTTGACCAGGAGGGGTTCAAGGCGTTTCTCCAGGCGCCGGTAGATATCCCCAAACTCCTGTAGGTACTCCGATTGTTGGAGTCCATCCAGGGGACGTATCATGGTCATGTTCAGGTCCAGATGTACGTCCATACGGCTGAACGCCTCCTTAGCCAGCGCTTCAGACCGGGCACCAATCAGGGCGTCGAAGTTGTTGCGGCTGATGTAGTCGGCACACTCGTTCTTCATTCCCTGGATATGGTGTACCGTCAGCCGTAGTTGACTGAGGTAGGTCCACCAGCGCCGTAGCTTGGCCTTCTCAGGTGGGGGATCCTTCTGGAAACTGCGGACCGGTTCTTGGTCGCATAGCCAGACCACAGGGTTACTCCCCAACAGTCGTGCTTGTGAGGATAGCACCAGCATACCCGCGAGCAATTCCTGCTCATAGGTGGAGTAGTTCCCCCTGGCCTGGTTCCACTTCCAGTTCCAGTGGCCCAGAGGTACTAGGACCCACTTGTCGTCAGGGTAGCTGTGCTTGAGGGTTCCATCTCGGTTGAGACCTTCCGTCACCCATTGGGAAATGGCCGAGTCGAACTCCTCCTTCTCTAGTGCTTGCCATTGGAACAACGTTCCACCACCGCCCACATTGCTGGCGTCGGTCACCAGGAAAATCTCCCCTTGTGCCCTAGGCACGCCCAAGCACTTAGCGTTGGCTACCTTGTCTTTGAGCTCGTCAAACGCTTGTTGCTCTTGTGGGCCCCAGCGCCAAGTAGTACTCTTCTTGATCAAGTCAGTCAGTACAGCGCTGGTGTAGGTGAAGTTTTTGATGTGGCGGCGATAGAAGTTGCACGCCCCAATGAAACTGCGTACATCATGAAGTCCTTTCTTGGGGTCTTCGTGTCGTACCTTGGCATCCATCAGGGGTTTGGCCTTAGAGGCCGCTGGGGTCCACCACCCATAGCCAACGTCAAACCCCAAGTACTGCATGGTCTCCTGCATGAACTCACACTTCTCCAGCTTGAGTCGTGTGTGGTTCTCCTGGCAGACCGCAAAGAACTCACCCAAGAGGATTAGGTGATCCTCCTGGGTATTGGTCCCGAGGCATACATCGTCGATGTGAGCCTCCATCTGGGCCCCACGGGATATGAGCTCCTGCACCTTAGGTCTCCTTCGTAGGATGGACAAGATCTTGTTCATCAGCTCTTGGAACAGAGCGGGTGCGTTAGCCACGCCGAATGGCATGACCTTCCACTTGAATACCCTCCCGTGAGGGGTGATGAAGGCCAGTAGTTCCTGCGCGTTGGGCGTCAGGTCCACTTGCCAGAATCCACTTCGCTTGTCCATCTTGGTCTTGTAGCGACAGGAGGCTATCTTCTCCAGGGTAGACTCCATATTGGGAATGGACCCTGAGTGGTTCAGCGTCTTCTTGTTCAGCTCTCCATAGTCCACTACCAGCCGTTTGGCTGTAGACCCAGGTTTAGCCACCAGGAAACAGGGGCTGCAGTGTAGGGGGTAGTCCCCGTCCTTGTACTCCAGGACTAGGCCAGCGTCGATACATTCTTGTATCTGGCGCTCAATCTCGTCGGCCTGCTCTTTAGGACCTGGATAGGGTCTCCTCCGGATCTTGTGACCCACGAACTCAGGTTTCAGCTTGAGGTCCATCTGTACCAGCTTGTCACATGAGGCTGGAGGGGGTAGTTCTCCGAACACCTCCAGATAGGTCCTTATCAGCTTCTGTACCCGCGGGTCCAAGACCTTGATCTTGTCCTCCATGTCCTCGTCGGAGTGTAAGTTGCTTGCCCCCTGAATAGACGTCGGGAGGTGGTCCTCCACCGACTCTTCGCCCGCGGTAGTATCCTTCAGCCCATGGTAGGCATATAGAAGGTCTTGTTCAACCATCTCCGGTGGACGATGGCAGCATAGGCACGCTCGAGGGGGTTCACATACACATTCCTCCGAGAGGTCGTCCTCCTCTGGGGTCCTCACATGGGCGCCCCTCACGCTCTTCATGAGCTTGAGATCTACCTCCCTTTGCCAGGTGGTGATCTTCTGTTCGAGGCCCTCCTTCAGTTGGGATAGGTCTCCCATACGTCCTTGCTTCAGTGGCCATGAGCTGCGGGTAGGCTTAGCGTAGCATAGCTTTTTCGCCACCAACTTCCTCTTGGAATCCACATACTCCCTGAGCCTGGATCGAGGGTCCAGCTCCTCATCCACGGGGTCTTCCACCCTCATGGAGAGTAGGGGTTTTAGTGGGGCGACGTACTCGGCGTTCTCCACTTCCTCCACCGCGGTCTGCACGAAGAAGGCGTCGTGCTCAGTTTCGTCGTCTGAGTGGATAGAGCTAGGTAGCTCAGATAGTCCACACTCAGAGACTCCATCAGGAACAGGTACATGGCAGGGAGAGTTGGGGGCGTTGGTGTCAGTCACGACGTACTCATCTCCTCCGGGTGTAGTTTCAACAGCATCTTGAGGTCGTAGGCGATCCTTCAAGTCACCCAAGGCGAGTCCATCGCTTTCACGTTGTATAGACTGGACCAGAGTCGGGTCCAGGTCCTCCCAGGGGATGGTGGTAAGACTTCCGTCCACCACGCTGAGCATACTCCCCCATCCGGGCTTCCCAATGGGCGTCTTGCGTCCCAGAGGCACGTAGATGGCCTCATCAGGTAACCGCACAGAGCTGATAGTCAGCTTGTCAAGGAGGGTTCGCCAGTACTCGTTGCCCCCATGGGCTCCCCAATCGGGGGAACACAGGACCATACGGGAACGTTCCAAGGCCACCTTGGTCAGCACCTTCCCCAGTTCACTGAATCTGGGGTTCCCGTAGGCCATCCCGAAAGAGGACCAGTAAAATTTGTAGCTGCAGTTCTTCCCCTTGCTGCAGTATAGGTCCAGTACATGCTGCTTGTCGCTGGCGAACAGCTCCACACTTAGGTCTTCTCGAGAGTAACCCAACTCCTTCAGACCTTGGTCTAGGACTTCCCTCAATAGTTGATAGTCCTCAGTTTTGGAGGCCGCCATCATGTTCGAGGGCTCCTCCTTCGATAGTCTCAGGTAACTCGAGGTATGTTCCGACTGCTCCAGTGGCACAGACTCTCTGCCACTGCCGTGGTCCACGTACAGGAGGTAGGGCGCTTGCAGCGTCAGGGATTGTATCTGGGAGTGCTGCACGAAGAAGTCAGTCCCCAGTACAAAGTCGAAGGCCTCAGTGTCCATCACATAGAACCGATGGGCGATAGTTCGGGAGCCCATAGGTACCTCCACTTCACAGTCCCCGCAGCTGTGCAACACATGTCCATCCCCCATGCGTATAGCGGCGGTGGTCATGGTGTTCTTCAGGCTCCCACAAGGTAAAATTTTCCTGGCCACTATCGATATTGTGGCGCCAGTATCCAGTACCCCCAGGTATTCACGCCCCCCTAGTCGGATACGTACCCAAAACACCAGGTCTTGGGTGCCACCAGAGCGTCCCCGTCAGAACTCCGCGGGACAGGTCACCTCGAACCCCTTGTTCCGCAACTTGCGGGCCATCCTCATGAAACGGCTCCTCTTCTTAGCGTTGCCGTCGTCACCACCTTCATGCTCACGCTTGGCTCCTTGTTCTTGCTGGGCCTGCGTCTGTGAGCGTGTGGTAGGACCAGTCTGCCCTCCAGAGGGCTCGGAGTTCCCCCCTGGATTAGGGTTGGGGTTGCCTCCGTTCTTGTCCTTGTTCTTGTTGTCGGGCTGGCGGTTAGCGCCTCCTCCTCGTCCACCTTGACCCTTGTCTTGACCACCTTGACCACGTCTTTTTGACTTGCCCTTCCCGGAGTCGTTGCCTTTGGCCTTGCCTCCACCTCCGCCTGAGCCTTTGCCAGGATCTTCCCCCTTAAGCTTCGCCGATAGGCGTTGCTTATGGTAGCACTCATCCTCGTAGTGCTTCCGCTTACCGCAGAATGCACACGTGATGGTGCAGCGGTAATGATCCGGCAGCTTCACTTTGGCGCCGGTGATCTTCTCCTGCTGCTTCCCCTGGACGACGAAGCAGTCTCGCTGCTCGCAGTCAGAGGCGTGCTGCAGGTGGCCCTGCTCGTCTCTGGCATCACACCAGAATAGCTCCTTCACGTTCTCCATTAGGCGGGCCTGGGCGTGTTGGGGGGTAGTCCCCTGCCCAGGTCGGGACCCTTGGTACCCCTTGCCTCCAGAACCTCCACCACCAGGACGGTAGTTGTTCAGGTGCTGGTCGCTCTCCTTCTCCAGCGCCATCTCCAGGAGCAGCACGCATAGATCCTCGTAGCGGAGGGATCTAGCCTTGCGCTCAGCCGTCAGACGGCACTCGTCCCATAGCTCTCGGGGGAGCTTGGCGCACAACCAGAACAGCAGGTCGTCGCTGCTGTAGGGACCGGGCGTCAGTCGTCCAGCCCAGTGATCCAGGTCCGCCAACAGCTCGGAGACCCTGCCAGGTTTGGGGTTGTTGGGCAGCACGGGCAGGTTCTGGATCTCGGCCCTGATGGAGAGGTCGGTTTTGTAGGTTGGGTACTGCCTCTCCAGGGCAACCAACACATCGGCAAAGGTGGCGGAGTTAGTGACGATCTGCCTGACCTGCTTCTCCAGGTATTTGGTCTTGCAGCACTGCAGGAGCAGGTCGCACTTCACTCGCCCACTCGCGTGGGTTTGGCCGGTCAGTCGTAGGAACCGGCCAAAGTTCTCAGCGAACTCGCTGAGGTCCTTGCCTGTGAACTCAGGCAGGTTCACCACTATCTTGGAGGTGGCAATAGCCTTTGCCTCCTGAGCTCGGCGTCCTTCAGGGCGTCGGGTCTTCTTCTTCTTCTTCTTCTTCTTCTTCTTACCCTTGGGATCCTTCGGGTCCTCAGGGTCCTCGTCATCTGAGGGCGAAGAAGAGTCCATCGACGGCGGCTCGTCATCGGAGGGGTCTCCGCCTAGATCACTGGAGCCATAAGGCTCCACGTCCACCATTGCCCTTAGGGCTGTCAGCCCCAGCTGGTCCAGCTCGGCCCTCGTCGAGTTCGTCACGTGGCTGTAGGGCGGCTGGGCCGTTCTCGGCACGAAGGGACTTCTCGGAATAGCTGCAGGCGTCGGCATCGGTCTGCTCCTCAGGCTCCCCAGGGTATTTGTCAACCCTGCCGCCAGGTGGTTAGCCTGTACTCGGTGGGGTGACATTCCCACCGTAGTAGGCGACGCGTGGGACGGGATCATCAGGGGCTCCAGCTTCTCACGGATTTCTTGTGTGAGGTCACCCACGATTTTCGAAGTGGCTCCTCGGAGCACCTCGTTGATCTCCGACCGCGTCAGGGACCTGTTGGAGGATCTTCCCGATCCTCTACTCCTGCCACCCAGAGATTTGGGTCCTCTCCTCAACCCACTCAAGGGTGCATACCCAGGTGCATACCCAGGAGCATACCCAGGAACATCCACATAGGTTCCAGTAGCGTGGAGTGGATGGGGATAATCAGCTGCATACCATCGCGGCGCAGCGCTGGAAGCCACATGCTCACTGGCAGTAGTTGCCTCATGGAGCGCAGTGGTTGGTGGGCCCATACCATAGGCGGGGTAGTGAGGCATGCCAGTAAAGCCTGTGACCTCTGCCATAGGCGGGTTGGTTGTGGAAGTGGATGTTGCTGCGGCTGGGAGTGTGGTGGTTATGGGAGAGGGTGATGCGTGGAGGCCAGAAGCGCTTGGTGCGCCTTCAAAGGTAGGGTCATGCGTCGGGTCTTGCCCTTGTTCCTCTCCTTCGTCTGCTCCTTCTCCAGCATCCTTCTCGCTCTCGTTCTCTCTCTTCCTCTTCACAGGCTGAGGCTGAGAGACCACTTCCTCGACCGACAGGGCCCCGAAGGCCGTCTGGAGGCCATCCAGGGAGTTCTCCGCCGTATCCACTGGCCCATGTAAGGGCTCCACCGAAGGTACAGCACCAGGCGCCGGCCTTGCCGGTGCCTCAGGCGCTGGCGCTGTCTTCACGTCGGCGTCCACTCTTCCTGGGTCCATCTTAATCAGCCCTTCTGCTTATATTTGCCTGCTCGGAGCACTGGTTGTACGGCGCGGGGTCGCTGCCGGTGCACAGAGACAGGCTGCCTCTGCTACCAGAAAGTTTTATAGTGTTTTCAGCACTGTGCTTTTGCTTCTCCTGCTGCTTGTTGTTGCTGTAGGGTGTCCTGCTGCTTGTTTTGGATGATGAAAAGCTTTTGTTTGTTGAAATACAGTAAAGCCAAGTCAATCCAGGATAGCCCAAGCCAGAAGTATGCAAGGAGAAGGTAATTCAGGATCAAAGCATGAAGGGCTGCAGTGTGAACAGTGAAAGATGATTGGATATTCACAGAAACTGCAACTCAGGTCACATATGCATGCATATTCACAAAGATAGCTGAAATGTTTTAGGAAAAGAGTTAGAAAACTGCCTCAGGATCACTCTCTCTCCATAGTGCCATCTTAGGAGATGTGCACTCTTTGTTTTGGGTCCCATATGTGCTGAGGTGGCATGGTATGTGGCGATGAGGTCACTGCCATGTCACATGGGATCTTCCTACTTAGCTAGGCTGACCAGGAATTGAACCCAGGACCTCTCAAAAAGAGGTGCCCAGCCCCCTAGTGTGCATACCACTAGGATAGCTAAGAATTCATGGAAAAACATAGATACATTCATAGTCTCTACTTTGGGTATGTCAGTGCTCAGTCAACTCAGGAAAAGATGTTTTACTTCTGATTGAAAGGGGATTAAGGGGTCCACTCCATATCCTGATTGGGTGTTTGGTTCCATAGGTCAAAATCACCACTTTTGGTTGGACCAATACTAAGATAAAAATGCATGGATGCTCAGTGCATCTCTAATACAACTAGAGTATGCCTCAAAGGAATGGAAAAGCACTTTTTCTTACTCCTTTGAAGACCCCACCCACTCATAGAGTGACGGGGCAAAGGCACCCATTGCAATTCATATTAGAATACTTTTATTGTAGAGGACGACCCCTCCCTCTAGGCTGAAGTCCTCGCCGTATGTAGTGGCAATTTTGCACGCCACGAAATTTTTTCCACGTAATGTGAGCCACACGAGTACTTCGTACCTTGTATACCTACCCTCGTGTGGAAAAGGGCAAATCGGTGGAAAACCATCACGCCCAACACAAAAGGGAAAATGGGTTGTACCCGCCAACCCAACGAAGTTTTCAAGCCTTCGCCATTTTGAGCAAATGATTTAGCTCGTTGGCTTGGGTCACGGGTCAGGGACGGTCGTGGGGTCGTGGTTTCGGTACGGGGCGGCACTCCGAAACCTTGCAAACACCACCATGCGCACAACCCGGTAGAGTCTTCGGGAAGTGCTTGCCACGTTGTTAGCACCCTTGACGGGGGGCGTCATGGTGGGCAGGACTTGTGGCAGTAGTCCTGGTGGTGGTAGGAGTGCTCCAGTAAGACCCAAGGATAGGGGTTTGAATGGCATTAAGACCCCCGAAAGAACACGTCCCACTTCCGCCCCAGGCTATATGCCACGCCACCCCACCCCAAGGACTCTCAAGCCTTTAGCGGCGAGAGAGGTAGACGGTGGGGTAAACCTGCGATACCCACCGCCCTGCTCGGGTGGGGATTTTTGTAACCGAGGGGCGCGCCGTGCATGCACATCTTCTTTCCTGTCTCCCACCGCTTCTCGCTCTCTCCTCCCTTCCCCAAACAATAATATATCCATATTGGTTAGGGTTTTCTTTTCGTGGCACGCTCATGAGAGCGGTCCACCAAGGTGGGCAAGGATGTCAACGGTTTGGGTGAGATTCTGTTTCTGCAAGTAATCTCTCCAAACTTTGTTGTAGGATGGTAAGAAGGTTTCAACGGGTTCCTCGGTATCCCAATCTTTGGTATAACCCTCCCACCGCACCTTGAAGAGAAGTCTCTTGCGGTAAGTACGGTGACTTAATATTTTCTTGACATTATAGGTGTCCTCCTCAAACTGGGAGGGCACTCTAGCAACCTCCTCCGTGTAATTTAGAGGCACGGGGGAGCGAGGGGAGTTGACTGTTTTCATTAAACAATCAGCGTGGACGTCAACTAACCTCCGTTGGTCCACTTGAATAACATAGAGGTCGTGCGCCTTCTTGGCCACAACCTCATAGGGCCCATACCAATAGGGACAAGTCTTATCGCCAAGATTTTTGCGTTGGCGACGGACCCATACGCGGTCCCCTTTTGAGAAATTGGGGGACATCCTCCTACTCTTATTATACTTACGAGCCATTGTCTCTTGCACTTGAATCATAGCCCTCCGTGCAAGAGCAATAAGCTCCTCACGCCGTTGGAAGTAGTGAGCGGCGTCTTGGGCCACCCCCTTAGGCTCAACAAGAGGGGGCCCCTTAGTACGGTTGTGTTTACCAAACACAATCTCGTAAGGTGTATAACCTGAAGGACCTGTAGTCTCATGCCACGCTCGTACAACGGCGGGCAAAACCTCTACCCAATTAGTTTTCTTTTTCTTCAAGGTAATGGCTTTAGCAACGGCACGCCTTAGCTGCTTGCCAGTATTTTCGGCCTTGCCATTACCTTGGTGCCTACCCGCGAGACACATAGTCGAGCGGGCACCAATCTTAGAACAAAGGGTTTGGAAATATTGGCTCACAAATTGTGGCCCACGGTCGGAGCATATTTCACGAGGGGCTCCGAACCTATCCAGCCAGCGCTCCATTACCAAATGGGCCGCTCTTCTCCCCGTTAGCCCTTCATCCTTGTCTTCATGACGGGGTTTAGGAATAGGGATCGCGATGAGGTAGCCGGAAAGCCGGCATACACATAGGAGCATTCGGTCATACACCTCTCCATCGTGGGAGGTGGAAGGGTAGTGAAACACATCAAGCGCTATGGAGTCCATGGGCTCCATAGGTATAGGCATAGGGGTCATGTACCCTTGCTTGCGCTTGGTGTCATGCGTGTGAATGGCACATGAGGGACACGTTCGACATTGCAGTTCCACTGCTTTGTACAACCCCTCACCTTCCACGCCATGGTTAATTTCCTTCCAGTGTTTTTCCACACTGGAGGTAGTTAAGTGAAATGCATCATGGTATTCGGCTACCAAACGATGCACTAGCGGCGTAGGAACACACCACCGTCCATTACGGACGAGCTTGTTATCCACCAACCTCACTCCATCTTGGAAGCTCCCATTCAAGGCATCTTGCCACATTTGTTTGTAGCGTTGACAATTTGGGTAGTGTTTAGCCCAATTTATCTCAAAAACATTGGGAGCATCCTCCCCATGTATGGGAGTTGCTTTCTTGTGGGACTTCCAAGATTTTTTTATCTTGACAATCCGCTCCAGTCTCCGAAGCTTTCTCTTTTGCTTCGTCCCCCCCCCCACTGGAGGCGAAGCCAGAGGGGGTGGATCACACGCGGGTGCCCCTTGAGCCCGAGGCGCCGCTTTAGACCTAGTAACAACGGGCGCCACAACCGCCCTAAATACAAGGCGGCGGGCGAGAAGTTCCTCCTTCTCGGCCGCCATCATGTCCCGCACATCCCCGGCCGCTTGGACCGTCCCATGTATGGACACATCACCCAACGCCGGGTTAGCAGGGTAAGCCCAACGGGACAAGAAATCACCCACGGGGTTCACTGGCCCCGGAGTGTAAACCACATGGAGGTCGAATTTAGAGAACAATTCATGCCAACGTGCTTGGCGTGGAGAGGGATTCCCCACGGTCTTGAGGTCCTCCGTAGCCCAATTTTCAAGGCTACGGTGGTCCGTACAGACCTCCACGCGCTTGTTCCCCACCCAACCATGCCATTTTAAAAGCGCCGCCACTATGGCGTAGCATTCTTTCTCCCGAGGGCTCCAATTCAATTGGCTGCCTGACAATTTGCGGGAGAAAAAGGCAAGGGGGCGTAGGGCACCATCGGGACCCTCCTGCTGTAGGGCCGCCCCCACCGCCCAGTTACTAGCGTCCGGGGTGAGGACAAAGTCCTTATCCCAATCGGCTTGTTGGAGGGGAACAATATCCGTAATAGCACGCTTGAGCTTCAAAAAGGCCTCGTTAGCCGAAGCATTCCATGTTAGGCCTATCTTTTTGCCATTCTTATGCGTAGGCAAATCCTTCAACATATTAATCAAAGGGGTAGCTGGCGTAGTTGTGGACATAGCCCAAACAATAGTTGGCGAGCCCCAAGAACCCCCGGAGCTCCCGAACATTATCCGGTTTGTCCCAACGCTCAAGCGCCAACATTTTCCCTGGCGCCGGCCGACGTGTGCCATTTTCCAACACATGGCCACAAAACTCAACCGAACGAACAAAGAAATCGGTTTTGCTAACCGAAGCAACCAACTCCTCCTTTCGTAGCCTATCCAACACGGCACGCACGTCGCGGTCGTGGTTAGCCAATAGCTCCTCCTCTGTCGCACCGGAGGAACCAATAATAATATCATCAATATATACGTCCGCACAATCCAAACCCTGCAAAACATGGTCCATGACCTGTTGAAAAATAGCGGGCCCATTCTTGATACCCATAGGCATAACACGCCATTGGTATCGCTTACCCGCCAAATTCATGGCGGTCTTAGCCCGGGATTCAGGGTGAAGGGGAATTTGATGAAACCCTTTACTCCAGTCCACAATAGTGAAAATCTTGTGTTTGGATTGATTTTCCAACATGTTTTCTATGAGGGGGAGGGGGTGTGCGTCGGGCAAGGTAGCCTCATTAAGTTGGCGGTAGTCCACCACGAGGCGCCATTTTCCCTTCTCTTTCTTGGGCACAACGAAACCGTTGGACGCCCATTCGGAGGCAGGGCACGGCTCAATCCAGCCACGAGCCAAAAAGTCCTCCACTATTTCTTGCTCCGCCGCGGCACGCTCCCCCACCAACCGTATAGGTTTCACGGACTTGGGTTTGGCGTTCGGGTATAGGTCAAGTTTAGCAAACCCCAACCGCTCCGTACCACGGACCTTAGGGTGTTCCTGGCGCGGACGGAGACGAACCTCCCCACTAAAAACATCCCGCTCATAGTCCGCGAGGATGCGCCTCCTCATGAGCTCCACCTCCGGAGACACAATAGGCTCTTGGGTGGTGACAACGCCACCCACACGAGAAGCCGCCAACAATCGTGTGGCGCCTTTACGTTTTCGGTAACGCTTAACGGTAGTGGCCCGCCCACCCAATAACTCTTGTTCAATTTTCGCAATGCGTGAACGCACGCATTCTTGTGCCTCCAAATCTTCGGGGGTAGGATCAAGAGTAACGGGTGCGAGGAATTTTTTATGGGTCGCCTGATACGTGAGGGTGCGCACCGAAGCCAAATGGTTAGCCACCCTTTTATCCTCCGACTCTTCCTCCGAGGTCATACCCGGCCGTCATCCGTCTTGGGGTTAGAGACGGCTGGTGCCAAAACGGAGGCCACATGACATTTAGTGGTCGCCAAATTTTCCTCCGCAATACCACCGTCCACGTATAGCGCCACCGTGGACCAACCCCGTTGAGGAAGGGGCGTGAGGTGGTCATTCTGATAGAGACAGTCTTTAGTCTCTGGCCCAGGAAGGTGGTACCCTTGCAAAGTAATTTCCATAAGGGGTTTCCACCACTCCCTATGTGTCCACTTCGGCCCTACGACGATGGCTCGTAGTTTTTCTTGCCGAATTTTCCGAACACAATCGGAAAACCGATGATAGGGAGGGCACATCCAATACAATTTGGAGGGGTCCGCGGGAGTGGAAAAGAAATCTTCAAGCGGCGAAACCCAACGGGTAGCCTGGGCCATACCCGGGACCCTATTGAAGGCGTCCACGTCGGGGTTTTTGCCAAATTGTTTTTTGACACGTGCGGCCCAATATGGCGTGAGGCCATAGTCAGACTGGGTCCACATGGACCCATCACGCCGCGTAGGTAGAACATCACGGGCAAGGGCTTCGGGAGCAAATTCAACGAGCTCCAAAGCACAAGTCCGGTCCTGTACGGGGGCCACGGAGGAAGCGGTCAAGGCATAGGATATATGTTTCTCGGCCTCAACACGGTTAGGCGGTTCGCCACCAGGGGGCGTAACCACAATGGCCGGGGCAGGGTGCGTAGGAGTGACCGCCCCAATGACTGGAACGGTTAGGCCCCACACGGACTGACGTGACACCTTACCATGAACGGGTTTCACCAAAAATGGTTTGCCGGTTCGTGGAGCCTCACGGAAGTCCTCAATCCAAAAACGGGGGTGCACTGGATGGTGCGAGTACAAACAATTGAAACGGGCAAAATGGCTCACACAATGTTCGTAACCCCATGGGTGCCCCAAAACCATATCCCAAGGTAAATTCGGGACAAGGTACGGGGACACGCCATACTGGGCAACACGAGGAAGTGAAACACTACCATCCACAACCCCCGTAAATTGAATTTTGACGTCTATTTGCTCGTCCCCCCCCGGCAAAGGCGTCTCATTATCGGCTTGGAGTAGGCGCCTCCGTTGGGGGGATTCATATTTTTCGGAGAGTTGGTCTCCAAAAACATTGGGGTTGGCCAAAGCGACCGCTTGGCACCCAAAATCCACCAAAATACGGAGGGCCTTGCGTTCTCCATTGGGCAAAACAACCTGAACGGAAAGTTCGGTTTGAATCTCACTAGTCACTATATGCCCCTTCATGACTCTCGATGGAACGAGAGCCACGGTAGTGTCACAGGGGTGCCCGAGGTTTTCTTCTTTCGAAGGGGGCGCCTCTGGGCACTCCTACCAACGTCCGCGCCCGTTCGGCGCTCCCTTGCCTCCTTTATCGCCCTTGCCACCGCCACCCTTATAACCACCACCACCCTTATCACCACCGCCACCCTTATCGCCAGCCTTAGGCTTACCACCTTTAGACTTACCCGCAATGTTCCAATGAGTGTCATTGCACGGAGAATTAGGCTTACACTTCCAAAGGGTGGTATTGGTGGCACCCCAATCAATCCAAGACGTGTCCATCTCCGTTTGTTTACGTGTTTTCCAATGTTTGGAACACGGAACCCAAAAGGTAGGTGGCGGTTTAGCCCCGGGGTCGACGGGTTTCTTCACCGGAGGTTTAGAGTGACCCACGGCGTTGACGGAGGTGTCAGCGGATTCGGAGGTGTCAGGGTCCGCCGTAGCCTCCGCATTATCCGCATTCACCGCGGTTTTATTGTGAGAAGGGCGATGAGTGTACGTCACCGCCGTCTTGTCTCCTTTATTGAGGCGTTCGAGAGCTTCCCTCTCCGACACGCTTTTATGGGCAAGGGCGTAGATTTCCGCAGGCTTCAAACGAGGCCTACGTTGCTCCACTTTCATAGTGTAGCCGCGTGTGTGAGGTGTGTTGTTGAGTTCCAAGATCCACTCCTGGAGAGCCGGGTCTTTGCAGTCAACTATCACCCCCGGCCCCGAATAGGAAACAATCTCGGGAACCGTAGTGCAAGCTTGAGCGCTATATTTCCTGAGTTCCTTTTCGAATGGGGCGCGACCCGGCGAAGGGTCAAGGCCACTAAAATCCACCACATAGCTGTCTGGGCTATTCTTAGCCTCTTGCTTGATGACCTTCTCCTTGATCCACGGGAGCTTGCTTAGGAGCTGGTCCCGGATCACGTGGGGACGAGTCTCATTGCTCAGAGGCAACAAACGTTGCCAACGAGCATAGAAATCTTCAAGGTCGATGAGGGTCACTTGCCCTTTAACCACCCCGGGGGCGAGGGCTCGCCACCTTTCATCAGCCCTTGAGGGGTCATACTCGTGGAAACGTTGTTCCAAAAAGTCCCACAACTCTTTGAGGGTGGGGGCCGTGCGTGTGTGGTGGGTGGCCTCGGCAACCCGGGCGTTGATGATCGCCTTTAGCCATGGGGGCAAGGTACTCAAAATCATTTTTGCCTCGTTGGCCTTTCGGTACATGGGATCACACCCCCCCAACCATTGTTGAAGCTTCTCCACCCACTCGTCGTAGCACTCTAGCTGCCCATTAAATTGCGGTTTAGGCATATCACTATCCTCCACCGCTTTGGTGTAACTATTTTGCACCATAGGCATTTGGTACGGGTGGTAAGCAGGGGGAGCCATGGTTGGGGGTGCACTTCCACTTGCACTTGGTGCAACCTTCACTGGAGAGACTGTACACGTATCCGTAGGATGAGAGGGCGTGTACGAAGGTTTCCCAGGGGAAGTGAAAACATTTTTCGTGAGGGGATTAATGTTCCCCAACGAAGAGGTGTTCTCCTCTTCATTGGCCCACGGGGCCGTAGGCTCCGTGGGGTGTTCTTCGCCCTTAGGCGTCGCCCTCCACTCGGGAACGGCACGTTCCTTCTGCTTTTCGGCGATTCCCCTCCACGATGTAGGTTCTTGGGGGTGGGGGTGTTCGTGGTGTTCTTCCCCCCCCCTCGGCAACCCCGAATCCGGACAAGCGTTCGGATGGTAGATGCAATCGTGGGATGGGTGGACGCAGAAAGGAAGGACACACCCACCACCGGATGAACCGGATGGCGCGCCCATGGGCGCCGTAGGCGCCGCCGGTGTAGGATCAGGAACGGGCGGAGGCGCCGATGGCGGGGGTAGGACCACCGTAACGGGGCTGCAGGCGTTGAGTACCAGTGGTCCCACGCATCGATCCTAGATGAAACGGCGGCGTAACGTGTAGCGAGCGACTCCACTGCGCTAAAGCACTTAGCCGTGTTGCCGTTGGACATCTTAAGATTATCTGCCACGCTAGCCTCCACCACCTTAGAATCCCGGCGGTAGCCCTGAACCGCCGCGTCGAATTTAGCCAATGTAGACATGATTTGGGTCATCTGGTCCCCGTAGGACTGACTGATGCCCACGGTAGAGGCTACTGCCTGAGAAAGGTCCTGATGGGATCGCTGCAACTCCAGATTCTGAGTTCGCAGGTCCTTCACCTGTGCCATCAGAGATTGGATGCACGTTTCGTAGTGCACCACACACCGGGGACAGCCACAGGTGTGCTGTAGGTCTTCCTCCCCCCGTGTAGGAGTGGGGCCCCCAGAATGTCGAAAGGATGGACCCCCCCGTCCACGAGGAGGAGATGACCCACCACCGCCCCCCCCAGCAGCCCCCCCTGCCACGGAGGGACCAGAGGGCCCCCCCGCAGGGCGAGACGGGGGTGTGGGGCGCGCAGCAACAGGCGCTGGCGCCCCCCCACTAGAGGGATGTCCCCCCCCCGAACCCCCACCACTAGATGGCCGAACCAGGTGCGGGATTCCTTGCACGTGCTCGATGTAAGCCACCTGGTGGTGGCGGGCTGACGGCGGAGGGGGAACATGACCAACAGTATTCGGTCGCGGCGGTGGGGGTGGGGAATCGTCCATCACAATATACTGTGGTGACTCATGAACCACCATAGGTGATCGAGTTCTCGGATGGGAAGCAAAAACAGGCTCCGATCCCGTTGCAACCTCTGGATCCCCCCCCCAATTGGGCAGTTGGGGGTCCCCGTAGGAGATGTATTTGTGGGGGGAGAGACCAAATTTATTGGGAGGGTTGCTGAACCTCCCTCCACCTGATTCCCTCCCCCCCAGCACAGATTGTTGACCTTCGACATTGCCGGAGAATCATCCACTAGGGATGGACTATCTTTCGTGCCACTCATAGGCACTGGAAATGTAGTACCGGCCCGGTCCTCCGTAGGCTCCGGAGATTCCACGACAAGACACGGGCGGTTTTTGACGCCGCTCATAGGCACCGGGGACTCTTCCACAGCAATGAACTGAGGGGCCGGAGAGTCCTCCACCGTGATGTAGTGGGGGGCCGGGGATTCTTCCACAAGCATGGGGCGATCCCTTGTCCCTGACATAGGTTCAGGAGGTGCAGGCGACGAGGCAACGGAAATAGGGGAATGATGGAGTTCATGACGTTCCAACACTCCAATCTCCTCCTCCTCATCGTCGTTCCACTGCTCCACCGCCAGGGGGAACCACTGGTCACACTCATCCTCCTCGATTTGCGTGGGGGATTCCTCGATGATCGTAGGATTTAGCCTGGATCCGCTCGGGGGATTGGGATACGCTCCCAAGGCAGGAGATTCCTCCACCAGGGAGGGAAACCGCCGCGATCCACTCATTGGAGTGGGCGACGATTCCACCACAGTGGGGTTCTGCCTAGTCCCCGACAGGGCTTGCTGGATCAGGGCCACGGCCTCTCGAGCCGGACCCAGATGGCCATGGGGATCAGGCGTGAGCGCGAGGACTCGACGGTTTTCAGCGTCGAGTTGGTCAACGATGGGGCTGATGGGCCCTGCCGCAAACAGGTTTTTTCTGACCTGAGGCTCTGGCAACCCCCGTAGCGACGGAGGAGTGCCAGAGTCGACCACGATAGGCCCCATTGGCGAAGCCATCGTACCCCAGTCGGCAGCGCGTGAGGGCGCAGCGTTCGTACGCTCGATCACCCCAGTAGATTGGTCGATTACTGCCCGATTCTCGGCGCTAGTAACGGTTCCCGAGCCCATAATAGGCGATTGTGGTCCTCTTATCGCTCCCTGAGGGTGGCCGTCTATTTTTCCCCCAACCATCCCAGGTACACCAGCTGGATTTCGAGGATGGGGGGCCCCGATGGGAACATTCGGGGATTTCGGAAACTTAGGATTCGTAGCCACTTGGGGCTTGGCCCGTTTTTGCGGCCCCTGCCCGGTCGATGGGGTCAGGGCCGAGGAGGTCCTGAGAGTGGGGACCTGGACACCCTCAGCTATCCCTCCCGGGGAAGAGATTTTAACTTGGATTTGGTCCACGATGTCTTGGACCGATCACTTTCCGCGATGCCAAACGCCCAACAGAGACGAAAAATTTTCGCCTCTGCTACCATGAAACCAGACCGGGTGGTCAGGAGCAGAGGTCGCAGTGGCATGGGCAGCAACATTGCTTGGCACCGAAGACACAACGATAGTGTTGACTGAATAGTATCCTGCAAACAGATATGGGACACATAGCCAATGAAATACCTGATATGCACATATGAGAAATCCACCCTATCATCCACTAATTGATATAACTACTAAACATCCAAGATTGCCTTATCTATCCCACATCCTATGTTCCTAACAAAGAAATGGAATATGATATACCCTATCCCACATATATCCCATATATAGGGCCAAATAATGCTCCTTTAGGGGTAAAATGCCAGGGTAGGGTTGTGACCTGCTTCACCTACACAGCTAGCTGCCATTGTGCAATAATACACAAAGCTGCAGTTCCCTGCACAGCTAGCTGCCATTGTGTGATAATACACAGGGCTGCAGTTTCCTGCACAGCTAGCTGCCATTGTGCAATAATACACAAAGCTGCAGTTCCCTGCACAGCTAGCTGCCATTGTGTGATAATACACAAAGCTGCAGTTCCCTGCACAGTTAGCTGCCATTGTGCAATAATACACAGAGCTGCAGTTCCCTGCACAACGGCTGCCACTGTGCAATAATACACAAAGCTGCAGTTCCCTGCACAACTAGCTGCCATTGTGCAATAATACACAAAGCTGCAGTTCCCTACACAGCTAGCTGCCATTGTGCAATAATACACAAAGCTGCAGTTCCCTGCACAGCTAGCTGCCATTGTGTGATAATACACAGGGCTGCAGTTTCCTGCACAGCTAGCTGCCATTGTGCAATAATACACAAAGCTGCAGTTCCCTGCACAGCTAGCTGCCATTGTGTGATAATACACAAAGCTGCAGTTCCCTGCACAGTTAGCTGCCATTGTGCAATAATACACAGAGCTGCAGTTCCCTGCACAACGGCTGCCACTGTGCAATAATACACAAAGCTGCAGTTCCCTGCACAGCTAGCTGCCATTGTGCAATAATACACAAAGCTGCAGTTCCCTGCACAGCTAGCTGCCATTGTGCAATAATTGTAATGGGATTGTAATTGGATTGCCAACAGCATGGCAGGATTGTATAATTTGCTGGCACTGGCGGAGGCCAGAGCAGCAAGGAACGAACGCGCACGCCAGCAGAAGTCACGCGCAGACAGAGAAGCGTGAGCAGTAGATTTAGTTGTTTGGATTTTGCTGAGTTTGGCTTTTTTTTATTATTATTATTTATTTTGGCATCCCTTTGTTTTGTCCCTTACCACCAAAGTGGCGATGCTCAACCGGTGGCGAGATCCAGATCGTCGTAGACGACTGACGGGGTTACCGGCGAGTCCCCGTGCCACAGTGAAGTACTTGAAGAACAGCGAGGGTTCAGGGAATCACGAGAAACACAGTATTGGTGCTATGCAAGGGTTGCAAGGGAGTTCAGCCGATGACAAATATTTGGGCGAAATATTTTGAAACCATTGTGACGGATTTGGAACAAACACTTGGAGTGGACAGTGCAGGATTTAAAACCAACGGAGTACGGTGATACACAGCAGTTTCCGAAGCAGATGGATGTTGGGATATAAATCACAAAGTCAAAGCCACAGGAGAAAACGTCATAAAAGAGACCCATCGATAGGCACGTTATTACATGGTAGCTTCGTAGTAGTTCTGATCCTGTGCCTGCGTTATCGCTGTGCAGCTCTGCTGAAAACGTGTTCATTGCATGGGCGGAGAGGACGCTTGTGGAGATTGCAGGAGATGCAGATGTCAAGCGGTCGCCTGCAGAGATGACAAGATTGCAAGCTTGCGACAAGAACGAGATCGCCTGCGTAGCGAGGGTGATCAAGTTCGTGACGAGTTGACGCAGCTGAAGGAGCGCTGCAAGTTGGGTAAGCCGCCAAGTTTTCGTACAACGCGCAAAAAGACACATCGAGGGAGAAGACACAACAGGGAGTATGAGGAACAGCAGCGCGCAGCGAGTGCGCCTCCGACGCGAGCAATCAAAAGTTTTCTTTCTATGGGAGCAGCCAGTGAAGACGGCAAGAAGAGTTGAGGATCGCTGCCGCAAGTGTGCCTGAGCTGCGCGGGTCATCGTGGACGGGTTGTTTGTGCGCGCATGCCACAGTATCAGAGCACGGTGCATGTGGGCGACCAGGACATGTTGGCGCTGGCGCCATGTAGTGATGAGCGGAGCGGATGTGCTGTCCACTGAGCGTGCACAGCCTAAGGACTGTACTGGTCGACGACGTGCTGTAGGGAGCGAGGTGCAGTGTGTCTGTGGATCGAAGATGTACGAGCAGCCTGGTTACTGACGAGGAAGTGCGTGAGGGGCGCCAAGCGAACTCAGGGCCGAGATCTGTTGAAGGTGCCGGGCATTACGAGCTGGCAGGATATATCATGCGAGCTGTGGCTGAAGACTGGATGTTACTGATGGGGACAATCCATTGTTTGCTGGTTGCGGTTACTAATATTTAATTTTGTGGTCCCTTCTCCATGTATTCTTTTTTTGTTGGCTTGTGTAGCACAGACAGCACTGCTATTATAGGCACTGCTACTGTGTGAAGGGAGTCTCTCAGCGTGTGAAGGGGGTGCAGCTGCTTCACTGCAGCTGTTTTTTATAATAGAATTGGCATTGCTGAGGTGCATGAATCCCTTGTGAAGGGAGTGCGGTTGTGCAGTAGTATACTTATTGTTAGCAGTCACTCCTCTGAGGGTCGTGGCAGAACAAAAGAACCGTTGGTACCCTTTGTTTGCCTTATCCTGGCACCCCACTCCGTTCTTGCAGAGTCGTGGTGTTGGGATAGTGAAGGGAGTGTAATGGGACCGTAATTGGATTGCCAACAGCATGGCAGGATTGTATAATTTGCTGGCACTGGCAGAGGCCAGAGCAGCAAGGAACGAACGCGCACGCCAGCAGAAGTCACGCGCAGACAGAGAAGCGTGAGCAGTAGAGTTAGTTGTTTGGATTTTGCTGAGTTTGGCTTTTTATTATTATTATTATTTATTTTGGCATCCGTTTGTTTTGTCCCTTAGCACCAAAGTCGCGATGCTCAACCGGTGGCGAGATCCAGATCGTCGTAGACGACTGACGGGGTTACCGGCGAGTCCCCGTGCCACAGTGAAGTACTTGAAGAACAGCGAGGGTTCAAGGAATCACGAGAAACACAGTATTGGTGCTATGCAAGGGATGCAAGGGAGTTCAGCCGATGACAAATATTTGGGCGAAATATTTTGAAACCATTCCGACGGATTTGGAACAAACACTTGGAGTGGACAGTGCAGGATTTAAAACCAACGGAGTACGGTGATACACAGCAGTTCCCGAAGCAGATGGATGTTGGGATATAAATCACAAAGTCAAAGCCACAGGAGAAAACGTCATAAAAGAGACCCATCAATAGGCACGTTATTACACAAAGCTGCAATTCCCTGCACAGCGAGCTGCCATTGTCCAATAATACACAAAGCTGCAGTTGCCTGCACAGCTAGCTGCCATTCTGCGAGAATACACAAAGCTGCAGTTCCGTGCACAGCTAGCTGCCATTGTGCAATAATACACAAAGCTACAGTTCCCTGCACAGCTAGCTGCCATTGTGCAATAATACAGAAAGTTGCAGTTCCCTGCATAGCTAGCTGCCATTGTGCAAGAATACACAAAGCTGCAGTTCCCTGCACAGCTAGCCTCCATTGTGTGATAATACACAAAGCTGCAGTTGCCTGCACAGCTAGCTGCCATTGTGCAAGAATACACAAAGCTGCAGTTCCCTGCACAGCTAGCTGCCATTGTGCAATAATACACAAAGTTGCAGTTCCCTGCACAGCTGGCTGCCATTGTGTGATAATACACAAAGCTGCAGTTCCCTGCACAGCTAGCTGCCATTGTGCAATAATACACAAAGCTGCAGTTCCCTGCACAACTAGCTGCCATTGTGCAATAATACACAAAGCTGCAGTTCCCTACACAGCTAGCTGCGGTTGTGCAATAATACACAAAGCTGCAGTTCCCTGCACAGCTAGCTGCCATTGTGTGATAATACACAAAGCTGCAGTTCCCTGCACAGCTAGCTGCCGTTGTGCAATAATACCTAAAGTTGCCGTTCCCTACACAGCTAGCTGCCATTGTGTGATACTACACAAAGCTGCAGTTCCCTGCACAGTTAGCTGCCATTGTGCAATAATACACAAAGCTGCAGTTCCCTGCACAACTAGCTGCCATTGTGCAATAATACACAAAGCTGCAGTTCCCTACACAGCTAGCTGCCATTGTGCAATAATACACAAAGCTGCAGTTCCCTGCACAGCTAGCTGCCATTGTGCGATAATACACAAAGCTGCAGTTCCCTGCACAGCTAGCTGCCGTTTTGCAAGAAGACACAAAGCTGCAGTTCGCTGCACAGCTAGCTGCCATTGTGTGATAATACACAAAGCTGCAGTTCCCTGCACAGCTAGCTGCCATTGTGCAGTAATACACAAAGCTGCAGTTCCCTGCACAGCTAGCTGCCATTGTACAATAATACATGAAGCTGCAGTTCCCTGCACAGCTAGCTGGCATTGTGCAATAATACACAAAGCTGCAGTTCCCTGCACAGCTAGCGGCCATTGTGCAAAAGTACACAAAGCTGCAGTTCCCTGCACAGCTAGCTGCCATTGTACAATAATACACAAAGCTGCAGTTCCCTGCACAGCTAGCTGCCATTGTGCAAGAATACACAAAGCTGCAGTTCCCTGCACAGCTAGCTGCCATTGTGCAAAAATACAGAAGGTTGCAGTTCCCTGCATAGCTAGCTGCCATTGTGCAGGAATACACAAAGCTGCAGTTCCCTGCACAGCTAGCTGCCATTGTGCAATAATACACAAAGCTGCAGTTCCCTGCACAGCTAGCTGCCATTGTGCAATAATACACAAAGCTGCAGTTCCCTGCACAGCTAGCTGCCATTGTGCAATAATACACAAAGCTGCAGTTCCCTGCACAGCTAGCTGCCGTTGTGCAATAATACACAAAGCTGCAGTTCCCTGCACAGTGCAATAGGTTTGGCATAGAGAGGCACACGAAGCCATAGGAATAATAGCGCAGGCCCCCGACAGAAGCGCGATCGCGCACAGCGCAAGCGCAGTGCCAGCACAGAAGAGATGAACAGAGGAAAGGACTGAAGGTGGACTGTAGAATAAATGTCGTATGTTGCGATGTGTTTCATTATTTTGAATGCAATGCACTACTGTGTTGTTGTTACTTGCAGTAACAACAAGATGTTCAATTGTTTCTGATGGACAAGATTATCCAAGTGCTCGTGGGAGATTGGGATTGAAGGATTTTAATTTTATTATGAAAAACAAAATGCCGCTCGGAATAAAAAACTCCGTTTGCAGGATTGAGGAGCAAAAAAGATAGACGCGAGGTCTGTTGGAATTATAATCTTGTTGTTACTGGGCTGCCGAGGATTCTGCTATGAGGAGTGACAAAGAGGACAACGCCCAGCAGAGTACGGTGGACGACCCAACGACCACGAAGAGGTCATCGCTGAAGGAGACACCGTCCAGCCTGCAGCGACTACGGCAAGCAATAGCTGAAGAGGTTGGGGAACGACGCATAAGCGCGGCTGTCGGACGTTTGCGTAACATGCAGGTATGCGATCACGGCCCAACGCCACATGTTGCCTCAGAGCGCCGCCAGCGACAGGTGCAGGAGTTTGAAGGGTTTTGCGCTGACAAAGGCGCGCAGGCCCAGTGCTGCCAATATGACTGTGCCCGTCATGAAGAGTGCCATGGTGCTTTGGCTATGATCCACGGAGGAGTCCTACGTTGTTTGGTCACGAAGAACATACTGGTGCAGCAGACGACCACGCCCAAACAGCCGCCGTTGGAGAGGTCGCTCGAAGACTTGATTCATAAGCAAGCACGGCAGCGCTACTGGTATGAGAAGTTAACAGCGATCAACCACGTGGCGGCGAAGGAGATACAACGCCAGATGGAACAAGCACAGGCAGAAATCACGCTGCATCAACGACGGCAATCCAAGAAATCGGTGGGATTCTACGGGTTCGATGAGGAGAAGGAGAATGAACAAGAAGCGCCAGACGAGAGTACAGGAGCTCCAGACATACAGCACAAGAGTACACAAGTCCAGGAAGCGCCGGACGAGCGTACGCGAGCTCAAGACACGCCGCACGGAAGTACACCAGTCCAGGGAGCGCCAGGCGAGAGTACTAACACCAAGGACCTGCCACAATACCACGCGGTACACACAGTGCGCCGACGCCATCATCACTACAAGGGACGAGGACGAGAACGACAGCCTCCACAGGGCTGACGTGATGACCAGTTCATTGTGCAGCATCAGCCACACCGACTTCCACGCTTTACCCAAAACGTTTATTTCCACTTGATCATCACATTGCTACGGTACGACCGTCGCCAGACCAAGGATTGTGATTGGGGCGTGAACCCCATGTCTGCCATTGGACGCGGAGTGGTCACGTTGCAAGCGAGAGCCAGGGCCAGACTATGGATTGTGATTGGGTGCCGACCAACACGCATACACGCACAGGGAGGCAAGCCCCCCTTTCTTTACGCCAAGGCCCTCGCCACGTCTGACGACACCGGATAGCTGGGGCAGAGGAAAGCCTAAATGGGTGAGGAGAGGAGACAGCGTCACACCTGGGGCTGGAGCTAGGTATGCCTGCAGAGGGCCCTGCTTTTTGAGCCGCGCTGAAGTGTGCCTAAGGTGCGACGACGGCCCATGGATGGCTGCGCACCGAGACAGCTGCCATCAGGGGAGCGGGGCCATGGCAGGCAACATCGCAAAGTGGCAAGTCGCGGACTGAAGTGGGGATAGAATTTACCCCAGGGATCCACCAGTACCAGTGACCATGGCCATGACCGCCACGTGTGTGAGACGGACCAGCAAACAAACATCCGGTGGGACTGGATGCCTGGGAAGCTTATCACCGACACGTACCTGTATTGTGCACACTCCAGCGAGCAAGAAACCTGGGACTACAAGGAGAGGACTCTTGGTCTCTGTCGGGGTTCAACTACGCCAATGAATACAGTCGACATGGGGTTCGCCTACCTGGGGCTGCCTACAACAACGCCAGCACACACGCCCATGTCTGCCTACTTTGGTCCTGGTTAAGCATTAATGGCCTACAGGGTTATGATTTTGAATCTTTGAAGTTACCCTTTTTTTTCTGCAGCCGCGCCACTGAGCTCTGCACGCTCTTCCGGCGTTCACATTATATTATTATTTTTTTTCTACATCCACAGGAACCTCCCATATAATTTTTGCATTGTTTCAACATCTATCTGTTCGCGTTCGAGGAGAGAGCAGGGCATACAGGCATGGCCTGGGTGTATATACCCGGAACCACAAGACCAGCAAACCAAGCCAAGGCTGTACATGGTACAGTGGGCTGTCAGCAGAACTATAAACGGATGTCCAGAAATTGGTGCAGGATAACCTGAGTTTTGTCTGCAGGGTTGCCGGGCTGCGGTCGGGTGAGTGTTTTTTTTGTGATTTTGTTGACACAGCAACAGTGGAATTGCTGCGGGGTAAGTAGTAAATACCATGTCTTAGAGTAGAAGTATAGAGAGGGGTACCCACACCCACAAGACAGACCGGGTGGTGACCCCCCAGATGGGAAAAAGAATCTGAGTGTCTATGTGCTGGTGAGGTCCATGCAAAACCTATATATTCTTTTTTTTCAGCACACAACAATACCACCCATTTTTCACTTGGTAGTGGTAGTTGTGGCTTGGGAGGGGAGTGCAATAGGTTTGGCATAGAGAGGCACACAAAGCCATAGGAATAATAGCGCAGGCCCCCGACAGAAGCGCGATCGCGCACAGCGCAAGCGCAGTGCCAGCACAGAAGAGATGAACAGAGGAAAGGACTGAAGGTGGACTGTAGAATAAATGTCGTATCTCGCAGTCTGGTTCATTATTTTGAATGCAATGCACTCCTGTGTTGTTGTTACTTGCAGTAACAACAAGATGTTCAATTGATTCTGACGGACAAGAATTTCCAAGTGCTCGTGGGAGATTGGGATTGAAGGATTTTAATTTTATTATGAAAAACAAAATGCCGCTGGGAATAAAAAACTCCGTTTGCAGGATTGAGGAGCAAAAAAGATGGACGCGAGGTTTGTTGGGATTATACACAGCTAGCTGCCAATGTGTGATAATACACAAAGCTGCAATTCGCTGCACGGTTAGCTGCCATTGTGCAATACTACACAAAGCTGCAGTTCCCTGCACAGCTAGCTGCCATTGTCCAATGATACACAAAGCTGCAGTTCCCTGCACAGCTAGCTGCCATTGTGCAATGATACACAAAACTGCAATTCCCTACACACCTAGCTGCCATTGTCCAATAATACACAAAGCTGCAGTTCCCTGCACAGCTAGCTGCCATTGTGTGAAAATACACAAAGTTGCAGTTCCCTGCACAGCTAGCTGCCATTGTCCAATAATACACAGAGCTGCAGTTCCCTGCACAGCTAGCTGGCATTGTGTGATAATACACAAAGCTGCGGTTCCCTGCACAGCTAGCTGCCATTGTGCAATAATACACAAAACTGCAATTCTCTACACACCTAGCTGCCATTGTGCAATAATACACAAAGCTGCAGTTCCCTGCACAGCTAGCTGTCATGGTGTGATAATACACAAAGCTGCAGTACCCCCCACAGCTAGCTGCCATTGTGTGATAATACACAAAGTTGCAGTTCCCTGCACAGCTAGCTGCCATTGTGCAATAATACACAAAGCTGCAGTTCCCTGCGCAGCTAGCTGCCATTGTGCAATAATACACAAAGCTGCAGTTCCCTGCACATCTAGCTGCCATTGTGTGATAATACACAAAGTTGCAGTTCCCTGCACAGCTAGCTGCCATTGTGCAATAATACACAGAGCTGCAGTTCCCTGCACAACTACCTGCCACTGTGAAATAATACACAAAGCTGCAGTTCCCTGCACAGCTAGCTGCTATTGTGCAATAATACACAAAGCTGCAGTTCCCTGCACAGCTAGCTGCCATTGTGCAATAATACACAAAGCTGCAGTTCCCTGCACAGCTAGCTGCCATTGTGCAAGAATACACAAAGCCGGAGTTCCCTGCACAGCTAGCTGCAATTGTGCAATAATACACAAAGCTGCAGTTCCCTGCACAGCTACCTGCCATTGTGTAATAATACGCAAAGCTGCAGTTCCCTGCACAGCTAGCTGCCATTGTCCAAGAATACACAAAGCTGCAGTTCCCTGCACAGCTAGCTGCCATTGTGCAATGATACACAAAGCTACAGTTCCCTGCACAGCTAGCTGCCATTGTGCAATGATACACAAAGCTACAGTTCCCTGCACAGCTAGCTGCCATCGTGTGATAATACACAAAGCTGCAGTTCCCTGCACAGCTAGCTGCCATTGTTCAATAATACACAAAGCTGCAGTTCCCTGCACAACGGCACACTCCGATGGGACGAAATCACACCGGGCCTCCAGGCCATCCGCCTCCACTCGATCACAGAGCCCACCACCACCTGGGCACTACCGACGGACCGCCACCACCTCCTCCTCACCGTCCAAGGCGATGCCACGATCACACCCACGGAAGGAGACCCCGTAACAGCAGCCCCCGCCCACGCCGTCCACATACCCCCGCAAGCATCGTCGGCACCTATGACGGTGCATCCAGGCCCCACCCCATGGCAAGCCATCGTCATCACCTACCCCGCCCCGAATGACCACACACACACCTGGCAGCAACGGTGGGAGTACATCCGGGGGGACCTCCTCCAAGAACACCTAGGGCTCACACGCACCCACCACACCCTACAACCGATACGAGGAGTAGGCCAAGCACCACACGGCATACACGCCCCGGGAGTATGGGCGTACGCCTCACCCATAAACCCACAAGCAGCGGAGGACATCAAGACCGCCCTATCCATCCAGCAAGCCCAGACCCAAACCCCGCACCGCAACACCCAACGAGGCTACACCATTTGGTGGGCATACCAAGACCATGACACCCTCACCCCCCAACCGGGGGCCCCCCCTCTAGACACCAACACCACCGCCCTCCTCCAAGCCGCAACAGCGGCAGCCACACAGGTAGGGGCCCCGGAAACCTGGGGCCCACAATACCTGGTCGAAACCAAAGTGGCGCCCCACGCGAAGGGCCAAGACAAGCCCCCAACACCGAAGCCGCTCCACCCCCCGCTCAAGCTAGACCCGACGGAACACACCCCCCAGGATGAATGGGCGACCCACTACATCATCCCCCACACCACCACCCGCAAAAACGACGCCGCCAGGATCACCGTCACCCGCCACCTCCCCCACACCACACAGGTGTATGAGCTGACGGCCCCCAACGTCCTCGTCACCCGTCGCCGACACGACGAGCGATACACCATACAGGCGGAAGGGGCCGCCGCGACCACCCTGTACACATGGGCAACACGGGGGGACCTCCCACACCCCACCCTCCACCACGCCCCCTCCTGGCCCACCCCCTTCCACACAGCGGACCGCCCCAACAAGAAGCCCAAACACACGGGTGTGCACACCCACGCCCAGGAGGCCCGGCACCGACACGATGCGAGGCGCAAGGCCCGCGCCCTCCACGACGACCACACCATCCCCCGCATCGGCGCCCCCCCCGCCAGGGTATCAGATACCACCCACAACCGCACGATCACAGGCATCACCACGGACTGCCTGAACCCAGCGGCGTCGCGGGCAGACGCCGTGTGGATCAGCGAAGGGCGCTCCCACACACGGGCGGTGGCGCGCCTCCACAACATCGCTTTCTCGTTGTATAGCCTGGACCAGAGTCGGGTCCAGTTCCTCCCAGGGGATGGAGGTAAGGCCTCCATCCACCACGCTCAGCATACTCCCCCATCCGGGTTTCCCAATAGGCGTCTTACGCCCCAGAGGCACGTAGATGGCCTCATCAGGTAACCGAACAGAGCTGATAGTCAGCCTGTCCAGGAGGTTTCGCCAGTACTCGTTGCCGCCATGGGCTCCCCAATCGGGGGAACACAGGACCATACGGGAACGTTCCAAGGCCACCTTGGTCAGCACCTTCCCCAGTTCACTGAACCTGGGGTTCCCGCAGGCCATCCCGAAAGAGGGCCAGTAAAATTTGTAGCTGCAGTTCTTCCCCTTGCTGCAGTATAGGTCCAGTACATGCTGCTTGTCGCTGGCGAACAACTCCACACTCAGGTCTTCTCTAGAGTACCCCAACTCCTTCAGACCTTGGTCTAGGACTTCCCCCAATAGTTGATAGTCCTCAGTTTTGGAGGCCGCCATCATGTTCGAGGGCTCCTCCTTCGATAGCCTCAGGTAACTCGAGGTATGTTCCGACTGCTCCAGTGGCACAGACTCTCTGCCACTGCCGTGGTCCACGTAGAGGAGGTAGGGCGCTTGCAACGTCAGGGATTGTATCTGGGAGTGCTGTACGAAGAAGTCAGTCCCCAGTACAAAGTCGAAGGCCTCAGTGTCCATCACATAGAACCGATGGGCGATAGTCCGGGAGCCCATAGGTTCCTCCACTTGACAGTCCCCGCAGCTGTGCACCACATGTCCATCCCCCATGCGTATAGCCGCGGTGGTCATGGTGTTCTTCAGGCTCCAACAAGGTAAAATTTTCTTGGCCACTATAGATATTGTGGCGCCAGTATCCAATACCCCCAGGGATTCGCGTCCCCCTAGTAATACGTACCCAAAACACCAGGTCTTGGGTGCCGCTGGAGCGTCCCCGTCAGAACTCCGCGGGACAGGTCACCTCGAACCCCTTGTTCCGCAATTTGCGGGCCATCCTCATGAAACGGCTCCTCTTCTTAGCGTTGCCATCATCACCACCTTCATGCTCACGCTTGGCGCCTTGTTCTTGCTGGGCCTGCGTTTGTGAGCGTGTGGTAGGACCAGACTGCCCTCCAGAGGGCTCGGAGTTCCCCCCTGGATTAGGGTTGGGGTTGCCTCCGTTCTTGTCCTTGTTCTTGTTGTCCTTGTCTGGCTGGCGGTTAGCGCCTCCTCCTCGTCCACCTTGACTCTTGTCTTGCCCTTGTCCCCGTCCTTTCGACTTGCCCTTGCCGGAGTTGTTGCCTTTGCCTTTGCCTCCACCTTTGCCTGAGCCTCTGCCAGGATCTTCACCCTTAAGCTTCGCTGATAGGCGTTGCTTATGGTAGCACTCATCCTCGTAGTGCTTCCGCTTCCCGCAGAAGGCACACGTGATGGTGCACCTGTAATGATCCGGCAGCTTCACTTTGGCGCTGGTGTTCTTCTCCTGCTGTTTCCCCTGGACTACGAAGCAGTCTCGCTGCTCGCAGTCAGGGGCGTGCTGCAGGTGGCCCTGCTCGTCTCTGGCATCACACCAGAAGAGCTCCTTAACGTTCTTTATGATACGGGCGTGGGCGTGTTTGGGGGTAGTCCCCTGCCCAGGTCGGGACCCTTGGTACCCTTTGCCATGACCTCCAGAACCTCCTCCTCCAGGACGGTAGTTGTTCAGGTGCTGGTCGCTCTCCTTCTCCAGCGCCAGCTCCAGGACCAGCACGCATAGATCCTCGTAGCGGAGGGGTCTAGCTTTGCGCTCCGCCGTCGAACAGAACTCGTCCCACAGCTCTCGAGGGAGCTTGGCCACCAACCAGAACAGCAGGTCGTCGCTGCTGTAGGAACCGGGCGTCAATCATCCAGCCCAGTGATCCAGGTCAGCCAACAGCTCAGAGACCCGGCCAGGTTCTGGGTTGTTGGGCAGCACGGGTAGGTTCTGGATCTCGGCCCTGATGGAGAGGTCGGTTTTGTAGGTCGGGTACTGCCTCTCCAAGGCAACCAACACATCGGCAAAGGTGGCGGAGTTAGTCACGATCTGCCTGACCTGCTTCTCCAGGTACTTGGTCTTGCAGCACTGCAGGAGCAGATCGCACTTGACTCGTCCACTAGCGTGGGTTTGGCCGGTCAATCGGAGAAACCGGCCAAAATTCTCAGCGAACTCGCTGAGGTCCTTGCCTGTGACCTCAGGCAGGTTCACCACGATCTTGGAGTTGGCAACAGCCTTCGCCTCCTGAGACCTGCGTCCCTCAGGGCGTCGGGTCTTCTTCTTCTTCTTCTTCTTCTTTCCCCTTGGGTTCTCGGGGTCTTCCGGGTCATCGTCGTCCGAGGGCGACGCAGAAGTCATAGACGGCGGCTCATCATCGGAGGGGTCTCCGCCTAGATCACTCTATCCATAAGGCTCCACGTCCACCATTGCCCTCAAGGCTGTCAGCCGCAGCCGGTCCAGCTCGGCCCTCGTAGAGTTCGTCACGTGGCTGTAGAGCGTCTGGGCCGTTCTTGGTACGAAAGGACTTCTCGGTATCGCTGCAGGGGTCTGCATCGGTCGGCTCCTCAGGCTCCCCAGGGTGTTTGTCAGCCCTGCCGCCAGGTGATTAGCCTGTACTCGATGGGGTGACATTCCCACCGTGGTAGGTGACGCTTGGGGCGGTATCATCAGGGGCTCCAGTTTCTCTCGGATCTCTTCAGTGAGGTCGCCCACGATCTTAGAAGTGGCTCCTCGGAGCACCTCGTTGATCTCTGACCGCGTCAGGGACCTGTTGGAGGATCTCCCCGATCCTCTACTCCTGCCTCCAAGAGACTCAGGTGCTCTCCTCAACCCACTCAAGGTTGCATACCCAGGTGCATACCCAGGAACATCCACATAGGTTCCCGTAGCGGGTAGAGGATGGTGTTAGTCAGCCGCATACCATCGCGGCGCAGAACTGGAAGCCACCCGCTCACTGGCAGTAGTTGCCTCAGGAAGCGCAGTGGTAGGTGCGCCCAAGCCATAGGCAGGGTAGGAAGGCATGCCAGTAAAGCCTGTGCCCTCTGCCATAGGCGGGTTGGTTATGGGAGTGGATGTTGCAGCGGCTGGGTCTGGAATCGGGAGTGTGGTGGTTATAGGAGAGGGTGATGCGTGGAGGCCAGAAGCGCTTGGTGCGCCTTCGAAGGTAGGGTCATTCGTCAGGTCTTGCCCTTGGTCCTCTCCTTCGTCTGCTTCGTCTCCAGCATCCTTCTCTCTCTCTCTCTTCCTCTTCACTGGCTGAGTGACCACCTCCTCGACTGAGAGGGCCCTGAAGGCCGACTGGAGTCCATCCAAAGAGTCCTCAGCCACGTCCACTGGCCCATGTAAGGGCTCCGTAGGTACAGCGCTAGGTCCAGGTCCAGGTTCACCAGGTGCTGGCCTTGCTGGTGCCTCAGGCGCTGACTTCACGTCGGTGTCCTCCTTCTTTGTGTCCATCTTCGTTCGCCCTTCTGCTTATATGTGACTGCTCGGCGCACTGGATGTACGGCACGGGGTTGCTGCCAGTACGCAGAGACAGTCTGCCTCTTGCTACCAGACACGTTTATAGTGATTTCAACACTGTGTTTGTGCCTCTCCTGCTGCTTGCTGCTGGTGTAGGGTTTCCTGCTGCTTGTTTTTGAAGATGAAAAGCTTTTGGTTGCTGAAATACAATCAATCCAGGATAGCCCAAGCCAGAGATATGCAAGTAGAAGAGAATCAGGATCAAAGCATGAAGGGCTGCAGTGTAAACAGTGAAAGATGAAAGGATATTCACAGAAACTGCAACTCAAGGCACATCTGATTGCATATTCACAAAGATAGCTGAAATGCTTTGGAAAAGAGTTGGAAAACTGCCCCATGGTCACTCTATCTCCACAGTGCCATCTCAGGAGATGTGCACTCTTTGTTTTGGGTCCCATATGTGCTGAGGTGGCAGGGCATGTGGCGATGAGGTCACTGCCATGTCACATGGGATCTTCCTACTTAGCTAGGCTGACCGGGATTTGAACCCAGGACCTCTCAAAAAGAGGTGCCCAGCCCCCTAGGGTGCATACCACTAGGACAGCTAAGAATTCATGAGAAAACATAGATAAATTCATAGGCTCTGCCCTGGATACGTCAGTTCTCAGTCGACTCAGGAAAAGATGATTTACCTCACATTGAAAGGGGATTAAGGGGTCCACTCCATATCCTGATTGGGTGTTTGGTTCCATAGGTCAAAATGTGTTATCACCACTTTTGGTGGGGCCAATACTAAGATAGAAATGCCTGGATGCTCGGTGCATCTCTAATACAACTAGAGTATGCCTCAAAGCATTGGAAAAGCACTTTTTCTTACTGCCATTGCCATTGTGCAATAATACACAAAGCTGCAGTTCCCTGCACAGCTAGTTGCCATTGTGCAACAATACACAAAGCTGCATATCCCTGCACAGCTAGCTGCCATTGTGCAATAATACACAAAGCTGCAATTCGCTGCACAGCTAGCTGCCATTGTGCAATAATACACAAAGCTGCAGTTCACTGCACAGCTAGCTGCCATTGTGCAATAATACACAAAGCTGCAATTCGCTGCACAGCTGGCTGCCATTGTGCAACAATACACAAAGCTGCAGTTCCCTGCACAGCTAGCTGCCATTGTGCAATAATACACAAAGCTGCAGTTCCCTGCACAGCTAGTTGCCATTGTGCAATAATACACAAAGCTGCAGTTCCCTGTACAGCTAGCTGCCATTGTGCAATAATACACAAAGCTGCAGTTCCCTGCACAGCTAGCTGCCATTGTGCAATAATACACAAAGCTGCAGTTCCCTGCACAGCTAGCTGCCATGGTGCAAGAATACACAAAGCTGCAGTCCCCTGCACAGTTAGCTGCCGTTGTGCAATAACACACAAAGCTGCAGTTCCCTGCACAGCTAGCTGCCATTGTGCAAGAATACACAAAGCCGCAGTTCCCTGCACAGCCAGCTGCCATTGTGTGATAATACACAGAGCTGCAGTTCCCTGCACAGCTAGCTGCCATTGTGCAATAATACACAAAGCTGCAAGTCCCTGCACAGCTAGCTGCCATTGTTTGATAATACACAAAGCTGCAGTTCCCTGCACAGCTAGCTGCCATTGTGCAATAATACACAAAGCTGCAGTTCCCCGCACAGCTAGCTGCCATTGTCCAATAATACACAAAGCTGCAGTTCCCTGCACAGCTAGCTGCCATTGTGCAATAATACACAAAGCTGCAGTTCCCTGCACAGCTAGCTGCCATTGTGCAATAATACACAAAGCCGCAGTTCCCTGCACAGCTAGCTGCCATTGTGCAATAATACACAAAGCTGCAGTTCCCTGCACAGCTAGCTGCCATTGTGCAAGAATACACAAAGCTGCAGTTCCCTGCACAGCTAGCTGCCATTGTGCAATAATACACAAAGTTGCAGTTCCCTGCACAGCTAGCTGCCATTGAGCAAGAATGCACAAAGCTGCAGTTCCCTGCACAGCTAGCTGCCATTGTGTGATAATACACAAAGCTGCAGTTCCCTGCTCGGCTAGTTGCCCTTGTGCGATAATACACAAAGCTGCAATTCCCTGCACAGCTAGCTGCCATTATGTGATAATACACAAAGCTGCAGTTCCCTGCACAGCTAGCTGCCATTGTCCAATAATACACAAAGCTGCAGTTCCCTGCACAGCTAGCTGCCATTGTGCAAGAATACACAAAGCTGCAGTTCCCTGTGCAGCTAGCTGCCATTGTGCAATAATACACAAAGCTGCAGTTCCCTGCACAGCTAGCTGCCATTGTGCAATAATACACAAAGCTGCAGTTCCCTGCACAGCTAGCTGCCATTGTGCAATAATACACAAAGTTGCAGTTCCCTGCACAGCTAGCTGCCATTGTGCAATAATACACAAAGCTGCAGTTCCCTGCACAGCTAGCTGCCATTGTGCAATAATACACAAAGCTGCAGTTCCCTGCACAGCTAGCTGCCATTGTGCAAGAATACACAAAGCCGGAGTTCCCTGCACAGCTAGCTGCCATTGTGCAATAATACACAAAGTTGCAGTTCCCTGCACAGCTAGCTGCCATTGAGCAAGAATACACAAAACTGCAGTTCCCTGCACAGCTAGCTGCCATTGTGTGATAATACACAAAGCTGCAGTTCCCTGCTCAGCTAGTTGCCATTGTGCGATAATACACAAAGCTGCAACTCCCTGCACAGCTAGCTGCCATTATGTGATGATACACAAAGCTGCAGTTCCCTGCACAGCTAGCTGCCATTGTCCAATAATACAGAAAGCTGCAGTTCCCTGCACAGCTAGCTGCCATTGTGCAATAATACACAAAGCTGCAGTTCCCTGCACAGCTAGCTGCCATTGTGCAATAATACACAAAGCTGCAGTTCCCTGCACAGCTAGCTGCCATTGTCCAATAATACACAAAGCTGCAGTTCCCTGCACAGCTAGCAGCCATTGTGCAACAACGCACAAAGCTGCAGTTCCCTGCACAGCTAGCTGCCATTGTGCAATAATACACAAAGCTGCAGTTCCCTGCACAGCTAGCTGCCATTGTGCAATAACACACAAAGCTGCAGTTCCCTGCACAGCTAGCTGCCATTGTGCAGTAATACACAAAGCTGCAGTTCCCTGCACAGCTAGCTGCCATTGTGCAAGAATACACAAAGCCGGAGTTCCCTGCACAGCTAGCTGCCATTGTGCAATAATACACAAAGTTGCAGTTCCCTGCACAGCTAGCTGCCAGTAGTGCTGATGCTCCCAGTAGTCTTTTGCAGGAGGGTGGGAGGAGAAGGAATCTGTTGGCTAGGGGTTTGCCATAATAACTCAGTGACTGCTGTCGGCAGATGATTCGGGGGGCTCGTCAGCGGGTTCCTCGTTAGGCAGCATGGTGGAGGAGGAGGATGCGTTTAGCAAGGATGTCAATGACACTAGGCAAATCGCGTGGCACTGTCATCGTGAGGGGTCTTCACACAGATGCCAGTGAAACCTGCTTGAAAAGGCGAAGGAAGCAGTAATCAAGAGAGGGTCTACGCCAGGTTGGGCGCAGTACGACGCGCAATCATTATGGCTCATTGTGGACAAATGGGAAGATTGCTGGACTCCTGACGGCCTCTTGCTGGACATGTGGTTGTTCTGCTGGGGGCGCCTAACAGCGCCTCGTTGGATTCGCTGCAAACATGAGTTTTGTGGTACAGACCTGTTGGTGGGGGTCCGATATGGCCATGAAGGCCAAGTGTGCCGGATGGTATTCTGAATGTGTGCACCTGTTCGGGGTTTTCAGGAGGGACTTGTCTACAACGTTTGTCCTGAGACGGTGGGGAATGTATTTTTTTAAGGTAGGTGAAAGTTTGGCAGTTGTCTCTACTCACGAGTGGGGCTCTGTATGTGAGTTGCCAGAGTATTTTAATCCGAGGGAGATGGGATCAAGGGCAGTTGAAGTTCCGGTGGTGTCCAGCACTTTTGATTCCTCCTCGCTCTGTGGACCCTGAGGCGGCACGGGTTATTTAGCTTTTTTGATTCCTCTCCACTCCAGGGACCCCAAGACGGTAGGGGTGGTGTAGCGTTTGTGATTCGGTCGTGCTCTGGGGAATCCAAGACCGAGGATGCCCGGCATGGTGGTGCACGGTACAGGGTGTGTGAGGGAGCTATGGCCCCTCGGAGGATTCGGTGTAGAAAAGGACACATGCCCTAGAAGTACAATGTCCAAGGATGCCCTGTGGGCTATGCCGACGCATATATCCCTTGGACATTGATGTAGCCAGCTCCGTAAAATGCCTTCGTATCTCAAAGGGCACTTGGTGGTCTGGGTCACCTGAAACTTTCCTGAAAGAAAATTTGGTTGAGGGACCCAACTGCAGCCCTTTATTATAATCTGATTTCGGCTGGGTAGCATATTTTTCAGTCTACAAAAGGTCTCAACGCCCCTGTGCAATGCCCTCTTGTTAACAACGTGAGAGACCATTTTCTTCCGGATACTGTATTATCTCAATCACCTCAAAAATGGTTTCTTCAGTCATCGTTGGTCCCTCCTGTCTGTGGTCTACTACAAGCCTGCATTAATGCCCATGGTCACATGGGTCAAATTTGTTTGGCCAATATTTGGTATTTAGGGGGAAACTCAAAGGCCCGATTGAAAAAAATACCTGCTTCTCAGGGATGCACTCAAGTTCCATCTTTTGTTTGCACAGGTCAGTGCGTACGGGGAACGTTTCTGGGCTGTGTGTACGCCAGGAAAATTAACAAAAACACCATTGTGGGGTGCCTGGTGTGCGTCCCCCATGCTTGGCACATGCCGAGTTTGGCATTTCATTCTGCCTTTTCAGTTTGATGCCCCCGGACCCGATCATTTTAGGGGATGTGGCTTCCCTCTAGAGGCACTGCCTTGGCTGCTCTCTCAAGGCCCTCAGTAGCCCAAAGAAAACCGAGCCACAGACCAACCTCTCAAAGAGTTCGACAACCATTGCACATTGCACACACATTGTCTTTTTCCCGCTTCCTTCACTCCAAACATGAGATCCAATCCTGCCTGTTTGCCTAAAGGATTTGTGGCCGAGTTGAAATACCCGACCAATTAGCAGGCACACAGCACAATAGGGCTGGAAAATATTAAATGTGTGGCCCCCCGCCTATTGAGGGGTCATACCATTTCGGACCGGTGAAAAGCCCAATCTGATTGATTACGAGAGGCAGGCAACTAGGTGTCGACTAACGGAACCCAGATCTGTCGCACCCATTTGCGACACGTCTGCACACACAGCGCGCACCAGGGATGTAGTAGACCGGCTGACAACCATAGGACGCCTTGGACCCAGATTTCATGGTGGGAAAAAGTGAAAATTACAAAAGGAAATATTGATTTGGGCTATTATTGGTACACAAACCTTTGGGTTCCAGATCCCCCCCCCCTCTCCTCTCTTCTAATACATCCCTGGCGCGCACTCTACGCATGGGGGCCGATCCTGGTCAAGACCCGACCCCAAAGGGGGGGGGGGTACCCCCCCCCCCTCTACAGACCCCAAAATGGTTGTGCAGAATGGGTTTTGTGGGTGCCGGAGATTTTGTTTTAGGCATACGGCAGGGGGAAATTTTTTTGTTTGACCCTATGTGTCTATACTCAAAATACTCAGAATTTTGTGGAGAATTGAAAAATGGATGAAAAGCACAAATAAGGATTTGACCCCAACCCGACCTCTGGGTCAGACCTCAGCTGATGGGAGCCTGAGTTGATTGGCAAATTTTTTTGGAAAATTTTTAACCCCACTTGTGCATATTCAAAATGATCAGCGTGTCATGGGGATCATTTTGAGGTATGTATGTTGGGGTACCCACCGACCTCCCCCAGGGAGCCCGGCGGCTGACCGCCCGACCCGCCGGCCCCCAAGGTTTGGGTCAACCAAGCCCCCCCCCCCCCCCCCAAAGCCCCCAAAACGGTTGCACACCCCAAGGGGTCACACATTGGCTGGTGGTGGCCCCTGTGACTCTACCTCTGATATGTCCCTTCATCCATTATCTTGAAGGCTGCCGGATCAAGTCTGACGAAGGCAGTGGAGCTGCTTCGGCTCCTCGGCCCAGCCTGGCCCCACGGCTACGCGGTGTGCTACAGCGCGAAGGTAAGCTCATTCTACTTGTTGGCCAAGACCGACACGCCTATGAGCGTGCCTGACGCGAAGGAGGCGCACCGCAAGTGCTTCGGGCAAGAGCAGGGCGCGTTCAAGTACCGCAAGAAGGAGGACCGCCAGAAGTTCCCTCTGGAGCAGCGCCTGCAGGTGTAAAGACATCTGAAGCGAAAGGCGTGTTCCTGCAGCTGACCGCATGAGGGGTCAGGGGGTGGTTTACTGCGCGAGAGGGGGTCGGTTTCTCCCCCAAAGTGACAGCATGAGAGCTTGCACAAACTAACACCCCCCCCCCATATTATAACACACTGAAATAATATCACGCATGCATTTTGCCTGCCTGACCCTACCCCAAATAACAAGGCAAAACACTGTTGGTAATGTGAAGCGCAGTTATTTTTGTGTCCAGAAAGCCGCCAACGACAGCCGACATCAGACTCCTCTTTATCAGTCACAGCCTCAAATACATGTACAACAACAGGCTCATCGTGCCGCCGTGCCTCAATCACCTCAGCGCCAAAGGCAATTCAGCGGGATCAGACATGACGGAACAGACCTGAAACAGGGGGCTGGTCAGAATAATATCACGCACAAAATAATATCACGCGCGTGACATTATAAGGGGCGGCGGTTGACCCCTTTTTGTCGGCCATCCCACTCCAAAAAAATGCCTGTCTGCAAAAACATCGTTAAATCGAGGGACTACTGGACACGCGCGGTGCGGGAACTAAAGCGCGGCGGAGCGAGGCAGCCATTGGTTTCAAGGGAGAGCAGAGAGTTGTGCCAGGCACACCTGCGGCAACGCTGTGACATATCATACCTGTTTGGGCGATTGCACACAGCTGTTTGGCTGTCGAGGCAGACACTTCTCAGTGCAGTTTCAATCCAAAGACTTCATTGAGTGTTCTTGGGTATTCAAGGCGTAAGCCTCCACAGGGGCTGGGCCTTTCCTTCCAGGACTGCTGCCCGGCGTGTCGCTGTTCCACAGTGCGTGTGAAGGAGGCTGTGGTGGAGTCCTGGTGCAACGGCTACCACTCTGGCCCATCGGATGGAGGGTGACCCCGTGTATTGCAGGCAGGGCCTGGGCCCCACGCAGTACTTGTATGGGGGGACGGTGGCAGTGCGATGATGATGTGGTCCCTATAAACGACCAGATCTCGTCCTGTTAACCCCCCGCCCCCATCCCGCGTGTCTAACGAACGCCTTGTCCAGCGAACACTTGGTGTTCCGACCGTACTTTTTTGATACCCAAATTAGTTAGGTACCTAGTTTCAGAGTACAAGATTCAGACTAGAGGATTGGCCGTGCCAAGACCGCCCCCAGCCACGGGAGCATGTTCAGCTTTTCGCGATGAAAAGTGACCGCAAGAAGTGCTTTCACTCTGAAAAGTGCTACTTGGATGCCCCCGTCCCCTTTGTGCTGTTTTTGGGCTGGGTATCCTGTGCTTAGGGAGGTGTTGTGGGAGGTTCATAAGGTCGCCGCGCGCACCCAACGGCGTGTCCAATGAATACTTGGTGTTCGGACCGTATTTTTCTGGGACATTTGTGTTCCCTGGACACGGGGGTGGGGGTTATGGTCGGAAATTGGTACCAGTCCATTGAAATGGAACCCCAAAGAAAAACTACAGCGCAAAGAAAAGGATGCGCAAATTGCAGCACGCAATGCCCCGGGGCAACCGCCAACAGTTGACGGTTAGTGACCTTCGGCGTGGCAGCAAACCGCGACAGCCCCGATCTTTGTATAATTGGAAAAAGCAAAGCCTCAGGAACGCTGCGACAGGGGCTTGGCAGTGCCAGCGCCATCAAAGCAGCAGCACCGTGCAGGCTTTCAGTACCCGGACAAGCGCCCCAAATGGCGGGCATCACGTGGCCAGACCGCCTGACAATCAGGGACCTCACGCGTGAGACGCACATTCGGCACAGTGAAATGACGCGGAAAGTGGGGAAAGGGGTCAGCTAGTACGCCGTGTTTTTTTTTGGGCGTGGGGACGCTATCTAGAGGCCAAAGGCAGGACGAAGCATCCAAGGGTGACCAGAGAATGACTCTATGCCTCCAAATGAGCAATGCATGGCACCGATAATTTTGGGCCCCACCTGTTGGAGATGTGGGGCACCTGCGGCAGTAATCTGCCATCAAGCAGCCCTTGGCTTTGCCCCCTATTCCACACTGGCCCAGGCAGCGGACGAGCCCGACGAAGGGGTTGTGAACCGCGGCTGGAACATTCCCGTGTTGCGATCGGGCCGGTCCGGGGGGGGGGGGGGGGTGATGTCTGCCCCGCTTCTCTGCGCCGTGCTTCGCAGAAAGTCCTCGTGGGGCAGAAGAACGCCATCTTCTCGGTGTCCAATCAGATCCGGCGGAAGGAGAATGGCTGGCACTCGTCCAATCACCCGCTCGTGTTCTTGTTCATGGGCAGCTCTGGTATTGGGAAGACGGAGCTGGCCAAACAAACCGCCGAGTACATGCACGGCGGCAACCCTGAGGGCTTCATCCGCATTGACATGACCGAGTACCAGAACCAGCACGAGGTACTGAAGCATTTCCCACCAGTCAATTGCTTAAGGTGGGGTCTACCCCATTGGGGGGGAGGTATGACGGCCAAAAAGAGTTCATGTACCGAAAATGGGCCTCTCAGTCTTGGCTCCCTATTCAAAATTTAATTTTCCCGAGAGGACAACTTTTTCAGGTTCTAGGGTCGGTGGGTCCAAAGAGGGCCATTTACCCCCCGCCTCCGTTGGTAAGCAAATGACTGTTTCCCACCTCCCGTGCGCATTTTCCACGGCTTGCAGGGCGATTAGCTCGACCGATGTTTCGCGAGGCATTCTGCCAGCAGAGCCCTTGGGGCACGACGAGAGCTAAGCCCAGGAACCTGCACACCGACAACGGAGACATGACCAACAGGGACGTAGGGTGGCGTACCCCCCAAACCCCCGAGATGGACTCGGAGCGACAGCTGCAGACCCTGCGGGGCCCAGGCGCAGTGAACTGCATTCTTGGTTTCGTTCGCTGCGCTTGTTGCAGTGCGCCATGTACTGCCCAGGCTCAGCCAAGAGCAGGACCAACTGCAAACGTGTTTTAGGTGTACGCAGTTCGAGGCTCTGAAGCCATGAGCTGCGGGAAACACCGTCAGGGGGGATGGCAGGCCAACTGCGCACGGGACGACCCTACAGGTCTGCCAGAGCACCTGCGGGGAAGGCGCTTTAGGAACCGTCAAGACTGATGCTGGACCCCCCCCCGTCCCACCCCCGTCCCTCCCCCTCCCTCCCCCTCCAGACCCTCCTCAGTGGCCCCTGGGGAAGTTGGTGCCTTGCTGGACCCCCTTTACGTACAAACACGGGCTCATCCACTCGCAGCCTGTGGTCACCCCGCGCTATGTGACCTGATTCCTGCGGCACAAATACTGCCAACAAACGGGTATGAACGGCCCACTTTTGCCAAGGCAGATGTCCTGCTGACGGTGGCGAGGGGTTTGTGCAGCGCTTCCTGTGCTCCGTTTGCCCCAGGGCCTGAGTTCAGGGATTTTCTCTCATGTTCACCACTCTGCCGATCGTGACTCCCTCGGCACATAACCCACAACATGATCCTAGCCCCAGGGTGACAGGGGAGCTGCTTAACAACCGGATTACCATCGGAAACTCGAAGCCCCCGCATGTGAGTTCTCCAACTCCAACACCCACGATGGCTGCCACATGTTGCGCGTGCGCCCCCTCTCCACTTGTTACTGTGTCCCCCCCCCCCCTCTCTCTCACCGCACCGCAGGTGTCGAAGTTCATTGGGGCCCCGCCCGTTTACGCCGGGTACGACGATGGTGGCCAATTGACCAAGCGTCTGCGCCGATGCCCCAACGCCGTGGTACTGTTCGACGAAGTGGAGAAGGCCCATATGGACATCCTGACGTGCCTTCTGCAGACCTTTGACGAGGGTCGACTGACGGACGGGAAGGGCGAGCTGGTGGAGTGCATGGACGCCATTTTTGTGATGACGAGCAATTTGGCGCAGCGGGAGATCGCCGATGAAGCCATTCGGGCCCGGGCGCAAATGACGGATGCCGATGACCCGGACGAGCCCGAGCCCATCAACGAGGCATGCGTTTGTGCCTGTTGTGTCAACGTGAAACGGTTTTGGATGATGGAGTGGGCGAGTGAGTAAAGGAGTGGAAGAGTTCCTGTGCTCGTGCGTGCGTGCGTGCGTGCGTGCGTGCGTGCGTGCGTGCGTGCGTGCTGGCACGCATATCAGTCCCTCGCAATCCTTTACCACGCACCCATCCGTGAGTTCCCTGCTTGGCTGTGTGTTTCACATGTACATATGCAGTTCTTCTTGTGGCAGACTTGCCGAGAGAGGACCATTTTGCCATTGCTGAAGCAGCATTTCAAGCGCGATGAGTTCATCGGACGAATCAATGAGATCCTGTTCTTCCTGCCGTTCACCACTGAGCAGCTGCGCGGGCTTGCCCGTAAGGAGCTGCTCAAGTGGAAGAAGACGGCCCACGACAGGTCTGAGTGTGTGATTGTGTGTGTGTGTGTGTGTGTGTGTGTTTTTTCTTGTGCTTTTGCTCTTGTTTTTGCGGTTCCCAACGTGTGTATGTGCGTGCGCGCACATGTTCTCGGAGCGAATGTGCATGCATGTGTGTGTTGCATCTGGCGCTCCCAATGCAGGTGCCAACCCTGCAGCACTGCCGCCCAGGGCAGTCTGCGCTGGAGCCTGTTCCGTGCAGCAATCAGTTGTTAACGGATTTTCCAAACTGCTGCCAAGCTTCATGCGTGTTTGTGACGAAACAGTGCTGCATTACAGTCCAACCAGGTGAGGAACATAAGGGGGGAGGATTCGTGTGGCTTTGATAGCTTCTGATCCAAGTGGACAATTGGCTGTCGGTCGATAGGTGCACCCTCTGCCCTGGTTGCCTCAATAGCCTGCTTGACAGCCTTGGACTCCTCTGCAGTCAGGACACTTGATTGCCCAGCCTTTCCGAGACATTGGTCACTAGCCACAACTTCGGCCCAATCGGAAGTTGGCTTTGCTGGTGGATGTGTGGTACAACAACTGCCTTACGGGCATGTTCTTGTGCACACGCAGCACGCTTTTCAGCAGACAAGTCAGCCCATGGGTTCTTGTTGTATGAAGCCTGGGCTTTCCTTTGGCCGTTGATGCATGGCACCGGTGAATTGCTCGCCGCAAACGTCTCGGCAGATCCTTGGCGCCCATGATAGATTTGGTACAGCCAAATCATCCATGTCAGTGTGAGTCCGTGGTAACCAGGCGAAGGGGCGTTTCGTAGTTGGCTGACCGGTGCCTACCTGTGGGACGGGGGGATTTGCAGGACCACTCGAAGGCCCCCCGCCCCCTCTGTCCTTTGCACTCATCTTGGCACATAGCGGGTGGTCCAGGATGCATTTGGGAGGAGTACGGCATGTGCTTCTGGTGCTCCTATGATTTTTGACGAACCGCGCTTGCTGCCTCTGCTGCACCTGCTGCAGCAGGGCAAACTTTTCCCATGGACCACGGGTACTTGACCCCCAGGCCTGTTCACCGTCCTCCCAGTGCATTTCAGGGGCTGGCAGCACCTCAATTCCTGTGTTCCGGAGTCACGGGTGCTCAAGTCGCACTTTGGGCATGGGCAGATCCCCTGGAACGATCGTCGCGCTTGCCGAGGCGTTGTGCAATAATATACAAAGCTGCAGTTCCCTGCACAGCTAGCTGCCATTGTGCAATAATACAGAAAGTTGCAGTTCCCTGCACAGCTAGCTGCCATTGTCCAATAATACACAAAGCTGCAGTTCCCTGCACAGCTAGCTGCTGTTGTGCAATGATACACAAAGCTGCAGTTCCCTGCACAGCTAGCTGCCATTGTGTGATAATGCACAAAGCCGCAGTTCCCTGCACAGCTAGCTGCCATTGTGCAATAATACACAAAGCTGCAGTTCCCTGCACAGCTAGCTGCCATTGTGCAAGAATACACAAAGCTGCAGTTCCCTGCACAGTTAGCTGCCATTCTGTGATAATACACAAAGCTGCAGTTCCCTGCACAGTTAGCCGCCATTGTGCAATAATACACAAAGTTGCAGTTCCCTGCACAGCTAGCTGCCATTGTCCAACAATACACAAAGCTGCAGTTCCCTGCACAGCTAGCTGCCATTGTGCAATAAAACACAAGGCTGCAGTTCCCTGCACAGCTAGCTGCCATTGTGCAATAATAAACAAAGCTGCAGTTCTCTGCACAGCTGGCTGCCATTGTGCAATAATACACAAAGCCGCAGTTCCCTGCACAGCTAGCTGCGATTGTGCAAGAATACACAAAGCCGCAGTTCCCTGCACAGCTAGCTGCAATTGTGCAATGATACACAAAGCTGCGATTCCCTGCACAGCTAGCTGCCATTGTGTGATAATACACAAAGCCGCAGTTCCCCGCACAGCTAGCTGCCATTGTGCAATAATACACAAAGCTGCAGTTCCTTGCACAGCTAGCTGCCATTGTGCAAAAATACACAAAGGTGCAGTTCCCTGCACAGCTAGCTGCCATTGTGCAATAATACACAAAGCTGCAGTTGCCTGCACAGCTAGCTGCCATTGTGTGAGGAGGAGGAGGAGGAGATGCGGTCCCCCGGTAGGGCGCCCCCGCGGCACATCCCCATTGTGCCCGCCGGCCCCCCACGGTCTTGAAAGCGACCGGGAGGGAGATTTCACCCCAACCCGTCCGGCTAAGCATCATGGCGGCGGCTCTCCTCTTCGTCTCGTCCCCTTGTCCCCTGGTCCGCGCTACGTGCATGCACCCGCCCTCCACGTAGCCGGATCCCCTCCCAGGGGCACGGAATGGGGGGCGAGGCGGAGCGCCGGCTCCACTTCCGGCACGGTCCACCACCCCTCCAAGTGAAGGGGGACGCAGTCTCACGGGTGTGGGCCCTTAGCCGCCAGGTACTACCGACTGGGCGGCGTTTGGCCGGCGGATCACGGGGGCTTGGTCCGTGGCCCGGTCTCCCCCCCTCCCCCGGCGCACGGCACTTCTGCCGAAAGTGTCGGTGCGCGGGGCCATCCTCTAACCCTCCGGTCGTGTTCCCCCAAATCCGCAGTACCGCACGTCTGCGGAGGGGACACGCAAACCCCCGCCTCGGTGAATCCAAAGCGAAGGAGGCCCCCTCGCCTCAGCGGCGGGGGCCTCGGTGATGCCACAGCGAAGGAGGCCCCCTCGCCTCAGCGGAGGGGGCCCCGGTGGTCCCAAAGTCGAATGCCCCCTCGCCCCAGCGGCGGGGGCCTCGGTGGTCCCGAAGAGAAGGAGGCCCCCTCGCCTCAGCGGAGGGGGCCTCGGTGGTCCCAAAGAGAAAGAGGCCCCCTCGCCTCAGCGGCGGGGGCCTCGGTGTTCCCAAAGCCCAGGAGGCCCCCTCAACTCAGCGGCGGGGGCCTCAGTGGTCCCAAAGCGAAAGAGGCCCCTTCGCCTCCACGGCGGCGGCCTTGGTGATCCCACAGCGAAGGAGGCCCCCTCGCCTCAGCGGCAAGGGACTCAGTGTCCGAAAGCAAAGGAGGCCCCCTCGCCTGAGCGGAGGGGGCCTGGGTGATCCCACAGCGAAGGAGGCCCGCTCGCCTCAGCGGCGGGGGTCTCGGTGTGCGAAAGCAAAGGAGGCCCCCTCGCCTCAGCGGAGGGGGCCTCGGTGGTCCCGAAGAGAAGGAGGCCCCCTCGCCTCAGCGGAGGGGGCCTCGGTGGTCCCAAAGCGAAGGAGGCCACCTCGCCTCAGCGGCGGGGGCCTCGGTGTTCCCAAAGCCCAGGAGGCCCCCTCGCCTCAGCGGCGGGGGCCTCGGTGTCCGAAAGCCAAAGAGGCCCCCTCGCCTCAGCGGCGGGGGCCTCGATGGTCCCAAAGCCAAGAAGGCCCCCTCGCCTCAGCGGCGGGGGCCTCGGTGGTCCCAAAGCGAAAGAGGCCCCCTCGCCTCAGCGGCGGGGGCCTCAGTGGTCTCAAAGGGAAGGAGGCCCCCTCGCCTCAGCGGCGGGGGCCTCCATGGTTCGAAAGCCAAGGAGGCCCTGTCGCCTCAGCGGAGGGGGCCTCGATGGTCCCAAAGTGAAGGAGGCCCCCTCGCCTCAGCGGCGGGGGCCTCGGTGGTCCCAAAGCCAAAGAGGCCCCCCCGGCTCAGCGGCGGGGGCCTCAGTGGTCCCAAAGCGAAGGAGGCCCCCTCGCCTCAGCGGCGGGGGCCTCGATGGTCCGAAAGCCAAGTGTGGGGGAAGGAATAATACCTGGCGAACCCACGGGGCGTCCCTTTCCCCCCGCGGCCCAGGCTGGACCGGAGGGACTCGGGTGTAACCGCTGCTGTGTGGGGGAAGGAAAAATACCTGGCGAACCCTAGGGGCGACCCTATCCCCCCGCGGCCAAGGCTGGAACTGGAGGGACTCGGGTGTAACCGCCGCTGTGTGGGGGAAGGAAAAATACCTGGCGAACCCACCGGGCGTCCCTATCCCCCCGCGGCCCAGGCTGGACCGGAGGGACTCGGGTGTAACCGCCGCTGTGTGGGGGAAGGAAAAATACCTGGCGAACCCAAGGGGCGTCCCTATCCCTCCGCGGCCCAGGCTGAACCGGAGGGACTCGGGTGTAACCGCCGCCGTGTGGAGGAAGGTAAAATACCTGACGACCCCACGGGGCGTCCCTATCCCCCCGCGGCCCAGGCTGGACCGGAGGGACTCGGGTGTAACCGCCGCTGTGTGGGGGAAGGAAAAATACCTGGCGAACCCACAGGGCGTCCCAATCCCTCCGCGGCCCAGGCTGGACCGGAGGGACTCGGGTGTAACCGCCGCCGTGTGGGGGAAGGTAAAATACCTGACGACCCCACGGGGCGTCCCTACCCCCCCGCGGCCCATGCTGGACAGGAGGGACTCGGGTGTAACCGCCGCTGTGTGGGGGAGGGGGAAATACCTGGCGAACCCACAGGGCGTCCCAATCCCTCCGCGGCCCAGGCTGGACCGGAGGGACTCGGGTGTAACCGCCGCTGTGTGGGGGAGGGGGAAATACCTGGCGAACCCACGGGGCGTCCCAATCCCCCCGCGGCCCAGGCTGGACCGGAGGGACTAGGGTGTAACCGCCGCTGTGTGGGGGAAGGAAAAATACCTGACGAACCCACGGGGCGTCCCTATCCCTCCGCGGCCCAGGCTGGACCGGAGGGACTCGGGTGTAACTGCCGCCGTGTGGGGGAAGGTAAAATACCTGACGAACCCACGGGGCGTCCCTATCCCCCCGCGGCCCAGGCTGGACCGGAGGGACTAGGGTGTAACCGCCGCTGTGTGGGGGAAGGAAAAATACCTGGCGAACTCAAGGGGCGTCCCTATCCCTCCGCGGCCCAGGCTGGACCGGAGGGACTCGGGTGTAACCGCCGCCGTGTGGGGGAAGGTAAAATACCTGACGAACCCACGGGGCGTCCCTATCCCCCCGCGGCCCAGGCTGGACCGGAGGGACTCGGGTGTAACCGCCGCTGTGTGGGGGAAGGAAAAATACCTGGCGAACCAACAGGGCGTCCCAATCCCTCCGCGGCCCAGGCTGGACCGGAGGGACTCGGGTGTAACCGCCGCTGTGTGGGGGAAGGAAAAATACCTGACGACCCCACGGGGCGTCCCTATCCCTCCGCGGCCCAGGCTGGACCGGAGGGACTCGGGTGTAACCGCCGCTGTGTGGGGGAGGGGGAAATACCTGGCGAACCCACAGGGCAACCCTATCCCCCCGCGGCCCAGGCTGGACCGGAGGGACTAGGGTGTAACCGCCGCTGTGTGGGGGAAGGAAAAATACCTGACGAACCCACGGGGCGTCCCTATCCCTCTGCGGCCCAGACTGGACCGGAGGGACTCGGGTGTAACCGCCGCTGTGTGGAGGAAAGGAAAAATACCTGGCGAACCCACGGGGCGTCCCTATCCCTTCGCGGCCCAGGCTGGACCGGAGGGACTCGGGTGTAACCGCTGCTGTGTGGGGGAAGGAAAAGTGGGTGACGACCCCACGGGGCGTCCCTATCCCTCCGCGGCCAGGGCTGGACCGGAGGGACTCGGGTGTAACCGCCGCTGTGTGGGGGAAGGAAAAATACCTGGCGAACCCTCGGGGCGTCCCTATCCCCCCGCGGCCCAGGCTGGACCGGAGGGACTGGGGTGTAACCGCCGCTGTGCCGGGGAAGGAAAAATACCTCACGAACCTACGGGGCGTCCCTATCCCCCCGCGGCCCAGGATGGACCGGAGGGACTCGGGTGCAACCGCCGCTGTGTGGGGGAAGGAAAAATACCTGGCGAACCCATGGTGGGTCCCTATCCCCCCGCGGCCCAGGCTGGACCGGAGGGACTCGGGTGTAACCGCCGCTGTGTGGGGGAAGGAAAAATACCTGGCGAACCCACAGGGCGTCCCAATCCATCCGCGGCCCAGGCTGGACCGGAGGGACTGGGGTGTAACCGCCGCTGTGTGGGGGAGGGGGAAATACCTTGTGAACCAACGGGGCGTCCCTATCCCTCCGCGGCCAAGGCTGGACCGGAGGGACTCGGGTGTACCCGCCGCTGTGTGGGGGAAGGAAAAATACCTGACGAACCCACGGGGCGTCCCTATCCCTCCGCGGCCCAGGCTGGACCGGAGGGACTCGGGTGTAACCGCCGCTGTGTGGGGGAAAGAAAAAATCCTTGTGAACCCGCGGGGCGTCCCTATCCCTCCGCGGCCCAGGCCGGACCGGAGGGACTCGGGTGTAACCGCCGCTGTGTGGGGGAAGGAAAAATACCTGACGAACCCACGGGGCGTCCCTATCCCCCCGCGGCCCAGGCTGGACCGGAGGGACTCGGGTGTAACCGCCGCTGTGTGGGGGAAGGAAAAAGACCTGACGACCCCACGGGGCGTCCCTATTCCTCCGCGGCCCAGGCTGGACCGGAGGGACTCGGGTGTAACCGCCGCTGTGTGGGGGAAGGAAAAATACCTGGCGAACCCACGGGGCGACCCTATCCCCCCGCGGCCCAGGCTGGACCGGAGGGACTCGGGTGTAACCGCCGCTGTGTGGGGGAAGGAAAAATACCTGACGAAACCACGGGGCGTCCCTATCCCCCCGCGGCCCAGGCTGGACCGGAGGGACTCGGGTGTAACCGCCGCTGTGTGGGGGAAGGAGAAATACCTGGCGAACCCACGGGGCGTCCCTATCCCTCCGCGGCTCAGGCAGGACCGGAGGGACTCGGGTGTAACCGCCGCTGTGTGGGGGTGGAACGTGTCGTGTGCCCGCAATCCTACACGGGGCGTCCCTATCCCCCCTCTCTGCACCAGGTGCAGAGGGCGCGTGGCTGTGAGGCCTGATGTCACGGTTGCCCCGCATTGCATCGCAGGGCAGGACCGGTAGCCCCCCGTGACATCAGGCCCCTGGCCGAAGGCCATAGTGGTTGTGCCCCTGGCCCGGACGGGCGTTGGATGGGACGATATCCCCACCCCACGATGTACCTGTGCAGAACACAAGGTGCAGTGGGTTGGGGCAGGGGAGCGCACACGAGCCCTGGAGAGGGCTGGGTGACAGGGGGACCAGGGTTACTCCCGCATACCGCCACCCCCTGGTGGAGCCCGCCCTGTGCCATCGTGGCCTTCCCACGGTGGCCGGCGAGGGGTGGGGCGCGCGATCCCGTGCCCTAGCCGCCGCGGCTGGACCAGGCCACCCCCCAGATTGCGTGTAAGCCCGAGGGGTGATCCCCCCCGGTTTCATCGCCACACCACAGTGAGGTCACGCGCCCCTGGGCAGCTGTGGGGGTGTGTGAAAATACACAAAGCTGCAGTTCCCTGCACAGCTAGCTGCCATTGTCCAATAATACACAAAGTTGCAGTTCCCTGCACAGCTAGCTGCCATTGTGCAATTATACACAAAGCTGCAGTTCCCTGCACAGCTAGCTAGGATTGTCCGATAATACACAAAGGCGCAGTTCCCTGCACAGCTAGCCGCCATTGTGTGATAATACACAAAGCTGCAGTTCCCTGCACAGCTAGCTGCCATTGTGAAATAATACACAAAGCTGCAGTTCCCTGCACAGCTAGCTGCCATTGTGTGATATTACACAAAGCCGCAGTTCCCTGCACAGCTAGCTGCCATTGTGCAATAATACACAAAGCTGCAGTTCCCTGCGCAGCCAGCTGCCATTGTGCAATAATACACAAAGCCGGAGTTCCCTGAACAGCTAGCTGCCATTGTGCAATAATACACAAAGCTGTAGTTCCCTGCACAGCTAGCGGCCATTGTGCAAGAATATACAAAGCAGCAGTTCCCTGCACAGCTAGCTGCCATGGGGGTGGTTCCCGGGCCCAGAACTTTGTTCGAACTGGTCTACGTTGAAAGAAAAAAAAATACACAAAGCTGCAGTTCCCTACACCGCTAGCTGCCATTGTGTGATAATACACAAAGCTGCAGTTCCCTGCACAGCTAGCTGCCATTGGGCACTAATACACAAAGTTGCAGTTCCCTGCATAGCTAGCTGCCATTGTGCAATAATACACAAAGTTGCAGTTCCCTGCATAGCTAGCTGCCATTGTGTGATAATACACAAAGCTGCAGTTCCCTGCACGGCTAGCTGCCATTGTGCAAGAATACACAAAGCTGCAGTTCCCTGCACAGCTAGCTGCCATTGTGCAATAATACACAAAGCTGCAGTTCCCTACACAGCTAGCAGCCATTGTGTGATAATACACAAAGCTGCAGTTCCCTGCACAGCTAGCTGCCATTGTGCAATAATACAGGTAGGTAGGTAGGTAGGTGCACTCGGTCGTGGAGAGGCGCCCCTTGGTTCCCCCTGGCGTCGCCCCTGTGACGAACAGGAAGAGGCTCCGCGCGTGAAGAGGGGAGGCGGCTTACATCCCGCTAGACCTGACTTTTGGCCCCCAACAAAGCGGCCCCGGGCTACACCGGGAGGGCTGATCGCCGCCAGCGTGACGTGCTTGTCTCGCCGGGAGGGTGGGCCCCCGTGCTTGCGCACGTCCCCTCCTTTGGGCGGAACCCTAGGGGTTCACCGGACTTCCTGGCGTATCCCGTTCCCAAGGCATGCATGCATGTTCTTGGTACTAGGGTTCCGAGGCGCTTGGGTGTCGCACGCTCCGCCTCGAGTCCCAAAGCAGCGCTGGCCTTAGGATGCAGCCTTACCCCCGGGCTCCGGATCTCGTTTGGCCGGGTCACCTGCATGGCACGGGCTGCCTCAGTGCCCGGGCTGTGGGCACTGGGTTTCCTACTGTTGGCTTGCGTTTGTGGTTGGGTCCGGGTTGCGTTTGGTGGTGGGTTTTGTTTACCCCTGCCCGTTGTGGCTGGGGTCTTGGGTGGGTGTGTTTGGGCTCGGTTTGTGGTGTTGTCCCTCTTTTGCCGGCTGTTTGTGGTGTTCGTGGTTGGGCTTTGGTGTCGGCCTGCTTTCGGGACCTGTGTGGTTTCGTGCGCGTTTCCCTTGCCCCCCGCCGTTTCCGGTTTCGGTGTGCGGTGTGGGCGTGCGTGCTGGGCCCGGGTCTCGGCTGTGCCCCGCCCTTCTTGGCTGGGTTGTCGGGTTGTGTTTTTTGCGCTTTTTTTTTTTTCCGGTTGCTGGGTGTCCCCGTCCCGGCCTTGTGGTCTCTCCCCCCGTCTCCTTTCTTTCGGGCTGGGCTGCTGGCTTTTGTTTTTTTTTTTTTTCTGCTTGTTTCGGTGCTCCTTTTCCCGCTGGGCCGCTGTTCCTGGCTTGGTGTTGCCGGTTTTGGCTGGCTGGTCCCCCTGTACCTGTTTGGGGGTCCTGTCTTCGGTGCCCTCTGGGTGGGGGGTTTGGCCCCCTTCTGTGTTGTTGGCGGCGGTTTGGTGGCTGTGGGCTGTTTTCGCGCGCCCACCCCCCCCCCTTTTTTTTTGGGGGGGGGGGGGGTCGCCTGGCTGTTCCTCCCTTTGCCTTTCCTCGGCTGGCGCTTGCTCTGTGGCTGGTGTGTGGTGTGGTTGGTCCCTCGCCACTCCTGGCGGAGGTTCCTGTGTGCTACTCCCCGCCACTCCTGGCTGGGTTTCGCTGCCGGTGGTGGTGGGCGGTCCCCGCCACTCCTGGCTGGGGTCTGCCGGCGGCGGTGGTGTGTGGTGGTGGTGTGTTGGTGGGGTTGTGGCTGGTGTGTGGTGTGGTTGGTCCCTCGCCACTCCTGGCGGAGGTTCCTGTGTGCTACTCCCCGCCACTCCTGGCTGGGTTTCGCTGCCGCTGGTGGTGGGCGGTCCCCGCCACTCCTGGCTGGGGTCTGCTTGCGGCGGTGGTGTGTGGTGTGTGGTGTGTGGCGGTGGTGTGTTGGTGGGGTTGTGGCGGGTGTGTGGTGTGGTTGGTCACTCGCCACTCCTGGCGGTGGTTCCTGTGTGCTACTCCCCGCCACTCCTGGCTGGGTTTCGCTGCCGGTGGTGGTGGGCGGTCCCCGCCAATCCTGGCTGGGGTCCGCTTGCGGCGGTGGTGTGTGGTGTGTGGTGTGTGGTGTGTGGTGTGTGGTGTGTGGCGGTGGTGTGTTGGTGGGGTTGTTCTGGTGTGTGGTGTGGTTGGTCCCTCGCCACTCCTGGCGGAGGTTCCTGTGTGCTACTCCCCGCCACTCCTGGCTGGGTTTCGCTGCCGCTGGTGGTGGGCGGTCCCCGCCACTCCTGGCTGGGGTCCGCTTGCGGCGGTGGTGTGTGGTGTGTGGTGTGTGGCGGTGGTGTGTTGGTGGGGTTGTGGCTGGTGTGTGGTGTGGTTGGTCCCTCGCCACTCCTGGCGGAGGTTCCTGTGTGCTACTCCCCGCCACTCCTGGCTGGGTTTCGCTGCCGGTGGTGGTGGGCGGTCCCCGCCACTCCTGGCTGGGGTCCGCTGGCGGCGTCGGTGTGTGGTGTGTGGCGCTGGTGTGTTGTTGGGGTTGTGGTTGGTGTGTGGTGTGGTTGGTCCCTCGCCACTCCCTGCACTCCTGCACTTCCCTGCACAGCTAGCTGCCATTGTGCAATAATACACAAAGCTGCAGTTTCCTGCACAGCTAGCGGCCATTGTGCAAGAATACGGAAAACAGCAGTTCCCTCCACAGCTAGCTGCCATTGTGCAATAATACACAAAGCTGCGGTACCCTGCACAGCTAGCTGCCATTGTGCAATAATACACAAAGCAGCAGTTCCCTGCACAGCTAACTGCCATTGTGCAATATTACACAAAGCTGCAGTTCCCTGCACAGCTAGCTGCCATTGTGCAATAATACACAAAGCTGCGGTACCCTGCACAGCTAGCTGCCATTGTGCAATAATACACAAAACAGCTGTTCCCTGCACAGCTAGCGGCCATTGTGTGATAATACACAATGCTGCACTTCCCTACACAGCTAGGTGCCATTGTGCAAGAATACACAAAGCTGCAGTTCCCTGCACAGCTAGCTGCTATTGTGTGATTATACATTAAGCTGCAGTTCCGTGCACAGCTAGCTGCCATTGTGCAATGATACACAAAGCTGCAGTTCTCTGCACAGCTAGCTGCCATTGTGTGATAATACACAAAGCTGCAGTTCCCTGCACAGATAGCTGGGATTGTGCAATAATACACAAAGCTGCAGTTCCCTGCACAGCTAGCTGCCATTGTGCAAAAATACACAAAGCTGCAGTTCCCTGCACAGCTAGCTGCCATTGTGCAATAATACACAAAGCTGCTGTTCCCTACGCCGCAAGCTGCCATTGTGTGATAATACACAAAGCTGCAGTTCCCTGCACAGCTAGCTGCCATTGTGCAATAATACACAAAGCTGCAGTTTCCTGCACAGCTAGCGGCCATTGTGCAAGAATACACAAAGCAGCAGTTCCCTCCACAGCTAGCTGCCATTGTGCAATAATACACAAAGCTGCGGAACCCTGCACAGCTAGCTGCCATTGTGCAATAATACACAAAGCAGCAGTTCCCTGCACAGCTAACTGCCATTGTGCAATATTACACAAAGCTGCAGTTCGGTGCACAGCTAGCTGCCATTGTGTGATAATACACAAAGCTGCAGTTCCCTCCACAGCTAGCTGCCATTGTGCAATAATACACAAAGCTGCGGTACCCTGCACAGCTAGCTGCCATTGTGCAATAATACACAAAGCTACAGTTCCCTGCACAGCTAGCTGCCATTGTGCAATAATACACAAAGCTGCAGTTCCCTGCGCAGCTAGCTGCCATTGTGCAATAATACACAAAGCTGCAATTCCCTGAACAGCTAGCTGCCATTGTGCAATATTACACAAAGCTGCAGTTCCCTGCACAGCTAGCTGCCATTGTGCAATAATACACAAAGCAGCAGTTCACTGCACAGCTAGCTGCCATTGTCCGATAATACACAAAGCTGCAGTCCCCTGCACAGCTAGCTGCCATTGTGCAATAGTACACAAAGCTGCAGTTCCCTGCACAGCTAGCGGCCATTGTGCAAAAATATACAAAGCTGCAGTTCCCTGCACAGCTAGTTGACATTGAACAATAATACACAAAGCTGCAGTTCCCTGCACAGCTAACTGCCATTGTCCAATAATACACAAAGCTGCAGTTCCCTGCACAGCTAGCTGCCATTGTGTGATAATACACAAAGCTGCAGTTCCCTGCACAGCTAGCTGCCGTTGTGCAATATTACACAAAGCTGCAGTGTTCTGCACAGCTAGCTGCCATTGTGCAATAATACACAAAGCTGCATTTCCCTGCACAGCTAGCTGCCATTGTGCAATAATACACAAAGCAGCAGTTCCCTGCACAGCTAACTGCCATTGTGCAATATTACACAAAGCTGCAGTTCCCTGCACAGCTAGCTGCCATTGTGCAATAATACACAAAGCTGCGGTACCCTGCACAGCTAGCTGCCATTGTGCAATAATACACAAAACAGCTGTTCCCTGCACAGCTAGCGGCCATTGTGTGATAATACACAATGCTGCACTTCCCTACACAGCTAGGTGCCATTGTGCAAGAATACACAAAGCTGCAGTTCCCTGCACAGCTAGCTGCTATTGTGTGATTATACATTAAGCTGCAGTTCCGTGCACAGCTAGCTGCCATTGTGCAATGATACACAAAGCTGCAGTTCCCTGCACAGCTAGCTGCCATTGTGTGATAATACACAAAGCTGCAGTTCCCTGCACAGATAGCTGGGATTGTGCAATAATACACAAAGCTGCAGTTCCCTGCACAGCTAGCTGCCATTGTGCAAAAATACACAAAGCTGCAGTTCCCTGCACAGCTAGCTGCCATTGTGCAATAATACACAAAGCTGCTGTTCCCTACGCCGCAAGCTGCCATTGTGTGATAATACACAAAGCTGCAGTTCCCTGCACAGCTAGCTGCCATTGTGCAATAATACACAAAGCTGCAGTTTCCTGCACAGCTAGCGGCCATTGTGCAAGAATACACAAAGCAGCAGTTCCCTCCACAGCTAGCTGCCATTGTGCAATAATACACAAAGCTGCGGAACCCTGCACAGCTAGCTGCCATTGTGCAATAATACACAAAGCAGCAGTTCCCTGCACAGCTAACTGCCATTGTGCAATATTACACAAAGCTGCAGTTCCCTGCACAGCTAGCTGCCATTGTGTGATAATACACAAAGCTGCAGTTCCCTCCACAGCTAGCTGCCATTGTGCAATAATACACAAAGCTGCGGTACCCTGCACAGCTAGCTGCCATTGTGCAATAATACACAAAGCTACAGTTCCCTGCACAGCTAGCTGCCATTGTGCAATAATACACAAAGCTGCAGTTCCCTGCGCAGCTAGCTGCCATTGTGCAATAATACACAAAGCTGCAATTCCCTGAACAGCTAGCTGCCATTGTGCAATATTACACAAAGCTGCAGTTCCCTGCACAGCTAGCTGCCCTTGTGCAATAATACACAAAGCAGCAGTTCACTGCACAGCTAGCTGCCATTGTCCGATAATACACAAAGCTGCAGTCCCCTGCACAGCTAGCTGCCATTGTGCAATAGTACACAAAGCTGCAGTTCCCTGCACAGCTAGCGGCCATTGTGCAAAAATATACAAAGCTGCAGTTCCCTGCACAGCTAGCTGACATTGAACAATAATACACAAAGCTGCAGTTCCCTGCACAGCTAACTGCCATTGTCCAATAATACACAAAGCTGCAGTTCCCTGCACAGCTAGCTGCCATTGTGTGATAATACACAAAGCTGCAGTTCCCTGCACAGCTAGCTGCCGTTGTGCAATATTACACAAAGCTGCAGTGTTCTGCACAGCTAGCTGCCATTGTGCAATAATACACAAAGCTGCATTTCCCTGCACACCTAGCTGCCATTGTGCAATAATACACAAAGCTGCAGTTCCCTGCACAGCTAGCTGCCATTGTATGATAATACACAAAGCTACAGTTCCCTGCACAGCTAGCTGCCATTGTGCAATAATACACAAAGCTGCAGTTCCCTGCGCAGCTAGCTGCCATTGTGCAATAATACACAAAGCTGCAATTCCCTGAACAGCTAGCTGCCATTGTGCAATAATACACAAAGCTGCAGTTCCCTGCACAGCTAGCTGCCATTGTGCAAAAATACACAAAGCAGCAGTTCACTGCACAGCTAGCTGCCATTGTCCGATAATACACAAAGCTGCAGTCCCCTGCACAGCTAGCTGCGATTGTGCAATAATACACAAAGCTGCAGTTCCCTGCACAGATAGCAACCATTGTGCAAAAATATACAAAGCTGCAGTTCCCTGCACAGCTAGCTGACATTCAACAATAATACACAAAGCTGCAGTTCCCTGCACAGGTAACTGCCATTGTCCAATAATACACAAAGCTGCAGTTCCCTGCACAGCTAGCTGCCATTGTGTGATAATACACAAAGCTGCAGTTCCCTGCACAGCTAGCTGGCGTTGTGCAATATTACACAAAGCTGCAGTGTTCTGCACAGCTAGCTGCCATTGTGCAATAATACACAAAGCTGCAGTTCCCTGCACACCTAGCTGCCATTGTGCAATAATACACAAAGCTGCAGTTCCCTGCACAGCTAGCTGCCATTGTGCAATAATACACAAAGCTGCAGTTCCCTGCGCAGCTAGCTGCCATTGTGCAATAATACACAAAGCTGCAGTTCCCTGAACAGCTAGCTGCAATTGTGCAATAATACACAAAGCTGCAGTTCCCTGCACAGCTAGCTGCCATTGTGCAAAAATACACAAAGCAGCAGTTCACTGCACAGCTAGCTGCCATTGTCCGATAATACACAAAGCTGCAGTTCCCTGCACAGCTAGCTGCCATTGTGTGATAATACACAAAGCTGCAGTTCCCTGCACAGCTAGCTGGCGTTGTGCAATATTACACAAAGCTGCAGTGTTCTGCACAGCTAGCTGCCATTGTGCAATAATACACAAAGCTGCAGTTCCCTGCACACCTAGCTGCCATTGTGCAATAATACACAAAGCTGCAGTTCCCTGCACAGCTAGCTGCCATTGTGCAATAATACACAAAGCTGCAGTTCCCTGCGCAGCTAGCTGCCATTGTGCAATAATACACAAAGCTGCAGTTCCCTGAACAGCTAGCTGCAATTGTGCAATAATACACAAAGCAGCAGTTCCCTGCACAGCTAGCGGCCATTGTGCAAGAATATACAAAGCAGCAGTTCCCTGCACAGCTAGCTGCCATTGTCCGATAATACACAAAGCTGCAGTTCCCTACACCGCTAGCTGCCATTGTGTGATAATACACAAAGCTGCAGTTCCCTGCACAGCTAGCTGCCATTGTGCAAGAATACACAAAGCTGCAGTTCCCTGCACAGCTAGCTGCCATTGTGCAATAATACACAAAGCTGCAGTTCCCTGCGCAGCTAGCTGCCATTGTGCAATAATACACAAAGCTGCAATTCCCTGAACAGCTAGCTGCCATTGTGCAATAATAGACAAAGCTGCAGTTCCCTGCACAGCTTCCTGCCATTGTGCAATAATACACAAAGCAGCAGTTCACTGCACAGCTAGCTGCCATTGTCCGATAATACACAAAGCTGCAGTCCCCTGCACAGCTAGCTGCCATTGTGCAATAGTACACAAAGCTGCAGTTCCCTGCACAGCTAGCGGCCATTGTGCAAAAATATACAAAGCTGCAGTTCCCTGCACAGCTAGCTGACATTGAACAATAATACACAAAGCTGCAGTTCCCTGCACAGCTAACTGCCATTGTCCAATAATACACAAAGCTGCAGTTCCCTGCACAACTAGCTGCCATTGTGTGATAATACACAAAGCTGCAGTTCCCTGCACAGCTAGCTGCCGTTGTGCAATATTACACAAAGCTGCAGTGTTCTGCACAGCTAGCTGCCATTGTGCAATAATACACAAAGCTGCATTTCCCTGCACACCTAGCTGCCATTGTGCAATAATACACAAAGCTGCAGTTCCCTGCAGAGCTAGCTGCCATTGTATGATAATACACAAAGCTGCAGTTCCCTGCACAGCTAGCTGCCATTGTGCAATAATACACAAAGCTGCAGTTCCCTGCGCAGCTAGCTGCCATTGTGCAATAATACACAAAGCTGCAATTCCCTGAACAGCTAGCTGCCATTGTGCAATAATACACAAAGCTGCAGTTCCCTGCACAGCTAGCTGCCATTGTGCAATAATACACAAAGCAGCAGTTCACTGCAGAGCTAGCTGCCATTGTCCGATAATACACAAAGCTGCAGTCCCCTGCACAGCTAGCTGCGATTGTGCAATAATACACAAAGCTGCAGTTCCCTGCACAGATAGCAACCATTGTGCAAAAATATACAAAGCTGCAGTTCCCTGCACAGCTAGCTGACATTGAACAATAATACACAAAGCTGCAGTTCCCTGCACAGGTAACTGCCATTGTCCAATAATACACAAAGCTGCAGTTCCCTGCACAGCTAGCTGCCGTTGTGCAATATTACACAAAGCTGCAGTGTTCTGCACAGCTAGCTGCCATTGTGCAATAATACACAAAGCTGCAGTTCCCTGCACACCTAGCTGCCATTGTGCAATAATACACAAAGCTGCAGTTCCCTGCACAGCTAGCTGCCATTGTGCAATAATACACAAAGCTGCAGTTCCCTGCGCAGCTAGCTGCCATTGTGCAATAATACACAAAGCTGCAGTTCCCTGAACAGCTAGCTGCAATTGTGCAATAATACACAAAGCAGCAGTTCCCTGCACAGCTAGCGGCCATTGTGCAAGAATATACAAAGCAGCAGTTCCCTGCACAGCTAGCTGCCATTGTCCGATAATACACAAAGCTGCAGTTCCCTACACCGCTAGCTGCCATTGTGTGATAATACACAAAGCTGCAGTTCCCTGCACAGCTAGCTGCCATTGTGCAAGAATACACAAAGCTGCAGTTCCCTGCACAGCTAGCTGCCATTGTGCAAGAATACACAAAGCTGCAGTTCCCTGCACAGCTAGCTGCCATTCTGCAATAAATCACAAAGCTGCAGTTCCCTGCACAGCTAGCTGCCATTGTGCAATAATACACAAAGTTGCAGTTCCCTACACAGCTAGCTGTCATTGCGCAATAATACACAAAGCTGCAGTTCCGTACGCCGCTAGCTGTCATTGCGCAATAATACACAAAGCTGCAGTTCCGTGCACAGCTAGCTGCCATCGTGTGATAATACACAAAGCTGCAGTTCCCTGCACAGCTAGCTGGGATTGTGCAATAATACACAAAGCTGCAGTTCCCTGCACAGCTAGCTGCCATTGTGCAATAATACACAAAGCTGCAGTTCCCTGCACACCTAGCTGCCATTGTGCAATAATACACAAAGCTGCAGTTCCCTGCACAGCTAGCTGCCATTGTGCAATAATACACAAAGTTGCAGTTCCCTACACAGCTAGCTGTCATTGCGCAATAATACACAAAGCTGCAGTTCCGTGCACAGCTAGCTGCCATTGTGTGATAATACACAAAGCTGCAATTTCCTGCGCAGCTAGCTGCCATTGTGCAAGAATACACAAAGCTGCAGTTCCCTGCACAGCTAGCTGCCATTGTGCAATCATACACAAAGCTGCAGTTCCCTGCACAGCTAGCTGCCATTGTGCAATAATACACAAAGTTGCAGTTCCCTACACAGGTAGCTGTCATTGCGCAATAATACACAAAGCTGCAGTTCCGTGCACAGCTAGCTGCCATTGTGTGATAATACACAAAGCTGCAGTTCCCTGCACAGCTAGCTGCCATTGTGCAATAATACACAAAGCTGCAGTTCCCTGCACAGCTAGCTGCCATTGTGCAATAATACACAAAGCTGCAGTTCCCTGCACAGCTAGCGGCCATTGTGCAAGAATACACAAAGCTGCAGTTCCCTGCACAGCTAGCTGCCATTGTCCGATAATACATGAAGCTGCAGTTCCCTACACCGCTAGCTGCCATTGTGTGATAATACACAAAGCTGCAGTTCCCTGCACAGCTAGCTGCCATTGTGCAAGAATACACAAAGCTGCAGTTCCCTGCACAGCTAGCTGCCATTGTGCAAGAATACACAAAGCTGCAGTTCCCTGCACAGCTAGCTGCCATTGTGCAATAATACACAAAGCTGCAGTTCCCTACGCCGCAAGCTGCCATTGTGTGATAATACACAAAGTTGCAGTTCCCTACACAGCTAGCTGTCATTGCGCAATAATACACAAAGCTGCAGTTCGGTGCACAGCTAGCTGCCATTGTGTGATAATACACAAAGCTGCAGTTCCCTGCACAGCTAGCTGCCATTGTGCAATAATACACAAAGCTGCAGTTCCCTGCACAGCTAGCTGCCATTGTGCAATAATACACAAAGCTGCAGTTCCCTGCACAGCTAGCTGCCATTGTGCAATAATACAGGTAGGTAGGTAGGTGCACTCGGTCGTGGAGAGGCGCCCCATGGTTCCCCCTGGCGTCGCCCCTGTGACGAACAGGAAGAGGCTTCGCGCGTGAAGAGGGGAGGCGGCTTACTTCCCGCTAGACCTGACTTTTGGCCCCCAACAAAGCGGCCCCGGGCTACGCCGGGAGGGCTGATCGCCGCCAGCGTGACATGCTTGTCTCGCCGGGAGGGTGTGCCCCCGTGCTTGCGCACGTCCCCTCCTTTGGGCGGAACCCTAGGGGTTCACCGGACTTCCTGGCGTATCCCGTTCCCAAGGCGTTCATGCACGTTCTTGGTACTAGGGTTCCGAGGCGCTTGGGTGTCGCACGCTCCGCCTCGAGTCCCAAAGCAGCGCAGGCCTTAGGATGCAGCCTTACCCCCGGGCTCCGGATCTCGTTTGGCCGGGTCACCTGCATGGCACGGGCTGCCTCAGTGCCCGGGCTGTGGGCACTGGGTTTCCTACTGTTGCGTGGCGTTTGTGTTTGGGTCCGGTTGGCGGTTGGGTGCGGGTTTCGTTAACCCCGCCAGTCCTGGCTGGGGTCTTGGGTGGGTGTGTTTGCACATGGTTTGTGGTGTTGTCCCTCTAGTGTCGGCTGTTTGTGGTGTTCGTGGTTGGGCTTCGGTTTCGGCCTGCTTTTGAGACGTGTGTGGTTTCGTGGGCGCCCCGCTTGCCCCCCGCCGTTTCCGGTTCCGGCGCGCGGTGTGGGCGTGTGTGCTGGGCCCGGGTCTCGCCTGTGCCGAGCCCTTCTTGGCTGGGTTGTCGGGGTGTGTTTTTTGCGCTTTGGTTTTTTCTTTTCTTTTTTTTTTTTTTTCCGGGCTTTGTGGTCCCTGTCCCTCCATCTCCTTTCTTTCGGGCTGGGCTGGTGGCTCTCTTTTTTTTTTTTTCGTGTCCCTTTTCCCCGTGGTCCGCTGTTACTGGCTTGGTGTTGCCGGTTTTGGGTGGGTGTTCCCCCAGTGCCTCTGTGGGGGTCCTTTTTTTTTTTTCGGTGCCTTCTGGGGGGGGGCTTGGCCGCCTGTGGTGGTGTTGGCGGGCGGTTTGGCGGCTGTGGGCTGTTTTCGTGTCTTTTCCCCCTCCCCCCTCTTTTTTTTTTTTGGGGGGGGGGGGGGCTTGCCTGTTCCTCCCTCTGCCTTCCCTGGGCTGGCGCACGCACTGGCCTGCATTCAGTGTTGTCTTCCGGGCTGCTGTCTTCAGTTGCGTTCTGTGTGGCCGCGTTCCGGCCCCATGGGTCGGGTGGGCTTTGTACACGGTGGGCTCGGCGCCCCTTCTTGCCGGGTTAGGTCCTGGCTCTGCCGGCTGGGCGGCTGCGCCAGGCGGCTGCTTGTGGTTTTGGGTTAGGGGGCTGGGGTTGTTCGTGTCCTTTCCCCTCTGCGGTGCCGGCTGTAATCTTCTGGGTGGTCCGCCACCGTTGTCGCCTGGCGCGCTGTGGCCCCGTGCGTGGCCTGCGGTGCTGGTGTGTGGCGTGGTGGCGCGGCGCCTTCCAGGGTGTGCGGTGGCTGGCTTCGGTTAGTCCCTCAGGTTAGTGTCAGTTGTGTCGTGCTGTGCCGCTCTGTGCCGCGTCGCGTCGCGTCGTGCTGTGGTGCGTTGCACTGTGGTGCGCTGTGGTGCGGTGTGCCGTGGTCTCGCGTGGTGCCGCGGTGGGTCAGTGGAGGTCAGCCTGGCGTGTGTCGTGGTGCGGACTGCGGGCCGGAGTGTGGCCGGCTGGTGGTTGGGGGCTGCGGTTAGGTGTGGGTGGTTCGCTGGGTCCGTGCTGTGGGGGCTTGGGCGTGCCGCTCGGGCTGGTGGGTCGGGTAGGTCTTCGGGAAATTCTGCTGAATGATCACGGTGTCCTTGGGGCGTGCACGCTGACTCTCACCCATGGACTCAATCTTCACCGGGCCTCGCCGACAGGCAGGCGTACTCGGGGTGTAGGAAAGGCGTTCCTTCTCCAAGGCAGACAAACAGGAGTCGGACGGTGGAGGTGGCTTCCGAACGCCGTTTGAGTGGCGAAAGGCTTGCACTGCAGCTCGGCTGCGCTGGCAGGGACATGAGGGTCCGGGTCGGTGCCGCCGGCAGGGATGAGCTCATACTTCAGGGTCAGGGGGATGTCCATATCTCCGGTGCTGAACTGCAGGGGTCCGGGGCACCGGTAATAATCTTGGCACTTCCAGTCTTCACGGCGCTCGGAGATGGCCTTGAAGGGGGCACCGTCCAGCAGCACCAAGGCCTTCGCGATCGATCACAGCCTTTCACTTCCCCTTGCGGCGCTCGAAATTCATCATGGACGGGATCGGCGTGCCGCCGCAGTGCCATTCCTCCACTGGACGCAACAGGTTGGTGACGGACGCCCTCACGGACGTGAGACCAGCTGAGATCAAGCCCCCGGCCGTGAATCCAAGTGCATAGCAATACTTTGCGTCAAACCGCAACGGTAACGCAGCCCGGCCCTTATAGCCCAAGGCGTGGTCGCGTGACGGTCCGTGGGGTTGCCCTCCCTGGGGGCCTGTGCCTTGGTCCCGTGTCCTCTGGGGGTTTCGGTCCCTAGTCGTGGGTGCCGCGGCCGTGCCTGCGTCCTCTTCTGGTGCCTGTGAGGTGGCCTTTGTGGTGGCCGGGGTCGTCGCCTGGCGGTGAGGGCGTGGTGGTGTGCCGTGCGGTGGCGTTCCCTGCGGCTTCCTCTGTGGGTGTGGCCCGTTCTCCCCGTGTAGGTGTGCCCTCCGTTCTCCGTGTGGTTTCCGGTGGCCGGTGGGCGTGCGCTGGTGTGATCCGCATGGCGTCCGATGTTTGCTTTGGTGGTGTGTGTTGGGGTGTTTGGTGGGGCTGGGGCGGCGCTGGTCTCCCCGTCGTGGTGTGCCCTTCCTGGGTGTGGGTCGTGGTGCCTGCCGTGGTGCCCTTTTCCTCCGTGTCTTGGTCCCCGTTCCCGCCCCTTCCTGGTTCTTGGGTGGTTTCCTGCCCCCATGTGGTGTCGCTTCCGGCGCCCTGTCCCTGCGTGTGCCTGCCCTCACTTGGGGCCCTTCAGTGCCCTCTTGCCTGTGTGCTCCTTGGTGCCCCTTGCCCTTCCCTTGCCCTTGTCCTGCCCCTTCCTGGTGTGGTGGTGGCGGGAAGGGCGAGGTGGGGAGAGGGCGCCGGCGGCCCAGGCCTGGGGGTGGGTGGCCTGGAGCCACTGGCGGAGGGCTTGGGGGGTGTAGGGGGGGCGGAGGCCCTGGACCGCTTCGCGGAGGAGGGCCTCCCATGCCGCTTGCGGCATGATGGCCTCCGGGGCGGCCTCGTTGGGGTTTGCGGGGGTGCGGGTGCACACCTCCTCGAAGGTATGCACCATGTGCACCCCTTCGTGCCTTCCCGCTCCTCCGGCCCACTTCACCCAGCGGCGGAGCTCCTGCAGAGCGGGGGGAGACCACCAGGCGAGGTAGGCGGGGGCCGGGGGGGGGAGGGGTCCGTGCCCGTGGTCGTGGTGCGGCGGGGGGAGGACGTGGACCCGCGGTGGTGGCGGGGGTGGCGGTGCCTGGGGGAGCGGGAGCGGCGGCGGCGGGGGCTGGGGGTGGAGGACGGGTACGGGCGGAGGGGGGAGCGGGAGGGGGAGGTGGACATGGGGCGGCGGTGGCGCGCTCGGTGGCGTCCGGGGGAGCGGGAGTGGTGGTGGCGGGGGCTGGGGGTGGTGGATGGGTACGGTTGGCGGGGGGAACGGGGAGCCCGGCGGGGCGTGTGGGGGGAGGGGGAGGTGGACGTGGGGCGGCAGTGGCGTGCCTGGCTGCGTCGGGGGGAGCGGGAGTGGTGGTGGCGGGGGCTGGGGGTGGGGGTCTTGTTTGGCCGGTGGGGGGAGGGGGAGGGGGACATGGGGCGGCGGTGGCGCTTGCGGTGGTGCCCGGGGGAGCGGGAGCGACGGAAGCGGGGTCCCGGGGGGTCGTGGTGGTACCTGGGGGAGCGGGAGCGGCGCGAGTGGGTGGTTGAGGCGCGGTGGGAGTGTGGGCGCCGTGGGCGAGTGTACCGTGCGGGGGGGGAGCGGGAGCGCCGCCGTTTGCGGGACCGGCCCTCATCGCTCGAGTCGGGCCAGTCCGGAAGCGTCGGCGGCCCCTGGGGGGTCTTGCGCGGTGCCGCCTGGGGGGGGAGGTCCCCCGTCGTCCATGGGGCCCCTTCGGCCATCGGATGGTGGCCGCGGGGGTATGGCTGGTACGGGGGTGGTGGCTGGTACGGGGGGGGTGGCTCCTGGCGGTAGGTGGGGTATGCGGGTGGGGCGCTGGGTGGCTGCCATCCCGTCCGCCGGTGCTGTTTGTGCACGGGGGGTTGTGGCCCGGTGGGGTAGGGCGGTGGGCAGTGGTAGTGGTGGGGGTGGTGTTGGTAGTGGTGGTGGTGGGGCCGCTGGTGGTGGTGGTGTGGGTAGTGGTGGGGTTGGTGTTGCGGGTATGGCCCATGGACTCCTTGTGGGTTTTCCGGTCCCCCTTGTGGGGGTGGGGGGTTGGGCATCGTGGGCAGCCCCCGGGGCTGCACTATGTGGTGGGCATGGGGGAAGGGTTGGGGGCCGGGCTTGACGGTGACGGTGGTTGAGGGGTCCCACGTCCCTGGGTCGGTTTGGCCGGTGGTGGTGGTGGTTTGTGGGGGATGGATGACGGGGCGCTTGGTGACGGGGATGTGGACGAGGGCTTGGACGGGGTCGTGCTAGGTGGCCGTCTCTGCGGTGGTGGTGGGTGCCGGCGGGAGGGGGGCGCGGGTTGCGGTGGGTGGGGGGTCCTGGCTTGGGCGAGGGCCCGGGCGGGGGTGGTGTCGGGTGGGTTTGTGTCGTTGCGTATGCGGTGTTGTGTGTGCTCGCGTGGGCGCCGGCTTGGGTTTTGGGTCGGGTTTGGGGTTGGGGTCTGGTTTGGGTTTGGGGTCGGGTTTGGGGTTGGGGTCCGGTTCCAGGTTGAGGAGTACCTCTGTCTGGAGGTGTGAGGGCGCCGTTGTCGGGTCGGGGGTCGTCCTGGTGGGTTGCTGGGGTGCCTGAGTCGCCTGTGTGGGGGTTGGGGGGTCGGTGCGTGCGGCCGCGGCTTTGGCTTTCGCCGTGGCCTTGAGGATGAGTTTGGCGGGGAGGGGGGGGTCGGAGGATGAGGTGGAGGAGGTGGACGAGGCTGAGGATGAGGAGGAGGTGGTGGACGCGGGTTGGGCTGTGATGCGGGCGGGCTTGCGGGCGGCGGCTTCTGCTGCGGCCACGGCGGGGAGGATGGAGGGCATGTCCCCGGGTTGTAGGTTGGGGGCGGGCGGCTGGGGGGGCCCGGTCGTGACCTGGCGGCCCGGCGGGCCGATCTGGTCGGCAGCGGCGGGGGAGGGAGGCGCGGGGCTGCGGCCTTCTCTTTCTGGGCTCGGCTGGGCCCGGGTCCTGCAATGTGCGAGGTCGTGTGGGTTGGTGTCCGCGGGGGGGAACAGTTCGCGTGGGCTGCATTCAGGGGCCGGGGGGGGTGGGCCTGGGTCCTCTGGGGTGTGTGTGGGGGGCGTGGGCGGGCCACTGGGTGGGGTGGGCGTGCCGCGGGGCGCGGGGCTCCCCTCGGCGGGTGTGTGTGCATTGTCGAGTGTGTGGGGCGGTGAAGGGTGGCCGGTGGGTGGGTGTGTGGCGGGCGTGTGCTGGTGTTCGGGCGGGTGGGGGAGGCCCGTGTCGCGGGGCCCGGGGGTGCGCGCGATGGTGGGCGTGTGTGGGTCTCCGGTTGAGCAGCGAGAGGGCGGGGGCATGGGCGGGGATTGTGCGGGGGGCTGTGCTGTGTCGGTGTATGTGTCCGCTTGCCGCGCGCTTGCGTGGGCAGTTGTAGGCCGGGCGGTTTGGAGCTGAAGCTTGCCGTCTTCTGCTGCCGCGGCAAGGATTTCGCAGACGAGCTTTCGTATCTGGTGGACCTCTTGGTCAGTGGTGGGAAGGGGGCATGCTAGCTTTGGGCTAAGACCCGCGCGGTTGAGGACCCTGTGGATGGCGTGGTACCCGCAGGTGAGGGACTGCTGCGGTCTGGGGGGGGGGGTTTGGTCGTGTGTCCGGGCCTGCCTCGACTTGTGTGTGGGCGGTGGGGATGGCCCAAACCCAGGGCACGGTCCCCGTGGGTGGCCAGCGGCGCTGGATCCAGTGGGTTAGGCAGAGCATGGCCAATCCCAGGTGGTAGCCCGCCTTCCCTGAGGTGATTTGGGCCAGGGCGCGGGCTGGGGGCGTGTCCCCTGGCTGGAGGACACCCCTGAGGATCCTGTGCTGGGGGGTGGGGTCCCCCACTGCCCCTGGTGGGGCGGTCTCCGGGGCGAACATGGTGTCTGTCCCCTGGATGATCCATTGCGGGCCGGGGGACGTAGCCGTAGCGGCTATCACGTAGTACTGGCCGCGCTCGAGGACTGTAACCCAGACCTCCGGCGGGGGGTGGTCACTGTCTGTAGGTGGGGGGGGGAGGTCGTCGTCCGGGGTGCGGAGGCCGGCGGCGCGGAGGGCGGTGTCGCGGTCGGGCGCGGTGGCCTGTTCCCACTGCTCCGGGTGGTTCGGGTCCGCTGGGTGGTGCGTCTCCGCTTGGGCCCGTCGTAGGCGTACGGTCCCTCGACGCATGACGTTGATGCCGGTGTCGTGCGTCAGGGCCTGGCCCCACTTGATGGGGGGGATCCAGATGGGCTGGCCCCGGGTGTGTTTGCGGGCTCGCCAGAGCACGAGGTCTACTATGGTCTCGTGGAGGCCGCTGCCTGGGGTGGTCAGGTCCCGGAGGGCTTTGACGGTGAGCTTGGTCCAGTCCTCTTGTAGGCGGTACCAGCCCAGGGGGGTGGTCGGGGCCCTGTCTTGGATGGTCGCTCGGAGGAGGTCGGGGTCGCGGATGCTGGTCGGTGTGAGGGGGGGGTGCCCCGGGTCCGGGGGGGTGGGCTGGATGGGCTGCCAGGGTCTTGCGCGTCTACGTCAATGGATGGTTGGCCCTGGCTGGGCTCGGCCGGACTGGGCGGTGCCGGGTGGCTTCTTGGGTGCGAGACGGGTCTCGGGGCGCTGTGGTGGTGCCTTGGAGACCTGTGGATGGAGACGGGGGGCGCGTGCGGGGCGCGGAGCGGGTTAGTGGACGTCTGGGTCATGCACGGCATGGTAATGGATGAGACGCTGCATGTGTTCCCTGGCGGTGGGGTCGGTGAGTTGTTCCCCGTGTGTTAGCAGGAGGTGTTTGCGGTGTACCATTTGGGCTGCTGCTCTGCGGACTGCTTCTAGCTGGAGGTGTGCTGCTGCCTCCATGGGGCTTTCCGTGTGTTTGGTGAGGTGTCGGTGCAGGGCCTGTGTCACTGCCCCTCTCATGGTGGCTTCTTTGATCAGGGGGTCCCGGAAGCGGTGTTCGGTGGCCTGGTGTGCCTGGCTGTGGGTTGGCCATCCTTCGTGTTGTCCCAGGGTTTCCGCCGGGGACCAGCCCACTAGGGTGTCCCTGTCTGTATGGAGGGGGCATTTCTTGGAGTGTTCCCAGTCCTCCGGGGTGGTGTGGTCGCATGGGCAACAGGTGTGTTCGTCGGGGACGTGGATGTGCTTGCGGGCGAGCCATCTGGCGACCCTGGTGAGGAATGGCAGTTGCTCCCTGAGGAGCTGGATGCGTCGTTTTTGGAGGTGGGCTGGGACGTTTGCTGGGCGGAGCGCTGAGTGGTAGAGGGGGACTTGCAGTCTGTCCTGGAGCTCCTGGATGTGCGCCCGGCTGTCTGCGTCGCCGAGCACGCGGGCGAGATGTTGGATGGGGTTGGGGTAGTGGTACGCTCTGTCCCGGGAGGAATAGGGGGCGTCCTCTGGTACCCAGTCTGGGGTCTGATGGGGCTCGGGTACAGGGGGCACGTGTTGGAGGTGTGTGTGGTTGCGGCCGAGGTCAGGGATCTGGAGGGCTGGTAGGTGTGCTGTGCGCTGGTGTACTGCCTGGTTGTCGACCTTACCATTTCCGTATTGGTGCCTGTGGGACTCTTGTTTCACGATGTGGAGTTGGACGTAGGGGGGAAGGCTGCGTAGGGCTTTCCAGAGTAGCAGTGCCTGGGTGCCGAGGCTCGTCGCGGTTGCCTTGTGAAGTGGTTGCCTGGCTATGCGGAGGAGCAGGTGCGTGTCGACAGTGGCGTCTACCACGAACCAGACACGGACGATGTGCGGGGAGTGGGCGGGTAGGTGGGCCGCGACCTCGGTGATGGCGTCGGCCATGGCCCCTAGCTCCCCGTGGGAAGAGGCCCCATAGGTGGTGTTGCCCGTGTGGTGGTCCATGTGGTAGTGTCCCCCGGTGTGGGTTAGCTGCAGGGTGGCCCCCCCGGTGATGGGCGTGAGGGCGGATTCGCCTGAGGCGTCGGTGAAGAAGAGCCGGTCCGCCGGTGATGGTTGTGGGAGGCGGCATGGGTTCATGGGCAGGTAGGCGTATATGGCAAGGCCCGTGGCGAGGTGGGCTACACGGGTTGTGGGCTGCAGGAGGGGGGTGGCGTACACCCCTATTCCTTTGGAGATGATGTGCTTCGCTTGGGGGGACAGGGCTATGAGTCCCTGCTCCGGCTGTCCTTGTGTGAGGTAGGAGTAGATGTAGTGGAGGATGTAGGCTGTGTCGGGGTTTAGGTCGTGGCATGTGAGGGTTTGTGTTCGGTGCTCCGGTGTGTTGCAGGAGTGGTGGAGCGGATAGTAGGGGTGCTCGTGCTTGCCCGTTCTGCCTGGCTCGTACATGCTGTAACGGATGGCGACCCTTGCCGGGTCGGGGCGGGGGCATGTGGGTGTAGTGGTGAAGAGCCATTTGGGCGCGTGGTCGGGGTTCCATGCTACCGTGGGGTTAGTGTCGGTGCGGTGGAACCATGGGGCTATCCATGCGTAGGCCTGTGGTGGTAGGTGGGTTGTGGGGTGGGTGTGGTGGCGTGCTATGAGGTGTAGTACGGGCCATGGTGTGGTTGGTGCCTTGGGGTCACAGGCCCAACATGTGCGTGGCATGCTCTGGGAATCTTGGGGGACCTTTGGTAGGTCTCGGGCGGTCATGTGGTGTTTCGGTATGCGCCATTTTGCCCCGTGGTGGGTGACGGTGGTCTGCGTGGGTTTGGCTTCATTCGGGGCCAGTAGTAGGGTTAGTGGTGGGACTGGGCCCGTTACCGGGGGGACGGGTTCGTGTTTCGATCCGGTGGGTGCGTAGGGCGGTGTCGCTGGGATGGGTCGCGGGTGTTGCTTTGTGAATTCTCGGTAGGCTGTGCGCATGTCTTTGCTGCCCGGTAGAGTGTGTCCCGCTGCTCGTGCCGTCTGCGTGAGGTACTGGTGGAAGAGGCGGTATTGTGGCCATTCGGGAAGCTGTAGAAAGGGGGTGTGGTGTGCCCCGCTGTGGTGCAGGACCCGTATTTGGGGGAGGGTGACGTATACTACGGTGATGGAGGCCCCGACAAGGTCTATGGTGTGGATGGTGCCCTTGGGGTGATGGTGGAGGTCCCCGCAGAGGACCGCTAGTGGCCCTTTCTCTGGGCACGTGTGGTTGGTGAGTATGGCGTGGTGTGGGGATGGGAGGAGAAGCTGCAGGTGGTTCCACAGGCGCGTGTTCATGTTGGTGGGCATGCCCGTCTGGTGGAGTACCCAGCGCGGGCATGTGTTGCGGGCCCGTTGTGCGGCTTGGAGGCGGATGGCGGTGACCTCGCGGACCTCCGGTGAGTGGTTGTGGGTCATGCGGTGAAGGAGGAGGACGGTGTGTCTGGTGTGGGCCGCTTTCACCTCGTCCCCTATTGCGTCTCCATAGTGGGGCCATGCCGCTCGGATGGCGCGGATGGGTATGGAGGTGGGCCAGCCCCCGTGTGCTGCCCATGCCTTGGTCACGGCGTGTGTGGCCGGCTGGAGGGCGGTGGTGGGGTGTGTCAGGTGGAGTGCTTGGAAGCCTATGGAGGCGTTCAAGACCCCGGTGAGGTAGTACGCCAGGCTCTGGTGGGACAGGGAGAGGGCCTTGGTGGTCGGGGACGCATATCTGGGGAGATGGGCCAGGTGTGACTGCAACTTGGGAGGGAGGGTGGCGTCCTCAGGGTTGGCGGCCTGGACTACCCCCAGGTGGGTGGTGGTCGCCACGACGTGCATGGGGGGCCCTTGTGGCCCTAGGGTGGGAGGTGTGGCAGACCCCTTGATCATGGCCACTGACTTTGTGGGGTGGACGATGAGGTTGTTGTGGGAGAGGTAGGAGACGGTCACGTCCAGTAAGTCGTTGGCCTGTTGGGTGACCGTTGGTCCGGGGTCCGGGGCATGGGGGTCGTGTGGGGTGTGCGCGACGGTGAGGTTGGTGTCGTCCGCGAAGCCGACCAGGGGGGAGAGGAGGGGGTAGGGTGCGTAGGCCGGGTAATCCTGCTCGATTGCGAGGGCCAGGGGGAGCGTCACTAGAAGGTACAGGAAGGGGCCCTCTGCTCCCCCTTGGGGGACCCCGCTGCCTGGCTCCGGGAAGGGGGTGAGGCCTGCTCCTGTGCGGACCGTGTATTTGCGGGTGCGGATGTAGTCGGAGGTGAAGTTGTAGAAGGGGAGGCCTAGGCGTTTCCACACCGCTTCTAGAAGGAGCCAGGGGGTGTTCGGGAAGGCTCCCTTGACGTCAAGGGAGGCGATGATGAGGTCCACCGGGTCCATGTCCGCGATGGTGTCCTGGAGGAAGATGGCCTCGTGTGGGGAGCGGCCTGGGATGGCCCCCCAGAGGCTCGCTGGTATGTGGGGGTCCAGGTGGGGGCGGATGCGGCGCAGGAGGATGGTCCAGACGATTTTGACCTCCCTGACCGCAAAGACTATGGGGCGCCAGTTGTCCGGGTTTGCCCAGTCCCCTTTTTTGTAGAGGGGGCGGACAACGTTTGCCCAGTCTGGTGGCAGGGGGGTCCGCCCCGTGACGATGTCCCAGAGGCGGTGGGCGAGGACGCGGAGGAGGTGGGCGGGGAGGTGGTAGTATGCCTCTGCAGGGAGGCCGTCGTAGCCTGGGGTTTTGTGTTGCTGGAGACTGTGGATGGCCTTCCGGACTTCGTGGATGGTGAAGGGGCGTTTTTCCAGGTGCCTCCTCTGGGCGTGGTTGAAGACCCGAGGGAGGCGGTCGATTTTGGCCTGGGTGTCTGGGTCCAGTGTGTCTTGGGTGGGGGTGTGTTGCCAGAGGAAGCTGTCTTGGGTGGCCTGGAGCACTGTGGCTGGGTCGTTGGCGAGGGAGCCGTCCTCCTGCCGGACCGTGGTGATGGTGCGGTGGCCGGTGTCGGTCATGGCGTCGTTGAGGTGGCGGATGGCCTTGTAGGGGAGTTCATGTTGCGCATACCGTTCGTGTTCCTGGGCGATGCGCTGTTGCCTGTGGATGTGCCACCGCTGCAGGTCCGCCCTGATTTGGGCTATCTGTGTCCTGCAGTGGTGTATCTGGCGGCGGGTTTGGGGGGTGTTGGTGTGGAGGAGGGTCGCCAGTTGTTTCTTCGCATGCCAGAGGTCATGGAGCATGTCCCTCAGGGCCGTGGGTGGTTGGTCGTCGTCTGTGTGGGGGTGTTGCTGGAAGCCGCAGGCGACGTCGGCCGTGCGCATGGCTGTGAGTAGGTCGGTGGGGTCTGGTTGGATGCGCCGGGCGCGGTCTATGGCCCTGTGATATTGGGACCAGGCATGCTTGTCATGCAGCGGGGGCATCTTCAGGGGGGGTGGTAGACCTTGGTCTGCATCTTCTGGGGGGCTGGGGGGAAGGTTGGGGATGGTGAGGCGGATGTGCAGGGGGCTATGGCCTGTGGGTCCCAGCGGGAGGGGTCCATATCGGGCCTCCGCTCGGATGATGGTGGTTGGGTCGCCATAGCATACGTCGATGCGGGATGGGGCGGCATCCGTTTGGTGGGGGAAGTGGGATGGTTGGCCTTCGAGGCTGGCTGTCAGGTCCACGAGCCCCAGCATTTCGATGGTGTCGCGGACTGCTTGGTCCTGGCGTGTGGCCTGTCCCCCTCGGTCCGCTGGGGTGGGGGCGGCGTTCATGTCGCCGATGATGACTGTGGGGGCGAGCATGGCCATCTGGCGGTATGCCTCGGCCAGGGCTTGGAGGAAGGGTTCCGTGGCTTCGCCGAAGGGGACGTGGGTGTTGATGACGTTGAGTTGCCATCTGTCCCTGACGACCTCATAGACACCTAGCCTCCCTGGGACGCTGAGGTGGTGGACGAGGTGGACGTGGATGCCGGTTTGGGCGTAGAGGGGGGTCCCCTTGTGCCAGTAGCATTTGTACGCTTTCTGGTCCGGGGTATATATGGGGGTGGTTTCTGGGGGGTCGTCGCGCTGTAGGCCTTGTTCCTGGAAGGTGAGGTGGTGGGGAACCCACCCCGGCCCCTGTGCCATCGGGAGCTCTTGGAGGGCGGTTGTGGCGTCCTTGGAATATGTGACGGCCGGGTGGTTGAGGTCGAGGAGGTTGACGGTGGCCTCGGTGGGGGCGGGCCGGGGCTGTGGAGGCTTGTGCCCTTGGCCCTTGCCCCGTCAGGGAGGGGGACTGGGGCTCGGGGACTTTGTGCCGGTTTGTGGGCGTTTGGGTAGGCGCGGCGGGGGGAGGCCTTGGCTCCACTCCGGGGGGAGCTCCCCAGTGTATTTGGTGCCTCTGTGGGCCTTGTTCTCTTCGGTGCGGAGTCGGATGGGGTGGGCGCTGGTGAGCTCCAGGGTATGGCCCTCTGGCTTGTCCGGGGCGCTGCTGCCTTGGTCTAGCTCGTTTTGGCGGTGCCAGATCACCCGGACTTGTGGCCCCCCGTTGTCCCCCGGTTCCTTGAGGCGGTACTGGATCGTGCCCTCACACCAGATCCAGTCGCCTGTGTGGTCGTTGCGGAAGGGCTGTTGGACCTTCGCACCTTTTTCGAATCCTGGGTACGCTTTGGGCGGGGGCTGTGCTGGTGGCGGGAGGGAGGATGATGAGGATGCCTGGTCCGGGTGGGGCGGTGGTAGTGGCGGGAGGGAGGATGATGAGGATGCCTGGTCCGGGTGCGGCGGTGGTAGTGGTGGGAGGGAGGATGACGAGGATGCTTGGTCTGGGCTCGCCGGGTGGGTCCGGTGGGATGCGGGGGATGGGAGGTCGCTGCTTTTCCGGCTTGGCTGGGGGCGGGTGCGCCCCTTTGTCGTCTCGTTCGCTTGGGTGGGACTGGAGGTAGCGGGGCTGGGGGGGCATGGGGTTTGAAGAAGGGGTGCGTTGCTTGCTGGTCTGGATCCCTCAGTGGGGGTTCTGCCGGTGTTTGCATTTTCGCTTTCGCGTGGCTGCGTATGATGTCGGCGAGCTTGCGCACGGTCTCCGGGGGATCTGTTGGCCATGGCAGTGCGGCGGGGCTGTCGTCGAAGGGGTGGTGTAGGTGGTAGTTCCTCATGGCCTTGGCCTGCCTGACCCAGGCCTTTGTGGGTTCCGGTGTGTCCGGGCCGTTGGGGGAGCCTTGAGCCCAGTAGAGTGCTGTGTGGAGGGCTTCCCAGGGGGCGCCTTCGCGGCCTGTGAGGGTGGTGGCTTGGAGGAGTCGCTGCTGGCCCCGTGGGGGGTCTTCCGGGTCCATTTCCGGGGTATAGGCCTGGGCCGCCATGAGGACTCCGTGTGCCCAGTGGAGGACCCACCATTGGGTGTCCGCTTTGAGGATGTGGATGGCGGGTTTTTGGGGGGGGGTGTCCAGGGTGTCCCACGATGCGATGGCTAGTGGTATCCTGGAGGGGTGGAGGTGTGGGGGGGCCTTGCGGCTTAGGAGTTGATCGATGTGGAAGGGGGTGACGGGATCGTTGGGGCCTTGGGGCGGTGGGGGCATTGCTGGGATGGTTGTGGGGTCCCAGTGGCGTTCGTGGGCGGCGAGGGTGTACAGGGCGGCGGTGATGATGTGGTGGGCTTGCCCCTCCAGGACGATGTGGCGCTCCGTGCCGAAGTCCTTTGGTAGGTGGGCTGCGGGGTGGACGGTGATGTGGGCCAGGGCGCATTGGTGGGCCTTTTTTCCCCCGTCTGGGGCCTGTGTCCGTTTGTCCCCCGGGATGTGCTGGTGTTGGTGTTTTGGTGGGGGTGGTCCCAGGGCGAAGGATTCTACACCGTGGAGGGGGATGGCGTGTTCCCTGGACCTGTTGGGCAGGATGTATATGCCCGGGTCTCCCGGTACGGTGCCCAGGTACATGTTGCCCGTGATGGTGGGGGCCGGCAGCGGTTGGCGCAGGGGCGAGGTGCATGGGGTGGAGCAGGGCGGGTCATGGTGCTAACACCGGGGGTGGTGGATGCCGTACGGGGGTGTACGGCGAAGGGTCCGATGGCGCGCTGGATTTTGTCGGGTTGGATGTTGTGGAGGCGCGCCACCGCCCGTGTGTGGGAGCGCCCTTCGCTGATCCACACGGCGTCTGCCCGCGACGCCGCTGGGTTCAGGCAGTCCGTGGTGATGCCTGTGATCGTGCGGTTGTGGGTGGTATCTGATACCCTGGCGGGGGGGGCGCCGATGCGGGGGATGATGTGGCCGTCGTGGAGGGTGCGGGCCTTGCGCCTCGCTTCGTGTCGGTGCTGGGCCTCCTGGGCGTGGGTGTGCACACCCGTGTGTTTGGGCTTCTTGTTGGGGCGGTCCGCTGTGTGGAAGGGGGTGGGCCAGGAGGGGGCGTGGTGTAGGGTGGGGTGTGGGAGGTCCCCCCGTGTTGCCCATGTGTACAGGGTGGTCGCGGCGGCCCCTTCCGCCTGTATGGTGTATCGCTCGTGGTGTCGGCGACGGGTGACGAGGACGTTGGGGGCCGTCAGCTCATACACCTGTGTGGTGTGGGGGAGGTGGCGGGTGACGGTGATCTTGGCGGCGTCGTTTTTGCGGGTGGTGGTGTGGGGGGTGATGTAGTGGGTCGCCCATTCATCCTGGGGGGTGTGTTCCGTCGGGTCTAGCTTGAGCGGGGGGTGGAGCGGCTTCGGTGTTGGGGGCTTGTCTTGGCCCTTCGCGTGGGGCGCCACTTTGGTTTCGACCAGGTATTGTGGGGCCCATGTTTCCGGGGCCCCTACCTGTGTGGCTGCCGCTGTTGCGGCTTGGAGGAGGGCGGTGGTGTTGGTGTCTAGAGGGGGGGCCCCCGGTTGGGGGGTGAGGGTGTCATGGTCTTGGTATGCCCACCAAATGGTGTAGCCTCGTTGGGTGTTGCGGTGCGGGGTTTGGGTCTAGGCTTGCTGAATGGATAGGGCGGTCTTGATGTCCTCCGCTGCTTGTGGGTTTATGGGTGTGGCGTACGCCCATACTCCCGGGGCGTGTATGCCGTGTGGTGCTTGGCCTACTCCTCGTATCGGTTGTAGGGTGTGGTGGGTGCGTGTGAGCCCTAGGTGTTCTTGGAGGAGGTCCCCCCGGATGTCCTCCCACCGTTGCTGCCAGATGTGTGTGTGGTCATTGGGGGCGGGGTAGGTGATGACGATGGCTTGCCATGGGGTGGGGCCTGGATGCACCGTCATAGGTGCCGACGACGCTTGCGGGGGTATGTGGACGGCGTGGGCGGGGGCTGCTGTTACGGGGTATCCTTCCGTGGGTGTGATCGTGGCATCGCCTTGGACGCTGAGGAGGAGGTGGTGGCGGTCCGTCGGTAGTGCCCAGGTGGTGGTGGGGTCTGTGATCGAGTGGAGGCGGATGGCCTGGAGGCCCGGTGTGATTTCGTCCCATCGAAGTGTGCCGTTGTGGACCGCCCATTCCCGCGGCAGGTCTCGAAACCCGTTTCGGTCTGGGGTGGTGCGCTGTTGTGGGGGGAGCTCCATTGTGGTGATGGGGTGGGTGAGGGGCTCTGTGCGGGGTTGGTCTTGTGTGGTTGATGGTGATGGTGCCTGGGGCATCTCTTCGTCCAGTTGCTGGGGGGCTTTCGCCTCCTGGAGCTCTGCACTGATGGTGGCGAAGACATCTGGGAGGGTGGGGGAGGCAGGGGGGTGGGGTGCCGGATCGTCCCAGGTGATGTGGTATTCCTCCGGGTTCTCAGGGCTTTGCTGTACGGTGATGGTGGCTGTGGCGTCGTCTTCAGGTGTCCATCGGTGTGGATTGTGGTCGAGGGGGTGGAGGGTGACGGTGTGGCGGTGTTTCCAGCTGTGGAACGCTAGGAGGGCGTGGAGGCCGTGTCTAGTGTCCCCGGGCGGGCGGGGGTAGGTTTCGGCTGCTGCCTCCAGGAAGGCGTCCGCGGTGCCTTTCCAGGTGTCTTCCCAGAGAAGGTCTTATTCTGTGCCCCACTCGTTGTCGTTCCTTTTCTCCTGCTTCCACCCCTGGAGGGTCGCGTGGTCCTCAGGGAGGTCTCGCTGGACAGACTGGTAGTACTGCTCGGCGTCCATGGGGGCTAGGGTGCTGGCCAGCGTGGCGTAGATGTCCTTTGGGGGGGGGGGGCGGTGGGGGCGCGGCGGTGCGGCCGGGGTCGGGCTCCTCTCGCTGGTGTTCCGCGTTCCGGTCTGCGGTGGACGCGTGGGATATGGAGCGTGGTGGCATGGGGTGGTCGGGCTCTTGCGGTTCCGTGGGTTGCTGGTGGGCTTGTGGGCGCGGGGCCGTGGCTGCCAGTAGGTGTCGGATGGCCGGGAGGATGTCGAAGTCGTCTTCCCAGCAGTGGGCTGGAGCGCACGCCCTGTCAGGGGAAGCGGGGGGGGGGCGTGTTGCGGAGCGGTGTACGATAGGGTGGGCGACGCGTGCGGGTGGTGGCGTGCTCGCTCTGCCGTTTTGTTTCCCGCGGGCCCTGACCTTGGGGGGGTGGTGGTGATGTTGGTGGTGAGGGTGGTGTGGGCGCCGGAGTGGATGATTGTGTCGGTGGCAGCGCTGTTGGCGAGGGTGGTATGGGCGTTAGAGTAGATGAAGTTGGTGCTGGGCTATGGTTGATGGTGGGTCAGCTGTTGTCGCTGTCGTCGTCGCCGGTGGTATTGGTGCCGCTGATGACGAGGTGATGGTTGGTGAGCATGGCGTGGGTGACGTATGGGCGTATGTGGTGTTGTCGGTGGTGTCGATAGTGAGGGTGTTGTTTCTGGTCGTTGGGGCGTAACGTTTGTGGGCCGGATGTGGCGGTGGTGGCGAGGGTGCTGTAGTTGACGGGTGGTGTGGCCCACGTCGCCTCCGGTGGTGGAGGTATGATGGGTGCCGTGGTGGCGTTGGCGATGGTGGGGTGCCGCGGGTGGTGTATTGGTTGTTGGTGGTGGAGATGTTCCTGGATTGTGGGTAGTCCCCGTCCGGCGGTGGTGGTGTTGGTGGTGTCGGTGCTCGTTGAGGCCGTTGGCGACGCCGGGGGTTCCTGGCCTCGCGCGGGGTGGTGGTGGCGGTGGTGAGTGTAGGCGGTGCCATGGGCGGTGGTGCCATTGACGGCTCGGCCGGGCGTGCTGGTGCCGGCCTCGGGTGTAAGTGTGGTTCGGGGTGCGGCATTGGTGGGTGGCTTCGACGGTGGGTGGCGTGACTGGTGGGTGGCAGCGGTAGGGGGGTGTCGGTTGTTGGTGAGGCTGTCGTTGTCGGTGTTCCGGTTGGTGCTGGTGATGGTGTCGCTGGTCGTGCAGATGGTGGGGGGTGGGTAGGGGGACTCGTACCCTGGGGTCGCCGTGGCGTTCGGTCGACGGTGGTGCTTTCGGTGGTGTTCTTGTGAGTTGGCCGGGAGTGGTGTCGGTGATGCTCTGGCTGGTGCCGTTTGTGCGGGCTGTGTGGTTTTTGCGTCAGGGGTCGGTGGCGTTGGTGACGGTGGTGTGTTGGGGGTCGGCGCCGGTGGTGGCGGTCCGATGGTGTGGGTGCCGGGGACGTTGGGTGGGTCCGCGTTGTTGGGCCTTCTCCTCGCCATTCCTGGCGGAGGGTGCTGGCGGTGTCGCTGGTGGCGAGGGTGTGGTGGTGTTGCTGTGGTGTTTCGTGCTGCTTGGGTGGGCGGTGGGGACCCCTGGTTGATGTTGACGATACTCCGGGTGATTTCGATGCGGTGGGTGTGATGGTTGTGCGGCGTTGCTGTTTCTATCCTTGGCTGGGGGCCTGGTGGGTGGCGCTGGTGGCGTTTGTTCGCCAGCCGTGGTGGCGTCCTTGGTGTTGTCGTCGATGGGGGCGCCCTAGGTGTTACTCTGTGCCGGGGTCGTGGTGGTGGTGTTAGGGGTGTTGTGGGTGACGGTACCTCGGTTCGTCGTTGGTGGGGTTGGCGGTGGTGTGTCTCGTGGTGGTCTGGTGGCGTGGGTGTTTTTGGTGTTGGTGCCGGGTGGCCTGCGTGTTGGTGTTCGGTGGTTCCGGGCGTGCCATTCGTGGCTGGCGTTTGGCCGGCCTGTGGTCCTGGTGGTGTCGGTTGTCCCTGGTGTTGGGATATTCCTTCGGTTGTCCGTGGGTCTGTAGTGATAGGTGTTGCTTCGGTTTCGGTTTAGGGTGACCTTGCTGCGGTTGGGTGGTGGTGTCGCCGTGCTGCCGCTGTCGGTGTTGCCGGTGTTGGTGCTGGTGGGGGCGCCGCCGGGGGAGCTGTGTGTGTTGGCGTTGTAGGGTGTTGTAAGTGTTGCCCTGGCGGTGTTCTGACGGCGGAGGGGGGACCTCGCCACTGCTGGCGGAGGTTCCCATGCGCGTCGTTGGCTGGTGGGTTGGCCTTGGCCCTCTCGGTGTCCTTGCTGCCGATGGCGTCTTACCGGGATGCGGGATGTGGGATGCTCCGGGTTGCTGTCGGTGAGGTCGCACTGCCGGTGGCGCCGTCGGTGATGCCGGTGGTGAAGTCGTTGCGGGCGTTGCTATGGTTCACGGTGTCTCTGATGTTGTTGATGCTGCTGGTGGTTGGTGTGGGTCTGTGTGTGGGTTGTCAGTGGCTGCTGCTGCTGGTGGTGGTGGTTCTGGGTGCGGGCCGGTGGGTGGCGCGGTTGGAACGCCTTGGGTGTAACTTGGCCGCTGGGTGGTTTCTTGTGTTGGTCCGTTGTTGGCGAGGGTGTCTCAGGCGTCGTGCTGGGTGTCGGGGTTGCTGGTGTTGCCGACGGCGTCCCCGTTGGTTCCGGGCGTCTCCGCTGGTGAGGGTGTTGTGGTGTTCGGTTTGGGTGTTGGCGGCGGTGCAGGTGTGGGTGTCGCAGTTCCTGGCCCTGGGTCTGGGCGTGGCCGTTTGGGTGTTGCTGGGTGTGGGCGTTCGCCTCTCCTGGCTGAGGGCTTGGTGGCGTTCGTTTGCCAGCCGTGCTGGCGTCCTTGGTGACGCCGTTGGTGGGGTTGCCCTAGGTGGCGGGGCCGTGGTGGTGGTGGTAGGGGTGGGGGCGCTGTAGGTGACGGCACCTCGGCCCGTCGTTGGTGGGGTTGGTGGTGGTGTGGATAGTGCCGTGGGTGTTGGTGGCGTTGGTGTTGCCGATGGCGAGGGTGCCTTAGGTGTTACTTGGTGGTTGGCGTGGGTCGTGGTGGTCTGTTGGCGCGGGTGTTGTTGGTGTTGGTGCTGGGCGCGGCCTGCGTTTGGGTGGTCGGCGGTTCCGGGCGTGCCACTCGTGGCTGGTCGTCGCGGTGTTGGTGACGGTGCTGGCGAGGGCGCCGCCGGCGGAGCTGTGGGCGATGTCGAAGGCGAGGGCGTTGCAGGTGTTGCCCTGGTGGATGGTGGTGTTCTGACGGCGGGGGTGGGACCTCGCCACTCCTGGTGGAAGTACCCATGGGTGTCGCTGGCCCGCGTGTTGGCTCCCTTGGTGTCGTTGATGCCGATGGTGTTGTACCGGGCGGTGTCGCCGTGGCGGTTGCCGTTGACGCTCTGGTTTGTTGGTGCTGAGGCCGCACTGCCGGTGTCGGTGTCGGTGATGTCGGTGGTGAGGTCGTTGTGGGCGCCGCTATGGTTCACGGCGTCTCGGACGTTGCTGATGCTGGTGGTGGTTGGCGTGGGTCTGTGTGTGGGTGGTCAGCGGCTTGTGTTCAGGGCGGTGGTCGGTTTCTGTGGCTCTGTCTGGGAGGGTGTGCAGTAGGTGGTGTGGTCTGCTGGTGCTGCTGTTGGTGTAGGTGGCGCAGGCGTTGCTCCGGGTGGTGTCGTGGGTGAGGTTGGTGTTGGCGGCGCCGGTGGTGTGGGTGTCGCCGGTGATTGCATGGTGGATGGCGCCCTGCGGTCGCTTTGGTGGCGAGGGTGTTGCTGTGGATGGTTCCGGGCGCGTGCCCTCGCCTCCCCTGGCCGGGGCTTGGTGGTTTGTTGGCTCACCGGCTGTGGTGGCTTTGGTGTCCTCCGGTGGCAGAGGTTGCTGGTGGCGACGCTGATGGTGGGGTGTTGCCGGCGATGGTGTGCTTGATGCCGTTGGCTTGGGTGATGTAGGTGCTGGAACCGGCGGTGGCGTGCGTAGGTTTCGTAGGCGTTGGTGCCGGCGGTGACGGTGTTGGTGAAGGTGTTGTGCTGGCTTGATTTTTGGCGGTGTTGGTGTTTCCGATGGCGTGGATGCCGGTGGCGGTGGTTCTGGGTGCGGGTCGGTGGGGGACCGGACCAGCTGGGTGCGGTCGTTGGTCAGTGTTGGGTGGCTTTTTGTGTTGGTCTGTCGTTGGTGAGGGTGTCCTATGTCCTAGTGTTTTGGTGGGTGCTGGGGTCGCTGGTGTTGGGGATGGTGCCTCCGTTGGTTTCGGGTGTGTCCGCTGGTGAGGGTGTTGTGGCGTCCGGTTTGGGCGTTGGTGGCGGTGCTGGTGTGGGTGTCGTAGTGCCCGGTCCTGGTGTTGGGCGTGGCCGTTCGGGTGTTTCTGGGTGTGGCCGTTCGCCACTCCTGGCTGCGGGCTTGGTGGGTCCTCCTTTGCGTCCTAGCGGTTTCTGGCGGCCCTGCAGCCCCCCTGGTGGGGGGGGTTGCTGGGTTCCTGTTGTTTGGGTTTGTGTGTGTTGCGTGTGTGGTGCGGGCGGCGCCTGCGCTTTGGTGTGTGGTGTGCGTTTGTGGGGCTCGTGTCGGCGGCGGTTGTGGGGGTGTGTGTTGCGTGCACGCTGGGGCGTGTGTGCGGTGTGTTGGTGGTGCGTTTGGGTGCCTGTCCTCGCCTTTGTGGGCGTGGTTTGGCGGCCCTGTTTGGTGTGGGGGCTGTGTGTCGTGCCCCCCCCCCTGTCTCGGCTGTGTGGTTCCCCGCCCCCCTTGGCTGGGGTCTGTTGGTGGTGTGTCCCCTTGCTGTCCCCTTTGCGTGCCCTCCTCCTTCTGTCTCGTTTCCGTGTCACTTGGGGTGGTGTTTCTCTGGTGTCGTGCCCGGGGCTTCCCGGCTGTGGTGGGTGGGGGGGGGTCCTTGTCGCCGGCTCGGGTCCCTTCCCCTGGTGTTTCCCCGTGGGGGGGCCGATGCTTGCACTCCCCGTCAGGGTGTAACTCTGTTGTACGGGCCGTCCATTTGTATTCGCTCGGTACAAATGGACCTGCTCCGTAGCCAGGTACTCCAGCCGTTCCCCACACCGGGGTCGGGTACACTGTGGGTCGCTGGGGAGTCCTTGCGGGATAGGCGCGTCTCTTGCCTGCCCCGATGGACGGTGTGCCCTACCCGCAGCCCCTCGCTGGGCCCGAACCGCAGTACGTGCCGTGAGGAGTGCTCTTGGTCAGGCCCATTGGTCAGCCCCCGATAATACACAAAGCTGCAGTTCCCTACACCGCTAGCTGCCATTGTGTGATAATACACAAAGCTGCAGTTCCCTGCACAGCTAGGTGCCATTGTGCAATAATACACAAAGCTGCAATTCCCTGCACAGCTACCGGCCATTGTGCAAAAATATACAAAGCAGCAGTTCCCTGCACAGCTAGCTGCCATTGTGCAGTAATACACAAAGCTGCAGTTTCCTACACCGCTAGCTGCCATTGTGTGATAAAAGACAAAGCTGCAGTTCCCTGCACAGCTAGCTGCCATTGTGTGATAATGAACAAAGCTGCAGTTCCCTGCACAGCTAGCTGCCATTGTGTGATAATACACAAAGCTGCAGTTCCCTGCACACCTAGCTGCCATTGTGCAATAATACACAAAGCTGCAGTTCCCTGCACAGCTAGGTGCCATTGTGCAATAATACACAAAGCTGCAATTCCCTGCACAGCTACCGGCCATTGTGCAAAAATATACAAAGCAGCAGTTCCCTGCACAGTTAGCCGCCATTGTGCAATAATACACAAAGCTGCAGTTCCCTACACCGCTAGCTGCCATTGTGCAATAATACACAAAGCTGCAGTTCCCTGCACAGCTAGCTGCCATTGTGCAATATTACACAAAGCTGCAGTTCCCTGCACAGCTAGCTGCCATTGTGTGATAATACACAAAGCTGCAGTTCCCTGCACACCTAGCTGCCATTGTGCAATAATACACAAAGCTGCAGTTCCCTGCACAGCTAGGTGCCATTGTGCAATAATACACAAAGCTGCAATTCCCTGCACAGCTAGCGGCCATTGTGCAGAAATATACAAAGCAGCAGTTCCCTGCACAGCTAGGTGCCATTGTGCAATAATACACAAAGCTGCAGTTCCCTACGCCGCTAGCTGCCATTGTGTGATAATACACAAAGCTGCAGTTCCCTGCATAGCTAGCTGCCATTGTGCAATAATGCACAAAGCTGCAGTTCCCTGCACAGCTAGCTGCCGTTGTGCAACATTACACAAAGCTGCAGTTCCCTGCACAGCTAGCTGCCATTGTGTGATAAGACACAAAGCTGCAGTTCCCTGCACAGCTAGCTACCATTGTGCAATAATACACAAAGCTGCAGTTCCCTGCACAGCTAGCTACCATTGTGCAATAATACACAAAGCTGCAGTTCCCTGCACAGCTAGCTGCCATTGTGCAATAATACACAAAGCTACAGTTCCCTGCACAGCTAGCTGCCATTATCCGATAATACACAAAGCTGCAGTTCCCTGCACAGCTAGCTGCCATTGTGCAATAATACACAAAGCTGTAGTTCTCTGCACAGCTAGCGGCCTTTGTGCAATAATACACAAAGCAGCAGTTCCCTGCACAGCTAGCTGCCATTGTGTGATAATACACAAAGCTACAGTTCCCTGCACAGCTAGCTGCCATTGTGCAATAATACACAAAGTTGCAGTTCCCTGCATAGCTGGCTGCCATTGTGTGATAATACACAAAGCTGCAGTTCCCTGCACAGCTAGCTGCCATTGTGCAATAACACACAAAGCTGCAGTTCCCTTCACAGCTAGCTGCCATTGTGTGATGATACACAAAGCTGCAGTTCCCTACAGAGCTAGCTGTCATTGTGCAATAATACACAAAGCAGCTGTTCCGTGCACAGCTAGCTGCCATTGTGTGATAATACACAAAGCTGCAGTTCCGTGCACAGCTAGGTGCCATTGTGCAAGAATACACAAAGCTGCAGTTCCCTGCATAGCTAGCTGCCATTGTGTGATGATGCACAAAGCTGCAGTTCCCTGCACAGCTAGCTGCCATTGTGCAACAATACACAAAGTTGCAGTTCCCTACACAGCTAGCCGTCATTGTGCAATAATACACAAAGCTGCAGTTCCGTGCACAGCTAGCTGCCATTGTGTGATAATACACAAAGCTGCAGTTCCCTGCACAGCTAGCTGGGATTGTCCAATAATACACAAAGCTGCAGTTCCCTGCACAGCTAGCTGCCATTGTGCAATAATACACAAAGCTGCAGTTCCCTGCACAGCTAGCTGCCATTGTGCAATAATACACAAAGCTGCAGTTCCCTACACCGCTACCTGCCATTGTGTGATAATACACAAAGCTGCAATTTCCTGCGCAGCTAGCTGCCATTGTGCAATAATACACAAAGCTGCAGTTTCCTGCACAGCTAGCTGCCATTGTGCAATAATACACAAAGCTGCAGTTCCCTGCACAGCTAGCTGCCATTGTGCAAGAATACACAAAGCTGCAGTTCGCTGCACAGCTAGCTGTCATTGTGCAATAATACACAAAGCTGCAGTTCCCTGCACAGTTAGCTGCCATTGTGTGATAGTACACAAAGCTGCAATGCGCTGCACAGCTAGCTGCCATTGTGTGATAATACACAAAGCTGCAGTTCCCTGCACAGCTAGCTGCCATTGTGCAATATTACACAAAGCTGCAGTTCCCTGCACAGCTAGCTGCCATTGTGCAATAATACACAAAGCTGCAGTTCCCTGCGCTGCAAACACGCTTACCCCTCATCTCTAGGCCTAGCTCCACTAGGTGCGACGCACCGTCTGCCCCTCCCCGTCACAGTGCCTCTCGGGACATCCAAAATTTTTTCCGTCCATTGAGTGACTTTCTGTTACCTCCACTTGACCCCTTCGACCCTCTGCCGGTCCCGAGCCCCCCCCCCCCCCCTCCAGGGTAACTCAGCATGCGTCTAACCACACCATCAGACCCAACACACGCTTCCCTTGGCAAGCCGCCTCCGTGATGTACTATATGCTCCATGTGGTGTACATACTCTCATGAGGTCTTCCTTTGGGGGACGTTAGCCCCAGAACAAGTTGATGCGGTTAAGAACACTCAAAAAAAAATCCAGAGATGTGCACTCATTGGTTTGGGTCCCATAGGTTTTGAGGTGGCATGGCTTGTGGCACTTAGGTTACTGCCATGTCACATGGGATCTTCCTCCTTAGCTAGGCTGACTGGGAATGGAACCCAGGACCTCTCAAAAAGAGGTGCCCCAGCCCCCTAGGGTGCAGACCACTGGGAAAGCTAAGCATTCATAAGAAAATATAGAAAACTGTATAGGCTCTGGATGAATGCCAGCGCCTCAGTCAGTCCAGGAAATGGTGCATAAGTCCAATCTGTTGGGGGGTCAGCGGTCAGCACAACATCCAAAGTTCAATGCTTGGTTTTATAGGTCAAAATGTCTTGTCACCCCTTTTGGTTAGGCCAATACTAAGATAAAAATGTGTTATGCCTTTAGGCCTCTCTATAACAAGTAAAGCTAACCTTTTCGCAGGGAAATACACTTTTTCTTACTCGCACGCCCCCCAACGCCGAGGTGTCCGAAGCCATCCTAATGCATCCAACGTATCCCAACCCTCCACCAGCCATCCCAATGCATTTCAAGGTGTACCTCACATCCCTTGTTGGTCCACCAATGCACGTTGACCCCTTCGAACCCACCACAATGGATCCCAGCGCCCGGTGACACACATGCCCTACAACTAAGGTTCGGAATTGGTTTTACCAATTAATCGGATAATCGGATTAATTGGATTAATTGGGTCTAATGTGACAAATAATCCTTAAAACTGATTATTTTGAAACCTGGTATAAACCAATTAATCGGACAAGTTATGTATGAAAAAGAAATATTTCGTTGATACACCATGAAATGTTTCTTATCAAAAACCAGAGGATTTAGCAAAATCACAGGCAATTTGAGACAAAGGTCAAAGGTTTAGCATGTCTTTCACCTCTATTTTCCTGTTTACTATCCCTTAGGCAAAAGTTCACGGCTTTTCGGCAATAATTGCATTTTGTAGAGACAACAATCGAAAATAACCAACTATTTTTATGTCATATAATCGGAATAATTGGTTATTTCTATAGAAATAATTGAAAACAATTGGTTATTTTTGCATGAAACCAATTCCGAACCTTACCTACAACATCCAAACAGATTCCAATGCAGCTTAACATACCCCAAGGTATCCCACACCACCCCAAGCTGCCCTCACCCCAACCCACCCACTTGCGGGGCAAAGCACTCCAAACTTGCCCCACCAATGTCTCCACTGCCGCAATCCACCAGAAGTACCCAAACCGATCTCAACCCATCCTAAGGTATTCCCAGCTACCTTATCCAACCCCAAGGCACCCCACCACCACCCCATGTCAGAACTGACCACCACATACCCTAACCCACCCTAAGGTACCTCACGGCACCCCAAGCAAACCCAAGGTACCCCCATGCCCCCCACTGCTCCACTCCCACAACCTACTGCTATGTACGCGAAGATACACGTAGCGTAGCCCTCCGTACCACAACTCGATGCTAGGTGGTACAAGCCACTTTGAAGTACCATCATCTACCCCAAGATATTCCAAACAAATCCAACCCACGTCATATTTTTGAAAACCAGATTTTCGGGTATCGGAAACGATGTCGGCTTGGCGGGATGGAGCGAAGCGACATTCCACCAGGCCGTTCAAAATCCATGAAGCAAGAGTACTTTGCGATTGGGTTAGCTTAATGGATGGGGTGGTGGGTGGGGGGGGCGTAGATGTGTAGCAAGATGCGGTTGTAGAGAACCCGCCCCAGGTTACTCACCGCTATCCATTCCAAGGTATCTCAGGCCACCCCAACTTACTTCAACATACTCTAACTCAAAGCAAGGTACCCAATTCCCCCGCGACCTACCCTAGGTACTCCAACCCACAAGGTATCCCAACCCATCTTCACCGATCCCAAGATTTACCCACTCGTCCAAATTCTGCAACCCACCTCAAAGTACCTTAATGCAACCCACATTGCCCAAAGTCACCAGACGTGACCCCAATGGAGCTTAAAGTACCTCACATTCCAACCCTTTCCGAACCAACTCAAAGGTACCTCAGTCCAATCAAGGGTGCCCCAACCGAGCCTGATCCACTGCACGTTGCCCAAACCTCCCTTATGCTTCTCCCACCCACCCCAATGTACCCCAAAGCGCCTCAATTGAACCCCAAGGTAACCAGAGTTATCTACAACTAACAAAAAATACGCCAACCAGCGTGTCGTGGACCGCGTCCACATTTCAAATTCCGAGATACCTCATGGCATCCCAAGGTACTTTGTAGACACCAAAAATACCGAAGTACCGCAATACATTGCAAGTTACCCCCGATTTGTAAGTATGTTGATTAGTCTGCACATACTCCAACGCATGCTGCGGTTCGTCTAGGAAGTGCCACCGTAAGAGACTACCTTGACCACCATTGGTAAGAAAAAAAAGGTAGGGCACCTCAACGTACCTGGTTTTGCCGATGAGCTACAACATACCGCAACCGAGCCCAAGGTGCGTCGACCCACCCCAAGATAGCCCGAGCCATCCCAAGCATTTGCCAAGTAACCCAACTTTTGTGCTTTTCAATCACGCTAACACTAATGACGGTGTCAGCTCAAATACCTCGTGTTGGGTTGAGGTAGTTTCGGGTGCTTTGGGGTTGATTGGACACAGGTGGGGGGTTAAAGATGTAGCGGCTGCTTGGGTGCAGCGGGCATTGTGGGGTGGGCTACGATCTCATGGTGTGCATTATGGTACATTATATAGGTCAGGGTATGTGCTCTAGATTGTCAAATCCCCACGTACAACCTGGCACAGTAGGCCCGAGCTATGAATATTTTTGGTTAGTGTCACACTGACACCGTGTGTATCAGTTTGCTAATTTGGCCCGACTTTCTTTAGTTAAGGTAGATGGTACAAGTAAGGTTCGGAATCGGTTTTACCAATTAATCGGATAATCGGATTAATTGGATTAATTGGGTCTAATGTGACAAATAATCCTTAAAACTGATTATTTTGAAAACTGGTATAAACCAATTAATCGGACAAGTTATGTATGAAAAAGAAATATTTCGTTGATACACCATGAAATATTTCTTATCAAAAACCCGAAGATTTTGCAAAATCACAGGCAATTTGGGATCAAAGTCAAAGGTTTAGCACGTCTTTCACCTCTATTTTCCTGTTTATTATCAGTAAGAAAAAGTCACTGCCATGTCTTTCTTGGAGGGCTTGATCCAGGCCAAGCCCCCCTTAAAACCCTTTTGTTGATGCCAAGACTAACTTAAGTATTTTTATCACTCTTTTGAAGCTTTTGGTACACTTTCTCAACGTTACTAGGGTTGTAACCCTAGCCCCCCATGAAGTGCACCCCTACCACTCAACTGAGCGGAGGTACCTTCCTTCATGGAGGATATACCGAAATAAAATAGGCATTTCATGCTTTAGGCCTTGGAGGTTAAGCCTAGTGGTCTCCCACCCCAAGACCCCTATACTCAATGGTTTCTACCACTTATTGTGGTCCTACGTTTTAACTGTTTCTGAATTCAGTTGCTTGGCCAAGTCATTTCCTGTGTTGGCCTGACATCTATGCCCCACATTCCTAACCAGCACCATTTCACCCAAAAGAGTGCACATGAAGTGCCTATTGCTATCTTGGAGGCCTGAGTCAGTCCAATTTTCATATAAAATCTTTTATATTATCCTTTTGTGATTGAATCTTTGTGTACAAACCTGCATTGTCTATCTGCAGCCCTTCTGTGTTACACTGGATTCCAAAATCAATCATTGATTCCATCCACATCCTGTTCTTGCTCTACTTGCTGCTTTGGTTTGGGTTTTCAACTTCAAAACCTGCAGGATTTCATCAAAATATCTAGGGCATAAATCAAGGACATCTTTCCGGTAGCAGAGACAGTCCTCTGTGACCTTTGGAACCGACCCTGAGAAGAAGTGCAGCACACAAAGGTCAACAACAAGTTCATCATGTCCACGCCAAGCGTCAGGACCTGGCCCATAAGAACTGTCCAAGTACAAATGGGCAGCATGGCCCACCCTATGAGTGAACCACCTTACCGAGCTCAACAACATCTCAGTGGCGCATCTGGGTCCCAAGGAGATCCAGAACGCAGAAGGGCGGAAGAAAACACAATCCTTACCACCGAGGCCTTAGCGTCCCACGGTGGAGACAGCCTCTCTCATCTCCACAGGCGCGTAGCAGCCTCAGTTTCCCGATCCGCCTGTCCGGCATCATCCTCAACAGCGATTGGAGGCCCTAGGGAATACGAGGAGCTGAGGAAGATGATGGATGAATACATCCTCCATGAGGAGTACTACAAATCCATTCCTGGAGAAGATGGGGAGGAGCCCTTGGCAGTACACGGATCCAGACCACATACAGACCTAGGGTCCTACACGCACTATAGCCCGCCTTCCGACAGAGCTGAGACAGCATCCCTGCCAAGACGACCGAGACCCGAGTATCCAAGATCATATTGTCCAACCCCAGGGGCTCCCGAAGTGGGCCCGACTCGAGTTGAGGAACAACATCATCCAAGGCCAACCTACGGTGCCCTGGATCATACGGCCGAACTGTTGGCCAAACTTCTGTCTGGATCAGAAGATCCAGACGTGACGGCCCTATCGGAGGCCATTAAGGCGAAACTGGGTATTGCAGAACCCTTACCCAAGCCAGAGTTGTCCTCCCCCTCTCCCGGACTGAGTACCCTGGCCGAAGATCTTAAGAGATCAAGGGTCTCAAGGCTGTTGCCTAAGGTCATCTGCCCCAGCCCCTTTCACCCCCGTGCCAGGACAGTGCCCATGGCTGAACTACAGGACGTGCCTGTCACAGAGACTGAGAAAACAGGGCTGTCAGCCCTGGAACCTCTTGCCCTTGTATCGCCTTCAGGCCTAACTCCGGGGGGTGGGAAGACGGGCAGACCAATTGCCCAGGCGAACATCCCGCTGGAACTGCCGGAGTTCGACCCCAAAAATCTGCCCGAATGGGCAGAAGAATTTGCTGAGTTCCTTTTGCTGACTGGCCAATCCCATGTGGATGTGGCCACCAAATGTTCACTGCTGAAACGCTCATGCAAAAAAAAAATTTGCAAAAACAGGTGAAACAGATTGTGAAAACCTGTTGCACCTGGGCAGAGGTACTCGCGAGGTTGGAGAAAACGTTCCCAGTCTATGAGACTGACCTCAGTGTGCGCACACAGATAGAGGAGCTACCTATGCTCCCTGAGTTTCCATCCGCTGCGCAAATTTCTGAATATGTGTGCGACTTGGAGTACCTGTTTTTGCGGATGAACGTGCACTGCTACGGAGCCACTGAACCACACCTGTGGCTCATGAGTAAGATCCCCCAACGTACATGGGATGATTGCCGCTCTACCTCTGAGAGGAAGAGTCGGACCCACTCGTACGATGAACTGGTGGACCTCTTGATTGAGCTGGCTCTTGAGAGGGAGAATGACTCCCACATGGAGAAATTCCTCAAGAAGCACTTGGGTCGAGGTGGTACCCCTACCCCCGAACGTGGCGAAGGGAAAGGGCCTAAAAGTCCCACTAACACCAACCAGGGAGGTGGTAAAGGGAGGGGTAACCTACGTGCCATGAATGAGGTTAAACCTGATGCAGGTACACCCCCTCTGTTCTACTGCAAACCTGTCAATGACAAGGGGGGGGCCTGTCATGCTTTTGACTGCGATCACCGCAGTAGCTGTATGCTGCAGATGAAACGACAGCAGCATACCGAGGATGGGAAACCTGTGACCCATCAGGACAATTTCAGGTGTACCATCACCTGTGGCTCTTGTGGCAAACGTTGTCACTATGAGGACGAATGCCACATAAAGAAACGCGAGAGTGATAAACTCAAGCGTCAGGAGGCCGAACGCCAGAAGACTCAAACACCCACCAGAAATCCCCCGAATGGGGATAAAGGTGGTAAAGGAGGTGGCAAGGGGGGTGGCAAAAATGGACCCCCTAACCCCCAGAGGCGCTCATCAGCGCTCGCCGCTACACCCACTCCTGCTGCTACACCCGCTCCTGTCGCAGGTGATCCTAAGAAGCGCCCCCAGGGGGATAACGCTACCCCTGAGGGGAATAACTCCAAGAAGAGGCGCTTGGCCTGGATGGCCAGGTCCCTCATTGCTGCAGGGGTGGATGTCAAGTTCCCTGATGAGGAGTAGGGGGGCGGCTCCGAAGAGGAGGACTTGGTTTTCTGGATCCTCGTGAAAATCGGGGATCAAGTTTTTCGAGCGGTGCTTGACATCGGTGCACCACTTTCCATAGTGGCCCGGCGCCTGCTAAAGACTTTCAAGAAAACTAAGTCCGTGGCCATAAGAGTAGGGGATGGGCGTACCATCCATTCCTTGGGGGGGGTCGATGTGACTATATGCCTGGGCGACCAAACCGTGACCCAACACTGCAGAGTGCTGGACACCAACGCCTTTGACATCGTCATTGGTACCGACTTCCTGCGAAGAAACCCCCAGGTAAAAATGCTGTCTCTCCAGCGCCCCTATTCTTTGCACTGCGACTTTGGCAGTGGGCTATTCTCCGTACCTTTGGAGCTGTCAGGACGAAAAGAGTCTGGGCTGCGCTACGCATCCAAGACTAACTACCGTACTGAAAACTACCAATTGGCCCGTCACGTTCTTGAAAATGGACTGGCGGCCCTTCAGGTAAACCTGGATGAGATCCAGGTGGAATTGTTTGCGAGCCAACAACAGCACATCATGCAGTTGTACTGCTCGAAACAACTGAACAATGCTTTCCGTTTCTTCTGGAAAGCAATGGGCCTAGCGTATGCTAACCCTCCCTCCTCCCTGCTCGCGAAGGTTCTAACCAAAATCGCTTATGAGGGAGGAAGGGTTGTCATGTGCACCCCTGACTGGGGCTGCTCTGGTGAACACGCTTACTGGCGCCGTATGCTAGATCGAATGACCCTGGGAAGAGTGCAACTCCCCGACGCCCCCGTCTATGTGCCTGAGGACTCAGACACAGCTATGCAGGCCCCTGAGTGGGCCAGTTTCCTGTCCATTGTCTATGGATCTCTCAATCCTGTACCCCTGTGTGACCTAGACCAGGTGCTACTGAAAGAGGTCATGGCCAAAAATCGCGGCCTGACCCTTTTTGATCTCAAAAATCGATCTCCCGAGCACCTATCTGCCACACTTACAGGGTGTGAGTCTCCCGATGACTATCTGGAACCTGCAGCTGTAAAGGAGGATGCTGACCACCAACTGTCTGAGATCGCCAGCACTATCCCTCCTGTTGAACCCAGCTGTGTTGACCTAAAACACAGTGCCTTCCTAGCCCAACTGTTGCTAGAGGAGGTGGATCTAGAGTCAACATCTGAACCCGCTTCCCCTGTTGGGAAGCCCGTGCTACACATGCAGGCTATGCACACAGGTGAACCCGTGGCCCGGAGTGCTGATGCTCTGGCGCGGCCTGCTGCTAATAACATGCCATTGTCTGAGCATGCCACTCAGGAACTCCGGCGGCTGTTGTACCTGAAGGCCGAAGGTATTGAGCGCCAAGAGCGGCTGCAATACCTCAGACAGACCTGGAAATCCTCCATCTGGTCTGAGGAGGACGATGATTCCTATACGCTGCCTGATCCTGAGATACCGCTAGTGTATTCTCTGCACTATGGGCAGCAATGTCCCCCTGAGTGGGACGATGGTTCTGTGCCTGCCGAAACTGCTGATCGGCAGAAAAAGAAAGAACATGGAAAGAGCAACCTCCATGCTGAGGAGGATTTCCTTCAGAAACTCGAGAGTCTTAATCCTGACCCCCGCCTGAAGAAACTGCTGATAACCTGTGAGGAGGTGTTGGGCGCCTTGCCGCCTCCCCTCTCTTGTAAAAAACTGGTCCAGATGGACCTGAAACTGAAACCTGAATTTGAAAAGACGCGAGTGAGGCGTCGTCCCTATCCCGCTCCACAGGAACAGGTTGAAGAAATCGAGCACCAGATCCAGGAATGTATTGATGCTGGCCTCGTTGAAGAATGTAAGCAGAAGGACTACCCCCACCACTGCAGTCCCTGTTTCCTGGTTGCCAAACCAGGGTCGACTGCCCTACGACTGGTTGTAGACTTTGGTGAGGTCAACAAGAAAACCCAGAACCACTCAGGGAGTATTCCTAACATGGAAAATACCCTGGAGCGTATTGCCAAATGCAGGTACAAGACCAAAATGGACAAACGCTCTGGTTTCTGGCAGGTGGACCTAACCGCCGCAGCTCAGGAGCTGCTGGCTTTCATAACCCCTAAGGGCCATGTCTTTAAGTGGAAGGTTATGCCTTTCGGGGTGGCTAATGCCCCAGCGCTCTTTCAGGAGCTTATGAACAAAATTTTGTACATACTGAGGCGCAGGCCTCTAGTACAGGAGTTGATTTCTCGGGGTGCAGAAATGGAGGCTCACATCGACGACGTGAGTTTGGGTACTAATACCAAAGAGGACCATGTCCTTATCCTCCGTGAATTTTTCAGTGTCTGTCAAGAAAACCGTCTCCGAATCAAACTCGAAAAATGTGAGTTTATGAAAGAGGAGATGGAGTATTTGGGTTTTGACGTGGGGTATGGTTGGTGGAAACCACCCGCGTCTAAGATGCAGCCCCTACAGGACATGCAGATTCGCGATGACCCTAAGAAGGGTCTACACGACGTGAGGAGTTTTGTGGGCGCCTGTAATTTCCATCGGCGTCACATCCACAATTTTACTTACTCTTCTGCCCCCCTCACTGACCTAATCAAGAAAACTACTCCCTGGAGGTGGACCGCCAGAGAGGAAGAGTGTTTCCAGGAGTTGAAGAAGAAGATTGCCTCTTCCAACTGCCTGGGAGTACCCCGCCCTGAGGTGGAGATAGTCCTGATCACTGATGCCAGTGATGTAGGGGGGCGAGGTACGATCTACCAATGGCAGGAGCTTAACCCCGCTGAACTAACCCACTACCATTATCGTACTAGTGGACTGAACCGTGATGGTTCGTTGAAACATGACTATCCTACCAGTGAGTGGCGACTGGTGCCACTGGGACACTGGAATTGGAAATGGAACCAAGCGCGTTCCAATTACGGCACCTATGACCAGGAACTCCTGGCCGGTATGTTGGTGCTCTCGTCACAATCCCGACTCCTGGGATCTAACCCTATTGTCTGGCTGTGTGACCAGGAGCCTGTGAAGTCTTTTCAGAAGGGCCCACCACCAGAGAAAGCAAAGCTAAAACGGTGGTGGACTTACCTTAGCCAGTTCAGGCTGACAGTGCATCATCTCCCCGGGATAAAGAATGAACTGTCTGACTATATATCGCGCAACAACTTCGATGCGCTTATTGGTGAGAGCTCTGAGGCGCTCGCCAGAGAGGCTTTCCAGCGTATAAATGTCCAGCTTGACCTGTCCATGGGCACTGCTGGAATCCTGGAGGGTTGGAGCCTAACCGACTATCAGTCAGAGTACAAAGAAATTCTCCAAACCCTCAGCACTGGTCTCGAACCCCGTGTCATTGACGGGCACCAGTGGTAGAAAAACAATCAGTACCTCTTCTACGAGGACCAACGAGGACCGGAGCATAACGCCGTCCCTCTCGTAGCCTAACTCGCCATAGGCGCAAAGAAAAACGCGTCGCGAGCAGCGCGTAAAACTCGAAATATTTTTGTAGCTCGCCACGACCCCTCGCGTCCCACCCTGTCGCCTTTTTCTTATTCTTCTCCATGTACCTCCCTCCCCACCCTTGTACCCATCACTCCCCTTGCCCTGCAGCTCAGGCGGCGGCCCTGAGGGAAAGCGGTAAACCCCTAGCAATGAAGGCCCACAACTTTGACAACAACCTACTCAAGTACGAGCCCACGAACACCAGAGCATCGCCGCCAACGCCGCCAACGACGGGTGACACGTAAGTCAGCACAAAGTACACGGTCTTGTTGCTCGCGGGTGTGTTGGGTAGTGTATAATTTTGTTTTATTTCAAAAAAAAATGTTTACGGGTTTTGCAGTGGATTTAAAGGAAAAAAGCGACGGCAAGCACACACAGCACCGCAAACAGACACCAGAACACGACAGCGCAGCACCACACGACAGCACAGCACCACAGGACACAACACAGGGGAGCAGGGCGCCACAACAAGCCGCCCAACCACAGGGAAGCACACCAGGACACACGCAGCAGAAAGCGCAGCGCCAGGAAACGAACAACAGACACAGGCAACGACGCAAACAGACAGCAGGGCACGACAGCACACCACCACACGACATCACAGCACCACAGAACACAATACAGCGGAGCCAAAAAGCCAAAAAAAAAAAAAAGAAGAAAAAAATATTTTACGAAATTTTGCAGCGGTTTTTCAAGTAGGTACAACAGGAAACGCACAACACGACACCCCAGGGCGCACACGGCACAAAGCACAACGGCGAACAACACCACGCAGCGACACACCACAGCAAAACACACACAGCGCGGGGGGACAAGACAAAACACGGCGCCAGAAGGCACAGGACCCTAAGGCGACGGACAGCGCCCCAGGACACAACACAGCGCGCGGCAGCACCAAACAGGGCAAAACAAAACAACACAGCGCACAACAACGCAACGCCAGGCGGCACAACACGCAGCAACACGGCGCAGCACAGCACCCAGGGACACACCACAGCACCACCGAGGCACGACACCAGGAGCCACCAGGACCCACCAGGAGACAACAGAGGACAGCCAGGCCCAACAGCAAACACACAAACACAACAGCCAACAACACAAAACACCAGCCAGCCCCGCAAGGGCAAGAGAGCACCGAACAGAGAGCAACGACGCAGGCACACCAGCACAGCACCGCACAGGCAGAGCACAGAAACAGAAACGACCCGGAACCGGCCCGGAGCCCAAAACCAACGGGGAACAACAGGAAACCAGCCCCACCGGCAAGGAGAAAAAAAAAAAAGAAGAAGACAGGGCACCACAGCACAGAACCACACGGCAGCACAGCGCCACAGGACACAGCACAGGAAAGCAGGACACCACAGGGAAGACGCCGAGCGACGGCCAGACCAGACACGGGCACCAAAGCCAACACACACCACCAAACGACAACGCCGGGCAACCAGAGCCACCAGCAGACCCCCAACAAAAGGCAGCGACACCGGGAACCAACAACACCAGCCACCAGGGACAGCACAGACGACGCGCACAGCACAACGAAAGGGCACCAGCACGGCGCAGCACAGCACCGCACAGGGCAGAGAGGACATGGAACACACAGCACGACACCCCAGAACACACACAGCAGACGCGTAGCGGCAAGAAACAAACAACAGGCACAGGCAATGACGCAAACAAACGGCAGAGCACGACAGCAAACCACCAAACGACATCACAGCGCACCGGAAAACAACACAGGGCAGAGGAACACCAAGACACACCACGCCAAACCACAGGGCGGCGAGCCACGCGGCCAGACAAGGACAGCACCACCGAAGCACGACACCAAGAACCACCGGGAGACAGCACAGGACAGCCAGGCCCAACAGCCAACACCACACAACACCAGCCAGCGCACACAGAGCAACGACAGGGACAGCACCACCGAGGCACACGCGGGCGCACCCGACGGCCCAAGACGCGTAAACCCGCCCCGCACCGCACAACCGGCAAAAAAAAAAAAGAAGGGAAAAAAAAAAAGCGGGGGGGGGCGCAAAGGCCCAAGGCAGCCGGAAAGCAGGAAACAGCAGAGACAACAAGGGGGAGGGGGGGTGCAAAATAAAAACCGGGGGGGGAGGGGGGGGGCAACAAGAGGCCGAGGCCCAAGGCACCCGAGGCCGGAAAACACGAAAAGCAGGAGACAACGGGGCGCACACGAGGGGGGGGAGGGGGAAAAAAAAAGGGGGGGGGGGGGCGACAAGACGCCAAGGCCCAAGGCACCCGGGGCCGGAAAACACGCAAAGCAGGACACAACGGGGGCGCAACAAGGGGGTGGAAGGGGAAAAGGAAAAAGAAAAAAGAAAAAAAACTCAACAACAACCACAAACGGGGCAACCCCTGCCCGGAGGGGGCCGAACAAGCAAAGAGCGCACCAAGAACGGCCAAAGGAAAGGTGAGGCGCACCAAAACGCGCCCGGGAGGCCGGCCCGCCCGACCCGGCAAAGAAGAGCAAGCACACACACACGCGCGGGACCCGCGCGTGGCGTCCTCCGACCCGAAAGGGGCGGTGTCGGCGTACACACGAAACAGCCCCGGTGCACCGGCCGAGTCCCCCGTCGAATGACGGACGGTACGGGAAACCGGACGCATCAGTGACCGGGTCCACACACGCCGAACCACCGCAGCGCACGCAGCCCAAGACCGAAGCCGGAGGGACCCGCTAGGGACAACCTCATCGCGGGGCCCCGAACGGGTACAACGCGGAGCGCGCCCAGCGCCCTTGCCTCGGCAGGGGCCAGCGGCAGGCACAATGAGCCCGGTTCTCGGCCGGCCTCCACGAGCCCCGCGCAGCCACCCCGTAAAGCCGGGGGCGACAGCCCCCTGGGTGGGAGAAGGCACCACGGCGACGGGAAAGCCGACTCGAGCACCGAGAGCGACCGGACCGGACGAGGAGCGGCGCACCAACGCGGGGCCACGAGGCACGCCAGAGAGGCACGCCGCCGGCCACAACCATGGCACAAGGACAGGTGCCAAGCCACAACGGCCACCGGGTGCCGCGAACCCGGGAACGCGCACAACACACGACGGACAAGGTGCCAAGGACAGCCGGGCCCCCACGCCCGCACACCGCACCCACGGCCAGCGGGAAGCGGGCCCCGGCCGCACGCCCGAGAGGACAGGTGGTCGGGGGTGGGAGAGTGCCCGACCCCGGACGCCCCACACCCAGGCGAGAGGCGCCCCCCCCGGGCGCCCTTGTGCCGCCCCCACAGCGCGCAAAGCCAGCTCGCAAGAGCGCGCGCTGTGGGGTTGGAGAGCCGAAGACAGCAACCCCTGGACTGGATCGTCCGGGGGTGAACCCGGTGCTACGGACTGGAGCGTCCGAGGCAACGGAGAGAAAACGACATAAAGACGCCCCGGATTGGAGCATCCGGGGCGGAGTGGAGCACGGCCCAAGCCCCCGGACTGGATCGTCCGGGGGAGAACCCGGTGCCACGGACTGGAGCATCCAACGCAACAGAGAGAATACGATAAAAAGACGCCCTTGATTGGAGCATCCGGGGCGGAGTGGAGCACGGCCCAAGCCCCCGGACTGGATCGTCCGGGGGAGAACCCGTTGCCACGGACTGGAGCATCCGAGGCAACGGAGAGAATACGATAAAAAGACGCCCCGGATTGGAGCATCCGGGGCGGAGTGGAGCACGGCCCAAGCCCCCGGACTGGATCGTCCGGGGGAGAACCCGGTGCCACGGACTGGAGCATCCGAGGCAACGGAGAGAATACGACAAAAAGACGCCCCGGATTGGAGCATCCGGGGCGGAGTGGAGCACGGCCCAAGACCCCGGACTGGATCGTCCGGGGGTTAACCCGGTGCCACGGACTGGAGCATCCGAGGCAACGGAGAGAATACGAAAAATTGATGCCCCGGATTGGAGCATCCGGGGCGGAGTGGAGCACGGCGCAAGCCCCCGGACTGGATCGTCCGGGGGAGAACCCGGTGCCACGGACAAGAGCATCCGAGGCAGCGGAGAGAATACGATAAAAAGACGCCCCGGATTGGAGCTTCCGGGGCGGAAAGAAGCACGGCACAAGCCCCCGGACTGGATCGTCCAGGGGTGAACCAGGTACCACGGACAGGAGCATCCGAGGCAACGGGGAGAATACGATAAAAAGACGCCCCGGATTGGAGCTTCCGGGGCGGAATGAAGCACGGCACAAGCCCCCGGACTGGATCGTCCAGGGGTGAACCAGGTACCACGGACAGGAGCATCCGAGGCAACGGAGAGAATACGATACAAAGACGCCCCGGATTGGAGCATCCGGGGCGGAATGAAGCACGGCACTAGCCCCCGGACTGGATCGTCCGGTGGTGAACCCGGTGCCACGGACTGGAGCGTCCGAGGCAACGGAGAGAATGGGACAACAAGACGCCCGAGATTGGAGCATCCGGGGTGGAGTGGAGCACGGCCCAAGCCCCCGGACTGGATCGTCCGGGGGAGAGCCCGGTGCCACGGACTGGAACGTCCGAGGCTACGGAGAGAATATGACAAAAAGACGCCCCGGATTGGAGCATCCGGGGCGGAGGGGAGCACGGCACAAGCCCCCGGACTGGATCGTCCGGGGGGGAACCCGGGGCCACGGACTGGAACATCCGAGGCAACGGAGAGAAAACGGCAAAAAGACGCCCCGGATTGGGGCGTCTTGGGCGGACAGGAGCAAGGCACAAACCCCCGGACTGGATCGTCCGGGGGTGCACCCGGTGGCGCGGACTGGAACATCCGGGGACGCAACGCACCCGGACTGGAACGTCCGGGGACGAAGCGGCCCGGGAATGGAAAGTCCGGGGCAACAAACAAGGAGAAGGAGACGGCGGCGGAGAGACACGGAGAGGAGAACAAGAACAAGAACAAGGAACGGATGAGGGAGGACAAGAAGGAGAGAAGACGCGAAGCGGGAGGAGAAAGAGAAGAAGGTGAAGCAGCCAAACACATGGAGCCCGGATGGGAACAACCGGGGAAGCAACGCAACCAGACAGGATCAACCGGGAGCGGGGCGGCACAGGAGATCGTCAAGCGAGAGCGGCCGAGGCTCCGTGAGGAAGGAGTAGCGGCGGCGGCAAGAAGCGAAAAGGAGTGCATGAACAGGAGTCCGGAAAGGTGGAGAGAGAGGACGAGAAAAAACGAGAGACGGGAAGGGGGAGGAGAAGGGGAGGCAGGCGCACGGAACCCGGACTGGAACATCCGGGGAAGCAATGCGCCCGGACTGGAACATCCGGGGGGCGGAAGCCCTGGACTGGAACGTCCGGGGAGGCAACTGCCCGGGAGTGGAAAGTCAGGGACCATAGAAGGAGGAGGAAATAGCGGCGGAGAGAAGCGACGAGGAGCACGTGAACAGCATGGACCAGCATGGACCAGAAGGGGAAGGACAAGACGGACGAGAGAAGGGAACTGGGAGGAGAAGGAGCAAAAGGAAAAGCGGCCAACCACGTGGAACCCGGAAGAGGACAACCGGGGGAGCAGCGCACCAGGGCAGGTACATCCGGGGGCAAGGCGGCCAGGGAAAGGAGCGTCCGGAGCTCCAGGAGGAGAAATAGGCGGCGGCGGCAACAATGGACAAGGGGTAAGGGGTGCGTGCACGAGAGTCAGGGTCGGTGGAGAGAGAGGACAAGAAGAGCAAGAGAAGGGAAGAGGGAGGAGAAGGAGAAGCAAACACGTGGAACCCGGACTGGAACATCCAGGGAAGCAAAACACCCGGACTGGAACATCCGGGGGGCGGAGACCCGGGACTGGAGCGTCCGGGGAAGCAGCGGCCTGGGATTGGAACGTCCGGAGCTGCGAAAGGAGGGGGAGACGGTAGCGGAGAACAACGGCGAGGAGCACATGAACAAGGGCAAGGACCAGATGAGGAAGGATACGACGAAGGAGAGTCAGGAAGCGGGAGGGGAAGGAGCAGATGGAAAAGCGGCCAAACAGGTGGAACCCGGACGGGAACAACCAGGGAAGCAGCGCACCAGGACTGGAACATCCGGGGGCGAGGCGGCCCTGGATGGGAGCGTCAGGGGCTCCAGGAGGAAGATGAAGCGGCGGCGGCAAGAAACGGCAAGGAGAGCAAGTCGAAGAACCGGGGAAGGGGGAGAACGAGGACAAGAAGAGCAAGAGGCGGGAAGCAAGAGGGGAAGGAGAAGAATGAGAGGCGGATGGGCACATGGAACCCGGACCCGTGTGGCTAGGGCCACGCGACGGCCCCAGGGGACTAGGACAGCATGGGAGGCGGCACAGGAGAGAGGGGTGGGGGCGGGAGGGAAGCGACCCGTGCTAGGCGCACAAAACGGTCCCCAGATGGATGAGGATCCAGTGGGCCCGCGCCACAGGGTTGCTGGCGGCCCGGTGGGGTATAAACACGGGATGAGGGATCAGATGGGGCCGCACAACAGCCCAGGGGATTAGGCCGGGGCCGCGGCACAGGGGAAAAGGGCGGGAAGGGAGCGACCCGTGCTAGGTGCACGAAACGGTCCCCGGATGGATGAGGATCCAGTGGGCCCGCGCCACAGGGTTGCTGGCGGCCCGGTGGGGTATAAACACGGGATGAGGGATGGGATGGGGCCGCACAACAGCCCGGGGGATTAGGCCGGGGCTGCGGCACAGGGGAAAGGGACGGGGGCGGGAAGGGAGCGACCCGTGCTAGGCGCACGAGGCGGTCCCCGGATGGATGAGGATCCAGTGGGCCCGCGCCACAGGGTTCCTGGCGACCCGGTGGCTTAAAAACTCCGATGATGGGACAAGGGGACGGGGCGGGGAAGGGCGTGTGGCTAGGGCCGCACAACGGCCCGACGGGGTAGGGAGTCCATGGGACGCTGGGAACGGGCCGGTGCCGGGACGAGGCAAAGGGGAATGGGACATGGGATGGGCAGGGAGACCAAAAGCGCCAAGCAACAGCCCCGTGATATTGGGAAACCAGTCGCCATGGAGTGGTGAACCATGAACCAACCATGGGGAACCTGACCACGGGGGTCGGGAAAATGCCCTGAACTCCGGGACGGCCGTGAGGTGTCCGCAGGGGTGAGGATTGACCTTGAGATCCCCGGGTCAATGGCCTGAGTACACGTAGGTTCACGCGTGAGCGGGACCAGGAAGAAGGTGGAAAGAATCGCCCCCTGGCCTCCAGCCGTGGATGGACGACACCCAAGTGCATCTAGGAGCCGAGTGGGTACTCCAACCCGTGAGGGATGGGGAGTGGTGGAATGTGGTTGACAGAGAGAAATGCTCCGCTGTCGGCGAGGGCTATCCACAGGAAACCGGCCTGCAGGCCCCCAATAGGCTGTGCTAGGGGGGGAAGGCCGGGGGGTCTTTCAAAGGGTGACCGGAGGGAGCTGAAACCGTGAGGGCAGCGACTGAAGGGAGCCTACCGCCGGTCATCCCCCAAGGGAACCTGGTTGAAGTTCTCGGCCGTGAGGTGAGACAGGGGTCGCCAGGGGAACTGATGGTGGAGAGCTCTCTTTCCCGCCAGAGGCGGCCACCATGTAAAACAAACAAGGAGATGTCAGATGAGGCTGCGGACGCGGCCGCCCTTACTTACTGACTTACTTGACCTGTCCAAGCGCACTGCTGGAATCCTGGTCGGTTGGAGTCTAACCGACTATCAGTCAGAGTATGAAGAAATTCTCCAAACCCTCAGCACTGGTCTCGAACCCCGTGTCATTGACGGGCACCAGTGGTATAAAAACAATCAGTACCTCTTCTACGAGGACCGAATTGTGGTGCCTGAGGCACGACTGGATGGGTGCCTACAGTGGTCCCATCTCGGTTCTGGTCACACTGGCGCTAATCGCTCAGTGGACTTCTTCCGTGAGTGTTTCTGCTCTAGTCTAAACCTGACTGAACTGAGGTCGCGTATGCAGACCATTGTGGATGCTTGTGGCTGTCATGCCAGCAAGCAGAGCGACAGTAGGGATAGGGGCCTGATCTCCAGCTTACCCATACCCTATTGTGCTAGCTCTCTTCTCTACGTGGATTTCATCCACAGCCTACCACGCTTCAGCGGCTATGATAGTTGCCTAGTGGTCACCTGTGGCCTATCTCGCTTCACCCGTGTGTTCCCTTGCAATAAGAAAATCACAGGTGAGCAGACTGTGAAAATGTTGGTCGAACAATGGTTCGAACCCTATGCAGCACCTAAGGAGGTGTACTCTGATGACGATGTACGCATCCGCAGTGACACTGGGTGGTACAAACGAGTGCTAAATGCCCTCAACGTGGAGGTAAACACAGGTGTGAGAGACAAAACCGTGTGGTGGAGCAAAACTTAAGAATCCTGATGAAACAGGAGCGTACCAAGGACTGGGTACGCCTGGTGCCCTGGGCAGTGCTGACCATGAACTCACAGCGGAGCTCTTCTACGGGTTTCACCCCCCAAGAATTGTTCCATGGAGGACGACCTGCTTGGTTCTTCAAAACCCCCTTTCCTGAGGACTTCAAGAGCCCTGTGGGAGATTGGCTGGAACACAAGCAGTCTCTGGCTAACCAGGCTGGGACTAACCTGAGACACATTCCTGACCGTGAACTGAGCCGACGGAACCGCCTACGGCGACCTGCCAGCTTCAAGGTTGGTGACCTTGTTTTGGTACACCATTCACGCCTACCCTCCTGGCCACGTAACTGCCTACAGGACCCTTATTTTGGACCCTATCGTATCATCAGGATAGATGGATCCCGGATCCATGTCAGGTGCAGTCCACATCTAGGTGGTGAACTGCTGTGTGCACCTAAGCAGTTGAGGCACTATCACTCCCCTGACGACTTGTCTTGGGATGAGTGGCGCCTCAGCGACAGTGAGGTCGAGCGTATAGACCTAGAGAGCGCTGCCAGTCCAGAGGAGGCAGACGAGCTCGAAGAGATGACTGCCGATGATATGCAGTCGACGGTTACTACGTGGTTGCAGGTATTGCTCGCCACGAGTATAAGCAGGGCTGGAAATTCCTAACCCTGTGGGACGGCTATGGGTTATCTGAGGCGACCTGGGAACCTATGTCAGCCTTCATACAACCAGATGGGAGTATCAACCCCATCTTCCGCACCTACCTCGTTGAGACTAACGAGGGGCAGCTCCTAACCCGTGCTGAGACTATGTCCCAGCGTAGAAAGCGAAACTAATTACCTTGTGTCAGTCTACTGACAGGTGTACTGAGCAGTGCACTGACCCTGTCTGTGCCCTGCAGACCCATGCCTATGGTTTCCAGCGTGGGCCAGGTGGCCGCTTATCAGGATTGCAGCCACCCAGCGAGTGTATGCCTCGTTGACCATGTGTTGCATGGGGACTGCCCTGATGTATTGACCTTGGGGAGCCAACGAAGAACGGTGGCTTACTACACCAGGGGGGAATGACAAGCAAGGTGTTATGAGGCAAGGTGTGTCTTCCCTCCTTGGGGACAAGCGAGCCCACAGTTAGGACCCCTGACTGGTCCAGACCCATGGGGTTCTACCCTTCCTTACAGGGTTTACCTTACCCGTATGTGTGCTACGTATGTTTGTGTGTGTCTCACTTCTCTCCCCGGCGTGGCTCCCGGAGACCGGGCTTCGCTGACGTCGGACCGAAGGTCGTAATCAGGTACTATTACCACTCCTATGGCGCCTGATATCTGTGCTGGCGCCTATCCTTAGGGGAAGACGGCAAAAGCCCTACCTACTAGAGGGGAGGGGGGGCCAAGTGTGCTAAGGGCATACAAAACGCCCATTTTTGCTAAGGGCCAAAAGCTAACGCACTCCCCTGCCCACGAGGAAAAGCACGCGGGACAGGAGACACCACTACACTACACTCACTAACACCAGCACCGGCCTTCGAAGGCAGGGTGAGCACTCATCACTTGCACTCAACTCCTGCCAGGCCTGCTGACCCTAACCCCTACACACGCTACTTGGTGTTGCTGTCAGTGATGTCTCGGGTCCTAATGACCCTCCTGTGAAGAAGACAAGAGAACACAGCGCTGCTGAGCAACTGTGCATTAACAGGGACGTCACAACACGTTTCCCTGCTAGGGCTTGGAGGGAAGGGGTGCTCTTGTTGTGTGCACAGCGTGGATGTCGATGCAGTCGAACTGCCCTCGCCACTCCTGGCTGAGGCACAGTCAATTGATTGTGTGATCAGCGCCCCTGTTTTGCTGGGGCAGAAAAATGGGTAGCCGCCGAAGGCAGCTGCTGCGTGCACCAATCACCCTGAACCTCTCCCACCTCTACAACAGAGGCCAATGAAGGGGTGTTTGCGGCTGAGGAACCAAGCCACACTCCACGTATTATACGCTTCTCAGTGTGACCTATAATACACTGTCCCCAAACACGCCCTGTCAAGCAAGCAAGCGTTGAGAGACTCCTCAGGTTCTCTTAAAGAACGTACCGAGGAGCCCCTGGGTAACCTAAACAAGGTTTACCGTGCGCATTTCGTGTGGCCTACCCTTTAATGCATCGTGTGCACGAATGTAGGGAAGGGAGGCGGAACCATAATCACTGACTCAACCCGGAGGTGAGCTCCTCCTGGGCTAACCTACCTTACTCACCATGCATCGTGTGAATGCCGAAATGAGCGAACGCAAAGCAACCCTATTGCGAGTTTTAAACAAGCCTAAGCGTTTTAAGCAATCCTACTTTAACGCTACGGCTACACACGAGCAAACACTTTCCTTTCCTTACCTGTGAAGAGAAATCAAGGATGAATTGGGGTACAGGGAAAGCGTCAGAGCGTGTGAATGCCTCAATTAGGCACATGCATCGCGAGCACAGCGCATATTCTAACCCTACGTGCGCGCTGCGCGCTCCATTCGCATCGCATACCTTTCATTCCTTTTTTGACCTGTGCAGAGCAAAGGAGATGAGCGCCCGAACCCCCAACGGACACAGCGTTGCCAACCCTAACATTTTAACGAAGCAACCAACACGAAAGCAATGCATGCGTGTGAGATGACACTGGCATACGTGAGAGGTGGGTTGTCCGCCGGCTCTGTGCTGTGGGTTGAGTTTGAATACTTTTCACTAAAGTTTATAAAATTTTTATGCAACTGTGCAAAAATTTCCTTTAGAACTTTAAAAACTACGGCTCATATCTTCTTTTTCAAAAGCCGTTTACGCTTGCGCAACCTTGTTTTTGAAGTCCGATTCCTTTGCGCTTGTCGCCGACTTTGAGTTATGTGTAAAAATGACGATTTCCCGCGTGATTTCGTCAATTTTTAGCGATTTGACTTGCTAGATCGCTACCCCTTCCGCAAAACCGCAGGAATCACTCCCTGTTGGTTACATTTTCTATTTTTTCCAGCTCCTGGAGATTTGTGTCCTCCATTGGGAGTATTGCTCCGCCCTGGCCTTTGGTCACGACGTTTACTAAAACGCTGTTTATACAGCGATCGCCGTCCGCATTAGAGCGGTCGACTGTACCCTAGTGGGCAAGCACATGTGCTCCAGACAGGGAGTCCTGGGTTCAAACCCCACTACCCGAACCTTTTTACCAAAAGTTTTCGTCGCACGCCGGCGACTTTTGAGGAATGCCCCATCGAAGGGACATCATTCACGGTACATTACACTGTTTTTCAAGGGTACCTACAGTGTGATAAGCTTCTATGAACTGATGAGGATGTTTTTTGTAAGTTTAATGCATTTTCTGAGGTAATTTTGGGAATATTTGAGCCTTTTTCCTTGGTCCTACTAGCTTAGCTAACTAGTACTCCAGGGGGGAGTAAGAAAAAGTCACTGCCATGTCTTTCTTGGAGGGCTTGATCCAGGCCAAGCCACCCTTAAAACCCTTTTGTTGATGCCAAGACTAACTTAAGTATTTTTATCACTCTTTTGAAGCTTTTGGTACACTTTCTCAAAGTTACTAGGGTTGTAACCCTAGCCCCCCATGAAGTGCACCCCTACCACTCAACTGAGCGGAGGTACCTTCCTTCATGGAGGATATACCGAAATAAAATAGGCATTTCATGCTTTAGGCCTTGGAGGTTAAGCCTAGTGGTCTCCCACCCCAAGACCCCTATACTCAATGGTTTCTACCACTTATTGTGGTCCTACTTTTTAACTGTTTCTGAATTCAGTTGCTTGGCCAAGTCATTTCCTGTGTTGGCCTGACATCTATGCCCCACATTCCTAACCAGCACCATTTCACCCAAAAGAGTGCACATGAAGTGCCTATTGCTATCTTGGAGGCCTGAGTCAGTCCAATTTTCATACAAAATCTTTTATATTATCCTTTTGTGATTGAATCTTTGTGTACAAACCTGCATTGTCTATCTGCAGCCCTTCTGTGTTACACTGGATTCCAAAATCAATCATTGATTCCATCCACATCCTGTTCTTGCTCTACTTGCTGCTTTGGTTTGGGTTTTCAACTTCAAAACCTGCAGGATTTCATCAAAATATCTAGGGCATAAATCAAGAACATCTTTCTCTATCCTTTAGGTAAAAGCTCACCGCCTTTCGGCAATAATTGCATTTTGTAGAGACAACAATCGAAATAACCGATTATTTTTATGTCATATAATCGGAATAATTGGTTATTTTTATAGAAATAATTGAAAACAATTGGTTATTTTTGCATGAAACTAATTTTGAACCTTAGGTACAAGCTATCGGATGAAATGTTTGCATTATTTTTGCTTAAGATAAAGTTTTTCTTTTTTACCTGCCATTAGCAAGCCTTTGCTACATAAATAATACACTCAAACTGAGAATACGAAGTCTTTTGATGTAGCAAAGCCTTTCTTTTCATGGTGCTTGGCACAGGAAAAAGAAGAACAAAGCAAAACAAATTCATGACCTTCCTGTGTACCAAGTTTTGACATGATTTCATGTATGATGTCTTTTGTCCATATGTCTCTTCATGTTCATCCCATTTATACATACATCACATATGCATACATCATTGTACACCTGACATCATCCAATATGACTCCATGGCTACGTACAACACTCTAACCAATATAAATCTCATGTCACCCAACTTCCGTGCCTCCTCTTGTGTAGCCCCCCTCCGCTTGTTGCAAAAAGTGTAGGGACCTTATTGGTTTAGATTTGGGTGATGAACTACCTCTCACTCCTCGCAACAAGAGGTTGAAGCCCACGCCACCTACAACACCATTGCTAACCCCATGGAAATACGGGACGCTATGCCACATGCCCACAAGCAACTCGATAACCCGAAGAACACAACCACGAAGTATTACATTGAAAGGTTTCACAACTTGTTAGAGGAAGAGAAACAAACTGAGGCCCGAAAGCAAGCAAATGCACAATTCGATGTCTTGTTAGGGCGCCTACAGGAGCATGGATTAGTGGAAGGTAACCAATCTATCCTTAGAGTGGACGTGTTGAAGCAAGCAACACGTGCGTTGAAGCAGAAGTTCCTTGCTCTCGATGATATTTTGCGCCTTGGTGGGAACAAGGAGCAACTTGTCACTCAACTAGAGCAATGGTTGGAGTGATATGTATGTGCCAGCTCTGTTCTTTGTGGTTTTGTGCTCATTTGCAAGGGTTTCTACCTTAGGAGGGGGGCGAGAGGGTCCGGTTTATAGTTGCACCTGTACAGCCATCCAGTCAGTTTTTCAGCCCAGAATTGAGCCCAGTCAGTTTTTCAGCCCAGAATTGGGCCCTGAGAGGTCAAAAGTTCGGCGTCGGTTCTCCAACATAGCGGCTCGAAAACGCACGGGACAAGCGCCCTAAAGTAGTTCGAGACTCAAACTCTAAGCTCCTTTCGTCCCGTGCATTTTCGAGACAGTAGGACCCTTCTCAGAGCGTTACCATTTACCGTCGGGCTTCGTCCACTTCTGGTGGGTTCTGGCTCCAGGTGAATAGTATTACTTACATTCATTATCGTTTGTGTGCGCTTTTGGCAAGCTTCGGTTGCGTCTAGATTGCTTGAATGACTAAAAAGTGAACAAAATATGGGTAAACAGGATTGTGCTATGACAGGGCTGGTGGGACCTTCAGGGAGTGACTTCCCCCAAAAACAACAGGATTATGGAAACTCCCACGCGCGGAGCTTTGGAAAATCCCGTTGCCCCACTCGAACAGCGTTTTCAGGTTAGAGTTCCTCAATTGCACCGAGGTGTCGTGCCAACAAAGGCTGAAGCACTTTGTACAAGTGTGCGGTACTATTACGGGTTGAAGGCACGTGCGTGTTCGTCACACCCTTGCCAACTAAGCAAGACAGCAGGGGCGAAGCAACGCATGAAAACCATACCCCACAAACGACACCAATTTAATTTACTCGGGGCCTGTGTGGCGAGAAACGCGCCTGCATGTCACCTCCACGCTGACTCTCGAAAATCTGCGGCCTGTTGCCTGACAACGATTCTCAAAATACTGCCTGAGTGAAGACGGTGTTCCCGCTTCACAGACAAATACCTCAACCGCGTAGAACGCTGCGCCTCAGAAGCAAGACCACAATAACACGAGGCCGCACACAGCAGTCGTGAGGAGGGAACTTCACGATCGAATGCGGTACACCAGTATGCGGGGTAGTGAGGAGAGGCGTAGACCCCCAGCAAGCACGGAGTGAACGAAGGCTGTGGACGACAGTGCACCTAAAAGGTGGCAAGATTGTGAGAGCGACCTAGTGATACTAATTCGGGAACACGAAAATGCTAGTCCACACCAACATCACCCTCTTCCCACTCTGCAGGCTTTTTTTTTGGTGCTTTGTTGTTTCGCTTAGTTGAGCCGTTTTTCTGGTCGGTTCTGAGTAAGGTGTACTTGTGATAGGTGCACGACCCGAAGGCCATCACCTGCTTGAGCGTATGATCCAAGCACTTCAGTGGCATCTACGCAGCGCATTGGGTTTTGCGCTTTTTGGTCCGTTTAACTTTTTGTGCATATTATGACATAAATTCGCTCATCTGGTCCCACGTGACCTATGAGAGCAAAAGCATTTGGTCGCACCAGCAGGATACAAATCTTCATAGACGTTACTCATACAGTTTCGGTCCCATTTCACGGCTGTGGCAAAAGTGCCAAACAAAAAACAAACACCAGAAACCCTTTGGTGTCGCCTGATTGCCTGGGTGCTTTTTATGAGGCCACTGATGCAGTGGTTCACTTTTTCGCCCAGATTGGCACAGCCGTTTTCAGCCGCACAGCCGTGGTCGTTTGAAAAAGTGTGATGGTGTTTGGCACCCTGCAGACGGACTCAGAGACGAAAGGTTGGGTGTTTCTAGTTGCATAAGGCCAGTGGCCACGTGCTTTGCGTTGCTGTGTCCTTGGATGAACAACTAAGTACCAGACCTCAACAATTTTGTGGAGCAATCAATTTGCTTTGCTTTCCCTGTGTTATGTTGTGTCCTTGACTCTTGCCTCTGTGAGGCCCATCAAGCCGTGCCGTCCTGGCCCCAAACAAAGGAGTCAACCCTCTCCGCAAGCTTTTTTGTGTCGGGGACTTTGGGGCCAGAAAACATGCCAAAAGATTGCAAATTTTTGGTTGGAGTTGGCAAAGTTCACAGGCTGTTTTGGCCCTTTTTTTTTCACGGCGATGGTCGCCACCCTAAATTCATTCCCGATGTGCCATCAACTGCCATCTTTGCCATATGCACACTTTGGCTATGCACAACGCCCCTCATGGGGTGGCCTGAGCTGGAAGAAATCCCAGAGGCTATTTTAGCCCTGAACGTACAGTTGTAGCTCCTCTGGAAGCAGCTGTAGGAAGAGATCCTCGCTGCAATTCAGCACCAGGATGGGAACCTGGGAGGACGGAGTTTAGGGGGGCGTTTTTTATGGGGCAATAACAGCTTGTTGTTGGATATTGCCAGTGCAAATTCTATGGATAGAAAGTGGATGCAGTGTGGGAGTTCATGTTTCATCGTGCAGTGCAAGTCATTTCTTTTCTCAAAGCCTCCTCTTGAAATTGCATGAACATGCCTTCCATGGCGAACGTTGCCTTGGACTGCGACAAAACTGCAAGGCTGGACACGCTGTACTCCCATGCTCTCAAGCGCTCCCTGGGTGCAGACGGGCGTATGGCCCAAGAGATAGACAGGATCATCGAAGAGTTGAGGACAAAGGTTGGCTGCTGTGTTTTTGGCTGATTTTGCTGCTCCTGCTGTCCTGCGGTGTGGTTATTCCCTGTTAAGGAGTCCACGGAACGTGTCGAGGCCAGAGGCGGCTGGTTGGGCCGCGTGTCGTCGCTTGTCCCATCCCTGTGTCCCTGCATTTTGCTGTGCAAGTGTCAAAACACTGCATCTTTATTGCATTCCACAACATCAGAATAACGCACTGTATGCAACCCCTTGCCGTTCCACTATTTCCATGCGTGCTGTACATTCCACTGCTGAGCTCCCCAGTACACATTCATTCATTCATTCATTCTGTGGCGGCTTAGGCCCCCGCCTGGGCATGTCCGCGTGTGTTCTTGTATCATACAATAGTACAATAGTACAATAAAAGGAGAGTATGTAACGACAAGAAAACCTGTGGACTATATAGTATAGTGTCAGGGCTTGAGTGTACATAGGGCAGTTTCAATTGTTTTCAAAGAGTTCAGGAGCGGATCTGAGTGTGGTAGTGAGTGTTCCAGTCTGAATTTATTCCATGCTTGCTGAAATGTTTGTTTCTTTTGAGCGATTTTGAAATGTGACAGTGATACGCATAACCTGTTCTTTTGTGATTGTGTTGTTGGTATATAGTATTTGCAGGAGCCTTTGTAGTATTCAGAAACAATACTGTTTATTGCAAGCGACTCAAAAACCCATGCACCCATGCACCCACAGTTTGGTGAATCGACCACACCCAATCTTGCCAAAAACGTCGTAATAGATAAATGCCATCCCGGACAAAAACAGACCTATCCATCAAGAAGGAATATCTCTCTGGGACGGTACTGATTATGCCAACACGGAGCGTTTTCAGGGGTCGGTGCCATTGTTGCCTGATTTGTGCTCACTGAGTGTCCCGTAGGTAGGGGTATGTGGGGTATATTTGGAAAGCCCTTGAAAAGGGCTTTTCGGAGATGTATGGGTTAGGGGGGGGTCCGGAACCATATTTTTTCAAAAATTGGCCGTTACCGTTGACAGGTTGGGTTTTTTTTGCCTGTTCTAGTCCGGTTTCAGACAGACTGCACCGCACCCCTACCCCCATTATTCCAACATATGGGCATATGAGGGTCACGTCATTCAGGTGGATTTGTTGCATTTGATGAGTAGAAGACATGTGCAACATGGGTCCCCTCAAGACCCCAATATGTTGAAGACTTTGACCAATAACTACCTTGGACACCCGGGTGATGCCTGGTGCAACTTGCAGCATCAAGCTCACCAGAGTGCAAGAAATCAAAGATGGCAGAATTTCTCAAACAGGCTGTCAAGTTGGGACATGAGACCACAATATTTGGATTCAGCACGTCAAAATGCATCCATTTACCTCATTTCACTTTGCTCCAACTCCACAATATGTCGGAGCACCCAGGGGAAAACCTGTGAGTTGGTGTCCCCCACGCGTGAGTGGAGCAGGCTGAGGCCCAAAAACCCTGAAACGCCGAAAAGTTCGGCCTCGGCACTCAAAAATATGGTCACCTATCCCCCCCCAACCCATACATTTCTGAAACGGCCTTTTCTCACAGATTTCAAAAAGCATACACATACCCCCCCCAAGGTAACGACATTTTGGTGCATTGGACTAAAAGTTGAGAAAAACCGGGAAAAATGTGAATTTGCTCCGTGTTGGCATGTTATGAATGTCCCAGAGAGATATGGAAGTTGAGTCGTTGCACGCTTGCGTTTAGTGGATGGACTCTGAGGTTGATGGCCGCAGATTGAGTGAAAGCTTTGGCTGTGAAGCCAGTGACTTTGGCCTCACGGACAGCGTCAGTGCCCGCACGTCGATTGACTCAACATGGTCTCAATACTCGTTCAAACAAGAAAAGCTCCCAAGGACTGGGATGAGGCACAACAGCCGTGAGCAGCTGGCATTCAGACGGTCAGAACAGATGATCAATGATGTGTCACAGGATAAGCTCACGGACAGCGTCAGTGCCCGCACGTCGATTGACTCAACATGGTCTCAATACTCGTTCAAACAAGAAAAGCACCCAAGGACCGGGATGAGGCACAACAGCCGTGAGCAGCTGATGAATGGTGCCGCAAAGGAGAAGCTGGCATTCAGATGGTCAGAGCAGAGGATGAATGATGTGTCACAGGATAAGCTCACGGACAGCGTCAGTGCCCGTACGTCGATAGACTCAACATGGTCTCAGTACTCGTCCAAAGAAGAAAAGCACCCAAGGACCGGAATGAGGCACAACAGCCGTGAGCAGCTGGCATTCAGACGTGTGTCAGAGCAGATGATGAATGATGTGTTACAGGACAAGCTCACGGACAGCGTCAGTGCCCGCACGTCGATTGACTCAGCATGGTCTCAATACTCGTCCAAAGAAGAAAAGCACCCAAGGACCGGAATGAGGCACAACAGCCGTGAGCAGCTGGCATTCAGACGTGTGTCAGAGCAGATGATGAATGATGTGTTACAGGATAAGCTCACGGACAGCGTCAGTGCCCGCACGTCGATTGACTCAGCATGGTCTCAATACTCGTCCAAAGAAGAAAAGCACCCAAGGACCGGAATGAGGCACAACAGCCGTGAGCAGCTGGCATTCAGACGTGTGTCAGAGCAGATGATGAATGATGTGTCACAGGACAAGCTCACGGACAGCGTCAGTGCCCGCACGTCGATTGACTCAGCATGGTCTCAATACTCGTCCAAAGAAGAAAAAAAGCTGGCAGTCAGACTGTCAGGACTCCAACCGAAGGTTGCTATGCTGGCGGAGAAGCCATGTTCAAACAAACTCAAAGATGTCAGCTGCTGGAGCCATGATACGCTTGAGTGTGCTTCCAAGCGCCTTGCGACCCCAGAACCTGCAGCAGTGGAAACACCACAGTGTCAACCTGAGCGTGCTTCAGATCGCCTTGCCACCCCAGAGCTTGCAGTAATGGAAACACCACAGGGTCAACCTTGTGATAACAAGCTGGTCAGGTGTGTTTGACTCTGTTTGGTTTTGGTTCCTTGATCCTCTTCCGTTCTGAAGCTCCACGCGTGGTCTGCATGAAGTGCCTTGATGCTGCTTATGGTTTGGGATGGGTTGGGTCAGAACAGGTGGAAAACAGAAATGGATTATGCAACTGAGCCTTGCACCAGGCTGTTGTAACCCTGGTCCCAAACCCTGGTCCAAGCCCAACTACACAATACACTCAGATGGTGCAAATATGGCCCTTGGGTGGCCTGGTGGGCGCTGGCTACACGCACGCGTATTGCAACGCGCAAAAATGTCTCCTTTTTCGCCAGGTATACATTTGGGTGGAATCAGCTTTGGTTAAAACGTCGAACAGATTGGGTCCCCACAATATACCCAATGGTGCAAAGGTGCAAGGTAGTGGTGACCTTGTGCCAAGCAGAATCACCTCATCTGTTAAAGCATCCTGTTCTTGCCACCCCACATCACACAGTCAATTTTTGTGTGGTGTGTATGTTGCACGTGTCAGATGGATGCTCGTATGTGTGTGTAACTGTGTTTGTGGGTGTGTCCCAAAGGCGCTGTTGCCAGAATGACAATGGCTGGGATGTTGTAACGATGGGAACTGGTAGGTGTGGCTTGGGCCCTGGAGACCTAACCTTAAAATTAATAGTAACTGCTCGCTGTGGCCTAGAAGGTCCTGCCTGGGACTGGTCTGGCGGAGTTCATGCCACCCTGCGGCTGCTAGCCTAGGGCAGGTCTGAGCACCGCCTTTGGGTTGGCCCGTGTTGCAGTGCGCAGGGCCATTGTTGACCTGCTTAGCGCTGTGCTCCAGTACACAGGTTGCATCCTTGCACCACTGGCTGCTGTGCCTTGGTGTACTGGGTCGTTGTTGAACCATGTGGCCTCTGTGCTCTGGTGCACACTGCCTTTGTTGAGCTGTTGGTCCTGCACCTCAGTGCACAGGGCCATCCTTGAACTACCGGCCCCTGCGCTCCGGTGCACAGGGCCTGGTTTGTGCCTCCTTTTCATTTGATCACAGGGGGGGGGGGTGGATGATTCAGCGCTGCGTGTGGCAGTGTAAGCTTTGGGATTTGCGAAAGTGGCAAAATCCACCCCTTCCGAAATCACCTCGGAGAGAGGTTGTTAGATCAAGCGCAGGCGCGGGCGTCGTATACCCCCCTTTTTTGGGGTCATTCGCGTAGCATACCCCAAGGCATGATATTTGATGTCCAACCCCTTGTAAAATCATTATTTTGCCCAATAAGACCATCCCCCAATGGATTTTTTGATTCTGAGGCCTCTATCCCTTAAAACTGGAAATCACTTTTTGGGGGGGGGGGTGTGGTGGGGGGGGGGGTCAAAAGTTTTTGCTGAGAAGGCTCCAAGCAGTGGGGAAGCAGAGGGCTGTCACACCGTAGCTGGTCGAATGGTAACGCAGCAGACCGTAGCAGTAAAGGTCGGCGGCTCGAGTCCCGGTTTCTACAGTGTTTTCGACCGCGGCGGCGATATATTCGGTAGACCGGGGTTCGAACCGCCGACCAAAAAATCCGCGGCCTGCGTCATTACCATTCGGCCACTGCTTCACTGGGGAGCCAAGGGAGTCCCCACTGCTTGTGCCCGTGTCTGCCACTGACAAAAAAACCCAAACTGTGTGTTACTTCTGACTGACTGCTGGCCTGGCTCAGGGACTGCCTGGCTGACTGTCAACCTCTCTTCGAGGTGCACTGCCGAAGGCAATAGAATTTTCCCTGGCGAAATCATCCCCGCAAAATTATCCCCCCCCCCCCACCTGTAGCCCCTTCGCATACATCCATGTCTGCTCCTAATGAGTTCCCATCCGAGCAAACTGGACCACTCCAGCATCATAGGTTGATTGTAAGTACGCAGAGGTTCATATTATGCAAAGGTGGCGTGGAGGAAAGGTTTGTGAAGCAATAGAATATCATTAGGGACTGATTGTTGTATGTTTGTCCACAGTTTTTGTCTATTTTGCTTATCAGGATGAATAGCAAGCATCCAGAAGGCACCAGCGTCCAAAAGGCACCAGGAAGTAGGAAATTAACAGCACAAGCATCCAGAAGGCACCAGGACCTAACAGCAAGTATCTGAAGGGCACCAAGAATGAACCCGGAAGACACGAGGAATGAACAGCAAGCATCCAGAGGGCACGAGGACTGAACAGCAAGCATCCGGAAGCCTTTAGGAAGGGCAGAAAAGTGTTTTTCACCATTCCGAATATTTCCAAATATTTCGGAAACAGAACCGGTGGTAAACCCTGACCATGGGTTCTGGGCCATGCACCAGCGCATAGAAACAAGTCCTGAGTTTGCCCCAGCTTGGATTTTTGTGATGCATCACCTCAAACAGAACCTTTCTTTGTGCAGACGCTTTTTTTTAGGAGTGAGCACAACACAAAACACATCATCAAGGACACCCTTCACATGCCCTGCATTGGTCGGGTTGCCACCTGCTGTGACGCTGTAAATTCTGGGATATTGCTGCATGCCCTTTTGGACCCCCCCCCAGAAAAAACCAATGCTACAAGAGATGAGCTCATCAAAAGGATGTACACCTACCTCTTGTCAGGTTTAAGACGCGTATCTGCCGCAATTGGCTGCATGGTGACTGTGAATTTGCATCCAAGTGCATTTTTGCCCACGGCGAAGCGGAACTGCAGTTGTCTGAAGTTGGGCCTGCAACTGAGAAGCCAGTGGTGGGCGAGGCTGCCCTCAGGTGTGTATTCTTGGGTCTTCACTATGGCAAAAGCATTTGGATTTGCGGAAGTGCTGGCAAACCCCTGACCCGTCAACACATTGGTTTTTCACGTTGATCAAGCTATTCACTTTTTCATATGCTTGAGGTTCAACGCACTCTCCTACATTTACTCCCGTTGTGCACAGGTTTTAGCGTGCAAATGCTGTTCAAATCAATAAATTCTGTCAGTGGAGCTGGGGAATGTTCAATTGTGGGGAGTATCACATTTTCTGGACCACCACCCTTCACATAGGGCTCCTGTGACCAAAGCCCAGCGCAGGCCTATGGGTGCCACATACTCCAAATAATCCCCACGACAAAGGGCTCTCCTGTCAGGGACATACAAGGACGGGTGGGCCAAAGGGTGGGGGGGGGGGATGGATCCTGTGAACAAGCAAAAAACAACGCAGTGCTGAAAGCATGCAACACCATTTTTCGAAAAAATTTCTCTCCAGAAACTCCTCAAAACAATTCACATCATGTGAAGCCTGTGCTCTGTCCAGTCACCCCCAACAAGGTGGCCTGTACCGACTACAGGGGCAGCTGGACGGGGCCTGGACCGACAAAATTTCCTTTGACATATGTGCACATGTTATGCCAGGTGTACGTCATGCTGTATGGGTGTGTCATGCTGTATGGGTGTCTGTCGTCTGTCATTTTGAGTTCAGGTTCCACCAAGTCGGCCCGCCGGAATTAACCGGACATGGGTTCAGCGGACTTATCGGCTCGGCAGACCATCAGCTAGCCGATTGGCCGGCCGAAAGTCCGCTTTAATCCGTTACCCCCCCCCCCCTTTTTCTTCTTAAAGATGGCCCCACCCTCCCCTCACCCCTACCCCTCCCGGCCTGCCCCCAAACCAAGGGGTGGTTTGGCGGTCCTAGGCGGTACATACACAAGGCGGTGCACACACAAGGCAGTCTGTGGCCACCGCAGGAGTGTTTTTTGGCGAAAGGTAGGCTTTTGGGTTGACGGATTATATTCATGGTGTGGTTGAATCCAACCCCCATGCTGATGTTTTCCACTCAATCCTCTCAACCAAGGTGACTTGGCATAAACCATGTTAAAGGAGGCACCTTCCGATGTGAACAAGACCATCAAGTCCTACACCGCCCCCTTGGAGGGGGGGCGGGGGTCCAATTCACAAGCACAAAGCCAAAGGCCAAAAAATGGACGGATGAAGGGTGGGAGGAGTCTCGGACCATCAAAGCCATGCGGTACCAAAGTAGCACAGCCTTAGAAGAGCGCCTACCTGTCTACTCACTTGCATCGTCCATAGGGCTAGATTGGTACCAAGATGCTAAGGACTAGGGGTTACAACCTGTGAGCCGAATGTTTTCACGACGTTCCAGGATTGGGCATGCAAGCTATGTTGCAAAGCAGAGCAAGGGAAACTTGGGTGGGAGGCCTGTCGACAGTGACGATGAAGAATTCTCCTGCCCAGGGGGCACGAGCGAGCGAAAGAGGATCGGATGAACCCACCCCACACACCTGTCAAGGCTGCAAAACCAACTGCCTACAATGCCCCCTCCTCCCCGGGCTCTGTGGACCCCGCTTTGGTTGCCAAGGACATTACCCCCACCCTCGCCTCTACTGTTTCCTCCGCCTTGTCTAAGGCTCCCGGCTTCGGATTGGCCTTAATGTGTGCTGTCCAAACTTTGTGACACATTGATTCGCAAACAACATCTGTTTACTGCTCATTGGTCTCAATGCAATGTGCCTGACGTGCTTTGATTGTCATGTATTGATTGGTAGGAAGGGTAGTAGGAAGGGGTTTTCCTAGCCCATGACCCTGTGGTAGGAAGGGTAGTAGGAATAGTGTTCCTGGCTGTCAACAGTGGCCAAAAAGGGGTTCCTACAAGAGTTCCTACGAGGGTTCTTGGCCTAGGATTTGGTTGCTACTTTGGTTCCAACTAGGTTCCTACCACCTCCTCTCAGTTTTTCTCATGGAAAACATTTTGGAGGAGTTCCAGTTGCCTTTGACATGTAAGATATGTGCTGCACTAAAGAGAAGAAAATAGCAACAGAAGAAGGAGACAAGCACGAGCATTACAATGGCATGGACATGAGAAACACGCAAACAAGACAATACCAAGTGTATCCGTTAGTAGCCACGAATTGTAGTAGGAACATGGTAGGAAGGGGGTTCCTGGCCTGGAACATAGTAGAAACCCCGGCCTGGTTGTTGGTAGGAAGGGGGTTCCTGGCTAGGAAGGTGGTTCCTACCAAAAGCTGGGAAGAGGTTCCTAGCAGTAGGAACCCTCCCGGGCCATCTTTCCGACTTCTTCCCAATGGGCCACCGGGACCCCAAAACTTGGCCAAGGCACCCCTAGAAAGTGGGGACCCCGTTTGGTGGGATTAACCCATAATTTGAAGGGGGTAGTTTGGGGGGGGGGTTCCTATTGAATACCGCCCCTGACGCCCCCCATAGATACACATTGTTCATCCCCATTACAACCCACAAGCATTTTCTAAAAGGACATTACTCAGGTGGCAATGTGTGTGGTGTGTGCAATGTGTGTGTGTGGGTGTGTGGGTGTGGGTGGGTGTTTTGTGTGCATGCATTAACACATATTCAAAGCACTGCACTGATGCATGCAACATTGTGATTTTTCAAACCTAATTTTTTTGGGTTTAACTGCTGCAATGAATGTGTGTGACCTCTGTACATAGATAGGCCTATGGACATCAATAGTAAACGTGCCCTCTTTATGTGAATCTCACCCCATGTGGGAACTTTGATACTGTGACCACTCACACAAAGCACGTTTTAGGCCTTCTTTATGTATTTTTCACATGCCTGCCAATGTGCACAGTTTGAAGCACAATACACTTCCCCCCCCCCCCAGCACAGAAATGAATTTCTCCACCCCCATGCTTTTTTGCTTGCTTTTGCTGCCCACCTGGTATTGTGCCATGAATTGCTTCTGGCAAATGAGCCTGGGCCTAGACTTTGGAGAGGGACTGCAACTGGGGACAACTGTGACAGGTTCAGATTTGGGGATTGGATGGGGACTGGAATTGGCGTTGGACCCAATGGAATTACAACAAACATGGGACCAGGATTGGGATTGGGGCTGGGAGGCGTCATGGGCTCCTCTGGTCCGAGCCTTAATGACCAGCCCCAGGGTCTCCCCCAGTAACACTCCCTCATTCTGAGTTGGTGCAATCTTGCACAAACATACCTCTTTGCAGGTATAAGACCCGCACCTGCCACAATTGGCTGAATGGCCACTGTGAGTTTGGAGTTTCTTGCATTTTTGCTCATGGCGATGCTGAATTGCGGACCTATGAAGACAGTGGGGACAGCAGTCAGAGCAATCCACGGCCCACTGCAGTTGGAGATCCAGCCAAGTATGCCTGATTTGGTCCACATGATGTATGTGTATGTTGGCAAAACTGTTATTGCACGGCGGAGTGGACCCCAATACTGTTGCAATGTGTCGCCACTGAGGTTTAGGGTTAGTTCAGTGAGAGACTGGTGGGTGCATTTTAAAGAGGTGGACAGTACTGTACCTGCTGTTCAGTACCCTCTGATGTTCACTGCAGCCCACTGACCACTCCAAAACCAAAGAGGCTACAGCAATTGCTTCAGCAGAATCAGGCCTTTGCTTAGTGGCCTGCCTCCCCTTTGGCCGCAAACACATTCAACAACATAGAGCGGGTTTACAGCAGGGCAATAGCGTCCTCGAACCGTAGATGCTCAGTTCCGTTAGAGTCCATGCTCCCAACATCACAGGTATGTACAGTGAGCTCTTCTATACGTACAGCATTCATCTGAACGATCGGTCATTGGCTCCTCCCTCTCCTGAGGTTCTGTATGCTGCACCGTGTTTTCTTGTTCCGCCACGTGGCGTGCATCTACACACATGGGGTGTGGGCACCTTGACATTTCATGTGGTCTTGCGGTAACTGCTGGCACCCAATTGGCCAAACCTCATGGTAATGTCTCAGTGTGTTGACATGTACTAACCCTAGTCCACTCCCTCCCTGAATCCTGTCAATACTGCCGGTATGCCTGGACAAGTTATGACTGCTGTGAGGGGACCGAAGGCCCAGCCTCCGGTTCAATGGTAGCGGCTCAGGCATTTCATTCATGAGTGCTGTGATGCATAATGCAAGCTTTCGGGCCATGTACCGCAGCGGCTGTGCAGCCGGCTGCTGCCCTGAAGACGGGGGTTCGAATCCCCTTCGGCAGGCGAGCTGAAGAGGAATATGAGGAGGGGATGCGGTTCCGGCGACGCCCTTTGGGGGGGGGGTGCCTTTCTGGGATTGGTTGGCCCTCTATTCAAAATTTCATTTTTTCCCACTTGAAAAGTTTTGAAAATCCTGGGTGGGTGGGTCTCCAAAATCACCCCCCCCCCCTCCCGTTGGTGAGCAAAGGCCTGAGCAGAATTCTGTGGTTCAGGTGGAACCAAAAAGGCACCTTTCTCTGCTGAGTAACAAAGCCATTTAGTGTATCATCCTGTCAAAGCCCCTGTCCCTGGTAGGGAGACAAGCGGTTTTTATAGTGCGAAACAGTCCCACTAACTTTACGTTGAGCTTTGAAGTGCCCAGCAAACACACACGGATTGATTTCTGGCCAAAGTGTGGGTGCACACCCTGGATAGTGGTCAAGGACAGCAGGGGATGCTCATACATGCGCTCCATCCGTGTCGCCACCGGCAACTTTTTCCACGGGCGCCGCTAAATAAAATCCTGATCCCACATCGGCAAAAAGAGCCGTTCAAACGCTTGCCACACTTCTAGTGGCTGCGGTGCTGGGTGTCAGCCGCGAGGTGTCAGTCCTGCATGTACAGCAGCATTTTTTTGGTGCCCCACAAATGTGCCCACGGCCCCAGGTCTGGACACCGCATATAGCACATCTGGGGGTGTTCCTAAGGAGCCGTACAGCGATGGTACCTCCACTGCTGGCGCCTCATAGTTGAACCCATGTGGGGGCCACTGCCCCTGGCAAGTGCTCCGGAACGCCCCCCCCCCAACCACCAAGTCACACCACCTGTACACCCCCTTCTTCAGGGGCGCCCGACGGTGGTAGGTTAGCATCTGCGAGATGCGGAACAACACGGAATGCCACACCCCTGCCATCCCCAGCCGATGCCGCGGAGGGGGAGGAATCTCTCCTCCCTCACTACGGATGATGGAATAACTCTTACACACACCCTGCAAAAAGGTCGGGTGGGGTAGGGGTAGAGGCCCCAGCTGAAAATGCGGGAGGAACTCCTCCTCCAGCAAAATGCCATGCCGAAAAGCCATCGCCCAAAGGGCTGCAAATGCGCCAGGAAAAACCTGCCCAGATTCACAATCACCGTCACAAAAGTCTGGCTATGAACCCGTTGAGCATACAATGACAGCCCCACCTGTCCTGCCCCGCCCTCCCGCTGTGGCAACTTCAAAATGGGCACCGTGAGATGCCACTTATTCAACCCTAGCGCTGGCCCCATGCCTAGCTGCACCCCTGGGTACTTCACATGCATTTTTACTGTAATGCCTGCAATTTCCTTTAGTGGTGCCGCCACTGGATCACTGTATCACGGCATACGTCTTCGAATAGTTTTCTTTCAATCTACAAAAATGCCCAAAAATACTTAGGACATACAGATTTGCACGCAAGTCCGACACATGTGCACTCCCCCTCCCAGAAAACAGAAGAGGATGTCGTCCGTGTGAAGCAGGACTATCACCTGCATTTGCAAGCGTCGCAAATCAAAAATCAAGAAGATCGTAATGACATCAAAAAGCAAGGGGGAGAGGGGGTCTCCCTGGCGTATGCCCGAGATGGGGTAGAAGCGAACGCCGTGCTCCTATGACCACCCCCACACAGAACAGGATTGGCCCCTGAATTACTGCCAGGAGCAGGGACACATACTCCGTTCATAGCCCTATGTATTGGAGCGCTACACGTATCAAAGCGAACGATACCAAATCGTACGCTTTCTGGAAATCCACTACTAGCATTACTTGATATGGCCTCGCCTCCCACTCTGACATAGCAAAAATCACGTGGTCTAGCATCTGCCGGCCCGGCAAACCCCCCTCTGTTCCGGGGGAATCAGCTGCTGCAAGGCATCTTCCATCTGCAACAACACCACTGTCGAAACCCACTTCATAAACGTGTTCTGTAAGGCTAGCGACTGCATGTCCTGCGGCTTATCGCCCCCGCAAACTTCCAGTAGCAATGTGGACCATGTATCCGGCAACCACCCCCCCCCCCCCCGCCAATAAGCCGGCACCAAAACAGTTGGGAACGCTTGGTATAGCTATGCAAGCAAGCCATCCTGTCCAGGCGAGTACCCTGGCTTGAGGCGCTCCCAAGCCGCCAGCACCAACTCTTCTGACAGCTCCCGGAACACTAACGGCATCACTTGACGCACTGTAGCTTAGACACAGGGGGGCGGGGGGACTTGTGTTTGCCGCAAAAAAAAAACACGACTGTACAGGGGGGGGGGGATTTTCGCACCGAGAATTTTTCGGACGAGAAAATTTCGCACCGGGTTTATTTCGCACAGTGGCCTGAAAATCCTGCGGGAAATTTCGCACCCTTCCAGAATTGTACTGTTTATTATTGAGCAATTCTTGCCTTGCACTGCCAAATTCCAGCTGGTTCCAGCTGGATTGTTTGGGGAACTTCCAGGAGCTTCCAGGATTACATTCTTTACTTTGAGGGGGTTCCTGCATGACCTGGATCTCAATCCCATGCCCCAAGGTTCAAGGCAATCCAGCACTCGCCCCTTCATCTGCTTTTGGGCACAACAAACACCAACCTCATTAACTGGGGTTCCTAGATCCCTGACCCTGATCCTTGATAGCCCGGAGCCTTTCCCCCTCCCTGGGACGTCCGCGTTGACTGTGAGCGTATAGACACCCTCCAGCCAGGGAGGGAGTCCGGATTTCAGGGGCCGCCTCCATCCTCTTCCCACACTGAGAAGCTCAAAAGCGAGAGAACAAAGAGGTAGTAAAAATGCGCCCCAGTGGCTAAATTTCGCACCTGGTTTATTTCGCACAGTGGCACAGTGAAAATTGAGCGGGAAATTTCGCACACATTTGAAATACGAAATTTCCCACAACGAAATATTCCTCCCGCGAAATCCCCCCCCCCGTATGATTTTCTTGTACTCGCAATTGTAAAATGTATACATTAGACACAGCCCATGATGCCTCCCCTTGCTAATTATGAAATCATTTAGAGGTATCAGTGTTGATAATGGTAGAGAGCACAGTCATAGTTTGCTTGACAACGCTTGAACTTTTGAGTTGGTGCCAGCAAAAAGGGTGACACCCATTGTCAAAAATGGCACCCCCATCCATGACCCAAGGGTCCCAAGGAGGGTGTATGGAAGGGTAGGCATTTTATGCATTGGACAAGTAGTGCAAGTGAGGAAACACAAACCCACGGGTCAGAGAGGTATTATGAACACAGGACGGTGGAGATAGAGCACCCTCTTCGGGATGAGTGCACATCCAAATGAGGGATAGGCTGCACTCCTCTTGATTAATTATATGGTCCCCATAAACCCTATAATCCCTAAACAACCCCCCCTTGACGGTGCACACCTGCGGTGATGAAGAGAAAGCATTTTGCTTGTACGCCTACATCCTTAGGCCACGCAAACAACCCACCCGTTAGGACCCCCTTATGTGCACTTTCTTACACATTGGCTGTGTCATTTTTGATCATGTGTTTTTGTGCTGCCGTCTCTACGTTACTAGATGGTGCATGAGAAATATGTGTTTTTTGCGTCTTTTGTGCGTGCACAACTGCAATCTCAAATTTCATATATCTATTTGCCATTATGAATACTTCTGGCAAAAATTTCTGCCAAGTTAGGGTGAATAGCAAAAAAGGTATGCCCATTGGAAGCATTTCATCAAGCTGGACGAAATTTAGTCCAGCCCTTGCCCTCCTCTCAAAATCCATACTCCACAATGCGTTTAATCGGTTCTCGGCGAAATTTAGGCCAGCCCCCCCCCCCCCCCCTTCCCTATTGTTTCACTGTTCCCATTGTCATCACCCCCACTTGCATTGCTCCCTTTTGCTTAGGCAATTTGTACGCCTGTGGTATCACACTAGTTTGCTGTCAGCTTCGCACACCTTGTTAAGTTACTTTTGTTGGGCTGCATTGAGTTATGCTGTGACTGTTGCTGCAGCAGATATTTGTGCGTGATGGGACAGAGTACATAGGGTGGGGATTTAATTGCCTGTCTTATTTGTTGTTATGGCTCAAAGTTGGACTAAATTTTGTTCAGCTTTCGGATTTCCTGATTTCATTGTATTATTTGCTGTCATGGTCGAAGCTAGACTAAATTTTGTCCAGACCTGCCTCTGTTGTGAATTTGCCAGTCTGCAGCACTGTCCCATCGCTGTTCCCGAATTTAGTTTCTGTCCGACCTGTAATATTGTCTGTATTCTGCAGCATAGTGTCCCCGATTTCCTCACACCAACAATGCCCGTGCGTGTCTTTTGCTGTTTTCAAGCTATGTATGCAATTGATGAGCCCGAAAATGTCATTTTGCGCCCACGGACAAGATTAATGATGAGGCACCTACAAATGGAACTTAGGACTCTGATCCGCCTCAGACCCCGGCAGAAACGGGCCCCCCCACAAGAGGAAGAGGGAGTTGACACGCAGAAGCGCCCTCCGGCCAAGGGATCATGTATTGGGGGGGGGGGGTGAAGGCACACCAGCTAACCCAAAAGAACCAAATCCCGGCGCCAATGGCACTCCCACGCAGTCCACCTCCGAGCCTTCAGCAAGACCCGCGGCCAACAAGGCAATGAGTGCCTTTGCAGCCCATTTTACCCCCTCCCAACTGACACAAGCATCCAGTGCTGCAGCTGCTGCTGCTTCGAACCCAATGTGGATACCCAACAGGCACCATAGGCCAATGCAAGGAAGGGTGCAGGTAAGCCTGCCAAGCAGAGGGCTATTGGCTTGCGCAAGAGGCGGTAGATTGTCTGTTCCGTCTGTTCTGGCCTGTCTATTGTGTGTATTTGATTTATTTTGTGTATTTGATTTATAAACTCGGCTCTTTTTTCCTGCGCTGTCTCTGCAGGTGTTGTTGCCATTTTGATAGTTGGTTTTTTCTGTTTTAGTTGAGCTGGCAGAAATTTCGTCCAGGTTTGTTGTTTTTGAAGAATACATACTGCATTTTTAGGGTTTTGCAAGATCTGGCACAAATTTCGTCCAGGGGTCCCTACATTGGCAAATAGGGACCTCATTTATGATGACTGGATTTCAGTGACTGTCGGTTGACTACTTTTGCACACTCACACCCTGTCTGTGTGTGACTGCCAGGGCTGTGACATCGTGTTTCTTGTCATGCAGGGATGTGGTGCATGTTCCATATGTGTGGTACACTCGAAATGGTTGATGTATTACAAAAAGTGGCTGCAAGTGCAGTCTCTCTCAATATGCATGCATGGTTATTGTGTGGCACTCCCTTGGATCTGGTTGCATGAGAATACCATTTTTGAAATATAAAAGACTCCATTTCCCCTCACCAGGTGCAAGGGGTCCCCTAGGTGAAAAATTCATACCCAGTTTTAGGTGTATCCCCCCTTGGGCCGTTATGGCCCCTCGTAGCCCAGGGAGGGGGGTGGGGAATGAGTACTTTGCGTGGCCTAAGCCATCTACATCAAGGTTCCCCTTGGCCCTTGGTCAATCTAAAACCGACAACATTAATCTAATGCTCTGTGGATACAATGACAAATGGGCCTTCTTTCCATGCCCTCGGCGGTCCACCTTCTACACCTCACACAAACGTGGTTGACGTCCACCATTTTTGTGATCACCCAACTACCTCCACCATGTGGCACACCACATTTTTTTCTTAACTTGTGAGTGAAATTCTAGCAAATGTCCACTAAAGCACAAACGAGGTTAACTGTGTGTCAGCCCTGTGACACACCACAACAAACAGACATATCACTAGGGGATCAACGGGTCATATCACTTGAGGGGGGCGGGGGATAGAGATCAAAGGGAGTGCAATCCAATTGCAAAAAATTGCTAAAAAATTGCGGTCCTGGTCTTGCAGCCAAGCCCCCCCAAGGGGCAACATCCCTGCACAGGTGGCTCAGAATCTTTTTGTGTCTGGTCAAGGATGGTCCACAGGTATCACAATTACTGCACGTGACCCTCAATATCACCATGGAATTGAAACATGAACCGAAGGCGGCAGGCATTGTCATCCAATTTGTGCTGCTGCTTGGAGATGGTGCTGCATTGTGAGAAAAAACACCCCACATCACTGATCAACAAAAGCACCCTCTCACGGAAAGGGGACAAGGGAAAGGGAAAAAAATGCGAAAAAGGACGGAAAATTTCGACCGCAATCGTTGCCATCCTGCATGTCACACTATAGACCACTCTTTACCATCTACTTCCCTGACCCTAATTGACCCTAATTGCCCAGTCTTTGGGCCCATTCCCCCAAACCGATGGAAAGAAAGCTCGTGGCAGTCTTAAGAATAGAGTATTCATGAAAATCCGAAACGGTGCACAACACAGATTTTCAAAAATGTAACACGTAGCAGCAATGGCCGCCATAGAATCTCAAATTTCACATTTCACTTCACTTTAGCAATGAGATGAAACATTGCCAAGCATGCTTGCTTGCTCTCTCACCAACCGTGCTAAAGCACTGCCTCCCCTAAGTTTGATAGCATGTCTAGTTTCCTTGCCGATCATGCAATTTCGAGAATTTGGAGATGATCTTAAACCACATCTGCACGGGTATAGATGTGGTTGGTTAGGAAGCGAATAGAACCCAAAACGGGGTCAAAAGATTCTTTTTCAACGTTGACAATCCCGCGTGGAGGTTTTTGGACACCAAACCACGGTGGTTGTTGCTCCCAAGGGTCCATCTTATGTATGTTTCACCTTGAGAGGTGGCGGATAGGGCAAGGTGTGCTCAATAAATACGACCTAAACACAATGCTGTTGTGGGCAAACCATTGCCAATGGTTATGCCAATTTTTTTTACACACATCACATGAACAGGCCCACTTCGCATTGTGCACAAGCAGCAAAGTACACAATTCTCCTGCCCTCTTGATTGTGGGAAGGAGGGGTGTTTACGCAAGCCTTGTGGCCAATGGCTTTGCTCTCCTTAGGGGCCATTTTTTGGGGGAGGGGAAGCGGGTTTTTCTCCACCCAAGTAGTGCGTGATACATGTGTGGTGCAGGTACTCCCTCCTTTGCGCCGCACGCACTGTGGCAGGTACTCCCTCCTTTGCGTCGCACGCACTCCGGTAGGTTTGGATGGAGGATTTAGTCGTTGTCAGAGATGTTGAGCTCGGCAGTAGGATGAGCTTCAGTTTTTGTGACGACTCAGGTACAAATAGTATATCCTCCTTCTTGTGTCCTACTATTGTCCTACCAGTGGAGCTAACTAGAGCACGTTTTCCCTAGCTACGCTAAACTGCAGGCTGGGCGCGCGTCAAGTGCTCCCCCGCGGCCCCATTATTTGAAAAGTGGATAACCAGCAAGAAGTGCTGCGCATTTGTCATCAAGGCTAGGCGGAACATTCAATGCGCTAGCCAATTTCTTCAAACTGGACACCGCTGCATGATGCAAGATGACACCCAAGCATGGCGAAGGATCATAGGCTAGCACAACTCCCTTGTGGTCATACAAAGGGGTAGGAGGCAAAAATGACGAACGACTAGATTTACATCAGCTACAACGAGCTACACCGAAAATACTGGGGCTGGTGTTGTGGGGGGGGACTCAACTGTTGGGCAAAGTACCAAAGCCTCCCACCAGCATTGGACGAGTTTATTGCGCGTCGGTGCTGAGACGATAGAGGTCGGAGAAGGATATGTCTTGCTCCCGACGTGACCTCAGCATTTAATCTGACAGTCAGAGGGGTGGTTTGAGGATAACACAATGCTGCAGTTGTTTCAGACTGCGCCTAGGATGCCGACAACGGCGTGGCCACTTTAGCTCGTGGATAAACTGGCGCACAAGGAAAAAAAATGGGGCTCCCACCGGTATGCCACAATGAGAGAGGTGCAACAATTGATTGAACAGTGACGCCTGGGTGCATATACGTTGGGCGTCACAAACTACCCACCTTCCAGGACCCCTCATAGGCACAAATTGGGACCATTTCAATTGTCTATTTTGTGCATGCTATTTCACGTACTCTAGCCACATTGTCAACAACCTTGTGTGTCACTAATTGAAACAAAGTATATTGTGGTTGCCATAATTGTCAGTATCATTTCGGGTACCATGTTGGAGGTTTTTGTGAACGTGGCCGAAATTTCTCCCGGTATTTGTGCTACCACACATGTCGCAAATCGCTTTGCTTGTTATGTCCAAATCCCTACCCGTTTCCCACAGGATTTGGCGAAAATACCCGGGTATACGTGCGGGGATTTGGAACCATCGCTGCCAAAATGCTTAGGATAAATCCCGACCCGAAAAAAAACGCTCGGGATATACTCTGTGGCCGCTCGGGATATCACTTGGGATTTATCCGGGGGCCGCTCGGGAAATCGCTTGGGATTTTCCCGCCGGCCGCTCGGGAAATCGCTTGGCATTTTTCTGGTGGCCGCTCGGGATATCGCTTCGGATGTATCCGGGGGCCGCTCGGGATCCTCCTCACGGATTTTTGCCAACGTGCCTTACCCAATCGGTTGGCGTTTTCAGAAAAGTCAGGTCAGACCCAACCCATTGAACACCCCACTAGATGCATTTCCCAATGTGCCCAACCCACCATCATTCCTTTGTTTGACAGATCTTTTGCTGCACAACCCCCACCGTTAACATCCCTCCTCCCTCCACATGCCCTGCCCAATGTGCACTGTGCATCACCATTGTTGTTCCTCACAGATATTTTCTTGACCGGAGACCCCCTTAAGTGACGGCCGCGTCTGATGAAGGTGCCTATTTGTACGGCACTGGAGGGACGGGGGCCCATGGACCATGGTAAGGTAAGGTGAGTAAGCCGAGGAGGGGCCACCCCCTGGTAGAGTCAAACAATGATTGTTGTGGAGGTGACCGAGGTTGTGGCCCAGGTTTGTTGTGAATGCGCACGGTTGTGCGCCGATTGGTCTCTGATTGTGCACGGTTGTGCACTGATGATGGTACTTGTGCATGCACATGACGCATTAAAGGGTAGGCTACGTGTGGTGCGCTCGGTAAACCCTTGTTTAGGTTACCCAGGGGCTCCGCCCTACGTTCTATAAGAGAACAGGCGGAGTTCCTTAAGCTTGCTTTCTTGGAGGGACCTGTTTCGGGGCAGTGTATTATTTTCCACTCCAGGACCCGTATAATACGGCGAAGGTGGTTAGGTTCCAATACCCGAAACAGTGCCCGCATGTGTACTTTTCAGGTGGTGTAGGCCAGGGTGATTGGTGCACTTTGCTGTCTTTGACAGCGCAATTTTTCGCCGAGCAAAAAGGGCGCTGATCACACCAAACAGTGGGAAGAGAAGATGCCGAACGACTTCGCCGTGAACGACATGCACTCACGTTGCGCCGCATTGCACTCTTTCCCTCCAAGCCCTGCAGGGGTACGCGTAATGGCATCCTTGTCAGGCCACAGCCGCTTAGCAGCGCTGTGTTTGCTCGCAATTTCGCCGGTAGGCCACTAGGGCCTTCGACTTGTTCAACTGCAACTCCAAGTAGCGTGTGTGTGTAGGTGTGGCAGGCCTGGATGGTGTCATCCTTCGAAGGCTGGGTCCACAGTAGGGTGTGTAGGACCTGTAGTGCGTGTGTCACCGTCCCGCCAGTTTCCTGGAATTTTATAGGGTTTTTGGTGGGCAATGGCAGTGGTAGCCTAGGTTTTAGCCACATAGGAAACAGGCGGTTTTCAAGCCTCATAGCTTTTTGGCCACCCCTCCTCTGTAGTAGGTAGTAGGCAAGAACAATACCTTGGCGTTAGTGCTGGGTATTCCCCCAAGGTTCGGTGCTAACATGGAAATTGGGCACCTAGGGGCAGAGAGACGTTCGGCGTACCCCATCGCACCGTGTAAAGACATCCGCCGGGTTTAGCAAGGGTGCAGACTTGGGTATAATTAGGATACCATTTCTGCAGCTTGCTCCAAGACCTCAGGCTAGCACACTCACACAGACATTGGTATAGGCAGGTGAAGCAAGGTTCAAACCCAGCTTGCCATATTTTTACGTTCGCTTTTTTGGTGTTCTTTATGTCTTCGTGTTTGCATGTTTGCAGGTGCATGCCCCCCCAAGGACCGTTTGCTACAGGTCCCCCCATCGGGGGACCCTTTCAGTTAGTTACACGCACACATACCCCTTAAACCCCTCCTCCCTGCTCTCAATCCCTTCCCCGAAGCAACCGGCCCCTGACAAGACAGATCTGTTGCCCACCCTGAATGCTACCGAGACTTGTGTCAATGTTGAAGAGAGAAGCATGCAGCAAGCCATCCACAGCCTGATGCGAGAGTGTGGCCTGGTGGAGGTCTTGCCAAACGGCAGGTGTGGGAGACTCACACAGCTTCGGCGACACATCTTTGGGAAACCACTTCTTTATGGAGTGGTGCAATACAAGGAAACAAACAAAAGTCGGTTAAACACAGGGGGCCACTAACAGCACCGCTTTGCAAAATTTCTTTTTTCATTTTTGGCGAACCATCCTTTCTCAATTAAACAGGCGTTGTCTGATGGCTGGGTGCCTGGGCAGGCGGGTTTCACCTTCTTGCCCTACTGGTGGCGAGGAGAGGACGCCCAGGCACCAAAGGGGTCCAAGAGAGCAGGGTGGATTTGCGATTGAAAGTACGGATTTCCCTTGACCAGAAGCACGGAAATATTATAGTGGAATGGCCCAAGAGACATGGGATGTTGCATTAGTGTGAATTTGCGATTGAAAGTACGGATTTCCCTTGCCCAAAAGCACTCAAATACCATATTGGAATGGCCCAATAGACATGGGATGTTGCAGTAGTGTGAATTTGCGAACGAAAATGCGGATGTGGATGGCCAAGGATGTGTAGGAGGTTGAATCACTGGGGACTTCCATGCCCATTTCCGTTTATTAGGCCTCAAATGTCCTTCCACCAATTTGTGGTGAACGGGTGGCTGCACTCCGTTTGCGGACCTCCTTCCCTTGACCGAGAACTCGCCTTCTTTTCCGCTATAACAGAACAAGCACAAGGTTGGGACGAGGCGTACACCGGGGAGTTCCGTGCAACCAAAGCAATGTCATTAAACGAGATCAATCGGAGAAGGATTCCAAAGACGGAGGGTGTCACACTATACCAGTGTTGACTCCGTGGCCAAGAAATCCAAAGCAACCCTTCAACGTCCAAAGTGCCTCAGCCATCGCCGAGTGATTTGCTTCGTTTGCGGCATGAAGCTTTGGCCTCAAAGAGGGTACTAAAGACTCTAAACCGGGTACAGCCTGGCTGGTCAATTGAACGGTTGAGGGGGTTGGAGAGTATAATATTGCCACAATTTAATTATGACATCGAGAATCACAAGCTTCTGGTGTCTGTAGTTGCACACCTTCTCCAAGAATCCGGGCCTCTAATACGCAGGGGCCGCTCCTCTACACCACCGGGCCAGTGCACTCCGTCCCTTGCAATTTTTTGTGACGGAATCACCCCCAGGGGCCGTCCAAATGTCAACATCAAAGCTGCCCTGGTAGACCTGGGAGCGGCACTGTTCCCTTTTGAAAATTGAAATCATTCCCGAAACAACCGGTTTTTTGACCTGGCGAGAAAAGGTTGAGTATAGTGGTTGGGTGGCGGAGCATAGACCTAGGGAGTTGAATACTCTAGGTGCCCAGCCTTTTGTCGTACCTGTGCGTTTTGCGGGGTGTGTCCACCGTGTGCAAGTCACGGTTGCTTTTCAGTTTGTAATTGCTGACCACCATCAACTATGGTGGGAGCTGGGGGACGTGCCTGTGTTGTGTGCCCTTGGGCAAGAGCACACGGTGTTCGGGGCATGTTCCTACATGAACCGCTGCCCATTCATGAACGCCCCTGCACAAAAGTTGTGGGCACCACTGGCCTGCAAAATGTTTTTCCAGTGCAACCTGTGTTGCATCATATCAAAGGGGCCATTAGTCGTGCATGCAGCGTTGTTGGGCACGTATTAACCCCCGCCAATGCAAACCTACTCTTCCAGTATCTGGTTACCGTGGCAAAGCGCTACGGTATCACAAAACGGCTCGTTAGTGCGACGTTGCTTCCGGACCGGTGTTTCGTTGACGGGTCGGGAGGCCACGTCGCTTGCGTCACGGCTTGCACAAGATGTTGCCCTTCCGTTGCCTTACCATGTGTTGTTCGTCTCGATGTGTCACATCGTTGTTCTAATCTATAGTGGTACCCTACAAATACGCACCAGTGAATGGCGCATCTGGGGCCTGCTTCACGTGTTTCCCATGCACGTTATCCTGGAATACAATGAGGAAGGTAGCACACAGACCCTGTATTGTCATGGTATGGAACATGTTTTCCAGCTGCCTCGGTTACCCATGGGCTGTACAGATGAGGCAGGAGAGAGGGATCTGAGGCTTGGCAAGTGGTTTGCCCACCTCACCTCCACCGTGGCAGACAAAAGTATTGAAGAGACGTTGGGGCATGAAATGTATGTCAAATTCCTGGGGCGCCGTGCCCGTCGCTCTGAGGTCCACCTGTGGCACCCCGAGAGGCGGGGGGTGGTTTTGGAGCAGTGTGTGGTCAGTGCCTCCCCCATGTGGAGGGCAGTGTTTGAGCGATTGCTCGCAAAAATTTTGGACAACAATACGTTCAGGTGCTACATGCATATGAGCACCCAGTCAGTGTATATAACCACTGACACCTGCAAGCCGCAAACGGATGTGTACTGCATCTGTGGCCGTTGTGGTGCTGAGCGGAGTGGACAACGGCGCTGGACCCTTGCAACGATGGCAGCGGTACGGCACTGGCCCACATTGAACCCCTGTTTGTCTTGTCCCCTTTTCGTTTACGAACAGGGGATCACTACTACTGCTTGTGTACAGATTTGTTGAAAATTTATTGTGTTGTGTGAAGCAGCATGCAGGTCTTCCGCTCCCCGTTTAAGAGTGCGTCGTCTAAGGCCCCAGATCAAGGAGCTTCGGGCTCTGGGGCAGACGCGTCGGCGCTAGACACCAGCCAGATGTCGCCTGAGGAGCTGCGCGCGTTGCTGCACTCTCAGCAAGAGGCGATCGGACATCTACAAGCTCGGTTGGCGAGCCTGACCGTCGCGGAGAGAAATACGGTGCCGGACTTGACCACGGAGGCAGTGGAGCAGCTGCTGGGGGGCGACAAAGTGGCCAGCTGGATGCGCCAGTCGGGCGAGGCGCTGCGGGACTATGTTAGAAGCGCGAGTGCTGCCCTTGTCATGGGGGGCGACAAAGTGGCCAGCTGGATGCGCCAGTCGGGCGAGGCGCTGGGGGACTACGTTAGAAGCGCGAGTGCTGCCTTGTCAGGCCATCAGACGTGATGGGCAATGCGATGGAATGCCCGAGGGGCGACAGGCTGGCCTACAGGATTTGGGGTATCATCCTCGACTCCCCGCAGGCGTACGCCCAGAGGTTCACGTCGGACTCCAACAGTCAAGCGGACCCGTCCAATTCACTGGATGCGATGAGCTGGCCAGATGCGGTCAAAAGCGGAGGACCGTCCTTTAAGTATAAAGGCATCGACTTCGCCATGAGACAAGGCGTCCTTCATTGGATGTCGAAGAAAGGAAGGTGGGTACCAATCACAGCCCGTCCGTCTGGTGACTGCCAGAGATGCGCAAAAGAGGGCGTCCCATCGGATCAGTTGAGGCACTGGCATTTCCAATGTCCCCACTGGTCGTGACGGGGCTGCCGCCACTGCGGCAAGGCGGGGTGGGGTTGGCCCTGTTGGTGTGAGGATTCCCGGTCCACGCGTCCAACCCCCACCCAAGAGGCCTCACCTGCCTCCAGAGCGACCTTCAGCGCGTCGGCGGCGGGGTGGGCAATGGCGATGGCGGCTGTTGGATCGTTTCGGGTGGCGGCCGTGGGCGTTCGTGGTTGGGCCCCCAAGACGCCATCGAGATACCGTTCCGCTCTGTCCGTGGTGGCGAAGTATGAGGGTACCAGAGCGTTGCGGACGCCGCTTACTAATACGCTGTCTGAATTCTTGGCGTCAAGGGTCTCCATGGGACAGGCCAGATCCACCCTCAGGGGGTATGTATCCGCGGTTCGGGCGGCAGAAGATATCAGACTACTCCCGGGTTGTGTTCAAGCCATCCACTGGAGGATTGCAAAGTCTGGAAAACCGACACCGGGGCAACCATACCTGGGGCCGGAGGGTCTCTGTCTCCTGTGGGCCAGAGCAATTTCGCCGGTTGAGCAGGCAGTGGCAGCATTGGCGAGCCTCAGTTGGCTCCTCTTCTTGCGAGTCTTTGAAGCGGTGTCCATCACGCCACCGGGGTTGGGGAGTGATTCCGTGGTCCTGTTCGTCACTACCAAAGTTGGTGGCCACAGGGAAGTGCGACGACCGCTTTATGAGTGGGGACGGTCGTGGGTCCGATTCCTCAGATGCTACGCCGAGGCCAGCTGCATCCCTGAAGGTCAACCGTTGGTTAGGGGAGGGGTTGAGGCAGTGGAGAGGATCTTCGCAGACCTCCTCCGTGATTCCCCATATAGTGGCCACCGATGGCATTCCTTGCGGCGGGGGGGCGCTGCGGCCGCCTTCCACCGCTCCCCCAATGTGGCTTACTTCGTCTGGTGGGGGCGGTGGAAGAGGCTGGCCACAGCGTTGGAGTACGCTTTGGGCTACTCTGACCCTGCGGTGGTTGGGACTTTGGTGCTTCCATGGCCTGTTGGTGGCCAGGCTTCTGATGAGCGTTTGGCTGTGCTGTTGGCCGCCTTGTGGGGTGACCCCATGTATGCAAGCCCTGAGCGGAAGTCCACGAAGGCGACGATGGAGATCTCAGTCCCGGTGCCTGCGGGGCCTGTGGTATCTCTTCCTGATATGGATGTGGCGATGAATCGGAAGGAAGTGGACGACGTGGGGTCTGATTCGGATTCTTCGTCCGTCCCCTCGGAGTCCTCGGACTCAGATGTCTCCACAGCAAGTGCCCGTAACATCACCACAGGACCCAGTCCGTCCGCTGGTCCAGGGGAACGCCCTCAACAATTCACGCCGGGATCCAGGCCTCAGGTCGTCCGGAGCGGCAGGAGGAAGCTGCGATCAAAAGGAGCCGGCAAGGCACCGAGAGGCGGCGCAGCAGAGGTCGACGGCGCTGATAAACCGAGGCCCAAGCGGCGAGTCCTTGGTCTGGGCGGTCCCTTATCTGTCCAGCGGCATCATGAGACGAGCGCGCAGGTGGGCCTGGGTAGTGCAAAAGCCCGACGGCCTGCCTCCAAGAGGCGGCATCCTGATGGGCCTCCAGTCAGGCCTGCCCGCAAAGTGGCTGTGCGTTCCCCGCCGGAGTGTAAGGGCAAGGGCGGTGGAACAGAGGCCGGCAGGGGTGGGGGGGGGGGTCGCCTGGAAATTCGCCCCCCGCGGGGGTGACTCGCGAAACCCCATCTGCCTGTGACACGTCGGTTGGTGGCCCAGTGCTGAGTTCGGCGCAGGGATCGCTGCGGGTGATCACATTGGCGGATGGTGGGCCCCGCCCTCTGACCAGGGCAGACCTTTTGTATGTGTGTTCGGAACCAGTTCCGTTATTTGTCCCATTTTTGCAGGCGTTCTTTTCTTTCTTGCCCTGGCTTCACCGGGCATTGTCTTGCGGGGTTTTGTTGCTCATGCGGCGACTCCATTTGTTTGTGCTGCATTTGTTCCCTACGTGTGAGGATTTTCGTTTACGGTCCGCACCGGATATAACTTTTAGCGCTTTGACGGAATTTACAGCTGAGTCCTGGCAGGCTCTTTTGCACCTTTCTACGTCCCGGGTGCCACAGGTGGGAAAAGTTGACCCACAATTGGTGGAGAGGGGTTTGGGAGCAGTGGGTAGCTACACAATTTCCGACGATTTGTGGTGTGAGTTGGCGCCCCCTGATTTCGAAGCATCTGTGTCGGATTTTCATTTGGAGAGAGAAAGCCGCTCATCTAATAGGGAGGCTTTGGTGCTGCCCATGGTTAAGTGGTTGCTGCGTGAGGGAGTTGTTTCCATCATGGATGAAAGTTGCCCCATGGGGGCGACTTGCTGGCCGTTTGTGATCCCGAAATCCACGGAGAAGGTGTCCCTCAATTTTAATTTAGTTGAGTTTAATGAGAGCTTGCATAAGCCGTTGTCTTTCTCGTTGGATGGTTGGGAACAAATCTCCCAGAGGTTGGCGGAATGGCCGGCCGATAGGCCGTTGTTTTGTACACACGTGGATCTCAAAAATGCTTTTTGGAGTTTTAAGTTGCCTAGACGGCACGAGAGGGCTTTTCGGTTCCGGATGCGTTGGGAGGGGGTGGAGAGGGTATTTTGTATGTCGCGGATGCCGTTTGGGTGAAAGCACTCCCCGCTGTTCTGTCAGACGGCGTTGGGGAGGATAGTGCGTCCCCTGGTACCGGAGGGATACATCCTGTTCCACTACCTGGATGATTTTTTGATCCTGGGGCCGGATCTAGTGCGGTTGCGTGTTGTCACTGCGCGCGTGGTCCGGGCTTTGGAGGAGGCTGGGTTTATTGTGTCGGGCAAGAGTACACTGGACCCGGTTACGGAAATATTTTTCCTAGGGAAGTACATTAATTTAGGAGTGCGCACGATCCGTTCACACCCACGGGCTTTCCTCCAGATGTTCAATATTTGGCTCAGGTTAGCCACGCGGTCGAGACCTTCTTCCCGGTTGCTCTCCAAAGCATTGGGCTTCATCCATTGGCACTTTAGGCCCCGTTTGGGGGGGGGTCCGCTGCTCGCTGGGAGCTATTGTTGTGACCGGTGGGGGGGGTTTGAACGACCTACGCCACTGAAAGTTTTACATGGACTGTGTACTGCCATCGTACGGTGTATGGAAACTTGGGAGCCGCCAACGCCGGCACGACTTGCAGTGTTTCGTGCGCTATCTGCCACGCCCGACTTGTGGGCCGTTCGCCATTGTGTGATGTTCGGGGACGCTGCTTTGGACGCCATTAGGTATAGGGGGGGGGGGTGGGGCAATTGTCCCGCGGTTGTCGGGTGTCCGTTCCCAAGTTATTCCCCCTGCACGTCACACGCAGCAAAGCGCGGAGCTTTGGGTCTTGGTGTGGTTGGTGAGGTTGGCAGTTCGGCTGGGTTGGGGTTATGTGGTGTTGGTCACGGATTCGCAGGTGTCCGCTTGCCAGTTTTTGTCCCTGCGGGCCTCTACGTGGTTGTCAAGGCAGCAGAAGTTGCTGAGGGCATTGGTTTTGAGACTGCTGCAGACCGGGTTAGTTGTGGAGGTCAGGTTGGTGCCTGGCGTGTTGCAACCGGCTGACCCGCCGAGTAGGTTGGATTCTAATTACCAATCTAGTATGCAGCGGGCGTGTAGCCGTGCATTTCAACTCTGGCGGGTGTTATTGGCGCACCCCCAAGAGGTGCTGCAGGTGGGTGGGTTGGTCCTGTGAGGTGTACTTGCTTGGTTTCGTGAAATCACATGTTTCGCACGTTCGCGATGCTCAGCACTTGTGCCATGCCTGGACGAGGGAAGCGCCACCGCCGACGGCGCGGAGGATTTTGTCACCGCCGGTCGGCGGCGGCGCTGCAGCGCAGACGGGACCGTGCGCGACAACGCCTCAGAGCTGTGCTGGAGAAGCGCCTGGCGTGGCGGCCGGTGAGGCGGATCTGGCTGGGTCTGGCTGCAAGGCTCGTCTTCTTGCGGCCTTGCACGAAGGATGATGCTCCGGGCGTTCTGAAGCTAGCAGCACAGGACCTAGCGAACCGTTTGCGCGGGATTGCGGAGCAGGACACGACTCCGTCTGGTGATGTGAATGTTAAAGGCGCGGGCGGGGATCATTTGTGCCGCCATCGTTGGATCGTGAGGGTTGGGGGTAGTAGGTTGTTCCTGAGTCTCTCGTCGAACACGAAGACTGGGGACCAGCGTCTGCCCTATATATGGGTCCAAGGGAAGCAGGTGTTGGTTAGGCGAGTGTGCTTCATGTTCCGCGCGTTGTGAGCGACCGCCATTCTGGATTTGCGGTTTTCATGGGTTCCAGTAAGCTGTGTCTCGGTGTACAGAGACCGTGCAGTGTTTCTGACCCATGGGATGGTACCTGTGTGTGAGGACTTGAGGATTGGGACCGTCGTGCGCAGACATTACACGCGGAGGCCGGCGCCGGCGCCGGCGCCGTGGCTGGTTGGCTGCGTGCGCCTGGCACTGTCCCCGCTGTAGATTTGTGAAGGTTACCGGTTTCAGTGTGGTGAGGTTGTATGGCGACTGGTTGGGATCAAGGATGAGGGGTACCAGAGGTGAATTGTTGAATTGTTTTGGTGCTTTGGCCTCTGTGATCCCCTGTTTGTCTTGTCCCCTTTTCGTTTACGAATAGGGGATCACTACTACTGTTTGTGTACAGATTTGTTGAAAATTTATTGTGTTCCCGCCACCCGCCCCCACGCCCGCCTCCTCACTGTGTTCGTCGGTGATGGTGGGACTTGGTGTTATATTGGATTCAGGTTGGAGATTCCTGCTGTATACTTCTGCCGGGTGTTTGTAATTTTTGGGGCTGAGATGTGCATTTATGCTGCTTCACGTATTTTGATCGCCGGTGTGAGTCCGCGTAGGGTTGTGTCCCATAGGCCCGGCGGGGTCCTTTGGAGAGCGCTTACTAAGGCCTGTGGCGCTATTGGCGAGTACTGCTTTGATACTCTTGCAGGCGATGATGTCGCCAGCAACACTCTGACTTGTTTGTCTGCCAGAGGTGAATTGTTGAATTGTTTTGGTGCTTTGTCCTCTGTGATCTATGCCATTGCGAACCCTTATCTAACCAAAAAACAGCGCAAACAATTGGCCAAGGAACGGGCAAAGATAAGGCAGTGGTAGGTATGCATAGCACAACCCGCGAACAGGGGACGAAGGTGACAGTGGTGACAAACAGTGCCGAGGACTCAGCCGCATCCTTTGATATTGGTCCTGTGTCGGACTCGGCCGCGCAGCTGACCCAACCAATGCGTGCTGTCAAGCTGCACGGGCGCATTGTTGTGGATGTAAGTAATTCGTCAGACCCTGACCCAACAGCTTCAGACAGCTCTGGTAATTCCTCTATGGCATCCAGTGACGCATCTTCACATGCGGACAGCGGTGATTCTACAAGTACTGGCACCCCCAGTACCACCACCAGCAGCAGCAGCAGTGGCTCCCTTGTCCCAACGGCACCACCTCCAAAAAAATTTCGGCGCCGCGGCGTTGCAAGCAAGCCAGCTGTGAAGGTGGCGTGCATTGATGTGGATGACGCATCCTCAAGTGCCCCCCCTGCCACCTTGCTTCGCGAACGTGACCATTACCCTACAGAATACGTTGACCGTTAACCTTTGCTGACCTCTACCTCAGGAACCCACTCCCTGAGGTCCTCGGTGCGGCCGGGGTATACCCTAACCGATGTCACCCACCCTGTTTGGGGTGGGGCGGTGCGAATGTCGGACTGCAGCACCTGGGCCGCATACCCAACTGTTCGGACGTGCCCGACACATGTTTTTTGTGGTACTTTATACAATTTTTCTTTTTTTTTTTTGTTAGTGCGCGCCACGAGTGATTTTTTCTGTGGGTGCACCAACTCTCACTGGGGATTTCTCCACGGGTCGCTCGGAAAAACGCTCGGGATTTATCCGGTGGGCGCTCGGGATATCGCTTGGGATTTATCCGGGGGCCGCTCGAGATATCGCTTGGTATTTATCCGGTGGCCGCTCAGGAGATCCCCAAGCATATTCGGTATAGCCTTAGGTGTATCCGAGCACGTTCCTAGGCATTTTCCATTTAAAATCCCCAGCGATTTGGACATAAGAAGCAAAGCGATGGAGCGACATGTGATGAAAATAGGCATGGCTATGTTCAATTTTCTTGGGTCTGGCCGAAATTTCTGCCAGCTTTTCCACTTTACACAAATATTGCTCGTTGTTTTTGTGTATCCAATACATGTGGCCGAAATTTCTCCTAGGTTTGGTGTGTTAGTCTGTCTGAGGTTGTCATTATCCGTGCTATCGTGCAAAGCTCCTTTCTTGTTCTGTAGAGTTCTTAATGTCTTCACCTCTTACTCTAAATGTCGTCCATGCTATCGTCTATGGTGCTTTTATCTCGACAGCCAAAGGGTAGGCTCGAAATGCTCTGTGTGGTGGAAATTTGCTAAAGCTTTTGCCTCGCGTTGAGGAAGAATTGCAGGTAGTGTCACTCAATTGCCAATCTAAAGGCTGCGGAGCACAGAAGAAGCCTCCACCATGGTACACAAATTTTTTGCAGCAGTTCCGTGCCCTATATTTTCTTCTACGCCATATGGCCGTCCCTTTGTCTAACTACGGCTAAGAGTATAATTGGGGAATTATGTATTGCTGGCAGCGACGCAAAGTAGGAGCCCTTGGCCAGTGCAATGCCATGCAGGCTTCTATTCACCTGCGTGCTGAACTTGCAGCTCAGACCTTGTGGGACTCCATGCTGCGTCACCAAATTTGTATGTGAGGGGAGGGTGAGGACTCGTGGGTCCGCTCGGCCCTTGTGGATGGGGCATGGGACAGGTGGTTGGGCAATGTTGTTGAGGTGTTACAGGCTCCCATTGCCTGGGTGGAGCACCGCTTGTTGAGGTTGGTGTCTTGGGGGTTGGAGTTCGTGAGGGATCTTGGTATCCCCAATTTTCTGAGTGAGCTACGCCGTGCCTTGAATTTGCTCTAGCCAGAGGTTTGGGTGTCCATCCTCCGCGATTCCACTTCACCGAGAGTGGTACTTCTTTGCCTTCGCGGGGAACTTTTGCGTCATTTTGGGTGCATCCCCATCCCGGAGCGCGTATGGGACTCCATAGTCCCAGAGGATTTCCAAAGGGTGGCGCGGTGGGACCTGCGGGGAGTCCCCTCCCCTTTAGTGCACGCCAAGATTATGGTGCTAACCTTGCGTGGCCAGAACCTGCTGCCTGTGACCGATAAGGGGCTTAACCCCAATGGCAGTGTCTTCGCAATTCCGAACAATGCAGAAAAGGCGAGTTTATAATAGTCAATATGGTGCCTTTCAATAGGGCCATGGCGACCAAGCCACCTTTGTTTTAGGTGAGGCCCTTCTTATGCAGGTAGAGAAAAGCAAGGTCGGCTGATTTTCTGCCGGACCTACACTGGGGCCATCAGGCATGCCTCTATCGTGGATGCTTGGATGCCTGGCTGACTTGCGGACCCTTGGTAAGGGGTCTCAGGGCCTGTACATGTGTCACATTGACCTGTCCAATTTTTTTTTGGTCTTTGTGCTTGCCTTCGCGGTACCATGATTGCTTCCGCATCCTAGGGGACTTTGGAGAAGTGCTTTCCTTCCATTGCCTCCCTTTTGTTTGGAAGTACAGTCCGATCCTTTGCCAGAAGGTTATGGAGCACCTGGTGGCCCGGGCGGGTTTGGTGGGGGTGGTGGTGATGGTGTACTTTGATGATGTGCTAGTGATAGGGCGGGGAAATCCGAACACTCGTGAGCCAGCGGCGTCATTGGTGCTTCATTTGCGTAGGGAAGGTGCCCTCGTTAGTGTCAAGTCCACGTTTGAACCAACCCGCCGGTAGGTCTAGCTTGGCAAGGTGGTGGATTTTGACTTGGGTGTCCTCTCCACTGCGGGTGCGGCATGGGAGTCTCTTTTGGCGCACTGGTGGCTGTTGGCGGTGGCGCGTTGCTCATTCCCCACATGCCTATAGCGCTTTTGCATAGTGTGGTGGGGGAGTACGTACGGTGGTCCCGGATGTACAGCCCCTTAGCCAAATGCGTGCAAAGGTTCTAGCTATGGCCTAGGGCCTCCGTTTGATCCTCAACATTGATTGCCCTGTGGCAAATATGTTTTTGGACAATGCGGCTCCTGTCTTTATGTTGCTCTGTTTTCGCGCGCCGATGGGAAATTTGTTCCTGCAAAGGGTTTTTCGCCGGCTTCTGTACGTTTTGAAAAAAGGCATCAGGGGTAGGATATATCTTCACTGGGTCCGTGGTGCTCGCAACCCGGCGGACCCGCCCAACAGGTTGTGTTTTGATAGCGATGGTGATCGGTTGGCGGCATTGGAGTTGGCTCGTGCTGACTCGTAATTCTTTGTTCCTTTTGACAGTGGGGCTTCCGTTTGGCCCTTTTGTGCTCCCACGCGCTTGGCAGTCTGAACGATGTGCTTCCAACCCGGAGGGACGCGAATGCCATGATGTTTTTTTGCAATACAGTCAGTACGGAGGGTCCTGTGCTCTAGGAAACAAAGCCCCTTGGCTTGTCCCACCCGTTTGCTTGTTTGCCGTGCGCTAGTTTCTCTATATGTCGCCAGGTTATGCCCAGCCGCAGGTTCCAAGGGCAAGCGCAAGTGTAGGCGGGGGCGTGCAGCTGCAACCGCGCGCCGGCCGCCATCGACCGCCGCCGTACCAGGAGGAGGCTGAAACACTGCTGATATGCCGAAGATACTGTGTTTTGATGCTCTGCGTGTGCTTTGCAAAAGTGGCATTTTCCCCGACATGCGGGCTTGCTTGGCTTTGATTGAAGAATCTCTGCGAGGTGATTTATTTGTGTGTGTTATCCACCACTCTTGAATATGAACATGTTCACTTTCCCATTCGACCTGGGATGTCCTTGTGGGGTTAGTCCTTGCTTTGCTGCTGGGTTTGGCCTAGCGTCTTGGTGCTAGCTGCTGGCCTGCACTGCATTGGCTATGATCAACCTAGTGGATCCTAGTACAAGTTAGTTGCAACAGCCACAGCCGCTTCGGAGCACAGAGTTTTGTCCCATTCCGCCTAGCATGCCTCCATCGGGCCTCAGTTCCTGTGTGTCGCTTTGTTGCAATAGCTCCAAAGAGTCTTGGTCATCATGCCTCCAATCACCTCAACGCAAGGGGGGTAGCCTCTTCAAATATTGACACCCAACCATGTCAAAGAACTTTTAGGGTTCCGGAGGGGGGGGGGGGTACCCCAACAACATACATGCCTCAAAATGATCCCCACAAAACGCTGATCGTTTTGAGTATACCTGAGTTTGGGGGGGGGGGGGGTTCAAAATGGCTCTTATCCTCTTGCTTGTATCACCCAAGGTATGTTGACTGGGAGTCAAGCCAAATTCCCTAGACCATATAGGCAAGGGTGTCACCACACAGGCAGTCAAGTGCAGTACCAAGTGCCTCCAATGGCCGCACCACCGCACCATCCCCGCATCGTGGGTAGTCACGGAATGCTTCCGCGGTGTGGCACATCCAAGAAGCGACGTGATCTAGACCCAAGAACTGCTCAAGTGCCTGCGGGATCAAATCAAGCACTGTGGTCTTGTGCGGATAACGTTTCGAGCTTGGCTTGCATGGCAGCCATGGCTTGCTGCTGCTGATATAGCATGGCCCTGAGTGTAGCTGAACTCATCTAGTACAAGTCCCCAAAGGCGGTGCCGAGGATGCGCTACCGGTTGCGCTGGGACAGCATCGGCCTGTCAAAGGACAGACATGGGCAGGTACCAACCTAATCTCAAATTTATTGAAGATTAACTAGAGATATGGGTGATTTTTGTTTTACAAAAACAACCAAATACAAAAACTCGTAAATTTGCTTTTCAATGGTCCATCCACGAAAAATACAAAAAAATATTCATGAGGAAATTTGATCAATGAAACTAGAGCAGTCGGTGAACAATGCTGTGCCTTGTCCTCCTGTGCTGTGATAGGGTTGCGTCCACAGAAAGTTATGTGGTGTCCAACAGCAGACCACCTTTTGTCCCATAACTAAAGCCCTTTTGTTTACTCTTGCCCCTTTAGGCAGGCCTGTTGCAACAACAAGTACAATGGGTTTTGTGGGTTGTTTGAACTGGTCAGAAGGTTGATTGCATTAATTGGTTTGAAGGGAAATGTGCAAAGCATCTAGTTCACATAGTTCAGTTCACATCTGCAGGGCAAGTATTCGTTTGTCACATTTTTTGAACAATATAATGGTGCATTATCACCATCTTTCAGTGGCCTACCACACAGCCTAGCCCAACCACCCCAAACCCACACATCACAGAAGTGTGTTCTGGAATCCAATCAAAATCGGGGTACAAGATTTTTTTAAACCTAAAATTTAATGAATTTTTGAGCTTGGGCAAGAAGCAAACACCACACAAAAATAAAAAAAAGCAGGAAACTGTGGGCCATCTCCAAAACAGCAAAACAAAAATTTGAAATCAGTATGGTATCTGGATCTGCTGGATGCCCATTCGGTGCCTAGCCAATAAGATTGGCAACCTGACTATGTGCCTCGTCCACTGACACATGCTAATTTACTTCCTTCAAGTGAACCCCCCCCCCCCCCCTCCCACCCAACACACACCTGCATACACACTGCAGTGATTTCCGATCGCCACTCTCCCGAAGTGCTGTGCTGTCTGTCTGCTGGAGGGATTTCCTTCCAGTGTGGCACACACCAGCACGCCTGCATACAAACATCATGAGCAGCATTTCAGGCAACCAGTTCGGATCAAAGCAACCTTCCATGTGAGAACAGAGCAAGAACCAGAGCGGATTGACTGTTTCGAAAACAACCCCTGTTGTGGAGCATTTGCCATGGGGCACATGACCAATACTCCATTTTGCAGGTACAAGACTGCCATTTGCCGGAATTGGTTGATTGGTCAGTGTGATTTTGGGATCCGTTGCTTTTTTGCCCATGGCCAAGCAGAGCTTCGAACTCTCAAAGAAGAAAAAGTGCCAGTGACCCATGGTCAGAGCAATCCACGCAACACTGTCGGAGATCCAGCCAAGTATGCAGGGGAGAGTGGGGTTTAAGAGCAGGGTACAGCAGGGTTCATGATCATTATTGTCGAGTAGGATGTAGCCAAAAAGGGGGCTTAGGAAGAAGGTCACCAAACAATGGTCCCAGATGTTTGGATGCTATGGCACGTTTTGGCAGGACTGGCCACCATGCTTTCCATTTGATAGCCAGTGACATCCACTGCCGACATCCACTGCCATGGAGAGGATGTTCATCCTGTGTTGAAAGTACTTTTCCCCTGTGGCTTTGAACAACCAATGTAAGCAGGTTGGTTCTAAAAACTCAACGCAGCACGTACCCTTGGCAGTACCGACTGCACACTTGGCAACCCCCCCCCCCCCCCTACCCCAGAGAGGCTCATGTTGCTCAGGGAGACAGCCAGTGCAAAATTCTGGTCACTCAAAGCCATTCAGTGAATTGCTCGTCCCCCCCGCCCCCCGGGAAATCGTGGCTCAGCCAATGCAAGGACCCCCCCCCCCCCTCAAGGAGGTTTGTGTTTGTCTGTTTTTAATTGGGTCTCCCCCCCCCCCTCCCCCTATGCCCAGCCGACCAGGATCACTTTTGGAAAACCATGGTTTTGACCCGTTTTTGAGCCATTTGTGGTCCCAAATTGGCCCATTCAACCCCCTTTCGGCCTTGAGAGGGGCCAAAATTGCTCAACATGGGCTTAAAATGGGCTCATTCCACTTGTTTGTGCACCCCAAATAGTAGAAAAGTATCTTTGGAAAAACGCATTTTTGATCCATTTTTGACTTGACTTGACACTTGTTTTGGCATTCCATGTGGTCCAGGATCATTTTTGAAAAAAAAATCATTTTTTGCACCCGGTGGACCTTGTTGCCCCATTTTGGCACTCACCTCTCTGGGCTACCTCTTGCAGCTTGCCGCAGCCCACTGGGCCTAGGTACAGGGGTCTAGGCGTCGGTTAGGGCAATTTTCAGGGGTGGAAACCACCAAAAGTGGGTGGTTGCGGGTGGATTAGGTGCGCTCGAAATCGCGTTTTGAGCCACGTAATCCAAGATATGGTCTGTTCACGGGGGGCGCTCCTGGTCAGGACCCGACCCCAAAGGGGGGGGGGGGGACCCCCCCCCCCTCTACGGACCCCAAAATTGTCGCACGGAACAAGGTGCTTTGTCGGCGCCGGAGGCGCCGGAGATTTTGTTTTAGGCATACGGCAGGGGGAATTTTTCTTGTTCCACCCTATGTGTCTATCCTCAAAATACTCAGAATTTTGTGGAGAATTCAAAAATGGCTGAAAAGCACAAAAAAGGTTATGTAGCCACCTTGCCCACTTTGTGGGCCACTTCTGATTTAGTCCCCCGCTCTGCAGCGGTGGGGCTCCCCGATACGGCAGGGGTGAGGTAGCCAATTTGCCCACTTTGTGGGCCACTTCTGATTTAGTCCCCCGCTCTGCAGCGGTGGGGCTCCCTGATACGGCAGGGGTGAGGTAGCCAATTTGCCCACTTTGTGGGCCACTTCTGATTTAGTCCCCCGCTCTGCAGCGGTGGGGCTCCCCGATACGGCAGGGGTGAGGTAGCCAATTTGCCCATTTTGTGGGCCACTTCTGATTTTGTCCCCCGCTCTGCAGCGGTGGGGCTCCCCGATACGGCAGGGGTGAGGTAGCCAATTTGCCCACTTTGTGGGCCACTTCTGATTTAGTCCCCCGCTCTGCAGCAGTGGGGCTCCCCGATACGGCAGGGGTGAGGTAGCCAATTTGCCCACTTTGTGGGCCACTTCTGATTTAGTCCCCCGCTCTGCAGCGGTGGGGCTCCCCGATACGGCAGGGGTGAGGTAGCCAATTTGCCCATTTTGTGGGCCACTTCTGATTTTGTCCCCCGCTCTGCAGCGGAGGGGCTCCCCGATACGGCAGGGGTGAGGTAGCCAATTTGCCCACTTTGTGGGCCACTTCTGATTTAGTCCCCCGCTCTGCAGCGGTGGGGCTCCCCGATACGGCAGGGGTGAGGTAGCCAATTTGCCCACTTTGTGGGCCACTTCTGATTTAGTCCCCCGCTCTGCAGCGGTGGGGCTCCCCGATACGGCAGGGGTGAGGTAGCCAATTTGCCCATTTTGTGGGCCACTTCTGATTTTGTCCCCCGCTCTGCAGCGGAGGGGCTCCCCGATACGGCAGGGGTGAGGTAGCCAATTTGCCCACTTTGTGGGCCACTTCTGATTTAGTCCCCCGCTCTGCAGCGGTGGGGCTCCCCGATACGGCAGGGGTGAGGTAGCCAATTTGCCCACTTTGTGGGCCACTTCTGATTTAGTCCCCCGCTCTGCAGCGGTGGGGCTCCCCGATACGGCAGGGGTGAGGTAGCCAATTTGCCCACTTTGTGGGCCACTTCTGATTTTGTCCCCCGCTCTGCAGCGGTGGGGCTCCCCGATACGGCAGGGGTGAGGTAGCCAATTTGCCCACTTTGTGGGCCACTTCTGATTTAGTCCCCCGCTCTGCAGCGGTGGGGCTCCCCGATACGGCAGGGGTGAGGTAGCCAATTTGCCCACTTTGTGGGCCACTTCTGATTTTGTCCCCCGCTCTGCAGCGGAGGGGCTCCCCGATACGGCAGGGGTGAGGTAGCCAATTTGCCCACTTTGTGGGCCACTTCTGATTTTGTCCCCCGCTCTGCAGCGGTGGGGCTCCCCGATACGGCAGGGGTGAGGTAGCCAATTTGCCCACTTTGTGGGCCACTTCTGATTTAGTCCCCCGCTCTGCAGCGGTGGGGCTCCCCGATACGGCAGGGGTGAGGTAGCCAATTTGCCCATTTTGTGGGCCACTTCTGATTTTGTCCCCCGCTCTGCAGCGGTGGGGCTCCCCGATACGGCAGGGGTGAGGTAGCCAATTTGCCCACTTTGTGGGCCACTTCTGATTTTGTCCCCCGCTCTGCAGCGGAGGGGCTCCCCGATACGGCAGGGGTGAGGTAGCCAATTTGCCCACTTTGTGGGCCACTTCTGATTTAGTCCCCCGCTCTGCAGCGGAGGGGCTCCCCGATACGGCAGGGGTGAGGTAGCCAATTTGCCCACTTTGTGGGCCACTTCTGATTTTGTCCCCCGCTCTGCAGCGGTGGGGCTCGAAGTCCCAACACTCCGTTATGAGGCAGGTGATTTTTCGGTGTGGGACGACAATGGGTTTGGCATGTTGTCCCCATTTGGTGTGCGCATCGACAATGCTGCAATGCGCGAGTTGGATTCTGATAGTGACTCTGAGTGTGCTTCTGACCCCGATTCTAATTTTGCCTCTGACCCGGAAGATTCCTCGGATCAGGATGTTCCCGCTTCGGAGATTGCACGTGAATCGCCGGAAAATGACACCACGTGTGAATATCATGGTTTGTTGCAAGCAGCAGAGGACACGGACCAATTGCTTTTTGTGGCTTTTGAGGGTCGTCGCATACACGTTCAACAGTTGTTGAACATTGTCGTCAATTCAGACCTGCAAGCTGCAACACAGAATTATCATCGACTATTACGCAACCAACAACCAGCATCCCCACAAGCTATTCTCACCACCCCCCAGAAAAGCGACCGTGTCCAGCCGTTTGATATTTTTTGCACTCTTGTGAACTACAATGACAAGAAGTGCAGCATCGGTTTTTTTTCGGTGGTAAAGGTTATGCATGCAGGGCGCCAAACGTTCCCCAGCGTTGCAGAATTGGCAGCAATTGCAGTCTTGCGTACCATCGGCTACGGCTACACAGCGCGGCAACCCCAACAGCGATGAACCCTAGCACCAACTTGCCAGTTCGCTGCAAGGTGCTTGATTGCCGAAAATGGCACTGCACCTACGCCATGCCACACCACATGGCACAAGCGCACCCTGGTGTGTCCCATGACTATGCCGGGTGCAGCGAAGAGGAGAAAACAAAGGTGTTGCAAGCCTTTGACAATTTCCGGGCCCCATTGCCACCGAAGGCGAAGCCTGCTGCGCCGCCGGCTCTGCCCACTGTTCTCCCTGCTCTTCTCTCTGGGCCAAACCAAGGTAGTAGTAGCAGTAGCAGTAGTAGTAGCAGCAGCTCGTCCACCAATGCCTCCTCCGGTACGAGTGCATCCTCCAGCAGTAGTGCCCCGTCAGGCACTAGTGACTATGTGCCATCGGAATCCATGTCTGATGGGCCGGCAGCCTGCCGGGTCACAAGAGCACAAGGAGCCCGGCCAAAGAAGCGTGCTCGCCCCAAGAGTACCGGCAAGAGGGCACGCGACGAGTGGGAGGATGATTCCGAAGCTTGAGGCCCCTCCCCTCCCTTCGCTTCTCTCTCTCTCTCTCTCTCTCTATATGTCTGTGGCTCCCTTCGCTTCTCTACATATATGTCTGTGGTTTGTGACAAGGGGAAGGAGAGGCCTTTGGGCGAACTCAAGGCAACATTCAATACTACTCTGAAAGTGCTGCAGTGCAGCAAAACAATGACCATTCACAGTGCATCTTGTTAGCTTTGTGTGTTTGCGCGCTTGGACGGGGCCTGCCGGAAAAGGTGCTGGGTTTGGGTCAACCAAGGGGGGGGGGGAGGGGTCCCCCCCCCCCTTCGGAGGGGGGTGGGGGTCCCCCCCCCCCCCCCACAGCCCCCCAAACTGTCGAACACCCCTCGGGGTCACACATTGGCTGGCGGCCGCCCCCGTGGGTCTGTTTTTGGTTTGGGGCTTGGGGCTGTTGGCGGCCAATGTCAACAAATTGTGGGGCTTTTGGGGGCGGTTCGCGGACATATTGTGGAGTTAGAGGGCCCTAGAGGGCCCTTCGGCACGGGGAAGTCTAGCTGCATGTATAGAGTAGCCACTATTTCCCTTCATTTGGCCGTTTTCAGCAGGTTCTACGGCGGTTTTGGGCAAAAACTGGCTGATTTTGGCCCTAAATTGCAGATTTTGAAATTGAGGTCCGGCACTTGCGACGCCCGTTCCTGGCTGCCACCGTTGAGTTTCTAGCCCATACTTTGTGTGGTTGTCCCTCACACCCATAGGTAGCACCCACAAAAATTTTGGCCGAATCCGAAGCACCACGACGGAGCTGTGATCCCCCCCCATTTCGCGCATGCTGCTTGCTTGCTTGCTTGCTTGCTTGCCAAACCTGTTAGGTCCACCCTAGACACTAAATAGGGTTATAAAACCAAGACTGGTTCCACCAGGTTGGTGACCCTAGCCCTAACCCTAACCACGATTGAATATTGGGACCGAGCTATACACAATCGCAACAGATGAGCGATGCGTCCACTCGGTGCAGGGGGAAGCAAGAAAGGCAAGGCAGTCATAGGATGCAAAAGGGATGCTGGTTGGGGAAGGAACATGGTCTAGGAAACTTGAACGACAAATGAGGTACGCACTGGAAAGTGGATGAGAGCGGCTCAAAAGGGGCTCAAAATGAGCTGTATTCATCTGTTTGGGCACCACAACTAGACCAGGATCATTTTTGGAAAACCATGGTTTTGACCCGTTTTTGAGACATTTGTGGTCCCAAATTGGCCCATTTTCAAGCCCCCCCCCCCCCCCCCCTCAGGGGGCCTGCGGCCAACGGTTAGTCGGGGGGTAGTTGGCGTCCAAAACCGAGGAGTCGGCTCCCCCGTGGGTACCTGATGGCAGAGCTGGGCAGTTGGCACGTGTCTCGTGTGGGAAAACCCCTGTTCTGACCCCAGCTAGGCCCAATATGCAGGGTGTCATGCAATTAGGGTGAGCGACTAGACCATGGCCTGCAGTCTCCAGGAGTGGTTTAGTGAGAAATGGCCCAGGAAGTATGTGTGAGGGGAGCACAGAGGACCCACCCAGACAGCGTCCGCTGACCCTGCTGGACTGCTGGACTGCATAGCAATCCTGAGTCACAGATCCTCTTTGTCCTCCCCTCAAGGCCCCAAGATAGTGTGGACCAGCCAGGTCTAGACCTACTGAGCCAGGATTCCTGGGGGGCGCCCCTCTGATCGCCCCTCATTTCCAGAACCATCGTCCCCAAACAAAGGTGCAGCACTTCCAAAATGGCAGAATTCACCCCGCTGTGCATAAATTGGATGCTTGATGAGTTCTACTGGGCACCAACCCATCTGCAGGGCGGTCTTTAAGGGACCAGTTTTTTTTTTGTTAAGGACCGCCCTTAAGGACCGCCCCAAGGGACCACCAACCGCTAACCGCCAACTGCCACCAACCGCCAACCCCCACCAACTGCCAACCGCCAATCGCCAACCGCGACCAACCGCCAATGGTCAACCGCTGCCAACCGCCACCAACCACCCATCACCAACTGCCAACTGCCGCCAACCGCCGCCAACCACCAACCGCCAACTGCCAACCGGCAATCTCCAGCAGCCGCCAACCGCCAATCGCCACCAACCATGGTTGAACATATGAGCTACACGCGGTTGTTTTTGAAAAAACCATGTTCTGGAACAGTTTTTTTTTGTTTTTTCCTTTAAGGACCGCCCTGCCCGTCTGCTTCTTTGGTGATGCATCACCTTTCTTTCACGGTTTGTGCCATTGAGACATCCGCCTTGCAGATGCCCATATGTGCACTTTGCAGGTACAGAACGGCCATCTGCCGGAATTGGTTGAACGGTCAGTGCAATTTTGGAGCCCGTTGTTTTTTTGCACATGGACATGGTGAGCTCCGCTCTGTCAAAGAAGAAAAGCCCCCCAGACATGGTGCAGAGAGCAGTCAGCACAGTGCTGCTCGCAATGCCAAGTATGTTCTTTGAAATATCTAATCCAACCTTTACAGGAACCACCACCCATCATGACCCGGCCCACACCCCGTGTGTGGAGGACTGATCCACTTTGTGGCAGGCGGAGCGAGACATCTACAATGTTCCAGGGCCGTTGTCTTTTGTGTGATCTGCTCATTTGCATGTCAGTCACATTGTTGCCAGCCTAAAAAGCAAAGGCAGGTTGCACCCACCGAACATACCCCATCTGGTTGGAAGAGTGCGGATTTGAGTGCATTGCCGAGCAGCGGGCTGGGGCACCTAGCAATCCCCCCCAATCCTTCCCCTGACCCCCACTCTTATCCATCCCTGGGGCCATTCACCACAGGTAGCTCTGCAACCAAGAAAATTGTGAGAGTGTTACGAGGTGGGTGGACCTTGCAGCATTATGCTGCAAGGGTGGGTAGGTTTTGGATGGGGGCCGGCGGGATCCCCACCGCTTCAGAGGGGGGGGCAGAATCAGAAGTAGCCCACAAGTGGGCAAGGTGGCTACATAACCCCTGCCACCTAGGGGGTGCCCACTGCTTCAGAGCGGGGGGGGCAGAATCAGAAGTGTCCCACAAGTGGGCAAGGTGGCTACATAACCCCTGCTGCCTAGGGGTTGCCCACCGCTTCAGAGCAGGGGGCAGAATCTGAAGTGGCCCACAAGTGGGCAAGGTGGCGACATAACCCCTGCCGCCTAGCGGGTCCCCACCGCTTTAGAGCGGGGGGGGCAGAATCAGAAGTTTCCCACAAATGGGCAAGGTGGCTACATAACCCCTGCCGCCTAGGGGGTCCCCACCGATTCAGAGCGGGGGGGCAGAATCAGAAGTGGCCCACAAGTGGGCACGGTGGCTACATAACCCCTGCTGCCTAGGGGTTGCCCACCGCTTCAGAGCAGGGGGCAGAATCTGAAGTGGCCCACCAGTGGGCAAGGTGGCTACATAACCTTTGCCGCCTTGGGGTGTCCCCACCGCTTCAGAGCGGGGGGGGCAGAATCAGAAGTGGCCCACAAGGGGGCAAGGTGGCTACATAACCCCTGCCGCGTGGGGGGTCCCCACCGCTTCAGAGCGGGGGGGCAGAATCAGAAGTGGCCCACAAGTGGGCAAGGTGGCTACATAACCCCTGCCGCCTTGGGGGGTCCCCACCGCTTTGGAGCGGGGGGGCAGAATCTGAAGTGGCCCACAAGTGGGCAAGGTGGCTACATAACCCTGCTGCCTAGGGGGTGCCCACCGCTTCAGAGCGGGGGGGGCAGAATCAGAAGTGTCCCACAAGTGGGCAAGGTGGCTACATAACCCCTGCCGCCTCGGGGGTCCCCACCGCTTCAGAGCGGGGGGCAGAGTCAAAAGTGGCCCACAAGTGGGCAAGGTGGCTACATAACCCTTGCTACCTTGGGGGGTCCCCAGCGGTCCCCAGCTCTTCAGAGCGGGGGGCATAATCAAAAGTGGCCCACAAGTGGGCAAGGTGGCTACATAACCTTTGCCGCCTTGGGGTGTCCCCACCGCTTCAGAGCGGGGGGGCAGAATCAGAAGTGGCCCACAAGTGGGCAAGGTGGCTACATAACCCCTGCCGCCTCGGGGGTCCCCACCGCTTCAGAGCGGGGGGCAGAGTCAAAAGTGGCCCACAAGTGGGCAAGGTGGCTACATAACCCTTGCTACCTTGGGGGGTCCCCAGCGGTCCCCAGCTCTTCAGAGCGGGGGGCATAATCAAAAGTGGCCCACAAGTGGGCAAGGTGGCTACATAACCTTTGCCGCCTTGGGGTGTCCCCACCGCTTCAGAGCGGGGGGGCAGAATCAGAAGTGGCCCACAAGTGGGCAAGGTGGCTACATAACCCCTGCCGCCTCGGGGGTCCCCACCGCTTCAGAGCGGGGGGCAGAGTCAAAAGTGGCCCACAAGTGGGCAAGGTGGCTACATAACCCTTGCTACCTTGGGGGGTCCCCAGCGGTCCCCAGCTCTTCAGAGCGGGGGGGGCAGAGTCAAAAGTGGCCCACAAGTGGGCAAGGTGGCTACATAACCCTTGCTACCTTGGGGGGTCCCCACCTCTTCAGAGCGGGGGGGCAGAATCAGAAGTGGCCCACAAGTGGGCAAGGTGGCTACATAACCCTTGCCGCCTAGGGGGTCCCCACTGCTTCGGAGCAGGGGGCAGAGTCAAAAGTGGCCCACAAGTGGGCAAGGTGGCTACATAACCCTTGCCGCCTTGGGGGGTCCCCAGCGGTCCCCAGCTCTTCAGAGCGGGGGGCAGAATCAGAAGTGGCCCACAAGTGGGCAAGGTGGCTACATAACCTTTGCCGCCTTGGGCTGTCCCCACCGCTTCAAAGCGGGGAGGGCAGAATCTGAAGTGGCCCACAAGTGGGCACGGTGGCTACATAATCTGCTCCCTAGGGGTTGCCCACCGCTTCAGAGCGGGGGGGGGCAGAATCAGAAGTGTCCCACAATTGGGCAAGTTGGCTACATAACCTTTGCCGCCTAGGGGTGTCCCCACCGCTTCACAGCGGGGGGGGGGCACAATTTACAGTGGCCCACAAGTGGGCAAGGTGGCTACATAACCCTTGCTGCCTTGCGGGATCCCCACCGCTTTAGAGCGGGGGGGGGCAGAATCAGAAGTGGGCCATAAGTGGGCAAGATGGCTACATAACCCTTGCCGCTCCGGGAGGTCCCCACCGGTCCCCTGCGCTTCAGAGAGGGGGGCAAAATTAGAAGTGGCCCACAAGTGGGCAAGGTGGCTACATAACCCCTGCTGCCTAGAGGGTCCCCACCGCTTCACAGCAGGGGGCAAAATTAGTAGTGGCCCACAAGTGGGCAAGGTGGCTACATAACCCTTGCCACACTGGGGGGTCCCAGCGGTCCCCAGCTCTTCAGAGTGGGGGGCAGAATCAGAAGTGGCCCACAAGTGGCTAAAGTGGCTACATAACCCCTGCCGCCTTGGGGGGTCCCCACCGCTTCAGAGCGGGGGGCAGAATCAGAAGTGGCCCACAAGTGGGCAAGGTGGCTACATAACCCCTGCCGCCTTGGTGGGTCCCCACCGCTTCAGAGCGGGGGGCAGAATCAGAAATGGCCAACAAATGGGCAAGGTGGCTACATAACCCTTGCTGCCTTGGGGGGTCCCCACCCCTTCAGAGTAGGGGGCAAAATCAGAAGTGGCCCACAAATGGGCAAGGTGGCTACATAACCCCTGTCGCCTTGGGGGGTCCCCACCGCTTCAGAGGGGGGGGCAGAATCAGAAGTGGCCCACAAGTGGGCAAGGTGGCTACATAACCCCTGCCGCCTTGGTGGGTCCCCACCGCTTCAGAGCGGGGGGCAGAATCAGAAATGGCCAACAAATGGGCAAGGTGGCTACATAACCCTTGCTGCCTTGGGGGGTCCCCACCCCTTCAGAGTAGGGGGCAAAATCAGAAGTGGCCCACAAATGGGCAAGGTGGCTACATAACCCCTGCCGCGTGGGGGGTCCCCACCGCTTCAGAGCGGGGGGGCAGAATCAGAAGTGGCCCACAAGTGGGCAAGGTGGCTACATAACCCCTGCCGCCTTGGGGGGTCCCCACCGCTTTGGAGCGGGGGGGCAGAATCTGAAGTGGCCCACAAGTGGGCAAGGTGGCTACATAACCCTGCTGCCTAGGGGGTGCCCACCGCTTCAGAGCGGGGGGGGCAGAATCAGAAGTGTCCCACAAGTGGGCAAGGTGGCTACATAACCCCTGCCGCCTCGGGGGTCCCCACCGCTTCAGAGCGGGGGGCAGAGTCAAAAGTGGCCCACAAGTGGGCAAGGTGGCTACATAACCCTTGCTACCTTGGGGGGTCCCCAGCGGTCCCCAGCTCTTCAGAGCGGGGGGCATAATCAAAAGTGGCCCACAAGTGGGCAAGGTGGCTACATAACCTTTGCCGCCTTGGGGTGTCCCCACCGCTTCAGAGCAGGGGGGGCAGAATCAGAAGTGGCCCACAAGTGGGCAAGGTGGCTACATAACCCCTGCCGCCTCGGGGGTCCCCACCGCTTCAGAGCGGGGGGCAGAGTCAAAAGTGGCCCACAAGTGGGCAAGGTGGCTACATAACCCTTGCTACCTTGGGGGGTCCCCAGCGGTCCCCAGCTCTTCAGAGCGGGGGGGGCAGAGTCAAAAGTGGCCCACAAGTGGGCAAGGTGGCTACATAACCCTTGCTACCTTGGGGGGTCCCCACCTCTTCAGAGCGGGGGGGCAGAATCAGAAGTGGCCCACAAGTGGGCAAGGTGGCTACATAACCCCTGCCGCCTCGGGGGTCCCCACCGCTTCAGAGCGGGGGGCAGAGTCAAAAGTGGCCCACAAGTGGGCAAGGTGGCTACATAACCCTTGCTACCTTGGGGGGTCCCCAGCGGTCCCCAGCTCTTCAGAGCGGGGGGGGCAGAGTCAAAAGTGGCCCACAAGTGGGCAAGGTGGCTACATAACCCTTGCTACCTTGGGGGGTCCCCACCTCTTCAGAGCGGGGGGGCAGAATCAGAAGTGGCCCACAAGTGGGCAAGGTGGCTACATAACCCTTGCCGCCTAGGGGGTCCCCACTGCTTCGGAGCAGGGGGCAGAGTCAAAAGTGGCCCACAAGTGGGCAAGGTGGCTACATAACCCTTGCCGCCTTGGGGGGTCCCCAGCGGTCCCCAGCTCTTCAGAGCGGGGGGCAGAATCAGAAGTGGCCCACAAGTGGGCAAGGTGGCTACATAACCTTTGCCGCCTTGGGCTGTCCCCACCGCTTCAAAGCGGGGAGGGCAGAATCTGAAGTGGCCCACAAGTGGGCACGGTGGCTACATAATCTGCTCCCTAGGGGTTGCCCACCGCTTCAGAGCGGGGGGGGGCAGAATCAGAAGTGTCCCACAATTGGGCAAGTTGGCTACATAACCTTTGCCGCCTAGGGGTGTCCCCACCGCTTCACAGCGGGGGGGGGGCACAATTTACAGTGGCCCACAAGTGGGCAAGGTGGCTACATAACCCTTGCTGCCTTGCGGGATCCCCACCGCTTTAGAGCGGGGGGGGGCAGAATCAGAAGTGGGCCATAAGTGGGCAAGATGGCTACATAACCCTTGCCGCTCCGGGAGGTCCCCACCGGTCCCCTGCGCTTCAGAGAGGGGGGCAAAATTAGAAGTGGCCCACAAGTGGGCAAGGTGGCTACATAACCCCTGCTGCCTAGAGGGTCCCCACCGCTTCACAGCAGGGGGCAAAATTAGTAGTGGCCCACAAGTGGGCAAGGTGGCTACATAACCCTTGCCACACTGGGGGGTCCCAGCGGTCCCCAGCTCTTCAGAGTGGGGGGCAGAATCAGAAGTGGCCCACAAGTGGCTAAAGTGGCTACATAACCCCTGCCGCCTTGGGGGGTCCCCACCGCTTCAGAGCGGGGGGCAGAATCAGAAGTGGCCCACAAGTGGGCAAGGTGGCTACATAACCCCTGCCGCCTTGGTGGGTCCCCACCGCTTCAGAGCGGGGGGCAGAATCAGAAATGGCCAACAAATGGGCAAGGTGGCTACATAACCCTTGCTGCCTTGGGGGGTCCCCACCCCTTCAGAGTAGGGGGCAAAATCAGAAGTGGCCCACAAATGGGCAAGGTGGCTACATAACCCCTGTCGCCTTGGGGGGTCCCCACCGCTTCAGAGGGGGGGGCAGAATCTGAAGTGGCCCACAAGTGGGCAAGGTGGCTACATAACCCCTGTCGCCTTGGGGGGTCCCCACCGCTTCAGAGGGGGGGGCAGAATCTGAAGTGGCCCACAAGTGGGCGAGGTGGCTACATAACCCCTGCCGCCGGGGGGGGGTCCCACCGCTTCAGAGCAGGGGACAGAATCAGAAGTGGCCCCCAAGTGGGCGAGGTGGCTACATAACCCCTGTCGCTTTGGGGGGTCCCCGGCGCTTCAGAGGGGGGGGCAAAATCAGAGGTGGCTCACAAGTGGGCAAGGTGGCTACATAACCCCTGTCGCCTGGGGGGGTCCCCACCGCTTCAGAGCAGGGGGCAGAATCAGAAGTGGCCCACAAGTGGGCAAGGTGGCTACATAACCCCTGCCGCCTTGGGGGGTCCCCACCGCTTTGGAGCGGGGGGGCAGAATCTGAAGTGGCCCACAAGTGGGCAAGGTGGCTACATAACCCCTGCCGCATGGAGGGTCCACAGCGCTTTAGAGCGAGGGGCAGAATCAGAAGTGGTCCACAAGTGGGCAAGTTGGCTACATAACCCCTGCCGCATGGAGGGTCCACAGCGCTTTAGAGCGAGGGGCAGAATCAGAATTATTTCTTAAGTTGGCACGGTGGCTACATAACCCTGCCGCCCAGGGGGTGCCCACCGCTTATGAGCGGGGGGGCAGAATCGGAAGTGGCCCACAAGTGGGCAAGGTGGCTACATAACCTTTGCCGCTTTGGGGGGTCCTCACCGCTTCAGAGCGGGGGGCAGAATCAGAGGTGGCCCACAAATGGGCAAGGTGGCTACATAACCCCTGCCGCCTTGGGGGTTCCCACCGCTTCAGAGGGGGGGGGCAGAATCAGAGGTGGCCCACAAGTGGGCAAGGTGGCTACATAACCCCTGTCGCCTTGGGGGGTCCCCACCGCTTCAGAGCGGGGGGCTGAATCTGAAGTGGCCCACAAGTGGGCAAGGTGGCTACATAACCCTTGCCGCCTAGGGGGTCCCCACCGCTTCGAAGCAGGGGGCACAATCAGAAGTGGCCCACAAGTGGGCAAGGTGGCTACATAACCCCTGCCGCTTTGGGGGCTCCTCACCACTTCAGAGCGGGGGGCAAAATCAGAGGTGGCCCACAAATGGGCAAGGTGGCTACATAACCCCTGCCGCTTTGGGGGGTGCCCACCGCTTCAGAGGGGGGGGCAAAATCAGAAGTGGCCCACAAGTGGGCAAGGTGGCTACATAACCCCTGTCGCCGGGGGGGTCCCCACCGCTTCACCGCGGGGGGCAGAATCAGAAGTGGCCCACAAGTGGGCAAGGTGGCTACATAACCCCTGCCGCCTTGGGGGGTCCCCACCGCTTCAGAGGGGGGGGCAGAATCTGAAGTGGCCCACAAATTCGGCAAGGTGGCTACATCACCCCTGCCGCCTGGGGGGGTCCCCACCCCTCCACAGCGGAGGGCAGAATCAGAAGTGGCCCACTAGTGGGCAAGGTGGCTACCTAACCCCTGCCGCCTTGGGGGGTGCCCACCGCTTCAGAGGGGGGGGGGCAAAATCAGAGCTGGCCCACAAATTCGGCACGGTGGCTGCATAACCCCTGTCGCCGGGGGGGTCCCCACCGCTTCACCGCGGGGGGCAGAATCAGAAGTGGCCCACAAATGGGCAAGGTGGCTGCATAACCCCTGCCGCCTAGGGGGTCCCCACCGCTTCAGAGCAGGGGGCAGAATCTGAAGTGGCCCACAAGTGGGCAAGGTGGCTACATAACCCCTGTCGCCTTGGGGGGTCCCCACCGGGGTCTGTAGTGAAACCTAGTAAAAAAATTTTTTTCAAACATTTTTTTTTTACTAGGTAACAGCTTACTAGGTAACACGTTTTTTTACTAGGTACTGGGAACCTAGTAAAAAAAAAGTTTTTTTTTTACTAGGTTTTCAAACCTATTAAAAAAAAAGTTTTTGTTTTTACTAGGTTTCAGAACCTAGTAAAAACAAATTTTTTTTTTATTACTAGGTTACTGGGTAGCCACCTTGCCCACTTGTGGGCCACTTCTGATTTTGCCCCCCGCTCTGCAGCGGTGGGGCTCCCCGATACGGCAGGGGTGAGGTAGCCACTTTGCCCACTTGTGGGCCACTTCTGATTTTGCCCCCCGCTCTGCAGCGGAGGGGATCCCCGATACGGCAGGGGTGAGGTAGCCACTTTGCCCACTTGGCAGAGGCAGCTTTGCACTATCGCAGTTCTCCGCCTGCCCCCCCTATTGAGACCACACCCAGTTGGGCCTTGGCACGGATGTATGCTACGCCCTATTGTTCACCCAGCCGTTCGTCGTGCTTTTTTTGCGACGACACAGCCCACATCACGTGCCTTGAATGTGGAGTTTATCAGTGTGCCCTGCATGCTTCCGGTTTCTGTTCCACGGAGATATGTGTGGCATTGCGCAAATGGAATGTGCAATTTACTGCCACACTGGCATGCATTGTGTTGGCATTCGCCTTGGGTGACCGGCTTGTGGTTGACAAGCCGCCTTCTGTAGATGAGGTCCGTCCAAAGGTGGTGATCCGTGGTGAAGAATTTTTTGTCCCAGAGCATTACCCCAAAGATGCCTCTGGGAGATTGGAGTATGACAAAAATCTAATCAAAGAGTTGGAAGAAAAGACCACGGGCGTGATTCGCAACATGTGCAAGCACAACCCTCCCTCTGCACAACCCACCTACAAAGACAAGAAGTTGGACCTCATCTACAAGCGCGTGTTTTGCGACTTCATATAAAGCACGCGTGTGTGCACCTCATATATGTATATATATATTTATCATATAAAAGCCTCTCTTTTCTTGAGCCTCATTTTATTTTTGCTGACCTTGCAATACACGGTTTGGCCCGGGTGGGACGCCACTTACACAAGTGGCCTGGAATAGACCAGGGGGCACCATGCCCTTAAACATAAATACCACCTACCGTTGACCCCCCCCCCCCCATAAACTTGGTTTTTTTTGCTCAAATTCAAGTCCAAATTTGTCACTACCTAGTAACCTAGTAAGGAAAAATTTTTTAAATTTTTTGCTTTTTTTACCTAGTAGAAAAAAAATTTTTAAAATTTTTTTTAAAAATTTTGCTTTTTTTACCAAGTAAAAAATTTTTTTTTAAAAAAATTTTTTTTACTAGGTTTTGCTACATTTTACTAGGTTTTGCTACATTTTACTAGGTTTTGCTATGTGCATACTAGGTTTCACCAAATGCCCTCCCCACCGCTTCAGAGCGGGGGGCTGAATCTGAAGTGGCCCACAAATGGGCAAGGTGGCTACATAACCCTTGCCGCCTAGGGGGTCCCCACCGCTTCGAAGCAGGGGGCACAATCAGAAGTGGCTCACAAGTGGGCAAGGTGGCTACATAACCCCTGCCGCTTTGGGGGGTCCTCACCGCTTCAGAGCGGGGGGCAAAATTAGAGGTGGCCCACAAATGGGCAAGGTGGCTACATAACCCCTGCCGCCTTGGGGGGTGCCCACCGCTTCAGAGGGGGGGGCAAAATCAGAGCTGGCCCACAAATGGGCAAGGTGGCTACATAACGCCTGTCGCCGGGGGGGTCCCCACCGCTTCAGAGGGGGGGGCAGAATCAGAAGTGGCCCACAAGTGGGCAAGGTGGCTACATAACCCCTGCCGCCTTGGGGGTCCCCACCACTTCAGAGGGGGGGGCAGAATCTGAAGTGGCCCACAAATTCGGCAAGGTGGCTACATCACCCCTGCCGCCTGGGGGGGTCCCCACCCCTTCACAGCGGAGGGCAGAATCAGAAGTGGCCCACAAGTGGGCAAGGTGGCTACATAACCCCTGCCGCCTTGGGGGGTCCCCACCGCTTCAGAGCATGGGGCAGAATCAGAAGTGGCCCACAAGTGGGCAAGGTGGCTACATATCCCCTGCCGCCTTGGGGGGTCCCCGGCGCTTCAGAGCGGGGGGCAAAATCTGAAGTGGCCCACAAGTGGGCAAGGTGGCTGCATAACCCCTACCGCCTTGGGGGGTCCCCACCACTTCAGAGCGTGGGGCAGAATCTGAAGTGGCCAACAAATGGGCAAGGTGGCTACATAACCCTTGCCCCCTTGGGGGGTCCCCACCGCTTCAGAGCGGGGGGCAGAATCTGAAGTGGCCAACAAATGGGCAAGGTGGCAACATAACCCTTGCCGCCTTGGGGGGTTCCCACCGCTTCAGAGCAGGGGGGTCAGAATCAGAAGTGGCCCACAAGTGGGCAAGGTGGCTACATAACCCCTTGCCGCGCGGGGGGTCCTCACCGATTCGGAGCGGGGGGCTGCATCTGAAGTGGCCCACAAGTGGGCAAGGTGGCTACATAACCCCTGCCGCGCGGGGGGTCCCCATCGCTTCAGAGCGGGGGGCTGCATCTGAAGTGGCCCACAAATGGGCAAGGTGGCTACATAACCCCTGCCGCTTTGGGGGGTCCCCACTGCTTTAGAGCGGGGGGGGGGGGGGCAGAATCAGAAGTGGCCCACAAGTGGGCAAGGTGGCTACATAACCCGTGCCGCGTGCGGGGTTCCCACCGCTTCAGAGCAGGGGGGGCAGAATCAGAAGTGGCCCACAAGTGGGCAAGGTGGCTACATAACCCCTGCCGCCTTGGGGGGTCCCCACCGCTTCAGAGCATGGGGCAAAATCAGAAGTGGCCCACAAGTGGGCAAGGTGGCTACATAACCCCTGCCGCCTTGGGGGGTCCCCACCGCTTCAAAGCGGGGGGCTTAATCTGAAGTGGCCCACAAGTGGGCAAGGTGGCTGCATAACCCCTGCCGCTTTGGGGGGTCCCCACCGCTTCAGAGCGTGGGGCAGAATCTGAAGTGGCCAACAAATGGGCAAGGTGGCAACATAACCCTTGCCGCCTTGGGGGGTTCCCACCGCTTCAGAGCAGGGGGGTCAGAATCAGAAGTGGCCCACAAGTGGGCAAGGTGGCTACATAACCCCTGCCGCCTTGGGGGGTCCCCACCGCTTCAGAGGGGGGGGCAGAATCTGAAGTGGCCCACAAATTCGGCAAGGTGGCTACATCACCCCTGCCGCCTGGGGGGGTCCCCACCCCTCCACAGCGGAGGGCAGAATCAGAAGTGGCCCACTAGTGGGCAAGGTGGCTACCTAACCCCTGCCGCCTTGGGGGGTGCCCACCGCTTCAGAGGGGGGGGGGCAAAATCAGAGCTGGCCCACAAATTCGGCACGGTGGCTGCATAACCCCTGTCGCCGGGGGGGTCCCCACCGCTTCACCGCGGGGGGCAGAATCAGAAGTGGCCCACAAATGGGCAAGGTGGCTGCATAACCCCTGCCGCCTAGGGGGTCCCCACCGCTTCAGAGCAGGGGGCAGAATCTGAAGTGGCCCACAAGTGGGCAAGGTGGCTACATAACCCCTGTCGCCTTGGGGGGTCCCCACCGGGGTCTGTAGTGAAACCTAGTAAAAAAATTTTTTTCAAACATTTTTTTTTTACTAGGTAACAGCTTACTAGGTAACACGTTTTTTTACTAGGTACTGGGAACCTAGTAAAAAAAAAGTTTTTTTTTTACTAGGTTTTCAAACCTATTAAAAAAAAAGTTTTTGTTTTTACTAGGTTTCAGAACCTAGTAAAAACAAATTTTTTTTTTATTACTAGGTTACTGGGTAGCCACCTTGCCCACTTGTGGGCCACTTCTGATTTTGCCCCCCGCTCTGCAGCGGTGGGGCTCCCCGATACGGCAGGGGTGAGGTAGCCACTTTGCCCACTTGTGGGCCACTTCTGATTTTGCCCCCCGCTCTGCAGCGGAGGGGATCCCCGATACGGCAGGGGTGAGGTAGCCACTTTGCCCACTTGGCAGAGGCAGCTTTGCACTATCGCAGTTCTCCGCCTGCCCCCCCTATTGAGACCACACCCAGTTGGGCCTTGGCACGGATGTATGCTACGCCCTATTGTTCACCCAGCCGTTCGTCGTGCTTTTTTTGCGACGACACAGCCCACATCACGTGCCTTGAATGTGGAGTTTATCAGTGTGCCCTGCATGCTTCCGGTTTCTGTTCCACGGAGATATGTGTGGCATTGCGCAAATGGAATGTGCAATTTACTGCCACACTGGCATGCATTGTGTTGGCATTCGCCTTGGGTGACCGGCTTGTGGTTGACAAGCCGCCTTCTGTAGATGAGGTCCGTCCAAAGGTGGTGATCCGTGGTGAAGAATTTTTTGTCCCAGAGCATTACCCCAAAGATGCCTCTGGGAGATTGGAGTATGACAAAAATCTAATCAAAGAGTTGGAAGAAAAGACCACGGGCGTGATTCGCAACATGTGCAAGCACAACCCTCCCTCTGCACAACCCACCTACAAAGACAAGAAGTTGGACCTCATCTACAAGCGCGTGTTTTGCGACTTCATATAAAGCACGCGTGTGTGCACCTCATATATGTATATATATATTTATCATATAAAAGCCTCTCTTTTCTTGAGCCTCATTTTATTTTTGCTGACCTTGCAATACACGGTTTGGCCCGGGTGGGACGCCACTTACACAAGTGGCCTGGAATAGACCAGGGGGCACCATGCCCTTAAACATAAATACCACCTACCGTTGACCCCCCCCCCCCCATAAACTTGGTTTTTTTTGCTCAAATTCAAGTCCAAATTTGTCACTACCTAGTAACCTAGTAAGGAAAAATTTTTTAAATTTTTTGCTTTTTTTACCTAGTAGAAAAAAAATTTTTAAAATTTTTTTTAAAAATTTTGCTTTTTTTACCAAGTAAAAAATTTTTTTTTAAAAAAATTTTTTTTACTAGGTTTTGCTACATTTTACTAGGTTTTGCTACATTTTACTAGGTTTTGCTATGTGCATACTAGGTTTCACCAAATGCCCTCCCCACCGCTTCAGAGCGGGGGGCTGAATCTGAAGTGGCCCACAAATGGGCAAGGTGGCTACATAACCCTTGCCGCCTAGGGGGTCCCCACCGCTTCGAAGCAGGGGGCACAATCAGAAGTGGCTCACAAGTGGGCAAGGTGGCTACATAACCCCTGCCGCTTTGGGGGGTCCTCACCGCTTCAGAGCGGGGGGCAAAATTAGAGGTGGCCCACAAATGGGCAAGGTGGCTACATAACCCCTGCCGCCTTGGGGGGTGCCCACCGCTTCAGAGGGGGGGGCAAAATCAGAGCTGGCCCACAAATGGGCAAGGTGGCTACATAACGCCTGTCGCCGGGGGGGTCCCCACCGCTTCAGAGGGGGGGGCAGAATCAGAAGTGGCCCACAAGTGGGCAAGGTGGCTACATAACCCCTGCCGCCTTGGGGGTCCCCACCACTTCAGAGGGGGGGGCAGAATCTGAAGTGGCCCACAAATTCGGCAAGGTGGCTACATCACCCCTGCCGCCTGGGGGGGTCCCCACCCCTTCACAGCGGAGGGCAGAATCAGAAGTGGCCCACAAGTGGGCAAGGTGGCTACATAACCCCTGCCGCCTTGGGGGGTCCCCACCGCTTCAGAGCATGGGGCAGAATCAGAAGTGGCCCACAAGTGGGCAAGGTGGCTACATATCCCCTGCCGCCTTGGGGGGTCCCCGGCGCTTCAGAGCGGGGGGCAAAATCTGAAGTGGCCCACAAGTGGGCAAGGTGGCTGCATAACCCCTACCGCCTTGGGGGGTCCCCACCACTTCAGAGCGTGGGGCAGAATCTGAAGTGGCCAACAAATGGGCAAGGTGGCTACATAACCCTTGCCCCCTTGGGGGGTCCCCACCGCTTCAGAGCGGGGGGCAGAATCTGAAGTGGCCAACAAATGGGCAAGGTGGCAACATAACCCTTGCCGCCTTGGGGGGTTCCCACCGCTTCAGAGCAGGGGGGTCAGAATCAGAAGTGGCCCACAAGTGGGCAAGGTGGCTACATAACCCCTTGCCGCGCGGGGGGTCCTCACCGATTCGGAGCGGGGGGCTGCATCTGAAGTGGCCCACAAGTGGGCAAGGTGGCTACATAACCCCTGCCGCGCGGGGGGTCCCCATCGCTTCAGAGCGGGGGGCTGCATCTGAAGTGGCCCACAAATGGGCAAGGTGGCTACATAACCCCTGCCGCTTTGGGGGGTCCCCACTGCTTTAGAGCGGGGGGGGGGGGGGCAGAATCAGAAGTGGCCCACAAGTGGGCAAGGTGGCTACATAACCCGTGCCGCGTGCGGGGTTCCCACCGCTTCAGAGCAGGGGGGGCAGAATCAGAAGTGGCCCACAAGTGGGCAAGGTGGCTACATAACCCCTGCCGCCTTGGGGGGTCCCCACCGCTTCAGAGCATGGGGCAAAATCAGAAGTGGCCCACAAGTGGGCAAGGTGGCTACATAACCCCTGCCGCCTTGGGGGGTCCCCACCGCTTCAAAGCGGGGGGCTTAATCTGAAGTGGCCCACAAGTGGGCAAGGTGGCTGCATAACCCCTGCCGCTTTGGGGGGTCCCCACCGCTTCAGAGCGTGGGGCAGAATCTGAAGTGGCCAACAAATGGGCAAGGTGGCAACATAACCCTTGCCGCCTTGGGGGGTTCCCACCGCTTCAGAGCAGGGGGGTCAGAATCAGAAGTGGCCCACAAGTGGGCAAGGTGGCTACATAACCCCTTGCCGCGCGGGGGGTCCTCACCGATTCGGAGCGGGGGGCTGCATCTGAAGTGGCCCACAAGTGGGCAAGGTGGCTACATAACCCCTGCCGCGCGGGGGGTCCCCATCGCTTCAGAGCGGGGGGCTGCATCTGAAGTGGCCCACAAATGGGCAAGGTGGCTACATAACCCCTGCCGCCTTGGGGGGTCCCCACCGCTTCAGAGCATGGGGCAGAATTAGAAGTGGCCCACAAATGGGCAAGGTGGCTACATAACCCCTGTCGCCTTGGGGGGTCCCCACCGCTTCAAAGGGGGGGCAGAATCTGAAGTGGCCCACAAGTGGGCAAGGTGGCTACATAACCCCTGCCGCCTTGGGGGGTCCCCGGCGCTTCAGAGCGGGGGGCTTAATCTGAAGTGGCCCACAAGTGGGCAAGGTGGCTGCATAACCCCCGCCGCCTTGGGGGGTCCCCACCACTTCAGAGCGTGGGGCAGAATCTGAAGTGGCCAACAAATGGGCAAGGTGGCTACATAACCCTTGCCCCCTTGGGGGGTCCCCACCGCTTCAGAGCGGGGGGCTGAATCAGAAGTGGCCCACAAATGGGCAAGGTGGCTACATATCCCCTGCCGCCTTGGGGGGTCCCCACCGCTTCAGAGCGGGGGGCAGAATCTGAAGTGGCCCACAAGTGGGCAAGGTGGCTACATAACCCCTGCCGCCTTGGGGGGTGCCCACTGCTTTAGAGCGGGGGGGGGGGGGGGGCAGAATCAAAAGTGGCCCACAAGTGGGCAAGGTGGCTACATAACCCGTGCCGCGTGGGGGGTTCCCACCGCTTCAGAGCAGGGGGGGCAGAATCAGAAGTGGCCCACAAGTGGGCAAGGTGGCTACATAACCCCTGCCGCCTTGGGGGGTCCCCACCGCTTCAGAGCATGGGGCAAAATCAGAAGTGGCCCACAAGTGGGCAAGGTGGCTACATAACCCCTGCCGCCTTGGGGGGTCCCCACCGCTTCAGAGCGGGGGGTCGAATCTGAAGTGGCCCACAAATGGGCAAGGTGGCTACATATCCCCTGCCGCCTTGGGGGGTCCCCACCGCTTCAGAGTGGGGGGCAGAATCAGAAGTGGCCCACAAGTGGGCAAGGTGGCTACATAACCCGTGCCGCGTGGGGGGTTCCCACCGCTTCAGAGCAGGAAGGTCAGAATCAGAAGTGGCCCACAAGTGGGCAAGGTGGCTACATAACCCCTTGCCGCGCGGGGGGTCCTCACCGATTCAGAGTGGGGGGATGCATCTGAAGTGGCCCACAAGTGGGCAAGGTGGCTACATAACCCCTGCCGCGCGGGGGGTCCCCATCGCTTCAGAGCGGGTGGCTGCATCTGAAGTGGCCCACAAATGGGCAAGGTGGCTACATAACCCTTGCCGCCTAGGGGGTCCCCACCGCTTCGAAGCAGGGGGCACAATCAGAAGTGGCTCACAAGTGGGCAAGGTGGCTACATAACCCCTGCCGCTTTGGGGGGTCCTCACCGCTTCAGAGCGGGGGGCAAAATTAGAGGTGGCCCACAAATGGGCAAGGTGGCTACATAACCCCTGCCGCCTTGGGGGGTGCCCACCGCTTCAGAGGGGGGGGCAAAATCAGAGGTGGCCCACAAGTGGGCAAGGTGGCTACATAACCCCTGCCGCCTTGGGGGTTCCCATCGCTTCAGAGCGGGGGGCAAAATCAGAGGTGGCCCACAAATGGGCGAGGTGGCTACATAACCCCTGTCGCCTTGGGGGGTCCCCACCGCTTCAAAGGGGGGGGCAGAGTCAAAAGTGGCCCACAAGTGGGCAAGGTGGCTACATAACCCCTGCCGCCTTGGTGGGTCCCCACCGCTTCACAGGGGGGGGCAGAATCAGAAGTGGCCCACAAGTCGGCAAGGTGGCTACATAACCCCTGCCGCCTTGGGGGGTCCCCACCGCTTCAGAGCGGGGGGCAAAATCAGAGGTCCACAAATGGGCAAGGTGGCTACATAACCCCTGTCGCCTTGGGGGTTCCCCACCGCTTCAGAGCAGGGGGCATAGTTAGAAGTGGCCCACAAGTGGGCAAGGTGCCTACATAACCCTTGTTGCCTAGGGGGGTCCCCACCGCTTCAGAGGGGGGGCAGAATCTGAAGTGGCCCACAAGTGGGCAAGGTGGCTACATAACCCCTGCCGCCTTGGTGGGTCCCCACCGCTTCACAGGGGGGGGCAGAATCAGAAGTGGCCCACAAGTCGGCAAGGTGGCTACATAACCCCTGCCGCCTTGGTGGGTTCCCACCGCTGCAGCGCGGGGGGCATAGTTAGAAGTGGCCCACAAATGGGCATGGTGGCTACATAACCCCTGCCGCTTTGGGGGGTCCTCACCGCTTCAGAGCGGGGGGCAGAATCAGAGGTGGCCCACAAATGGGCAAGGTGGCTACATAACCCCTGCCGCCTTGGGGTGTGCCCACCGCTTCAGAGGGGGGGGCAAAATCAGAGCTGGCCCACAAATGGGCAAGGTGGCTACATAACGCCTGTCGCCGGGGGGGTCCCCACCGCTTCAGAGGGGGGGGCAGAATCAGAAGTCGCCCACAAGTGGGCAAGGTGGCTACATAACCCCTGCCGCCTTGGGGGTCCCCACCACTTCAGAGGGGGGGGCAGAATCTGAAGTGGCCCACAAATTCGGCAAGGTGGCTACATCACCCCTGCCGCCTGGGGGGGTCCCCACCCCTTCACAGCGGAGGGCAGAATCAGAAGTGGCCCACAAGTGGGCAAGGTGGCTACATAACCCCTGCCGCCTTGGGGGGTCCCCACCGCTTCAGAGCATGGGGCAGAATCAGAAGTGGCCCACAAGTGGGCAAGGTGGCTACATAACCCCTGCCGCCTTGGGGGGTCCCCGGCGCTTCAGAGCGGGGGGCTTAATCTGAAGTGGCCCACAAGTGGGCAAGGTGGCTGCATAACCCCTGCCGCCTTGGGGGGTCCCCACCACTTCAGAGCGTGGGGCAGAATCTGAAGTGGCCAACAAATGGGCAAGGTGGCTACATAACCCTTGCCCCCTTGGGGGGTCCCCACCGCTTCAGAGCGGGGGGCTGAATCTGAAGTGGCCCACAAATGGGCCAGGTGGCTACATATCCCCTGCCGCCTTGGGGGGTCCCCACCGCTTCAGAGCGGGGGGCAGAATCTGAGGTGGCCCACAAGTGGGCAAGATGGCTACATAACCCCTGCCGCCTTGGGGGGTGCCCACTGCTTTAGAGCGGGGGGGGGGGGGGGCAGAATCAGAAGTGGCCCACAAGTGGGCAAGGTGGCTACATAACCCCTGTCGCCTGGGGGGGTTCCCACCGCTTCAGAGCAGGGGGGGCAGAATCAGAAGTGGCCCACAAGTGGGCAAGGTGGCTACATAACCCCTGCCGCCTTGGGGGGTCCCCACCGCTTCAGAGCATGGGGCAAAATCAGAAGTGGCCCACAAGTGGGCAAGGTGGCTACATAACCCCTGCCGCCTTGGGGGGTCCCCACCGCTTCAAAGCGGGGGGCTTAATCTGAAGTGGCCCACAAGTGGGCAAGGTGGCTGCATAACCCCTGCCGCTTTGGGCGGTCCCCACCGCTTCAGAGCGTGGGGCAGAATCAGAAGTGGCCAACAAATGGGCAAGGTGGCAACATAACCCTTGCCGCCTTGGGGGGTTCCCACCGCTTCAGAGCAGGGGGGTCAGAATCAGAAGTGGCCCACAAGTGGGCAAGGTGGCTACATAACCCCTTGCCGCGCGGGGGGTCCTCACCGATTCGGAGCGGGGGGCTGCATCTGAAGTGGCCCACAAGTGGGCAAGGTGGCTACATGACCCCTGCCGCGCGGGGGGTCCCCATCGCTTCAGAGCGGGGGGCTGCATCTGAAGTGGCCCACAAATGGGCAAGGTGGCTACATAACCCCTGCCGCCTTGGGGGGTCCCCACCGCTTCAGAGCATGGGGTAGAATCAGAAGTGGCCCACAAGTGGGCAAGGTGGCTACATAACCCTTGCCGCCTTGGGGGGTCCCCGGCGCTTCAGAGCGGGGGGCTTAATCTGAAGTGGCCCACAAGTGGGCAAGGTGGCTGCATAACCCCTGCCGCCTTGGGGGGTCCCCACCACTTCAGAGCGTGGGGCAGAATCTGAAGTGGCCAACAAATGGGCAAGGTGGCTACATAACCCTTGCCCCCTTGGGGGGTCCCCACCGCTTCAGAGCGGGGGGCTGAATCAGAAGTGGCCCACAAATGGGCAAGGTGGCTACATATCCCCTGCCGCCTTGGGGGGTCCCCACCGCTTCAGAGCGGGGGGCAGAATCTGAAGTGGCCCACAAGTGGGCAAGGTGGCTACATAACCCCTGCCGCCTTGGGGGGTGCCCACTGCTTTAGAGCGGGGGGGGGGTGGGGGGGGCAAAATCAGAAGTGGCCCACAAGTGGGCAAGGTGGCTACATAACCCGTGCCGCGTGGGGGGTTCCCACCGCTTCAGAGCAGGGGGGGCAGAATCAGAAGTGGCCCACAAGTGGGCAAGGTGGCTACATAACCCCTGCCGCCTTGGGGGGTCCCCACCGCTTCAGAGCATGGGGCAAAATCAGAAGTGGCCCACAAGTGGGCAAGGTGGCTACATAACCCCTGCCGCCTTGGGGGGTCCCCACCGCTTCAGAGCGGGGGGCTGAATCTGAAGTGGCCCACAAATGGGCAAGGTGGCTACATATCCCCTGCCGCCTTGGGGGGTTCCCACCGCTTCAGAGCAGGAAGGTCAGAATCAGAAGTGGCCCACAAGTGGGCAAGGTGGCTACATAACCCCTTGCCGCGCGGGGGGTCCTCACCGATTCAGAGCGGGGGGATGCATCTGAAGTGGCCCACAAGTGGGCAAGGTGGCTACATAACCCCAGCCGCGCGGGGAGTCCCCATCGCTTCAGAGCGGGGGGCTGCATCTGAAGTGGCCCACAAATGGGCAAGGTGGCTACATAACCCTTGCCGCCGGGGGGGGGGGGGGGGGTCCCCACCGCTCCGAGTCGGGGGCAGAATCAGAAGTGGCCCACAAGTGGGCAAGGTGGCTACATAACCCTTGCCGCTTTGGGGGGTCCCCACCGCTTCAGAGCGGGGGGCAGAATTAGAGGTGGCCAACAAATGGGCAAGTTGGCTACATAACCCCTGCCGCCTTGGGGGTTCCCATCGCTTCAGAGCGGGGGGCAGAATCAGAGGTGGCCCACAAATGGGCAAGGTGGCTACATAACCCCTGTCGCCTTGGGGGGTCCCCACCGCTTCAAAGGGGGGGGCAGAATCTGAAGTGGCCCACAAATGGGCAAGGTGGCTACATAACCCCTGCCGCCTTGGGGGGTCCCCACCGCTTCAGAGCGGGGGGCAAAATCAGAGGTCCACAAATGGGCAAGGTGGCTACATAACCCCTGTCGCCTTGGGGGTTCCCCATCGCTTCAGAGCAGGGGGCATAGTTAGAAGTGGCCCACAAGTGGGCAAGGTGCCTACATAACCCTTGTTGCCTAGGGGGGTCCCCACCGCTTTACAGGGGGGGGCAGAATCAGAAGTGGCCCACAAGTCGGCAAGGTGGCTACATAACCCCTGCCGCCTTGGTGGGTTCCCACCGCTGCAGCGCGGGGGGCATAGTTAGAAGTTGCCCACAAATGGGCATGGTGGCTACATAACCCCTGCCGCTTTGGGGGGTCCTCACCGCTTCAGAGCGGGGGGCAAAATCAGAGGTGGCCCACAAATGGGCAAGGTGGCTACATAACCCCTGTCGCCTTGGGGGGTCCCCACCGCTTCAAAGGGGGGGGCAGAATCTGAAGTGGCCCACAAATGGGCAAGGTGGCTACATAACCCCTGCCGCCTTGGGGGGGTCCCCACCGCTTCAGAGCGGGGGGCAAAATCAGAGGTCCACAAATGGGCAAGGTGGCTACATAACCCCTGTCGCCTTGGGGGTTCCCCACCGCTTCAGAGCAGGGGGCATAGTTAGAAGTGGCCCACAAGTGGGCAAGGTGCCTACATAACCCTTGTTGCCTAGGGGGGTCCCCACCGCTTCACAGGGGGGGGCAGAATCAGAAGTGGCCCACAAGTCGGCAAGGTGGCTACATAACCCCTGCCGCCTTGGTGGGTTCCCACCGCTGCAGCGCGGGGGGCATAGTTAGAAGTTGCCCACAAATGGGCATGGTGGCTACATAACCCCTGCCGCTTTGGGGGGTCCTCACCGCTTCAGAGCGGGGGGCAGAATCAGAGGTGGCCCACAAATGGGCAAGGTGGCTACATAACCCCTGCCGCCTTGGGGGGTTCCCACCGCTTTAGAGGGGGGGTCAAAATCAGAGCTGGCCCACAAGTGGGCATGGTGGCTACATAACCCCTGCCGCCTTGGGGGGTCCCCACCGCTTCAGAGGGGGGGGCAGAATCTGAAGTCGCCCACAAATTCGGCAAGGTGGCTACATCACCCCTGCCGCCTGGGGGGGTCCCCACCCCTTCACAGCGGAGGGCAGAATCAGAAGTGGCCCACAAGTGGGCAAGGTGGCTACATTACCCCTGCCACCTTGGGGGGTGCCCACCGCTTCAGAGGGGGGGGGCAAAGTCAGAGCTGGCCCACAGATGGGCAAGGTGGCTACATAACCCCTGTCGCCTTGGGGGGTCCCCACCGCTTCACAGCGGGGGGCAGAATCTGAAGTGGCCCACAAATGGGCAAGGTGGCTACATAACCCTTGCCGCCTAGGGGGTCCCCACCGCTTCACAGCGGGGGGCAGAATCTGAAGTGGCCCACAAATGGGCAAGGTGGCTACATAACCCCTGCCGCCTTGGGGGGTGCCCACCGCTTCAAAGGGGGGGGCAAAATCAGAGCTGGCCCCCAAATGGGCAAGGTGGCTACATAACGCCTGTCGCCTTGGGGGGTCCCCGCCACTTCAGAGGGGGGAGCAGAATCTGAAGTGGCCCACGAATTCGGCAAGGTGGCTACATCACCCCTGCCGCCGGGGGGGTCCCCACCCCTTCACAGCGGAGGGCAGAATCAGAAGTGGCCCACAAATGGGCAAGGTGGCTACATAACCCCTGTCGCCTTGGTGGGTCCCCACCGCTTCAGAGCATGGGGCAGAATGTGAAGTGGCCCACAAGTGGGCAAGGTGGCTACATTACCCCTGCCGCCTTGGGGGGTGCCCACCGCTTCAAAGGGGGGGGCAGAATCTGAAGTGGCCCACAAATGGGCAAGGTGGCTACATAACCCCTGCCGCCTTGGGGGGTCCCCACCGCTTCAGAGGGGGGGGGCAAAATCAGAGCTGGCCCACAAATGGGCAAGGTGGCTACATAACCCCTGTCGCCTTGGGGGGTCCCCACCGCTTCAAAGGGGGGGTCAGAATCTGAAGTGGCCCACAAATGGGCAAGGTGGCTACATAACCCCTGCCGCCTTGGGGGGTCCCCACCACTTCAGAGCGGGGGGCAAAATCAGAGCTGGCCCACAAATGGGCAAGGTGGCTACATAACCCCTGTCGCCTTGGGGGTTCCCCACCGCTTCAGAGGGGGGGGCAGAATCTGAAGTGGCCCACAAATGGGCAAGGTGGCTACATAACCCCTGCCGCCTTGGGGGGTCCCCACCACTTCAGAGCGGGGGGCAAAATCAGAGCTGGCCCACAAATGGGCAAGGTGGCTACATAACCCCTGTCGCCTTGGGGGTTCCCCACCGCTTCAGAGGGGGGGGCAGAATCAGAAGTGGCCCGTAGGTGGGCAAGGTGGCTACATAACCTTTGCCGCCTTGGTGGGTCCCCACTGCTTCAGAGCAGGGGGCATAGTTAGAAGTGGCCCACAAGTGGGCAAGGTGCCTACATAACCCTTGTTGCCTAGGGGGGTCCCCACCGCTTCAGAGGGGGGGCAGAATCTGAAGTGGCCCACAAGTGGGCAAGGTGGCTACATAACCCCTGCCGCCTTGGTGGGTCCCCACCGCTTCACAGGGGGGGGCAGAATCAGAAGTGGCCCACAAGTCGGCAAGGTGGCTACATAACCCCTGCCGCCTTGGTGGGTTCCCACCGCTGCAGCGCGGGGGGCATAGTTAGAAGTGGCCCACAAATGGGCATGGTGGCTACATAACCCCTGCCGCTTTGGGGGGTCCTCACCGCTTCAGAGCGGGGGGCAGAATCAGAGGTGGCCCACAAATGGGCAAGGTGGCTACATAACCCCTGCCGCCTTGGGGGGTTCCCACCGCTTCAGAGGGGGGGTCAAAATCAGAGCTGGCCCACAAGTGGGCATGGTGGCTACATAACCCCTGCTGCCTTGGGGGGTCCCCACCGCTTCAGAGGGGGGGGCAGAATCTGAAGTCGCCCACAAATTCGGCAAGGTGGCTACATCACCCCTGCCGCCTGGGGGGGTCCCCACCCCTTCACAGCGGAGGGCAGAATCAGAAGTGGCCCACAAGTGGGCAAGGTGGCTACATTACCCCTGCCGCCTTGGGGGGTGCCCACCGCTTCAGAGGGGGGGGGCAAAGTCAGAGCTGGCCCACAAATGGGCAAGGTGGCTACATAACCCCTGTCGCCTTGGGGGGTCCCCACCGCTTCACAGCGGGGGGCAGAATGTGAAGTGGCCCACAAATGGGCAAGGTGGCTACATAACCCTTGCGGCCTAGGGGGTCCCCACCGCTTCGAAGTAGGGGGCACAATCAGAAGTGGCCCACAAGTGGGCAAGGTGGCTACATAACCCCTGCCGCTTTCGGGGGTCCTCACCGCTTCAGAGCGGGGGGCAGAATCAAAAGTGGCCCGTAGGTGGGCAAGGCGGCTACATAACCTTTGCCTCCTGGAGCGTCCCCACCGCTTTAGAGCGGGGGGCAGAGTTAGAGGTGGCCCACAAAGGGGCAAGATGGCTACACAACCCCTGCCGCCTAGGGGGTCCCCACCGCTTCAGAGCGGGGGGCAGAGTTAGAGGTTGCGCACAAATGGGCAAGGTGGCTACATAACCCTTGTTGCCTGGGGGGTCCCCACCTCTTCACTGGGGGGGGGGGCAGAATCTGAAGTGGCCCACAGGTGGGCAAGGTGGCTACATAACCCCCGCCGCCGGGGGGGGGGGGGGGGGGGGGGGGTCCCCACCGCTTCAGAGCGGGGGGCAGAATCAGAAGTGGCCCACAAGCGGGCAAGGTGGCTACATAACCCCGGCCGCCTGAGGGGTCCCCACAGGGGTTAGGTAGCCACCTTGCCTACTTGTGGGCCACCTTTGATTCTGCCCACCGCTCTGAAGCGGTGGGGACCCCCCACGCGGCAGGGGTTATGTAGGCACCTTGCCCACTTGGGGGCTACTTGTGATTGTGGCGCCCCGCTGTGAAGCGGTGGGGACCCCCCAGGCGGTAGGGGTTATGTAACCACCTTGCCCACTTGTGGGCCACTTCAGATTCTGCCCCCCACTCTGAAGCGGTGGGGACCCCCTAGGCGGCAGGGGATATGTAGCCACCTTGCCCACTTGTGGGCCACTTCTGATTTGGCTCCTCGCGCTAGGCATTCGGGACCCCCGAGAATGCAGGTTTGACATAGCAATTCTGCCCTCTTTTTGGCCCCCCCTTTTTCCTTTTGACCCTCATGTTTGCAACAGTGTCACGCAAGCAAAGCTCTGCGGAAGGCACTGAGGCAGGCACGAAGAAGCACTGAGGCAGGCACGAAGAAACGGCGACAATGAGTCCCGGTGGCACGGATGACACCCTTAGAATACGCATGCAGTGTACTTTTATTGCTTGGTTGTTTATGGCACTCTACCCTTGAACTGATGAAGGAGCTTACTCATCATTCCTGGGTAAAGAGTCACAGACACAGGCTAAGGTGCAATGCATGCGGGGGACTGACAATCAAAATGTATGCCCCCCTATTATGGGTCACTACACTCATTGGACTTTCTGGGGTTTATTTCACGCCTCCGGCTTGGCTCTCTTCCCTGCATTGTATGTTATATGGTACGTTTTGCTTATGCACATGGGGTGCCCAGTTGTGTTTCTGTCATGACTCCTCCCAGGTATTTGCACTCTTCGATTCGTTTCCATTTTTTTCAACTGTGTTTGCCCCCAAGATTCCCCTCCCCCCCAGGTGCCCCCATGGACATCAACATTTATGGAGGGGATCCAGATAAGCAAATCGAAGGGGGCACTACATACAGTTTTGGTGCACATATTGTGGGTTGAGGTTTCGCCCAAGACCGCTATTTTGGTTCTGGGCATGTAAGTGTTGTGTGTATGTACGTTTAGAAGCACCGTTGAGCATCCCCGTGTGCTCGGAGGCTAGTGGGGGGTGGCCCCAATTTTGTTTTGGTCACCCCCCGTAACATACCCCCTGGTGTGGGGTATGGGTGGCAATGTTTCCCGCGAGACAAATTTTGGGTCCGAGTGTGAGGCCGCACCACCCGCCACCCGGTAACACGACACAACAATTTTCTTTGGCCGAGCTGTGGCTAATCCGTCTCCATTGCAAAGCAACAATGCCAGTTCGGAGGCTTCTGCGTTGAATGTGTGGTGTAAGCGGGGAGAGGTGCTCATTGGATGGTAGCTGTGACGGTGAGTCCTTGGCCCTTGCATCCCTTGTGAAGCGGGAATTGGACCGTGGAAGCAAGCAGTGGCATTCCATGCACCTGTATCGCCCTCCCTTCACTTGTGGGCAGTGCCATTGGAAAGTTTTCTTATGGTGCGTCTATTGCGAGGGGTGCATGTTGTGTGCGGAAGGTGAGGAGTGCGTTGCTCGCAAGTTTAAAGACAGAGATGAGTCACGCTGGGTCTTGCAAAAGCGGGAGGAGGAGGTTGAGGTTGGGAAGATCTTGCATCCCACGCAATCCCATGCTGAAACTACCCCTCTCCTCCCCGTGTGCTTTGTCCCCCCCCTCCCCACACCCGGATGGTGACAGCAGCCTCCCCGCGATTACGTCCGCAAATGCGTCTCCTACCAGCCTGCCTCTAGCCATGGAGGAATTGGACGACCATCCCAATTCTCCCACGGAGACTGTCCCCCCACCCCCATGCTCTAATATCACCCCGCCGTCACAGACCGGAATGGTTAATACGAGGCCTGTTTGTGGAGATGACGTCTTGGCCGCAGTGTGCCATGCCCTGACTAATGGCCCAGGCAGCCCTACTGCCCAATTGCAACATGTTGAGTCATTGCTCCGTGACGAATGGCAACGACCACTTGACATGATCATTCCAAGTTCCGGGTCTCAACAAAAATTGCTGGAGGCACGCCATTTGAGGGATGTTTACTCAAAATCTTACGTCACAGATAGTGCCGAGATTGTTGTGTATTACTGGTGGCTCACTCGGACAACTTTGAGTGCGGACTGGGATGTGATGGGTGTGGCGTGGGTTGTGCGTGACTCATTGTGGAATGGGTCATCCGTGCCGTTGGGTCGTAGGTTGGTGTTGGCTGAGTCATGGGCGCTGCGTACTTTGAAAGCAGCGTCCATTGATATGGTCTATGCGCCTCCCTTGCTCGCGGCGCAAATACATAATTTGCGCAATGAACATTGGGTGCTGCGCTTGTTGTTGGTTTCCCCAACACGCACTTTCTTGTGCCTCGTGTTCGATCTGCTGCGTAAGCCGTACATAGCGGGTGCAAACACCGAGGAGTTGGCAATAGTGAACCTCATTGCCGAACGAGAAGGCATTGAGGCAAGGCCGCAGAACAGGTGGGACAAGTTTTTGGGTGAGTTTGGCAGTGTAGCTTTTGCTACCCCCCTCTACTCCACCTTCCTACATCACGAAGACGGTGTGAGCTGCCATCCTGCCTGCCTTCCGATGCTACATTGCCTTTTGTCTAGGCGTGTTGTCGACGGTAGCATCCAACTTCGTTCACCCAGCCGTTCGTCGTGCTTTTTTTGCGACGACACAGCCCACATCACGTGCCCTGAATGTGGAGTTTATTAGTGTGCCCTGCATGCTTCCGGTTTCTGTCCCTCAGAGATATGTGTGGCATTGCTGGCATTTATTGCCACACTGGCATGCATTGTGTTGGCATTCGCCTTGGGTGACCGGCTTGTGGTTGACACGCCGCCTTGTGTAGATGAGGTCCGTCCAAAGGTGGTGATCCGTGGTGAAGAATTTTTTGTTCCAGAGCATTACCCCAAAGATGCCTTTGGGAAATTGGAGTATGACAAAAATCTTATCCAAGAGTTGGATACAAAGACCACGGGCGTGCTTCGCAACATGTGCAAGCACAACCCCCCCTCTGCGCAACCCACATACAAAGATAAGAAGGCGGACCTCATCTACAAGCGCGTCTTTTGCGACTTCATATGAAGCACACGTGTGTGCACCTCATATATGTATATATATATATATATATATATATATATATATATATATATATATATATATATATATATATATTTATGATATAAAAGCTCCTTCTTTTCTTGAGCCTCATTTTGGTTTTGCTGACCTTGCAATACACGGTTTGGCCCGGGTGGGGCGCCACTTACACAAGTGGCCTGGAATAGACCAGGGGGCACCATGCCCTTAAACACAAATACCACCCCCCCCATAAATTTTGTGTTTTTTGTTCAAATTCAAGTCCAAATTTGTCACTGCCTAGTAACCTAGTAAGGAAAATTTTTTCAAATTTTTGCTTTTTTTACCTAGTGAAAAAAATTTTAAAAAATTTTTTTAGTAAAAATTTTTTTTACGAGATTTTGCTACATTTTACTAGGTTTTGCTACGTGCATACTAGGTTTCACCAAATGCCCGTCCAGTTTCTGCAGGTCCACACAGTTCCCCGCATGGCGAGTAGTGTCATTAGCGAGCACAAAAGCATACTCCCATAAAGGCCAAACACAGCCCTTATACAGACTGAGTATTGTGTTCGCACAAGGTTGCTGACAACAAGGACACACACGCCACCCCTGCAAAAAAGTAAGTTTTTTCTCAGTATTGCCGTTGTGTTCTTCCGAGTTTTATGGTGATTTCTTTTGCCTTTGTTTCTGATCTTGTGTCCTGATCTGATCCTCCCTGTCGCCACCAGAGCCCCCACCATCCCACTACAGGGGACAGGGAAACTTGGGAGGGTGCAGCGGTCGTCCACATGACTGCACTGTGTCTGGGCACTGCACCTTCCTGGGGAACCCTTCAGCCCCCACATCTTAGACTTCATGTTTGATCTGCACCTTCAGTCACGGTATTTGTCCAGCCACTGTCTCCTTGAGTGCCGGTTTCAATGGCATTTGTCACCGACAGTCACTGCCTCTGATTGCTTTGGCAAACGTCTCCAACCGCCTTTCTAAATGCTTCTAGGGCTGCCTCTCAGGTCCCCTCCCTTCTAATGTATCCCTGCCCGAGGGACTCCTCGGGTAAAGTGGTCTATGTGTCTGTATCTGTCTGGGTATGTTAATGTTTGTTCGTTCCATTGTTCAACTGACATTCAACCAGCCTGCAGTCGAGAATTAAGGTGCAATCTTTGCAGGTTGAGGAGCGCAGTGCCTCATTTGTAATTTTGCTTATTTTTCTGACCTGTCATCTTTCTGTGTTCCATTCAATCAATGTAGATCCCCCCCCCCCCCCCTCTCCTCCTGCTAAGTCTGTTTTATATTGTCATTATACAAGCTTTTCTCGTCATTGTTCAAAGGCACTTTGTTACTATTCTGGGGTTTATGTCCTTGTGTTGGATTCTGAAGGCCTCGCGGTCAGTCATCTGTTGTTCCAACCCCATTCTGCTGCATCACCTAGAATGTGTGTGTTTCATTTTCCAGGTGCAAAACAACCATCTGCCACAATTGGCTGAATGGCCACTGTGATTTCGGACCCAGCTGTACTTTCGCCCATGGCCAGGGTGAATTGCGGCTTGCACATGTTGATGAAGGCAGCAGCGAGCCGTCGGAGCCGTCGCAGGTTGGTTGGTTTTTTGCTGTATTCTGGTTCCCCCCTTGTGTTCACATTATAGTTTGTAGCAATGCCTTGCAATGCAAGTGCGGACAACACAGGGGTTACTTAGCCATTGGTCCACTTTCAGTTTTAAGTCAAATTCGTCCAACACTGAGCAAAAATGTTTGGAAGAAAATGTTCCATGAAAAATTTTGTTACTCTGTTTTACCAACTGGACCAACTGGACTGCTTACTCAGTGATGGCCAGTGCCCAGAATGGATAAAATAGGTGCCCACTAGCCTCTTGCCACTGAATGCACTTGCAGTGCCATAATTGCTGTCTTCAGCTGGCAACGCCATTTGGCCTTTGGGGGGGGGACCACTGGTGTGAAGGTGGTGTGAGGTGGTATAAAGGTGGTGTAAAGGTGGTGTAAAGGTGGTGTAAAGGTGGTGTGAAGGTGGTGTGAGGTGGCGGGGCTCCTGAGGCGTTCGATCAGTGTGCGCAGGGGATCAGGCACCGGGGAGCCAACCCTGGGGCCCATGGCCACCACTGGGGCCCCTGATGCATTCTGTGAAACCACCAGTGCGCGCAGGGGTGCAGGCACCCAGGGAGCCAACCTTGGGGACCCTGCGGCACAGCGCCGCTGTTCGTCTGCACCCAGGGGATCCAGCACCCAGTGGGCCACTGCTGGGGCCCCTGAGCGCACTGTGGAACTGAATGGTGGGCCAGGCAAGGGAAGGAACCTCTGACAGGACCAGGGTGGGAAGAACCAAGGACGACGGTGCGGTCACAGTGCAGCGTAAAGCACCCCGGCACATGGTGCAGGCGCACACACCACCCGCATCAACCATGAAGCACACGCCGCCCACAACCAACAAGGAACGCGCCCTGCGCATGCGTGACCCATGGAGTGGGGGAGCGTATGTGGGTACGGCCGGGACAACGCGTGGAGGAGCAGGGCACCTGGGCCTCACGCACACGGCAATGCAGCAAGGCAGGTTGTGGACGGCCTGAGGACAGAGGTGTGGGGACAGCAAAAACATTCAAACGACACCCTCCCCAACCAGCACAACCCCAGTATGCCAACTACTGGGCGCCACTAACGCGCAAACGGCACATCCTGCCACATCCAGCACACCCTCAGCACACCAACCACTGGGCTCCGCGAACGTGGAAATGACACCAGCAGGAGCACCGGCCGCAGTGGCCGACAGAAAGCAGCGACCCGACGCAACATGTGAAAAAGAAGAACGGGTGACTGTCCAGGGCCCCGTAAAGAAACAACAACCAGACGGAATGTCTCAAGGGGGGGGGGGGGTCTGCCTTGGAGTTGCCAGGTTCAGGGGAAGGACAAGGGTCAGTGGCAAGAGGCCAGAGGCCAATAGGCACTGCCAGCTGAACCCCTGGTACAGGGAGTACACTCCACTTGCAACACAGTGGACAAAATGTTTGGAGATGTAGCACACTGCTGATGTGTAATCGTTGGTGACCTGGAGCCCCCTTATAATCTCCACATCAATGTGAGAGATCTCCTCCAAATTTCAGCGCTAGGAGTAAAATGCTGCAAAGCTGGACAGACGTCCCACTGTCATCTGCAAAAGTCCCATCTTTTCTCCCATCAGCCCCTCAACACAATTGGGCACCATTGCTAAGCAGGTCACACAAACGGCAGGGCACTGGATGGGTTGTACTTGGTACACACTTGCCACCCACCCCCCACCCCCACCCCTTCAAGGCAGGTGAAAACACTCGGTCTACTTGTTGGTCTCTGTGTCAAAGGGCATGTGTGAAGAATTTGGCGTCCTCAGGAATGAGGGCATATCCCCCCCCCCCCCCCCCTTCACCTTTCACCATGCCGGTAATGCATGGTGTCTTTATCCGACACTGATTGCTGATGTCTGACTGACAGCTACTGACTGTGATTGTCTGACTAACTGTAGTCAGACATGATGTTCTGTTTTCTGTTTCAGACACAGTGTGTGTCTTGAGGTTCAACCAGGTTTGGCATAGAGAATAGGGATGCACTTATGTCTGACTGTGGATTGCATTACCTCTGGTTTGCATTTGTCTGTTTTTTAATTAGGTCACCCCCCCCCCCCTTCACCAAGTCAGATGGGCCTGCACATTGGGCCTCAAACTGGGAAGCTTTGGGCTTTCGGGCTATTGTCTCCTTGCCCGATGAGAGCCGTATAGGCTCATGGGTTGCCTACCTTGAGCCTTGCAGCAGGCGCAGTGGCGTCACGTGCAAGGTACCCACGTGCTGCGCCGCACCATACAGCGTGCGCGGTGGTGCCGTGTGCTTGGTGCTGGTGTGCTCATGCCAGTGGGAGCCTCCATAAGGGGGCGCCTCCTTAGGGCTTAGGAGGTTGCCGAGGGTGCCGGGGCACTCGCCGGTGTCCCAAAACTGGCGTTTGACCAAAAACTCAGTGCCGGCGGGGGGGGGGGGGCTTCTGGCTATGTAGCTCAACACAGCCTTTGGACTTCAATCGTGTGTACCTGCATTTGAGGGGCGCTGGCTGTTGGCCGTCAGGTAGAGCACAGCTCTTGTTCTAAGAGTGTGTGTACCCGCTGGTTTGGCAAAAATATGCAACCATGGGATTGCCCACTGGTCTCTGTAGCAGCTGTGGGATAGCCCATTGTCGTTGCTTCTAAGGGACGGGAGGCCCATTGGGATTCGAACCAAGGTGAGATGTGCCGCCGCCACCAAGGGTGCATGACCACTTGGCCATCACCCGAACGCAAGTGCCGGCCACGGTCCCCCCCCCCCCCCCCCGCACACCAGTCAGCGATCCAACCGTGCGCACCTTAACACACACCTCCACACGCTCGACGGCTAGCGATGTGGTGGAGCTGGCTCGGCGGCCAACGACCCGGCGGGGCTCGCACTTGGGCCTCGCACACCCGCGGTAGAAGCAGAAATGGCACTCGGATGACAGTAAAAAGGGACACCACAGTGAACGCGTCCGCGGGTGTCGGATTGTTGCCAGCCGCCACATACGTCAAGAACGTGACCACACTTGCTAGTGTCGGAATCACAATCCCCATCGGCTCTGTGATGGCCTGTGTCAAATGCGGAATGAAGCCGTGGAAAGAGCAATTGATTCACAGTGGGTACTCTGCAAAATGATGGCCGCTCGGCTGCTGTTCTGTCCTCTCTCATGTGAGGGATTGTTTTCATTAACAACGTGTTACCATGGGTCACCCTGTCCGTCCGAGTACTGCTCGCTTGTTATTGAAAGCTCTAAGTGGTTGTTAGGATTCATCACAAAACTGAAAGTGGGAGGGTGCCAAATTGACAGGGACAGGGAACGAAAGTAAGGCTTGCAACCCGCGGTGAGCAAACGCATGGGGGCAGTCCAATCGTCGTTGGCAGACCGCTCCGTGCTACGTGCGGTCACACTCACAAAGCTCCTTTGGGGACGCGCCGAGCGCCGCAGGCTCGATGGCATGCCCCCCTCCCCCCCTCCACGATGTATATCTTCTGGCCCCTTGCCCCCATCCTAGTGAAAGTGGCACCGAGCCCTCTGCCCCCCTACCCATACACACACACACACACACACACACACACACACACACACACACACACGACCATCCAAATGAGAGGGGTGCCCTTCCCAAAAGAGTCAGAATTTCGCTCCCCGGGGGCAGGCATCAGAACAAGAGACACAGTGGCCCAGTGATTTTATAGCGCATCGGCAAGGCAAAAGCACTGCTGGACGAGGTGCACGGCGTCCAAGGCAAGTTTGAAGATCCTGCAAAGTGGTCTCCACCATGGTTAATGCCACTGGGCTGAACGCTTCCGAATTTATGCCTATAAGCCTGAAGGGCGTTTGTCCTTTTGAAACGAAGAATCTGTGCACCACTTGGGGCTCGTCTAGACCAGGTAGGGCCAAAGAAATAGTTTTCAGCCTGATGTGCCAAGACCACAGAATTGCACCTTCTTTGCTTATTCCATACAACCGCGCAGTATGGCTTGCGCGGCTGTGCATGGCACGGGGGCCAGCACTTATCGCGGCCATGGCCGTATGCTATGGGAAGCCAAGCCAGACTCCCACATGTCAAGGTCGTTTGGCAGGGCGCTGCAGACCGTGCACTCCTGGGGCTGGCGCCCACAAGGGTGCTGATGGGAATGGGAAGTGGTAGGATCCACAGACGGGCTACAACTCACAGGAGACTTTAAACTCGTGAAACACAGCGTACGAGAACAATTGCGCTCACAGCAAGTGGTGCAACCGGTCACAAGGCGCCCCGGACAATTCGTGGGCATGCATTACCAAGCCAATAGGCAACTGGTTGGAGCCCGCATTGCCTCTTTTCAATCAGAGCAAGAACACTCCATTGTGCATACTCTTTTAGTGCGGGGCTTGTGGACATCGGTCCGCGCCTACCAAAGGGGCATGACCCCCCCCCCCCCCCCAATGCCCCTACTGCGGCTCGGCGGATGAAACCCAGCATCATGTTTTGTGGGACTGTCCAGAATGAACAGCAGCACGGAACCTGCACAAAGCGCAAGTGACTTGGGAGGCCTTAACTGCCCACCCTCCCGGACGCCCAAAAGTGCAAAATTTTGCCTCATACCAGGGTTAATTTTTGGGGTACTAATTAGAGGACGAGGTAAGACATTATTGCCAAAGACTGGGTTTTAAAAGATTCTTTTTCTTCTCATATACATGAAGCTTTCTCAACTACCTAAATCAACCCCCCAAATTAGCCAATTTCAATTATGATGTGAAATCTCGCATCTCATTTGAAAATACGTGATATCATACCCATTGTTAGCCTTTTTCAGGTCCAGTGAGACGCGAAATTTCCACTTCTTCGATTTTGGATGATTTGATGCCTTTTCTTTCAATGGTCATTTGTGATGTGTGTTTGTATTGTATTGTAACCAATTTGAAGCCTATGATGTTTTTTGTGAGTCCCGACATCTTTATTACCCAGTTTGTTCATTGATCTGAGGCATGTTAATCTGATTCAATCCTGCATTGTTACGTGTGGTTGTTGCTAAATGTGAAGTTCAAACTGCAGAGCAGTTGATGACAGATGTTGCGAATGGTGGATGTGCTAGGTTACTTGCTGGCTGGGCACTGGCCATGCGATGGACGAACTCGGAAGGATCTTACGCAAGTGCTATTTGCTCATGGTGTCCGCAAGAAGCCCCGTTAGTACACTGTTTTCTCAAATCACTTGATCTGCCTTTGGACACTACTGCGAAAAATTGCTGCTCCCTAGTCTCAAGATTCACCGGTGGCAATCCCTTTGAGCCGGAGGACATGCTGATTGTTGGCTCCAACAGGAATTTTGCACGCAGCCATGCCGACACTAACAGCCAGAGCACTTAGCAGGCCACATGGCTTTGGGAAAGCATGCTGAACCACCAGATGTGCCTTTGGTATGACAATTGGGTGAAAAAAAAACTTTGGGTTTGATCTGCCGCATCCCGATCATTCCATTAATTGCACAATTGTTGCTGTGTTGCATCTACCAGTATTACCACCGTTTCCCGGGGCATGTTTCTTGATGGATTCTGTTGAAACCATTGGAGCACGAGTGGAAGCTTTGCAGGTAAGTCATGGAGATGTCCGTTGGTGTGTTTATGCCTTACCGGGTATCATTCGGCGGACATTTGTCGAAGTACCTTTTGACATTGTACGTCAGAACGTCCTCTCCCTTCGCTGGCAACCAATGATGCTCTCTCAGCTGCGGTGTGGGACCAAAATAGATCATTTGAAACCGGTGAACATGATCTGTTACCTGCAGCAGACAACTCGACATGATTTTGCCACTGTGTGTGGATATGAAGAGTCATTATGAGCTTCTCAAGTACCTATATGGGCTGAGCTATACACCATGGAATTTCCATCTGCACTGGGTGAGTCTACCCCTCATTTATGGAGTTTGGCACCCCTACAAACATATGATTACATTGTTGTACCGGTCCTTTATGCCGCTCATCTCCTTGGTTGAGAAAATCCACACTGACTTCAAAGTGGGGGATTGGGTACCAACAAAGGTGAAGTGTATTCACATGGAGAAGACGACACTTGCCCTATGTCTCAATGCAAGCACCTACCTCCCTAGAGTTCATGCAAAAATTGATGCACTCACTCTGGCAATATGGAATAGGCCGGCTACTAATCTGGAGGCAAAAGCTAGATAGCTACTCCTGGGTTTGCAAGTACTTTTGAAGGAGCACTGCCCTGCTGCTTTTAGGATTGGTGTCCTCGTTCAGAATTGCAACTGGGCTGGTAGAGACCCTGGCAGTGGGAAGAATGCCTTGGCAGGGTTGGAGTCCTGTCTGTTGGTCATGCTTGCCATTGTGGGTACCGAGTGGGAAAATGTGGAGTATATCAAGACGTTGGTGTGTGCTTTGTTGACCTGGCAACGGTGGCATTCACGGACACGAGGCTGCATTCACAAGGAGGAATATGGGGAGGCAATGTTGAGCACGCTGTGTGCCCAATGCCAAGTCTGGAGCACTAAAACATCCCTGAGTGGCGCTTTGGAGGTCTTTATAACTTTGGCCCACACACAGAGAGGAAGAAAACACCTACGGTTCTCACTAACGGACAAATGTGTGCAGAGGTATGGGTCCAACTTGAGGAAATTTATTTTCAACGTTTCTGTGGGAAACCTACCCATTGTCCAATGGCAAACCCCCACCTTTCGCGTTGTAGAAGCTGTGCATTGCCTGGTGGGTTCCTACATACGAGAGTCCGAACATATTTGTGAAAAACAGCAAATAGGGAGCTTCGTGATGGTGCAGCCGCAAACGCTTAGGAAAAACAGGGGCATCAACTATATGAAGGATCTTCTGCAATTACTATAACAAATAGTGCCACCATCTCCAATTGAGCGACAACGCAATGCTGCCATCCAACGAGTCCTGGAAATCACCCGGTGAGCAAAACCGAAACCTAAACCCAAGCCGAAACCAAATAGGGTTCCAAAGCCTGTTCCACAAGCAGCCCGCCAACCCCCCCGGCCCCGCGCAAACGTTCCCGCCCCCATCCCCCCCCCCCCCCCCCCCGCCCCCCAAGCCCGCCCCAATGCCACCGCCTGCTCCACATGCTGCCAGGGTTCAACTACCGGAAGTACCAATTGTTGCCCCCGAGGTTGAACAAGTAGATGAAGATGCTGAGGTGGATGCTCTTGCACCCGGCATGTATGTTATTAATAGTGACTGGGATGACAGCAGTGTGTCCGATGATAGTGATGTTGTGGTCATGTTAGACGAGGAACAGGAATTTGGATAGGACACCTCTGGTTGGGAGTGATCAATGCCTTTCTTTGACGTGCCCTATGCTTTTTTGCCTGGAGTTATGTGTATTTTACTGTGAGACGTGAAATTTCGCATCATTTCTGGAGACCGCCTTTTTGGTATGGGTGAATTCATGCAATTCCAATGAGACGCGAAATTTCGCATGCTTTTTGTGATTTTACTTATTCGGGGGTGTCCATTCAAGATGTTTGCTATGGTTTTCCGTACACGTGTGTGATTCATGAATGTTTTTGAACCATTAAGCAAATGCAGCACTGTTTCAGGATTGACAGGATTGACAGTCACTGTGAGGAAATTCCCACTACTGAACTACGTAATTTGGCCTAAAATAAGGAATTCATTGGGTTGAAATCTATGAATGCACCGCATTTCGTATGTTCATTGAAGCAAAACCGGTGGTTTTTGCTTGCAGTCTGTTTAACCAATGTCAGATGCGCCTCCCAAAACACGAACCCACATCCCTGTGGGCCCAGACCCCCCCTTCTCTCTTGCAACCATCCCAACCGACCGTCGATGGACTCAGTCAACGAACTCCTCACAGCCGTGCTGCCAAAAAAGCGGGCATCAGGACCGTCTCCTTTGTAGACTCTGTGCAAAGGACAATGATTTTGTCGTACAAGGTGTTGAGGATTGATGAGAATAGAGAGTACGGGCAGACCACGGGGGCTGGCCCTGGCCGGGACCCGACCCCAAGGGGGGGGGGGGGGGTGCCCCTCTACGGACCCCAAAATTGTCGCACGGAACAGTGTGCTTTGTCGGCGCCGGAGGCGCCGCAGATTTTGTTTTAGGCACACGGCGGGGGGGGAATTTTTTTGTTCCACCCCATGTGTCTATACTCAAAATACTCAGAATTTTGTGGAGGATTCAAAAATGGCTGAAAAGCACAAAAAGGTTATGTAGCCACCTTGCCCACTTCTGGGCCACTTCTGATTCTGCCCCCCGCTCTGAGGCTGTCTGAGACTCCCTTCGCTTCTCTACATATATGTCTGTGGTTTGTGACAAGGGGAAGGAAAGGCCTTTGGGCGAACTCAAGGCAACATTCAGTACTGCTATGAAAGTGCTGCAGTGCAGCAAAACAATCACCATTCACAGTGCATCTTGTTAGCTTTGTGTGTTTGCGCGCTTGGACGGGGCCTGCCGGAAAAGGTGCTGGGTTTGGGTCAACGAAGGGGGGGGTGGGGTCCCCCCCCCCCTACAGCCCCCCAAACTGTCGAACACCCCTCGGGGTCACACATTGGCTGGCGCCAGCCCCCGTGGGGCAGACAAGGAAGGTGAGTGACATCCTAGACGGTTTGACGACCTGGCGAGGGTCCCACCAATGGCCAGATAATCGTATGTTGCTGTTGTGCAACTTCTCATTTCGTCGACTGCTGTTCTCGTTCATTGAAAAATCTTTGTGCTGCTACTTCAGTGGGCAATTTGTGGATTATTGGTAGCATGTGTTTTTAGCAGCACGACTACATGCAGCTACATGTGAATTCGAGTGTATGGTATTGAAGTGGGATACTTCTTTACGTGTAACAACGCTTGGTTGGTCAGCAGCGGAGTGCTCAATTATTGGGCACAGGTTTTTCTTTGAGTAAGTGGGCAGTGCTTCCGAGGAGCCACAGAATGCCGATCTGAGTATGACAAATGTCTGCCGGGTGATGCTGGAGGAGGCTGGGCAAACGGTTGATGAAGGAAGTTTGGTATGTCAATTTTCCTCTGCCACTACGACCCTAATTGTTGCAGAGATTCAATGCACCTTAATTGCTGTATTTGCACCCCTTTTCTAGTTGCCTATGTACCTGACATTTAGTGAGGGCCCCTTGCACAGTATCCTATGTCTTGAAGCAGTGCAATGGGTAATGGGGATTTTGGATCTACCGCTGAACCTGACGAACTAGGTACTGGTGGGGTCCTCATCCCCAAATCTGGCCGTTCAGTTGCATATCCCTCTTAAATTTGAATGTTCAGTCGTATTTGGGTATCTCAAAGCTGACGTTGATGAATTGCGAAAGGATGCTATTGAGTTGACAACTGGCACTTTGCGGGAAGATGACTCTCTGGCACCGATTTATTGGGAGTTTGTTCTGCCTCAGCTGGACAAGGGGATTCATGTGGACCGGACTGGGCCCCTGGAGTTGGGGATACGGACTCCCACGCTTTGGCGTGGCCCCTTGAGTTGGGGATACGGACTCCCACGCTTTGGCGTGGCCCCTTGCATTCGGGATACGGACTCCCACGCTTTGGCGTGGCCCCTCGAGTTGGGGATACGGATTTGCACGCTTTGGCGTGGCCCCTTGGAGTTGGGGATATGGACTCCCACGCTTTGGCGTGGCCCCTCAAGTTGGGGATACGGACTCCCATGCTTTGGCACAGTATGCAACCATGTTGTCCCCTTACACATCATGCGGACTCATGTGGGCAGGCACATCTTGAGGGACGAATGTGTCGTAGATGCCTGCGGCTTGTGTGGAAGTAAGGAGTGCACCACAGAATTGCTCCGCAATGGGCAGGGTAAGCTCCCCTGGAGCCCACAAACGTTCGGTGGGGGGCAATGGCCAAGGCTTCTGCACGCAATCCGTGCACAAACCGGCCGATGCACTGCACCTTGTGTAAGGCCGCCGTGTGGTTGTACGGCATGCAAATGCACTTCGGCGCAAAGCATCCCGATGTCGCTCCCCCCGGTAGCCTTTGTGCCCCACTCTCGGAGCGGGATGTCGTCCTCGCTTGGACTGCGCATGAGAAAAAAAGGGACGGAACGAGCTTTATTTGTGTATACGGCGAAGGAAAAAACCCTACTACCATAGAGTACTATTTGTGTGTACGACGAAGGAAAAAAAAACCAAATGGGTGCCTCATAGGCCCAGGCAACCTGCCACGCAACCAGCTGCTCTCCGGTGTGACGGGCCGTGTCGGAGAGAACAGCATATATATACTGCCTTCCCCAGGCAGGGGGCGTGGGCGCCTACAAGCACCATTGCACTGGTGAGGAGGTAGAGTGGAGGCCTCCGATGTTGTAGATTAACTCCTTAAGCCACCGCATCTCTGCCAGACTGGACTAGATGTCTACTAACCCTCTCACCTAGCCCCCCCCTTAGCGACTAGCAGCGCAGCGACTAGCTAGTCCCCAGAGAAGCCCTCCCTAGCGGCTAGCCCCCCCCCCCCCCGCGCCCCCGGGGGCCTTCGGCCCACTTCTATTAGGTGGGGGGAGTCGCGTCTAAAAGCGAGGAGACCCCAAGAGTTTGCCAAAGGTGATCATTTGTTGACAATATAGGTGCTTGAGCACCAAGGGGACCCGCGTAGTGGCCGCTAGGCCCATGTAGCTTGGGCTATGGGCCTCTCAAAAGCCCCAAAATTGCTGTTGTCGAGGCAATTTGGTGGCACCTGAAAATTTTGGAAAATTCGACATTTTCTGAAATCCTTTTGTCACCTCTAGGATGGGTTTGGGTGGTCATTTGGTGACAAGATACGTGCCTGAGTGCCCACGGGGACTCAGGTTGTGGCCGCTTGGCCCATGTAAGGCCAACCGTCGCCGAGTTCCCATTTCTATTCAGCATTTTCTTGTCATTTTCTGCGATGTTGAAAGTGGAGGTTTTTTTTTCAGGTAACATATGCTGTTTTGGGGGGGCCAATCCCTGGTTTCAGACCTGATTTTTGTCGCTTGGAGAAAAAATTGGATAGAAATCGCCTCAAAAATGGTACTCCACACCCTTCTGCCCCCTCCGAGGCCACCCTGAACCATCAAAATTAAGCCAGCCTTACCAATTTTTTGCTACAGCCTACATGGTTGAGGTAAATTTTTGCCCCAAATCGCAAGACATCCGCAAAAACAGAGAAACTTTTCAGGCCGATGTCAATGGTGGGTGCAGTAGCATGGGGAGCACCAAAGAAAGTGGTAAAGGACCCCAATAGATCCGACGCAAAACCGGTTTTTTTTTCCTTATCCTCTGAATAAGGATGCTACAAGTATGGAAAAGGGTGTGTTGGCTATGGTTTTTCTTTTTTCTGCAAAAGAGTAAGACAAGGGTTGCAAAGCAGTTGGGCATTTGAAAGAGTTGTCTTCAAATGTGTTGTGGTTGGTTTCGGTTTGCAACCCCTTTGTGTTTGTGTAATGTTGCATCTGGGACTGTAAATGGGAATGGCGGAGACCAATGGTTGTTGTGGCAATCTATGCTCAAGGTGGTGTTGGATTACTTTGTTTGTGCCACTCCACCTCCTCACTCCTTTTGAGTCACAGTCCATCATGGTTTGTGGGTGTTGCATGTTTGAGTTGGTGGTCCTTTGAATCCAACATGTGCCTCACTTGCTATGGGGTAACTGGACTAGGACTGTGTGTGTTGTGTGAGTCTGTTCAAAAGCCCCCATTTCATCTCCCTGAAGCTGTTCCTTTTTCCGAAAGCTCTGTAGGGTCTTTTCGACATGGTACTGCCCCAAAATTTGGCAGTGTGCCTTCTCATTTGCCTTCTTGTGCTCTTGCATGCATTGTTCTAGCATTAGAATTGATGTACACCAGCATATGTGGGCTTGCAGTGATGTTCTGTTCGCAATTTCAGGCTCTGACGAAAGGAGCTGCAGCTATGCAGCAAATGGCTCACCAAGCGTCTGACATCGCATCACTGTACGAACGACTGGGCAGCCAAGTGATCAAAGATCCTAAAACAGACCGACCCCAAGTTGTTGTCGACCTCAAGTCCTTTCAATCTTTACTTCAGACTGTGAACAGTATTCTGGTCAATGCCACCCTGGGCACGGAGAAGTCCCAGGAGCAACAGCAGCCATCATTCAGCGATGCCTCCCTAGAACAGTTGCAGCATGAACAAGAATTGACATTTCTGGTTGACTACTGCGAATCAGCAGAGCAGCTTGGCAGTAGCAACATTTCATGAATTGCAAGGCAAGTGCCTTGCCGCTCAATTACCGTCGAGGTAGTTGATGGGTGGTCATCAACAGCTCCGTAAGCTCCAGGCATACCAGAATCTGGCAGGTTTTCCCTTTGCTTGAAGTGCAACCCTGAAGGACACAATAGTTGAACAATGTATGAAGGTTTTTCCTTGACGGCAGAATTGAAGGGCAACCCTGAAGGATGCAGGAGTTGAATACTGTATTGAAGTTTTCTGTTCACAGCAGACAAATGATCGGCCTGTGGCATGGCAACTGTGACGTAGCCCCACTGCTTTCAGTTCTTGAGGGAGGGTGCTGCTTGGCTAGTTTGGGTAGCCTGTGTTCATCAGTTGTACGAGCACAATGCAAAGACAGTGCAATGTGCACGCTTCTTGAAAGCTCAACCACTTGAACCTGCTTGAATCACCCACTGCAACAGGGACATGGGGTTCTCAGGCAAAAGACAGTGGGCTGGAAATTTAGCAGCACATGCATGGTGGTCCACATTCCTGGCAAAAAGTGTTGTTCAGCACCCAGATACACAGAACTGCGCCGGCTTGTCCACCACGCCCCTGAAAACTATATATTGCTTGGCTTGATCAGCATGATCCACGTACGACATCTTTTTCTGCCTGGATGCCTAGCTGCTGGACTCAGCATGGCCAGCATCCTGTACGTGTACTGATGCAGTAGAGCCATGCTGGTGTATCTCCTTAATAGCGTTTTCCCTTTTTCAAGCCCAGGAGACCCCTGCTGGTGTATCTCCTTAATAGCGTTTTCCCTTTTTCAAGCCCAGTAGACCCCTGCTGGTGTATCTCCTTAATATGCTTTTCCCTTTTTCACGCACACTCGTACCACCACGTGGGCACACGTGCACACGTGCATAAGCACACTGAATGGGCCAGAGGCGCCACTGACTGACTGTGTGACGTGGTGGGCCACAGACCTGTTCCACCAAATATGGATCACCACATTCGTGCGCACACATAAACACCCCCCCCCCCCCAGAGAGGCTCTGGCCTAGGCGAGGGCCGCATGCGGGGTAGAGGAGCCCTCTCTCCACCCACCATCAGGTGCGGGGGCTCATCTGCGGGCACCCCTCCCTCTTTTTCAAAGCAAGCGGCCCGTAGCCCCATGCAGGTCTTCCTCTTTGCGGCAATCCCCCCCCCCCCCCACACCCATGCGTGCGCACATTGATCCCCCATGCGTGCACACACACACTGCTCACCAATGCATTTTCGGTGTCTTGCGGAAGACCGCCAGCGCGTTGCGCATGGGAGCATCACCACCCACCTGGTCACAAGTTACAAGCAGGCGGACAACCTTCCCCAGAGCCAGTGCAGGAGTGCTGTTGCTTGAAGGTTGGGGCGTAGCGCTGTCCTGCAATCGCTTCCCTGTCAAGGACAGCCTTGTAATATTCAGTGCATTTAGACATGCATTAAAAAAAATTGGAAGGAGGAGCCTGCTCCCCCCCCCCCCCCCCCCTCCACCTCAGACCCTGCCCCCTTCCCCCTCTTCCAATGCAGGTGGAAGCCTGAGTCGGGGTCCTGGAAAATTTTTTAGGTTGACAGTTTCAGGTGCAGCTCGAGGGTGAATAAGTGCCTGGTGGTAGCATCTCTCGATGCTGAAGCTTCTTGGGGGCACAATTTTGCGAGGCAGTCAAGAGTCTGAGGGATCTGTAGAGTGCTTTGTGTCATGTTGCCCATTGTTCTCTACAGACCAACCATCCAGAGAGCACCAGGAATTAACAGTAACCAGCCCACTAGCAAAATAGGCCAAAAATTTTTTCCGGTGCTGAAACCTTTCAAGTAGCAGTTGTCAAGGAGGAGGGTCAACCCCCCCCCCCCCCCCCGGGGTGCCCCCCCCCCCCATGCACCTTTTGTACCATGTACTTGATGTGAGTTACCAGTTGCTGTGATGACCAGGGACGCCAGGTCTGACTTTACTGAGTCAATTTCATTCAGAGGTTCAACCAGGCATGGCATAGAGAATAAAGATGCACTTATGCCATGCTGTGGAGTGCATTACCTCAATTTGTATTGCTGTACTGTCTGTCTGTCTGTACCATCAATTTTCAACCCCATTCCAATCCTCACTCTTTAAGTAGGCCCCCTCCCCCCTCCGCTGCGTGACGTCAGGCAGGAACTCTTCCCCTCGTCAGCCCCCCCCTCCCCCCCAGGCAGCTGTGATGAGGCCTGGCTGGCACCCAGATCACCAGCAACGGCCTCCACGATCACGTGCAGCACGGAGGGCTCACGGTGTGGAACACCGGACCCCAGCCGCCCTTTGTTTGGCACGCCATAATGCACGCGAGCCCACACCCCCATAGGTTCAGACTCCAAGAGCGTCACAAACCCCAAACAGGGCAAGAGACCGGCACGGCCCAGTAGTGAGAGCGGTAGTCTTCAGTCGTCCAGTGCGGGGGTTCGATCCCGGGAGCTGGTGCTCTTGGGTTCCCTGCACGTAGAGCTCTCTAGTCGGCGTCGTGGGAACCACCCCCCCCCTACAGCAACCCGCGCCACCACCGGTACCGGTGGATCGGGTGGAGGTCTCGTCCGTTTTGCCCCAACCCCCAAAAAGTGACACGCAGGAACCACACACACCTGCAGCAGTGCGCGCCGCCACCTGTACTCGAACAGGTCGATGGGAGGTCCCGTCCGGTATTCGAAGGGATCGGTGGGAGACCACCGATCCCGGGACTCGAACCACCTCCCTCACGGCAAACGCCGGGTGCGCTGCCACTTGAGCGGCCGCCTTCTGAGAAGTACTGGAACTTGGCACAGGGAACAACCGCACACGCAAACACACTCACCACACATGCAGGCGCCTCGGCGCCGCCCAGCCTTCCCACCCTCTGTATGGGTATGGCTGTATGTTGACCTCCGAAACGCCAGTACCCACTGGGGTTTTTAAATCCTAAGGACCTAAATAGCCCAGGGCCGGTGGCAGTGGCCCACAAGGGTGACCTCTGACCGCCCCACCCCCCACGACCAGGTGACCCGGAAACAAAGCTGTGTGGCCGAGAGGGGCCAGCGCAAGCGAGCATGCCAGTGCGACGGTGGGAGCCAAAGTGGGACACAACAAACGCTACGCCCCAAACTCAGTCCGAAGGCGACAATGCCCTGAACCCTGTAGAAGCAGCCCGACTCTTACCCCATCCAGGGACGAGGGACGGGACGAACTGCAAAGCACTGTCTGCGTGACACGGACAATCATGGAACTGAGATGGCGATGAAGGTCGTGAGGCAGGCGCGGCTGGAGCTAAGTGGCGGGTCCACACCTGACCAATTGAGGCCCCCTCCGCTCCAATGCATGCCTGAGTGCATGTTCTGCATCAGTCACGAACCGTTGGATCAGTTTCACGACCCGTTGGAAAGTAGAAGCTTCTCCCCTCTGTGCTTCCTTGCACAGCATCTTGTGTTTGTAAACGAGTGTGTCCAAGAGCGTGTACATCCCCGGTTAACTCAACTGGGCTAAGCGTAGGTCTTACAGCCGAAATGGGATCGATCCCCAGAATGGGCATGCCTGGAGGTGGGCGGTGGCAGCCGTGCGTCAAGGGCATCCTTTCTGGGGAAATCGAAAATTGAGCAGGCCGTGGAGGCCGCCGCGCTCCTGCGAGCATCACCAGCGAAAGCCCCAATACACACACAACACACTGGGTGACATGGCGATGACGGGCTCGCTGAACCAATACCATGGAGCTGGCCCCGTGGAAGCCACGGAGCCACCACCCCTTTTCCAGGGTGGTTCTGCGGCAGCGAGCCAGGTTCTGGCCTCGAGTGCATATCGCACTGGTCGAGGGGCAACACAGGGATGCACCCCTGGCCTTTACCAAGGGCCTGCACCAATGGGGAGCAACTCGACCAGAGGACGCCAGTGTAGCCATACAGGCTCAACTGGGAAACCTGGCAAAAATGGTAATGTCCAAGAGCGTGTACAGACATGTTTTCCCTACAAGTTAGTGTTTTGTTTGCAGCGTCACATTCTGTTGTCCCATGTTGGGCTTCACAAGTTTGCCACGGGTGCACTATTTGCTCCGCCAAACATATCTCCAGTTCATTTCCCTTGCAGGTATTTTGTATGTTGCAGCTTATTGTGTGAGGGATTACATTGCAGTAAATTTGAACAGTCAAGAGTATTATTGCCATCGAGTGGTGGCAATAACGTCTGCTTTTGAATGCTGATGGAGGGGAAACAAGATGACAGCATATGGTGAGGGTGACTGACCAATTCAGGTTCTGGGTTGTCCAGTGCTTTACATATCTGTCCAATCACCACTTCTGGGGGTTTCCCAGTTCTCTTGAATGTCTGGGACACAGACAAAGGCAAACAGTGTGGTGAACACTGTGCAACGAACAGTGGACTGTAAGAGTGGCTCCCCTGTGAAGCGCAGTGGTTGGAACTGCTACAGGGATGGGATTACACTCAAGCAGTTGAAGGGCTCCCCGCCCCCCAACCCTCTTTGCCCCAGACTCAGGGACAATGAATTCATTGGGTTAATACTCTTGTTGGGCTATCTTGAGACACAATTTTTTTCCAGGCCCAGACCCCCCCCCCCCCCCCCAACCGCCCTGACGAGATGTAGTCAGACATGATGGGGGGCGCCTTAAGCGCAGTGCACGCGCACTGCGGGCACAGTGCAACTATTTGGGCGTCTAGCCGTACTGGGGACCATACTTTGTGATACTAGGGGCATCATTGTTGCCCCTAGCGTAGGTTTTGATGCTTTCTTCCACATTGGGGATATGGCATTTTTGGATTTTCACCCATTTTCACCCATTTCCACCCCTTTTCACACTTTTTAGCTCATCTCCACCATGGACTCACACTTTGGTGTGGGCCCTTGAGTTGGGGTGACGGACTCCCCGGTTTTTGCCTGACCACAGTTGAATGCCCTGTGCGAGGCCGCATCACTGCTGATGAGGATGCACGGTTGTACCACAAGTGGAAACCGCAGGTTGACGTGGATTCCCTCCTGCAAGCCACTTTGCCCCCCGGTCAAGTTGAGGATGAGGTGGACACATACGAGGCTTTGGCACTAGCTGGTAGGGTGAGTGAGCTCTTAAATGCCGCCACTCTGGAGCATTCTGAGTTTGTACTTAGTTGACAATTGAACAGAAAAGAGGATATGTGTGTGGCTTTCCGCATTTTGCATGATGTCTCATGTGAGGGGAAGGTAGCTTGCATTTGTCTTCAGGTAGGGTAGTTCGGGTGACCTAAATTTGCATTTGGAAGGGGTGTGCCCGGGGGTTCTTTAGGGAGGACCTCGTCTTCAAGTAGCGTGCAGTGCGTGCGCAGTGCAAGGATTCCCCCAATATCCTGTCTTTCTGTCTTCGACACAGTTTGCGTCATGAGGTCTAACCGCATTTGGCATAGAGAATAAAGATGCACTTATGCTGTACTGAGGAGTGCATCCCCCCCCCCCCCCCCCCTCCTCTGCCCGGAATACTCCAGCACAGCCGCACCGGCGACGGCGGCTCAACACACCCCGCACGGATGCCAGCTCGCACCCTTGCAACCGGCTGTCATATTTGTCTGGCTGCAATTCTCCAGTCTCTGATTCTGACTAATTAGCTCAGAATTGCCTCTGCTAAGAGGCCTCCATCCCCTATTTCCCTGCTGCCCCTCCCATAACCCTCCCCATAGGTACTGAGCAGTCTGACCTCACCTGGCCAAGTAGAGCCAGCGCAAGCAAGGTGAATAGGACATGCAAAGAACCAAAGGGCCCCCATTTTGTAATGTCTGATGCAAACACGCAAGTGTTGACAAAACAGGCCAAAAGGTGGAATACGATGGTCAGGTGGAACATATGAGTGTATCATATTGATAAGCCTGTTGAACTGGCAGACATTGCTGCATCTGCATACCAGGATGCGCATGTGTTGAGCGGTTTGTGACCTGCTCCCCCCCCCCCCCCCCTTGTGGGACACGCCTCCCTGTTCTAATACGTAACGAACGAGTGCGGCAGAGGCAAAGCCATGTCCAGTCGCTTGTTCCTCCTTGAACAAGCTGTCTTCATGCCAGGGTGAATATGGCCTCCTGCCCGTGGTGCGCCGTAGCACAGGAGGGAGGGTCGAAAGCTCTGCTAGACTACACTGTGCATTCTTGGGATATCACACATTTGGTGCATTGATGCTTGATGATATGTTGAGCCTGTTTGTATGGTGTAACGAAAAGGGAAGGCCACCTCCTCTGTGCCATCACCATGAGGCAAAATTTAAGTGGCAGTATTCAACCTGTGGAATTCTGCCCCTACCCCCCAAGCCCCGAGTTGGATGGGCCTGATGTGCTTCCATCAGCAGGGCACACCACTCCCCCTGGGGAATTGAGGCAGCCCCAGCTTTTCTTTGAAACGGAATCCCTAGGGAGGATACCGACTCTGCACGTACACCTGACTCTTACGACATGATGCCTTTTGGCGTGACAGCGAATGCTGTACTCGATGGTGTCCTCTACTATGCGGATGTGAAATGCACGGACATCACTAACACACTGGATGCACGGACATCACCATATCTACACCTAACCTGACAAAAGACACGTTTTGCGAGTGCCACTAATAAAGATATGCAAAATGAAAAGTGACAGTGATTGTGCCTCACGCACACTGGGAAGCCTATGGGCGTGGCAGTCTACCACTGCATAACCTGGTTTCAGACTCAGCTGATCCTCACTACGTGTCAGATCCGCTACCACAGTCATTTGTGGGATCATGGTAGCACCGGACAGCTCTGAACCTTGATCCCGAGTCACCTTGAGTACTGTAAAGTGAGCAGGCTACGCCAGCTCATCTTGGTCTGAAAAGATCCTGCAACACAAAGCAGAAGGAGGAAGCCAGGAAGTGTGGATTCTGGTCATATTTTTTCAGTTCAGCTAAACAATAAAGATATGCATGCCAACACTGCATAATGGTAAGCCTCTCTGCGAAATGCACTCACAGGGTCGAGCCAGTCTAATCATCATGCTGACCTGTCGCAATAACAAGTGTGGCCAAAAGCGATGTGATGCTCATTCTGGGGATTAGTGCGCCCAGACAGTCACTCGCGTGGCTCTCAGGGTCGCCTCGATTCCTGTGACCTCGTTCTAATTGTCTGTCATTCTTGTCTTTTCGGTCACTGGAGCTCAGCGACTCTACAGTACAGCACGACTGCAGATTGAGGTAATGCACTCCACAGTAAGGCATAAATGCATCTTTATTAACCTGGTTAAACCTCAAGACATGTTCTGTGTCAAAGACAGTAAGACAGGAATCATGTCAGACAGTCACTTATAGCCATGCTATCAGATGGAAAACAGCAGATGTGATACAGGTGCCTGGGAAAATGCCCCCCCATGATCCGCCTGGAGCGATTCCGCCCCCCCAGGGCGCCTGTAAGGCTGTGGGCGTAGAGAGACCCTCCAGCTGGGGGGGGGGGGGGGGTCCCTGCCTACTAGGGGCGCAGGGAGCGGCGCGCCGGTGGCAGGCGAGAGGTTGGGTGGGATCGGCGGGACCTGTGTCAAATATCCCTCTCTGGAAAGAGCTACTGCAGCTTTTGGATTCCACTTTTCAAGATATTCTGTGGGTGAAAGTTCCCTCCCACGTGAATGTGGAAGGTAACGAGCAGGCCGACACCCTGGCTAACAATGGTAGACTCAGCAACCCCCTGTACCCAGCTCGGAAGACCCCCAGGGTCCAAGCGGCAGGGCAACGCGCCAAACGGGCACGCCAGGTAGCGGCTCGGAGTCCCCCCCCCCCCCCCGGGGTGTGTCCCCCCCGCGCCCAATCGTACTGAATTTTGAGCAGTGTATTGCTCCACCAGGACCAAGAGAGGAAACCCCGGATGTCCCTTCGGATCAGGGGCATGAGAGTGATGTGTGGCTGCAATTGGGTTTAGTTGAGATGCCAGACAGCCCGAGGAGCGAGGAGTCTACGCACAGCCACCTGTCGAGTGTCCCCACAGTCACCAATCACTCGGAAGGGCCGGGGACCCCCACAACCCCATTTTGTGACAGGATCACGCATACAAGGGGGGGGAGGCGCAGCCCTTCAACGTCCTGCAGCGAGCACGGATCCACAGAGACCCAAACCCCCCCACCGGCGCCTGACACCGCATACAACGGGGACGGGAATCGGAGCCCCTCGACTTCATGCAGTGAACGGGGTTTTTCCTAGGGCTCTTTGCTTTTGGGTTGTTGTGACGCTGGGCACCATACATGGTTTTGTTCATTGTGATGCCCTATTTGTTCTGACACGACAGGTGCCCTATGTGTTTGGCGCTGGCACACGAAGGTTATATGTTATGCTATCAGGCTTGGCAGCTGCCGCCTGCTCCCAGTGTGCACCCGCTTCCAGGAAGCGGCATGTCGGATACTCGTGTACATATCAGGCTGTGTCTTAACGACTGGATGTAGCATAGCAGTTGATTGTGGACAACACCTGGAACATTGGCTGGAATTGCCTGGGCGGGGGCATCCAGTATCTGTGACCGACCATGATTGAGCCCCCTGCCTACGGATTCCGTTTCTTCTTTTTGTGTTCGACTTTCGAAGTGTGTGACGTCAACCAGACGGCTGAAAGTGCCATGAAAGTGCTCAGGTAAGATCCTCGAGGCAAGTGTCTCTGAGATTTGACAATGCCAAGCCTCCACAGGGTGACCTCATGGACTATTGCTTCTTAAAATGATTTCCTTCCTGCGAAATGCCAGCACAGGCTTTCGGCGTAATCAGAAGGATTTTGATGTAATGATAACCCTGAGCCGCAACAACAGCAGGATTTGCACTGAAGATGCCATGTGGTTGTCCCCCCCCCCCCCTGCGCAAGCACCGCCTTGTCTAAGCACCAGGACCCGGTCTGACCGTCACTTTTACCGAACTTTCTGACCACGGCTTTTACGGTCAGAAAGTAGGCAAAGCGTGATTGTGTGCCGATTGTAGAGGGAAAGAGGGGCTGTTTCATGCTTGTGATGAGTCCTCCTGCTCATAACAACATTGTGCTTGTTACTGCCCCCCACTGCTCTTTGTTTTGGTGTGATATTCAGCCATGACTAATGTCGTTACCCCTGGCTTGGCTGTCACGTACATCCGGTCCACCGGTGAGCATGCGCCTGCCACTTTCATCGGTCGTTCTACTCGTGGGAAAGATTCCACAACCGAGGAATTACAACTTGGGAGTGCCCAGAGTTGCCCCCATACCCCACAGCCCCACCAAAACCGCCCTGTTGCGACTATTGTGGTTAGGGTGAGGTATGGGCAGGTTTTCGGGACATGCCTTCTTTTGATACCGTGCGTCGCGCGGTTGCACCGCCTTGTCTAAGCACCAGGACCTGGTCTGACCGTCACTTTCCTGACCTGGCTGGTGCTTGCGCAAGGGGGGGGCGGGGTTCATTGGAATGAGTTTTGGAAAAGTAATGGTGCACACATGTTACTCATCCTATCACCCTACAATGTTGTCTAAGCAGGGTACAGGGAACAGGGTACGCCAGCTCACCTTGCTCTGGACAAAAAAAAAACAATGTTGTCTGTGTGCTTCTGAATCTTGAATGTACGCTGGAGCTGAAAGCACTGATTGAATGCCGAATAAATTCTTCCTGTTGATTTGTTGCGTTTGGGTGCATTTTGAAGGGAGGGTTGTGCAGAATTGGGCATCATGGTGCTAGATTTGATTTTTGGAAGCATTGTTTGGTGTGAGCAGTGGAGTGTGTCCATGTGTGTGTGATGTGTGTGGGATCATGGTAGCACTGGACAGCTCTGAACCTTGATCCCGAGGGGCTACCTTAAGTACTGTGAAGTGAGTAGGCTACACCAGTCATCTTGGTCTGGGAAAAAAAAGGAGTGTGTCCATGTGTTTGTGCAACCCCCTATCAAAGCTTATCATTGCATTCAGCTGTGCCCAAGCTTTTTTTGTGTTGAATGCATCATTGGGTACACTTTGACTGAAAAGGTTTCACTGAATGTGGGCTTAGGGAGCTTTGAACGAAGGTCACAGGAGTCAAAGGTATACAACCAGCCCACAGACCCTGTGCTAGTGGTGTCACTGCTCAAAAGACAAGTTGATTTGATACAGTCCTTAACGGAAAAGGTGAACCGACTGTCGGAGGCTTCAGAGAAACAAGAGGACAAAATCCTCTTTTTGTCTCTGAAGGAGATGTACATGTTTTCAGGTGTTTAGAGCCATCTGTAACTTTTCTGACTTCATTTTGATTGATTGTTTATTTGATGTGCATTTTCTTTACTGACACAGTACACAACCGCAAACAACGTGCACAGCAAGCAGCAATATTCATGAAGTCAATGATCCGTCCAATCTCCGTGGTTTTCCAGTGTTTTTGACTCCGTAGCTCAGATCATGTCATGCTAAAAACATTGCATCTTGCAAAACAGGGGCAATGGAATGTCATATGACTGAATAGCAGCACCAAATTTCTAATAATGTAAAACCATTGTTAGAATCCATAGATTTTTCAAAAATTTTAAAGATCAATAGTGCGCGCGTCGCTGATTTGGCATTTTAAATGCGCGATTTCGGTGCGACATTACAAAGCTGGCAATCTAACCGTCTTTTTATGAATCATCACTCAACAATGGCTATCACTCTATCGAGCCAAGTAGTTTCTATTACAGTTCCGTGCCAAGCTATGTGCTAGGGGTAACCACATTGACCCCTGGCACATGCTGATTAAGAAATAGAGAGAACTGCTTGGCCACGCTCACACAAGTAGTCATCCAGAAAGTGTGGAGTCATCCCTAGCACTAAGTATGAGCTCAAGATTATGTTATTAAGTGGCGTAAGGTCTGCAACCGGTTGTTCAGGTGACCGGTAGTACCGGTATACCGCCGATCACCTCTTTGAAAACTGAAATAACCTCCAATTACCGGTTATTGCGGATGGCAGAATGGGAATTTCAACATGAAGCAGGAAATTAAACAGGTTTGATGTGACTGTCCTTTTTGAAGTATTATTATTGTATTGTATTGTATTGTATTGACAACGACGAAGAAGACAAGGTGAGAGGTCAGTTGTTTGTTCGGAGGGAAGAAGATGAAGAGAAAAAGAAGACGAAGAGACCAGCAAGGAAACACGAAAGAAAAGGTGCTGTGTGTGACTGTGCGTACGTTGCTGCGGCTGCTGCTTGCTACTGCTGCTTGATGGTGTGTTTTGCGCGCAGTGTGGGTGAGAGCTTGCGTGTTCTGCTTGCTGTTGCTGATTTGAGTGTCGGCGTGTGCTGTGAGTGTCACTTGAGTTTCCGTACGTGGTGTGGGTGTCATTTGAGTGTCGGCCCGGGCTGTGAGTGTCATTTGGCTGTCGGCGCGTGGTGTGGGTGTCATTTGAGTGTCGGCCCGTGCTGTTAGTGTCATTTGAGTGTTCCTGCGTGCTCTAAGTGTCATTTGAGTGTCGGCGCGTGCTGTGAGGATCATTTGAGTGTTTGCGCGTGCTGCGAGTGTCATTTGAGTGTCGGCGCGTGCTGTGACTGCCATTTGAATGTTCGTGCGTGTTGTGAGTGTCATTTCAGTGCCGGCACAACACAGCACAGCACAGCACAGCATAACGGCACAACACAGCACAGCACCATTCAGCACTGCATGGCACAGCACAGCACATCACAGCACTATTCAGCACCACATGGCACAGCACAGCACCATTGAGCACCGCACGGCACAACACAGCACAGCACAGCACAGTCAACGGTGTATTACAATTCTTTATGCAACACAGAAGGGCACGACTCGGCAACTTTCCCAACTAGTAGCTTTGGAACTGCGCCAGCTGGGAGTTAAGACAAAGGTATTATGTGTTCTTAGCTTAGTCTTGACAGAACCTGTTGCTTCGATGTGTGGCCAGCTATTGTATGCTGCAACTTTTTCAAAGAATTTGACTTTGTGGAAGTGCGCAAGGGGGTAGAGGCAGAGGTACAATTGCTTTTTCATCTTCACCGTAGGGGTCCAAAAAAAGGAAACAAAAACACAACAAAAGACAAAACGAAAAAAACACTTTAGGGCACAAAAATGTTTCCCTGCAGGGTCCAAAAAGGAGGCAAAAAAAAAGAACAAAAAAAACAAAAGAAAAATACCTTAGGGCACAAAAATGGTGACATGGAGATTTTGGGAACACATTCTGTGTCTGTGGCCTACAGCTTGCAGCCTGACCCACCACCCTGGACTCTGCCTGAACAAGGGATCTCCGCACCTACCGGTTGTCAAAAAACTTACCACCTCCACCTAAGGGTGAAAATTTAAAAAACAACCTCTAACACCAGGTAGATTTCAAAACTACCAGGTTGCAGACCTTAAAGTGGCGCAAAAGGTAAAAGAAGATTCTATTGAACAATGCCACTCGTCAGCAAAGATTCACAAACTTGCTTATACCAATACGAAACCAAGTTAGAACAAATAGCCAGATTAGTTTGGCTGGGGGTTCTCGGGCTAAGAAAATTTTGCCCATCATGGGCGTCTTAAACAATGTCAACTCTTGGGAGAAAAGCAAATGCGGGCCAGCCAGCCCAAATTGTCCCACATAAGTGGCCGTACTACGCATTGGCAAGAATAGTGCTCGGATATGCCACCGCTGCGTGGGCCAGCGTACAACAGAATGTCCTCAAGCTACGCTCCAAGCATTGCCGTCTGGCAAGAAACCGGGGAGGGTGATGCAAACAGAAATGCTGTCCATGACCTCCGGTTGAATTATAGTAGCTTGTGTCTTGACTGCATTTCCACATTTCCACAAGAAATTTGGAAAATCATTCCCAAAGGTTACAAGATTGAATGGAATTTATTCAGAAAAACAATAGGAGTGAAAACATAGGAATGTACTTTTTTTTCCACGGCGTTGGTCGCCACCCATAACGTCATCATCATTGTCCCAGAGTGCACGTCACGCCGTCATTGCCGTATGTACATTTAAGTATGTACAGTGACCCCACTAGGAGGTGGTTCTGGTGGTGGCCTGAGCTGAAAGAAATCCCAGAGGGAAGGAGAGAAGAATGGTTGTGGTGGTGGCAGTGCTTGTGGGCGAATGGTAGGCTGAATTATTGGCCTGCGTGGTGTTTTTTTGCCCCTGTTTGGTGTCCTTGTAGCTGATTAATGTGTGACCTTCGAGGGCAGGGGTTAAGGTTCATGGTAGTGCGGCTGGCGCTTTGAAGCGCATGAAAAAGAAGTGCCCATTGGTGATCCTTTCATGCTCCATAAATTCAGGCTGACTGCTGGAGAGAGTGGGAAGCATAAAGGGTTATCAATCAGCCAATCCTTGGCTGTTTTGACTGCCTTTGTTGTCTGGTCTCTCCTTTCTTTCAAAGGTGCACTCAATTGGCCGTTGAATGATTTTTTTGTTAAGCCCATGCGGGAAAATACATGATTATATAGTGGGATTGGGAGAAGTGTTCTGATGAAATTGCGTTTGTGTTTGGCCGAGGGGGCCGCATGCCACCATTTTGACACTAAGGCCTAGAATGGTACTGGCCATGCGTGAATAAAATCATGCCGGAGGTGAGCTACCTTAGTGCACAGAGCTGTGACTGATATTGGGTCCATAGGGTAAGGGTGTGTGCAGGATGGAAAGGGGTGTTTTTCCATTCTGAAATGTGGGTTGTGTCCCTTAATGCAGAAAATACCCGCAGACCATTTGAATGGTAAACTCCAGAACCAAGAAGTAGACTGAAACTATTCATAGCTCTCAAGCAGCTTGATGTCTTATGTCCTTGGGGAGGAGATGATTGTATGATTTTTGTGTAAGTGTACAGTAAGTTTACCAAGGACAGGCATGCCTTGCCATGTGATGCTTCCTGTTTGGGGTGGTGGTAGGATCAGTGAGGTTGGTAAAATTGCAAAACTTGCCCATTTGCCAAAAGCATCTGCAATTTCATTTCCTTTGAACCCTGTGTGGGCCTTGATCCATCTTACCTCTACTCGCACACCCTGAGCAGAAAGCTGCACAATGGCTGACCTGAATGACTTGATTCAGTGTCTTGAAGGATGTTTGTGAAACAAATGGAAGTCTGGGTGCTTGGCAAGCCTGTAGCAATCTACCACATTCGCATTGTCGCAAAGGACAAATTGCAGTGGGTTAGGGTTCGGGTGTGTTTGCAAATAATGTAGTTTCATGTGTAAGGCCCGGAATTCTGAGCACCCAGATGACTGTAAAGGTGAGACGGATGCAGTGCCGTTGCAGGAATGCGCATTCAAACCTTCAAAAATAGCAAATGCTGAACCGAAGTGAGGGAAGGATGCAGAACCATCGAGATATGTCCAAGCGGCCGTTCCAGCGCCCCTGTGCAGTTCTAGGTCAGGAAATCTGATGGTTGAAGGACGTGATGCGTTGCAGGCAGGTGAACTCTGGCTGACAGGCTGGACATCTCCGAAATTGCCGTGCTGAATGGTAGTGCGGATGCAAAGGTAGAGAGGGATTGGTTTGCGTTGGGAGTAGGCAAGAGTTCTGGGTGAGAGAAATGTGAGATTGGTTTTCGGTTGCTGTGGGGGTGTGAAAAGGAGAAATTGTGTTTGTCTGCAATTTCTGCTGAGTAGCCTGAGAAGTCAACCTTCGCTTTTTTCCCCTCGATTTCTGTAACCGTGCCCAAGCATGGGCCCACCACTTGGAAATCGACATATATGTTGGCCCCTGGTGATAATGCAGACACAAGGCAGGGATTCCATGGACCGAAGCCATGGATTAGGAGGTTGAATGCATAGCATGAATCAACTAGGGCTTCTTGTAGGAAATTAGTTTTGGGACTGAGTAGTGTGCTGCAAATCGTCGGTGTAGAACTCGCTGGTCCTTCACCGCTCAGACAACGTGTAGCCTGATTGACATTCTGGACATAATATGGGTACAAAAAGTGCTTCACGCCGAGACCACCCAGGGGCCTTCGCTAGTATATATCTTTTGGAGACGTCACTGACGACAAGTGTCCCAGTTGGCAAAGGCGACGCCCAATCAGGGATTGGATGGAATGCAGCTGTGTGATATGTATGTTGTGTGCCAAGGGCCTGTATTGTAATGTGGGTATCAACACTGTGTCTTGATCAGTGTGTTGATCGGTGATATGTATTCGGAGTTTGTGAGGGGAAGTGATTGGAGGTTGTTGAAGTAGCTGTTTCTTTCATTGATGAGAACTGTGTGTAGCAGTCTTGGTGAGTCTTCTGTGAATAGATGTATGCCGAGATATTTGTAATGTGTATGTGGTTTTCCGTTTCTGTCTTTCGTTGACAGTGTTGTTGTTTGGTCTATGCGCAGTTCTATGTGTGGTATGTTATTCATGGCGTGTAGTTTTGTTTTGTCTGTGTTCATGTCTAGACCTAACTGTCCCACTGTTGTGTGAAAAAATGTGTATGCTTTCTAGATTGTGTGTGGGCTGTTTGATGGTATAAGTATATCATCAATGTATGAATGGATGGTATCACTCTTTGTGAAGGCACAGAATTTTGGGAGCGTGTGTAATATGATATTCAGGTAGAGATTGAAGAGCAATGGGGAGAGAGGACAACCCTGTTTCACTGCTCGGATTTGTTTGTGTTCACCCATATGTTGGCCATTGATGAGTGGCCTCTCATAGGGGTATGTGTATAAGTGTTTCAACGTGTCTATTAAGTGTGTTGGTAAGTTGTAGTATTGTAGTATTGTGTAGAAGAGTGGCTGTTGTTGTATGCTATTGAAGGCCTTATTGAAGTCGATGTATAAGTGATACGCTTGTTTGTTTTTTATTTGTAGTGCTTTTATGTGATATATGTGGTCTGCCGTACGATGTGCTGCCAGGCCTCCGTGTTGGCTGTGGTGCATGATTTTGTGCTTCTCCACGTGGTGTCATAGCTGTTCCCGTATATGTGTTGCTATTCTTTTATATATGCTGTGGAGTAGTGATATTGGCCTGTAATTCCGTGGGTCTCTGACATCTTTTTTTTTGTACAGCAAGAAGACAAGGACTGTTGTCCAGTGTCTAGGCAGTGATGAGTGCAGAAACAGATTGCACACATTCTAGAGCCATTCCTGAATTTTTTGCGGACAGAGATGGAATATGTACAAATTGGACTTGTCCAGTCCTGCAGCCTTAGTAGGCTTTGCTGAGGAGAGTAACTGAGTGAAGAATTGCCAACTCATGGGATGGGGTGCTGAATGTTTCGTTTCGTGGGGGCATTGGGGTGTGTTGAGTAGTAGTGTGTCCAGCAGTTGTTTTCGAGGAAAAAGGTGTGGGTCACCGCCGAGGTGTAATAATGTGTGGGACATAATTGGAGAGCGTTTCTGTGGGTCTGAGGTTCCTGGCGCAGATGATGTGGGGTCTTTCAGTGCCATTGTTCCTCTTGTCTGTGGGTTCACTGCTTCCGTCAAGGTCCTTTTGATTTGTGAACCTCTGACTAGTGCTCTGTGTAGCTTGGTTGTGTTGTCTTTGGAAATTTGTTTTTCCCATTGGGAGTATGTGTCATGCAGCTGTGTAATTTTACAGGAAATTGGGATCGTTTAGGGGGGGCAGTGAGTTGACGAGTTGTACAAATGTGTGTTCCAGTTTTGAGGGTTTGTGTGGTGAGGGGTTTGAGTAAGAAAAAGTGTATTTCCCTGCCAAAAGGTAAGCTTTAGTGGTTTTAGAGATGCCTAAAGGCATACTACATTTTTATCTTAGTATTGGCCTATCCAAAAGGGGTGACAAAGCATTTTGGCCTATAAAACCAAGCATTGAACTTTGGATGTTGTGTGGACCGCTGACCCCCCAACTGATTGGACTTATGCATCATATTCTGGACTGACTGAGGCGCTGACATGATCCAGAGCCTATACATTTTTCTGTGTTTTCTCATGAATGCTTAGCTATCCTAGTGGTCTGCACCCTAGGGGGCTGGGACACCTCTTTTTGAGAGGTTCTGGGTTCAATTTCCAGTCAGCCTAGCTAAGTAGGAAGATCCCATGTGACATGGCAGTGACCTCAGCGCCACAAGCCATGCCAGGTAGGTAGGTAGGTAGGTGCACTCGGTCGTGGAGAGGCGCCCCATAGTTGCCCCTGGCGTCGCCCCTGTGACGGACAGGAAGAGGCTCCGCGCATGAAGAGGGGAGGCGGCTTACATCCCGCTAGACCTGACTGGTGGCCCCCAACAAAGCGGCCCCGGGCAACACCGGGAGGGCTGATCGCCGCCAGCGTGACGCAGAGCCTATAGATTTTTCTGTGTTTTCTCATGAATGCTAAGCTATCCTAGTGGTCTGCACCCTAGGGGGCTGGGACACCTCTTTTTGAGAGGTTCTGGGTTCAATTTCCAGTCAGCCTAGCGAAGTAAGAAGTTCCCATGTGACATGGCAGTGACCTCAGCGCCACAAGCCATGCCACCTCAGCACCTATGGGACCCAAAATAAAGAGTGCACATCTCTAGATGGCACTATAAAAGAGAGAGTGCCCATGTGGGCAGTTTTCACATGATTGTAGGATATTTTCTAACTATCTTTTCATAAATCTGTAGCTATTGTGAGTTTCTTTGTTGATACACTATCTCCTTTGATTGTAGCCCCTCATGTTGTGGATTTGATCCTGTGGTCCCTTGCTTGCACTGTGGGTACTTGGATTTTTGGTTGATTTCATCAAAAGATATTTATTTGGAAACCCTGAGCTACACCAAGCAGCAGCCGGAGCAAGGAGAGGCACAAACAAAACAATATCATCAAAGCAAACAGCAGTGAAAGCCTGTTTTAACTTTGTGGTAGCAGAGATTTTCAGTCTTTGTGTACCTGCAACCCCGTGCAGTACAACCAGTACGTCGAGACTGACTCCACTGAAGGGCCGAAGAAATACAACATGGACACCAAGGACACTGCCGAGAAGACAGCGCCCTAAGTGGCAACAGCCAAGCCAGTGCCAGCGCCCGAACCTGCCGGTGAACCTGAACCTGAGGGGCCTGTACCTTCAGTGCCCTTAAGTGGGCTGGGGGACAATTCCCTGGAGGGCTTGAGAGCGGCCTTCAGTGAACTTTCCGTTGGAGGACCTGAAGGCAAAGAGAAGGAGAAGGAGAAGCAAGCAGTGGATATGGGAGTCGAAGAGGTATATCTTGGAGATGGACACGAACCATCCGATGAGGTACCCTTTGAGGACAAACCTGTTGTGAGCGCGCCGAGCGCCTCTAATCAACCTGCAGTACCCTCTCCAACAACCACTACACTCCCAACCACACATCCAGCGACATCCTCACCCACAACCACTCCACCTATGGCTGAGGGTCTAGGCTTTACTAGTACGCCTTACCCCACCTATGGTGTGGCTCCAGCCGCGACTATGGCGACTGCAGTCAGCGAACCAGTGGCATCCAGCTCCACCTACACCGGGATCCGTGAGTCTATGCCGCGTCGCTACGATGATGACTGTCACAGACCCGCGGCGGGTGTGTACATGACTGGTATACCCAGCTATGTAGTGCCCGAGCCTGGCTATACCATGCCAGCACCTGGCTTCACCTCTCTGAGTGGCCTACGTGGCCCTGAGTCGTGTGGGGGAAGGAGCAGAGGATCAAGAAGATCCTCAAACAAGTCCCTGACGCGGTCGGAGATAGGAGAAGCTCTTCGAGGAGCCACTGCAGACCTAGTGGGCGATCTAACTGAAGAAATTCAGGCCAAGTTGGAGCCCCGGATTCCTCCCCAAGGGTCACCTACGACCATCGGAGCTTCACCACATCGTCTAGAGGCCAATCATCTGGTGGCGGGACTGACGAACACCCTGGAAGGCTTGAGGAGCCGACCTATGCCGACCCCTGCTGTGGTACCAAGGAGTCCTTTCGTACCAAGAACGGCCCAGCCGCCCTATAGCCTCGTGAAGAACTCCACGCGAGCCGAGCTGGACCGGTTGGGATTGACAGCCCTAAGGGCTATGGTTGATGTTGAGCCCTAGGGCTCTAGTGACCTGGGCGGTGATCCTTCCCATGATGAGCCGCCATCACCGACGTCTGCTTCACCCTCTGAGGACGATGACCCTGAGGACCCCGAGAACCCGAGCGGCAAGAAGAAGAAGAAAAAGAGGAAGACCAAGCGCCACGAGAGATGCAGGTCTCAAGAGGCTAAGGCTATCGCCACCTCCAAGATCGTGGTGAACTTGCCGGAGTTCACGGGGAAGGACCTCAGCCAGTTCGCTGAGACCTTCGGCCGGTTCCTGAGGATGACCGGCCAAACCCGTGCTAGTGGGCGAGTGAAGTGCGATCTGCTCCTGCAGTGTTGCAAGACCAAGTACCTGGAGAAGCAGGTCAAGCAGATCGTGACGAAGTCCGCCACCTTCGCTGACGTGTTGGTTGCCTTAGAGAGGCAGTACCCTTCCTACGAAACCGACCTCTCCATTCGGGCCGAGATCCAGAACCTGGCTGCGTTGCCCAACAACCCCAAGCCGGCCAGGATTTCCGAGCTGCTGGCCGACTTGGACCACTGGGTAGGGCGACTGACGCCCGGTTGGTATGGCAGCGACGAGCTGCTATTCTGGTTGGTGGCCAAGCTCCCACGAGAAGTGTGGGATGAATGCCGGGCAACGGTGGAGCGCAAGGCAAGGGCCCTCATAGGTAAACGATCTTATCACACCATTTTGTGGGGAAGGGGGCCTTCGGCCCTTCAACCCCCTTCCAAATATTGTCACTTTGTATCTACAACATGTCCACAGTGTCTACAAATAGCAGACGGCGTCTACTTGGGGTAGAAAATGGCTACATCCTACAAACCGCAATTCCTATGGTGATAGGGTAAACGCACCAGCAGTACCCCCCCCCTCCCCTGTATGGTGACGTGTGAGCTGTCACGTGCCCCCCCCCCCCAAGTTTAGCCGGAATTCGAGCTTTCTCAATGTCCTCACCTGCACTCTGAGAATGTGGCATACCCCTTCCCCCCACCCCACCACGTCCTCTGACGGTCCTTCATACGTCGCCAATACCTTCTGCAATCTGTGCTTGTCCCCAGGCACAATCAGCATTTCCAAGGGGAATCGAAACCGGAGGGCATCCTCTGGGTCCTGCAGGTTTGCAACATCACCGCTTTGTGGTCCGCTGGGGTGCACTGACCATATCATACGCGAAACAGAGATTGAAAGGTGGATCCTGTCAATTCGCCGCTGTAGTGTAGGGAACGTGAAGCCCTGTACCGCCTCCAACCATCGCTCCCCATGCAAATGTACCCACGCATCCTCAAGGGAGAGCCCGGTCAGCACTGACCCCTCCACCCACCGCACCTTCAAGGTTGCTAACACTTCCTTCACCATGGAGGGGGTGTCCACCCCGGGTACCATAACACTGTTATAACCCACTAGCACTATCAACGGAAGAACTGGCATTCACTCCAATTTGGACTAGATCACCTCCCACTGCGAGCGCTGTTCTGTTGTGCCACTGGAAAACACCCTGTCAACACCCACACCTCCTCCCCTGTCTTTGCATGGAAATGTCCAATTTCAAAGCAACAGATGGCCGGGGTTTGGGAGCTTGACATGAAACGTGCCATGACTGCTTGTGTGAAACAAAGGCTTTTTTGCTGACGTTCTTCAGCAACACTTCTTTGACATTTGCTTTTACATCTTGGACCAGTCCTTGTTTAGGCTTGGGCGTGGCCGTAACAGCTGCAGAATGGGCAGCGGTGTTTATAAATTTTCTACAACATCCCATACTGTTGTCATGAAAATGCTGGCATGGGCTGGATGTAGAGGAAAATCGGCAATTTACATTGTGAAAACAAGAATTAAAGACAACTTGCCAAGAAATGTGGAATCTTAATGGTTCATTTTTTTGTTTTGGGACTACTGGTGACAACACGATTGCAGCGCGATGCTCGCAGCACCCTGTCCAAGACCAATCCATAGGTTAAAAAAAACACCAAAACATCATTGTTTTTGCAGTCTGAAGGACGCAGCAGCCTTTTGAGCTTGTTTCTTTGACTCTTACTTGCATCCAATGTTTTGATGGTTGGTGGTTGTTGGATGGACCACACCACAGCTTGTTGGAATGGCCACTGACTGCAACCGGGGGAATCTAGATTGTTCTATGCCCTGAGTTCTGATGCATTTGGGCGGGGCTAGGTGGTATCACCTTGGCTACGGTAAAAAAAAAAAATCCCTTAAAAACTTTCAAACAAAAATGGGGATCTTTTGGCCAATTTTGAAGGTCAGTGATCCGACTCTGAGCCCAAACCCACCCTAACACAAGGCAAAATGACGTTTGACCCTCCACAAGGTGGGTGGCAAAACACAGCCACACAGTAAGAGGCCCCAACCCTCTGGTGGCCACCCAATTGTGGACAGCACCTCGAAGGAAAGACACCTAGCGTGCCCTTCACCCATGCTCTTGTCCAGAAACAAAAAACACAAATTGCTGCTGGCATCAGGCAGGGGAGAATTATGACGTGCCACAGTGCACATTCCTGATGTGGTGCGTGACGAGTTCGAACAATCTCCTGCATTGCAGCACGTGGGCTTACCTGAAGAAACTATATTACATGGGCCGATCAATGCGCTCCTGTTGCTCTCTGACAATTACTGTTATGCGGCCTTGAAGATAGATAACATCATCAACTCACATCCTCCAAAAGTGGGGAGAGTGAAAACCCCGTGATTCTGAGTGCAAAGCGTAACACAAATGCTGAATTCGCGAACAATCCAGCGAACAATCCCTCCGACCTTCTTTTGTGGATAACAGTGGGCCCGTGACATCGAGAAGCAGATGTCGTTTTCAAATGGGAAAACGGCAGCCCCCACACAATCGTGTGAACCAACGGCGGCACTTTGCAAACTGGCCCAAACTGAGAGAACACCAGCGGAATGCCAAGCGGCAGAAAAGAGAAGCAGGTGGCGGCGAGCACGTCAAAGAGGTGCCGTCCCCCATGTGCAAGACGCGCATTCGGAGCACCCGGCGCGAGGACACCCAGGCTGGCCCTTGCAGGGGCCACACACGATGGGACAAAAACAGGGTTTGGGGTCTGAGCCACGGATGGACAACGCAGGTTGGGCGAGGAGGTAATGTTTGGGGTGGGACAACTCAGGGCCGAATGGGTGGTCACTGACGGCCACCGCTGGGTCACGGGGCTGTGGGAGGGGCACATGGACCAGGTCCAATTCAGGGGCGCGCACCTTCACCAGCAGCACCAACCGCACCCAAAGCCCCAGCTGCGGTCCTTCGAAGAAATGCCAACAAAAAAAACGAGTGCCGTTGTGTCTCTGTGTGTCGGTGTGGCGATCTGCTTGGCTGTGTGTGGCTCTGTGTGGCTCATGTGGTTGTGCATGCCCTCTGTACCCCCTCCCCCCCTTGTCCAAGCAACGGTAAATGACCAGAAATTGACGGAACCAACGCCCAGTGTTGCCTGGAAAAGGGCGTTGCTTACACTTTACACTGCGCATGGGACATGCGGAAAGACATGGTGTGCTATTTCTGAAAACTAAGGGGCAAAACATGCTGCAAAGTCCATCATTCCCCAATCAGCTTCCTTGATACAAAACATGACCGTCATGCATCTCAAAATCAGGTATCAGACAGCACCCACAGCACACAGCAGCACCAATTGAAAAATGCACCGCCAAAATCCACGGTGCGAAGATTGACGGAACCAACGCCTGGTGTTGCTGGACAAGTGCGGGGGGGGGGGGGGGGGGCGGGGGTGCGCCTGGACCTTACCTGTGCAGCAGCCCGTCACAATCTGCTGTCGGCCAACCGCCGTCGGTGGCCCATCAACGGCCGTCAATCACCCATCAACGGCCGTCGGTAAGACACCGACCGCCGTTGAATAAAGGTAAACCTGCACTTGCACCTGAACAAAAGAGCAGAGCTCTCGGCCCCAGAGGACAAACCCCAACCAAACAGAAGAGCTACACCTGCAATGGGACGCCGCAATGGGACAGACTGCGGGGGGATTGCAAAGCGCCCGACGAGAGGCTGGGACCGAGACCTCAGGGTTTGGCAGCGATCAGTCAGGTCATATAATACGGGGCCCACTGCTGTGAGGACAGCGGCTTGGGGCGGACATCCGTGGGTTAGGCTGCCGGTTCCATGCATTGAGAGACCGGGGGGAGGGGGTCGTGCAACGCTCAAATGACCCTTTTGGGGACCATCAAAGAAAATGGGGTAGTCATGGGTAACTTCTGGGGGTCAGGCTCAGGGGCGGGGTCAAGGGGAATACGGGGGGTGGGCAGGGGGAAGGGGGGCACAATACGTGACGTGGCGCTGGGGGTGAGAACGGACTTTCAAAACATGTTCTGCGGCGGCCATGGCGCCGTGCTGTGAGCCCTGTGGAATGCGGGAAATGCCGTTCGGAAAGCGGGGCACGCCTGTGTCCGGGCCTATTGACGCGAGGGGTGGGCCAAACCCTGGCGTTCTGCCGTCGACTGTGGCACGGACACCGACAGCCCGCCCCCCCAATCTCTTGTGACAGGCTTTTGACCGAACGCTCAGAACTCGGGGCGCGTGCACTATGAGCAATGGTCGAGCATCAGAGTCAGGGGACATTTGTTTGACCATCCGACTTTTGGGGGTTCGGGGACATCTTGCGGTTGTGGTGGTGCATGAAAGCGATGTTGTGGAGTGTCGGAGTATCTGCTGCGCCATAAATCGTTCCATCGGAGCCCAGACTGCGAGCAGCTACTGACTGCAGCAAACCAATCATGCAGCTCACGGGGGGTGCCCAGGTGCAGCCCCCAACAGCGACACCCCGTGAACATTTTGGCCATTTTGAGGGGCTGGTGGTGGGTGGGGGGGGTGGTGTCAAGGGCTGCAGTTGGGCACCCCCCATGCATTGTCCTGGCCTCGCCCCGCCGCTCAGCGCGTATACTGGTATTGGTATTGGTATTGGTACTGTGCCTGGCCTTTGCCGCCCTTCGCGTGGCCATACGCCGTCGGTGGGGTCAAATCCTGCCGCCTGCGAGAGCAGTGACATGGAAGAGGCAAGGCGTGAAGCAACCCGATCTGGGGCAGCAATGCCTGTGAACACTGCACATCAGGACGGTGATGCGGGCTGGCGACCCCAGGCGTGCATGGGAAGGGGGGGAGGTAACCCCCCCCCCCACTCCACCTCCCCTTAGACCCTGGGGTCGGCGACCTTGACGCAGCGTGGGGGCCCGGTGCTCCTGCGGACGCCACTAACAGGCCGAAAAAGGGGGACCCTGTGAGGGGGTCGGAAGATTTTGCTCAAACTGCAGGAAGACTTTGCTCAGTCTGGGGAAGATTAATAGGGACCCACCCGCTATTTCAATAGTGGAGCGGAACATATCCAGGCGGATTCCGGTTCCCCCCCCCCCGTATCTCGTCGGGCCTAGGGATGGATACCAGCGGGGGAGCAGATGGGTGTCTCATCCGGCCGAATTAGCCTGCCGGTCTCATGCGCCGGCATGAACCCTTAACACCATACATCGCCAGGTAACGAAACACAGAACGTATCGTCCGCCAACTGTCACATCGCTCGGGAACGTATACATTTTTGCGGCTGATGCCTTTGTCTTTGTGTTGCATGTGTTCTGCTTTAGAACTGCCCACCAGGGCATGTGATGGGGGGACCCTCACAGACTGTCACCTTTGTGTGACAAGTGCTCTTTGTTGGAAACGCCCACTGGGGCACGGGATGGGGGGTCTCACAGGCTGTCTGTTTTGTTGTTACCGAGCGCACTGTACCTTGGGCAGCCATGTGTTAGTTGAACGAAGTCATCCCTTATTTCAGCACAGCCCTGCATTGTTTGAACGAAGTCATCCCTTATTTCAGCACAGCCCTGCATTGTTTGGACGAAGTCATCCCTTATTTCAGCACAGCCCTGCATTGTTTGAACGAAGTCATCCCTTATTTCAGCACAGCCCTGCATTGTTTGAACGAAATCATCCCTTATTTCAGCACAGCCCTGCATTGTTTGAACGAAATCATCCCTTATTTCAGCACAGCCCTGCATTGTTTGAACGAAGTCATCCCTTATTTCAGCACAGCCCTGCATTGTTTGAACGAAGTCATCCCTTATTTCAGCACAGCCCTGCATTGTTTGAACGAAGTCATCCCTTATTTCAGCACAGCCCTGCATTGTTTGAACGAAATCATCCCTTATTTCAGCACAGCCCTGCATTGTTTGAATGAAGTCATCCCTTATTTCAGCACAGCCCTGCATTGTTGGAACGAAATCATCCCTTATTTCAGCACAGCCCTGCATTGTTTGAACAAAGTCATCCCTTATTTCAGCACAGCCCTGCATTGTTTGAACGAAATCATCCCTTATTTCAGCACAGCCCTGCATTGTTTGAACGAAGTCATCCCTTATTTCAGCACAGCCCTGCATTGTTTGAATGAAGTCATCCCTTATTTCAGCACAGCCCTGCATTGTTTGAACGAAGTCATCCCTTATTTCAGCACAGCCCTGCATTGTTTGAACGACATCATCCCTTATTTCAGCACAGCCCTGCATTGTTTGAACGAAGTCATCCCTTATTTCAGCACAGCCCTGCATTGTTTGAACGAAGTAATCCCTTATTTCAGCACAGCCCTGCATTGTTCGAACGAAGTCATCCCTTATTTCAGCACAGCCCTGCATTGTTTGAACGAAGTCATCCCTTATTTCAGCACAGCCCTGCATTGTTTGAACGAAGTCATCCCTTATTTCAGCACAGCCCTGCATTGTTTGAACGAAGTCATCCCTTATTTCAGCACAGCCCTGCATTGTTTGAACGAAGTCATCCCTTATTTCAGCACAGCCCTGCATTGTTTGAACGAAGTCATCCCTTATTTCAGCACAGCCCTGCATTGTTTGAACGAAGTCATCCCTTATTTCAGCACAGCCCTGCATTGTTTGAACGAAGTCATCCCTTATTTCAGCACAGCCCTGCATTGTTTGAATGAAGTCATCCCTTATTTCAGCACAGCCCTGCATTGTTGGAACGAAATCATCCCTTATTTCAGCACAGCCCTGCATTGTTTGAACGAAGTCATCCCTTATTTCAGCACAGCCCTGCATTGTTTGAACGAAGTCATCCCTTATTTCAGCACAGCCCTGCATTGTTTGAACGAAGTCATCCCTTATTTCAGCACAGCCCTGCATTGTTTGAACGAAGTCATCCCTTATTTCAGCACAGCCCTGCATTGTTTGAACGACATCATCCCTTATTTCAGCACAGCCCTGCATTGTTTGAACGAAGTCATCCCTTATTTCAGCACAGCCCTGCATTGTTGGAACGAAGTCATCCCTTATTTCAGCACAGCCCTGCATTGTTTGAACGAAGTCATCCCTTATTTCAGCACAGCCCTGCATTGTTTGAACGAAGTCATCCCTTATTTCAGCACAGCCCTGCATTGTTTGAACGAAGTCATCCCTTATTTCAGCACAGCCCTGCATTGTTTGAACGAAATCATCCCTTATTTCAGCACAGCCCTGCATTGTTTGAACGAAGTCATCCCTTATTTCAGCACAGCCCTGCATTGTTTGAACGAAGTCATCCCTTATTTCAGCACAGCCCTGCATTGTTTGAACGAAGTCAGCCCTTATTTCAGCACAGCCCTGCATTGTTTGAACGACATCATCCCTTATTTCAGCACAGCCCTGCATTGTTTGAACGAAGTCATCCCTTATTTCAGCACAGCCCTGCATTGTTGGAACGAAGTCATCCCTTATTTCAGCACAGCCCTGCATTGTTTGAACGAAGTCATCCCTTATTTCAGCACAGCCCTGCATTGTTTGAACGAAGTCATCCCTTATTTCAGCACAGCCCTGCATTGTTTGAACGAAGTCATCCCTTATTTCAGCACAGCCCTGCATTGTTTGAACGAAGTCATCCCTTATTTCAGCACAGCCCTGCATTGTTGGAACGAAGTCATCCCATATTTCAGCACAGCCCTGCATTGTTTGAACGAAGTCATCCCTTATTTCAGCACAGCCCTGCATTGTTTGAACGAAGTCATCCCTTATTTCAGCACAGCCCTGCATTGTTTGAACGAAGTCAGCCCTTATTTCAGCACAGCCCTGCATTGTTTGAACGAAGTCATCCCTTATTTCAGCACAGCCCTGCATTGTTTGAACGAAGTCATCCCTTATTTCAGCACAGCCCTGCATTGTTTGAACGAAGTCATCCCTTATTTCAGCACAGCCCTGCATTGTTTGAACGAAGTCATCCCTTATTTCAGCACAGCCCTCCATTGTTTGAACGAAGTCATCCCTTATTTCAGCACAGCCCTGCATTGTTTGAACGAAGTCATCCCTTATTTCAGCACAGCCCTGCATTGTTTGAACGAAGTCATCCCTTATTTCAGCACAGCCCTGCATTGTTTGAACGGCTTCATCCCTTATTTCAGCACAGCCCTGCATTGTTTGAACGAAGTCATCCCTTATTTCAGCACAGCCCTGCATTGTTTGAACGAAGTCATCCCTTATTTCAGCACAGCCCTGCATTGTTTGAACGAAGTCATCCCTTATTTCAGCACAGCCCTGCATTGTTTGAACGAAATCATCCCTTATTTCAGCACAGCCCTGCATTGTTGGAACGAAGTCATCCCTTATTTCAGCACAGCCCTGCATTGTTTGAACGAAGTCATCCCTTATTTCAGCACAGCCCTGCATTGTTTGAACGAAGTCATCCCTTATTTCAGCACAGCCCTGCATTGTTTGAACGAAGTCATCCCTTATTTCAGCACAGCCCTGCATTGTTTGAACGAAATCATCCCTTATTTCAGCACAGCCCTGCATTGTTTGAACGAAATCATCCCTTATTTCAGCACAGCCCTGCATTGTTTGAACGAAGTCATCCCTTATTTCAGCACAGCCCTGCATTGTTTGAACGAAGTCAGCCCTTATTTCAGCACAGCCCTGCATTGTTTGAACGAAGTCATCCCTTATTTCAGCACAGCCCTGCCTTGTTTGAACGAAGTCATCCCTTATTTCAGCACAGCCCTGCATTGTTTGAACGAAGTCATCCCATATTTCAGCACAGCCCTCCATTGTTTGAACGAAGTCATCCCTTATTTCAGCACAGCCCTGCATTGTTTGAACGAAGTCATCCCTTATTTCAGCACAGCCCTGCATTGTTGGAACGAAGTCATCCCATATTTCAGCACAGCCCTGCATTGTTTGAACGAAGTCATCCCTTATTTCAGCACAGCCCTGCATTGTTTGAACGAAGTCATCCCTTATTTCAGCACAGCCCTGCATTGTTTGAACGAAGTCATCCCTTATTTCAGCACAGCCCTGCATTGTTTGAACGAAGTCATCCCTTATTTCAGCACAGCCCTGCATTGTTTGAACGAAATCATCCCTTATTTCAGCACAGCCCTGCATTGTTGGAACGAAGTCATCCCTTATTTCAGCACAGCCCTGCATTGTTTGAACGAAGTCATCCCTTATTTCAGCACAGCCCTGCATTGTTTGAACGAAGTCATCCCTTATTTCAGCACAGCCCTGCATTGTTTGAACGAAGTCATCCCTTATTTCAGCACAGCCCTGCATTGTTTGAACGAAGTCATCCCTTATTTCAGCACAGCCCTGCATTGTTTGAACGAAGTCATCCCTTATTTCAGCACAGCCCTGCATTGTTTGAACGAAGTCATCCCATATTTCAGCACAGCCCTGCATTGTTTGAACGAAGTCATCCCTTATTTCAGCACAGCCCTGCATTGTTTGAACGAAGTCATCCCTTATTTCAGCACAGCCCTGCATTGTTGGAACGAAGTCATCCCATATTTCAGCACAGCCCTGCATTGTTTGAACGAAGTCATCCCTTATTTCAGCACAGCCCTGCATTGTTTGAACGAAGTCATCCCTTATTTCAGCACAGCCCTGCATTGTTTGAACGAAGTCATCCCTTATTTCAGCACAGCCCTGCATTGTTTGAACGAAGTCATCCCTTATTTCAGCACAGCCCTGCATTGTTGGAACGAAGTCATCCCATATTTCAGCACAGCCCTGCATTGTTTGAACGAAGTCATCCCTTATTTCAGCACAGCCCTGCATTGTTTGAACGAAGTCATCCCTTATTTCAGCACAGCCCTGCATTGTTTGAACGAAGTCATCCCTTATTTCAGCACAGCCCTGCATTGTTTGAACGAAATCATCCCTTATTTCAGCACAGCCCTGCATTGTTTGAACGAAGTCATCCCTTATTTCAGCACAGCCCTGCATTGTTGGAACGAAGTCATCCCTTATTTCAGCACAGCCCTGCATTGTTTGAACGAAGTCATCCCTTATTTCAGCACAGCCCTGCATTGTTTGAACGAAGTCATCCCTTATTTCAGCACAGCCCTGCATTGTTGGAACGAAGTCATCCCTTATTTCAGCACAGCCCTGCATTGTTTGAATGAAGTCATCCCTTATTTCAGCACAGCCCTGCATTGTTTGAACGAAGTCATCCCTTATTTCAGCACAGCCCTGCATTGTTTGAACGAAGTCATCCCTTATTTCAGCACAGCCCTGCATTGTTTGAACGAAGTCATCCCTTATTTCAGCACAGCCCTGCATTGTTTGAACGAAGTCATCCCTTATTTCAGCACAGCCCTGCATTGTTGGAACGAAGTCATCCCTTATTTCAGCACAGCCCTGCATTGTTTGAATGAAGTCATCCCTTATTTCAGCACAGCCCTGCATTGTTTGAACGAAGTCATCCCTTATTTCAGCACAGCCCTGCATTGTTTGAACGAAGTCATCCCTTATTTCAGCACAGCCCTGCATTGTTTGAACGAAGTCATCCCTTATTTCAGCACAGCCCTGCATTGTTTGAACGAAGTCATCCCTTATTTCAGCACAGCCCTGCATTGTTGGAACGAAGTCATCCCTTATTTCAGCACAGCCCTGCATTGTTTGAACGGCTTCATCCCTTATTTCAGCACAGCCCTGCATTGTTTGAACGAAGTCATCCCTTATTTCAGCACAGCCCTGCATTGTTTGAACGAAGTCATCCCTTATTTCAGCACAGCCCTGCATTGTTTGAACGAAGTCATCCCTTATTTCAGCACAGCCCTGCATTGTTTGAACGAAATCATCCCTTATTTCAGCACAGCCCTGCATTGTTTGAACGAAGTCATCCCTTATTTCAGCACAGCCCTGCATTGTTTGAACGAAGTCATCCCTTATTTCAGCACAGCCCTGCATTGTTTGAACGAAGTCATCCCTTATTTCAGCACAGCCCTGCATTGTTTGAACGAAGTCATCCCTTATTTCAGCACAGCCCTGCATTGTTTGAACGAAATCATCCCTTATTTCAGCACAGCCCTGCATTGTTTGAACGAAATCATCCCTTATTTCAGCACAGCCCTGCATTGTTTGAACGAAGTCATCCCTTATTTCAGCACAGCCCTGCATTGTTTGAACGAAGTCAGCCCTTATTTCAGCACAGCCCTGCATTGTTTGAACGAAGTCATCCCTTATTTCAGCACAGCCCTGCATTGTTTGAACGAAGTCATCCCTTATTTCAGCACAGCCCTGCATTGTTTGAACGAAGTCATCCCATATTTCAGCACAGCCCTCCATTGTTTGAACGAAGTCATCCCTTATTTCAGCACAGCCCTGCATTGTTTGAACGAAGTCATCCCTTATTTCAGCACAGCCCTGCATTGTTGGAACGAAGTCATCCCATATTTCAGCACAGCCCTGCATTGTTTGAACGAAGTCATCCCTTATTTCAGCACAGCCCTGCATTGTTTGAACGAAGTCATCCCTTATTTCAGCACAGCCCTGCATTGTTTGAACGAAGTCATCCCTTATTTCAGCACAGCCCTGCATTGTTTGAACGAAATCATCCCTTATTTCAGCACAGCCCTGCATTGTTGGAACGAAGTCATCCCTTATTTCAGCACAGCCCTGCATTGTTTGAACGAAGTCATCCCTTATTTCAGCACAGCCCTGCATTGTTTGAACGAAATCATCCCTTATTTCAGCACAGCCCTGCATTGTTTGAACGAAATCATCCCTTATTTCAGCACAGCCCTGCATTGTTTGAACGAAGTCATCCCTTATTTCAGCACAGCCCTGCATTGTTGGAACGAAGTCATCCCTTATTTCAGCACAGCCCTGCATTGTTTGAACGAAGTCATCCCTTATTTCAGCACAGCCCTGCATTGTTTGAACGAAGTCATCCCTTATTTCAGCACAGCCCTGCATTGTTTGAACGAAGTCATCCCTTATTTCAGCACAGCCCTGCATTGTTTGAACGAAGTCATCCCTTATTTCAGCACAGCCCTGCATTGTTTGAACGAAGTCATCCCTTATTTCAGCACAGCCCTGCATTGTTTGAACGAAGTCATCCCTTATTTCAGCACAGCCCTGCATTGTTTGAACGAAGTCATCCCTTATTTCAGCACAGCCCTGCATTGTTTGAACGAAGTCATCCCTTATTTCAGCACAGCCCTGCATTGTTTGAACGAAGTCATCCCTTATTTCAGAACAGCCCTGCATTGTTGGAACGAAGTCATCCCATATTTCAGCACAGCCCTGCATTGTTTGAACGAAATCATCCCTTATTTCAGCACAGCCCTGCATTGTTTGAACGAAGTCATCCCTTATTTCAGCACAGCCCTGCATTGTTTGAACGAAGTCATCCCTTATTTCAGCACAGCCCTGCATTGTTTGAACGAAGTCATCCCTTATTTCAGCACAGCCCTGCATTGTTTGAACGAAGTCATCCCTTATTTCAGCACAGCCCTGCATTGTTTGAACGAAGTCATCCCTTATTTCAGCACAGCCCTGCATTGTTTGAACGAAGTCATCCCTTATTTCAGCACAGCCCTGCATTGTTTGAACGAAGTCATCCCTTATTTCAGCACAGCCCTGCATTGTTTGAACGGAGTCATCCCTTATTTCAGCACAGCCCTGCATTGTTGGAACGAAGTCATCCCATATTTCAGCACAGCCCTGCATTGTTTGAACGAAGTCATCCCTTATTTCAGCACAGCCCTGCATTGTTTGAACGAAGTCATCCCTTATTTCAGCACAGCCCTGCATTGTTTGAACGAAGTCATCCCTTATTTCAGCACAGCCCTGCATTGTTTGAACGAAGTCATCCCTTATTTCAGCACAGCCCTGCATTGTTTGAACGAAGTCATCCCTTATTTCAGCACAGCCCTGCATTGTTTGAACGAAATCATCCCTTATTTCAGCACAGCCCTGCATTGTTTGAACGAAGTCATCCCTTATTTCAGCACAGCCCTGCATTGTTTGAACGAAGTCATCCCTTATTTCAGCACAGCCCTGCATTGTTTGAACGAAGTCATCCCTTATTTCAGCACAGCCCTGCATTGTTTGAACGAAGTCATCCCTTATTTCAGCACAGCCCTGCATTGTTTGAACGAAATCATCCCTTATTTCAGCACAGCCCTGCATTGTTTGAACGAAGTCAGCCCTTATTTCAGCACAGCCCTGCATTGTTTGAACGAAGTCATCCCTTATTTCAGCACAGCCCTGCATTGTTTGAACGAAGTCAGCCCTTATTTCAGCACAGCCCTGCATTGTTTGAACGAAGTCATCCCTTATTTCAGCACAGCCCTGCATTGTTTGAACGAAGTCATCCCTTATTTCAGCACAGCCCTGCATTGTTTGAACGAAGTCATCCCTTATTTCAGCACAGCCCTGCATTGTTTGAACGAAGTCATCCCTTATTTCAGCACAGCCCTGCATTGTTTGAACGAAGTCATCCCTTATTTCAGCACAGCCCTGCATTGTTTGAACGAAGTCATCCCTTATTTCAGAACAGCCCTGCATTGTTGGAACGAAGTCATCCCTTATTTCAGCACAGCCCTGCATTGTTTGAACGAAGTCATCCCTTATTTCAGCACAGCCCTGCATTGTTTGAACGAAGTCATCCCTTATTTCAGCACAGCCCTGCATTGTTGGAACGAAGTCATCCCTTATTTCAGCACAGCCCTGCATTGTTTGAACGAAGTCATCCCTTATTTCAGCACAGCCCTGCATTGTTTGAACGAAGTCATCCCTTATTTCAGCACAGCCCTGCATTGTTTGAACGAAGTCATCCCTTATTTCAGCACAGCCCTGCATTGTTTGAACGAAGTCATCCCATATTTCAGCACAGCCCTGCATTGTTTGAACGAAATCATCCCTTATTTCAGCACAGCCCTGCATTGTTGGAACGAAGTCATCCCTTATTTCAGCACAGCCCTGCATTGTTTGAACGAAGTCATCCCTTATTTCAGCACAGCCCTGCATTGTTTGAACGAAGTCATCCCTTATTTCAGCACAGCCCTGCATTGTTTGAACGAAGTCATCCCTTATTTCAGCACAGCCCTGCATTGTTTGAACGAAGTCATCCCTTATTTCAGCACAGCCCTGCATTGTTTGAACGAAGTCATCCCTTATTTCAGCACAGCCCTGCATTGTTTGAACGAAGTCATCCCTTATTTCAGCACAGCCCTGCATTGTTTTAACGAAGTCATCCCTTATTTCAGCACAGCCCTGCATTGTTGGAACGAAGTCATCCCATATTTCAGCACAGCCCTGCATTGTTTGAACGAAGTCATCCCTTATTTCAGCACAGCCCTGTATTGTTTGAACGAAGTCATCCCTTATTTCAGCACAGCCCTGCATTGTTTGAACGAAGTCATCCCTTATTTCAGCACAGCCCTGCATTGTTTGAACGAAGTCATCCCTTATTTCAGCACAGCCCTGCATTGTTTGAACGAAGTCATCCCTTATTTCAGCACAGCCCTGCATTGTTTGAACGAAGTCATCCCTTATTTCAGCACAGCCCTGCATTGTTTGAACGAAGTCATCCCTTATTTCAGCACAGCCCTGCATTGTTTGAACGAAGTCATCCCTTATTTCAGCACAGCCCTGCATTGATGGAACGAAGTCATCCCTTATTTCAGCACAGCCCTGCATTGTTTGAACGAAGTCATCCCTTATTTCAGCACAGCCCTGCATTGTTTGAACGAAGTCATCCCTTATTTCAGCACAGCCCTGCATTGTTTGAACGAAGTCATCCCTTATTTCAGCACAGCCCTGCATTGTTTGAACGAAGTCATCCCTTATTTCAGCACAGCCCTGCATTGTTTGAACGAAATCATCCCTTATTTCAGCACAGCCCTGCATTGTTTGAACGAAGTCATCCCTTATTTCAGCACAGCCCTGCATTGTTTGAACGAAGTCATCCCTTATTTCAGCACAGCCCTGCATTGTTTGAACGAAGTCATCCCTTATTTCAGCACAGCCCTGCATTGTTTGAACGAAGTCATCCCTTATTTCAGCACAGCCCTGCATTGTTTGAACGAAGTCATCCCTTATTTCAGCACAGCCCTGCATTGTTTGAACGACATCATCCCTTATTTCAGCACAGCCCTGCATTGTTTGAACGAAGTCATCCCTTATTTCAGCACAGCCCTGCATTGTTTGAACGAAGTCATCCCTTATTTCAGCACAGCCCTGCATTGTTTGAACGACATCATCCCTTATTTCAGCACAGCCCTGCATTGTTTGAACGAAGTCATCCCTTATTTCAGCACAGCCCTGCATTGTTTGAACGAAATCATCCCTTATTTCAGCACAGCCCTGCATTGTTTGAACAAAGTCATCCCTTATTTCAGCACAGCCCTGCATTGTTTGAACGAAGTCATCCCTTATTTCAGCACAGCCCTGCATTGTTTGAACGGAGTCATCCCTTATTTCAGCACAGCCCTGCATTGTTTGAACGAAGTCATCCCTTATTTCAGCACAGCCCTGCATTGTTTGAACGAAGTCATCCCTTATTTCAGCACAGCCCTGCATTGTTGGAACGAAGTCATCCCTTATTTCAGCACAGCCCTGCATTGTTTGAACGAAGTCATCCCTTATTTCAGCACAGCCCTCCATTGTTTGAACGAAGTCATCCCTTATTTCAGCACAGCCCTGCATTGTTTGAACGAAGTCATCCCTTATTTCAGCACAGCCCTGCATTGTTTGAACGAAGTCATCCCTTATTTCAGCACAGCCCTGCATTGTTTGAACGAAGTCATCCCTTATTTCAGCACAGCCCTGCATTGTTTGAACGAAATCATCCCTTATTTCAGCACAGCCCTGCATTGTTTGAACGAAGTCATCCCTTATTTCAGCACAGCCCTGCATTGTTTGAACGAAGTCATCCCTTATTTCAGCACAGCCCTGCATTGTTTGAACGAAGTCATCCCATATTTCAGCACAGCCCTGCATTGTTTGAACGAAATCATCCCTTATTTCAGCACAGCCCTGCATTGTTTGAACGAAGTCATCCCTTATTTCAGCACAGCCCTCCATTGTTTGAACGAAGTCATCCCTTATTTCAGCACAGCCCTGCATTGTTTGAACGAAGTCATCCCTTATTTCAGCACAGCCCTGCATTGTTTGAACGAAATCATCCCTTATTTCAGCACAGCCCTGCATTGTTTGAACGAAGTCATCCCTTATTTCAGCACAGCCCTGCATTGTTTGAACGAAGTCATCCCTTATTTCAGCACAGCCCTCCATTGTTTGAACGAAGTCATCCCTTATTTCAGCACAGCCCTGCATTGTTTGAACGAAATCATCCCTTATTTCAGCACAGCCCTGCATTGTTTGAACGAAGTCATCCCTTATTTCAGCACAGCCCTGCATTGTTTGAACGAAGTCATCCCTTATTTCAGCACAGCCCTGCATTGTTTGAACGAAATCATCCCTTATTTCAGCACAGCCCTGCATTGTTTGAACGAAGTCATCCCTTATTTCAGCACAGCCCTGCATTGTTTGAACGAAGTCATCCCTTATTTCAGCACAGCCCTGCATTGTTTGAACGAAGTCATCCCATATTTCAGCACAGCCCTGCATTGTTTGAACGAAATCATCCCTTATTTCAGCACAGCCCTGCATTGTTTGAACGAAGTCATCCCTTATTTCAGCACAGCCCTCCATTGTTTGAACGAAGTCATCCCTTATTTCAGCACAGCCCTGCATTGTTTGAACGAAGTCATCCCTTATTTCAGCACAGCCCTCCATTGTTTGAACGAAGTCATCCCTTATTTCAGCACAGCCCTGCATTGTTTGAACGAAGTCATCCCTTATTTCAGCACAGCCCTGCATTGTTTGAACGAAGTCATCCCTTATTTCAGCACAGCCCTGCATTGTTTGAACGAAATCATCCCTTATTTCAGCACAGCCCTGCATTGTTTGAACGAAGTCATCCCTTATTTCAGCACAGCCCTGCATTGTTGGAACGAAGTCATCCCTTATTTCAGCACAGCCCTGCATTGTTTGAACGAAGTCATCCCTTATTTCAGCACAGCCCTGCATTGTTTGAACGGAGTCATCCCTTATTTCAGCACAGCCCTGCATTGTTTGAACGAAGTCATCCCTTATTTCAGCACAGCCCTGCATTGTTTGAACGAAGTCATCCCTTATTTCAGCACAGCCCTGCATTGTTTGAACGAAGTCATCCCTTATTTCAGCACAGCCCTGCATTGTTTGAACGAAGTCATCCCTTATTTCAGCACAGCCCTGCATTGTTTGAACGAAGTCATCCCTTATTTCAGTACAGCCCTGCATTGTTTGAACGAAGTCATCCCATATTTCAGCACAGCCCTGCGTTGTTCGAACGAAGTCAGCCCTTATTTCAGCACAGCCCTGCATTGTTTGAACGAAGTCATCCCTTATTTCAGCACAGCCCTGCATTGTTTGAACGAAGTCATCCCTTCTTTCAGCACAGCCCTGCATTGTTTGAACGAAGTCATCCCTTATTTCAGCACAGCCCTGCATTGTTTGAACGAAGTCATCCCTTATTTCAGCACAGCCCTGCATTGTTTGAACGAAGTCATCCCTTATTTCAGCACAGCCCTGCATTGTTTGAACGAAGTCATCCCTTATTTCAGCACAGCCCTGCATTGTTTGAACGAAGTCATCCCTTATTTCAGCACAGGCCTGCATTGTTTGAACGAAGTCATCCCTTATTTCAGCACAGCCCTGCACTGTTGGAACGAAATCATCCCTTATTTCAGCACAGCCCTGCATTGTTGGAACGAAGTCATCCCTTATTTCAGCACAGCCCTGCATTGTTGGAACGAAGTCATCCCTTATTTCAGCACAGCCCTGCATTGTTTGAACGAAGTCATCCCTTATTTCAGCACAGCCCTGCATTGTTTGAACGAAGTCATCCCTTATTTCAGCACAGCCCTGCATTGTTTGAACGACATCATCCCTTATTTCAGCACAGCCCTGCATTGTTTGGACGAAGTCATCCCTTATTTCAGCACAGCCCTGCATTGTTTGAACGAAGTCAGCCCTTATTTCAGCACAGCCCTGCATTGTTTGAACGAAGTCATCCCTTATTTCAGCACAGCCCTGCATTGTTTGAACGACATCATCCCTTATTTCAGCACAGCCCTGCATTGTTCGAACGAAATCATCCCTTATTTCAGCACAGCCCTCCATTGTTTGAACGAAGTCATCCCTTATTTCAGCACAGCCCTGCATTGTTGGAACGAAATCATCCCATATTTCAGCACAGCCCTGCATTGTTTGAACGAAGTCAGCCCTTATTTCAGCACAGCCCTGCATTGTTTGAACGAAGTCATCCCTTATTTCAGCACAGCCCTGCATTGTTTGAACGGAGTCATCCCTTATTTCAGCACAGCCCTGCATTGTTTGAACGAAGTCATCCCTTATTTCAGCACAGCCCTGCATTGTTTGAACGAAGTCATCCCTTATTTCAGCACAGCCCTGCATTGTTTGAACGAAGTCATCCCTTATTTCAGCACAGCCCTGCATTGTTTGAACGAAGTCATCCCTTATTTCAGCACAGCCCTGCATTGTTTGAACGAAGTCATCCCTTATTTCAGCACAGCCCTGCATTGTTTGAACGAAGTCATCCCTTATTTCAGCACAGCCCTGCATTGTTTGAACGAAGTCATCCCTTATTTCAGCACAGCCCTGCATTGTTGGAACGAAGTCATCCCTTATTTCAGCACAGCCCTGCATTGTTTGAACGAAGTCATCCCTTATTTCAGCACAGCCCTGCATTGTTTGAACGAAGTCATCCCTTATTTCAGCACAGCCCTGCATTGTTTGAACGAAGTCATCCCTTATTTCAGCACAGCCCTGCATTGTTTGAACGAAGTCAGCCCTTATTTCAGCACAGCCCTGCATTGTTTGGACGAAGTCATCCCTTATTTCAGCACAGCCCTGCATTGTTTGAACGAAGTCAGCCCTTATTTCAGCACAGCCCTGCATTGTTTGAACGAAGTCATCCCTTATTTCAGCACAGCCCTGCATTGTTTGAACGACATCATCCCTTATTTCAGCACAGCCCTGCATTGTTCGAACGAAATCATCCCTTATTTCAGCACAGCCCTCCATTGTTTGAACGAAGTCATCCCTTATTTCAGCACAGCCCTGCATTGTTTGAACGAAATCATCCCATATTTCAGCACAGCCCTGCATTATTTGAACGAAGTCAGCCCTTATTTCAGCACAGCCCTGCATTGTTTGAACGAAGTCATCCCTTATTTCAGCACAGCCCTGCATTGTTTGAACGAAGTCATCCCTTATTTCAGCGCAGCCCTGCATTGTTGGAACGAAGTCATCCCTTATTTCAGCACAGCCCTCCATTGTTTGAACGAAGTCATCCCTTATTTCAGCACAGCCCTGCATTGTTTGAACGACATCATCCCTTATTTCAGCACAGCCCTGCATTGTTTGGACGAAGTCATCCCTTATTTCAGCACAGCCCTGCATTGTTTGAACGAAGTCAGCCATTATTTCAGCACAGCCCTGCATTGTTTGAACGAAGTCATCCCTTATTTCAGCACAGCCCTGCATTGTTTGAACGACATCATCCCTTATTTCAGCACAGCCCTGCATTGTTCGAACGAAATCATCCCTTATTTCAGCACAGCCCTCCATTGTTTGAACGAAGTCATCCCTTATTTCAGCACAGCCCTGCATTGTTTGAACGAAGTCATCCCTTATTTCAGCACAGCCCTGCATTGTTTGAACGAAGTCAGCCCTTATTTCAGCACAGCCCTGCATTGTTTGAACGAAGTCATCCCTTATTTCAGCACAGCCCTGCATTGTTTGAACGAAGTCATCCCTTATTTCAGCACAGCCCTGCATTGTTTGAACGGAGTCATCCCTTGTTTCAGCACAGCCCTGCATTGTTTGAACGAAGTCATCCCTTATTTCAGCACAGCCCTGCATTGTTTGAACGAAGTCATCCCTTATTTCAGCACAGCCCTGCATTGTTTGAACGAAGTCATCCCTTATTTCAGCACAGCCCTGCATTGTTTGAACGAAGTCATCCCTTATTTCAGCACAGCCCTGCATTGTTTGAACGAAGTCATCCCTTATTTCAGCACAGCCCTGCATTGTTTGAACGAAATCATCCCTTATTTCAGCACAGCCCTGCATTGTTTGAACGAAGTCATCCCTTATTTCAGCACAGCCCTGCATTGTTTGAACGAAGTCATCCCTTATTTCAGCACAGCCCTGCATTGTTTGAACGAAGTCATCCCTTATTTCAGCACAGCCCTCCATTGTTTGAACGAAGTCATCCCTTATTTCAGCACAGCCCTGCATTGTTTGAACGAAATCATCCCTTATTTCAGCACAGCCCTGCATTGTTTGAACGAAGTCATCCCTTATTTCAGCACAGCCCTGCATTGTTTGAACGAAGTCATCCCTTATTTCAGCACAGCCCTGCATTGTTTGAACGAAGTCATCCCTTATTTCAGCACAGCCCTGCATTGTTGGAACGAAATCATCCCTTATTTCAGCACAGCCCTGCATTGTTTGAACGAAGTCATCCCTTATTTCAGCACAGCCCTGCATTGTTTGAACGAAATCATCCCTTATTTCAGCACAGCCCTGCATTGTTTGAACGAAGTCATCCCTTATTTCAGCACAGCCCTGCATTGTTTGAACGAAGTCATCCCTTATTTCAGCACAGCCCTCCATTGTTTGAACGAAGTCATCCCTTATTTCAGCACAGCCCTGCATTGTTTGAACGAAATCATCCCTTATTTCAGCACAGCCCTGCATTGTTTGAACGAAGTCATCCCTTATTTCAGCACAGCCCTGCATTGTTTGAACGAAGTCATCCCTTATTTCAGCACAGCCCTGCATTGTTTGAACGAAGTCATCCCTTATTTCAGCACAGCCCTGCATTGTTTGAACGAAGTCATCCCTTATTTCAGCACAGCCCTGCATTGTTTGAACGAAGTCATCCCTTATTTCAGCACAGCCCTGCATTGTTTGAACGAAATCATCCCTTATTTCAGCACAGCCCTGCATTGTTTGAACGAAGTCATCCCTTATTTCAGCACAGCCCTGCATTGTTTGAACGAAGTCATCCCTTATTTCAGCACAGCCCTGCATTGTTTGAACGAAGTCATCCCTTATTTCAGCACAGCCCTCCATTGTTTGAACGAAGTCATCCCTTATTTCAGCACAGCCCTGCATTGTTTGAACGAAATCATCCCTTATTTCAGCACAGCCCTGCATTGTTTGAACGAAGTCATCCCTTATTTCAGCACAGCCCTGCATTGTTTGAACGAAGTCATCCCTTATTTCAGCACAGCCCTGCATTGTTTGAACGAAGTCATCCCTTATTTCAGCACAGCCCTGCATTGTTGGAACGAAATCATCCCTTATTTCAGCACAGCCCTGCATTGTTTGAACGAAGTCATCCCTTATTTCAGCACAGCCCTGCATTGTTTGAACGAAGTCATCCCTTATTTCAGCACAGCCCTGCATTGTTTGAACGAAGTCATCCCTTATTTCAGCACAGCCCTGCATTGTTTGAACGAAGTCATCCCTTATTTCAGCACAGCCCTGCATTGTTTGGACGAAGTCATCCCTTATTTCAGCACAGCCCTGCATTGTTTGAACGAAATCATCCCTTATTTCAGCACAGCCCTGCATTGTTTGAACGAAGTCAGCCCTTATTTCAGCACAGCCCTGCATTGTTTGAACGAAGTCATCCCTTATTTCAGCACAGCCCTGCATTGTTTGAACGAAGTCATCCCTTATTTCAGCACAGCCCTGCATTGTTTGGACGAAGTCATCCCTTATTTCAGCACAGCCCTGCATTGTTTGAACGAAATCATCCCATATTTCAGCACAGCCCTGCATTGTTTGAACGAAGTCATCCCTTATTTCAGCACAGCCCTGCATTGTTTGGACGAAGTCATCCCTTATTTCAGCACAGCCCTGCATTGTTTGAACGAAATCATCCCTTATTTCAGCACAGCCCTCCATTGTTTGAACGAAGTCATCCCTTATTTCAGCACAGCCCTGCATTGTTTGAACGAAGTCATCCCATATTTCAGCACAGCCCTGCATTGTTTGAACGAAGTCAGCCCTTATTTCAGCACAGCCCTGCATTGTTTGAACGAAGTCATCCCTTATTTCAGCACAGCCCTGCATTGTTTGAACGAAGTCATCCCTTATTTCAGCACAGCCCTGCATTGTTTGAACGGAGTCATCCCTTATTTCAGCACAGCCCTGCATTGTTTGAACGAAGTCATCCCTTATTTCAGCACAGCCCTGCATTGTTTGAACGAAGTCATCCCTTATTTCAGCACAGCCCTGCATTGTTTGAACGAAGTCATCCCTTATTTCAGCACAGCCCTGCATTGTTTGAACGAAGTCATCCCTTATTTCAGCACAGCCCTGCATTGTTTGAACGAAGTCATCCCTTATTTCAGCACAGCCCTGCATTGTTTGAACGAAGTCATCCCTTATTTCAGCACAGCCCTGCATTGTTTGAACGAAGTCATCCCTTATTTCAGCACAGCCCTGCATTGTTTGAACGAAGTCATCCCTTATTTCAGCACAGCCCTGCATTGTTTGAACGAAGTCATCCCTTATTTCAGCACAGCCCTGCATTGTTTGAACGAAGTAATCCCTTATTTCAGCACAGCCCTGCATTGTTTGAACGAAGTCATCCCTTATTTCAGCACAGCCCTGCATTGTTGGAACGAAATCATCCCTTATTTCAGCACAGCCCTGCATTGTTTGAACGAAGTCATCCCTTATTTCAGCACAGCCCTGCATTGTTTGAACGAAGTCATCCCTTATTTCAGCACAGCCCTGCATTGTTTGAACGAAGTCATCCCTTATTTCAGCACAGCCCTGCATTGTTTGAACGAAGTCATCCCTTATTTCAGCACAGCCCTCCATTGTTTGAACGAAGTCATCCCTTATTTCAGCACAGCCCTGCATTGTTTGAACGAAATCATCCCTTATTTCAGCACAGCCCTGCATTGTTTGAACGAAGTCATCCCTTATTTCAGCACAGCCCTGCATTGTTTGAACGAAGTCATCCCTTATTTCAGCACAGCCCTGCATTGTTTGAACGAAGTCATCCCTTATTTCAGCACAGCCCTGCATTGTTTGAACGAAGTCATCCCTTATTTCAGCACAGCCCTGCATTGTTTGAACGAAGTCATCCCTTATTTCAGCACAGCCCTGCATTGTTTGAACGAAATCATCCCTTATTTCAGCACAGCCCTGCATTGTTTGAACGAAGTCATCCCTTATTTCAGCACAGCCCTGCATTGTTTGAACGAAGTCATCCCTTATTTCAGCACAGCCCTGCATTGTTTGAACGAAGTCATCCCTTATTTCAGCACAGCCCTCCATTGTTTGAACGAAGTCATCCCTTATTTCAGCACAGCCCTGCATTGTTTGAACGAAATCATCCCTTATTTCAGCACAGCCCTGCATTGTTTGAACGAAGTCATCCCTTATTTCAGCACAGCCCTGCATTGTTTGAACGAAGTCATCCCTTATTTCAGCACAGCCCTGCATTGTTTGAACGAAGTCATCCCTTATTTCAGCACAGCCCTGCATTGTTGGAACGAAATCATCCCTTATTTCAGCACAGCCCTGCATTGTTTGAACGAAGTCATCCCTTATTTCAGCACAGCCCTGCATTGTTTGAACGAAGTCATCCCTTATTTCAGCACAGCCCTGCATTGTTTGAACGAAGTCATCCCTTATTTCAGCACAGCCCTGCATTGTTTGAACGAAGTCATCCCTTATTTCAGCACAGCCCTGCATTGTTTGGACGAAGTCATCCCTTATTTCAGCACAGCCCTGCATTGTTTGAACGAAATCATCCCTTATTTCAGCACAGCCCTGCATTGTTTGAACGAAGTCAGCCCTTATTTCAGCACAGCCCTGCATTGTTTGAACGAAGTCATCCCTTATTTCAGCACAGCCCTGCATTGTTTGAACGAAGTCATCCCTTATTTCAGCACAGCCCTGCATTGTTTGGACGAAGTCATCCCTTATTTCAGCACAGCCCTGCATTGTTTGAACGAAATCATCCCATATTTCAGCACAGCCCTGCATTGTTTGAACGAAGTCATCCCTTATTTCAGCACAGCCCTGCATTGTTTGAACGAAATCATCCCTTATTTCAGCACAGCCCTCCATTGTTTGAACGAAGTCATCCCTTATTTCAGCACAGCCCTGCATTGTTTGAACGAAGTCATCCCATATTTCAGCACAGCCCTGCATTGTTTGAACGAAGTCAGCCCTTATTTCAGCACAGCCCTGCATTGTTTGAACGAAGTCATCCCTTATTTCAGCACAGCCCTGCATTGTTTGAACGAAGTCATCCCTTATTTCAGCACAGCCCTGCATTGTTTGAACGGAGTCATCCCTTATTTCAGCACAGCCCTGCATTGTTTGAACGAAGTCATCCCTTATTTCAGCACAGCCCTGCATTGTTTGAACGAAGTCATCCCTTATTTCAGCACAGCCCTGCATTGTTTGAACGAAGTCATCCCTTATTTCAGCACAGCCCTGCATTGTTTGAACGAAGTCATCCCTTATTTCAGCACAGCCCTGCATTGTTTGAACGAAGTCATCCCTTATTTCAGCACAGCCCTGCATTGTTTGAACGAAGTCATCCCTTATTTCAGCACAGCCCTGCATTGTTTGAACGAAGTCATCCCTTATTTCAGCACAGCCCTGCATTGTTTGAACGAAGTCATCCCTTATTTCAGCACAGCCCTGCATTGTTTGAACGAAGTCATCCCTTATTTCAGCACAGCCCTGCATTGTTTGAACGAAGTCATCCCTTATTTCAGCACAGCCCTGCATTGTTTGAACGAAGTCAGCCCTTATTTCAGCACAGCCCTGCATTGTTTGAACGAAGTAATCCCTTATTTCAGCACAGCCCTGCATTGTTTGAACGAAGTCATCCCTTATTTCAGCACAGCCCTGCATTGTTTGAACGGAGTCATCCCTTATTTCAGCACAGCCCTGCATTGTTTGAACGAAGTCATCCCTTATTTCAGCACAGCCCTGCATTGTTTGAACGAAATCATCCCTTATTTCAGCACAGCCCTGCATTGTTTGAACGAAGTCATCCCTTATTTCAGCACAGCCCTGCATTGTTTGAACGAAGTCATCCCTTATTTCAGCACAGCCCTGCATTGTTTGAACGAAGTCATCCCTTATTTCAGCACAGCCCTGCATTGTTTGAACGAAGTCATCCCTTATTTCAGCACAGCCCTGCATTGTTTGAACGAAGTCATCCCTTATTTCAGCACAGCCCTCCATTGTTTGAACGAAGTCATCCCTTATTTCAGCACAGCCCTGCATTGTTTGAACGAAGTCATCCCTTATTTCAGCACAGCCCTCCATTGTTTGAACGAAGTCATCCCTTATTTCAGCACAGCCCTCCATTGTTTGAACGAAGTCATCCCTTATTTCAGCACAGCCCTCCATTGTTTGAACGAAGTCATCCCTTATTTCAGCACAGCCCTGCACTGTTGGAACGAAATCATCCCTTATTTCAGCACAGCCCTGCATTGTTGGAACGAAGTCATCCCTTATTTCAGCACAGCCCTGCATTGTTTGAAGGAAGTCATCCCTTATTTCAGCACAGCCCTGCATTGTTTGAACGAAGTCATCCCTTATTTCAGCACAGCCCTGCATTGTTTGAACGAAATCATCCCTTATTTCAGCACAGCCCTGCATTGTTTGAACGAAGTCATCCCTTATTTCAGCACAGCCCTGCATTGTTTGAACGAAGTCATCCCTTATTTCAGCACAGCCCTGCATTGTTTGAACGAAGTCATCCCTTATTTCAGCACAGCCCTGCATTGTTTGAACGAAATCATCCCTTATTTCAGCACAGCCCTCCATTGTTTGAACGAAGTCATCCCTTATTTCAGCACAGCCCTCCATTGTTTGAACGAAATCATCCCTTATTTCAGCACAGCCCTGCATTGTTTGAACGAAGTCAGCCCTTATTTCAGCACAGCCCTGCATTGTTTGAACGAAGTCATCCCTTATTTCAGCACAGCCCTGCATCGTTTGGACGAAGTCATCCCTTATTTCAGCACAGCCCTGCATTGTTTGAACGAAGTCATCCCTTATTTCAGCACAGCCCTGCATTGTTTGAACGAAGTCATCCCTTATTTCAGCACAGCCCTGCATTGTTTGAACGAAGTCATCCCTTATTTCAGCACAGCCCTGCATTGTTTGAACGAAGTCATCCCTTATTTCAGCACAGCCCTGCATTGTTGGAACGAAGTCATCCCTTATTTCAGCACAGCCCTGCATTGTTTGAACGAAGTCATCCCTTATTTCAGCACAGCCCTCCATTGTTTGAACGAAGTCATCCCTTATTTCAGCACAGCCCTGCATTGTTTGAACGAAGTCATCCCTTATTTCAGCACAGCCCTGCATTGTTTGAACGAAGTCATCCCTTATTTCAGCACAGCCCTGCATTGTTTGAACGAAGTCATCCCTTATTTCAGCACAGCCCTGCATTGTTTGAACGAAGTCATCCCTTATTTCAGCACAGCCCTGCATTGTTTGAACGAAGTCATCCCTTATTTCAGCACAGCCCTGCATTGTTTGAACGAAGTCATCCCTTATTTCAGCACAGCCCTGCATTGTTTGAACGAAGTCATCCCTTATTTCAGCACAGCCCTGCATTGTTTGAACGAAATCATCCCTTATTTCAGCACAGCCCTGCATTGTTTGGACGAAGTCATCCCTTATTTCAGCACAGCCCTGCATTGTTTGAACGAAATCATCCCTTATTTCAGCACAGCCCTCCATTGTTTGAACGAAGTCATCCCTTATTTCAGCACAGCCCTCCATTGTTTGAACGAAATCATCCCTTATTTCAGCACAGCCCTGCATTGTTTGAACGAAGTCAGCCCTTATTTCAGCACAGCCCTGCATTGTTTGAACGAAGTCATCCCTTATTTCAGCACAGCCCTGCATTGTTTGAACGAAGTCATCCCTTATTTCAGCACAGCCCTGCATTGTTTGAACGAAGTCATCCCTTATTTCAGCACAGCCCTGCATTGTTTGAACGAAGTCATCCCTTATTTCAGCACAGCCCTGCATTGTTGGAACGAAGTCATCCCTTATTTCAGCACAGCCCTGCATTGTTTGAAAGAAGTCATCCCTTATTTCAGCACAGCCCTGCATTGTTTGAACGAAGTCATCCCTTATTTCAGCACAGCCCTGCATTGTTTGAACGAAGTCATCCCTTATTTCAGCACAGCCCTGCATTGTTTGAACGAAGTCATCCCTTATTTCAGCACAGCCCTGCATTGTTTGAACGAAATCATCCCTTATTTCAGCACAGCCCTGCATTGTTTGAACGAAGTCATCCCTTATTTCAGCACAGCCCTGCATTGTTTGAACGAAGTCATCCCTTATTTCAGCACAGCCCTGCATTGTTTGAACGAAGTCATCCCTTATTTCAGCACAGCCCTGCATTGTTTGAACGAAGTCATCCCTTATTTCAGCACAGCCCTGCATTGTTTGAACGAAGTCATCCCTTATTTCAGCACAGCCCTGCATTGTTTGAACGAAGTCATCCCTTATTTCAGCACAGCCCTGCATTGTTTGAACGAAGTCATCCCTTATTTCAGCACAGCCCTGCATTGTTTGAACGAAGTCATCCCTTATTTCAGCACAGCCCTGCATTGTTTGAACGAATCATCCCTTATTTCAGCACAGCCCTGCATTGTTTGAACGAAGTCATCCCTTATTTCAGCACAGCCCTGCATTGTTTGAACGAAGTCATCCCTTATTTCAGCACAGCCCTGCATTGTTTGAACGAAGTCATCCCTTATTTCAGCACAGCCCTGCATTGTTTGAACGAAGTCATCCCTTATTTCAGCACAGCCCTGCATTGTTTGAACGAAGTCATCCCTTATTTCAGCACAGCCCTGCATTGTTTGAACGAAGTCATCCCTTATTTCAGCACAGCCCTGCATTGTTTGGACGAAGTCATCCCTTATTTCAGCACAGCCCTGCATTGTTTGAACGAAGTCATCCCTTATTTCAGAACAGCCCTGCATTGTTTGAACGAAGTCATCCCTTATTTCAGCACAGCCCTCCATTGTTTGAACGAAATCATCCCTTATTTCAGCACAGCCCTGCATTGTTTGAACGAAGTCATCCCTTATTTCAGCACAGCCCTGCATTGTTTGAACGAAGTCATCCCTTGTTTCAGCACAGCCCTGCATTGTTTGAACGAAGTCATCCCTTATTTCAGCACAGCCCTGCATTGTTTGAACGAAGTCATCCCTTATTTCAGCACAGCCCTGCATTGTTTGAACGAAGTCATCCCTTATTTCAGCACAGCCCTGCATTGTTTGGACGAAGTCATCCCTTATTTCAGCACAGCCCTGCATTGTTTGAACGAAGTCATCCCTTATTTCAGCACAGCCCTGCATTGTTTGAACGAAGTCATCCCTTATTTCAGCACAGCCCTGCATTGTTTGAACGAAGTCAGCCCTTATTTCAGCACAGCCCTGCATTGTTTGAACGAAGTAATCCCTTATTTCAGCACAGCCCTGCATTGTTTGAACGAAGTCATCCCTTATTTCAGCACAGCCCTGCCATTGTTTGAACGGAGTCATCCCTTATTTCAGCACAGCCCTGCATTGTTTGAACGAAGTCATCCCTTATTTCAGCACAGCCCTGCATTGTTTGAACGAAGTCATCCCTTATTTCAGCACAGCCCTGCATTGTTTGAACGAAGTCATCCCTTATTTCAGCACAGCCCTGCATTGTTTGAACGAAGTCATCCCTTATTTCAGCACAGCCCTGCATTGTTTGAACGAAGTCATCCCTTATTTCAGCACAGCCCTGCATTGTTTGAACGAAGTCATCCCTTATTTCAGCACAGCCCTGCATTGTTTGAACGAAGTCATCCCTTATTTCAGCACAGCCCTGCATTGTTTGAACGAAGTCATCCCTTATTTCAGCACAGCCCTGCATTGTTTGAACGAAGTCATCCCTTATTTCAGCACAGCCCTCCATTGTTTGAACGAAGTCATCCCTTATTTCAGCACAGCCCTCCATTGTTTGAACGAAGTCATCCCTTATTTCAGCACAGCCCTCCATTGTTTGAACGAAGTCATCCCTTATTTCAGCACAGCCCTGCACTGTTTGGAACGAAATCATCCCTTATTTCAGCACAGCCCTGCATTGTTGGAACGAAGTCATCCCTTATTTCAGCACAGCCCTGCATTGTTTGAAGGAAGTCATCCCTTATTTCAGCACAGCCCTGCATTGTTTGAACGAAGTCATCCCTTATTTCAGCACAGCCCTGCATTGTTTGAACGAAATCATCCCTTATTTCAGCACAGCCCTGCATTGTTTGAACGAAGTCATCCCTTATTTCAGCACAGCCCTGCATTGTTTGAACGAAGTCATCCCTTATTTCAGCACAGCCCTGCATTGTTTGAACGAAGTCATCCCTTATTTCAGCACAGCCCTGCATTGTTTGAACGAAGTCATCCCTTATTTCAGCACAGCCCTGCATTGTTTGAACGAAGTCATCCCTTATTTCAGCACAGCCCTGCATTGTTTGAACGAAGTCATCCCTTATTTCAGCACAGCCCTGCATTGTTTGAACGAAGTCATCCCTTATTTCAGCACAGCCCTGCATTGTTTGAACGAAGTCATCCCTTATTTCAGCACAGCCCTGCATTGTTTGAACGAAGTCATCCCTTATTTCAGCACAGCCCTGCATTGTTTGAACGAAGTCATCCCTTATTTCAGCACAGCCCTGCATTGTTTGAACGAAGTCATCCCTTATTTCAGCACAGCCCTGCATTGTTTGAACGAAGTCATCCCTTATTTCAGCACAGCCCTGCATTGTTTGAACGAAGTCATCCCTTATTTCAGCACAGCCCTGCATTGTTTGAACGAAGTCATCCCTTATTTCAGCACAGCCCTGCATTGTTTGAACGAAGTCATCCCTTATTTCAGCACAGCCCTGCATTGTTTGAACGAAGTCATCCCTTATTTCAGCACAGCCCTGCATTGTTTGAACGAAGTCATCCCTTATTTCAGCACAGCCCTGCATTGTTTGAACGAAGTCATCCCTTATTTCAGCACAGCCCTGCATTGTTTGAACGAAGTCATCCCTTATTTCAGCACAGCCCTGCATTGTTTGAACGAAGTCATCCCTTATTTCAGCACAGCCCTGCATTGTTTGAACGAAGTCATCCCTTATTTCAGCACAGCCCTGCATTGTTTGAACGAAGTCATCCCTTATTTCAGCACAGCCCTGCATTGTTTGAACGAAATCATCCCTTATTTCAGCACAGCCCTGCATTGTTTGAACGAAGTCATCCCTTATTTCAGCACAGCCCTGCATTGTTTGAACGAAGTCATCCCTTATTTCAGCACAGCCCTGCATTGTTTGAACGAAGTCATCCCTTATTTCAGCACAGCCCTGCATTGTTTGAACGAAGTCATCCCTTATTTCAGCACAGCCCTGCATTGTTTGAACGAAGTCATCCCTTATTTCAGCACAGCCCTGCATTGTTTGAACGAAGTCATCCCTTATTTCAGCACAGCCCTGCATTGTTTGGACGAAGTCATCCCTTATTTCAGCACAGCCCTGCATTGTTTGAACGAAGTCATCCCTTATTTCAGCAACAGCCCTGCATTGTTTGAACGAAGTCATCCCTTATTTCAGCACAGCCCTCCATTGTTTGAACGAAGTCATCCCTTATTTCAGCACAGCCCTGCATTGTTTGAACGAAGTCATCCCTTATTTCAGCACAGCCCTGCATTGTTTGAACGAAGTCATCCCTTGTTTCAGCACAGCCCTGCATTGTTTGAACGAAGTCATCCCTTATTTCAGCACAGCCCTGCATTGTTTGAACGAAGTCATCCCTTATTTCAGCACAGCCCTGCATTGTTTGAACGAAGTCATCCCTTATTTCAGCACAGCCCTGCATTGTTTGAACGAAGTCATCCCTTATTTCAGCACAGCCCTGCATTGTTTGAACGAAGTCATCCCTTATTTCAGCACAGCCCTGCATTGTTTGAACGAAGTCATCCCTTATTTCAGCACAGCCCTGCATTGTTTGAACGAAGTCATCCCTTATTTCAGCACAGCCCTGCATTGTTTGAACGAAGTCATCCCTTATTTCAGCACAGCCCTGCATTGTTTGAACGAAGTCATCCCTTATTTCAGCACAGCCCTGCATTGTTTGAACGAAGTCATCCCTTATTTCAGCACAGCCCTGCATTGTTTGAACGAAGTCATCCCTTATTTCAGCACAGCCCTGCATTGTTTGAACGAAGTCATCCCTTATTTCAGCACAGCCCTGCATTGTTTGAACGAAGTCATCCCTTATTTCAGCACAGCCCTGCATTGTTTGAACGAAGTCATCCCTTATTTCAGCACAGCCCTGCATTGTTTGAACGAAGTCATCCCTTATTTCAGCACAGCCCTGCATTGTTTGAACGAAGTCATCCCTTATTTCAGCACAGCCCTGCATTGTTTGAACGAAGTCATCCCTTATTTCAGCACAGCCCTGCATTGTTTGAACGAAGTCATCCCTTATTTCAGCACAGCCCTGCATTGTTTGAACGAAGTCATCCCTTATTTCAGCACAGCCCTGCCATTGTTTGAACGAAGTCATCCCTTATTTCAGCACAGCCCTGCACTGTTTGAACGAAGTCATCCCTTATTTCAGCACAGCCCTGCATTGTTTGAACGAAGTCATCCCTTATTTCAGCACAGCCCTGCATTGTTTGAACGAAGTCATCCCTTATTTCAGCACAGCCCTGCATTGTTTGAACGAAGTCATCCCTTATTTCAGCACAGCCCTGCATTGTTTGAACGAAATCATCCCTTATTTCAGCACAGCCCTGCATTGTTTGAACGAAGTCATCCCTTATTTCAGCACAGCCCTGCATTGTTTGAACGAAGTCATCCCTTATTTCAGCACAGCCCTGCATTGTTTGAACGAAGTCATCCCTTATTTCAGCACAGCCCTGCATTGTTTGAACGAAATCATCCCTTATTTCAGCACAGCCCTGCATTGTTTGAACGAAGTCATCCCTTATTTCAGCACAGCCCTCCATTGTTTGAACGAAATCATCCCTTATTTCAGCACAGCCCTGCATTGTTTGAACGAAGTCAGCCCTTATTTCAGCACAGCCCTGCATTGTTTGAACGAAGTCATCCCTTATTTCAGCACAGCCCTGCATCGTTTGGACGAAGTCATCCCTTATTTCAGCACAGCCCTGCATTGTTTGAACGAAGTCATCCCTTATTTCAGCACAGCCCTGCATTGTTTGAACGAAGTCATCCCTTATTTCAGCACAGCCCTGCATTGTTTGAACGAAGTCATCCCTTATTTCAGCACAGCCCTGCATTGTTTGAACGAAGTCATCCCTTATTTCAGCACAGCCCTGCATTGTTGGAACGAAGTCATCCCTTATTTCAGCACAGCCCTGCATTGTTTGAACGAAGTCATCCCTTATTTCAGCACAGCCCTCCATTGTTTGAACGAAGTCATCCCTTATTTCAGCACAGCCCTGCATTGTTTGAACGAAGTCATCCCTTATTTCAGCACAGCCCTGCATTGTTTGAACGAAGTCATCCCTTATTTCAGCACAGCCCTGCATTGTTTGAACGAAGTCATCCCTTATTTCAGCACAGCCCTGCATTGTTTGAACGAAGTCATCCCTTATTTCAGCACAGCCCTGCATTGTTTGAACGAAGTCATCCCTTATTTCAGCACAGCCCTGCATTGTTTGAACGAAGTCATCCCTTATTTCAGCACAGCCCTGCATTGTTTGAACGAAGTCATCCCTTATTTCAGCACAGCCCTGCATTGTTTGAACGAAGATCATCCCTTATTTCAGCACAGCCCTGCATTGTTTGAACGAAGTCATCCCTTATTTCAGCACAGCCCTGCATTGTTTGAACGAAATCATCCCTTATTTCAGCACAGCCCTGCATTGTTTGAACGAAGTCATCCCTTATTTCAGCACAGCCCTGCATTGTTTGAACGAAGTCATCCCTTATTTCAGCACAGCCCTGCATTGTTTGAACGAAGTCATCCCTTATTTCAGCACAGCCCTGCATTGTTTGAACGAAGTCATCCCTTATTTCAGCACAGCCCTGCATTGTTTGAACGAAGTCATCCCTTATTTCAGCACAGCCCTGCATTGTTTGAACGAAGTCATCCCTTATTTCAGCACAGCCCTGCATTGTTTGAACGAAGTCATCCCTTATTTCAGCACAGCCCTGCATTGTTTGAACGAAGTCATCCCTTATTTCAGCACAGCCCTGCATTGTTTGAACGAAGTCATCCCTTATTTCAGCACAGCCTGCATTGTTTGAACGAAGTCATCCCTTATTTCAGCACAGCCCTGCATTGTTTGAACGAAGTCATCCCTTATTTCAGCACAGCCCTGCATTGTTTGAACGAAGTCATCCCTTATTTCAGCACAGCCCTGCATTGTTTGAACGAAGTCATCCCTTATTTCAGCACAGCCCTGCATTGTTTGAACGAAGTCATCCCTTATTTCAGCACAGCCCTGCATTGTTTGAACGAAGTCATCCCTTATTTCAGCACAGCCCTGCATTGTTTGAACGAAGTCATCCCTTATTTCAGCACAGCCCTGCATTGTTTGAACGAAGTCATCCCTTATTTCAGCACAGCCCTGCATTGTTTGAACGAAGTCATCCCTTATTTCAGCACAGCCCTGCATTGTTTGAACGAAGTCATCCCTTATTTCAGCACAGCCCTGCATTGTTTGAACGAAGTCATCCCTTATTTCAGCACAGCCCTGCATTGTTTGAACGAAGTCATCCCTTATTTCAGCACAGCCCTGCATTGTTTGAACGAAGTCATCCCTTATTTCAGCACAGCCCTGCATTGTTTGAACGAAGTCATCCCTTATTTCAGCACAGCCCTGCATTGTTTGAACGAAGTCATCCCTTATTTCAGCACAGCCCTGCATTGTTTGAACGAAGTCATCCCTTATTTCAGCACAGCCCTGCATTGTTTGAACGAAGTCATCCCTTATTTCAGCACAGCCCTGCATTGTTTGAACGAAGTCATCCCTTATTTCAGCACAGCCCTGCATTGTTTGAACGAAGTCATCCCTTATTTCAGCACAGCCCTGCATTGTTTGAACGAAGTCATCCCTTATTTCAGCACAGCCCTGCATTGTTTGAACGAAGTCATCCCTTATTTCAGCACAGCCCTGCATTGTTTGAACGAAGTCATCCCTTATTTCAGCACAGCCCTGCATTGTTTGAACGAAGTCATCCCTTATTTCAGCACAGCCCTGCATTGTTTGAACGAAGTCATCCCTTATTTCAGCACAGCCCTGCATTGTTTGAACGAAGTCATCCCTTATTTCAGCACAGCCCTGCATTGTTTGAACGAAGTCATCCCTTATTTCAGCACAGCCCTGCATTGTTTGAACGAAGTCATCCCTTATTTCAGCACAGCCCTGCATTGTTTGAACGAAGTCATCCCTTATTTCAGCACAGCCCTGCATTGTTTGAACGAAGTCATCCCTTATTTCAGCACAGCCCTGCATTGTTTGAACGAAGTCATCCCTTATTTCAGCACAGCCCTGCATTGTTTGAACGAAGTCATCCCTTATTTCAGCACAGCCCTGCATTGTTTGAACGAAGTCATCCCTTATTTCAGCACAGCCCTGCATTGTTTGAACGAAGTCATCCCTTATTTCAGCACAGCCCTGCATTGTTTGAACGAAGTCATCCCTTATTTCAGCACAGCCCTGCATTGTTTGAACGAAGTCATCCCTTATTTCAGCACAGCCCTGCCATTGTTTGAACGAAGTCATCCCTTATTTCAGCACAGCCCTGCATTGTTTGAACGAAGTCATCCCTTATTTCAGCACAGCCCTGCATTGTTTGAACGAAGTCATCCCTTATTTCAGCACAGCCCTGCATTGTTTGAACGAAGTCATCCCTTATTTCAGCACAGCCCTGCATTGTTTGAACGAAGTCATCCCTTATTTCAGCACAGCCCTGCATTGTTTGAACGAAGTCATCCCTTATTTCAGCACAGCCCTGCATTGTTTGAACGAAGTCATCCCTTATTTCAGCACAGCCCTGCATTGTTTGAACGAAGTCATCCCTTATTTCAGCACAGCCCTGCATTGTTTGAACGAAGTCATCCCTTATTTCAGCACAGCCCTGCATTGTTTGAACGAAGTCATCCCTTATTTCAGCACAGCCCTGCATTGTTTGAACGAAATCATCCCTTATTTCAGCACAGCCCTGCCATTGTTTGAACGAAGTCATCCCTTATTTCAGCACAGCCCTGCATTGTTTGAACGAAGTCATCCCTTATTTCAGCACAGCCCTGCATTGTTTGAACGAAGTCATCCCTTATTTCAGCACAGCCCTGCATTGTTTGGAACGAAGTCATCCCTTATTTCAGCACAGCCCCTGCATTGTTTGAACGAAGTCATCCCTTATTTCAGCACAGCCCTGCATTGTTTGAACGAAGTCATCCCTTATTTCAGCACAGCCCTGCATTGTTTGAACGAAGTCATCCCTTATTTCAGCACAGCCCTGCATTGTTTGAACGAAATCATCCCTTATTTCAGCACAGCCCTGCATTGTTTGAACGAAGTCATCCCTTATTTCAGCACAGCCCTGCATTGTTTGAACGAAGTCATCCCTTATTTCAGCACAGCCCTGCATTGTTTGAACGAAGTCATCCCTTATTTCAGCACAGCCCTGCATTGTTTGAACGAAGTCATCCCTTATTTCAGCACAGCCCTGCATTGTTTGAACGAAGTCATCCCTTATTTCAGCACAGCCCTGCATTGTTTGAACGAAGTCATCCCTTATTTCAGCACAGCCCTGCATTGTTTGAACGAAGTCATCCCTTATTTCAGCACAGCCCTGCATTGTTTGAACGAAGTCATCCCTTATTTTCAGCACAGCCCTGCATTGTTTGAACGAAGTCATCCCTTATTTCAGCACAGCCCTGCATTGTTTGAACGAAGTCATCCCTTATTTCAGCACAGCCCTGCATTGTTTGAACGAAGTCATCCCTTATTTCAGCACAGCCCTGCATTGTTTGAACGAAAGTCATCCCTTATTTCAGCACAGCCCTGCATTGTTTGAACGAAGTCATCCCTTATTTCAGCACAGCCCTGCATTGTTTGAACGAAGTCATCCCTTATTTCAGCACAGCCCTGCATTGTTTGAACGAAGTCATCCCTTATTTCAGCACAGCCCTGCATTGTTTGAACGAAGTCATCCCTTATTTCAGCACAGCCCTGCATTGTTTGAACGAAGTCATCCCTTATTTCAGCACAGCCCTGCATTGTTTGAACGAAGTCATCCCTTATTTCAGCACAGCCCTGCATTGTTTGAACGAAGTCATCCCTTATTTCAGCACAGCCCTGCATTGTTTGAACGAAGTCATCCCTTATTTCAGCACAGCCCTGCATTGTTTGAACGAAGTCATCCCTTATTTCAGCACAGCCCTGCATTGTTTGAACGAAATCATCCCTTATTTCAGCACAGCCCTGCATTGTTTGAACGAAGTCATCCCTTATTTCAGCACAGCCCTGCATTGTTTGAACGAAGTCATCCCTTATTTCAGCACAGCCCTGCATTGTTTGAACGAAGTCATCCCTTATTTCAGCACAGCCCTGCATTGTTTGAACGAAGTCATCCTTATTTCAGCACAGCCCTGCATTGTTTGAACGAAGTCATCCCTTATTTCAGCACAGCCCTGCATTGTTTGAACGAAGTCATCCCTTATTTCAGCACAGCCCTGCATTGTTTGAACGAAGTCATCCCTTATTTCAGCACAGCCCTGCATTGTTTGAACGAAGTCATCCCTTATTTCAGCACAGCCCTGCATTGTTTGAACGAAGTCATCCCTTATTTCAGCACAGCCCTGCATTGTTTGAACGAAGTCATCCCTTATTTCAGCACAGCCCTGCATTGTTTGAACGAAGTCATCCCTTATTTCAGCACAGCCCTGCATTGTTTGAACGAAGTCATCCCTTATTTCAGCACAGCCCTGCATTGTTTGAACGAAGTCATCCCTTATTTCAGCACAGCCCTCCATTGTTTGAACGAAAGTCATCCCTTATTTCAGCACAGCCCTGCATTGTTTGAACGAAATCATCCCTTATTTCAGCACAGCCCTGCATTGTTTGAACGAAGTCATCCCTTATTTCAGCACAGCCCTGCATTGTTTGAACGAAGTCATCCCTTATTTCAGCACAGCCCTGCATTGTTTGAACGAAGTCATCCCTTATTTCAGCACAGCCCTGCATTGTTTGAACGAATCATCCCTTATTTCAGCACAGCCCTGCATTGTTTGAACGAAGTCATCCCTTATTTCAGCACAGCCCTGCATTGTTTGAACGAAGTCATCCCTTATTTCAGCACAGCCCTGCATTGTTTGAACGAAATCATCCCTTATTTCAGCACAGCCCTGCATTGTTTGAACGAAATCATCCCTTATTTCAGCACAGCCCTGCATTGTTTGAACGAAGTCATCCCTTATTTCAGCACAGCCCTGCATTGTTTGAACGAAGTCATCCCTTATTTCAGCACAGCCCTGCATTGTTTGAACGAAGTCATCCCTTATTTCAGCACAGCCCTGCATTGTTTGAACGAAGTCATCCCTTATTTCAGCACAGCCCTGCATTGTTTGAACGAAGTCATCCCTTATTTCAGCACAGCCCTGCATTGTTTGAACGAAGTCATCCCTTATTTCAGCACAGCCCTGCATTGTTTGAACGAAGTCATCCCTTATTTCAGCACAGCCCTGCATTGTTTGAACGAAGTCATCCCTTATTTCAGCACAGCCCTGCATTGTTTGAACGAAATCATCCCTTATTTCAGCACAGCCCTGCATTGTTTGAACGAAGTCATCCCTTATTTCAGCACAGCCCTGCATTGTTTGAACGAAAGTCATCCCTTATTTCAGCACAGCCCTGCATTGTTTGAACGAAGTCATCCCTTATTTCAGCACAGCCCTGCATTGTTTGAACGAAGTCATCCCTTATTTCAGCACAGCCCTGCATTGTTTGAACGAAGTCATCCCTTATTTCAGCACAGCCCTGCATTGTTTGAACGAAGTCATCCCTTATTTCAGCACAGCCCTGCATTGTTTGAACGAAGTCATCCCTTATTTCAGCACAGCCCTGCATTGTTTGAACGAAGTCATCCCTTATTTCAGCACAGCCCTGCATTGTTTGAACGAAGTCATCCCTTATTTCAGCACAGCCCTGCATTGTTTGAACGAAATCATCCCTTATTTCAGCACAGCCCTGCATTGTTTGAACGAAGTCATCCCTTATTTCAGCACAGCCCTGCATTGTTTGAACGAAGTCATCCCTTATTTCAGCACAGCCCTGCATTGTTTGAACGAAGTCATCCCTTATTTCAGCACAGCCCTGCATTGTTTGAACGAAATCATCCCTTATTTCAGCACAGCCCTGCATTGTTTGAACGAAGTCATCCCTTATTTCAGCACAGCCCTGCATTGTTTGAACGAAGTCATCCCTTATTTCAGCACAGCCCTGCATTGTTTGAACGAAGTCATCCCTTATTTCAGCACAGCCCTGCATTGTTTGAACGAAGTCATCCCTTATTTCAGCACAGCCCTGCATTGTTTGAACGAAGTCATCCCTTATTTCAGCACAGCCCTGCATTGTTTGAACGAAGTCATCCCTTATTTCAGCACAGCCCTGCATTGTTTGAACGAAGTCATCCCTTATTTCAGCACAGCCCTGCATTGTTTGAACGAAAGTCATCCCTTATTTCAGCACAGCCCTGCATTGTTTGAACGAAGTCATCCCTTATTTCAGCACAGCCCTGCATTGTTTGAACGAAGTCATCCCTTATTTCAGCACAGCCCTGCATTGTTTGAACGAAGTCATCCCTTATTTCAGCACAGCCCTGCATTGTTTGAACGAAGTCATCCCTTATTTCAGCACAGCCCTGCATTGTTTGAACGAAGTCATCCCTTATTTCAGCACAGCCCTGCATTGTTTGAACGAAGTCATCCCTTATTTCAGCACAGCCCTGCATTGTTTGAACGAAAGTCATCCCTTATTTCAGCACAGCCCTGCATTGTTTGAACGAAGTCATCCCTTATTTCAGCACAGCCCTGCATTGTTTGAACGAAGTCATCCCTTATTTCAGCACAGCCCTGCATTGTTTGAACGAAGTCATCCCTTATTTCAGCACAGCCCTGCATTGTTTGAACGAAGTCATCCCTTATTTCAGCACAGCCCTGCATTGTTTGAACGAAGTCATCCCTTATTTCAGCACAGCCCTGCATTGTTTGAACGAAGTCATCCCTTATTTCAGCACAGCCCTGCATTGTTTGAACGAAGTCATCCCTTATTTCAGCACAGCCCTGCATTGTTTGAACGAAGTCATCCCTTATTTCAGCACAGCCCTGCATTGTTTGAACGAAGTCATCCCTTATTTCAGCACAGCCCTGCATTGTTTGAACGAAGTCATCCCTTATTTCAGCACAGCCCTGCATTGTTTGAACGAAGTCATCCCTTATTTCAGCACAGCCCTGCATTGTTTGAACGAAATCATCCCTTATTTCAGCACAGCCCTGCATTGTTTGAACGAAGTCATCCCTTATTTCAGCACAGCCTGCCATTGTTTGAACGAAGTCATCCCTTATTTCAGCACAGCCCTGCATTGTTTGAACGAAGTCATCCCTTATTTCAGCACAGCCCTGCATTGTTTGAACGAAGTCATCCCTTATTTCAGCACAGCCCTGCATTGTTTGAACGAAGTCATCCCTTATTTCAGCACAGCCCTGCATTGTTTGAACGAAGTCATCCCTTATTTCAGCACAGCCCTGCATTGTTTGAACGAAGTCATCCCTTATTTCAGCACAGCCCTGCATTGTTTGAACGAAGTCATCCCTTATTTCAGCACAGCCCTGCATTGTTTGAACGAAATCATCCCTTATTTCAGCACAGCCCTGCATTGTTTGAACGAAGTCATCCCTTATTTCAGCACAGCCCTGCATTGTTTGAACGAAGTCATCCCTTATTTCAGCACAGCCCTGCATTGTTTGAACGAAGTCATCCTTATTTCAGCACAGCCCTGCATTGTTTGAACGAAGTCATCCCTTATTTCAGCACAGCCCTGCATTGTTTGAACGAAGTCATCCCTTATTTCAGCACAGCCCTGCATTGTTTGAACGAAGTCATCCCTTATTTCAGCACAGCCCTGCCATTGTTTGAACGAAGTCATCCCTTATTTCAGCACAGCCCTGCATTGTTTGAACGAAGTCATCCCTTATTTCAGCACAGCCCTGCATTGTTTGAACGAAGTCATCCCTTATTTCAGCACAGCCCTGCATTGTTTGAACGAAGTCATCCCTTATTTCAGCACAGCCCTGCATTGTTTGAACGAAGTCATCCCTTATTTCAGCACAGCCCTGCATTGTTTGAACGAAGTCATCCCTTATTTCAGCACAGCCCTGCATTGTTTGAACGAAGTCATCCCTTATTTCAGCACAGCCCTGCATTGTTTGAACGAAGTCATCCCTTATTTCAGCACAGCCCTGCATTGTTTGAACGAAGTCATCCCTTATTTCAGCACAGCCCTGCATTGTTTGAACGAAGTCATCCCTTATTTCAGCACAGCCCTGCATTGTTTGAACGAAGTCATCCCTTATTTCAGCACAGCCCTGCATTGTTTGAACGAAGTCATCCCTTATTTCAGCACAGCCCTGCATTGTTTGAACGAAATCATCCCTTATTTCAGCACAGCCCTGCATTGTTTGAACGAAGTCATCCCTTATTTCAGCACAGCCCTGCATTGTTTGAACGAAGTCATCCCTTATTTCAGCACAGCCCTGCATTGTTTGAACGAAGTCATCCCTTATTTCAGCACAGCCCTGCATTGTTTGAACGAAGTCATCCCTTATTTCAGCACAGCCCTGCATTGTTTGAACGAAAGTCATCCCTTATTTCAGCACAGCCCTGCATTGTTTGAACGAAGTCATCCCTTATTTCAGCACAGCCCTGCATTGTTTGAACGAAGTCATCCCTTATTTCAGCACAGCCCTGCATTGTTTGAACGAAAGTCATCCCTTATTTCAGCACAGCCCTGCATTGTTTGAACGAAGTCATCCCTTATTTCAGCACAGCCCTGCATTGTTTGAACTAAGTCATCCCTTATTTCAGGCACAGCCCTGCATTGTTTGAACGAAAGTCATCCCTTATTTCAGCACAGCCCTGCATTGTTTGAACGAAGTCATCCCTTATTTCAGCACAGCCCTGCATTGTTTGAACGAAGTCATCCCTTATTTCAGCACAGCCCTGCATTGTTTGGAACGAAGTCATCCCTTATTTCAGCACAGCCCTGCATTGTTTGAACGAAGTCATCCCTTATTTCAGCACAGCCCTGCATTGTTTGAACGAAGTCATCCCTTATTTCAGCACAGCCCTGCATTGTTTGAACAAAGTCATCCCTTATTTCAGCACAGCCTGCATTGTTTGAACGAAGTCATCCCTTATTTCAGCACAGCCCTGCATTGTTTGAACGAAGTCATCCCTTATTTCAGCACAGCCTGCATTGTTTGAACGAAGTCATCCCTTATTTCAGCACAGCCCTGCATTGTTTGAACGAAGTCATCCCTTATTTCAGCACAGCCCTGCATTGTTTGAACGAAAGTCATCCCTTATTTCAGCACAGCCCTGCATTGTTTGAACGAAGGTCATCCCTTATTTCAGCACAGCCCTGCATTGTTTGAACGAAGTCATCCCTTATTTCAGCACAGCCCTGG